>CM019827.1:35530328-36896023 GCA_009763385.1 Coix lacryma-jobi var. lacryma-jobi
AAAAATTAGTCAAAAACTATTGAGTTTCAGAAAAAATGTATATTAGCAAAGTTGTAGGTTTTGACAAATGGAACAACTTTTATATATAAAGATTTTCAAGTTTCAGTTTGAAATCCAAAGTAATTTGATTTGAATCAAATTTGAAAAGTGTTCCCTTTTCTGTTTTTGAATGTAGTTCAAAAACTATTTGGAACTTGAAAATGTTCATATTGACAAAGTTGTAGATCTCTTTTTTCTGAACAACTTTGGTATTTGGAGTTTTGTCGCGCAGTTCAATTTTGGGAGGTTTTTGCAAAATTCAGAATCTGGCCAAAAGTCAAACCCTAGACCCTAGCACTGTTCTTCTTCCCGTAGAGCCAGAGGCCAGGGGGGGGCCCGCCATGGCGCCGGCGCTGCGGCTGCAGCGCAGGCGGCTGCTCCCCACGCGCCACCAACCTGTCGCCGCTGTTCCCCTGTTCCCTCCGCCGCCCGCACGCGAGCGCTGACCATCGCTCTCGGCCCCTACAGTGCCCAGCCGCCGCCGCCGCGTGGCCATCGCCGGCCGAGCATTGCGCCCGAGCCCCGGCTGCGCGCCAGCCAGCTATCCGCCAGAGCGCAATCGAGTGCGCACGCCCCCGCAAACCTTACCCGCGCAACCCCGAAGTCTCTACCGTCCCATAGCCGCGGCTATATAAGCCGCCGGAGCTTCGACCTCCGCATCCACCTCCGCCACCGTGGCCAGCACTCTCCAGACACTCCGCCTCTCCACCAGCTAGCCCTAAAGCTCCGCCTTGAGCTCGTGAAGCTTTCCCACCCTTCAATTTCACCTTCCCCGCCGCCGTTTGCCCGGCGTAAGCTCGCCGTCCCCATCCCCGGCCGAAACCCGGCGAGCTCGGGTTCGTGGAATTCGCCGTCTCCGGCCATGATCATCTCTCACTGACCCCCGTGTTGTGTTCCTTGACCCCGTGCGACTCTAACGGCCTTGCGGTCGCTGTTGTTGCTCAGGACCGCCGGACCGCCGGAGCGCCGCCGCGGTCATCTTCTTCCCCGAGCGTGTCGAGCCTCACCTTCGTGTCGAGCCTCACCCTCGAGTCGAGCCTCACCCTCGAGAACGAGTCGAGCCTCACCCTCGAGCCCTGCCTCCGACACGTGGTAAGCATCCGAGCCTTCGGCCTCTGCTTCAACTCCGTTTCGCCCGAGCCCTCCCAGTCAGGTCTCGGACAGAGGCCTGTTTCTCCGCTTCGCCCGAGCCCAAGCCTCGGCGAGCGCATGACCCTCCGCTTCGACCGAGCCCAAGCCTCGGCGACGCATGCTCTCCGTCTCGCCCGAGTCCGGCCTCGGACCGAGGCTCACTTCTCCGTTTCGCCCGAGCCCCGCATTTCGCCGAGCCCGGCCTAGAGGGAGCACAGTGCTCTTCTCTTTTTCTGATAGTTGTGAATAGTGTTCTGTTTTCTCTTTTTTGTATGATTTTCTGTGTGCATCCAAAAATTCTGAAATTTTTGTGGTAGACTCTTTATGCTCTGGAGTATTTTATAAAAATATGAAACTTGAGTTTTGTGCAAAAATTTGAAAATATAAAATTCCCCTTTTAATTGAAAAATGAAGGTTTTGGTATTTTTGGAGAGTGATTTATAACTCCAAAAATCATGAGACAAATTTTTATGAGCTTCTTATGCCATGTTTAGTCTCTGGTAAAATTTTGAAGTCTTTTGGAACAAGTTGATTTTTGAGCTTTTATTTTAATTGTTAAATAGTGCCTTTTTCTAATTAATGTCTGATTTTATTTGAGCACCTTAATGACCTCCAAAAATTATGAAATTTGTTTTGCCATCTATCTACACCATAATGAACTTATGTGATTAATTGGTAATTTTTGGAGCAATTTCATAAAATGACCTTTTAAATAAATTAAGAAAATAGAAAAGATGGATTAGGGTTGGTAATAAGTGTTGATGATGTGATCTTTGGATTGATTGATGTTCATAGACCCCTACCCTTTGGTCTATGATGTTGTGATGCTATGATTGGTTGATGCTTAGGATAATTATATTAAGGTCTAGTTAATCAATATTGCTTAAGGAAGAAATGATTACCTTTTATGCTCAACCTAGAATTCAATCATGCCCTGCTTAAAAGTAATCTAGAATCAGTGGAATTGTCTTGCACCTTAAGTCCATATCATCTTTCTCATGAGCATTCATCATTGCATCCGTATAGTTGACGAAGAAGGACCTGAAGTCGAGGTAGCCACCGAAGGATCTGTCCCCGAGGCGACCCCGAGCTCCGACACCTACTCCAACCCCGAGTCCGTCCTTTTTGCCATCCAAGGCAAGCCCCGGTGCATTTAACCCCTTTCCTTGAATTTTATAAAATGTTTCCTTAAATGCTTTTGAGTTAAATTATTGCATTAGGTTTATAGGAGTTGTGTGCTATCCTAATTGATGCACTATCCACCTTGACCACTGATACACCCGATACCTGCTTTTCACAAGGTATTGAAAAATGCTTAGCAATGCTATTAAATAGATTTGCAATAAAAATGCCAATTTCAAAAGTGTGATCACTTAAAGAACTTTTATGGGAATTTGGCTTTACTCCCACTATTGGCTAAGTATCTGATCCGTACTTAGTCAATGGGAAGGAGAGGTTGTCCTTGCGTACGGTGCCGTCATGTTGTAGTCCGGGACTCAACAGTTGACACCGACCGGGACAGGGTTGAAAAACTGACAGGACCTGTACTCTTGGGTTAGAGTCCCGAGGTGCTTGTCGCTGGCTGGAAAATGTAGGGACCATCCGTATGGGGGCCTGCTGGTCAAGACTTGTAACTATTCACATACTACGGAAAACTCTGGCTCCGAGAAATCCATTATTGGACTGACAAACGCGCACTGGGAGTGGAGAGATGGCGGAAGTAGCATGTACCCACGTGGGTTAGAGTCCCGGATTGGAGTGGTGTACTGTACTTCCGGGTGGCGTAGGACCGGGCCCCATCTTGGAGGAATCGTGGTAGACGAGTTGGCATATGCAAGCTTGGGTGCTACATATGCAGTGTGGATAGGGATCCTCAGCTGAGTATTATTTATCCGGATTAACGTTGCTCCTCGGTTATGGAGACTTGGTCCACTGACTGTCAACGGAGAGTGGTTCTCAACTAGGGATGTTTTGAAATGTAAAATGAATCATGAATGATGAAGAATTGAGGAAATTCTGAACCTTTCAAAATAAAATAAGATTTACAAAAAATGTTTTTCTGCAAAATACTTGATCTTGCTTAAGCCTTACCTTGACTACCCTAAGCCTGCATTCCTGAGTCTTCCCCTTTTTCTTTAGTCGGGTAAGTCTTGTTGAGTACCTTTGTACTCAGGGTTTATTACCCATGTTGCAGGTATGGCAGATTCCTCAGTATGCCTTGGACCCTGCTGTGTGACCGTTGTTCAGGAGGAGGCCGATGAGGCCGATGAGTGATTATTCACCCTCGGGCTGGGTGAAGTATCTTTACCTTCAGTTGTTGTCATATGCTACTCTGCCAACTCTATCTATTTGAACTATGGTCTGTAATAACTTCACTTTAATTTTATGTTGAACCCTGGTTTGTAAAACTATTGTTATTTAAGTCTTCCGCTATTTACTCCGATGTTATTTGACAAAATGTTCAAGAGATTGTAACTGAATTGTGAGATGATCCTGCGGACGTCGGGCACTGATGTAGCCCAGTAGCGGAACCGGTCCTAATCTCTTGGCTGTACGGATCGACTGTCAGTGGTTGACGGTGATCAGTGGGCCATGGGATTAGAGCCGTTACGTTACAGTCTGATGCCATGCACCAGACTAAACCCTAGTCTGAGTGGGCATCGGACGCGTCCGATGTCCACCAGGGCAGCGTCCGATGCCCATTTCAAGGGCAAAACCAACTCGGATCGCGACGCGGCCTTAACAACTTTTGTTTCTCTCGACATAAGACATCTCTCTGAGCTACCTAGGGCTATGAAATAACAGGTGTGCACCACACCTACCACAATAGACTCATCTAGGTCAAGCTACTGATTCACGCTCCCCTTTATAGTACGGTGAAAGGAAAAACAAAGACCTAAGACTACCTAAGTGTCCTCCAACACCATGCGACACTTAGCCTAGCCTACCACCGTCTTCGTCGTCCGTCCTTTGAAAACCGAAACGATTTCCATCGCCAGGGGACATGAACTCCATATGCCCGTATCGTCGCCATTACCGTGACCTAACTCATCCCTGTTTCTGCAAAACACACGTTAGTCACAGTAATCTTATGTTTCATCCAATCACCGAAACCCACTAGGGGCCAAGATGTGTTTAAGGTATTACCCGATATACCCGAATTCATATAAAAGAGCAAATTATACAAGATTTTCGTAGAAACTCATACATAATTTCAGCAGCATCTTGTATAGAATTCCAACACTAATTTGCAAAGAATAACATATTACAATCACTTGTTCAAACGGAGAGAATAATATACTAATAAAATAATAAATTCATTTATTTAACTAACAATATATAATAAATACAAAGACAAAAATACAGCTTCGGATAATTCTGGTAGTTCGGATACCGGGGGATATTACTCGAATTACCCAAACTAATTTCGGGTAATCAAAATCAATATCCAAATTTGGGATAGGGTATCTCGGCTTAGGGTAATTCGGGTCCGGGTTCAGGTAATTCGGGTACGGGTAATGAGTAGCGGGTATTTTGCCCAGGCTTTAGAAGACTCCTCAAATTTGATGTATTTCTGTTTCATCCACATAAAATCAAAATTGAGTTTACTGATAACAAGAATCGGCATAAGGAATGGCAATGAATTTGGTGAAATAGCACTTGATCCCAATTTGCAATTCTACCTTTATTATATTTTTAAAAATACAAAAATAAAACAATCCCAAATTTTTAGGTGATTTACCGTTCTATCCTTAATTATATTAAAAAATTATGAAAATAAAATAATCCTAATTTTTTTTAGGTGTTGATCCCACCAATTTCAGTATGCGCCTAGTGCATATGGTCCAACGATTACGCACTTGGTTCCTCTCAGTGCCTCTTTATGTGGTTCCTCTTGGTGCCTATAACTTTTTAGTCGTTGGATCGCTCTTTGTGAGCCGTCCAATTTTCGACAATCATTGTAAAAATCCTCTTCAGATATACTTTGTTGGGTTTATTTTTCATCTAATTATTTAGAAACATGTACACTGAGCATCTTCGAGCTCTTTAAAATACTGTAACTTGCTTAAAAAAAAATTCTGCCAAAAAGAAAGAAAGGCATCCGACAATTTTATATCTAAACTCCCTAAAGAAAACTATTTGGTAAATCTCTTCGTCAACTCTAAGATATCTGTGTTCTATCATTCTGTGCTTACTATCGGTATTTTGGCAGATGTTTTTCTCACTGAAGTGGTCTAAGATTTCTTTACACTAGTTTAGTCCCTCCCTAGCTTAATGTGTTTCTAGATCCATCACTGCTAGCACTTTCTTTCTTCCCTAGCTGGGTGTGAACATAAACATAAGTAAAATCTAGTGGAAGGTCATCTTAGGTCCCGTTTGGCAGAGCTCCCAGAGCTGATTCTCTGCTGAATCCAGTAGGAACTCTGTCAAACAGTTTTTTAGAGAGAAGTGATTCTCTGTTGATTCCGTGGAATGATTCTCTAAAATGAACTAAGAGGCTGAGAACTGAAAAAGTAGTTTCCCTGATTTTGTGAAACGATTATCGATGCTGATTTTAAGAGTTTACGCTAAAGAATCAAAAAGAATTACTTTCAATCACAGAATCACTTCTCTCAGAGAATCAACTTTTGTAGAAAATCAGAATCAGAAGGAGCTCTACCAAACCTGCCATTAGGGTTTCACCTTGATCACGATCTTGTAAGCCGTCATACGACGTTGTAACTCGACTCTTGATAATAGTGAAGAGTGTTTGCTGGCTGACGCCCGTGGTTTTTCCCTTCCGCATTGGGAGGGGTTTTCACGTTAAATCTTGTGTCTCTGCTGTGATCGATTTTGTGTGGATCATCGTTTATTCATCGTGATTCATAACAACTTCCATTAAGATTAGCCTAAACACCCATACCTCATACATGCTGCTAGCCTATCCAGCTAAGCTATCCAATATAATCAATGACGACGTACTTATCCATGTAATAGCCTATCCAGCTAAGCAATCCAATATTATCAACTCACGTTGTTGTCACATTCCGTCTCATGCCAAGAAGCGAAGCGACTCTCTGAAGCCACAGAAGTGCAGCGTGTACTGAGTTGCATGGTAATTTCACGTGAAGGTGCGTACTACGGAAAACGGTGACTTGCCGACGACTTGGGATTTGGGACTCAACGCTAATCATAGACGACGTGGGACTGGGGGAGTGACCTGCGAGTATATTTTATTTCTCAGTCCCCACAAATATAAGGAGGAAGGTAGAAGAAGAGATGTTAGCTGTTTGTTCTGCTGTGAAGACGAGTCTATTATATTCAGCATCTTTTCTTTGATTGTGTAGTACCTAAACAGCTTCCGGCGATGCTGTCTCATGGGTAATAATCTAGAGTGTGTAGGGAAGTTCTGGCTTAGTAACAACAAGAAACGCGTTGTACTGAACATGATTACTTCTGCTAACTTTTTGGTGCTTGTGGAAACTCGGAAATGATACGTGTTTTCAGAGAGTTGGATGAAGAAGTTTTGAGATGTCTTCTCTTGAAGGTAGCGAATACAGCTCAGAGTTGACTAATTCTATGACCCATGGAGAAAAAGGATTTGCTGATGAAGAAAGTCCAAGAAATTAGGCTTCCGGCATGGGTGGTTGTTAACAGACAGAGTGGCGTCTTTGTCAAAGAAGTTTATGTTTCTTATTGGAATTTGTGTTCTAGACTGGACTGGTATGCCAATCTCAATGCTGTAACGGATCAATTTAAAGTTAAAACCATATTTTGACTTCAGTTGAAAGACCGTGGCTTGACCCTAAAACTTTAAAAGAAAATATATTTTTCTCACTCCACAAATACACATAATGGTATTTTAGGACAGATTAAGCAAGATGTGAAATTACTTTCATATCCTTGATCAAAGCATCGAGTCTAATCCATAACGGATAGGAATTTGAGCCAGGTCTATAGGATACAAGGCGCGAGTTCTATCCAGTTGGGCTATAACATATTTAAGCAGAAGCCAAAGCTTGCTACTACTGGCCTCAGAAAAATCCCCAAACCCTGATTTTGTCAGCAAGGGGATTTTTATTACCCCAAGTCTGAAATTCACTCCCACTGAGATGGATCTGGAGCGTGCCGCCGGAAAGCTCTAACCGATTGAGCTAGAGTCCTTTGTAAGACAAGGTTTTTGTACTTAAGATCACTATAACTAACACATAGCCAAGTTGCCAAGTTGGCCTGTGTACGATTTACGAGTGCGTCAATCTGTGCAGGCACACCGTCTACGGTCTATCTAGTGTAGCTATATATGGATGGAGCAAATGCTAATAATGAAGCGCTGATCTCGTCGTCTACGAATCTTGTTCGTTTGGTCAGATTGGCGTGTTCCAGGGGCACGCTGACGGTGTCTTCACGTCTGCGATTGTAAACTTGTTCGTGGTGCGAACTTATGCCAATGAGATCTTTTATACTTATTTTTCCCTTTGTTTTTCAGATCTTTATTGTATACTCCTTCCATTAAGTCATTCTAAAACTATTAGAGAGCCAAAAATTTTAAAATTTAACAAAATTTATATAATAAGATAATAGTATTTATGATACTAATTATGTATCATTAGATAGATTCTTCATTATTTATATTTTCATAGTAGTATATTTGTTTGATGTTATAAATTTTTGTGTTTTTCTCTATAATTTTGGTCGAATTTTAGAACATTTGACTCTCCAAAATTTTTAAAATAACTTAAAACGGAGGGAGTATAATAAGAATATTTAACTTGATATAGATGTTTTTGTTTTTTTTAAGATCTCACAGTTAGCTTTATTCATTCGACAAAATAGTTACATCGTTTACAAGAAGTTGCCGAGTAAAGGCAGGGGGGTCATCTACACAAACAAAAGAATTTTTGCCTATCAGAGCTTGCCTGGCTAGCTCATGAGCCACGCGGTTACGATCTCTAATGCAATGACTAATGGATATAGAATGAAAATCTTTCCAATACAGGTTGCATTGCCGAGTACTAGTAATAGATTGATGAGCACACAGCTCCAACATTAGTAGCCCGGAAATAACCTCTTTTTTAAACAATAAAGAGAGGTCACTTTTATAATAAAGATAAAGATACGTGCACGATGGCCCAAAAAATCCCATGATATCGTCGATAATTCTGTTTGGACTGAACAGACACGCAATGCTGGCGTGATGAACGGTGCGTGCGTAGACCAATTTGTATGTGTGTATATACATTTCCCTGTGGCTGAACAGAGCTGCAGGAGAAGACTGCACGCATGGTTGACAGCTCATTAACAGGTTTATATGTTGTAATGTTGGCATGTTGCCAACTCGTGCTACTGCTATTTGGGGAACTTGTGGCTTGTGCTTCCCGTTTCCCGGTGGATGATTGTCACAAAATTTTGACCTGTCTCTGTCAATTCGTTTCTACACTGGTACTTTTTTTCCATGGAAATTCGATCAGCTCATGAAACATGGTGGTGACTGGACAGCTCTACATGCGTAACTTTGACGCCGGCCTCTTCCCATGCTCTACGGGCTTCTTTGGAAGCAAGAGGGAGTAAAATTCAGGGATGAAAACCCCCACTCAGAAATAAGATGATAACTAAAATGATATCCTCATGAATTAACCACTCTAGAAAAAGTCTAGAATCTCAGAGAGATTGGAGTTTCCAAATTAGATCTACATGTTCCGTCACTAGTCTGTATTTTGTTTGGGAACTTATGCCTTGTGCTTTCCGTTTTCTAGTGGATGACTATACGTATGATTAGGCTAGTATTAGTTGGAGATTTTTATTATGTCCCCATTTTCTAGTGTTGACTATCCGTATGATTAGGCTAGTCTTAGAGCAACTCCAACGGTTTTGCATTTTTAGTCTGGCAAAACATGGAGTTTGCCAATTCTCAAATTAATACGGGGAGCAGAAAAAGGTTATCTCCAACGGTTTGGCAAAATTGACTTGCCAAAACCCAAAAGTGGGAGTAAACCCGACGACGCGGGAGGGAAGATCGCACGGGAATAACACGTGAGCAGGAATGCAAAGCCCATCGCGAGCTTGCATATATGGGAGTCTTTCTTAGGATTTTGCTAAGTTAACAAAAATGTCAAGCTCATTTGTCAAACCGTTGGAAAGGAGGTTTTGAGACTTTTTTTTCAAAAATAAGAATGTCAAGCTCATTTGCAAAACCGTTGGAGTTGCTCTTAGACGGTGTTAAAATTGAGCATATTGAAACAGTCTTTGTCGGTGCATCAAGTTTATTTCACTGTTTCATACGCTAGATGAGCATTTCATCTTCCTATGTTGTCGCAATTAAATAAAATTGAACCTTAAATAATCTACTGAAGATAGATACATGTGGTGATTTTCCATAATTGCTATAAGAGTTGAGGGTCTATTTGGAACGCAGGAATTTTACAGGAATTACGCATGAATTTTACAAAAATCAGTTCAATTTCACAGGAAAAACGCAAGAACAGAGATCGATTCCCGCGTTCCAAACAGGGCCTGAACCACTTTGTTGAGGTAACCCTTGTAAAATTCATTTGTTCCCAAACATATGCATATTCTCAGAGGTCCAGAGGCGAAGAACATATGGCAGTGGTGCAGTTATATTCAACATCTCCTTATTTGTATCTGAGGGAGCGGTCACTTTTGAAACATTGCATATTGGCATTGTAAATGTATGGCAGAAAGGAATTCTTACCAGAATAATCGATACATTTGAGAGGGGCAGCTGAAACAACTCCACAAAGAATTATGCCATACTGGAGATCTTCAAATAATTTCCTTACAGCGAAAATCATAGTTTGGCAGATATTCAAATAAACTTTAAACTATCCCATTCTGAAAGACCACGTCTTGTTCGTAATGTATTTCCACATACAATTGCTTCTAACTTTACATCAGTGAAATTGCGTTATCGTTGAGAAGTGCATCTATCGACATTATGCAAATGATTTCACAGGAACTATAGATGGAGGGAGATTTCAGTTATTGTATATATTGATCTTAGTTCAGTTCTGCTTTTATCTATTGCTCTTCTAAAAATTTGATTATGTTCAGTATGTTTATATTTGAGTGCATCTCTTGAAGTTGCTCGTAGGATGTACTAAAAAGGTACTATAGAACAAACATATATCTTGCAGATCCTTTTCTAGGATGTAGTAGCACCCCTTCTGCTCAGATATGTACATAATACTTGAATAGAAATTGAATTTAACTGTGTTCAGTTAATTAACTGATGCAACACAACAAAAGAATTTAAAGAAGAGACATTTTCTTCCCTGGACAGCGGCAGCTCTACTCGGAGTCTCGGACCATGCCTTCATGTGGGGCAGCTCCTGCTCATCGCCCTTCTTGGCGAGGACATCGTCACGCTGGACATACCAACGTCATGGTCTTCCCCAAGTTGCAATCCACCTCCAACTCAGCTACCACATCACCCTCGGAATTTCAGGAGCAGTCCCGGGTAAAATCAACGCCCCGGACGCATACCGACTCCGTTTTCGACGAACCAGATATGCTTGGAAAGATAATTTGATAAGCTAACCAATGGCTTTGGTTCACGTCAAAATACATTCTGAGTCAACGGGAATCGTCGAAACAAGTCAGCGTCCAGAATCTGCCAGGGTGCTGCGTCACCGTCTTTTGGTCTGTTGGGTCATGTATCGTCTTAGAGCCCATTAGGGGGCGCGTCCAGCAGGGGTGACGTCCTAAACCCTATAATTAGCCGTTGTCGTCGTCGTTAGGTCTTGAGTTTTATTTAGTGTTTAGTTTTCCATCGAGAAACTGAATCGTTCATTGTAACTGTGGCGTCGAATCCTTTTATAGTGATCCAGGGCCCCGTTCTTGATCTCCTCCACTGTGTCGATTAGTCCTTTGGAATCGAGTTCTTGAACTCTCCATTGATATTCGCATCAATTCATATTTGCAATTTCAGATTGCGTGTTTTTACCTTTTTGCTTGTGTTCTTCGATTCGCTTGCAGGAATAGCCTTCTTGGGGAGGTCAATCAAGTTGTGCTTGGTTGTTAACCAACGGAGCAGTGGTGTAACGGTTGCAGAGTTCGAATCGTGTCTGGTTTGAAGCCGGATCGCCAACGTCGAGTTCTCCACCAATCGAACCTATCGCTACCTCTTGGAAGATCGGGCCGTCTCTCATCACTTCTCCTTGCACAGGCCAACCGAAACATGTTGCATTATTGTCACTCCTTTTTCCTCTTTCTTGATTTTTTGAGACTTCCAAACAAACCCCCAGAAATGTAATCATCGATTTCAGAAATGAAAAACGTGCCGTTGCAAACTATTACTGAGAACAATCCTACAACTATGTACAAATTATAAGAGGTCCATGTTTACAAACAATACCAGAACTGAACCTGTTGGTGCACACTGTACAGCCACGTTCTCCATGTCCAGCTCAGGCAACAGGCACGCCATCACTTATCATATTGGCCACCAAACCAACATAACAAGCAGATTTACAGTGGAGAACTATAACAAATGACTTCAGGTGAGAGCCCCCAGAAGCAGTCAGGGCCTCATCCATGGCAGCTGGAACCAACAGCGACAACAGGAGACAGCAGCTGGAACCATGCTGTTTAATACTCTTTTCTTTCTTAAGCAAAATTGAAAACAACTCGTGGGATAAAAGACACCACAGTAAGAACCACAGATATACGCGGCCATCGAAGCCTCAGCCGAGCACTACTACTAGCACACAGCAGACAGCAGCTGCAGCAAGCGTTGAAACCTCATCAATGGCGCCTCTGGCTTGTATGCACCGTGCTGGTGCTGCAGAGTCATGGGGGACACAATAAGGATGGGCCAGCCCCACAAGAGGAAACCTGGATTTGGCCCACGATGATTCTACAGAAATGAGCAAGGCACTGGTCAGTGGCCAGAGAAACGACTTTCAAGCGCTGGGTGAGACCAGTGCCCCCAAGCTGTTTGCAGCAGCAGCCGTAGCCACAGAAGATGGGCCAGCATGGATGAATAGTTACACAAGAAACAAAATGTGGACAGTCGAAAATGTGAATAGTTACGCAAGACCGGAAAGGGACAAATATCAGCTATGACGTATGGGATAGAGTGTGGGCTCAAAACATATTGGATAGCAAGATATCAAACAAAAAACAACACAGATGACATCATTTACAGCACTGAAACTTTTATCTACCTGGCCATGCTGTAACCTCTAACCTGTAAAGGTAACCTGTCACTCAATTATATGCAACAGGCTAAACATGCTATGCAGATATTGCCCATGCAGTTCAAGGAAGAACATGGAAATCTGATAAACATATAGTACATATATGTACCGTTTTTTGCAAACAAAGGTACATCTTAATACTGTTTCTGCAAATGAAGGTACATCTTCGGCCATACTCCCTCGGTCCCTAAATGTCTGTCGTTTGCGCTTCCCAAGAAACAATTGACTAAATATATATTAAAAAATATTAATATGTATGATACATAATTAGTATCGTTGGATAGATATTTGAATCTAGTTTTTTAACAAAATTATTTAGAGATACAAATGTTGCACACATTTGCTACAAATTGAGTCAAACTTGTGGCACACACACCAACGGCGACGGTCAATTAGGGACGGAGGGAGTATGCAAGTGAGCACATGTGTAGCATTCTATACATTTATAATCTGATGTCAGAACAAACAAATAATTGCATCATGCAGGGCCAATGAGGGGCCGTCAGTGGTTACAACTCAGAAAAGGATAACAGGAAAATGGTTGAAGGAATGCGACAAAACTTGCATGGAATTTCTTGAATAACAATTAACATGGTAGCTGATCTGATTCCACTAAAAGGCAAAAACTTAAATTGGTACATATTAAGCTGTGATATCAAGCCGGGGTTCAAAGCAAAAGCCAGTGAAAAGCTGGAGAGGAAATCTTTTGCTCACAGGGCATTTCACGGACCACCTCCATTGCTTTTGCATCATGTCAAAAACAAGTAAAGCAGTTGCACCATAGCTTTGTATGTAGACAAGGTCATCTATACCACTGCAGGCAAAAACATCATCCAATTCACCAAATCCTTGGAAGAACTTGTGGGGCATCCGAGCTACCTCATGCCACTGCTTCTCATGGAGTTCCCATATTCCTATTCCTTTAATGATATCAGGTCTGTTGTGTTTTGCAATTCCACCAACCAAAACCAGCTTCTCCTTTAAGTTTACCAAACGGCCACATGTGAGAGAACAAGGGACTGAGATTGACGCTTGCATTAACGAAGTCTCAGATGGTCCACCAGCAAGGTCATACATGATAAGGCCATGACGGGGGTTGACATTGCCAAGAACACCAGTGGAATGAATCAAGCAGTACAGGACACCGTCGCATATGACACTATCATCACCTCCTCTCCAACCAATGAACACTTCACTCACAGAAGTTACCCATGTACCATTCGAAGAGTCGTACTTGTATACTGAAAAGTCCCATCGGACAAAATCTTCAGGAATCTGCTTAGATTTTGCCAATGTAATGGAGTACTTATGAGACAGCCGATCCACCTTCATGGCAATGGTACTGTAGTCTGGCAATGTTTCACCCGGAGGCTCTAAAAGCCTCCTCCAGTTTTTTGTTACAGGGTTAGATACAGAAATGGTGTTCCTATTGTCATTGTCCATGAAGCAAACTAGGCCACAAGAAGAAGAGACAAAACAGCTGCTCTTGTCAATATAAGGAAGCTCTAAATCATACCACTTACGGAGGATGGGGTCAAAAGCATAACCAGCAGCAGTTTCATTAGAGGTGAACATGAAGTACCATGGCCGTTGAGGCAGCATGTGGGTCCACAGAAATCTGCTTGAAAAGATAATGTCGTGCCATCTCTTGCACACTGCTGTTGCCCTCATCATGCTTGCTATAGGCAAGAATGTGAAAATCCTCTCCAGGATATCATCAGGAACGACAGCATCCAATGATACCAAGAAGTTGTTGTCCCCACTGCTAGCTTCAGAAACAACTCCAGAGTTGAATGCAGGAGTTCTAATGTGATCAACTGGAATATAGTCCCACGATGAATGGTCTTCCATGAGATGGATCATGAAACAAGCAGACACAGAGATGACCTGAGGAAAAAAAATAGACTTGCTCCTAAGAAAACAGCAGAGAGGATTTTCTTCTTACACATATAGAAATAGACATTGGAAAAGAAAGTGAAAATCAATTGAAACCATATTGTTTTAAAAGATAGTGTTGATCTATTCTCGATCAACAAAAATGGGGCTAAACCTAGGTGACGAATATTATAATCCAAGACAATCGAAAACAATGTACTTATACACGATTATCCAAATGAGAAATGTGAGCTGTCAGTTACTGAAGCATGCGGAGTAGCGTCTATATGCCATCTATAAAAACAGTGGCACACCCTATATAAATTACACTGCTTGTAAAGCAGTTATGTTGACACAGAGTGGCATAGCTCATTGCTACAACATCGTCTTTTTTATAACTTCTGCTACAACAATCGTTATTACCGATCTACCATAGTGCTAGTGCATACATCTTAATAATTTTTTGCACATAATCTAATACTGCAGCGAACACTGGACAAACATATGAACATTAGACAGGTTAGCATATCTTGATAGAGTACTAAATCTTCCTATTCCAAAACAGGGATGTAACTGCCATATGACAGACAATCTTTCGAAAAAGTAACTGCCGTATGACAATCTTTCGACAGATCACCATGCTCCTGCAATGCAGGATCATCTGTATGGCAACACGGGCAGACTTGGCTATTGCCCCTGCGATCTTTGGAAAACAAACTGCACCCGCACCTTAATTGGGCTCGAAGGAAAATGAACTGCGCCCACATCCAGCAATGTCGGCCTTGCGCGGCGAGGGAGAAAATATATATGTACTCTATCATTTATACACTTGTAATTGGAACAGATCCGCACACAAATAGCTTACATTAGGGTTTGGGCCGCTCGGTTTCGAGCAGCTAAGAGAATAAGAGCGCGGGCATACCTGGTGGGTGCTCGTCGCCGGCGAATACCGGGGGAACGGCGGCGGCGCTCGCCTCGTCCTCTCCGCGAGGAGATAAAAAGGAGGAGGAGAGAGAGAGGTGAACGGATGAGAGAATAAGCCTGTTTGGGACCGATTCTCCGGCAGATTCTGGCCAAGTAAAATCACGAACGGCCCCGAACGCACTGCTTCTCCGGCGCCTCTGGGCGGGGGGCGATGCGATTTTCACGAGGCCACACGCTGCCCGTCCTCGCCCGGCTCCTCCGCTGGCGGCGCAAGACGAGGCACGCGGCCGGAGCCCATATATGTATCGGCGCGGGGGCGTTGGGAAAGTCCGCTTTCCACCTTCGTTTTCTTATTTTTAATACTATATGCGGTAATAAATATTGATTAGAAACTTTTTAAAGAAAAATAAAGTCATCATTTACATTAAGAGAATGCGATGTTCAGTTTTAAAATGCAATTAATTTTTCTTTGTTTTGTAGACGCTATTTTAACCATCTGATAAATGTATGACATCGGTACATTTCCTAAATAATGCATAAAATAATTAGTCAATCAAAAACTCAGAACAATCATTTTCCGCCTAAGTATCACTTTGGATATTAGCATCTCTAATTGTTTGAAAAAAATTGACTTGAGAAAAATTATCATTTAGCAACTTGCTAAAACTTTTGGCTAGTGAATTTTTCATGTATCTCCAATAGTTTGGTAAATTGGACTTAGTAAACAGAGAAAAGTAGGCGCAGGAGAAGTGGCAGTGGCGGCAAAAGGGAAAGAAACGTCGGATAGCAAGTGAAGCTGACTTGGTAAATGTACCAAGTAGGTTGCCTCCGATTCCAACTTGGAAAATTTTAGCAAGTCATATACTAATGTGTTAGAGAACGTTTTTTCTTCTTTTCCCAATAAACAATAATAGCAAGTCATTTTTCCAAACTATTGGAGATGCACTACCTGTCTAATAGCTAAAAAAACAATTGATAAACCAATGTTTTTTCAAGTGGCTAAAAAAACTAAGAGCATATTTGTTGAGTTCCTCCAACCATTTTTTAAAATCTCGCTCCCAAAAAGATAAAATATGATTTTATAATTGGACTATTTCTAAATTACCTCAACCACTTTATACTTTTTTGTATATTTGTATTGGTAACTTAACCTTCTTATTCTTCCATTTGCTGAAAAAAAAACTTCTTATTCTTCCCCACATCTTTCCACGGTTCTCTCTTTTGTACATTTGCATTTGGAACATTATCCTTGCTCTTGTTCTTCCCCCACATCCTTTTATCTTCCAATTGATATGCGCACGTATATTTCCTCGCAATTAGATCAATTTTCTCAAATATGGAAAGATTGAGAGTGTTTGTTGGATAGTGTTTTTTTAATCTTGATAAAAATCAACATTGAGTGAACTTGGAAACCTTGGGGATGTGGTAAGCCACAAAAACAAATACTCTCTCCGTATAGAAAATAGATAACGTTGAATAAGATTTCGGTTAAACATTAAAAATAACTTTTAAATTATTGAGTTTGAAATATAAAAAAACATATGAATAGATGTCTTAAAAAATACTTTCATAAAATTATACACATATCATTTTTTGATAAATATAAAAAGAGTTAAAGTTATACTTTGGAGACCGTGTCGATGTTCAAAAACACCATCTTTTCTATACGGAGGAGTACATAACTATTGATATAGCAATCCAGCTAATGGCTTCATTTTGAGCTGCTGCCACTAATACTTATAATTATTAAGAGTTACGATGTATATTACTATCTTCTACGAATATTACCTAATATAATACTATTTATTTACTAGATTAAGCAAACAATACTGGACCTCATAACAAGAAATATCTTCCATTTAGGAGACTAGAATCAGAAGTAGACGCTTCCAACTAATTTTACTTGGAAAAACAAATCAACTATAAACATTTCCTTTCTTTTGCAGGCAGCAAATAAAAAATATTCCCAGCGATGCTAGAAGGCTACAACTCTCTTTTCGAATGTCTTTATTTATTATTAGGAGTATTTTATTTTTTTAAAAAATAAAGTAGGAGGAGGAGGATACAGCACGAAAGACGGAAAAGAAGACGAAAAGCAGATACAGCACACAGTCAGCAGCTCAAGCCCACGGGATTGGGGGCCAAAAACGCGAAAAAAAATCCCCCCGGACCACAGGTCCCGGAGTCGCATCGCATCCCGCCCATCCTCCCATGCTCCCTGTCCGCAACGCACGCGATGTGTCCCCGTCATGGCCACCGCCGCACCGATGCGGCGGAGCACGGCGCACCCGGCGTCCCGGTCGCCTGGCTGCTAAAGGTTTACTAACGACGTCCCGGTGCGTTTGGTTGGCTGCACCACCCCTCAGCCAGGCTCCACAGATGCGAGAACAGACGTTTGTTTGGTTCGCGTATCTGTCTGGCCAGGCTCTGCTCGTGCAAGATTCCTCCCGCAGCCTGACTCTGGAGGAACGCAGAAACCGGCCGTTTCTGCCGGGCCAGGCTCGCGTGGTGCAGGTAATTAGTCATCTAATGACGTTATTAATATATTATTAGCATATATTAAATGATATTAATATATTTCGAAGTATATTTGTAACACCTCTGGTGTTTAAGCATGTAATTAATTTAACTTGACATTTCATCATTAGCATCATTAATCATCTTGATCATGATTTCATGTGTATGCATTTGCTTAGTGTATCATTTTTGTTGATGTACCTCTATTGCAAAAACCCTTATTAGCCCACTTCTTCTTCCTATAGGGGCAAAATGGTAATTTCACTCATGTGGCCTATGTTCTTATGTAATTCTGTTCAATTTAGTGCCCTGATGTTTGTTGCTTTGATCAAGTTCAAAAATCAGATTTGATTTGAATTTCCTTTTTGCAAAACCATAAACTTCCAAATCCTGGATTTATTCCCTTTTTGAATAACTTTTTCAAAATTCAAATTTTGAGTTGGTTCAAAAAGCAAAGTTGTGAATCTGACCTAGAGGAACAACTTTGGTATTTACAGATTTCCATGTTTCTATATAAAATTTGAAGTAATTTCAAATTCGTTTCAATTCCAGTTTTTTGTCCCCTTTTTAGTTTTAAAAATTAATTCAAAAACTATTGAGTTTCAGAAAAGTGTATATATTAGCAAAGTTATAGGTTTTGACAAATGGAACAACTTTCATATATCAAGATTTTCAAGTTTCAGTTTGAAATCCAAAGTGATTTTGATTTGAATCAAATTTGAAAAGTGTTCCCTTTTCTGTTTTTGAATGTAGTTCAAAAACTATTTGGAATTTGAAAATATTCATATTGACAAAGTTGTAGATCTCTTTTTTCTGAACAACTTTGGTATTTTGAGTTTTTGTCGCACAGTTCAAATTTTGGGAGATTTTTGCAAAATCCAGAGTTCAGCCAAACAAAGTCAAACCCTAAGACCTAGCCTGTTCATCTTCCACCTACAGCTAGGGGGCCCCGGCCATGGCCGCGCGACAGCGCCGCCTGCGCCACGCGCGCCTGCAGCCGCACGCCGCCCCCGACTTGTCGCCCGCCCGCCCGTCCGACTCTCTTCGCACCGCACGCGCACAGTTGACCTCCGCCCCGTCCCCCCGCCTTTTCCCTGTCGTCCGCCCCGTCCGCCGCGTCCGTCGCCGGCTCGACGCACGCCCGAGCCCCGGCTGCACGCCGTCCTTCCCGCCAGAGCGCAATCGAGTGCGCACGTCTCGCCAAGCTTATCCACCCACCCCCGTGCTCTCTACCCGTCCCATAGCCGCGGCTATATAAGCCGCCGAGCCCCGAGCCGCCTCACTCCACCCCCACCTCCCACCCTCACCTCACCATCCGCCAGCTCCGGCACCCAGTCCAGTGCCCTCCGCCGCTCCACCACCGAGCTCTAAGCTCCGCCGCCTTGAGCTCGTGAAGCTTTCCCACCCTTCAATTTCACCTTCCCCGCCTCCGTTTGCCCGGCGTAACTCCATCTTCCCGATCTCCGGCCGAAACACCGGTGAACTCGGGTTCGTGAGAATTCGCCGTCTCCGGCCATGATCATCCCTCACCGACCCCCCGTTGTGTTCCTTGGTCCCGTGCGACTCTAACCCGGCCCTTGCGGTCGCATGTGCTGCGCAGGACCGCCGGACCGCCGGAGCGCCGCCGCGGTCATCTTCTCCCTCGAGCGTGTCGAGCCTCACCTTCGTGTCGAGCCTCACCCTCGAGTCGAGCCTCACCCTCGAGAACGAGTCGAGCCTCACCCTCGAGCCCTGCCTCCGACACGTGGTAAGCATCCGAGCCCTCCCCCAGGGTCTCGGACAGAGGCCTTTTCTCCGCTTCGCCCGAGCCCAAGCCTCGGCGAGCGCATGACCCTCCGCTTCGCTTCGCCCGAGCCCAGCCTCGGCGAGCGCATGCCTCCGCTTCGCCCGAGCCCAAGCCTCGGACGGAGGCTTACTTCTCCGTCTCGCCCGAGCCTTCGGCCACAGGCCTCGGACGAAGGCTTATCGCTCCCGTCTCGACCGAGCCCCCCACGCGATCGCGCCGAAGCCCGCGGTTCGCCGAGGCCGGCCTAGAAAAGCACAGTGCTCTTCTCTTTTCTGAGAAATGTGAATAGTGTTCTGTTTTCTCTTTTTTGTATGTTTTCTGTGTGCACCCAAAAATCTGAAATTTTTGTGGTAGACTCTTTATGCTCTGGAGTATTTATAAAAAATATGAAACTTGAGTTTTGTGCAAAAATTTGAAAATGTAAAATTCCCTTTTAAGAAAAATGAAGGTTTTGGTATTTTGGAGGGAATTATAACTCCAAAAATCTGAGACAAATTTTTGTGAGCTTCTTATGCCATGTTTAGTCTCTGGTAAAATTTTGAAGTCTTTTGGAACAAGTTGATTTTTGAGCATTATTTTAATTCTTGAATAGTGCCTTTTGTTAATTAAAATGGTCTAGATTATTTGAGCACTTTAATGACCTCCAAAAATTATGAAATTTGTTTTGCCACCTGTTTAGCATAATGAAACTTATGTGGTTAATTTGGTAATTTTTGGAGCAACTTCATAAAATGACCTTTTAAATAAATTAGGAAAAATAGAAAAGATGGATTAGGGTTGGTAATAAGTGTTTGATGATGTGATCTTTGGATTGATTGATGTTCATAGATCCCTACCCTTTGGTCTATGATGTTTGTGATGCTATGTTTGGTTGATGTTAGGATAATTATAATAAGGGCTAGTTTAATCAATATTGCTTAAGGAAGAAATGTTACCTTTTATGCTCAACCTAGATTTCGATTATGCCTTGTTTTAGAGTAATCTAGAATCAGTGGATTTGTCTTGCACCTTAAGTTCATATCATCATTCTCATGAGCATTCATCATTGCATCCGTATAGTTGACGAAGAAGGATCTGAAGTCGAGGTAGCCACCGAAGGATCTGTTCCCAAGGCGACCCCGAGCTCCAACACCTACTCCTACCCCGAGTCTGCTTCTTGCCATCCAAGGCAAGCCCCGGTGCATTTAACCCTTCCATTTATAAAATGTTTTCCTTAAATGCTTTTGAGTTAAATTACTGCATTAGGTTATAGGAGTTGTGTGATGACCTATTGCCTCCTGCATTATTTACCTCCACCAAAGGATCCACCCGCCTTGTTTTAAAAACTATTTGCAAAATGCTTAGTGATGCTATATAATAGATTTGCAAAAATGCCAATTTCAAAAAGTGTTATCACTGAAAGAAACTTTATGGGAATTTTGGTTTTACTTCCCGTTCGATGACTGCTTGCCTAGCTAGCATGTGGTCATTGTCGAGAAGAGGTTGTCCTTGCGTACGGTGCCGTCATGTTGTAGTCCGGGACTCAACAGTTGACACCGGCCGGGACAGGGTTGAAAAACTGACAGGACTATTACGCTTGGGGAGATATAACCAAGGTAGTGCTTTCTGTTCTGGCTGGAAAATTAGGGACCATCCGTATGGGGGCCTGCTGGTCAAGACTTGTAACTATTCACATACTACGGAAAGCTCTGGCTCCGAGAAATCCATTATTGGACCGACAACCGCGCACTGGGAGTGGAGAGATGGCGGAAGTAGCATGTACCCACGTGGGTTAGAGTCTCGGATTGGAGTGGTGTACTGTACTTCCGGGTGGCGTAGGACCGGGCCCAATCTTGGAGGAATCGTGGAAGACGAGTTGGCATATGCAAGCTTGGGTGCTACATATGCAGTGTGAATAGGGATCCTCAGCTGAGTATTCTTTATCCGGATTAACGTTGCTCCTCGGTCATGGAGACTTGGTCCACTGACTGTCAACGGAGAGTGGTTCTCAACTAGGAATGTTTTGAAATGTAAAATGAATCATGAATGATGAAGAACTGAGGAATACTTGAACCTTTCCAAAATAAAAACAAGTTTTACAAAATGTTTTTTTTTCTGCAAACAGGACCTGTACTCTTGGGTTAGAGTCCCGAGGTGCTTGTGCTGGACCTGTACTCTTGGGTTAGAGTCCCGAGGTGCTTGTTGCTGGCGGAAAAACTCAAAATGCTTTTTCTGCAAATTTCTCGATCTTGTTCAAGCCTTACCTAAGCCTTTCATTCCTGAGTCTCCTCCCTTTTTCTTTGTCGGGTAAGTCTTGTTGAGTACCCCAGTACTCAGGGTTTGTTAACCCTGTTGCAGGTTTCTAATAGGTGGCGTTGATCCTGATCATGTCAGTGGGCTTGACATGACCTGGTTGTTCCTCATCTCCAACTTAGGTACTCCGCCTAAGTGTGGTTCTGTAATACTACTCTACTCCCGCAACACCAGTTATTTTTATGTAAAAGTAACATCTTCATAATTTGTAAAGTTTATCTATCTTGCTTCCGCACTCCGATGGTATTTTGTATCAACTGTTGTAATGTTGTGATTAATCCAACCTTCATGATGATGGTCCTGTGGCTCGTGGATAATTCGGGGTCTCCGCAGGGACACCCGACGGATCATTCCAGTAACGTGTTTCATTTGCACAGTCATTGGGCTCCGTATGACGATGACGTGTGCAGGTGGGCCACATTATTGGGCGGTTCTGCCACAGAATGGTATCGGAGCAGGATTGTCATCAAGGGAAGACTGGTTACAACATTACTTTTGAAAAACTTCAAAATGGTTTCTTAATCTAAAAGTTTTTTTAAGTAACAAATTAAAAATGATCCTTCCCTAAGTTTCTTGCTTTGCTGGAAGACTTCGTGAAGACTATACTAGTGATTCCGACAAGGTACCAAGTCAGTGAAGCTAGTATATAAAGTATAGCCCTATATCTAACTAACAGGTGGAGACGGAAATCTCCTGTCAGAGAGAGGTCGTATAGGGCGAGCATGCATCATATCATACATAATGTTAAAATGTGCTTCTTCTCTGAATTCTAAAAACAGCTATAATCCCCGGACTGATCGTCCCTAAATTCCGTTACCCTTGCTACTTTGCTCCATAAGTTCTGATCCTTGAGAACTTTTGGATATCTTCCATACACTCTACCACATAAAAGTCAGAATCAGGGCAAATCTTTGGTTCTTCCTTGATATGTGTGTGTCATGCCTTGAATTGGCACATACCATTTGCTGATGTCGTGTAAACGACGAATGGTGGTTGAAAGTTACTAAATTGTGTTCTTTGAAAGGACCGTGATCCATGGACCGGATAAAAGTGTAGGAACCTGGAGTCACCTATGGACAGCCACCATAGGGAGTTACTGTCAGGTGCTCGCTAATATACAGGCCTATCGTCATGATTCTTTCTAAGTCCACCGTTAAAGTGCTTTCATTTCTGGATGCCCGAAAGGGAATTCAAAGCCACTTTCCTTGTAATTATGACCAATCCCTGCTTTTGGTTATAATTTCCCTCTTTATGGGATGAGAGTTATAGAAGTTATGCTCTATTATGGTGCCATAATGGTGACCACGATGCCGCGACGGAACCCGAAGAATCTTGGTGCCGAGTTGCACAAGTTTTCCGTTGGGTGCGCGCAGGTATCGAAGTCTACAGTTATGATCCAATATAGCCCGTAACTAATATACGCTCTCTCTTGGCTCTTGATATTTTTCCTTGCTCCACTCAAAATCCCCTACCTTGCTACTTGCAACCGTGTTCTGATCCCGGTTGTAATCCTAACCCTAACCCAGTTGCCTTGTGAACTCCTTGCGAGTAAACAAGTATGACACATTTCCTTTTCCATTACTCAACCCCAGCTTTTAAAGCACTTCTTAAATCTCGGGACGAGATTTCTTTTAGGGGGGAAGACTGTAACACCTCTGGTGTTTAAGCATGTAATTAACTTGACATATCATCATTAGCATCATTAATCATCTTGATCATGATTTCATGTGTATGCATTTGCTTAGTGTATCATTTATGTGATGTACCTCTATTGCAAAAACCCTTATTAGCCCACTTCTTCCTATAGGGGCAAAATGGTAATTTCACCTTTGTGCCTAGTTCTATGTAATTCTGTTCAAATTTAGTGCCTTGATGTTTGCTGCTTTGATCAAAGTTCAAAAATCAGATTTGATTTGAATTTTCCTTTTGCAAAACCATAAATTCCCAAATCCTGGATTTATTCCCTTTTAATAACTTTTCAAAATTCAAAATTTTGAGTTGGTTCAAAAGCAAAGTTGTGAATCTGACCTAGAGGAACAACTTTGGTATTTACAGATTTCCATGTTTCTATATAAAATTTGAAGTAATTTCAAATTCGTTCAAATTCCAGTTTTTGTCCCCTTTTAGTTTTAAAAATTATTCAAAAACTATTGAGTTTCAGAGAAAGTGTATATTAGCAAAGTTATAGGTTTTGACAAATGGAACAACTTTCATATATCAAGATTTTCAAGTTTCAGTTTGAAATCCAAAGTGATTTTGATTTGAATCAAATTTGAAAAGTGTTCCCTTTTCTGTTTTTGAATGTAGTTCAAAAACTATTTGGAATTTGAAAATATTCATATTGACAAAGTTGTAGATCTCTTTTTTCTGAACAACTTTGGTATTTTGAGTTTTTGTCGCACAGTTCAAATTTTGGGAGATTTTTGCAAAATCCAGAGTTCAGCCAAAAAGTCAAACCCTAAGACCTAGCCTGTTCATCTTCCACCTACAGCTAGGGGGCCCCGGCCATGGCCGCGCGACAGCGCCGCCTGCGCCACGCGCGCCTGGCAGCCGCACGCCGCCCCCGACTTGTCGCCCGCGCCCGCGACATCTCTTTCGCACCCGCACGCGCACAGTTGACCTCCGCCCCGTCCCCCACTGTTTCCCGCGCGTCGCCGCCGCGTGGCCGTCGCCGGCGAACGCACGCCCGAGCCCGGCTGCACGCCGTCCTTCCCGCCAGAGCGCAATCGAGTGCGCACGATCTCGCCAAGCTTATCCACCCACCCCGTGCTCTCTACCGTCCCATAGCCGCGGCTATATAAGCCGCCGGAGCCCGACCTCCGCACTTCACCTCCGCCACCGTGGCCAGCCCTCCAGTGCCTCCGCCGCTCCACCACCGAGCTCAGAAGCTCCGCCTTGAGCTCGTGAAGCTTTCCCACCCTTCAATTTCACCTTCCCCGCCTCCGTTTGCCCGGCGTAACCCCATCTTCCCGATCTCCGACCGAACACCGGTGAACTCGGGTTCGTAGAATTCGCCGTCTCCGGCCATGATCATCCCTCACCGACCCCCGTGTTGTGTTCCTTGGTCCCGTGCGACTCTAACCCGGCCCTTGCGGTCGCATGTGCTGCGCAGGACCGCCGGACCGCGGAGCGCCGCCGCGGTCATCTTCTCCCCGAGCGTGTCGAGCCTCACCTTCGTGTCGAGCCTCACCCTCGAGTCGAGCCTCACCCTCGAGAACGAGTCGAGCCTCACCCTCGAGCCCTGCCTCCGACACGTGGTAAGCATCCGAGCCCTCCCAGTCAGGTCTCGGACAGAGGCCTGTTCTCCGCTTCGCCCGAGCCCAAGCCTCGGCGAGCGCATGACCCTCCGCTTCGCCCGAGCCCAAGCCTCGGCAAGCGCATGCCCTCCGCTTCGCCCGAGCCCAAGCCTCGGACGGAGGCTTACTTCTCCGTCTCGCCCGAGGCCTTCGGCCAGGCCTCGGACGAAGCTATCGCTCCCGTCTCGACCGAGCCCCGCGCGATTCGCCCGAGCCCCGCGGTTCGCCGAGGCGGCCTAGAAAGAGCACAGTGCTCTTCTCTTTTTCTGAGAAATGTGAATAGTGTTCTGTTTTCTCTTTTTTGTATGATTTTCTGTGTGCACCAAAAAATTCTGAAATTTTTGTGGTAGACTCTTTATGCTCTGGAGTATTTTATAAAAATATGAAACTTGAGTTTTGTGCAAAAATTTGAAAATGTAAAATTCCCCTTTTAATTGAAAAATGAAGGTTTTGGTATTTTTGGAGGGTGAATTATAACTCCAAAAATCTTGAGACAAATTTTTGTGAGCTTCTTATGCCATGTTTAGTCTCTGGTAAAATTTTGAAGTCTTTTGGAACAAGTTGATTTTGAGCATTTATTTTAATTCTTGAATAGTGCCTTTTGTTAATTAAATGTCTAGAATTATTTGAGCACTTTAATGACCTCCAAAAATTATGAAATTTGTTTTGCCACCTGTTTAATCATAATGAACTTATGTGGTTAATTTGGTAATTTTTGGAGCAACTTCATAAAATGACCTTTTAAATAAATTAGGAAAAATAGAAAAGATGGATTAGGGTTGGTAATAAGTGTTTGATGATGTGATCTTTGGATTGATTGATGTTCATAGATCCCTACCCTTTGGTCTATGATGTTTGTGATGCTATGTTTGGTTGATGTTTAGGATAATTATAATAAGGGCTAGTTTAATCAATATTGCTTAAGGAAGAAATGGTTACCTTTTATGCTCAACCTAGATTTCGATTATGCCTTGTTTTAGAGTAATCTAGAATCAGTGGATTTGTCTTGCACCTTAAGTTCAATCATCATTCTCATGAGCATTCATCATTGCATCCGTATAGTTGACGAAGAAGGATCTGAAGTCGAGGTAGCCACCGAAGGATCTGTTCCCAAGGCGACCCCGAGCTCCAACACCTACTCCTACCCCGAGTCTGCTCTCCTGCCATCCAAGGCAAGCCCCGGTGCATTTAACCCTTCCATTTATAAAATGTTTTCCTTAAATGCTTTTGAGTTAAATTACTGCATTAGGTTATAGGAGTTGTGTGATGACCTATTGCCTCCTGCATTATTTACCTCCACCAAAGGATCCACCCGCCTTGTTTTAAAAACTATTTGCAAAATGCTTAGTGATGCTATATAATAGATTTGCAAAAATGCCAATTTCAAAAAGTGTGATCACTGAAAGAAACTTTATGGGAATTTTGGTTTTACTTCCCGTTCGATGACTGCTTGCCTAGCTAGCATGTGGTCATTGTCGAGAAGAGGTTGTCCTTGCGTACGGTGCCGTCATGTTGTAGTCCGGGACTCAACAGTTGACACCGGCCGGGACAGGGTTGAAAAACTGACAGGACTATTACGCTTGGGTGAGATATAACCAAGGTGTAGTTCTGGCTGGAAAATTAGGGACCATCCGTATGGGGGCCTGCTGGTCAAGACTTGTAACTATTCACATACTACGGAAAGCTCTGGCTCCGAGAAATCCATTATTGGACCGACAACCGCGCACTGGGAGTGGAGAGATGGCGGAAGTAGCATGTACCCACGTGGGTTAGAGTCTCGGATTGGAGTGGTGTACTGTACTTCCGGGTGGCGTAGGACCGGGCCCAATCTTGGAGGAATCGTGGAAGACGAGTTGGCATATGCAAGCTTGGGTGCTACATATGCAGTGTGAATAGGGATCCTCAGCTGAGTATTCTTTATCCGGATTAACGTTGCTCCTCGGTCATGGAGACTTGGTCCACTGACTGTCAACGGAGAGTGGTTCTCAACTAGGAATGTTTTGAAATGTAAAATGAATCATGAATGATGAAGAACTGAGGAATACTTGAACCTTTCCAAAATAAAAACAAGTTTTACAAAATGTTTTTTTTCTGCAAACAGGACCTGTACTCTTGGGTTAGAGTCCCGAGGTGCTTGTTGCTGGACCTGTACTCTTGGGTTAGAGTCCCGAGGTGCTTGTTGCTGGCGGAAAAACTCAAAATGCTTTTTCTGCAAATTTCTCGATCTTGTTCAAGCCTTACCTAAGCCTTTCATTCCTGAGTCTCCTCCCCTTTTCTTTGTCGGGTAAGTCTTGTTGAGTACCCCAGTACTCAGGGTTTGTTAACCCCTGTTGCAGGTTTCTAATAGGTGGCGTTGATCCTGATCATGTCAGTGGGCTTGACATGACCTGGTTGTTCCTCATCTCCAACTTAGGTACTCCGCCTAAGTGTGGTTCTGTAATACTACTCTACTCCCGCAACACCAGTTATTTTTGTAAAAGTAACATCTTCATAATTTGTAAAGTTTATCTATCTTGCTTCCGCACTCCGATGGTATTTTGTATCAACTGTTGTAATGTTGTGATTAATCCAACCTTCATGATGATGGTCCTGTGGCTCGTGGATAATTCGGGGTCTCCGCAGGGACACCCGACGGATCATTCCAGTAACGTGTTTCATTTGTACAGTCATTGGGCTCCGTATGACGATGACGTGTGCAGGTGGGCCACATTATTGGGCGGTTCTGCCACAATATTAAGGAGAAATAAGGTAAACTAAGTGTTATATGATGATAGGGATCTGTAATAAATGTCATGATGATGATTATTTACATATTTTTATCTCATACAACTCGTTGTCATACGAGCAACCAAACTGCTTCTCAGCTCAACCTGCCTCGTGCATACAGACAACCAAACACCACGTTCTTGTATGTATTGGCCCTGACTACCCAGAACCAGACTCCTTCTATGCGAGCCCGGCTAAGCTGGTCCGCGAACAAACCAGCCCCTAGGTGCGTGGCACGAAACAACTGCCGCCGCCCCCCGCACGGCTCCCTGGAACGCAACGCCATAAACAATTGCCGCCGCTCGTGGACGCGTCGTCCTCTCGGAGCGGCGCAACGCAACGCTGCCACGCGCGCCAGAACCCCGGGCTGGGGCGCTGGGCAGAGCCAGCCACAGCCAGGCCGGCCGGGCGGCCAGCATTCAAGCGCGCCGATGCGGCGCTCGACCGCTTACTGCGACGCAGGCAGCAGGCGGCAGGCGCGCACCCCCACCACGGCAGCCGACGGCTCGGTCGACCGGCGTACGGAGTACTCCGTACTCCGCCGTGCCAGATTGCCAGACCCCGGCACGGCAGCTGAGGAATCTATCGAGATCTCGTACTACGCCCGTACTACCATCGGCCTGGTCGGAGCAGTAGCACGGCACAGTAGCGTTAGCATAGTGGTAGGGTAGGACCGTAGCAAGGAAGGCGTAGCGTGCATATCGGAGTACTAGTACCTGTCTCTGCGCGCGGCGCGGGCTCTCCCGTCCCCGTAGCGTGGGAGGAGCGGCTTTTGCTAGCTGCCCTCGGCCGGCAGCGGCGCAGGCGCAGAGGGCCGGCCGGGCCAGGCCAGGCCGCGCGCGAAGAAAGCAACGTGCCATGGCATGGACATGGACAGTTCACAGCGGCGGACCAACCGTGGCCATGCCCGATCGAGATGGACCATCCTACTGGCTACTGGCTACTCCTACCCGCGGTGCGGCCGGCGGCTACTACGGCGCGCCGTATTGGGCTCCGCATCGCGTACGTCGACTTCGCCTTTTCCGTCCAGCCTGCCTGGCCGCTGGACATGCAAGAGAGGTAGGGGTGTGTCCTCCTGTGCCTGCGCACGCGGGCAGGCCGGCAGCGCTAGCGTGCTGTGCCGAAGTGCAATGCTGCATGCGGAATGCGATGATGCGATGCGCGCGCGCGGCCGGGCCTGGCCCGGGAATGGTTGGGGGCCGGCCGACCCGCCCTGCGGCTGCATGCCTGCCTGCATTATGCCGCGCGCACCTCGCCGCTGTCGCCGGCCGCAGGTCGATCACGTGCGGTGCGGCGGCGCGCGCTCATCTCTCTCTTTCAGGCCCAAAGGGCGGGCCGGGGTAGTAGTAGTGGTGGCCGTGGGGGGGCAACTGGCCAAGCCAAGCGAATCGCTCACATGCGACAAAAAATGGCATGGACGATCCGTCGCTGGGTGTGCTTGGTTGACCCGAACTTGCCATGCCACAGATTCGTCGTGCCACAGTTTTTTTGACAGCGTGTGGTTTAACTGCCACAGCCATGACACGTCATACTTTCTTAGCACCATGTCCCACACGTCATAGACTCATTTTCGTGCCAAACTTTGCCACAAGTGTGGCTTCGATTTTGTTCGCCACACTTTCTGTGGCAGCCACAGTTTGCCGAAGGTCTGGCGTGACAAGTTATTGCAATAAGCCAAATAGGCCCTAAGCCTCGGCCACGTACTGTTCCGCCATAACCCGGCGCACAGTCGTCCTCCGCCTCCTCCTCTCCTAGACTACCTGCACTGCCATGCGCTAAACGTTCCTGAAAGAATATTTAGCGTACTAGAGAGCTGCAACGGGTACTGGAAAAGGCACGGTAAAGCAGAGGAGGAGTCTTCCCTCCGCCAAACGTAACGGAGTAGCGGATGGATGAAAAGCTGCGGCAGTAAGGAGCAGCCAATCGATGGACGTAGAAGAAGCAGGCCCCACCTTTTTCACTTTAAAAAAGCTATAAGTCACAAACTAAAACACCAAATTAAATTCCGATTGCACCATTAAATTCGTTACAATTATTTTCTTAAAACTAGATCTCACATGGATATATTTAAATAAAGTGACAAGTGGACCCACAGTGGATAGAGGATGATATAGAGGATGGATGGATGCGGGAGAAATGAGTATAGAAGAGAGAATCTTGATGACTAGGATGTTTAGAGGATGAAAATAGAGGAACATGAGTGCGGATAGTCCTAATACGGCTCTGTCCGGAGGCTGATTCTTGTGACCGATTTTTCACGAGAGAAAAATACTGTTTCACACCTAATTTATATAGATTAAGGTCAGTATAGTAACTCAAACGAACAGAGCTTCCTGAAGCAGCTGCTGCAGCTTGAGTGAGTGCATGCTGCATGCATCAATCCGTGCACTCGCCCGGCCGGCGTGATGCGTCGTCGTCGTCGTGCTTCGCCGCGCGCAAGGTTCCAAAAACTCCAAGGGACGAGCTCAGCTGGAGCCAGGACGCCACTGTACTGTGCGTGCTGCTGCTGCTGCTGCCTCTACACTTCTACAGGCATGCATCAGATGCAGCAGGACCGGCCCCATTTCTTTTTCTGCGTGTGTAAAAGTACTAGTATGTCTATAGAGTATAGACAGTGAGATGCTGGTAGGCACGGCAGCTGGCCTCATTTCTCAACGAACGCGCTCCGGCCAGGTTTCACCATGAAGTCGAAGCAATCACGAGGCTGCTATGATTCGTCTTGGTTTAGGTTCTGACCGCAAAAAATTTCCGCTCATCACATCAAATGTTTAGACACATGTATGAAGTACTAAACTTAAACTAAAAAATAATTAATTACATAGATTGCGTATAAAATATAAGGTGATTTTTTAAGACTAATAAGTTTATATTTTGATAATATTGTGTTACAGTAAACACATACAAAAGATAGATTAATTAGTCTTAATAAATTCGTTTCAGGTTTCTAAGCGGAATATATAATTTGTTTTTATTAGTTTATTTTAATCGACTAAATGAGTGTCAGAATATTCGATGTGACACGCAAAAACTTTTCGTACTCCAACTAAACAAGTCCTAGTGTCCCCAACTATTTTTTAAGTCTCTGTCACATCAGATGTTAGGCTCTAATATATTCTATTAAAAATAAATAGTTACAAAACTAATTTATCAGCCGAAGATTAGTTTATGAGACTAATCTATTAAGCCTAACTAGTATACTGCCCGTGCTAACGCTACGGTTCAGATACATACAAATTAGAACTAAAATATAAGCAAAATAAACCAATCAAATTAAATTATAAAAAAAAGATAATATAATTGTTTTTGTCAGCACGATGAATGTAAAAATTGCTTTTTTTGAGAACCTGTCGGTGTTTCGTACCCGGGGTATCACACCAACGAGTAATTATGATCGCGTGCTTCTCTTCCTGGATGGTGATGCAAGAGGACACAAGGATTTATCCTGGTTCGGGCAAAGAAGGCCCTACGTCCAGCGGGGGGAGATGTTCTTGTATTACTTGCACCTAAGTGCTTGTACAGGGGAGAATACAAGCTCAGTGAGCGTGGACCGGAGTCCGGACTCGTGTCTGTGTGTGGACTCGTGTGTTGTGTCCGTCCCCTGAATGAGGGCCCTAGCGTCCCCTTTTATAGAGCAAGGGGAGGCCAGGGTTACATAAAGTATTACAGGTGTCGGGGCGTATGGTGCCCCATACGGAGAAGGGTAGGAACCCTGTCTTGTCGGGCCACTGGAGCCGATGTGATCGTCGCTGTTGAGGCGTCCTTGGGTCGTGGCTTCCATCCTGGGCGCGGACGTGGTGGCGCGACAAGGCGGGAGCCGTACAGCACCCATCCCGGAATGTACAGTACGCGGTGAGGTCCCTCCGGGTCTTGGGGTACCTGTCCTCCAATAGCACGAAAGTAGTTAGGGCTCGAAGGGCGCGGAGCCGGCTTCGAGTGGTGCCACGGGGGCTCGAGGGGCGCGGAGCCGGCCTCGAGGTGTTAGTGCAGGGCTCGAGGAGCGTTAGCCGGCCTCGAGGGGTTACAGTGCAGGGCTCGAGGGGCGCGTAGCCGGCCTCGAGGGGTTACAGTGCAGGGCTCGAGGGCGCGTAGCCGACCTCGAGGGTTACAGTGCAGGGCTCGAGGGGCGCGTAGCCGGCCTCGAGGGTTGCAGTGCCTGGCTTGGCGAACAGTGCTGTACTGGTGCCCTTTTGCCCATGCTTGTGGTGAAAACGAGACTTGACCTTTACACCGAGTTACTGTGGTACACGCTGTGCACTAGTGGACATGACCGGAGTAGGTGAAGGCATTAAATGGCGTATGGGCTGGTACGGCTGTCTGTACAGCTCGAGGTCCGTGCGTTAAGGCTCGAGGTGTGGGGCGCGTTCGCCCGAGGCCTGGAGGGCTCGGGCGAGACGGAGAGCGATCGTGCTCGCCCGAGGCCTTGCTGGGAGGGCTCGGGCGAGGCGGAGAAAGAGCGTTCGCCGAGGCCTGGCTGGGAGGGCTCGGGCGAGACGGAGACAGAGCGTTCGCCCGAGGCCCTGGCTGGGAGGGCTCGGGCGAGACGGAGATAGAGCGTTCGCCCGAGGCCTGGCTGGGAGGGCTCGGGCGAGACGGAGATAGAGCGTTCGGGTGTTTGCGTTGATTGGGGTACCCTTTTGTACCACCGACAGTAGCCCCCGAGCCCTTGTTTGAGTGCTTGCATTCGAGCAGGGGCTCCAGATTGGGATCTCGATGGATAGCTAACTGGTCTCGAGGGTTTTGTCGATTTGATTCCGTGGGTGTAGCCCCCCGAGACCATGGGGAGTGGTTAGAACTCCCTCGTGGGCTTCCTGAAGAATCCTCCGTCGCTTGGGAACCTTCTGCCCAGTGGGCGCGCCTTTTTAGGCGGGAATCGTCAGGGAGCGGAGATCGCGGCGCCGTGTGTACCTGTCAACAGGCTCGAAATGTGGTTCGGTAGTAATATTAAATATTCGCGGTAACCTTTCTTTGTCGTGGGAGACTCCGTCCGAGGCTTGGCTCGGAGGGCTCGGACGAGACGGAGAACGAGCGTTTGTCCTGGGCCTGGTCTCGAGGGCTCAGGCGAGATGGGGGTCGAGCTTTCACCGAGGCCTGAAAATCTCATGCTCACACAAAGAAAAGAGATTAGTCGTAACTGTCCGAGTTTTTAGACCCTCTTTCGTCGAGGGGTGCCAGGCTGAACCGACTGGCCGGCTCCTCGAGCTGTCCGGCATGCCGATTGCCCTGGCTTGTCATCCCGCGAGTCCTTTCGATCGGATGCGAGGGGGGATGCCTCGTACTACCCCGAGTGGGCGAGTATCGAGGTTCCCGGTGAGCTGGTAACGGGGAATCCAAGTGAGAGCTCGTGCCCCGTTCGTTAGGGGTCGACTGTGGCCCGGAGGCGGTCTCATAAAGCATGGGGGCTCAGTCTGCAGGAGTGCCGGGTCCATTCGATAGGACCCGGTGGCTCGATGCCTCCCTCCGAGGGGATCTCACTGCACGTCGAGCTCCCCGCCTTGGATACACGTGAGGGGCCTCGAGGGCTCGGCCCTCGAGTAATGCCGCGAGTGGCGCCCCTTGGTGTCCCTGACTCGGGTGCTCGAAGCCGGCTGTCGAACCCTTTTCGAGGGCCAGCCTTCGCTGCTTCGAGACTTAGGGCCGGGGCCCGTTTTTACCTTTGTGAAGAAGCCTCCGTCGTCTGGGAATCCTTCTGCCCGTTGGGCACGCCTTTTTAGGCGGAAACCGTCGGGGAGAGCGGCGGGCGCGAAGCCGGAGCGACGGTCGTGGCGGGCCCGGTAGTGGAGCGAATGGAGAGGTAACGCGTGTACCCTGCATCCGGCTCGAGACGTGGTTAGGTGGGCGCATTGAATGCATTCGGTTACCTTTTTACGTCGTGGGAGATCCCGCCCGTCTGGATTTCCCCCTATAAATATCGAAAGAGGGGAAAAAGAACCCTTTACTTTGCCTTTGCCTTCGCCGCCGCCGTAGCCTTTACGCGCCCTCTCCTTCGAGCTAGTCGATTGGGGATTTCCGGCCGCCCGTCCGCTGCTCGGATCCGCGCCGCGCCACCGTCATGGCCGCCCAGACACAGATGCTGCCGGCCGAGGACTGGAGCCCGTCGTGACGCAGAGCGAAATGGACTCGCTGGTGGCCCAGGGGCTTCTGCGCCCCAACCCGGAGGAGGGACCCGCATGGTGGGTTATCCCGTCGGCGGAGCACCGGGAGCCGCACCCGCCGGAGGGGTACGTGGTGAGCTTCACGCGCTACCACCGTATGGGGCTCGGCGTCCGCCGAGCCGCTTCTTGCGAGGGCTGGCCCACCATTTCGAGGTGGAGCTGCAACACTTCTCCCCCAACTCCATCTCGCACGCCGCCATATTCGCCGCGGTGTGCGAGGGGTACCTGAAGATGGAGCCGCACTGGGAGATGTTCGTCCATCTCTTCCGGGGCGAGCTCTTCATCAAGTCCCTGAAGCCCAGCGGGAGGCGGCCCGTGCGCATGGGCTCCCTTGCCATTACCGCGAGGGCGGGGACCTCGTCGGCCAATGTCCCCCGCGAGTACCTGCGATACAAGCTTTCCACCAACCAGGCCGGGTGGGACGACCATTGGTTCTATCTGCGGAACGAAGGTGGCCTCCTTCCGCAGTACACCGGCAGGGTCCTCACTCAACGCCCGGAGAAGTGGACCTGGGGCGTTGCGGCGGACAGGCAACGCCACCTGGCCCCGCTGATGGAGATGATGAAGACGCTGGTGGACGAGAAGAAGCTGACCGTGCAAGCGGTCATTTGGGCGTTCCACCAGCGAAGAGTTCTTCCGCTGGCGGACCGCCCCCTTCTTATGCACGAGATGGGCCCGCAGGCTCAGCTCGAGGCGCTCAATCGCTCGAGGATGGCCGAAGAGAGGCTGTCCCGGAACGAGGGCGTCTCCCGGGTGTCGATCACGATCCAGGGGCCGTTCGTCCCTGAACTCTCCAACCTGGTTGCGATGGCACCCGACGAGGGGTGTCTCGACCTGGTAAGCCTCCCTCGAGTCGAGCTATCTCGAGCCTCCTCCCCCTTTTTCCTCCTTCGATCCGTTTGCATCCGTCTTGTGGTTTGTCTCATCACGCTTCTCTTTCTTCAGGGGCATTTACTTGTCGCGCGTCGAGGCCCCGGTGAGGGAGGACGCCGCGGGTTCTCAGGTGAGGCGCCTCTCTGCTCAGAAGGACAAGGAGAGCAAGGATGCCAAAAAGAAGAAGAGAAAAAATAAAAACTTGCGTCGCTTAGCTCGGGAGCAGAGACTGGCGAAGGCTCGTCGTAACCGTCAGCCTGGGACGGGTCCCCCGAGCTGAGCTCCTCGAGCTCGGAGGAGGAGAGTGGTGATGAGGAGGAGGGCGACGACGAGGGGATGGATGTGCGCTTGATGCGCGCGGGGCTCGTTGATGACAGGGCTGACCGCTCCTCTGTGCAGGAGGGTACACTGGAGGTCCCACCGACAAAAGGGTCGCGCGGGACGCAGCCGCGGAAGGCGGCGCCGATCCCTGCCTCGTCGGGGGCCCGAGGTCCGTCGAGCTCCGCGCCGGATGTGCCCCTGGTCGTAAGGAAGCCCCGGACCCGGAGCGCCTCCGCCACAGCGCCAACGGAGGCCGCCCCCGCGCCGCGTCGCCCAGACGGGGGGTCTCGAGAGGGGTCGGGCCTCGAGAGGCGGTCGACAGGTTGAGAAGGGTTCGGGCCCGACCCCCGCGAGCCGTCAAGGGCGCCGTCGAGCCCGCGGAGGGCGGGCGCCAAGAAGAGGCGTCGAGCCCGCGCCATCACGAGCGTCGGGGAGGGAGCCCCCGAGCGTCTCGTGACCAGGGGCGCGAGCGTCCCCGGAGTCCATCGCCGTACCGCCGCCGGGACACGGAAGCGGACGCGGGAGGGCGCGACCACCAGCGCGGGCGCCGGAGCAGGTCCCGGAGCCCGCGCCGGGGCGAGCGCCACGACGTCAGCACGAGGGTGGTACGGTCGCCCTCCCGCGATGTGGGGCGGAAGGAGGGCTCTCCCTCGAGGTCGAGCCATGGGAGGCGTCGGAGCCCTCCCCCCATCCCAGCCCTGTGGAGACGGCCCAGGCGCAGGGCTCGAGCCGTGGGGTGGGCTCGAAGCCCCCGAGTGGGTCCGGCGATTCCGGGAAGAAGCCCAGCCGCCGCTTCGGGTGAGTAGTTTCCTTGGGTCTCGTCGGTAGTGAGGCTTCACCTCTTTGCTTTTGATGACGCGTGCCATCTCCATCTTCTCAGGGGGAAGCGCTCCTACCAGGAGGTGGACCTCGCTTCGTCCAAGCGGGCCAAGACCTCGAGCCCCGTCGAGGCACAGGCACCTCGAGGTATGGCACCTTCCTCCGCTAGAGAAGCCGCTTGGCTGGAGAAGGCCCGAGCTGCCATGGCTCGAGGGGGCCGGATGATCGTCGCGAATTTTGGTGAGGCCGTCGCCATCGACCACAGGGGTCGAGGTACTCTTCCTGGTTCTGACATCTCCGTCATCTCGTATTGCAGGGGCCTCAGCTCATGGCATCGAGCCTGCCACCACCGTATCCGCCGAAGCGCTGCCTCCTCCCCTCCTCCTCCTCCTCCCGCGATGGTGCCAACTGGGAGCGCCATCCTTCCCCTCACCACGACGGCTGTTCCGGGGGAAGCGCCTGGGGCGAGCACGGCCCCGCCGGCGTCTGGGGCTGAGGAGACTGCGCCCCTTGTGGCTCCGACCAGCACGGGCCGGCTGCGGAGGAGGGAAGGGGGGAGAGGCGTCGGCGGAGAAGGAGCCGACGGTGGAGGACCTCCTGAACGAGCTGGAGCAGGGGCCGCTCCTCGCCGCGGGCTCGATGACGGTGGAGGCGCCCGAGGTGCCGGCTAGCGCCGACAAGGCGCCGGAGGGCCCGGCCAGGGAAGAGGGCCGGGGTCGAGCCTTCCCTCGATCGATCCGCAACAGGAAGTGCCGGCGGAGGGACGGAGGGAGTCGGGGCCCGTGCCGTCGGGTGGCGGGTCGCTGTCGGGGCAGCTCGAGGCGGAGGAGGATCTGCCCGACATCGAGCTCGACCGACCGGTATGGCCGTTTCCCGTCCCACTGAGCCCGCCCCTTGCCGTGGTTCCCATCGAGCAGCCGGCCCAGCGGGGGGCCCCGCGCGAGGTGCGGTCCATCTTCCGGGAGGTGGCCGTGCTTATGGCGGAGGCGGAGCGGTCCTGCTCCGAGGAGGCGGCCGGTCCGCACAGGTGTCAGCCGCCCTCGCGCGGGCTGAGGCGGAGCTTCGAGATCTCCGCGCGGAGCTGAGCCGGAACGCCCAGATGGCGAGCCGGCTTAACGAGGCGGAGGCGGAGGTCCGGGTGGCTCGAGGCGAGGTCGCTCGATCCAAGGAGGAGGCCGCCGCCGTTCTCGAAGCGTCGAGGAAGGAGGCCGCGGACGCCCGAAGCGAGGCCACCTCTGCCCGGGCTGAAGCCGAGGCGGCGAAGCAGGAGGCTGCTGACGCCCGTGGCGAGGCCGCCGCTGCCCGAACCGCAGCGGAGGCGGCGAGAAAAGAGGCCGAAGACGCCAAGAGTGGTGCCGCCACCGCCCGAGCTGCCGAGGGGGCGGCGCGGCAGGAGGTGATCCGCAAGGATCTGGCCCTGGTAGAGGCGGGCCGGCTGATCGAGGACCTTAGGTCCGAGAAGCTCCTCACGCTGGCCGAGAAGCGCAGGCTGGAGCAGCGTGCTGAGGGCCTGACCAGCGACCTCGCCGCACTGGGGCAACACTGCGACGGTGAGGCTTACACCTTGTTCTTGTTTGGGTCTCGAAGTTCTTTGTTACGCCGCAGTCTCACTCTTCCTTGTTTGTTGCGCAGGGGTCGAGAAGACGGTCGAGGAGCTCCGCGGGACGAACCAGGCTCTCTTGGACCAGCTCCAAGACGAGACGATGGTGGCGGAGCGGGCTCGCTCTTCTCTCGACCGGCTCGGCCCCATGTGGGGTGCTCCTCCTGTGACCGCGGCAGAAGGTGCAGTGGCTCGGGGCGATGCCTTGGTCGACGCCTTGTGCTTCTTCGACGCAGCCGCGCGGGACCGTGTCCGGCAAGCTCTCCATCACGGCGTCAAGCAGACACTCGCGGTCGTTCGCTCCGGTTTCCGCTTCCCGGTCCACGTTGTCGCGAATGGCTTCATCGAGATCGAGGGGAAGGATGAGGAGTGGAACAACCGCCGTGTCGACAAAATTTTGGAGAAGATGGAGAGGCCGGGGACGTCGCTCGCGAAGATCTTCGAGGAGGACGTGCTGCCTCCTGACGCCAGCAGCGGTGTCGGAGCCCTCCTCCTTCGAGCTCGGGCGTCGAGGTTGAGCCCGCCGCGGAAGACCTCGGGGAGGAGTACCGCACCGACGAAGACTAGGGCCTGCGCGCCAAATTTGGGCACCGGGGCCCTTGTAAGAATTTTATGACGTGAATGAGGGTACGTCGAGACCCGAATGTATATATGACTTGTTTATTAAAAGGGGTTGTTTTCCTTTCAAATGCGTCTGACCACTTCTCTTTGTCGCAAGCTCGAGTTTCTGCTAACTTAGTCTGTGTTCCTTCGATACGTTCGCGAGCCCCTCGAGGGGAGGCGTAGGTAGGGCACCGTAGCCCGGGGGCGTAGGTGGCCGTCTACGTCGACGCCCCCCCACCTTGGAGGCTCGAGGTACTTTAGGATTTAGACGTCGCTAGTTCACTCGAGGCACGAGTCGAGACGAGGGTCAAAATTTTTAAAAGAAAACACGTATTTTTTCCGGAGTCTGGGGGGGGAGGCCCCCCGTCAGCCCCCGAGGGAGGCTTGACCCTGAGCAAAGCAGGGTCGAGGCTACCTTAAGATGCGAAGCAACATGAACGACAATGCACGAGTTTGTTCATTCATTTTGACATGTTTGTACAAAGTGATAAAATGAACAAGGCCTCGAGGCCTTTAAGGGTAGAAGCGACGTAGCTGAGATATGTTCCACGCGTTCGCCAGGATCCTGCCTTGGTCGTCGTAGAGCTTGTATGTTCCTGGCTTGAGCACTTCGGCCACGGTGTATGGGCCTTCCCACGGAGGGGTGAGCTTATGGCGCCCTCGATTATCTTGCAGCCGCCGAAGCACGAGGTCCCCCACCGCCAGGTCCCTTTTGCGCACGTGCTTGTCGTGGTAGCATCGAAGTGTTTGCTGGTAGCGTGCAGAGTTGATGAGCGCCACGTCTCGGGCCTCCTCGAGCTGGTCCTTGGCGTTGGCGAGCCTTTCGTCGCTGGTTTGCTCGTTGTAGGCTCGAAGTCGAGGTGAGCCGTACTCGAGGTCCGTAGGTAAGACGGCCTCGGCGCCGTAGGTTAGGAAAAACGGAGTGAACCCGGTGGCTCGACTCGGCGTAGTCCTGAGGCCCCACAGCACCGAGGGGAGTTCTGTAGCCCACCCCTTTCCGAAATTCTTGAGGGTCTTGAACAGCCTCGGCTTAGCCCATGGAGTATCATGCCGTTGGCGCGCTCGACCTGCCCGTTGCATTGGGGGTATGCGACCGAGGCCCAGGTTACGCGAATGTTGTTGTCATCGCAGAAGTTGGTGAACTTTTTGCCCGTGAATTGGGTGCCATTGTCGGTGATGATGACATTAGGCACCCCGAACCGGTACATGATGTTGGCGATGAACTCGACAGCCCTCTCGGAGGTGGGGTCTCCTATCGGCTTAGCCTCGATCCACTTGGTGAACTTGTCGACGGCCACGAGCATGTGTGTGTACCCTCCACTTGTCCTTTTGAGGGGACCCACGAGGTCGAGCCCCCAAACGGCAAATGGCCAAGTGATTGGGATCATCTGCAGGGCGTGTGCGGGCTGGTGCGTTTGCTTGGCGTAGAATTGACACCCATGGCACGCTCGGACCAAACGCTTGGCGTCCCAATGGCGGTCGGCCAATAGAAGCCTTGACGGAAAGCGTTCCCAACCAGGGCCCTCGGCGCTGCGTGGTGGCCGCAAGCCCCCGAGTGCATATCGTCGAGGAGCTTGCGCCCTTCCTCGAGTGGGATGCAGCGTTGAAGGATCCCAGTCGGACTTCGTCGGTATAGCTCCCGTTCGTCGCCGTAGATGATGTAGGTCTTGGCCCTCCGAGCGATGCGTCGGGCCTCCGTCTTGTCTTCTGGTAGCTCGCCTTGCGTCAGGTAGTCGAGGTAGGGCGTCCGCCAGTCGAGGGGCCGTGATGAAGAAGAGGCGTGTGCGTCGACCTGCATCGCTCCGCGGACGTCGAGGTGTCCTTCTCGAGGGGTGGCGTTGTGAGTCGACCCCGTGTCTTGCTCGAGGGGTGGCGTCGAGGGGCCAGCCCCCGGGTCGATTTCGACGGATGGCTCGAAGACGTCCCTTGAGAAGACATCTGGCGGTACCGTGCCGCGCGTGGACGCCAACTTTGCCAGCTCGTCTGCGGCCTCGTTGTACTTCCGAGCTATGTGGTTGAGCTCGAGGCCGTAAAACTTGTCTTCCAGCTTGCGCACCTCCCCGCAGTATGCCTCCATCTTGGGATCGATGCAGCTTGAAGCCTTCATAACCTGGTTGATGACGAGCTGCGAGTCTCCTCGGGCGTCGAGGCGTCGGACCCCGAGCTCGAGGGCGATGCGCAGCCCATTGACGAGGGCCTCGTACTCGGCGACGTTGTTGGAGGCGGGGAAGTGCAAGCGTAGCAGGTAGCGCATGTGTACTCCGAGGGGTGAGATGAAGAGCAGGCCTGCTCCTGCTCCCGTCTTCGTGAGGGATCCATCGAAGTACATGGTCCAGAGCTCGGCTTGAATCTGTGCCGGCGGGAGCTGAGTGTCGGTCCATTCAGCAACGAAGTCCGCCAACGCTTGCGACTTGATGGCCTTTCGCGGGGCATAGGTGATGGTCTCCCCCATTAGTTCGGCGGACCACTTGGCGATGCGCCCCGTGGCCTCCCGATTGTTGACGATCTCTCCGAGGGGGAAGGACGACACCACCGTCACGGGATGAGCGAGGAAGTAGTGCTGGAGCTTGCGCCTTGTGACGATGATGCCGTAGAGCAGCTTTTGGATGTGCGGGTACCGGACCTTGGCCTCGGAGAGTACCTCACTGGTGAAGTATACCGGTCGCTGGACCGGCAATGTATGACCCTCCTCGTGCCTCTCGACGGCTATGACCGCGCTAACCACCTGAGTGGTTGCGGCCACATAGAGGAGGAGGGGCTCGGGGAATCGTCACCTTCGGCTGGTCGCGGGGGCACGAGAATTGGTGCAGAAGTCAGCAGCCCCTTCAACTTGGTTAAGGCCTCCTCGGCTTCGGCGGTCCACGCAAAGTGTTCCGTCTTTTTTAGTAGGCGGTAGAGGGGTAGTGCTTTTTCCCCCAGCCTCGAGATGAATCTGCTGAGAGCGGCTAGGCAGCCTGTTACTTTCTGCACACCCTTGAGGTCACGAATCGGGCCCATCCTCGTGACTGCTGAGATTTTTTCAGGGTTTGCCTCGATCCCCCGTTGTGAGACGATGTAGCCAAGTAGCATGCCTCGAGGCACACCAAAGACACACTTCTCGGGGTTGAGCTTCACATTCTTGGCCCGGAGGCACTCGAACGTGGTCTCGAGGTTGCTGATGAGGTTCCCTACTTTTTTAGTTTTAACCACGATGTCATCGACGTAGGCCTCGACGGTCTTGCCTATGTGCTCGCCAAAGATGTGCTGCATACATCGTTGGTACGTTGCCCCGGCGTTTCGAAGGCCGAAGGGCATCGTAACATAGCAATACATACCAAATGGCGTGATAAAAGAGGTCGCGAGCTCATCGGATTTTCTCATCCTAATTTGGTGGTAGCCGGAATACGCATCAAGGAACGAAAGCACTTCGCACCCAGCAGTGGAATCGACGATCTGGTCAATTCTAGGTAAAGGAAATGGAACTTTTGGACATGCTTTATTCAGACCAGTGTAATCTACACACATCCGCATTTTTCCATTCTTTTTCCTAACTAGTACAGGGTTAGCTAGCCACTCTGGGTAAAATACCTCCTTGATGAATCCGGCCGCCAAAAGCTTGTGCACCTCCTCGCCGATGATCCTGCGCTTTCCTCGTCGAAGCGGCGCAGGCGTTGCTTCACCGGTCTGGACCCGGCCTGGATCTCCAAGGCGTGCTCGGCGACTTCCCTCGGTATGCCCGGCATGTCCGAGGGTTCCACGCAAACATGTCGATGTTCGCGCGGAGAAAGTCGACGAGCACTGCTTCCTATTTGGGCTCGAGGCTGGTACTGATGGTCAGCGTCTTGCCATTGGCCGAGGTCGGGTCGACGGGTATTTGCTTGGTGTGCTCAGCCGGCTCGAAGGTGCCGGCGTGACGCTTTGCTTCTGGGGCCCCCTCGGTGGCCAGAGCTGCCAAGGCCTCGAGCGAGTCGAGGTGGACGTTGGCCTCCCCCCGCTCGACACATTCCACATCGCAGTGGTACGCGTGCTCGTAGGAGGTGTCAACGGTGATGACCCCTTTTGGCCCCGGCATCTTGAGCTTCAAGTACGTGTAGTTAGGAATCGCCATGAACTTGGCGTAGCCTGGCCGGCCGATGATGGCGTGGTAGGTCCCTTGGAAGCCGACCACCTCGAAGGTGAGCGTTTCCTGACGGAAGTTTGCCGGCGTGCCGAAGCAAACCGGCAGGTCGATGCACCGAGGGGGTGGGCCTTCTTTCCTGGTACTACTCCGTGGAATCCCCCGACGCTGGGTCGGAGCTGTCCCTTTGAAATCCCCAGGAGGTCGAGGGTCTCGAGGTATATGATGTTGAGGCTCGAGCCCCCATCCATCAATACCTTGGAGAACCGAACGTCGATTATGATGGGTCGACGACGAGGGGGTAAGCCCCCGGGTTTATGACCCGGTCCGGATGGTCGTCACGGTCGAACGTGATTGGCGCATCGGACCAGTCAAGATACCGGGGGCGTCGTGGCCAAGCGAAAAGATTTCCGGCGCTCCTTCTTTCTTTCTCGAGCTGAGAGCCCGACGGTCGGCCCCCCGTAGATCATGTAGCAGTCGCGCACCGGGGGAAGTCGCCATCTGCGTTTCTGCCGCCGCGTCGATCGGTATCCTTTCCCTTAGGCGCGTCTTCCCTCTTATCGCCGAGCTTGGAGTAGTAGCCCTTCAACAGTCGGCAGTCTTTCAACTTGTGGTTTACGGGGCCCCTGTGGTAGGTAACAGGGATCCGTCGAGCATACTGGTCCGAAACAGCCCCATCGGGGGGGGCCTGCGGGCTTCTTAGGCTCGATGGGCGGGCCCGGCGAAGCCACCTCTTTGGTCGTCCGTCGTCATGCGGTGCCACGCTTTCGCCTTCTGGCCCTTGCGTTTGTTTTCTTCCTTTTGTTGCCGTCATTGTTGTCGTTCTTGCGTCGTTCCCCTTGTTGGAGCCCTCCGGCGCGATCACCGCCTTGCCTTTGTCCGTGGAATGGCCAAAGAAGGCCCCCACTGCTTCGTCGCCCGAAGCAAGCTGGTGACGCGATCCATCAGGTTCTCGACCGTCCCGGGACGGTAGCGTCCTAGCTCATGAACAAGCTCTTGGCATGTCGTGCCCGGCGAGGAACGCTGAGATGACGTCCTCGTCAGGCACGTGGGGGAGCTCGAGACGCTGGCTTCGAGAACCGTCGAGCGAAGTCGTGGAGGGGCTCGTCGCGCCTGGCTGCAACGCCGTAGGTCCCAGGGGTTGCCTGGACGCACGCAGGGTCCCTTGAAATTCCCGTCGAAGACCCTGACTAGGTCGGCCCAGTCGTGGATCCGATCCAGCGGGAGACCCCTCGAGCCACGGCGGGCGGTGTCCGAGAGGTTAAAGTGGGAGTTGACGTATGATCAGGCGGTCGTCGTTCTTCGCTCCGCCCAGTTGGCAGCCAAGGCGGAAGTCCGAGAGCCAGAGCTTGGGCTCGACCTCCCCGTCATACTTCACGATGTTGGTCGTGTGGCGGAACCGACCTGGCGATAAGAGCTCAAGTATTATCTTAGTCAAATCCGTCTGACTTCGACCCATACTTGAACCCATATAACCCCGGTAGTCCGGAAATCTCGAAGGATTTCTTACACCAGAACATACAGGATCGCATCGTTCAAGGTTACATCCGTAAAGAGACATCACAGTGAAACGAAATCGAATTTAAAACATCAGAGTGCGGAATTTAAAACAGAGTTATTACAATATTGAGTTTAAAAGTGCGGAAGCTTGAATAAGTTTAAAAACACGACCACAACAAACGTGGTCCAAGTAAACATTGTTTGATAAACCAACTCAACACAAGTCATTCCTCCTTTTTAAGATAGTGTGCCACCAGTAGTCTTAGTCCGGCAAAAAGAAGGAGGAAAGCTTCTTGACGACCCTGCCCTGGGCCTACTCCTCATCACCTTCCACTGGGTAGAGGCAGTGCTTACAATAGCCAAAGTAGACCTGGCCATCTGCAACAAACGGGATAAACCCTGAGTACGGGGATGTACTCAGCTAGACTTACCCGTCTAACTGAAAAATAAAAGACTCCAAGGGTATGCAAGGCTTTGAGGTGGAGCTGGGATCTTTTAGTTGCGAAAGGCTCAAATTCAGATAAGGGATAATTAATGATTATGATGAGTTGTTACTTTTAAACCTACTCCTTAGTTCTAGGTTATTACCTGTACTAGAGCACTCACTTGAATCTAACAAACAATAATATAACCATATCCAGTTGACTTGTCCACATTTTAGTTGAACCTTTAAACATCACATGGAGTTGTATCGTGGTGAAGCTCGCCATAGTTTCCCACTAACCGGGGGAGACGGCGACTCGAATCGAATTCCAAATCAGCTGATGAAAGACCTTTAAATACCAGCCCCACACTTTCCCCGTCGGGTCCATGCATTGGGCAACCGCTCGACGCTTGTTCGTGGTGGTAATCGTCGCGGCTCAAGCACGGACCGCCCAATCAGAGTCTGGCGATGGCCTCACGCGGCAGATCGCAACTTCCGTACTAGAGGGCACGACACGGGTTGAAGACCGGCCCGAACAGCTTCTAACCGGCTTTGGGGTCGATGATTACGGCACCGACATATCCCTAAGTAAAAGGGCGCGTTCAAAAATGAACGAGGGCCAACATCGATACAAACCTACACGATCCAACAGATGGACTGCCCCAAGTTTCCGACTTGTGCCCTGCCATCCCGTTGACCGTATTTCATTACTACTCAGGTTCTTTTCCACGATAGCAAATATAGCAACCGTGATCCGGTAAATACCCATCGGGTATTACGGAAACATCCTTAACTACTACTTTTTATTAAGCAGGCTAAGCATTCTACATTATTAAGCGCAGTAGCAGGATAACAAGGCAGGTAATAATCAATAATCAAGGAATGGTAATGCAACAAATAGGATTCAATCAACTCCTATACCTAATGCATCACATATAAAGACTCAAGTAAATTAATTGCAAAAACTGGGAGACTTAGAATGCTCCGGGCTTGCTTGAGTGAAAACCGAGGCCTCGTGGGAGGGGCACTCGGGCAGGTTAGTGTCGGCCGCGGGGTCTGCTTCCTCCGACTGCTGGAGCTCCCTGGATCTCCGGCTCGACGCTTGGCTCCTGCTCTTGGTGGGGCTCCGGGAGTGTCGATCCTATTGCATGTGATAAATTATATAAATAACTAATGCGGTGCAAGATGAGGATCATAAGACGAAACATTTTTCTTGCAAACCAACAAAGCCAACTTGTTGAACCACTTTTGACATTGGGGTCAACACTATTCAATTCATATAGACAAAATCCGATAATCACCTTTTCCACTTTTAATTTTAAATCAAAAGAAATTCCGATTGAACTGCAAGTGTATTTTTCTGGGCTCAGAAAAATCCACAAAAAATTCCAGAAGGTAAACCACACTTGCTGGATTCTACTGAACAAGTTTCGGCCAAAGATAAAATATAGAGCTGCAGATACAAAATGACAAGCAAACTGCCTAAAAAGGTACTTTGACTACAACCCTACTGTAAAAGAGTGCATAGCTCTCTTTCCTATTTTTCCCAGATTCTACTTCACATTTCATATTTACCAGGAAGTTCCATGACCAGAACCATCATATATTTTCTTACATGAATTTCTAAAGATCTATACAGAAAAGCACAGTTGTAAAGCAACTACAAATTTTTCCATAAAACAATCAAGTTCATACTTTTCTTAGATTCTACAAGGCATACAGAGACTGTACAAATTTTCCCATATTTTATTTCAACATATAAAACACCTTAACACTTATTCTAAGAAATCAGCAAAACAGAGACTTTTACTATAACCGTAACTTTTTTCTTCATAAACAGTGCATCATATATTTTTCACAGGTGCCAAACAGTATAATAAACTTACACAAATTTTCCAGGAATTATCTTAACCAGAAAACACTTATAATCATTTATCTAAACAAAAGCATATAAACTGAAATAAACGAAAACAGTAAATAAACTGCTATCAAAAATACTTTCATATTTTCCCATGATAGATCTATTCATCAGAAAGCTAATAAAACTGGAAGCACTTCATTTGGATTTATAAAACAGGCTACACAAAAATAACAAGCATCTCTGGAAATTAAACCGAAAAGAAAAACATTTAACTTCTCCGGCTGGCTTGCGAGAACTCGGTCTATGGACCGGTAAGGGGCTGACACGCGGGACCCGTGGGTCAGCAGAATCCATTCGGGCTCGGGCGCACGGCGGAAAGCGAATCGGCCGAGGCCTGGCTCGAACGAGACCGCACCCGAGGTTTCGCTTGAGGCCGAGCTCGAGGCCGAGGCCTGGCTCGAGGGCTCGGTCGAGACGGAAAAAATTAGCCCGTCGAGACCTGGCTCGAGGCTGAGGCCTGGCTCGAGGGCTCGGGCGAGACGGAAAGACATTAGCGCCCGTCCGAGACCTGGCTCGAGGCTGAGGCCTGGCTCGAGGGCTCGGGCGAGACGGAAAGATACACGCCCGTCCGAGGCCTGGTTCGAGGCTGAGGCCTGGCTCGGGGGCTCGGACGAGACGGAACCAGGGGAGGGATTGGTCCGGTGATTTCTCGCCGTCGGTGAGGTCCGTCCGCGGGGAGGCTGGGCCCTGCGGATTTGTCTCGACGAGGCGGACATCCGGCGGGAATGGTGGATTGGCCAGCGCACGGCCGTAGCGTGCCGGCGGCGAGCGGCAGCGCACGGCGCGACGGCATCGCGCGCTACCCGTTTCCGGCGGTCGCCGGCTAAACTGGCGGCCGTGTGAGACTCAGTGAACCTAGAGGGGAGTCCTAGGGTGATGGTTTGCCGGAGGTGCGCTGGTGCGTGCCGGCCACGTGTGAGGTCCGCGATGGCGGCAATGGCGCTCGGCCGTGGTGAACAGAGGGATAGGGAACGGTAGCGCTAGGGCTAATTGGTGTTCTCACCTTGCCTTGGCTTGGCGAAGCTGGAGGAGGAAGAAGGAGGCGGTGGAGCTCGGGTCGGGGGACGAACGGTTCCGGGCTCCGAGCGGCGCTGAAAGCTTCCGCGGCGGGGCTCTTCGACTTCGGCGTCGTGGAGCTCGGCGGATGGCGGGGGGTGCGCACCGTGTGTCCGAGACGAAGGCGGGGCAGTGGCCGGGGTTAATCGCCGGTGATGGAGGTGGTGACTGGAATTTGGAAGGGCCTTGCGGCGGTGGTTTGCAGCGAGCGGAGAGTGCTCAGTTCGCTTCGTGCGCGGGTGGAGTGGGGAGTGAGAGCGAGAGTGAGTGTGCGAGTGAGTGAGGGAGTGGGAGAGGCGCTCGGCTTTTGCCGGCGGAGCGAGGGCGGCCGGGTCGTGGCGGGGCCACGGCGGCTCGGTCAGCGAGGCGCGGCAGGCGGCTCGGCAGACGAGGATTGCGCGGGAGTGGCCGGCGAAGATCGCTGGCGTGCTCCGGTGGGAGAAGATCGGAGAGGGAGTGGTCAGCGTGGATTTGGCGCAGAGAAGGGGCGCCACGCGGCAAGCCGGCCGGCGTACGGCGCGGCCGTGTCGGGTGGCCGGCGCCGCGGTGCGCGGGCGCGCGCGCGCGGGCGAGGCCGCGAGCGCTGGGCCGAGGCGGGGAAGTGGCCGAAAGGCGGATGGGCCGAAAGTTGGCGCCGAGAAAGAAAAGATTTTTTTCTTTCTTTCCAGAAATTTCCAAAGTTTGACTTCTCAAAACAGTTTGAAAAACTCCAAACCAGGCCTTGACCAAATATAAAAGTTTGCTCAAAATATTTTTCTCTACAACTTTCATATAGAACACTTTTCTGAAAACCACTTTTAATCCTACTCAAGAATAAGCCAAAATCAAAGCATTAGGTCAAATAGAAATCCAATTTCAAATAAACAACAAAAGATGCAAAAGGCATACTTATACACATGAAATGAATGCAATGCATTGCTTATGCTTTCTTAGTGGCTAATTGCAGTACCTATGCAGTGCTTGACACCAGGTGTCCACAGGTCGGTCGGAAGCGGTCGGGGAGGTCGAGCTGCGGATGGCCCGGCTGAAGACTCGGGGGCCCGGGGCGAGGGCTCGAGGACTGCCGGTCCTCGTCGCTGTCGTAGCGCCCCCTAGATGGCGCTATAGCCACGCTCCTGGGCCCCCTTGTCCTTGCGCCGTCGGTTGATGTCGTTGCGGGCGTCCGTTGGGGTACGAGGTGGCCGGTTGTCGATGATCCGTTCGCGGACTGGCCTAGCTGCGAGAGGCGTCCGGCTGGTGGACGGATGCCTCGCGAGCGTCGTGGGGCGTGTCCGCCGGTCTCCCCGAGGCGGCTCCGCGTCGGCGTGACACCGAGCTCTCGGCCTGCTGTTTACCGCGGCTGTCTCGAGGAGTGGTTTTTCATTTCTCCGAGCATGCGCCTGGCATCGGGGTTGGAGCGGCGGGCAGGTCACGGAGAATCATAGCCGCGGCCACCCACGTTCTGCCAGCTCGCGGGAAACAACCTCGGGGCGTGCTGGTGCCCCGTCCTCGAGGATCCGCCGGTGGAACTCTCGAGCCCGGCCTCGAGCTCCGGCTCCTCGGGGCTGGGGTGGTTCCTGCATCAGGGTTTGCCGGAGCTGCAGCAGGTGTCGTCGTTCTCCTCGGCTTTGGTGATTGCCTCTTGCACTTGTGCGAGTTGCGCCGCCCGGCCATCGTCGTGCTTAGGCGGTACAGCCGGTGCTGGAGGTTCGTCCTTCCCAGAACGCGTGATCCGCCTGCCGCGGCCACGTCGCTACGGTCCCTCTAGGTCGAGGGCCGGCATGTCGTCGTCGCCGTCGTCCTCGGTGTCGCATACGACTCCCTCGAGTTGGAAGCAACTCCCTGGTGGGATCCCAGAGGTCGGGGTCGTGGTAGTCGTATTCGTCGGAGTCGGAGCTGTTGACGGCACGCCGCCTTGGCCGATGCTGGGACCGCAGCTGCAGGTACCATTCTCCGACGGTGGCTCGCCGAGGTGGCTCGAAGGCTCGCAAGAAGTCGCGGTCGACGCACGAGGGGTGTGGACGATCTCCAGGCTGGCCATGGCCTGCAGCAGCGCGCCTGAACGCTGCTCCCGGTCCGCCACCGTCTGGTCCTGATGGCGCTCGTCGAGGCGGTGGGCGTATACAGCCGCAGAGTTGTCGAGGCCGACCGGGAACCGCTGGCGAGAGCGCGGCGCGACCCGTGCGGGAGGAGGCTGAGTGCGGCGTCGACGGCGCACGGCTCGGAGGCCTCTGGCCTGGTTCCTGGTCCGTACGCATGATGAATGCGAAGTCGCTGGGGGGCGCGGGTGCGCCTGGAGGTCTTGCGAGCGCTGGATGGTCTCGGGTGGTTTCCCCCTTGGGGATGCCCTTGGGACCCTGCACGGCTACGGGGGGTAGCGTTAGGTGTGTTGCCGCGGGCAACGCATGCGCCCGAGACGACGGTGAAGACGGCGCCGCTCGCGATGTGGCGACGTGTGGTGGTGCGGGCGACGCGTCAACGCCCCCCCGCGGGGGGCGTGACACGCACTCCGCTCGGGCCTCCGTGGAGAGCAGAGTCAGTCGTTGTCGTTGCCTGTGGCTAGGAAAACTCGAGGCTCCGAACCAGACTACGGCACCAGCCGAGAACGGAAGAGGGGATGAAGTCATCCAGGAATCAACGAGAAATCAGCTCGGACACGCGAAGTTCCCTACCTGGCGCGCCAACTGTCGGTGTGTTCGTACCCGGGGGTAATCACACCAACGAGTAATTATGATCGCGTGCTTCTCTTCCTGGATGGTGATGCAAGAGGACACAAGGATTTATCCTGGTTCGGGCAAAGAAGGCCCTACGTCCAGCGGGGGGAGATGTTCTTGTATTACTTGCACCTAAGTGCTTGTACAGGGAGAATACAAGCTCAGTGAGCGTGGACCGGAGTCCGGACTCGTGTCTGTGTGTGGGACTCGTGTGTTGTGTCCGTCCTCCTGAATGAGGGCCCTAGCGTCCCCTTTTATAGAGCAAGGGGAGGCCAGAGTTACATAAAGGTATTACAGGTGTCGGGGCGTATGGTGCCCCATACGGAGAAGGGTAGGAACCCTGTCTTGTCGGGGCCACTGGAGCCGAGTGTGATCGTCGCTGTTGAGGCGGTCCTTGGGTCGTGGCTTCCATCCTGGGCGCGGACGTGGTGGCGCGACAAGGCGGGAGCCGTACAGCACCCATCCCGGAATGTACAGTACGCGGTGAGGTCCCTCCGGGTCTTGGGGTACCTGTCCTCCAATAGCACGAAAGTAGTTAGGGCTCGAAGGGCGCGGAGCCGGCTTCGAGGTGGTGCCACGGGGGCTCGAGGGGCGCGGAGCCGGCCTCAAGGTGTTACAGTGCAGGGCTCGAGGAGCGCGTAGCCGGCCTCGAGGGGTTATAGTGCAGGGCTCGAGGGGCGCGTAGCCGGCCTCGAGGGGTTACAGTGCAGGGCTCGAGGGGCGCGTAGCCGGCCTCGAGGAGTTACAGTGCAGGGCTCGAGGGGCGCGTAGCCGGCCTCGAGGAGTTGCAGTGCCTGGCTTGGCCGAACAGTGCTGTACTGGTGCCTTTTTGCCCATGCTTGTGGTGAAAACGAGACTTGACCTTTACACCGAGTTAGTGTGGTACACGCTGTGCACTAGTGGACATGACCGGAGTAGGTGAAGGCATTAAATGCGCGGTATGGGCTGGTACGGCTGTCTGTACAGCTCGAGGTCCGTGCGTTAAGGCTCGAGGTGTGGGGGGCCGTTCGCCCGAGGCCTGGAGGGCTCGGGCGAGACGGAGAGAGCGATCGTGCTCGCCCGAGGCCTTGCTCGGAGGGCTCGGCGAGGCGGAGAAAGAGCGTTCGCCCGAGGCCTGGCTGGGAGGGCTCGGGCGAGACGGAGACAGAGCGTTCGCCCGAGGCCCGGCTGGGAGGCTCGGGCGAGACGGAGATAGAGCGTTCGCCCGAGGCCGGCCGGGAGGGCTCGGGCGAGACGGAGATAGAGCGTTCGGGTGTTTGCGTTGATTGGGGGTACCCTTTTTCGTACCACCGACAGAACCTGATTGGGGTCCTTCAAGAAGTCCCTGATGGCCATGATCTTGCTCTCGAGTTCAGGCTAGCCGACGCCAGGCTCCTCGACCTGCTCCTTCGCTTCTCAAGCTTGTGCGTCAGCCTCCCCCTCCACTGCTGGAGAAGCTGGAGCTGGCTGGTCACCATCCTCATCATCCAGCCCTAAGAGATAATGATAAAACAAAAGATAAAATACGTCGGAGGTTAACAACAATTTAGTAGTATTATTAATAACCAACCATAGATACCAGAATTCTTTCTTTCAGCCAGAACACACACAAACAAACATGGGTGCCCCAGAAAGCTTAGTTTTCACTTGTTCAAACATGTATTGAACCCTTAGTAGAGCAAGTGACCGTCTCAATCGAGAGATTTTCATCAAATATATCAAAGGTGCTTCAACCATCTACAATACCAAACAAGTGGACATGCACTAACAAAACTGATTAGAACACATGTGAAATGCTCAACATAATGAGAAAAATAAATTTATGAACTCCTTCGTACCTCTACACTGACTGACAGGTCCCTGACATTACATAGATGACAAGAACCTGTAATTACAATATGACAAGAACCAACACTATAACCTGTCCATACCAATTCCAATTCCTCGAGTCTCAGACAATTCCCTAGCCCATCAGGAGGTAGATAGTCAGCCATCATACAATCGTTGTGGACTATCATGGAAATACTCAACAACTGTAATTCCTGATGGAAAGAAGATACAATATGACTGTTAATAGAAACCCAGCACCTAACAACACCAATTTTTTAGAATATGCAGTCACCGAAATCTTTGTTTAATTAAGTAGTACAGTTTTTAATCTAGTCAGTTTCATTGCTCCAACTCCAATTTTGTGTTGTTTTTGCTTGCCATCGAGAGCTCACCGTGAGAGTCCATCCTTCACGTAGTAGCGGTAAATCAAACAAGCAAATGTTTTTGATTGATGATTTTTGCAACTGATAAGCGGCTGATATTGTTTTTGTGTGAGAGAAAAAATATTACACCACGACCGATAATACATACAGACTAATAAGTTGAAGCAAACAGGACAAATTTCAATATCTATTTGATAGTATAAACTGATACAAAAGGAAACTGACAAATGATTGATTTCTCTTCAAAAAGTAGTAATACATTTCTCTGCATAGTTTACTTAAAATATAAATCATCTACATAATCGATACATATAAATTAGAACTAAAATATAAGCAAATTAAATCAAACAAATTAAATTGTAATAAAAGACAATATAATTGTTTTTGGTCAATGTCATGAATGTAAAAATTGCTTCTTTGGGCACCTGATTGGGGTCCTCCAAGGAGTGGTGGACATGCAACCCAACTGGGGTTCATTTTGTGCTGAACAAGAAGACACCCGCACGACACTCTGAGAGCTTTGTAGGCTGACACGAGCTTTGTTGTGGCATACCAAGTGTAGATCTATGTACGATAGGGTGAACAGATGCATAACAAACTAATTGTTGTGAGCGATGGAGACACTGTTACTTAGATAAACAAAAGCAGAAATCAGAATTAGAGACTGAATGTGGATTGTATTGTTTGCTAAACCTACAGATGAACTGATTGCTCGCTACTGTGCTCTGACTCTATACTATTATATGTTAAATAATGACCTTGTATTTGAATTTCTATTACTCCAAGAGTGATCACTGTACTACCTCCCTGTAGCGGTGTGATGTTTGACTGGGTAAAGGTATCACGTGAGTGTGGTGGTCGGAGCTTGACCATTGAGGGTGAGGTGGGCCGCGACGCAGGCAGACCGCTGAAACGGTCGAAGAGGGTCCGAGATCGTGCAACACATCCGAGGGCACCCAATCGCGATTGCTCCTCGTCGTCGACACACAAGGTGCCAACGCGGCAAATCACCAACAACTCAGCAGCATTCCTATAACGGAGCCCACCGACCCTCGTACATTCCTTGTCCCAAGCATAATCTTTTCTTATCTTACCTTATTCACTCGCTCATGGAGTCTTAGTCGAATCCCGTGCCGGAGTAATTGGCCAGTCTCGCATATCTTGTACCTTCAGATGTTGCGCCCACCCCGTCGTGCGTGTGCTCGTTAGCACGCTTGGCCAAGGGAAGCCGGCAACGCCGCGCCATCCACCGCGCACCTCCCCTCCTAGTTTGTTTAAAATATAAATTATCTAAAAAGTGTAACCATATTAGGATCAAAGGATATAATTTATATTTAACAACAAACATATAACTCAAATATAAATTAAGAGATTCAATTCTTTGAGAATAAATGAACAAACAAGTATGAGCTTGGAGTTACTTGGGGAGATACTCGTCCTTTAAGGAGAGGCTTCAACAGTCGTCACCCATGTCCCGGAGCACACCGAGCATGGTCACCGCAACCTGGACGCTATCTCCCTCCGTCTCCAGCGGCCTTAGGTCGCAGCGTCTCGATCAACTGAATCTATCTCTAGGAAGGACGTCGGTGCCGGTGCTGCACATTGCTGCTTTGTCCAGTGATCAGTGTGGTGGCAGGCAGCAGAGTTCGTTATGCTCGTGTGGCCTGCGATGGGCACATCGACGACACGATCAACACTGTTTTGATGGTATATTTTTTCATTCCATGATTGTTGTAGGCGGCGGCGTGATGAGCGACGTTTGAATGGTGTTTTTTAATTCGTTTATTGATTGTTGATGTACAGTGTTTTTTCCTTTTTTTTATTCGATGTTTGCAGGTGATTTTCCCCGGTGCTGTTTCTGTTTGAACGATGTTTTTTTTATTTTTTTTATTTGGTGACTGCTATTCTTCTTTTGTTTTTTTATTCGGTGATTTTGGGAAGATTCGATCGCTGGTTGTTCACTGCATCAAAGCCATCATGCGTGTCCGTGCGGGTAAGAGGTGAGGAGTGTGAGAAGCCCTTACACAACTTCTAACGTCCACCGTAAGATCAGTTCTAGATGTTTTGGTAGCCCTTGATTTTAATGAACACAAAATCCTGTGTACGTTTTACTGGGTGCACAATGATTTGGACTCTCAGCGGGGGACGTTTTTGTGGGTGGATTTAAAATAATTTAAGTGTTTCATTATAGTATGGATTAATTCATGATTTGACATTATAATACTATAGTAAATATTTACTAATAATGAATAGATTCGTCTTGTTCATTACTATGTGACGATGTATTTAATTTTATAATTAATCTATTTTTAATAGATTAAATTCATAGTGCAACACTAAATTTTAGTCACTCAAAACAAACACCCCGAAATACTATAATAATATTATAATACGCTACACGCCTAGCCTAGCTAGTTGCCTGCCGACACTTGGTCCTCAAGGAAGCAAACCGCAAAGCTCATGGCGCCATTGACTTTTTCTTTCTTCTCTTTATCTCCGATCCACTTTCTGCTTTAAATAGCACACAGTGACAGGGAGGCAGTCCTGTGGATCAGAGTGTGCCTGAAATCTCAAATTAACTAAACTATTCAAAATTACTCTAAAGCAACTATTCAAAAATCATGTGACTCAATAATCCTACTAATCTATTACCTCTGTCCCTAAAAAAAATACAACTATGAGTTACATGTCACATAAAGTAGTTCATATTTAATCAAGTTTCTAATAAATAATATTTATACTTATAGTATCAAATTAAGATATTATAAAAATGTATATTTATAACTATTCTAATGATATTTATTTGGTATTATAAATGTTAATATTTTTTAATCTATAATTGATCAAAGTTAACATAGTAAAACATGTTACTGTGCTAAAGTTATATTCTTTCTATAACGGAGGGTGAACTATAGGCTTATTCGGCTATTTATATATAAGAGAAAATAAACTATAGTATAACTAATAAATCGGCTGATAATTTAATGAACATAGTCATGTGTCAAAAGTTGCAATCGCACAAGCTCGTACGAAATAGGTTTCAGTTTCGCGGACGTTGAGTATTTATGCCCCTTTTCCCTTTGAAACGCAGACGATTGAAAAAAACAAATACAAGAATAGGAAAAAACGAGATACAGAATAGGAATGCATATGAAAAATAGACAAATAAAAAAGCACATGAATTTTATAGCAATCGCGTAAAAACACATAAATTCTGGCAGATTTGCTCATGGAAAATACTCAAATTCTGGCTGATTTGCTGAAGCCAACAGAGCTGGCTGCAAGAGCCAAGAGGTTTTAATTTAACGCGACTACTACCTGCAACAGTAGTCGGGTCTGCGAACACGGCCTGGCGCTAAGCTATAGTAGCTAGCACAGTGATACAGTACAGTAATTCAGCAGCGAGCAGGCCAGCGCTGTCTCAGATTAACAATGGAAGACGAGGCCTGACTGCCTGAGGCCATCATCCATGCATGCATGTTTTCTGAAGGCGTGAGGCGTGAGGCACACCTTTTATAGTACACGGCGGCATGCAGGAGGACCCCAATTCCAGATAGGCACTATCTAGGCGCGCAGGCAGCAGAGCAAGCAAGGAGGGGTCGATGCGAGCAGGCGCGCGCGGTCTTTCTTCCCAACTTGAGCTGACCGTCTGCCAGGAAATAATGTAACGTATGGCTGATTTCAGATTTCTCAACAGGGGCCGGCCGCACAGCAAGTGGTGATGTACTGTACCACCTGGCATGGAGCACATCAGTGCGTGTGTTGCCATTGGCAATCGGGGCTCGGGGCGATGCTTTTAGGAAACTCTGTCGGCAAGACAAAGTTACTAGTAGTGTTGTCAAAACAAAAAGTTACTAGTAGTACATTACAGGTAAGCAGCACCGGGCACCGGCTATATGATGCGCTTCGTAGGCACTTTGCATTGGCTATCAGGCCTTGTTCGGTTCACAACATTCCCCAAAATATTTTACGCAGTAGAATCTTTACACGCATGCATGAAGCATTAAATATAGGTAAAAGAAATAACTAATTGTACTTTTAGTCTGCTCATGTCGAGACGAATCTTTTGAGTCTAGTTAGGTCATGTTTGAACAAAGTTTGTCAAATAACAACGAAAGTGCTACAGTAACTTTTCGTCAAATATTTCGCGAACTGAACAAGGCCTCAGAAACCATGTCCATTGGAATGAAAACAATGGGGGGTGGGGGGGGGGGGGGGGCATCAACTTCTGAAAAAACACCAGCTGACACATCAAGCCTTTGCACAAAATCGGGGGCTTCGTTCGTTGGAATGGAGGAAAACATAGGATTTTGAAGGATTCAAATCCTATAGGAAAATTTCTTATGAAGCCCTTTGGAACAAAGGAATAGTTCCCACATTTCCTTTATAATTCCTATGGATTGAGTCATTCCATAGGAATTTTGGAGGAAAGTTAACATGAGCTCCAACCTCATTGTATTCTTTCCTATGTTTTTTCTATCTATTGCTTTCAAAGGCATCTTTTCTATTCTCAATCTTGTAGAGATTTGAAGTGGTTGGAGGCATTCTTTCCTCTATTTTTCCTATTCCATGTTATGTAAATCCTTTGTTCTAAAGAGGGCCTTAAATTAATTATCAGTCAGTCGACGTGGGAACAGAAACAGCTTTCGAGTACATCTTTCTTGATGTGCACAAGCACACACCGAGCCTACCTTGAAACATGGGAGGAGGAAAAGACACCGGGTGGCAGCGAGTGGCGAGCCCACTAGACGCAGCTTCGCTTCCCCTCGGACATCTGAGACCGCACCAAGCCACCAAGTATTGTCATTGCCTACTATTATAGTTGCCACTTTTGTGCTAAGCCTCCCCACTTGTGACACAGCAACACAACACACCTTATGTCCTAAACATTTCAACTCAATAAAGCTCTCGCTCCTCTTCTCCAACTCAAAGCAACGACGAGGTATGTTCCATGGAATCTCTTGCCGTATACTCCTATGCAACAGCATCAAAAGGAGCAGAGTGCCTGGAGGCGACAAGTAGCTCTCCAATGTTGAATATGATATGACCTCCTCCTCTCTGCAATTTGGCAACTACGGCAAAAGTATTCAGGCAAGACAGCGGAATCGAATAATGGAACAATTCGTGAGGTGCTTTGGTGCTGATGCCCCCCGCCGCCATCAAAGGCTTCCACAAAGGACCGCTGCACTTGAAAAGTGGACGATTCTTCGTCGAACGAACGGAGAATATCAACCAATGAGGTCCAAATCATCCATCCAACAGACTACGCGGCACGTCCGTCGTGGATCACGCACAATTGGAGGGAGATGGCAAAGCAAAGTACACCCAAGAAATGAAAAAAAGATGTGTGGTAGTGGCTGGCCATTGGCTGTAAGATCACAATCGCCAAGTACTACTTCTTTTACGGGTGCTTTTTGGAGGATTATGCAGTGCCCAATAAGCGCAATAAGCAGAGGGACAGTGGGTTCCACGTAAATCTGATGCCGCAAGTGTCCCTTTGGGTTCTGAACTGTCAAACTGTTTGCCCCACTCGTTAAGTCATCTGTGAAAAGGGCCGTGACTTCTGAGATGGAATGGAACCCGTGAAATCAGAGCATAGGATCCTAGTCCTACCATAGAGAAGTGGACGGGCAAAATCAGGCATATGAAACCATGATGGCAACTTTAGAATGCTCGGTAAAGAAGACTTGTGGGAACAGTGAAGGCAAAGATGTACAATGGCAGGGATTACTTCTGTAGCACACTTCACATGGCATTCTGGGTAGACTGGGCAGTTACGACATTGTTTAGTTGTATCCAAAAAAAAATGGATATCACTTGTTTAGTTGCATCCAAAAAAAAATTAAAAATCACATCGAAGGTTGTTGCGGCACTAATTTAGTCTATTCAAAATAGATTAATTATAAAACTAATTACACTTCCATACAATACTTAACAAGACAAAACTATTAAGTCTAATTAATCTATCATCAGTATATGTTCACTGTAGCACCACATTGTCAAATCATAGACTAATTAGACTCAATAGATTCATCTCTAAGTAGATTCTAGCTGACAAATTAGTTTTTAAATTAGTCTATATTTAATATTCAATGCACGTGTCTCAATGTACGATGTGATAAGTGATTTTTTTTTTTGGAATGAAACTAAACAAAGCTACATGCTAGAACTGTATATATGTTCTCATGGTGGCCCAAATTACAGACAAGTGAGCACGCCTCAGCCCTTCATCAGAAGCTCTATAAAACAGCTGCGAACCAAAACCAAAGCAAAATAATGGATGTCTGATCTGACATGTGTTGCCAACAACAGGCACACGACTGAGCTCAATTTGGGACAAACAAAAATAGGTGAGTGACCAGCAAGAAAGGCCAAGTATCTTCTGCAACGTCTATACTATACTACACTACTGCTTCACCATTAACAATATCAAAGAAAAACATGTTTGAACATATGACAACTAGCACTAGATTTCTTTTCTATTGTACTTGTATAATGTTACAGTTCAGTAACACAATTTCATAGAAAGCAATCATAGCGAAAAAGATATCAGAAAACATATGATTGTGATTGCCATAGCACATCACAGAGCTTATCTAAAATGTTTACCACATAACCTTTTGTGTTAACAACGTACAGTATATGTGCATTTGTAAGTAATTCAGAAGAACCTGAGAAACATGCAAAGATGCATCTGAAGGGTTAAAAAGGCACAGCCTTTATGCATCCTTACTAGATTGTAGTAAAATCTTATGCAGCAGCATTACACTCGTATACTCAGCAACACCCCAACCTCAGTGCCATTGAATTGCTGGTCCCAAAACAAAGCCAATAACAAAACACATGGCCAAATTACGACAACTTAAATTGACAAACATCCAGAACCACTCCCCAGAGAAACAACTCAAAATGTGGGCCCTATTTGTGCCCTGCAAAACTTTGGTTACTCCCTAAAGGGTCTTATTGGGTTGATCAAGACCAGAACAGCCTTACTACAGTTGTCCAATCAATCAGAGTTCAGAATTTGCCGATAAGATGGGAGCATGATTGAAAGACAGGGATCAGCTAGCTATAAGATTGTCAAGAGGTACTGATTCCACATGCTCAACCATTCAGCACATCAATGCAAGAACCATCACATATAATGATAGAAAATAATCAAACACCCATGCAACAATAGCTCAAGAACTATGGACGAAATGTATGAGAAAATGGCAATCATTTGTTAAAACGTCTAATGGGGAAAACACAAATGGAAACCAAGCCAACACTAGCCCAATGACTAGATTTGTAATTAATTGGAGATACTGAACAAGTGCACAGCCCTGTTACAAATAACAGTATTTCCTTCCAGTTAAATCACTTCACTCTTAGCATTTGAACATTATGTTATCCTTCCCCACGCTTTATGCACACTATGTTTAAGGCCCATGCTTGTTATAAAACCATTCACCTTTTTAAAAGGCTATTGGACTGCTTAAATTATCAAGTTGTTTTGTGGCAAAAGGGAAAAAGATCACAACAAAGAATCTATAGGCCACTACAATGAAAATCTTAGGTATGGCAAATTCATCATCTGGCTTCTGGCTATATGCCTAAGGCATACCTCGACATTTCGTCTTGCTAATCCAATGCAACTAGCTAGGGCTCTTCTGCTAGGGGTTGTGCACAGCAGTATTAGCAGTGTTATTCAAGGGGGGAAGTTCTCAAGTGTGACTTTTCACAAGTTTCGTCTTGTCAACCTCTGATGGACAATTGGAAATCCATACTGACAAATTTGCTATTCATCAGCGGTCCAATTACCTATACAGCCTCGCATATTCGGCAGGCCATGTCATCTTTAGGTCAACGAACAAGAGCGGTCCAATAGGCAGTTTATCAAGTATCAACAGCTACGTCATTAGGTCAACGAACAAGAGCTCAGAAACAAAATTGTGCTTCAAAAGACATGTCTAGTTTCCTACACCTGTATATAAAAGATCTGAGTAGGGAACAACCATCAACCATAGAGCCCTGTGTGGGAGCCAACCATCATATTCATGCCCCAATTTCACCCAAAAAAGAAAACAGAACTGGTTGAATCAGATTCTGCAATTCCTCTATAGCTCAATCAACCCAGAGCAATCGTATGGGTTACAGCATTAAAAGAAATCAAATGACCATGCATAACTAAATCAGCAATTTATCCAATTCCTTGGCACCAAACACCCATATACAACAATGCTGGAAACATAACTAAACAAAGGAGAACAGCTACCATCAAGATATGAACTGATGAACATTCCCCTCCGTCCATGTGTACTCTATAAGATAAGCATTTCTGAGATTTTTAGGACACAATAACTCAATAGTCGATAATAAGCAACAAGATAAAAGACTTTGGTGTCACTCATTGAAGGGCCCGAGTCGCCTTGTGTTTAGTGCCATTCAAAGCGAGCTATTATCATACACAAGGTAATAAATAGTAGCTGTGGCTGCCACAGCATCCTGCTGCCGCATGTGTGCAGAAGGTCATGAGGGAGGGTGAAGGTGCCTCCAGCTGCTTGCAGAGCAGATAAGGCTGCGTGTGTGTAGAATAGATACGTTTATGATTAGGGAGGGCAGATGGGTGGATTATGCCAAAAAAATGCTTACATTTGTCTACGAGTTTTGAATGCCAAAACTATGTGGACAGAGAGAGTAAATAATAAGATTTTGTCAATGCTGCAAGCATTGTTCCCCACTGAAATTACCAATCTAATCTATGTATCAAGCAAGAAGCAGCTTTCTTCCAACATGACCAGCAAAGAATTTCAAGACTGATATATGCGGCACTAATACTCTACAATTCCATTGAATCTTCACAAAATTTGATGTAACATATTTCTGATGATAAAAAGAGATGCTATGATACAACTCAGCTATACCTTGATCTCAAGAAGTTAAAGCATGGAGCCTACTTGCCTGGACTCCTCAAAAATGAGGGCTCCGTCCGGCAATGCCTGAGCCCGCCAGAGAAGATGTTAGCGAAGGCCTGCAGGTTCTCGTCTGAGGAGCTCGTGTGAATCTTTCTTGGTAACGGTAAGACGCAGGGCCCGCAGAAGACGACCCCGCCCATCGCCTCGTCCTCGGCCCCTTCCTCATCGCTGCCACCGTCCGCGACTTAGTGTGGTCTTGACCACCATCTGCTTCTTCTTGGGCGTAAGAAGCCTCGGGGACGGTGGAGGTGTCGGGTGCGCGCGGTTGAGGACGCGGAGCACGCGGCTTGGAGTGGGCGCGACGGAGAGGCCGCTGAGCGAGACGGCCGGCGAGAGGCGGAGGGCGTGCAGGGCGGGGCGGGACGGTGGCACCGCGACGAGGCTGACGGCCACGTTGAGGAGGCCGTGGACCCTGCCGGAGGGGCGGCGCACGCCGATGGCGAACATGGAGGGGGAGCCGACGGGGCGGGACAGGAGGCGGTGGTCGCCTAGCAGGAAGCGCGCGGAGCCGACGAGCGAGTCCCCGCCGAGGTGCCAGGAGCTGGGCGGCCGCGTAGATCTCGACGGAGACGGCGGCGCGGGAGTCGTTGGCGAGCGAGGCCTCGCGCACGCGGAAGAGGAGGCGCGCGTGCCACGCCGGGTCGAGGCCGCCCGCGTCGTCGGCGGCGTCTGGAGCTTGTGCCCCGCGTCGACCCATGCCACGGCGTACGCCTGCAGCCTCCGCCGCAGGCCGGAGGGGGACTTGAGCCCCTGCGCGGAGATGAGGGCCACCTCCAGGAGCCGCTCGCCCTCGGGGAGTCCCAGCCCAGCCTCCTCGTCCGGCGCCTCCATCGCCGGCGAGCGGCGGAGCTAGGGTTTCTCGATCGGGGGCGGGAGGGAGAGCCGGCGGAGGGGTTTGGGCGGGCGGGTGGTCGGATTTGGGGACGGTTTCGGCCGCCCAGCTTCTCCTCGCGGGTAGGCCGAATTCGAACGGACGGCCGGATGCGAGCAGCCGGTGCTGGATCGGAAGGTTATGACCGAGCCCCGCCAGTGGGCAATGTTCGAAGCGGTCACGGCTGACAGCTGCGCCCGCCGAATTCTGAGCTGTGGCCGTTGTCGGCCCGACCCAATGAGGAGGAATCTTGCAGAACGGCCTGCTTTGGAGAACCTTCCAATACGGTTGGCCCATTGCTCCAGTTTCCTTTATTGTAGCATCGGGAATCCAGCTCAGCCCATATAGGAATTCCGATGGCCAGGCTAACAGGCCCAGATCTGTCGAATTTCCTCAACACCTACTCAGTCACTCGCTCGCTCCTGTGGACGCGGCCTGTTTGTTGTACAGGACAGGGAAGCAGCAGCGACTAGCGATCGCATGCAGCCGCAGCTGGAGTCTTGTTGTTCAAGCTAGCGTGTATAGGCTTCAACCAGGCTCTAATGTTGTGGTGTGCTTCTGGGTCTGGGCTCTGCATGCAAAAGGCCCTCCTCAGCCTAGTTCACGGGATACGTAGGAATTGGGCGTTTCTCCAGAGCCAGGCTGGCTAGATACGAGTGATTACTCAGTTAATGACATCATTAGCGCATGATTAGTGTATATTAATTGATATTAATATATTTTCAACAATATTAAGAAATAATAATGTAAATTAAGAGCAATGAAAAATAGTTGCACATCATAAACTTTGTAATTATGTTTATTAACCTTAAACAACAATGGTTTATCTCATCCAGGCTAGTCAGGTGCAAGCAACCAAACACCATCTCAACTCAGCCAGGCTAGTCAGGTGCAAGCAACCAAATATGACATTGTTGTATGTCTTAAGCCTGTCTCCAGAGAGCCTGGCTCCCAGATACGAGCCAGGCTAGACTGACACTCAAACCAATCACGCCCCTAGCTACTGCCCCGGTGAACGGGCATCAATCTGGAGACCACAGCCGCCGCTGGAGCTGGACGCTGGTACCCAGGGCCAGCGGTGTAGTAACATTTTTCTGACCCTCCAGTGACCAGAGGTGGTTACGCTTCTTGTTAGCATTAGCACGGTGCGCTGCATGCACGGTCTGCAGCTCAGTGCAGGATGGGCACCTAGCTCTCTTGGTCTCGAACCACCGTCCAATACCACCAACGCCCGTGGTCGTCCCGCGCGAATCCTCTGCAAGCGGTGCGGTGTGGACGCGTCGAGGGCCCCGGCCAGCCGGCCCCGGCCCCGACTGATTTGATCTATCCGCCAATGAAAACAGCAGCAGCGCAGGGCTCGGACTCGGCGGCATCCGTCCGTGTCCGTCCGTCCCTGGCGCGAGCGGCGAGCCCACGGCGACGCACGCGAGGACGGGACCGGATGGGACGTGTGAGGGGGGCTGGCTGCCCGACCCCGTCAAAACACAAAAATCCCCACGCCACACCGTGACACCGTGACACCCACCACGGCTGACCCACACACACCAGTGGCAGCTGGACGCACACGCAACACTCCACTCCACTCCACTCCACTCCGACGTCCCGTCGCCACCCTACCATCACCCGGCCCGGGGGGGTAGTAGAGTAGACTAGACTAGACAACTCGTCGCCGGGCACGGGTGGTGACGGGCCCGCGCCACCCGCGCCGCGGTACGGGTGCCCGAGCCGGCAGGCACGCGGCCATGGCCCTGCGTCCAAGGCGCGGCGCGGGGATTCCCTCGGCGCCGGAAAGCGGAGCCGCGCCGTGCTGCAGCTGCAGGACGCATGGGGTCGACGGCGTACGCCGCGCACGCCCGAGCGCTGCTCCATCAGGTCGGGTCGGGGGCGTCCGGCCGTACCCACACGTACGCCGTGCTCCAGGCTCCAGCGGTGGCGCCCGGCCGGCCGGGTAGGCGAACGGTCGGTGGCTGCCGGGCCCGGGCGTGCGCCGTGCCATGTACACGTACACGCCTGCCTGCTCCGCGTGCGACGTTGCAGTGCACCGACCAAACAGGTGCTACTGTGTGTGCTTGTTGTAGCTGTGGGCCTACATACAGGCCAGTTCAATGGCCGGCCGTGCTAAACTATTTTCCACATCACGAAGATGAACACGGGCCACGGGGCAAATCTAAATATGCTGAAACTTAACAACGAATACAAGTCTCTTTTCGCTTCAAGTTATCAGCCATATCATAGTTTATTCGAGCTCTCTGCCTCTCTGACAGAATATTATTGAGATCTTATTTAGTTTCCCCAACTTTCCCTAAATATTTCTAGATTGAGTAAAATTCACCGTCGGTTGGCCGGTGGTATCATCCCGGTCCCTGAACTTGTAAAGTAATATATGGAGGTCCCTAAACTTGGTCGACGGTGTCATTCCAGTCCCTGAACTTGTAAGGTGATCACTACTGATGCCTAAACTTGGTGAACAGTGTCATTTCAGTCCTTAAACTTGGCTTTTAAGCTCATCTGAGTCAAAACAGGGCGATCTAAAGACTTAATATAAAAAAATTCATAATTTTTTCATACAAACTCCAATGAAGACAAATTTTATATCAAAATTGTAGCCCTCGGCGTGATCTACAACTTTGTAGTTGATTTTTTTTTGAATAAAAACAGTTTAGAGTTCCAAAATATTATTTTAAGTTTGTAGCTATTGAAATTTAAAATTTAAAATTATCAAATTATCTTAGATATTGAAATGGTCTATAAGGAAGTGATACCTCTCAATACGATTTACAACTTTGTAGTTGAAATGTTTTTATTTAAAATTATTTAGGGTCCCAAAATATTGTTAACAAAGCTGTTAATATTTTATGTGAAATGTTAACAATATTTTGGGACACTAAATATTTTTTAAAAAAAACATTTCAACTACAAAGTTGTAAATCGTATTGAGAGGTATAACTTTCTTATAGACCATTTCAATATCTAAGATAATTTGATAATTTTAAATTTTAAATTTCAAAATCTACAAACTTAAAATAATATTTTGGGACTCTAAACAGTTTTAATTCAAAAAAAATTCAACTACAAAGTTATAGATCGTGTCGAGGGCTACAATTTTGATATAAAGTTTGTCTTGATTCGAGTTCGTATGAAAAAGTTGTGAATTTTTTTTATATTAAGTTTTTAGATTGCACTGTTTTGACCCAGATGAGACTAAAAGCCAAGTTTAAGGACTGAAATGACACTACTGACCAAGTTTAAGGACCAATGATGATCAGCTTACAAGTTCAGGGACCGGGATGACACCGAAGATCAAGTTTAGGGACCTCCAGATATCACTTTACAAGTTCAGGGACCGGGATGACACCAACGGCCAAGTTTAGGGACCGGCGGTGAATTTTACTCTTCTAGATTTCCTGTCACATCAATCTTTAGCTACATGCATGAAGCATTAAATGTATGTAAAAAAATAAATAATTGTACTTTTAGTATCTACATGTCGAGACGAATCTTTTGAGCCTAGTTGCTCTATGTTTAGACAAAGTTTGTCAAATAACAACGAAAAGTGCTACAATGCGTTTCACAAATATTGCTGGGAACTAAACAAGCCCTGAATGAGCCGAAATGAGTTGAAGTGAACAGGCCCAAAAATAAAATGTCTGCTCTATGGACATTGAGCCGGTCCATCAAGCTCACAACCAAGCACGTTGCACGCTACGGGGCATTTGTTGCTTGGCTTTTGTTTAAGCCTGTCTAGAAGCAGTTAGCCATGGCTAGACTTGGCTTGGTTGCAACAAGCTCGGCTCATGTTTAATCGAAAGGTGGAGCTAGGATCTAGACACAGGATTGTTCAAATCGATAACAATGCTCTATGACCCCCAAAAAAACATATAGGACAAGAATAGCAACCAAATAAATGTTTGTGTTACAATATAAAAGAAATTGAAAACTAAGAAAAAGAAAATTGAATATTATAGGGGGGAAAATTAGTAGATCTTCATCCATCTAATTCTTAGGCCAGGAAGAAATCACGGTAGTAACAGAAGTAAAGGAAAATAAAGAAGATAACAAGAAGATTAGTCCAAATATAGATATCAAGAGGAAACAAAGAAATGTTGTGGGGCGCTTGGCCCCCCTTTGCCCCGTCCCACACTGTAGTTGGTTGCTGTGAACACGTAGCTTGCCTTGAAAAGCCCGTGTTTGGTTGGTCCACTTCTATTATGCATGTTCACTTGCTTGTTTTCTTCAATTGCTAATTTAATTTTACTCTCCTCTCCATTGCATAACTCCCTCCCGCATGTACATTTTTTTTGTGATAAAGGAGAGAGCTCTATTGATTACTGATGAAGCATGTTATATTCTTTGGCAATCAACGACTTTGCGCATTGAGAAACACACTGTTGGTATAAATTAATGAATATAGAATAATTCGCAAGTGCACAAATTAGATACCGATGTAGCACTTCATCGGAAGTACCCAATTTTACATCGAACCCAAAGAAGAGTGTGAGGGAGTGACGTCTAACTTAACCCCTGCAGTAGCAACAAGGCTTAAAATAAGAACAGATTGTAGAGAGGATCACTATAGCTTTCTAGTTCTAACTTTGATAAGTGTATTGTTCAACTAGGGGTATTACTAAGGAGAAACACAATGAAAGTATGTTTTCGTAGCAACAAGGTCCTTCTCAACCTATAGAAAAAGGTAGCCCATGAAGAACTCAACAAGGCTACCAGAGTCACCATTATGATCTACCACCGATCTGAAAACTAGAGTACATCTACGAGTAACAGAGTCTAAACACCATTCTTGCACTATGAATACTACTCTAATCAAAGAGCGACAAGAATTAAAGTTCGCAAAAGAGTCGCAAACATGAAGAACAGTGTAAAAATATTACTTAAATTAGAAGTCAATTACTAGAAGGGTTTTGAGCAACGACACTTTTAGCCCTTGAGGCTATTAATAGAAGTGGTGGCTGGTCTTGGCCGACCAAGGGTAGAGGTGGTAATGGATCATGGCCCTTATCCCTCCTTCACAATCCAATTTGACCCTTTCCAATTTTAGTTCAAAATCATATAGTATTATGGTCTGATCCTTGTTGAGTCCGATCCTTAAATTTGCTAGACTAAATTAGAGGACCCTTTACCACCCCTAGCCAAGGGAGCACCCCTAACCTTGGTGGCTTGTGTTGGTGTGCTTGGGAGCCTTCTAACTCGCTTGTGCTTAGTTGTGTGCATATCTGTTACGAGTGAGTGATAGCTAGTGCATTGCATTGAGATATTGCAAGGTGCGACACTAGGTGGTCATCGTGTTGTAAGCCAGTGGTGCTTGCACCTCCTAGATGGCTTGGGGATCATGTCTCCATCGTGAAGCCTACGTGGTGATTACGTGTGTCTCCAAAGAAGGATTATGACGAGTGTTGTATTCACTCCGCGGGGATCATAAAGAGTAACTCTAGCAGAGAGTGTCATCGAGTTACCCTCATTTGTAGGTGGGTTCTTGCGGCGCTCGAGTGACGATTTAGGTGTGGTGCGTATTAGTCGCCAAACCACCAAAGTATGTGTCAAGCACAACGTGGACTAGTTTAGTGGCAACCAAGTGAACCTCGAGAGAAAAACCATTGTGTCAACCTTGTGTACATATTATCGATGGTTTGCTATCTCTATTCACTAGCATGTATTTACTTGTGCATATACTTTTGCTAGTGATTGCTCGTGAGCATCTTGTTGGTCTGTGTAGTCTTACCAGAATGCATTCTTTGATTGTGTAACTTATAAGTATCTTTCGTGAGTAACCTTGCTAGTTTCGTGAGTAACCTTGCTAGTTACATTGTCTAGTAGTTAAGCAAGTGTCGAGCTCTCTAGTTTTGCTTGTGTGGTTTTTTTGCTGAGTTGTTAGTGATCTTAGCTTTGTGCTCTTTGCTAACTAGCATGTGTAGAAGCTCTCCAATTGTTTGAGTACTAGTTGTATAAGTTTGTGTTACCTTGCAAGCTAAAATTGTTTAGGTAAGCTTTTGCTAGCTCGACATATTGTTGCTTTGTTTAAGATTTTGAAAGGTGTCAGAGAGTATAGGTAGAGGGGCATAGTTTAGGTTAGACCGATAATTATAATTCCGTATTTGTTTCGGTTAGCCGATACCGTATTTGTTGGTACAGTAGTTCAATGAAATAGATATCACATACTCCTTTTGTACTTATAAAAGATGTCGTTTAGGACAGCGACACGGTCTTCAAAGCATAAATTTAACCTCTTGGTTTTTATAAAAATATTTATAAAAAATTATATATGTATACTTTTATAAAAGTATTTTTAATTTCAAGATAAATCTATTCATATATTTTCACATTTTCAAACTCAACAACTAAAAAGTTATTAATGATTTATATTCTCAATGTTTGACCTAAACTATGTCCAAAACGACATCTTTTACGAGTATGGAGGGAGTATGTGTTGAATTCGTGTTGTCAAAATGAAACAGATATTACATGCTCCCTCTGTATCGCTTTTAGATGACGTTTTGGACAAGGTTTGAGTCAAACATTGAGAATATAAATCATGAATAACTTTTAAATTATTGAGTTTATAGATATAAAAATCATATAAATAAATTTGTCTTGAAAAGTACTTTCATAAAAGTATACATATACCATTTTACAATAAATATTTTTAAAAAAACAAGTGATCAAAGTTGTACTTTGGAGACCGTGTCGCTGTCCTAAACGTCATCTAAATGCGATACAGAGGGAGTATAGTAGCAACTTCTCATCATCCCTTAATTAACTAGACTGCTAAGAGCAACTCCAACGGTTTTGCAAATGGACTTTGCATTCTTATTTTTGCCAAAAAGTTTACAAAACTCCTATCCAAGGGTTTGACAAATAGGCTTTGCATTTTTGTTAACTTGGCAAAATCCTGAGATGGATTGGCATATATGCAAGCTCGCAATCGGCTTGGCATTTCCGTCTCGTGTACTACTCTCGCGCGCGCTCTTCCCTCCCGCGCCGCCGGGTTTCCTTTTTTAGATTTTGGCAAGTCAATTTTGCCAAACCGTTGGAGATAAACTTTTTTTCTCCTCCCCATACTGATTTGAGAGTTGGTAAATTTTATGTTTTGCCAAATAAAAAATACAAAATCGTTAGAGTTGCTCTACCTTGTGCATTATCATCACACCTCCCTCGGTATACTCCTTCGTGGAGTACATTTCCATCTAATAGTCTAGGCTATCTCGGAACACCTAAATGAAGTGGCAAGAGATATTCCTGTGTTAGCTGCAAAATTATGACGCAAAACTCTGTCTGCAAGTTAAAGTACCGACAAGTACAAAAGTAGCCAAGGGATATTGAGAGAACTGAATGCATGGGTGTCTCGGATTGTCAATGCTTAAAAGGTCAGAGACGACAGATCTTCTCACAGCTGGGACCACCACCTCGACCACTTCCATTTGAATATCGCCGGAGCGGGCAGAGATAGAGCGCCTCATCTCACAGAGTAGAATCATCTCATCGATCTCACGTACGTAGTTTTTAGCCGAGATGAGAGACTGCTTTTGCATGGGCTAACCGGCGGCTGGCCCCAATGGCACACTACTCTGCAGGACCATCTGCAGCTGGTCCCGGACGTCAGGATCATCAGGTAGTCTCGCGGATAGGACTTCGAAGAAACTGTCGGCGGCGAGGAGCACAGTAGCATCATCTCCCTGCCGATCATTAGGTTTTACTAATGCAGAAAGATGGCTGTGACTGGGGACAAAACCAGCTGGAGTTGGAGGGTTTACGGCGACGGGAGCAGCCCAGCACCCATGCAACGCACTTTGCCCCGCAAACGGACGTGCATGGGAACTTGCAGTGCAGCATGAGACCCGACCTGTTTGTTGTAGTTGTACTCCATGATGATCTACCATGCATAGTCTGGGGTATTCAAATCTTTCAAATCCTACAAAGGTGTAAAACCGTACGAGTTTATATGATTTCCATCACCTTTTTTATTTTTCTCCCTGTTTCTTACAGTGCCTGAGAAAATGGTCTGTGGTCCATATCTCCTTTTCTGCTCTGCAAGTTCAATATAAAAATGTGAGGGGACAAACGCTAGTCAAGGTCAAGAATCTTAGGCGTTGTTCACTTCCCAAAATCCCATAAAATATGTTGCGCAGTACAATTTTTGGACGTATGCATGGAGCATTAAATATAGGTAAAAAAATAACTAATTGTACTTTTAATCTGCTCATGTCGAGACGAATCTTTTGAGTCTAGTTGAGTCATGTTTGGACAAAGTTTGTCAAATAACAACGAAAGTGCTACGGTAACTTTTCGCCAAATATTTTGCGAACTGAACAAGGCCTTAAAGGCAAGACGCAGATGTCACGAGCGCTTATGATGGTGTTGGCATCGCCATATAGTGTGAAAGAAATATACTGAGAACTGCTGTATAGATTTTTTTTTAAAAAAATTCTAGACCTATATACCACCTTTGTCGGAAAAAAGTATGTACAACTCTAGCTACCTCAGTCCAAAAAAAAAAGATACAACCCTAGCTCTGTCTCTAGTCCAAAACTTTCTAAATTGTGACCAACAAATTTTGTAGAAAAGATTTATAACACCAGACAGATGACATATCTAATGACACTTATTATTTGATATCATAAATACAATGAGAAACTCAACACTGAATTGGGTCATGGAAGGAAATGCAGTAAATGCGAGGAGACAGAGGCTGGTGGACGATTTAGCCTCTAGAGATTGATTTACTTATGGACAAATTTTTGAGTTTAGAATCTATTTATTCAGAGGACAAAGGGAGTAATCCTCTATTACTTATAAGTTGTTGAATAGAGAGCAGCGTTAACTTAGAGTTACAGCTGATCATGGCAAACTAGATAATAACGAGATTAGGCTTTGAGCAGGCGCCATGCCAAACTAGTTCTAATAAGCTACTCCTTTAATCTCAAAAAGAATATTTTTCTTACTTTCTAAGTCAATGAAAAAAATGAATTCTAACCAAATATATAAAAAACATGAAATAACTACCATTAGCTTAAGGGGTTGTTTGGGACCGCCCTACTCTATGTTTTTCAGGTTCACTCCATTTTTTTAGCCAAACAGATTTGGCTCCACGCACTCTGTTCGAGAAAAAAAAGGTGGAGTTGTGACAACGCCTAAAAAGGTGTTCCACAAACTTTAGGTTTTTTTTGGAGCCGCTCTACCCTGAAGTTTGCATAGCAGAGTTCGTGAAGCAGTCCTAAACACGCCCTAGTAAATTTTTAGAAGACATAAATATCTTTTTTGAGCTCCACAACATATTTTTTTTTGAGTTCCATAATGAAGTTTGTGGAGCAGAGTTCTTAGAGCAGTTCTAAACACACTCTATTTATAAATATAGTAAACCTTTTAGAAGACAAAATATTTTTTTGCGAGATTATGCTATAGATACAACGCTCACATACACAAGCACACACTCCTACGAACGCAAACACACATACTCTACTCCTATGAACCTCCTAAAAGCAGGTACAATAATTGTCTTATAGGCAAGTAAATGCTGATGTGGAGGAGAAAAAGGAGGAGAGAGATAAGATGAAAGCTTGGCTCCCATGTAAACACCAAGTTGGGCATGAAAGCATAGGTAATAGTAGGTCTCTATAAAGATGTATGTGAGGAGAAATAGGAAAGGGAAAATAGTTTGTAGACAAATAGAAGACTAACTATTGTATAGCTTGGTTCTTAGGACGTCCCCAAAACTAGCTATTTGGCTAGCTAGATCTGATACGACAAAGAAAAAGTAAGAGAGATAATAGTCACTAGCGACGAGCAAATAACTTATCTATTTTTTTTGCGAAACAAATAACTTATCTATTTTACGTAGTCTAAGAACATGTGAGATAAACATATGTGTCTCATAGAATCTAGAAAAATAAAATAGTCTTTACATTTATGTCTCACTCCACGTCAGCTGACTACATAGCTAGTACCATTATAGACGCTCTTATAGCTTGGTTTATAGCCAAGCATTTATCCCTATTATTAATCATGCTCTAAGAACTAAGCTGGATCGATAAATCTCAAGATTGATGAAGTCATCAGACACACTGTACGCACACGCACGTCAGTAGGGGCTGTTTGGTTTACCGCCCAATCCTGCCATACCAGCTGTGGCGCCGCCGAAGCCTTTTGTTGTTCGGTCGTGGCTCGCCACTCTCCAGCAACAACGGCGCCGAAAGTTAGGCGGTGATTTTCATCGCCACATGTGTGGCGTGCTTTTGTGCTGGAAGTAGCAGTGGCAGCCATATCTTTGTCAGAATCCAAACAGCAGCCATAGACTCGATGGCTGCCACAGTTTGTGGCGTGGCTCACTTTAGCCCAAACCAAACTCCAGCCTAGCTTAGTGTGGCAGCCATATATGTGGCGAGGCGTATGTGGGCGGGCAACCAAACAACCTCTCTATCATTGAAAGAATAACGTTGTAAAATCGTGGAACAAATCCCGTAAATACGAGCACTACTCATATTAAGTCCAGGTTCCATCGTAAGAAACCTAACCAGCTGAAATATAATAGTAATTAATGCTAAGCCTTAGTCAAATTATAAAATTAATTGACTCCTAATTGGATTGAGCTGCAATCGATGGCGGTTTTTTTTAAAAGAAAAAACTCCTCACATTGGCTGCAGAGATCCCATTACCTGCAGTACGTTCGTTCAGTAAAAGGAGTTCACGTCACCATTCGATTGATCGGACCATGTCCAGGCATATGGAATCTTATGTTTAATCAAAGGTATATTGATCCAAAGAACAATACTATGAAAACTGAGAAGACAGATATATACGGAGTATCTGCTACACAAAGAGTATATAGATCTAAGGTCTCTCCCTGCTTTGTCTTTTGCTCCCGACAAAATCTCTTTTGCTCTTTGATCGTCGATTTGATTCCGTCTCTCCAGCTGGGGAGCCTGGGACAGTACTATCACTCACACTCACAGTCACACACACACAACGTAGCTGTACGTTCCTTGGCATGCATCGTCGTCCTCATCTACTCAGCATTCAGCACCCATGCAGAAACTCTGGTTCTTGATTTTAAATAATGGTTTAGTCGATCGGCCAAGATCACTGTTGTTCACTGAGCAAATAAAAAACAGCTTGCAGAGCCAATGAAAGTCTGTTTGAGAGGTCGAGGAGTTTGCTTAGAATTAAGCGCTTTTGTTGGAACTTGCTAACGAATCTAGGATTGGGAATGACCTACCAACCAAGAAGATATGTGTGTCCCTATATACGCATAGAGGGTCCAGATGGTCTACTATTATTCCAGCCTTTTTTGCACTTGCACTCCTACTCCCTCTGTACCTGAATAAATTGATTCTTATAATCCGTGTCGGTCAAATTTTTAAAATTTGACCAACTTTATAGAAAAAAGTAAAAATATCTATGATATAAAATAAACATATTGTGAAAATATATTCTATGATGTATCTAATGATACTAATTTCATATCATAAATCTTGGCGTATTATTCTAAAAATTCGGTCAAAGTTTAAAATGTTTGACTTAGGACAACTCTAGAAATCTATTTATTCGGGGACGGAGGAAGTAATACAGTACTCGCCGAGGGAGAAAAAAGATCGTAGAATTGCAAAAAAAAGAAAACAATCATTGTTCCAGCTGCTTGAAGGTTGAATAGGATGGGGTTTCATCTTTCAGTTTTCAAAGCATCTAGAATTTTAGAAGTGGTGTAGAAGAATTTTATCTCTACGAAACACTCTTTATTTCGATAAAATTAAAGTTTTATCAACATCATATAATCATGTTTAATGTCTATAAAACTCTATGAAATCTCTATTAAGACTGGATTTATAGGAGAAAAGTATGCATGCATGCTCCACCAGCAACCTTTCGAAGGGAAATATTCCAAGAAATTCAAGTAAAGTACCAAAAGGAAACTTTACTGGTAATTTAACAACTTTGCCTGGAAAGCAACGCTAAGAGGTTAAGATATTCATCTTGGAACTGTTGTGCTTCAGCAAGGAATTTTAAATCGGTGAACTCAAAGCTGACAAAGGAGTGAACGACGACAAGGAATACTTTTCTGAAGTTTTGTTTAAACACGAGTGCATGTGCATGTACACACTCATGCTTGAACAACGCCCACGCAGCTTCATTTGTCTTCGTTGATGCCGTACAATAAAGGACTACTGTGATTTACGAAGTATTTTTAGTGACTGAAGTGATGAAAAGTGGAAAGAACAAAAGGCATGTTAGGAAATTAGATATTTTTGTGTTTAATTAATTCAGAAATATAATAGTAATTTTGTGACAACAAATATATGTACGTGCGAACTACCGGTAACAATGATGATGGACATTTTTTTTAAGAAGAAAGAAGAATTGTATTAGATTATAGATGGGTACATCATCATATTATAGGTACTCTAGAAAAAACATAAATCTAGAAACTGATTCTCATTTATATTATACTCACGCTGTGAAAAGCTCCAACTCTCAAATCCAAACCTGTTTGACGCTTCGTATGGATGACCGCACAGGCAAATACTTGACAACAATTGTTTTAGGCCTCAGAACAGATGTCTAACGGGCGGCCAACATTCCTGCAGATGGAGTTGAGAAACACTTCTTCTTCTTCCTTGTGCCTTACTTCTTATTCTTTCTGCCATTGAAGAATAAAGAAGACTGGTCTGAAAATTATTCTCCTTAGTCCTTCATCGTGGCCAAATCCAATCACAACAAAATAAAGAAGAGACTGGACAAAATTATTACGTAGCAGCGACATCATCTCTGATGCCGAAGTCCAGAATCAAAAGTCTTCAGTTGTCGTGTCGATGGAGATGTTGACGCCAAAGTTGTCGCCCTCATCTTCAACAGAGCCAGCATGGAGAAACCGGATCCACCCTACCTCCATGTCGTCGTCGGGAAGGAGGAGGAGGAGGAAATAGACCTCCAATATCAAGATCCTTGGAATGGAGAAACCTTAACTCTAGAGGACACAATCTACTAAAACTTATTAAAACAATGGATCCCCACCCCCTCTGATCTTCGGCGAGATACCGAAGGGGGAGGGAGGCGGACCAGCGGTACGGTGAAGAAGATAGAAGCGGCAGCTGTTGGTTGCACACTTGCCCTACCTCCGCACACGTGTGGGGGAGTGGCGAAGGTGGCCAATTGTCTAGACCGGACTGAGTGTAATAGGAACCGAAACCAGTGCGAAGGTTCAAGGATGCGAGGACAAAGTTTTAAGAAAGCGAGAACAGTGCTTCTGAGGCTCTATTCCCAAAAAAACGTACCCGATACACTGTTCACCCCCGGTATTTATAGGGGATGCCAAGGGGTGCTGACCAAATTACAAAAGGGTACAGAAAAAATTCCTCTGCGTTGTACACACAGGAGGGCAGAATCGTACAAACACAACTAGGCCGAAACCCTAGCTTGCTCTACGCGCGCCCGCCGTCGCTTGGTTCGTGATCACCTTCGCTGAAATGCGGGGCTGACCTCCGTCTTGCGAGGATATCCAAACTGTTGTGAAGCCCGGGTACCTTCGCCTCCCACTAAGGCCTGGGCTTATTGGCGAAGGTACGTGGCCTCGCGAAGATTGCTCCCAGCGCCCTTCGCGTCCTCTGCCTGCGAGAATTTACGAAGCCAGTACGAAGGTTGGGTTAGCACTCGAGGGCCAGAATAGCGATTTGAGGGACTTAACAGATAAATAAAGAGGCGGGTTTTTCCGAAGGTACGCGAGACGTGCGGGGGTCATCTTGTTGAGTCAGCGCACGTGGCACCACTGCCGAGGGTCTCTTCCCCCAAAAGTAGCCCCTCGATGCCTTGGATCTAAAGAACAACATTTAGGCCCAAGCAGCGCCTTTGACGGGAAACGTAACGAGACCCTTGGCAGCGACGCCCGCGGCTGCTTTGGGCGGGCCGTTACACTGTTTGCTGTACTGTTTAGGTCCGTCTCATTTTTTGCGCCGAGTTTTTCGGTTGTAGTGCCCGAGTTCATGGGGAGGAGGCTCGTCTCCTGGCCTATAAATAGAAGGGGTGGGTGAGGAGTTTGGATTGTGCCCTCCTCTGCTATAGCCATCCTGCTGTTGCAATTTGCTTGTAGCGAAGGTTTGTTTTAGCTTGCGTGCGAGGGTTGAGACAGGCGTTCGTTGTTCGATAGCGTTAGCAGCTGAAGAGATGGCCAGATTGAAGCAGACTGCTCGCGCTGTTTCTCCCACTGCCGTGGATGAGTGGATTACCTTCGAGTTCGGACTCAGCCGTGTTTGCACCACGGAGATTGCGTCTTATGTCAGGTGGGGTTGGATCGAGGAAGGTAAAGCGAGGACCAGTGCTGGGGAGACGGTGCCGAAGCCGGACGCAGATGAGGTTGTTGTATTTGAGGAGTTTTTTTCAGCCGGTCTGCGCTTCCCTGTTGACTCTTCTGTGACCTCGGTTCTGCGAAGGTTCAACTTGCGCTTCCACCAGCTCACACCCTCGTGCTTTACGAAGATGTCAGTTTATATCTGGGCGTGCCGCTCTCAGGGTATTGTTCCTCATGTTGAGGGGTTTGTTGGGACCCATCGAGTGCACATGCAACCTCGCAAGATCTCGGATCGCGGAGGTAACACCAGTCTTGGACAGTTTGCAGTATACACTTTTTGCCATCGCGCTGGGTCGGAGTTACCGGTGCAAGCCCAGAAAAATAAGTGGACCAGTGGGTGGCAGGAGTCCTGGTTTTACTATAAACTTATTGGGAATGCAGAGCTCTGCGGCGAGCTTTCGCCACTTGGTGATGTTAGCGCTGAAGCTATGATGAGCCCCGAGGCTCACGCTTCTGTTGATTGTTTAAGGGTTGTGGCGCGGTCTCAGTGTGTTTGCGACTTGGTCGAGGAGTACTGTTGTGCTAAGATTTGGCCCCTCGACCGGAGACAGGCGTGGTTTGCAGTCGAGGAAGACTCGAGGTACGAGGGTAGGGGCTTGAAGAAGCCGAAGGTTGACCTTGATAAGGTTTGGGATAAACTTCTCAAGAAATTTCCCAGGCGAGAAGATGGGGTCGAAGCAATCTACAAGCGTGTTCAGGGGTGGGCGGTAGAACTTGTTGGAAAGCTTTCCACGTTGGAGACTAAAGTAATCCACAGCTTGGTAGGTAGCGGAGGCCGGGTTAACAGGATGTTTGACAGTCTTGGGGTTCAGTATGTGGATTGGCCTGCTCCGTCGAGCGAAGATGCACCAAAGAAAAGGAAATGTGCTTCTGCAGAGGGGGAAGTTGTTTCTCGGCCGAAGAGGGGTCGCGGTCGTGGTCGCGGTAGCGTCGGCGGCCGAGTGAAGACGCTAGCGACGAAGGTCTCGGTAGGTTCGGGGGCTGCCGGCACTTCGTCTTCCTTGGCCGTTGTTTCAGGCGGCCGAGGTGTTGGTAGGGTTGGAGGACGGGTGCCCCGTGTTGGCGGAATTAATGCATTGATCCAGGTCTCGGACGACGAAGGCATCTCCGATGAGGAAGGGAAAGAGGGAGAGGGTGAGGATGAAAAGGGGTGCACTGAGGAGGACTCGTCTGATGAAGACGGTGATACTTCAAGCAGCGAGGGTGGTTCTGATGAGGATGTGAGCATTGAGGATGACCGCGGGAAAAAGATTGTCTCGTCCAGTGGTGGCGCTCCGGCTGTCCAGAGTATCGACGACATTATTCGGGACTCTGAGCCGAGGAGTCCTCCGCGAGGGTCAATTCCCTCGTTTGCTGGATCGCATCTGTGGGTCAATGGTTTTGAGTTTTCAGGTGAACTTGAATCTGAGCAAACCCCCGGGAAGAGACCGTATGGCGAGGCTAGCCGATCGAGTCTTCCATACTTCGCTAAGAAGCTTGGTGTCTGCGATCCGACGACTGAGCTATTCACGAGCCCGGACCTTCGGGATTGTCACCTGCAGTGCGGCCCGGAGGAAAAGTGTTTTTTAGGCCGTATCTTCGGCTGTATATGTGTGCCGGAGGCTGAGGTTCGTCTCGCCGACCAACCTGTTGGGGATACTTTTGACGATGTGGACGTCAAGTTGGCGGAACTGATGCTCCTAAATCGCGCAGCCAGGCGTAAAGTTGGCTCTGATATGGAATTTATGAGTGGTCATATCTCCGAGCTTGAGAAAGAGAATGCCAGGCTCAGCCGAAGCTTGGATAACAAGGAAATTGAATTAAAGAGTGCTTCGGAGAGAGCCGTCAAGGCCCGAGAAGAGGCGGTTGAGCTGGCGAAGCGTAATGCAGATCTAATTGCGGCGGGCAAAGAGAAGGATAAGGCTTTGGCGGCTGCCGAGGGTCGGCTTGATGATTTGAATAAATCGTGGCGGACGAGCATGGAGAAGATTAAACATAAGCTCGATTGTTGTTTGACCGAGGCTGGCGGCTCTGCTGGGGAACCTTTGCCTGTCGCTAATGCTGAAGCGTTCGAGGGATGGCTTGGAAATGAGCTTGACGTGTTCAGCTCTTTGGTTGAGAATGCAGCCGACTTTGGTTGTTATGCCGGAGCTCTGGCTATGGCTGGGACCCTTCGGCAGGCTGACTGCGATCACCTTCGGAAGATCAGAAGGCCGAATCACGTCTTCCCAAGTGTTGATGTGGTTCGTCAGATGAAGGTTGATGATGCGGAGGTTCGAAACTGCGCGGTGCGTTTGCTCCATAAGTTTTGGATCGACGGTGGCGGTCGTGTTCTTGCTTTTGAAGAAGCAGCAGAAGCTACGCGTCAGGTACTGACTTTGTATGGATTGCTATTTCTATGTTACCGTGTCTCCGGATGATCATGTTGTTATTCTAATTTGGTGATCTGTTTTGGCAGGCTCAGAGAGATGCGCAGCCTTCGCCAAGCGCAGCTGAAGACGTTCCCGGAAGCTCCAAGTCCGCTCCTGAGCCCAGTGCCGCAGAGGTCGCTCCAGCAGAGGAGGTGCGTTCGGCTGAGGATGCTTTGATGGCTGGAGAGGCTAGCGTAGAAGAGGTGGTAGCTGAGAAGTCGCCAGAGATCCTGGGAGCTGCCGCCAGCGAAGGTGTAGATGCTGCCGTCGGCGGAGGTCTAAATGCTGCCGCCTCCGACGCTGGTGCGGATCAACAGGGGGAGGGTGTGCAGGTTTGATAACTTAGGTTTTCGTGGGTGCGAAGGTTGCTTTGTAAAATGTGTGGTTGTTGTAATAACTTGATGATGCTGAGACACTTCTCCTATTTTGTGTAAAATGCAGGTTCCTGGCGGGACCGTGCTAGAAGTATTTGATGTGACGCCCTTGACGTTAAATTATCAAGACACCTTTATAACTGGTGAATCGTGGGCTCGGGCTAGGCTTAAACACCCTTCGCTATCTTTTGAGCGTTTTTGGTGGTCGAAGGTCCGCAGATATGATTTGAAGAATAGCAGGTCGAGTCATTTTTGGCGCGAAGCGGATTATACTGATCGGCAAGCTACACGTTTTTTGTTCGGTACTTCTTCGTCCGCGCCGGCTGATGTTGACGATGATATTGATGATAGGGCGGTTTTGGATTTTTTGTTTGGTCGAAGTGAACTACAGGTTGGGTCTGATGGTGCAATTGTTATTCCGAAGGAGGAGCCTTCGGAAGTTAGTGATGCGGATCGGAGATATATGTATAGAGCGAGGGTTTTGCCTGGGGAGTTGCCGATTGTTCCAGTGGCTCCATTGTTGTGGGGACCCATAGTTCCCGTGGAAACGGGGTTGGAGGAGGGTGTCGAGGGTTTGGATGATTTGATAATGATTGAGGATGGTGGTGAATCCTTGTAATTTGAATTTTTTCTATTGATTGTATATGACACTGTTGTCTGAAGCAAACAACTAATGATATTGTTCTGTTCATGTTTTGTGATTTGATTGAAATAATTATGAGGCTCGTGTGAAAAATGCCGAGGCTTGCGCAGCGTTTTCTTAGATGATTTTTTTTTTGAAAAAACGGTGACGCCCCCTTTTTTCTTTGTCACACCCGGTTTTAAGAACAAAACCAGGTATACACCATATGTGAGCCCAGGAAGTCAAATCTCACATATAGCCACAAATAAAGGGTAATATCGAAAGACAATGCTCTTAAATAACGTATATAAAACAAAAGAACATAACCTTAAAGAGCAGACAGCGGAAAAACACTCCGATCTTCAAAGGGAGACACCAACTTCACAGGGACAACTGACTGGTTGACCACAAGCCTAAGCTTCTCCAAAGCTTACTCTCTGAGGTGTGGGGAAAAGCAAGAGTGAGTCCATGTTGAACTCCACAAGTATAGCAACAAGTGATATAGATCCCAAGTCTCATGATCAATGTAACATAAATAATGAATAGCATAAAACGGTAAATAATGAACATGTTAACTAACATAAGTCATAAATGTAAAAGTCTTCAAGGCCGCTCGTGTCCTTGAGCAAGGCTGATATATCAGTTTAATAAACTTTGCGCAAAGGTGTACACTTTCACTACGAGACGTGAATTGCCCTTTCGCCCGAGGGAGCCAGCCTCTTAACCCACTTCCAAGGAAGGTCGGCAGGGTTCACGATGAAGCCTTTCAAAGGTTCGTCTAACAAGTTAGGGCCGCTAGGTCTTAAGGCAAGGGGAAGAAGGGTCTCTCAACCTTGCGGCAACGCAGGCAAGGTGAAAGTAGCCGCCCTAAATCCAGCTCGGCAAGACCCAACGCGCCTATACAGGTGTCCACTAACAAGCTAGAAAAGGTCCTCATACTGAGCTAAAGCCAGAGCCATATAACCCCCAACAGTTGCACTGTAAATCCCGAAGGTGCTCGTACAGATAATTTCTTAAGTTGCTAATAAGTCACATTTATCATTTGATGCATACATTAATTAAGTAACATGATCATGATTGCGAAAAAAAAACCCGATTGCTATACTTGCCTTAAACTCAAGATCCTTCTTCTGTTGACTTATATACTTCCAAAGGTTGACTCTCGATCTTGAACTCTTGATCATGAACTTCTTCTTGATCACCAACGTACAACTCACCGACTGGACATACGATCACCGAACACCACACAAGCATCCAATAGCAGTCATGCAAAGCAAACATAGCCTATAATTAGAACAATACACCAATAAATAAATAAATAAATAAATAAAGAGTTTTGAAAACTGATCTACGATTCGCTACGAACACACAGACACGAAAATCACGCTAATCGGAGCTATAACGAGAAAGATACGATCTAAACAAGATTAAAGATACTAATTACTAGATTAGATTTAACTCAAATTTTAATTACATAAAACAGTAGTGAAAGTTATATCGTTTGAAAGAACTTTTCGAAACGAATCTAACGCAAGTTGAACGGACTAAATCGAAGTTAAAACAAAGAAGTTATAAGCATTTGAAATCAGTGGCAAAACTGTAATTGATTCAAACCTGATTTTGTAATTTTAAATAAATAAAACGAAATCAGAATTTCGGCTGGACTGCGCCTCATTTAAGAGAAAACGCAGGGGCTTATACGGAAGATTTTCAAGACTCATCGAACAGTGTTGATTGGGGTGCGGGTTGAGAGCCAAAAAGATGTAAGGGCTTATTTGAAATATTGGCACCGAAGGGGTATCGGTCACTGGAGACCGTCGGATTTGGGATGGACGCTCGGGATTAGATCAGAGCGCTCGGGCGGCGCTGCAGACCGGAGAAAGGAGAGGAGGCGGTGGCGCTCGGCGGCGCCCTGGCCGGACGAAGGCGGCGCTTTCGGTTCTCGCGCTACAGAGTAGTAGAGAGCTCGGGAGTTGGTGGAATCGAACGGGAAACTTTCCGCAAACTCACCTAGGGCAATGATGAGGCCGACCAGGCTTCCTGGACGGCGGATGGCTCGGGATGGCGGAGGTGGAGCTCTGTGAACAACGGCGAGAAATTAGAACAGCAAAACAAGGAAGGTAAAGAAGGATAAGGGTTCGGTTGGCTTCAGGGAGTCGTTGCAGAGCTCAGAGGGTACCTTGGGGAGACGGCAAAGCGACGAAGACAGAATTCCGCGGCGGCGGGATCTCGGCGGAAGTGGAGCTCGCGGTTTGGGCCAAATAGGGCACGGGACGGCGTGATTTCGGAACGAGCGAAGACGGTGGAGACTCGGAATTTATATGGGGAGCATCGGCTTGGGTAGGAAGGCAAGGGAGGATGCGTAGAGGAGGCGGAGTCAGGCTCGGGATCGAGTCCTGCTTGACACGGCGTGAGGAGGGGGATGACAGGTGGGACCATGGTGTCGGCGAGAGGAAGAGGGTGCGGGAGCCTGCGGTGCTCGCTCGCGCGACTGGGCCGGTGCGACGCGGCCCAAGAAGAGAAGGGGAGGCGCGGAGCTACGCTGAGGAGAAGGGAGAGCGGGCCGGCGATCGGGCCGCGCGGGAGGAGGGGCCAGGCCGGCTGGTCACCGGGCCTGCAGCGGGGAGAAGGAGAAGAGGAGGGGGAAAGCCGGGCCGATTGGGCCACTTGGGCCAAAATGGAGGGAGGAGTGAGGAGAGAGGGAAATTTTCTTTTTCTTTTGTTTTCAAACATTTCTCAAAACAAAAATCAAAGGCAATTTGAACACTTTTGAATTTTTGAATTGGATCTTTGGAGGAGTAAATAGATTTTGAAATTCTGAACTTTACCAAACTTTTGAAAAACAAAAAGTCTTTATTTTCAAATCCCTTTCCGGGAATTTCATTTTCAAATTGTTTGCAAATCTTTTTTTGAATTCAACTTGAGTTTTAAACAAAACCACACATCACAAAAACTCAAATGCTCCAACATGAATGCACAAACATGTTTCTAAACCCTAGGATAAATTTTAATTTATAGAAAAGTTTTATTTCCCTACATTTTATGAGCACAAAAATTCATAAACAAATCATTTTAACTCTAATTTAAGAAACACAAATTTCAGGGTGTGACAAATCTACCCCCCTTAAGAGAATCTCGTCCCGAGATTCGAAAGATGGTGATCAAAGATATATAGATATTCTGCTTTTGTTTGATCCTCCCTTTTTCCAAATACACCTTTATCTGTATGATCATTCCATTGCACTTTACAAACTTTAAGTACTTCATTAAAGCCATCGGTAATTTCTACGATCCTGTGTAGAAAATCTTCTCAAGTGTGATCATCTCTCATGCTGAGCTTCTCTGCCTGTGTTTGTTCCTTTATATTGGTATCTGAAAACTCACAGTCCACTTTACTGTCATCGATGGGTACCCCTTCTAATGGGTCATTCTCGTATTCCTCAGGTACAGGGTGAAAACCTTGATACTCAATTCTTTCACCTGTCGGTGTTGTTAGAAGCACCAAACCTTGGGCATACTTAACCATTCCTTTACAAGCAGATAACCAACCCTTTCCAAGGATAACATCCATTTCCATCAACTTCAAAACAGTAAGGTTCGCCTTAAAGTTTACTCCCTTTATGTCAAGGCTAACTTTTGGGCATATGCGGTTTGCTTTCATTTCGCCTCCTAGAGAGTTAACTATCACTGGTTTCCTCATTGGAAGCATAGCCATCCTATGTTCTTGTACATATAGGCTAGAGATGAACGAGTGTGAAGCTCTAGGATCAAACATCACAATGGCGGGAGCAGAGTTTACTTGAATGAAACCATACACGACTTCCTTAGCCCCACGTTTGTTAATCATATACACATGATTTAACATTCCTTGGATGTAGTTTCTTTTTACTTTACTTCCTGGCTCCTGCTTCTCCTGTTCTTGTATTTGATGTGGTTCGTCGTCCTGACTTTTATTGCTCTCCATAAACTTCTTATGGCAGTCGTTCTCATAGTGATTAACCTCATCAAAATCGTTACAACCCTCACTAGTGGGAGTATTAATCTTCGTCAAGGTGTCACTAGGAGGTGACAGACATGGCTCTTGGGAATTGGAGTGAAGTACTTCATCATTGATTTGCTGATACTGATGGAGTTCATGAGGAGGTTCAAGATTTCACTGATCACTTGATTCCTGGTACCATTGTTGGAATTCTGGTGCATGAGCGTAGGGGTGGCGTATGTTGCTACCTACAGATTGGCTTTCTCTTTTCCTTTTCTTCTCCTCCATCTCTCGACGCTTGTTCTCAATCACAATTGCTCTGTCCACCAATGTTTGATAGTTGGCATATTCAACCGTCATCAGTTGTAATTGCAGACCATCATTGAGTCCTTTCAGAAAGCGTTTCTGCTTCTTAGCATCACTATTCACTTCTTCCAGAGCATAGCGTGACAACTGGGTGAACATGTCATGATACTCACACACTGACATAAATCCTTGCTTCAAGTTGAGGAATTGCTCTTCCTTAATCGCCACTATTCCAGCTGGAACATGGTAAGATCTAAAAGCATTCTTGAATTCTTCCCAACCAATTTGATTCTTATTTGGATGTTCAAACTGGAACGATTCCCACCAATCTAATGCAGTTCCTTGAAGTTGGCCTGAAGCATAGAGCACCTTCTCATGGTCATCACACTGTGTTATGTCAAGTTGTCGTTCCACAGCTCTAAGCCAGTCATCAGCTTCTATTGGGTTGCGAGCTCCTGTCGTTTTTGCCAGGGTGCTCGACTTTTTTGGACTTCGCGTCTCCCCTTGTCTTAGGTGGAGGTGAAGTTTGCTTTTGCGTGCCCCTGTCGTTTTTGCCAGGGTGCTCGACTTTTTGGGACTTCGCGTCTCCCCTTGTCTTAGGTGGAGGTGAAGTTTGCTTTTGCGAGCCCCTGTCGTTTTTTGCCAGGGTGCTCGACTTTTTGGGACTTCGCGTCTCCCCTTGTCTTAGGTGGAGGTGAAGTTTGCTTTGGGAAAAGTTTATTTTTTCGAAGCAATCTTATGGGTGTTCTCATCGATTTTAGCGCTCTCGTGGAAGAGCCGCTTTTTTCGATGTTTGTTAGTAAAAGTAATAATTTGGAGTTTTACTTTTTAACGGGGGTTTTAGCCTGCATTAAGAATTTGGATGCTGCCTCGTTAAAAAACCTTACGCCCCTTCGTAAGGAAAAAGAGTGCAGCTCCTTTGCTTTTGTTACATGCCTAGGAGTGGAGGAAAACATAGATGAAATAACAAATTACATGTTGCGAGGGCTCGCTAAGGCTCCGCTATGGGTAGTATTTGCCAAGGTCGTCGACGTTCCAGGTGTGTCGGTGTTTCGTACCCGGGGGTATCACACCAACGAGTGATATGATCGCGTGCTTCTCTTCCTGGATGGTGATGCAAGAGGACACAAGGATTTATCCTGGTTCGGGCAAAGAAGGCCCTACGTCCAGTGGGGGGGATGTTCTTGTATTACTTGCACCTAAGTGCTCGTACAGGGGAGAATACAAGCTCAGTGAGCGTGGACCGGGGTCCGGACTCGTGCCTGTGTGTGGACTCGTGTGTTGTGTCCCTCTTGAATGAGGGCCCTAGCGTCCCCTTTTATAGAGCAAGGGGAGGCCAGGGTTACATAAAGGTGTTACAGGTGTCGGGGCGTATGGTGCCCTATACGGAGAAGGGTAGGAACCCTGTCTTGTCGGGGCCACTGGAGCCGATGTGATCGTCGCTGTTGAGGCGTCCTTGGGTCGTGGCTTCCATCCTGGGCGCGGACGTGGTGGCGCGACAAGGCGGGAGCCGTACAGCACCCGTCCCGGAATGTACAGTACGCGGTGAGGTCCCTCCGGGTCTTGGGGTACCTGTCCTCCAATAGCACGAAAGTAGTTAGGGCTCGAAGGGCGCGGAGCCGGCTTCGAGGTGGTGCCACGGGGGCCCGAGGGGCGCGGAGCCGGCCTCGAGGTGTTATAGTGCAGGGCTCGAGGAGCGCGTAGCCGGCCTCGAGGGGTTACAGTGCAGGGCTCGAGGGGCGCGTAGCCGGCCTCGAGGGGTTACAGTGCCTGGCTTGGCCGAACAGTGCTGTACTGGTGCCCTTTTGCCCATGCTTGTGGTGAAAACGAGACTTGACCTTTACACCGAGTTACTGTGGTACATGCTGTGCACTTGTGGACATGACCGGAGTAGGTGAAGGCATTAAATGCGTGGTATGGGCTGGTACGGCTGTCTGTGCAGCTCGAGGTCCGTGCGTTAAGGCTCGAGGTGTAGGGGCGCGCTCGCCCGAGGCCTGGAGGGCTCAAGCGAGACGGAGAGCGATCGTGCTCGCCCGAGGCCTTACTGGGAGGGCTCGGTCGATACGGAGACAGAGCGTTTGCCCGAGGCCTGGCTGGGAGGGCTCGGGCGAGACGGAGATAGAGCGTTCGCCCGAGGCCTGGCTGGGAGGGCTCGGGCGAGACGGAGATAGAGCGTTCGCCCGAGGCCTGGCTGGGAGGGCTCGGGCGAGACGGAGATAGATCGTGCTCGCCCGAGGCCTTGCTCGGAGGGCTCGGGCGAGGCGGAGAAAGAGTGTTCGGGTGTTTGCGTTGATTGGGGGTACCCTTTTTTGTACCACCGACAAGGTGTGAGGCAGGATGTTGCCCTCGCTGTCGGAGAGTTGAAACGAGCCAGGACGGTTGGATTCTGCTATCAGGTATGGCCCTGTCCACTTTGCCTGAAACTTCCCCGCCATGCTGGCGTTTTGCTTTCGAATGAGAACGATGTCTCCTTTCTTTAGTTCTTTGATTCTCACCTTTTTGTCTCTCCACTTTTTGGTTTCTTCCTGATATTTGCGAAGGTTGTGCACTGCATTGAATCTCGTTTCTTCGAGCAAGTCTTTGTCAAGTAATTGATTTTGTTCGTCTGTTTCGAGGGTAGTTCTGGGTGATGTATGCTTCAACTCTTCTGGTAATACAGCTTCTTCACCAAACAAGAGTCTGAAGGGTGTGAACTTGGTGGCTCTACATTCCGAGGTGTTGTGGGACCAGGTGACGGAGGTTAGCTCTTCCGCCCATTTTCCTTTGGGCCTGCCTTGCAATTTCTTTGATATGGCTTGGAAAATTGTTGCGTTGGCTCTTTCGACTAGGCCATTGGATTCAGGGTGCCGGACTGAGGCGAAGCATAGGATTGATCCGATTTGAGCACAAAAATCTTTGAAAACCTCGCTGTCGAATTGAGTGCCATTGTCAACAGTTAGGTATTTGGGTACCCCGAACCGGCAAATTATTTGCTGCCAGAAAAACTTCTTCACGGTCACGGAGGTGATGGAAACAAGCGGTCTAGTCTCAATCCATTTCGTGAAGTATTCCACAGCTACTACTGCGTAGCGAAGGTTTCCTGGAGCTGTCGGAAGTGGACCGACGAGGTCCATTGCCCATCTTTGCAACTGCCATGTTGGGCATATCAGAGTTGTTGGAGCCCCTGGGGCATTTTGTGCTTTTGCCGTTAGTTGGCAACCCTCGCAACGTTTGACCATGCTTTCTGCGTCTCTTAGCGCTGTCGGCCAGTAGAAACCTTGTCGGAAAGCTTTTCCAACTAATGCCCGTGGGCCGTTGTGAGAACCGCAGATACCTTCGTGAATGAGCTTAAGAATGTCATTCTCTTCGGTCTGTGAGACACATTTGAGCCAAGGCGAGGTTACCGAAGCTTTGAGAAGAATGTTGTCCACAATTTTGTACCCTCGAGCCCTTTGCTTAAGTCTGTTTTCTTCTTCCTTGTTGTCGGGTTCATGCAGCCCCTTGATGTAGGCCATGATTGGTGCTCTCCAATCTTCGTTTTGGACTGCGTTGATCAGCTTCGCTGTTTTCTCGGTCACTTCGAAGGCTGATTGTGTCGTGACTTCATAGAAAACGTCTGGGGGTAACTGAAGTTGTTGTGCTGCTGCTTTGGCCAGGTTGTCTGCTTCGCTGTTATCTGACCTCGGTATTGCTTTCACTGTTATGCCGAGGAAGAAAGATTCTAACCTTCGGACATATTGTAGGTATTTTTGCAGCTCTGTATCTTTCGCCTTATAATTTTTCTTGATGTGCCCCGTGATAACTTGAGAGTCTGTGCTGATGACTGCCCTTCGGACCGACAACGATCGTAGCCTCGAGAGTGCCAGTATCACTGCCTCGTACTCTGCGGAGTTGTTTGTGCATTTGAAGTTTAGCCTTCTTGCATATCTTAGCTTGGACCCGGATGGCGAGACTAGAATGGCCGAGGCCCCTGCACCAGTTGCTCCCCAGGCTCCGTCGACATATACTGTCCAGAATGGGTCTTGTTGAGTTCCATCCCTGCGGGGGTCAGGTGTCCACTCAGCTATGAAGTCTGCTAATGCTTGTGATTTGATTGCTGTTCTCCCGACGAAGGTTATAGCATAGCTGTTGAGCTCGACTACCCATTTCGCTATTCTGCCAACTGCCTCGTTGTTCTTGAAAATGTTTTCGAGGGGGTATGCCGAAGGTACATGGATCTCGTAAGCCTGGAAGTATTGCTTTAGTTTTCTTGATGCCATGACCACGGCGTATGCTATCTTCTCGAGCTCTGAGTAGTTTCGCTTGGGACCTTCGAGGGTTTCTGAAACGTAGTAGATCGGGGCTTGCCTGGTTCTGTTGTTCTCGTGCAGCTCTTTGATTAGGACTGCGCTTGCTGCGTGTGGCGAAGCAGCGACATATAGCAGTAACAGGTCCCCTTTGCTTGGGCTGGTCAAGCCAGTCAGGTTTGTGAGATACTTTTTCAAATCCTCGAAGGCTTTCTGCTGCCGAGGTCCCCAATTGAATGGTGCAGTGCTTCTCAGTGTTTCGAAGAAAGGTAACCCTCGCTCGGCGGACCTGGAGATGAATCTGCTGAGTGCTGCTAAGCGTCCTGACAAGCGCTGAGTTGCTTTTCTGGTCGTTGGTGGCTCCATATTGATGATGGCATCAATCTTTTCGGGGTTCGCTTCGATCCCCCTTGCTGAAACTATGCAGCCTAGCAATTTTCCTTCGCTGACCCCGAAAACGCATTTTTTGGGGTTTAATTTGAGTCCGGCGGATCGAAGGTTCCTGAACACTCTTTCCAAGTCTGTTATGTGGTTTTCTTTTAGCTCGCTTTGTACGACCAAATCATCGACGTAAGCAGAGATTGCATGTTCGTCTTTGAAAACTTCGGTTGTCATGCGGGCGAAGGTTGACCCTGCGTTTCCGAGGCCCTCTGCCATTCTTCGAAAGCAAAAGGTGCCCGAAGGTGTGATGAAACTTGTTTTTTCCTCATCTTCTTCATTCATCCAAATTTGGTGGTACCCTAAAAAGCAGTCGAGGAGAGATAGCATTTGGCACCCAGCTGCTCTGTCGACCAAGGTGCTTATGTTAGGTAGAGGGAAATCATCCTTCAGACAGGCTTTGTTTAGGCATGTGAAATCAACACACATTCTCCATTTCTTGTTCTTTTTCTGAACGAGTACCACATTTGAAAGCCATGTTGGATATTTGACCGGACGGATGACGCCTGCGTCCAGAAGTCTTTTTACCTCTGCCTTCGCTGCCTCCTTTCTCTCTTCTGACATTTTGCGAAGCTTTTGCTTGACTGGGCGGAAGCCCGGTTTGATGTTCAGGTTGTGCTCGATCAGAGTTCTGCTCACTCCTTTGAGATCCTCCGCAGACCAAGCGAAGGTATCAGAGCTTTCTTTGAGGAAACGAATAAGGTTGTCCTCTGACTGGGGTTCCAAATTGGCTGAGATGAACACTTTCCTTTCTGAAATGCCCTCGAAGAGTTGGACTTGCTTAGTCTTTTCTTCGGGTGATACTTTTACTCTGTCAATGCATTCTTCACCTTCGTCGCTGAGGTTTGTGGCGCAGGGTTTTGACAAATTGTGGACGTTGCGTTGTCCTGGTGCTACTGTTCCTTCGGCAGCTCTTGCAATGTCTTGATCACCGTACACCGCGACGACCCCCTTCGGAGCGGGAAGTTTCATGCATAGGTATGCAGGGTGGATTACGGCGTTGAATGCATTGGTGATGCCTCGGCCAAAAATTGCATTGTAGGGATAGAACATGTCGACCACATCGAAGGTTATGTGCTCGGTTCTGCAGTTCAACTGATCTCCGAAGGTGACGGGTAGAGATACTTTTCCAATAGCTCTTACTTGTTGTCCGCCGAAGCCGTATAGCGGGTTGTCAGAGGGTTGCAAAAGGTTTCTGTCAAGCTTCATGCTGTCGAAGGTTGTGGCGAAAAGGATGTCAGCGGAGCTTCCCGTATCGACGAGGATTTTGGTGACTGTCCACCCTGCTAGGTTGGTTTCAATCACCATTGCATCGGTGTGAGGGTAATCCCTTAACTTCATGTCACTGGAATCGAAGGTTATCGGGATGTGAGACCATCGGCCGAACTTGTGCGGTCCTTCGACGGCTACATGGTGTACTCTTTGGGCATGTTCTTTCTTTTGTCTCTTGTTGCCATGGTCTTCGTTGGAGCCTCCGGTGATAGCTAGTATCACCCCGAAGGTTGATGTTGGGTTGTTGATGGTTGTCTGGGTTTGGGCTTCGGGTTTAACTGGTTGTGGGGCTGGCAAGGCCGGTATTGGAGGTGGTGGCGGTAGAGCATTGTTCACTTGTTGATTGGTTTGGGGTTGAGGGGTTGTTGGGAAGGTGACAGTGTATGGCGCATTTTGGCGTTGAGGAAAGGAGGCGGGTTGAAAAGAAGTATGGTTGTAGTGTGGGTGTTGGGAGTAAAAAGGTTGGTGCGAGGGTAAGCCATAGTTTATGGGGGTGTAGTGGTAGGGAGGTTGGGTTGGGTTGGAGTTTGGCCTTCTGGTGTGATTGACGGTTCTGTTTTCTGTAGGAGGAGCTCTCCTGGATTCTTGGTACTCTTTTCCTTTGGCGAAGCACTCGCATTGCTTTGTTGTGTGCCCCTTTCCTTGGCCACAGAAGTGACAATACATTTTGGCCGGGTCCCTCTTTTGGCTTCTTTGGTCGGACGAGGGTTGGAAACCATGTGGATTTTGGTTGCCCAGAGGCTGGGTGCTTCTTCTCTGGTCTTCTTGTGCATTTGTCTTGTTGATTGCTCCCACATTGCTCTGTTCTTGACGAGGGTTGTTCTCTCTCGCTTGGGGCCTCATCTGTGGTTTTTGTTGCGACCTTCGAGCATCGGACTTTGCCCGGAAGTCCATGTCTGCTCTACATTATCTTTCCATTGTATCATGAAGTTCTTCGATTGTGTTTGCTGGTTTCCTGGCGAACTTTGAGGAACATGGGCCTGGACGCAGACCGCTGACTGCAGCGAGGATCACAGCTTCGTCGGACATTCCCGGAGTTCTTGCCCTAATCTGGATGAACCTTCGCCAGTAGTCTTGCAGTGATTCGCGCTCTTCTTGTTTACAGTTGAACAGTTCGATGGGGTTTGATGGTGCTGCTGTTATGCCCTTGAAGTTGGTGCAGAGCCTGTCTCTAAGGTTGGCCCAGGAATCCACTGTTCCGGGGCGAAGGTTGCTGTACCAAGTCTGCGCTATGTCACGAAGGATGATTACAAAAAACTTTGCCATTGTTGACTCATCCCCTCCTGCTGCGGCGACTGCCGCTTCATAACTCATTATGAACTGGCGAGGGTCAGTGAGTCCGTCGTACCGCGGGAGATTTTGCGGATTGTAGCATGGTGGCCAGGGTTGGGTTTGTAGTATTTGGGAGAGTGGGGACTTTGGGTCATAGGGCATTTGGTGTTGCTGGGCTCTGTGTTGGTTGCGAAGGTTTGGCTCTATCTCATCTGGGTAGAGTTGGCGGAAGTTTGGTTGCCTTATAGGCTGTGGTTCTGGGTGATTTGGTGGTGGTGGGGGTGGTGGATGGCGGCGAAGGTTGCCATGACCCTGCTCCTCGTACCCCTCCTGAAGTGGTGGGATCTCCTCTTCGTTCCACCCCTCGGCTTCGGCTTCAGCTGCGGCGAGTGATTCCTCCATTCGGCGAAGCTGCTCCCTAGCCTCGTCTGCCTTTTGCCTGATAGCGCGCAGCCGGTTGTGCCTCTCAAGCTGGTCCAGGCGCCTCTTCTTCTCTTGCAACTCAGCTTGAAGCCTTTCCAGGGCCTCGAGGCCCAACTCCTCTTCGTCTCCTCCCTCTCCTCCTCCAGGAGAGTGGGGGTGTAGCTGCGCTGACGTCCGGGTTTGAGGGCCCGGGACTTCTGACTCTGGTGTAACATCTTCTGCTCTCGAGGCTTCTACAAGCTCCTCGGCAGGTGGAGCCACCGCCGCAGCCTCTCTAGCCGCGCGAGGGTCTCTGGTAGTGGTCGCTCTTCTGTTTCCCGCCATTTCGAACTCCGCTCCCCACGGTCGGCGCCAAACTGTTGGTTGCACACTTGCCCTACCTCCGCACACGTGCGGGGGAGTGGCGAAGGTGGCCAATTGTCTGGACTGGACTGAGTGTAATAGGAACCGAAACCCGTGCGAAGGTTCAAGGATGCGAGGACAAAGTTTTAAGAAAGCGAGAACAGTGCTTCTGAGGCTCTATTCCCCAAAAAACGTACCCGATACACTGTTCACCCCTCGACATTTATAGGGGATGCCAAGGGGTGCTGACCAAATTACAAAAGGGTACAGAAAAGATTCCTCTGCGTTGTACACACAGGAGGGCAGAATCGTACAAACACAACTTGGTCGAAACCCTAGCTTGCTCTACGCGCGCCCGCCGTCGCTTGGTTCGTGATCACCTTCGCTGAAATGCGGGGCTGACCTCCGTCTTGCGAGGATATCCAAACTGTTGCGAAGCCCGGGTACCTTCGCCTCCCACTAAGGCCCGAGCCTCTTGGCGAAGGTACGCGGCCTCGCGAAGATTGCTCCCAGCGCCCTTCGCGTCCTCTGCTGCGAGAATTTACGAAGCCAGTACGAAGGTTGGGTTAGCACTCGAGGTCCAGAATAGCGATTTGAGGGACTTAACAGATAAATAAAGAGGCGGGTTTTTCCAAAGGTACGCGAGACGTGCGGGGGTCATCTTGTTGAGTCAGCGCGTGTGGCACCACTGCCGAGGGTCTCTTCCCCCAATAGCGGCGGCTGCTGTTCACACCCTAAGCCCTAGGGGCAGCGACATTGGGGGGTTGAGGCCACGACGTTTACGCGTCCCATGATGATGAACAAATTGATCATGTTTATTTGCACAAAAACCTTACCGAATATAGAAACGATAAGATTGGGAATATACCCAGTAGAGGGACCCATGTTTAAGGCACAAGTGGCTCCATGCACAGATATAGTGTGTTACTCGATGTCGCGGACCACAGTGCAATGCATGACGATGTTTGCAATACGATCCCTCCAATGTCCACCAAGAGGAAGATGAAGTGGGCGATTGGATCAGTAGTGAGAGCAGTCATGTTAGACACTCTCTAAAAACATGATCGGCTGGCACACCCCAGCAGGCATGACACAAACACGAACTTGGTTTTAGAGGCCCGCTCTTTCAATTCTCGTGCTTGCAGACGATCGAAATAGGGAAAACTTAGGTGCAACACAACAGAAGAACGATGGTGTTGGATACGTTGTCTCGTCCGTGCAGTTGAATGCAAGAGCTACTTTATATAAACACGAAAGGTGAAAGCTGAAGCGTAGAGGATAAATTTGGATGTCATGAAACATCCATCAATTCCTAATAACCTCTATCATAATCATGAGGCTACTAGTAACTACAGCCATAACTACGGTCCTTACAAGTTCAACCATCAACGTCTACCATTTTATTGCACCTTGCATCTAATATGACCTTAAATATATTTGGTTTAAATAAATAAATCCATGAGTCATGCTCACATTAAAAGCCGACACCCCAAAAGAAATTATGCATGATAGAGGCTACAACAAAAAAGGAATTTAGAAGCAACAAGTGTTTTACAAATTCTTTTAAATTTAATTTAAGTATTAGAAAAGTCATGCTATAAAGGGATTGAAATCTAACCACTTACAGGTGTCCAAATGCTCAAAAGATTCTAACTACATCTTAGACACCCTAGGAATTTTCCCCTAGTTGTTCTAAATGAGTGTTGACTTCCCAGTTCCCATAGGTTCAAAATCTGGATCTTTATCGAAAAATTTGACCAGTTGAAATTTCAAGGGTAAATTATGATCAAGGGGTATCAAGTTGGAATTAATTTCTTGACTTGAAATTCAGATAACGGTTTGGAATTTCTAGTACGTGACATTATTCCACTTACAAATATGTGCATGCACTATAAATTTATAAGAGTCAGAAATTCCATTTACGTTCAGAATTAGGACCCATAACTAAGTTGAGAGAGAGGAAGCATTATACCCCACCCATATCCTCAGTCTCCTCATTCGTTCCTCACCCACCACTAACCTAACTCATGCCAAAATCATTTAGCTAGTGCTTGATTTGGTGACTCTTTGAGAGGATTTGAATGGTGGTAAGAAGGGTGAACATGTGAACTTTATCTAAAACATTTGAGAACTCTTGATACCTGTCGGGGGAACGCCAAAGGGGTACCCCTAGTCAACGCAAAACTCAGAACACCTTTTAATAGGAGCCCTCCGAGCCAAACCTCGGGCCAGCGCACATTCTCCGCTTCGCCCGAGCCCTCCAAACCAGGCCTCGGGCGAGCGCTCATTCTCCGTCTCGCCCGAGCCCCCCGCGTCAGGCCTCGGGCGAGCGCTCGTTCTCCTCTTCACCCGAGCCCTCCAGGCCAGGCCTCGGGCGAGCGCACGTTCTTCGTCCCGCCCGAGCCCTCCGCGTCAGGCCTCGGGCGAGCGCTCCGCTACCCCTCGAGCCTTGGCACGTAAGCCTCGAACCCGCCATAACCGAACATCACACCTCGAGACCCGCGCGGGGATCTCGAGCCTCCCTAACACGGCAGCCAACCCCTCGAGACGCTTCACGCCTCCCTCGAGCGGCCCAGACATTGGATACCAGCCCCACGCTACGTATTTAATGCACCCACCTACTCCAGTCACATCCTCCAGTACACAGCATGTGCCACAGTGAGCCGGAGCCAGAGTCAAACCTCGTTTTCACCGTAAGCATGGGCAAAAAGGCACCAGTACACAACTGTTGGGCCATGCCCGGCACTGATGCATGCTCGAGCCTCATCCCGAAGCCCGGGTTCCCGCTTTACGCCCGGGCGTTCCGGGATTTGCCCATACCGGCGGAAGCTCGAGCCCCCGTGGGTGCCACCTCGAGGCCGGTCTAGCAACCCTCGAGCTCTTGCTGCTTTCATTTGATTGGCGGACAGGTACCCCGAGGCCTGGAAGGACGCTGCCACGCCCCGTACGGACCGGAGTGGGCGCTGCACGACCTCCACGTCGCCACGTCTCCACGACTACGCCCGGGATGGAAGCCACGACACCTGAGCAGCAGTCTCCACGTCAGTCCCTGTGGCCCCGACAAGACAGGATTCCTACCTCTCGCTGTATTAATATTGGGTACTGTACATGTTACCCCTGTGTAACGTTCTCGTGTAACCCTGGCCTCCCCTTGCTCTATAAAAGGGGACACCAGGGCCCTTCACGAGGAGAGAAGGCTCCGACGTTCGAGCACACACGACTCCGAAGGGGACAGACACGTTAAGACACAAGTCCACACACACACGAGTCCGGACTCCGGTCCACGCTCACTGAGCTTGTATTCGCCCCTGTACAAGCACTTAGGTGCAAGTAATACAAGAACATCCTCCCCCTGCTGGACGTAGGGCCTTCTTTGCCCGAACCAGGATAAATCCTTGTGTCCTCTTGCATCACCATCCAGGAAGAGAAGCACGCGATCATATTACTCGTTGGTGTCATACCCCCGGTTTCGAAACACCGACAATACCGACAAAGTTTGGGATTTTGATTTGTTACTTTTTGGATTCTTGTAAATCCTAGACACTTAGGTGTTGTCCGTAATGCTCCCACCTTGTATGGTGATGCTTCAGGAAGTTTGTATTTGAGCGCATCTTGGCCCCTAGTGGGTTTCGGTGATTGGATGAAACACAAGATTACTGTGACTAACGTGTGTTTTGCAAAAACAAGGATGAGTTAGGTCACGGTAATGGCGACGATACGGGCATATGGCCTTCATGTCCCCTGGCGATGAAAACCGTTTCGGTTTTGAAAGGACGGACGACGAAGACGGTGGTAGGCTAGGCTAAGTGTCACATGGTGTTGGAGGACACTTAGGTAGTCTTAGGTCTTTGTTTTTCCTCTGACCGTACTATAATGGGGAGCGTGAATCAGTAGCTTGACCTAGATGAGTCTATTGAGGTAGGTGTGGTGCACACTTGATATTTCATAGCTCTAGGTAGCTCAAAGAGATGCCTTGTGTCGAGAGGATCAAAAGTTGTTAAGGCCACGTCGCGATCCGAGTCTGTTTTGCCCTTGAAAAGGGCATCAAATGCTGGCATGGTGGGCATCGGACGCTTCCGATGCTCACTCAGACTAGGGTTTAGTCTAGTGCGTGGCATCAGACCGTCCGGTGTTGCCACATCGGACGCGCCCATGCACTGTTCACTTGCGAGTGAATCTAGGGTAGCACCGGACGCTGAGGGCTAGCGTCCGATGTCCATGCAGAGAGGTTCCAGAGAGGGTAAATCCACATCGGACACGTCCGTTGTGGTGGCATCGGACGCTGCCCAGCATCCGATGCTCCTTTAACAGGTCTGACAGATTGTACAGTTGACCGTTGGTCGAGGTCATCGGCGCGTCCGATGCCTAGCATCGGAGCGTCTGATGCCCCCGCAGAGACACCTGTTTGGTGCTGTTTTGGATGGCCGGTTGGGGGAGTATTTATACTCCTCCCCCTCATCCATTAGAGTGTTCTTGCCACTTTCCTTTGCTGAGAAACACCTTGTGAGTGTGAGAAAGAGCAAGATCCCTAGTGAGGTTGAGAGATTTGCTAATTGAGAGAATTAGTGACCTCTTAGTGAGAATTGAGTAGCAAGTGTGCATCCATCCATCTCTTTGGCCTTGTCCTGGTCAAGTGAGAGTTCTAGCTTGTTACTCTTGGTGATCGGCATCACCTAGACGGATTGGTGGTGATCGAAGAGCTTGGTGATCATCCGGAGGCTTTGTGGATGACCCAAGTAAAGTTGTGACCAGTAGTGAGCGATTCACCGGGCCAGAGTGGCGAAGAATCAGCTCGTAGTGAGCACTTGATCCTTGCGCGGATCAAGGGGGAGCGATACCCTTGCGCGAGTGCTCCAACGAGGACTAGGGGGGTGTGCCGACACCTCGATACCTCGACAAAAAGATCGTCTTGTCATCTCTACCCCTTTACTTACGCATTTACCTTTGAGCAATTCAATTCCGCAATATATTTGTTGTTCATTCACTATTGAATTGCTTTGCTAGAGTAGGAGTGGCATAGACTTGGTCTTTTGTGCGGTAGAATAGAAAGAAACACACTTCTAGGCACAAGGGGGTTAATTGAGCTTAATAGGTTTTAATTCTTGCTAAAGTTTTAGAAAAGCCCAATTCACCCCCCTCGGGCATCTTGATCCTTTTAGTATTGTCCAATATTTTCTAGTGGATTTCGTCGAGTTTGATCTTCATGGTTTCTTGGTAAGTGGTGAGTTGAAAGGGACTCAAGACATTTGTGGTCTCCTCAACAATGAGGTTGTAGCATGCACTACAACAGAAATGGTCTTTAGCCGATCTATCAACTGAGCTATAGTCTCGGCAAAAAATTGCATCCGGGACTAAAGACTTTTAGTCCCGGTTGGTAAAACCAACCGAGACTAAAGGTGAACCTTTAGTCCTAGTTGGTATTACTAACCCGGACTAAAGGTCCCCCAGCCTTTAGTCCCGGTTGGTAATATCAACCGGGACTAAAGGGTGACCTTTTAGCCCCGATTGGTATTACCAACCGAGACTAAAGGTCCTTTTAGCCTCAGTTGGTGTTACCAACCGGGGCTAAAGGTCTTTCACGAGTGTATTCAAAAGGAAAACGTCCAGAACTGTATCACGTAGTTTGTGTAGCTGAGTTGGTAAGCGTGCGTGAGGCGAGAGGTGCTGAGTTCGAATCTCACAAATGCAAATTTATTTTTTCTCGTGGGAGCCTTTACCCCGGGGGTAAAGGCTCCCACCTTTAGTCCCGGATTGGTAGTCCCGGTTAGGAAAACCGGGGCTAAAGCCCCTTCCCAACCGGGGCTAAAGACATGTTTCTGTACTAGTGATGTAGGCACACCTTGGTCGTGTGGCCAAACCTTGCGTTAAATCATGTTTTATTGTATTCATGTTCTTGTTCTTCACTTGTTCTCGCTCAATCTACATGTTGTGAAGTTGTAGGAGCATTTCTTCTCGTGGAATACGCTTATTAACACATTATTCTACACTTCTGGTAAATCAAGATTATTTAAGCTTCATTGACTACATTTGTAGATTGCTTAGTTTTTCTTTATTCCTAGGACCAAAAATTGAGGTCCACATGATTTTTTTAAAATGGTTCAAATTTCTGAGTTAGACCGAAATTTACAATGGTTGATGACTAATTAGTCAAGATGTTGAATTTTCAGACTTAACATGTTCAACACCCCCACCCCGCGCGCGTCACCCCTCTAAACATTTTGATCATTTCAATGGTCTCCATGGTATTTGAGAATTCTTTGGAGCGAGTAAACAATGATTATTAGGTTCAAATACTAATATCCTCTTGAGGATAGTAGTATTGCCCTTCTTATATTTCACTTCAACTCTACCAACGATCTTAAGTGTTATGTAGATTTAAACTATCCTTTATGCTATTGTAGTACTTAAGAGCATAGTTTATGATCTAATATACTTATTTTAATAAAATACAAAAAGGAGAATAATAAATGTAGAATAAGCACAAGAGTTTTGATGTAACTTGAGGATAAACAAATCATAACAACTAATAAAATCAAAGTTTGAAAGTAAAAATATGGGTTCATGATGTCATAGATGGGTTGCAAGCCCGCAATAGAAGCCTGGGTTGCAAGCCCGCAATAGAAGCCACTTAATTTTTCAAGTGAACACACATAGGCAACATAAATTTGGCATGCAAAGGAAGAAAAACTAAAGAGATAGGAAAATTTATAAAGCATTTGGTATCCATATCAGATATGAAGAATTATTAGAGATTTATATACTTCACTGCGTTAGAAAAGAAGTAAAACAGGAGAACACAGAGATAAGTAATATTTATTGGTCTTAGATATATCAAGCAAAACTTCAAAATCTTATATGACTACTACGATTTAGCATGTTCAATGCACGGGTTGATGGACTAGTACAATAAAGAAAGCAAACTAAGTTACACTTAGAGCAGGACAATAATTGGGTTATAGCAAAAAAAAAAATGCTGATGTCGAGGAGAGAAGAGAGGAGAGAGATAAGAGTTTGGCTCTCATGCAAGCACCAAACTGAGCACGGAAGAATAGATAGTAGTGGGTCACAATAGAGATGTATGTGAGGAGAAATAAAAAAAGAAATACTTTATAAATAAATAAATGACTAACTATTGTATAACTTAACTTAGCTTGGCTCTATTATTGACCATGCCCTTAGTCACCGAGTATTTAGTTCCTTACAATGGAACCTCTTTATCTAGGTTTTAAAAGCTGACTTAGACACTTGTGCTCTCATGCATTTATGACTACTATTTTTCATGGCTTGGACGACACGTCCTTGACAATGATGCACATATACTATTTTCAAAATATAGCGGTTCAAGCCTTTTGAAGATGCTCGTGAAGGTAGGAATTTAGTAGCTTTTCCCAGAAATGGCACAAACATGATTGTTAGCCGTTACTGTTAGTAGTAATAATTGATAGAATCCTGTCGATCCATTATTCCAATACCTGCTCCAGTACAAAAAAAATATTCAATTATTTGTAGTATGATAAACATATTTTATCTCCATTATTCACCCAAAGCAACGACATACGAAGTACTGTATAGAGGTGGCCAGCAGTACAGTACATACTGTACAGTAGGCTAGCTTTGTGCCTAGAAGGTATAAGAGAAATGATGTCAGCCCCTCCTCTTAACTATTTAAGACCTTTCCTCCTTGTGTTTTGGATCCATGAGCCATTTCATAGCCAGCATTCCCCGGAACACCAAAAAACGGCCTGTTCCTCTCCAGTCTCTTCCGGTTCCGGTGGCGTCGTCATCTCAGCGTCTCTCTCCCCCATATTATTGTGCTTGTGAGATCTTGAGTTTTTCTCCATTGTTTGTTCACCTCTGGGATGTTAGAAATCTGGTTCCTTTTACTGGCCGGCATGCATCCATCCTGCAGTATCAAGGATTCAAGGTGGCCGTGCGTATTATATATATGCTCCTCTACCCAGCTAGGGGACGTCGTGATGATACACATACACTGCGGCGTTCACATACGTATGCAGATTCATGCATATGGCCTATTGATTTCTCGATCTGTGCTGCTGGTGTTTGTTCATCTGATCGATTTGGCCTTTATTTGGGTTTATGCATGGCTTCTCTGAAAGAGAGCTCTCTTCAGTCCACTCTAAAATGGCTGTAGAGTTTCATTAGCTGCCGACTCATCCATTCACCTGCCAAGAACCATGGACAAGCGATATAGGTCTGGTCTTGGTAGCCGAGTGGATGGCGCGGGAGCTAAAATCAAGCTCTACGCTGTTTATGGTTGGACTGAAGGGTGCTCCCTTCAATTCGCTCAAACGCTCCTGCATGAAGTCATCTACCTCAATACCAGTAATCTTGAGTTTTATATATCTTTATTGTTAACTTGGTGCATTCTTATTAATATTTTTGTTAATTTGTGAGGCTCTGAAGAATATTCTGGAGCTTAACTTTGTTATATGTCTCCGTTTCTCCTTTTCTGTTCTAACTCCTGGTTAGGTTTTTTTCCCCCCTAAAACCCTAAAACAAGCTAATCTGCAGTGCTGCTTTGTGGAAATCTTTCTTCTGCTCCGCATGCTTATGAGGGTGGGTTAAGATTTTTTTTTTAGTATTATAAAAAGTTTGCAATTATAAGGTTATTGTTTGGGGCCAGATCGCTTTATGCAGATTCCCGTTAGGTCGTAAATGCCGTGTGCTCATTTGATGCTAGTTAGTTCTTCCTAAGGAGAAACAAAGCTTGATTCTCATAATGCACTTCTCTTCCTCTTTTGCTACTAGGCCTTGTTTAGATGCCAAAATTTTCCATCACATCAATGTTCGGACGTATGCATAGAGTATTAAATGTAGGTAAAAAAATAACTAATTGTACTTTTAGTATGTACATGTCGAGACGAATTTTTTGAGTCTTGTTGGTCCATATTTGGACAAAGTTTGTCAAATAACAACGAAAATGCTACCGTGATTTTTTTTGCAAAATTCTGGCATCTAAACAAGGCCTAGGATAGTATATCCCTCTAGCGAATCTAAACTAGGAACTAGCTTTGCTAAATTTTAGTTTCTTGTTATTTGAATAGTTCTGCAATATTATTTTGGTTCAATTTTGTGTTTATTACAGGCGCAGCGTAGTACTTGCAGGCACAGTGTACTTTCTCGCTTGTCCAGAACAGTACTGAGATCTTCGTCTTGTCTGCTTCTCCAAATGATGAGTGCATCGACCTAACCACTTCTCAAATGTATGGATTTGCCAAACATATACTCCGGGACTAAAATGATGAGTATGGTTGAAGCATGTAGCTAGAGGCCATCTTTGCATTCGATTTCCTTATACCACAATAACTTGCTCCGGGACTGAGGGCTTGCTTAGTTCTGACAAATATTTGGAATTTGCACGGTAGTACTTTTGTTGTTATTTGACAAATTTTGTCAAATATGGACCAACTAGACTTAAAAGATTCGTCTCGACATGTAGATACTAAAAGTACAATCAATTATTTTTTTTACCTATATTTAATGCTCCATGTATGTAGCTAAAGATTGATGTGACGGAGAATCTAGAAATATTTGGAGAAGTTGGGAAACTAAACAAGGCCTAAAAGCTAGGATTTTGTTGGCTTTAGCTATTTAACTGTTCTCATCCGTCCAAATCAGCTGCCAAAGAGTGTTTTCAGATAAATCAGTCACAGCCGACGTGGTGACAGGAGTCACGGGAGCCATCACAATTTTTCACTCTCAGTTTATAAAAGCGAAGGACAACTGTGACATTTATTTGTGTGTAATATATATACTCGACATCCATGTTTCTCTTTGCAATCCATGTTTCCGGATACAGCACTACTACTTGACAGGGATGAAATTGTTACTAATACACACATATTTGGGAAATTAATAATGTTTTGATTCCGTAAGGCATTTACGGAGGAGCATGAGTTAATAAAGGTAAAAATAATAATATTACCAATCCTTAGTCTATTTTAAGAGGAATGGTCAAAATGGCATGGGGCCGGAGCCACAGAGCCACAGGTCGGGGTCTTAGGCTGTGTTCAGTTTAGGAAAAATTTTGGAAAAAGTACAGTAACACTTTCGTTGTTATTTGACAAACTTTGTCTAAAACATGAACTAATTAGGCTCAAAAGACTCATCTCGACGTGTACATAGTATCTAAAAATTGATGTGATAGAGAATTTAGAAAAAAATTAGAAAATTTAGGGAAATTAAACAGGACTGCATGTTTTCTTCACTGATGTGTCGATATGACATAAAGGCCGCCAAACAGGTTTGCGCTGTTGCTTTGCGTGCACACCTTGCTCAGTAGAAACAGTGTGTACGTACTGCTTTTTTGTACTACCAAACAAGTGCTTTTTACATGTCTTGTTGGAGTACCGCAGCAGGACTCACTCCAGGGTCGAACGTACATGCACAGTAGTACTTTGCTTCAGAAGAGTGTGTACGGCTTGTCGTGCATGCTGCTTCATACAACAGTGGCCTTGATTGATCACGACTCACGAGCTCAACAAGTCTCACACTCATGCATGCTCGACTAGTAGGTAATTTGCATCCTTTGCTGTAATCTCTATTAGCAGCTGATAGTTAGTAGTAGTTTCTAGTTAAAACTAGCTCGATCACTAACTACTACCAGCTAATAGTTATATTAGCTACTATCTCCTAACTAAAATTAGCTGGCTAACTACTAGTTACTTAACTATTACTAGCTGCAAAGTGTTTAGATCATGTCGGACAAAGTGATTTTTTTTACTCTTTTCCAAAAGAATGTGTCTACCTCTGCTTTTTAATATTGCGCGCCTATCTAGCTAATAGTTACTCCTAGTTGATAATATACTGCTTATTAGTTATTAATTGGTGGGTGTGCACATGCATTTCGGTCAACTGACTACCAATTAGATACTACTAGTTAGGTATATCCATCTAATGAGATACTAGTCGTTTTAATTGGTTTAGATATATGTTAGCTAATTATTATAGCAGCTAACTAGTAGCTAAATAGATTCAAACAAGCTCTAACCACTAAGTACAGAAAAGGGCTTTAGCCCTGGTTGGGAACGGGTTTTAGTCCCGGTTTTCTCAACCGGGGCTAGCGATACGGGATTAAAGGTGAGAGCTAAAGGCTCCCATGAGAAAAAATAAATATGCATCTGTGAGATTCGAACTCAGCACCTCTCGCCTCGTGCACACTTACCAACTCGGCTACACAACCGACGTGATATAGTTCTCGACGTTTTCCTTTTGAATTCACTTGTGAGGGACCTTTAGTCCCGGTATTACTAATCGGGACTAAAGGTTGGGAACCTTTAGTCCGGGTTGGTAATACCAACCGGAACTAAAGGTTCACCTATAGTCTCGGTTGGTTTTACCAACCGGGGCTAAAGACTTTTAGTCCTGGACGCAATTTTTTGTCGAGACTAAAGCTCAGTTGATAGATCGTCCAAAGGCCTATTCTGTGAACATCCGTGAGCAATTTTTTCTCGAATACGCAAAAGCATATTGTGTATCATTGTATTAATAAGATATAAGTAATTTGTAAATACAAGAGTGGTCGTTCTCGGCCCGACCGAAATTAGAAGAGCTATATTTTGAATATGACAACCATCTAGCATCAACTGGGATCAACCTAAACTACACGTGCGACCTATTGCTCCATGGTCGAAGGCTGGCGGGCTTGGACAACGAACATCCCTGCAAGCTAGCTAGGAACAACTCGCTGAGGCCTCAACATCTGCAGCCGACATATCGCCCTTAAAATAGGATTCATACGAACGTTTGGCCATAGAGGAAGACAGAGCTAAAGGATCCAAGATTATTTTTTTTTACTCGTTACTTTAACATTGATGTAATGATTCCCAATTAAGTGAGGGACTAGTAAAATAACAAAACTTTATTCATTTGAAATTTGAAGCTCCAAACATCAGTACTAGAATAATACACCTCCATATATAACAAGAATTGAGAAGTGATAAGCGCTCTACAAAGTAAAGGCGATACATGGATATTGCATGTGACAAAAGCAAAATGATATACTAACCACATAACGCAATACAATAATTATATTTATCCTACAGTCGATTTCTTCATTACACTCAGTAGAAACGTCTTCAGAGTACTCATGGAACTAACACTACTAGAGAACAGGTCTTTGGACGATACAAATTCGGCTATAGTCTCAAATATTTTTTGTGTTCGGAACCAAAAGTTCTTTAGTCTCTGTTGGTACTGGAACTAAAGGTTCCTCTTCCTAGAGGCAACCGGGACTAAAGGTAGGATCTAAGAGCATCTCCAATAGTTCCCTATTTTTGACTTGGCAAATCTTGTCATTTGCCAACTTGGTAAAACATATGGCAACTGATATTTTGTGTTGTCTCCAATAGTTCCCCATTTGGGCTTGGCAAATTAGAAAACTAGGCCCACAGATCAACTGTTTTTGCTCTCTCCGTGCATCGTCGCCCGTCGCTTGGCCTGTCTCGCGCGCGACGTTTCGCCTGGCGCGCCGCGATCCAGCCCTGCCGCCGCCGCCATTCCTCCTCCCCCTCCTTCCTCCGCCGGTCATCTGGAGGTGCAAGACAAGGCGTATGAAAACTGTACTGTACGCAGCAGCAGCTTCTGCAGATTTGCCGACCATGATGACTTTGGGTGCATGATTTGCAGGGGGTGCATGATTTCCATCATTTTGTCTTCACGCAACAGTGAAACCTGCCTGCCGATGGAATTTGCCAAGTGAAAGCCAAGTGCGGGAATTTGCCAACTGCGGATGGAAATATGCCAAGTTGGATAGGGAACTGTTGGAGAGATATTTTTGATGTTTTAGCAAAAAATCAAGGATGCCAAGTGAGTTTAGGGAACTATTGGAGATGCTCTAAAGGACCCTTTTAGTCCCGGTTGGTAACACCAATGGGACTAAAGGTCCTTCCAGAGTAAATTTAAAAAGAAGTATCATATTTTGTTAGATGTGCACTGTAGCTCAATTGGTACGCACGCGAACGCTAATTGTGTGGTCTTGAATTCGAATCTCCACAGCCACATCTCCACAGCCACAATATTTTTTCGTTTTTATTCCAAACCTTTAGTCCCGGTTCGAATACTGTATATGACCTTTAGTCCCAGAATCTTAGTCCCGGGTGCAGAACAGGGACTAAAGGCCTGTTTTTCAGCAGTGTAAGTTCAATGTACTAATTAAATCATGGACTTGTTCAAGAAAGTATCAAAATCGTAATACAAATGCCAATATAATTAACATGTAGAGAATAGAACTATATATATATATATATACAACTCAATATATAACATGGTCCGTTGTACATTTTAAGATCGAAGTCATATCCGTTCACAAATTTGCGATCACGCTTTGACGGCGCGTTTTTCATTAAGCAGAATAGAGGTTTCGTACAGACACCGCACCAGCAACCCAACGTTGCTAAAAACAAAAGCCAAGACACCAAGAAACGCGCAAAAGGCAGCACCAGGCCACAAAGAGCAGGTAGCCGACCAGAGCCACTACGCCAAAACCATCAGATTAGCTAAGTGTCGATTGCCTGAAGCACACCAAGATTCCGCCTCACCCAAGATCATATCCAAGAGCTGTAACGGTCGCGACGCATACCCATTGAAAGTCCTTGTGTTTCACAAAGCATAATGTTCCTGAATAAAGCATGGTATTAGATGAATTTACTCGTTATCCATTGCAGCATTGCCACGTACTTTTTCATTCGCTTGAATTGAAATCACAACCTAAACCCAAATACTTATCTGAGTAGTTTGATACTGATCGATCTATTGATTCAAAGAATTGTCTTAAAAGAAAGTTCGTTCACTAAATACACACTCCCAGAAATTTCACTAGGTTAATTTCCTCGAATGTACTCCCTCCATGTAGAAAAAGGAAGTCGTTTTGGACAAGGTTTTGGTCAAACAACATTGAGAATATAAATCACGAATAACTTTTAAGTTATTGGGTTTTAAAATGTAAAAGCTATATGAATAGATTTGTATTGACAAATATTTTCATAAAAGTATGCATATATCATTTTTTCAATAAATATTTTTTATAAAAATAAGGAGTCAAAGTTATACTTTGAAGACCGTATCATTGTCCAAAACGACTTCTTTTTCCTATACGGAGGGAGTACGGAGTACTTCCTTAGATAAGCTCTAGGAAGAAAAAGTGATGATCATCATTACCATTATTGGTTCCTCAAATGTACTGTGGATCAACTCTATGTACTGTGTGCTCTTTGGTTTAATAAAAGCTTCAGTTTCCAAAACAAATCATTACCATTGAGAGATTACAAATATACAGGAGGAATAATGCGCCTTCACTAGATACGAGATTTCCGCATTAGTAAACTAGACAAGAAAAAGAAACATATTCTATATTTAGGGGACACATGTGACTAGAGAGGCCAAGCATATCATTACACACATGCCGACTAGTTTTGAGTAAATATCGAATTATAATACTGGCGTTAGATTTGTCGTATGCTGACATAGAAAATGTTTTGAGTAAATATTAAATCATAATACTGACGTCACCGGATAACCGACAATGGCAGATGTAGATATCTAGTTTAGACATAAAACAATGTACTGTACGTACAAAGGACAGAGAATAAGGACCGCAGAAGACTGGGTTATATAATAAGCTACCATTTATGATGTTACGTTAAGTATACGTACAGGGAAGACCGGCACGCATAGACCGGTTGGCTGATTAATCCATACCATTTATGATGTTACGTTAATATATAACATGGTCCGTTGTACATTTTAAGATCAGAGATCGAAGTCAAAATATAAATCATGAATATTTTTAAGTTGTTAAGTTTAAAAATATGATAACTATATAAATAGATTCGTCTTGAAAAGTACTTTCATAGATATATGACTTTTTAATAAATATTTTTTTATCTATATCTATCTTCTTAATTTTATATATATATATATCTATACTATAAAAGAGCGAAAGAATTGTAAAATAACTCTCACCCAAAAAATACCTACCCACCTAAGGTCTCCTCCCTTGGATGTATTTAGATTTTACATCTAACGCTAGATATTAATTTGACAGGTGGGACCAGTATAGACGGAACATACTGACGCGTGTATTTGCTACAATTTAGTGCTTTTCTAGCTGTTCACGTTATTTTTTCTCACCTTACAATTTTGTACCCCCACACGTATACATGATGTACGAGCACCACCCTGATTGGCCTACGCATAACAGATCTACGCACACCACGACCACGCTTCACGCGTATACATCAAAACAAACCTGAAACACCTGGACACATACGCATAACGGATCCACCCACACCACGACCACGCTTCCTCCTCTCCGAGTCAACCTGACAATCGTTCCTCCTCCAAGGCTACAACCTCTGTTGGTCCCAGCACAGCACCGCACAACCAAGCTCGCTTGCTCTTCTTCACGTGAGGGCCGTACAACTATGCTCCGTTGTGGTGCTTGCTCTCCTTGAGGTGAACTCCTGCACTTCGTTAAGGTGAGAGTTCTTTATCATCTCATCTGATATTCAGACATAATAGATTATAATATAGATTACTCTCTAACTGTTTTGATCATAACAGCTTCCTTGGTGACGTCAGAATCCACTGTTGTTGTCTCAGCGGTGAGGTTGTGGCCAACGACCAAGGCAACATCATCTTCTGGCTGGTTTATTCTTACTGCATGTCACCTGTACATTGAGATTGTCAACAGAACTCCAAAACAAATTATGGACTCGCCAAAAGTAAATATTGGCAAGCTAAGTTCAGAACGCAGAAATCAACAACGCAGAGAGAGGTATGCTACATTGCCTAACCATGAGAAGGTTGAAGCTCAGGCTAAAAAACGTGATTATCAACGTAGTCGTCGGGCTGCATTATCTAACAATGAGAACGAGGAAGCTCGGGCAAAAAATCGTGAATATCAACGTAATTGTCGGGCTACATTGACTAACCAACAGAAGGAGGAAGTCCGAACAAAAAATCGTGAGTATCAACGTAGTCGTCGAGCTCGTCTGAAGGCCGAGGCTAATGCATCAGTTGTCCCATGTTTAAATATGGAAATAAATGAAATTGGTACTGGAATGGATAATAAAGGCAACTCTTGTAAGAGAAAACTGGTCACGGCTTCACAAGTTGAAAATAAAGGTATTTTGCTTTTTTTTCTACTCTTCACTATAAATATTTTTAGGTTTGTACTCTCCACTTTAATTATTTCAAAAAAATTAGGTGGTGACAACGTCAATGATTTTGACAAAGCTCAATACAGGAGTCAATCAAAAAGAAGACGATATGCTACCAGTGTTGGTAAAGAAAATTTGGCTCGAAAACGTGTATATCAACGTGATTATCGTACTAAAAAAAGGCTTCAAATGGTTGTATGTTTGTTTCAATCAATTTAATAAACTATCTATTGTGTTGGTTCGCTTAACATTAATGATTTTCTATAATTTTTAAAACTAACAGTGCAAATTGGCAACCTCGGTGAAGATTTTGATTCTGGTATTTGGGAACCAGAAGATCCAATGCATGGAATAGAAGGTTTAAAAACTATCTCTTTAAATCATTGTTCATCATGAAAACACATTAAATTGCACTAACAATATAAATTGAAAATAATTAACTTCTTGCAACAGAAAATGATTTAGATCGACAAAACCCTGAAGAAGATCTACCAAACATTTATGAGGATGATGAAGCAAGAGTATTTAACGAGAAAGGTAATCACTTTCACTTATGAATTCAAGATTTTCCTCAAAAATGAATTTTCATTTCAAATGAATAAGGATTCATCATATATGCAGATTTCAATTATGAATATTATAGAGAACCTATGTCAAAACCAAATTGCCCAGATCCTCATGACTTTGTATACAAAAATCTTCCTGAGACACATCATGTCTTAAAGAAAGTGGAAAAGTGTTTTTATTGTCATGCAAAGAGGTTTGAAGGTGAAGGTCCTGCATTTTGTTGTCGGAATGGACGAGTTAATATATTTATACCAGAGGTGCCATATGAGCTCCGTCGATTGTTAACAAGTCAAACTGATTGGGATGCAAAGTATTTCAGGAGGAATATTCGTTACTTTAATTCACACTTTTCTTTCACCAGTATGGGGGTTTCCATTGATCGTAGTTTGGCAACAGCAAAGGGTACTGGTATTTATACATTCAAAGCTCATGGCCAAATATATCACAGGTTGGATCAACTTGTGCCCGGTGATCGTGGTCCACGCCACGTGCAGTTGTACTTTTATGACACGGATGAGACTATGCATCATAGGATCAAAAGGTCTCCACACCTTGATGCTCATGTGATTCGCGCTATATTGAACATAATGCAAGACAATCCATATGTTCAGGTATTTAAGAATCTTGGCACTCTTACCTACTTGGATTGCTACACTATTGCGTTGAATACAAGTATTTCTGTTGACCAAAGAAGATATAATGCACCCGCAAGGGAACAAGTAGCTGCTATATGGTTTGATGGAAATGACCCACAACAAAGGTTTGAGCGAAGCATAGTCATTTACGGAAAAAAAATCAACCTCATTATATAAGGCCATACTATGGATGCTACGATCCATTAGCATATCCTCTGTTCAATCCTAATGGTGAGACTGGTTGGGAGGATAAGAAGATACTATATCAAGACTCACTTCCAACAAAACCAAAGAGAAAATATACTAAGCGTGCACTAAAAGGTGACTTTTATTTACATAAACAATTTTTCACTCAATATCTCGTTAAGCAATTATAATTTTTCTTATTTTTCTATAGGCCCAACGCTTGTTGAGATCAATGATGTCTCAGAAATTAATGCAAATGAAGAACAAGGTTTTTTTTGCAACACTATTTTCTATTTAAAGCATAATTACTTGTTCTCTTATTTAAAGCATAATTACTTGTTCTCAAATTGACGATGTTATTTTTAGAAGGAACTATTCAAATGGACGAGAATGCCAAAGCCAATGAAGGTGTAACTGATGGACAAGGTAAAATATTTTTCAGTCATTCAATATATTAAAGAATGTCTCAGAGATTAATGCACCTGAAGAATTTGCAACATTATTTTCTATTTTAAACATAATTACTTGTTCTCAAATTGATGATGTTACTTTTTGAAGAAGGAACTATTCAAAGGGACGAGAATGTCAATGACAATGAAGGTGTAACTGATGGACAAGGTAAATTATTTTTTAAACATTCAATAAATTCAAAACAAAATGAAATTAAATCTATTCATTGTTATGAACAAAAAATTACAGGGTCACGACAATACGTCAGCGCTAGAGAATATCTATGTTTCAAGCTACAAATTCGTGAAGGAGAATTTAATATAATGTTTCATGGCGGGAGGCTTTTCCAGCAATGGGCCGTTGATATGTATGTGAAGGTGGAGTTAATGCGTTTAGACTGGTATTCAAGACCGGCACATCAAGATCTAATTCGTGCTGATCTATACCAGGTTCAATATTTTTAAGTTAATAAGGACATGAAACATTAATCTTTATCTTTTCTTTTTCAATCCAAAAGAACTACACATAATGTTTGTTTTTTCAATCTCAAGAAAGTACTTATAATATTTATTTCATATTTGCTAGGGTCTTCTAGACACTCTCGCCGCTGGAGAAGCCCGTGCGTCACATGCTGGTCTTAGAATTGTACTATCAAAAGATTTCCCAGGAAGTGACCGTGATGTGCATTCAAGATTTATGGATGCCATGGCTTTGGTCACACGATATGGAAAACCAGATTTCTTTGTGACAATGACATGCAATCCATATTGGGATGAAATAGTCGAACAGTTATTGTCGGGTCAAATGCCACAAGATCGACCAGATATAGTGGCAAGGGTTTATAGAGCAAAGTTACGAGACTTTCAGGATTTTATTCTTAAAAAGCATCATTTAGGAAAGGTTGCTGCCTGGGCACATGTCACGGAGTTTCAAAAAAGGGGATTACCACAGGAGCACTTTCTTTTGATTATGGAAGAAGCAAGCAAAGTACGAAGTCCTGATGATTATGACAAATATATATCGGCAGAGATTCCTGATCAGAAGAAATATCGTGAATTGCATAGACTTGTGTGCAAACATATGATGCATGGTCCATGTGGTGTCCTCAACCGTAAGTGTGCATGTATGGTAGACGGTAATTGCCGCTTTCATTATCCGCGTGACTTTTCTGAAACCACTCAACAAGGAAAGGACTCGTATCCTATTTATAGGAGGAGGGATGATGGACAACAAGTTAAAATAAGAAGGGAGTGGTTGAATAACAGATGGGTTGTGCCATATAATCCTATCCTTCTCATGAGGTATAATTGTCATATTAATGTAGAGGTTTGCTGCAGCATAAAATCCGTCAAATATCTATACAAGTATGTATTTAAGGGTCATGACCGTGTTTCCTTTTCGCTTGATCGATCAAATGTGGATGGGCAGCAACCGGTGGTAATTAATGAGATTAAGCAGTATAGAGATGGAAGGTGTATAACTGCTATAGAGGCAATATATAGGTTATACAGTTTTCCTTTGTATGATATGTCACCTTCTGTGTTACAAATGCAAGTTCACCTTCCAGGAATGCATATGGTTTCGTACAGAGCTAGAGATGATCTGAACAATGTTGTGCAAAATCCTAACTCTCAGAGGTCTATGCTTACAGAGTATTTCAACACAAACAAGTATAATACTGATGCAAGAAATTATTTATATAGAGAATTCCCCGAGCACTTCACTTGGATAAAGTCAAAAAAGTTTTGGAAGCCCAGACAAAAAGGTGGTCAGATTGGAAGGCTGGTGTATGCACATCCTGCTGAAGGTGAGCGATACTATCTCCGTGTGCTTCTAAATCGCGTGAGGGGTGCTACTTCATTCGAGCATCTTAGAAGTTGGCGTGGAACTACATATGAAACATTTAGAGATGCTTGTGAGGCCTTGGGCTATGTGGATACTGACAAGAGCCTAGATGACTGCCTCACTGAATCTGCACAGTTTAAGATGCCTTGTGCTCTAAGGAGACTATTTGCAACTATCATGGTTTTTTGTGAGTGTGCTAATGTCCGCACACTATGGGACAAACATATTGATTCAATGTCTAAGGATTATCGTCGCACAAATGCATGCTCGAAAAGGGTTGAACAAATGGTACTTAGAGATATATCTACACATGTTAAAGATATGGGTAGAGACATTAAAAACTATGGACTTCCCGAACTAGATGACTCAGGTAAATAATAAATTTCTAAAACTTATTTTACAACCTTAACATCATTGCGCTCCTTATTCATCATTTTTATGTGATCCTTTACTATTTATTTGATTATAGATGAGGTGTCAAAAGACTATTTTAGAGAGCTTACAGAAGAACTAAATATTGGATATGAAGAAGAACATCTGAAAATGATACAAACACTAAATGTAGAACAAAGAGCTGGGTTTGATTTGATTATGAATCATGTGGAGAAGAAAGTTGGCAAGGTTTTTTTTGTTGATGGACCAGGAGGAACCGGCAAGACATATCTATATAAGGCTTTGCTTGCAAAGGTGCGCTCAATGAATCTTATAGCAATTGCTACAGCTACATCTGGTATTGCAGCAAGTATCATGCCTGGCGGTCGCACCGCACACTCCCGCTTCAAGAATCTGATAAAGCTAGATAACAACACTATGTGCAACTTTACGAAACAAAGCGGAACTGCCGAATTGCTTTGTAGGGCTGCCTTGATAATATGGGATGAAGTAGCAATGACAAAAAGACAAGGAGTAGAAACACTCGATAGGACCTTGCAAGATATAATGAGTTGTGATCAGCTTTTTGGTGGCAAGGTCATGTTGTTTGGGGGTGACTTTAGGCGGGTTCTTCCCGTGGTGACACGAGGAACAAGAGCACAAGTCACTGATGCTACTTTACTCATGTCATATATTTGGAAAAGTGTAACTAGGATTCGACTTACCCAAAACATGAGAGCTAAAAATGACGTCTGGTTTGCGGAATACCTATTAAGAATTGGCAATGGCACAGAGAAAACATTTGGTGATGATTATGTTCAATTGCCTGATGACATAGTGGTGGAATGGGACCAAGATTCCAATAAGAGTGCAAAAAATATAAATTCAAAAGATCCTACAATTGACAGCCTTATCGAGAAAGTGTTTTCCAATCTCAAGGAAAATTATACCTCTGCAGATTATTTGCGAGAACGTGCGATCCTTTCTACTAGGAATGACCATGTTGATGTAGTGAACTCAATATTGATCGAGAGGTTTCCTGGAAATGAGAAGGTATACTATAGTTTCGACTCAGTGGATGATGATGATAAAAGGAATAATTACCCTCTTGATTTCCTAAATTCTATTACGCCTAATGGGTTGCCTCCTCATGAACTAAAGGTTAAAATAAATTGCCCTGTTATCCTACTACGTAATCTTGATCCTCACAACGGTCTCTGCAACGGGACTAGGTTGGTTATTAGAGGATTCCAAAACAATTCAATTGATGCTGAGATAGTTAATGGACAGCATGCAGGAACCAGAGTATTTATACCGAGGATTCCCATGTCCCCCTCTGAAGATCTTTCGTTGCCATTCAAATTTAAGCGAAAGCAGTTCCCGATAAGGTTGAGTTTTGCGAGGACAATAAATAAAGCCCAGAGTCAGACCATACCAAATGTGGGCGTTTATCTCCCAGAACCAGTTTTCTCTCATGGACAGTTATACGTGGCATTATCAAGGGGTGTTTCCCGCACGAATACGTGGGTTTTGGCCAAAACAAACAAAGATATTGACCCCACCGGAAAGAAAAAAAATATTGTTTTTAGAGATGTATTAGAGTTGTGATAATGGTACGTTCAATATTTTTTTGGTTCCATAAAATACCATAACAAAATTTATTTATGTTAGATATATAATACTTTCTTGCAGAAAATGAGAGTCTTCACTGTATGTTGACCTGGTAACGCCAAAGGTTTTTAAAAGCAGAAAAACGTTGGCCAGTGGAAAGATAGTCGACCACATCGCTTCCGTTCTGAGTTCAAAACTCCACCCAAGGGAAAAACTAGCAAATACGATTTATAGAAATGTACATGGACACCCAATGATTATGTAAATACAATACGAGTGTTCCTATCAAACATACTCCCTCCAGTTTGGTAAAAGAAGTCGTTTTGAACAAGGTTTGAGTCAAACATTGAGAATATAAATCATGAATAACTTTTCAATTATTGAGTTTAGAGATGTAAAAATCATATAAATACATTTGTCTTGAAAAGTACTTTTAGAAAATATACATATACCACTTTTCAATAAATATTTTTAAAGAAATAAATGGTCAAAGTTGTGTTTTGGAGACCGTGTCGCTGTCCAAAATGACTTCTTTTACCATACTGGAGTAGTATATGTATATGTATGTATGTGCTTTCATTCTAATAATTATAGCCTAAAATCAATTCTGAAATATCTGAAAGCATGCCACCGGTATAAGTTATTTAAATAATATTAAAATTTAAAAAAATGATTTAAGATGGAACTCGTGAGAGCTAGAAAATAGCATAGGGATTACGTTAAAACAACAGGAAACGTGGTTCAGACTCTAAACAAAAAAGGAGTCATGACTAATGTTAGGTTATCTTTATTTATGAGACGTGGGGAATCTTACATCTACAGACTATTAATTAGACAAATATTGGCTTCACAGGTCCCTCGTATTTATCTAATCTATATGCTTATAGGTCCCAAAATCAATCCTGAAATAATCTGAATGCATGACACCAGTATAAGTTATTTAAATAATATATCTATCTATCTATTCTATAAAAAGGAATAGATTTGAGATGAAACTCGTGAGAGCTGAAAAAAAATAGGAAACGTGGTTATTTCGGACACTAAACAAAAAGGAGTCATGACTGATGTTGGGTTATCTTTATTTATGAGACGTGGGAAATCTTGCATCTACAGACTAAATACTATTATTAATAGATAAATATTGGCTTGGACGGGACTCTCATATTTATCTAATCTATATGCTTATAGGTCCCTTGTTATACACGTGTGTCTGCCCTATACAAGCTCGCCGCCGACATCTCGTCAACTATTCAAAGCAAGTCCCGGTGATGGCAAGTGTCAAACTCATCTAAAGGTCGTAGTACAAGCTAACTGTGCCTGATCTGCTACGTCTGATCCATTATAGGTATGTTTTCCCTTTGATATATGTGTCCAACCTCTCCAGAAACATCACGCACACGTTTCTGCCATACACAGAATATCGCCTACAGCTCATTAACAGATCAGATTACGCCCCGGTGAAGCCAACTATAGAACTCATCCAGACACTACATTACAGGTACGTTCATGCATTGGTACATGCACGTTGGCGTTTGTAATGTTTGCCCAGCCAGAAAAAAGTCAGCAGAGTCCTATTTAGCTAGCCTCAACAAGTTCCTATCCACGATTGCAAAGAACCTGACATTATGTTTCAAGTCTGTGGCTACAGAACAAACTACCTCTAAAAGACTTTGTAAACTCTAATAGCTTAGATAATACCTCATATTTGGTTTCATTAAAAAAAGTGAACTAATACTTTTATAATTTTTGTAGATAAAATTAGAAAATCAGAAGAACATAAGAATACCTGAAGACAGCCAGCCATCAGTATATTTGTCACCACATTGTATTGATCATTGCAGACTTTGACCATGTGTTGGCCCAAAATCTTGTCAAAACACTAAAAAAATATAAATATCCCAAATTAGCAAACACATACATTCAATAGATAAAAATACTGACAAAAAAAGAAAAAATGAAAAAAATTACTTACTAGTTAATAAACTAAAATTATTTGTAAAACAAAAACTAGCATGTTATTACATTTTTATAGTCCCTCAATAAAACTCTAATATATCATTGCACATTATGACCATCCTAGATTAATATATGGTTATGGAAGTAAAACTCTAAATAACACTTTGAATTCTTACTTTCGTATTCATATTCAAGTATGCTACAAACTCTAATATATCACTGCACATTATGACCATTCTAGATTAATATATGGTTATGGAAGTAAAACTCTAAATAAAACTTTGAATTCTTACTTTTGTATTCATATTCAAGGATGCTACAAACTCTTCATTATTAACATGATGCAGGAACAAATGACCTCAGAAAACATCAAAGAATCAAAAGCCAAGTTGATTCCTGTAGCACCCGGTTTTAAAGAACAAAACCAGGTACGCTATATGTGTGCCCAGGAAGTCCACACATACAACCACAGAGGGAAAAGATATCAAAAACAGTGTTCTAGATATTGAAAACAACACTTACATCAAAGTTAAGCGGAACAGATACTAATCTTCTCTTCAGACTTCATTCTTCACAGGGACAGTTGACTGGGGGTAACATACGCCTAGCACTTCTGTCAGTATTCTGGAAACTCATCTGTGTCTTCACCACGCTTCCGCTGCGCAACTCTGATGGAGACTGAGGGTGTGGGGGAAATAGCAAGGGTGAGCACATGTCGTACTCAGCAAATACAACATGGGGTTATGAAGCTCAAAAGGCTTGACACTGGTTTACTGCGGTTAGCACTTTTAGTTGAGTCAATATTTTAGCATTAGATAGTTATCAAGTTATGCTTACATCCCATTCAAACCACATGAATAATATTATGAGCAACCACATCAAAGATTAACAAATTAACAATAGTAATATGAACATAAAGTATATTTCGTTTAAGTTATTAGCCTGCAAGTTTTCCGAGCCGCTCGTGACCGTGAGCACGGCTGATATATCAGTTTATTACTCTGCAGAGTTTGTACAACTTTACCCGTGAGCCGTGATCCCCATATGCCAGGGGTTGCAAATCCCATATCACCTCTTCCAAGGAGGTGCGGCAGGGTACACTATGAAGTCTTTCGAGGTTCCCCTAACAAGATAGTGGCCACTAGGTTTCCAATCGGCAAGCAGATATAGGAACACCCCTTTCCGATGGCACATTCCTTCCCGGCTATACACATGAGACCAGGCGGCCGTCCTATACCCGAGTCGTCGAGCCCCTTTTGTGCCCTTTCAGGTAACCACCATCAAGCGAGGAGAGGTCCTCGAACCAACTAAAACCAGAGCCATGTAGCCCTCACGGTTGTACTGTATGTCCCAGCTTTTGCCCGCAGAAGATCATTTAGAGGGGGTCAGATGTTCACATTACATGGAAACAAGTTATCAGTATGTGTTGCACATATTATTAGTCATCTCGTTTGTTCATATAGTTTGGAGTTAAGCACTAGCAGATCTATCCATATGCATATATCCCGTGGTAGCAAGGTATAAAGTTGAATCATCTAGATGAACCTATGGCTTGCAAATTTGACACATGCACATGAATAGTGAATTATAAATGAGTAGGCAACAAGGATGGTCCCATGTTATACTTGCCTGTTACACTTGACCAATTCTCACATCATCATCTCTGGGTCATCACCTTCTGATCTTCAGCGCGCACAACCGGTCGTCGTCTACTCCTATCAAGCACCACACATATGCAGACATACAAGCAAACAACATAGACGACTATGAACAACACAACCGAGACAAAACAACGTCCTAAAAGAGAGCTCGTACTACGGTCGCGGGATCGCGCACGAAACGACTGAGGGACACGTCTACCGAGAATTTTATATGATAAAAGGAAGAACTACCAGCTTGTTTTATTTTAATTAAATAAGATCATGACAAGTTATTAATTCAGATTAGACAAAATATATTTTAATTATTAAGTCGGGCTAGACTAATCATATTTTATTCATAAATATTATCATATAATTTAATCAAGTTAAATGTTAGCTTAGTAAAAGAAAGTAAACATGTGACAACATCTAACCGTAATTTATATGACAACAGTTAGCCTAATCAATTTATAAATTAAAAACATATTTATGTTAGTGACTAATCATGTTAATATTTGTATATAAAATATCGAAACATAAAACCTACATTGATTTTAATTATAAATCAGTTATAGATTTATTAATCAATTTAATATTTAACTTTATACGGAATAGCATGTGAGATGAAAAACGTTAACACTGCTGCGTAGATCGCGGCGACACGAAACTTACGCAACTGGAACGGACTAAAACGGAGATAAAACGAATAAACGGCGGATAGATAAACATGCGTGGCAGAACCGTAAATAATACCTCTGGTCGGTCTTCACGAACGTGGGCCATGGCAGCCTCCTGCTGCTGGCCTCGCATGGGGAAGGGAGGGCCACGGCCCTGGCTTGGCCGGCCAGCGGCGGCGCGGGCTGGGGCCCGCAGGGTAGGACGCCGACGGGTGCACAGGCACCGGCAGCTAGTCTTGGGTGGCCGGAAACGGAAGAACGGTGCGCAGCCCGTGGAGTTCCTCGCCGGAAAAGAATCAAACGGTGATGGATTCGTGAAAAGAAAGACACCACGGTGTAGAGAACGATGAGAGCTACCTCATGGTGGTGACGGTTTTCTCCGGGACGCGACGGTTTGATCGGAAAAGCTCGCCGGAGAGTTCGCCGGAGTGTAAGAGATGCGAAACTTCAGCTTCAGATCTAGGATTATAGAAGTGGCGGCTCGCGAAACGGGCCGTACTTTTGGACTCCTCGCGACGAGATGAACACCGGCATATATATATATATGTAGGGTTTGGATAAGTTTGAAAAACGGGATATTTTATTAATTTCGGATTTAAATAGTTTCGGGATTAAAATAATTCCAGAAAAGTCCAGAATTGTTATTTAAGCCACAAAAAATACTCCGGTGGCTCCGAAAATTCTAGGAAAATTCTCAGAGTCACTTTGGAATATAATGAACCCAAATAAGGATTTGGAGCTCATGAAAAGATATTTTGGAGTATCTAAAAATTAGATTATGCTCGCTGAAATATTGGAAACTCTTCCGGATAAAGCCAGAAAAATTCCCAATAAGTTTATAGCGATATGATGATGGATGATGGACTTAAAGAAGTGATTTGGGACAAAACCAACAAAAGGATAGAGTTGGGAACGATAAATTTATTTTGGAACAAGACAGAAACGTAGCGGATAAAGATAGACGACCTACTAACGTGTTTTGAAAACTTTACTCGACCACAACGCAAGGCCAAACAACAACCAAACATCACATCAATCAACCCATCAAATTGGTTTACCAAAATTTTAAAATTCTTGATTTACTACAACTAAGTGGCGCTAGTTCCAGCTAAACATGGTCAATTTTAATAAAAAAAATAAAATTATTTATTTTATTTAGTGTTTTCTACTCACACCCAAAATCAGAAATTTTGGGGTGTGACAAACTACCCCACTTAACATGAATCTCGTCCCGAGATTCGGAGAGACTCGGAAGAAAGATAAAACTGATCTTCAAGTTGTCACGATGTCTTGATATGAGATTGATGAACGATAAGACATGGATCGAGGATGGCCAAATAAAGGCTAGAAAGATAAAGATTGATCTTGTCGGTGTTTCGTACCCGGGGGTATCACACCTACGAGTAATATGATCGCGTGCTTCTCTTCCTAGATGGTGATGCAAGGGGACACAAGGATTTATCCTGGTTCGGGCGAAGAAGGCCCTACGTCCAGCGGGGCGAGATGTTCTTGTATTACTTGCACCTAAGTGCTTGTACAGGGGAGAATACAAGCTCAGTGAGCGTGGACCGGAGTCCGGACTCGTGTCTGTGTGTGGACTCGTGTGTCCCTTTTTTAATGAGGGCCCTAGTGTCCCCTTTTATAGAGCAAGGGGAGGCCAGGGTTACATGAAGGTATTACAGGTGTCGGGGCGTATGGTGCCCCATACGGAGAAGGGTAGGAACCCTGTCTTGTCGGGGCCACTGGAGCCGATGTGATCGTCGCTGTTGAGGCGTCCTTGGGTCGTGGCTTCCATCCTGGGCGCGAACGTGGTGGTGCGACAAGGTGGGAGCCGTACAGCACCCATCCCGGAATGTACAGTACGCGGTGAGGTCCCTCCGGGTCTTGGGGTACCTGTCCTCCAATAGCACGAAAGTAGTTAGGGCTCGAAGGGCGCGGAGCCGGCTTCGAGGTGGTGCCACGGGGGCTCGAGGGGCGCGGAGCCGGCCTCGAGGTGTTACAGTGCAGGGCTCGAGGAGCGCGTAGCCGGCCTCGAGGGGTTACAGTGCAGGGCTCGAGGAGCGCGTAGCCGGCCTCGAGGGGTTACAGTGCAGGGCTCGAGGAGCGCGTAGCCGGCCTCGAGGGGTTACAGCGCAGGGCTCGAGGAGCGCGTAGCCGGCCTCGAGGGGTTACAGTGCCTGGCTTGGCCGAACAGTGTCGTACTGGTGCCCTTTCGCCCATGCTTGTGGTGAAAACGAGACTTGACCTTTATACCGAGTCACTGTGGTACATGCTGTGCACTGGTGGACATGACCGGAGTAGGTGAAGACATTAAATGCGTGGCATGGGTTGGTACGGCTGTCTGTGCAGCTCGAGGTCCGTGCGTTAAGGCTCGAGGTGTGGGGGCGCGCTCGCCCGAGGCCTGGAGGGCTCGAGCGAGACGGAGAGCGATCGTGCTCGCCCGAGGCCTTGCTGGGAGGGCTCGGGCGAGACGGAGACAGAGCGTTCGCCCGAGGCCTGGCTGGGAGGGCTCGGGCGAGACGGAGATAGAGCGTTCGCCCGAGGCTTTGCTGGGAGGGCTCGGGCGAGACGGAGACGGAGCGTTCGCCCGAGGCCTTGCTGGGAGGGCTCGGGCGAGACGGAGACGGAGCGTTCGCCCGAGGCCTGGCTGGGAGGGCTCGGGCGAGACGGAGACGGAGCGTTCGCCCGAGGCCTGGCTGGGAGGGCTCGGGCGAGACGGAGACAAAGTGTTCGGGTGTGTGCGTTGATTGGGGGTACCCCTTTTCGTACCACCGACAGAGACAAAGTGTTCGGGTGTGTGCGTTGATTGGGGGTACCCCTTTTCGTACCACCGACAGTAGCCCCCGAGGCCATGGGGGAGTGGTTAGAACTCCCTCGTGGGCTTCCCGAAGAATCCTCCGTTGTTTGGGAACCTTCTGCCCAGCGGGCGCGCCTTTTTAGGCGGAAATCGTCAGGGAGCGGAGATCGCGGCGCCGTGTGTACCTATCAACAGGCTCGAAATGTGGTTTGGTAGAAATATTAAATATTCGCGGTAACCTTTCCTTTGCCGTGGGAGACTTCGTCCGAGGCTTGGCTCGGAGGGCTCGGACGAGACGGAGAACGAGCGTTTGTCCTGGGCCTGGTCTCGAGGGCTCAAGCGAGATGGGGGTCGAGCTTTCACCCGAGGCCTGAAAATCTCATGCTCACACAAAGAAAAGAGATTAGTCGCAACTGTCCGAGTTTTTAGACCCTCTTTCGTCGAGGGGTGCCAGGCTGAACCGACTGGCCGGCTCCTCGAGCTGTCCGGCATGCCGATTGCCATGGCTTGTCATCCCGCGAGTCCTTTCGATCGGATGCGAGGGGGGATGCCTCGTACTACCCCGAGTGGGCGAGTATCGAGGTTCCCGGTGAGCTGGTAACGGGGAATCCAAGTGAGAGCTCGTGCCCCGTTCGTTAGGGGTCGACTGTGGCCCGGAGGCGGCCTCATAAAGCATGGGTGCTCAGTCTGCAGGAGTGCCGGGTCCGTTCGATAGGACCCGGTGGCTCGATGCCTCCCTCCGAGGGGATCTCACTGCACGTCGAGCTCCCCGCCTTGGATACACGTGAGGGGCCTCGAGGGCTCGGCCCTCGAGTAATGCCGCGAGTGGCGCCCCTTGGTGTCCCTGACTCGGGTGCTCGAAGCCGGCTGTCGAACCCTTTTCGAGGGCTAGCCTTCGCTGCTTCGAGACTTAGGGCCGAGGCCCGTTTTTACCTTTATGAAGAAGCCTCCGTCGTCTGGGAGTCCTTCTGCCCGTTGGGCACGCCTTTTTAGGCGGAAATCGTCGGGGAGCGCGGCGGGCGCGAAGCCGGAGCGACGGTCGTGGCGGGCCCGGGTAGTGGAGCGAATGGAGAGGTAACGCGTGTATCCTGCATTCGGCTTGAGACGCGGTTAGGTGGGCGCATTGAATGCATTCTGTTACCTTTTTACGTCGTGGGAGATCCCGCCCGTCTGGATTTCCCCCTATAAATATCGAAAGAGGGGAAAAAGAGCCCTTTACTTTGCCTTTGCCTTTGCCGCCGCCGTAGCCTTTACGTGCCCTCTCCTTCGAGCTAGCCGATTGGGGATTTCCGGCCGCCCGTCCGCTGTTCGGATCCGCGCCGCGCCACCGTCATGGCCGCCCAGACACAGATGCTGCCGGCCGAGGACTGGAGCCCGTCGAAGGTGACGCAGAGCGAAATGGACTCGCTGGTGGCCCAGGGGCTTCTGCGCCCCAACCCGGAGGAGGGACCCGCATGGTGGGTTATCCCGTCGGCGGAGCACCGGGAGCCGCACCCGCCGGAGGGGTACGTGGTGAGCTTAACGCGCTACCACCGTATGGGGCTCGGCGTCCCGCCGAGCCGCTTCTTGCGAGGGCTGGCCCACCACTTCGAGGTGGAGCTGCAACACTTCTCCCCCAACTCCATCTCGCACGCACTGGGAAAGGTTACCGCGAAGATGGAGCCGCACTGGGAGATGTTCGTCCATCTCTTCCGGGGCGAGCTCTTCATCAAGTCCCTGAAGCCCAGCGGGAGACGGCCCGTGCGCATGGGCTCCCTTGCCATTACCGCAAGGGCGGGGACTTCGTCGGCCAATGTCCCCCGCGAGTACCTGCGATACAAGCTTTCCACCAACCAGGCCGGGTGGGACGACCATTGGTTCTATCTGCGGAACGAAGGTGGCCTCCTTCCGCAGTACACCGGTAGGGTCCTCACTCGACGCCCGGAGAAGTGGACCTGGGGCGTTGCGGCGGACAGGCAACGCCACCTGGCCCCATTGATGGAGATGATGAAGACGCTAGTGGATGAGAAGAAGCTGACCGTGCAAGCGGTCATTTGGGCGTTCCACCAGCGAAGAGTTCTTCCGCTGGCGGACCGCCCCCTTCTTATGCACGAGATGGGCCCGCAGGCTCAGCTCGAGGCGCTCAATCGCTCGAGGATGGCCGAAGAGAGGCTGTCCCGGAACGAGGGCGTCTCCCGGGTGTCGATCACGATCCAGGGGCCGTTCGTCCCTGAACTCTCCCACCTGGTTGCGATGGCACCCGACGAGGGGTGTCTCGACCTGGTAAGCCTCCCTCGAGTCGAGCTATCTCGAGCCTCCTCCCCCTTCTTCCTCCTTCGATCCGTTTGCATCCGTCTTGTGGTTTGTCTCATCACGCTTCTCCTTTCTTCAGGGGGCATTTACTTGTCGCGCGTCGAGGCCCCCGGTGAGGGAGGACGCCGCGGACTCTCAGGTGAGGCGCCTCTCTGCTCAGAAGGACAAGGAGAGCAAGGATGCCAAAAAGAAGAAAGAGAAAGATAAAAACTTGCGTCGCTTAGCTCGGGAGCAGAGACTGGCGAAGGCTCGTCGTAACCGTCAGCCTGGGGACGGGTCCCCCGAGCTGAGCTCCTCGAGCTCGGAGGAGGAGAGTGGTGACGAGGAGGAGGGCGACGACGAGGGGATGGATGCGCGCTTGATGCGCGCGGGGCTCGTCGATGACAGGGCTGACCGCTCCTCTGTGCAGGAGGGTACACTGGAGGTCCCACCGACAAATGGGGCGCGCGGGACGCAGCCGCGGAAGGCGGCGCCAATCTCTGCCTCGTCGGGGGCCCGAGGTCCGTCGAGCTCCGCGCCGGATGTGCCCCCGGTCGTAAGGAAGCCCCAGACCCGGAGCGCCTCCGCCACAGCGCCAACGGAGGCCGCCCCCGCGTCAGCCCAGACGGGGGGTCTCGAGAGGGGTCGGGCCTCGAGAGGCGGTCGACAGGTTGAGAAGGTTTTCGGGCCCGACCCCCGTGAGCCGTCAAGGGCGCCGTCGAGCCCGCGGAGGGGCGGGCGCCAAGAAGAGGCGTCGAGCCCGCGCCATCACGAGCGTCGGGGAGGGAGCCCCCGAGCGTCTCGTGACCAGGGGCGCGAGCGTCCCCGGAGTCCATCGCCGCACCGCCGCCGGGATACGGAAGCGGACGCGGGAGGGCGCGACCACCAGCGCGGGCGCCGGAGCAGGTCCCGGAGCCCGCGCCGGGGCGAGCGCCACGACGTCGGCACGAGGGTGGTACGGTCGCCCTCCCGTGATGTGGGGCGGAAGGAGGGCTCTCCCTTGAGGTCGAGCCATGGGAGGCGTCGGGAGCCCTCCCCCCATCCCAGCCCTGTGGAGACGGCCCAGGCGCAGGGCTCGAGCCGCGGGGCGGGCTCGAAGCCTCCGAGTGGGTCCGGCAATTCCGGGAAGAAGCCCAGCCGCCGCTTCGGGTGAGTAGTTTCCTTGGGACTCGTCGGTAGGAAGGCTTCACCTCTTTGCTTTTGATGACGCGTGCCATCTCCGTCTTCTCAGGGGGAAGCGCTCCTACCAGGAGGTGGACCTCGCTTCGTCCAAGCGGGCCAAGACCTTGAGCCCTGTCGAGGCACATGCACCTCGAGGTACGGCACCTTCCTCCGCTAGAGAAGCCGCTTGGCTGGAGAAGGCCTGAGCTGCCATGGCTCGAGGGGGTCGGATGATCGTCGCGAACTTTGGTGAGGCCGTCGCCATCGACCGCGGGGGTCGAGGTACTCTTCCTGGTTCTGACATCTCCGTCATCTCGTATTGCAGGGGCCTCAGCTCATGGCATCGAGCCTGCCACCACCGTATCCGCCGAAGCGCTGCCTCCTCCCCCTCCTCCTCCTCCCGCGATGGTGCCAACTGGGAGCGCCATCCTTCCCCTCACCACGACGGGTGTTCCGGGGGAAGCGCCTGGGGCGAGCACGGCCCCGCCGGCGTCTGGGGCTGAGGAGATTGCGCCCCTTGTGGCTCCGACCAGCACGGGCCGGGCGGCGGAGGAGGAAAGGGGGGAAGAGGCGTCGGCGGAGAAGGAGCCGACGGTGGAGGACCTCCTGAACGAGCTGGAGCAGGGGCCGCTCCTCGCCGCGGGCTCGATGACGGTGGAGGCGCCCGAGGTGCCGGCTAGCGCCGACAAGGCGCCGGAGGGCCCGGCCGGGGAAGAGGGCCCGGGGTCGAGCCTTCCCTCGATCGATCCGCAACAGGAAGTGCCGGCGGAGGGACGGACGGAGTCGGGGCCCGTGCCGTCGGGCGGCGGGTCGCTGTCGGGGCAGCTCGAGGCGGAGGAGGATCTGCTCGACATCGAGCTCGACCGACCGGTATGGCCGTTTCCCGTCCCACTGAGCCCGCCCCTTGCCGTGGTTCCCATCGAGCAGCCGACCCAGCGGGGGGCCCCGCGCGAGGTGCGGTCCATCTTCCGTGAGGTGGCCGTGCTTATGGCGGAGGCGGAGCGGTCTTGCTCCGAGGAGGCGGGCCGGTCCGCACAGGTGTCAGCCGCCCTCGCGCGGGCTGAGGCGGAGCTTCGAGATCTCCGCGCGGAGCTGAGCCGGAACGCCCAGATGGCGAGCCGGCTTAACGAGGCGGAGGCGGAGGTCCGGGCGGCTCGAGGCGAGGTCGCTCGCTCCAAGGAGGAGGCCGCCGCCGTTCTCGAAGCGTCGAGGAAGGAGGCCGCGGACGCCCGAAGCGAGGCCACCTCTGCCCGGGCTGAAGCCGAGGCGGCGAAGCAGGAGGCTGCTGACGCCCGTGGCGAGGCCGCCGCTGCCCGAACCGCAGCGGAGGCGGCGAGAAAAGAGGCCGAAGACGCCGTGAGTGGTGCCGCCACCGCCCGAGCTGCCGAGGGGGCGGCGCGGCAGGAGGTGATCCGCAAGGATCTGGCCCTGGTGGAGGCGGGCCGGCTGATCGAGGACCTTAGGTCCGAGAAGCTCCTCACGCTGGCCGAGAAGCGCAGGCTGGAGCAGCGTGCTGAGGGCCTGACCAGCGACCTCGCCGCACTGGGGCAACACTGCGACGGTGAGGCTTACACCTTGTTTCTGTTTGGGTCTCGAAGTTCTTTGTTACGCCGCAGTCTCACTCTTCCTTGTTTGTTGCGCAGGGGTCGAGAAGACGGTCGAGGAGCTCCGCGGGACGAACCAGGCTCTCGTGGACCAGCTCTAAGACGAGACGATGGTGGCGGAGCGGGCTCGCTCTTCTCTCGACCGGCTCGGCCCCATGTGGGGTGCTCCTCCTGTGACCGCGGCAGAAGGTGCAATGGCTCGGGGCGATGCCTTGGTCGACGCCTTGTGCTTCTTCGACGCAGCCGTGCGGGACCGTGTCCGGCAAGCTCTCCATCACGGCGTCAAGCAGACACTCGCGGTCGTTCGCTCCGGTTTCCGCTTCCCGGTCCACGTTGTCGCGAATGGCTTCATCGAGATCGAGGGGAAGGATGAGGAGTGGAACAACCGCCGTGTTGACAAAATTTTGGAGAAGATGGAGCGGCCGGGGACGTCGCTTGCGAAGATCTTCGAGGAGGACGTGCTGCCTCCTAACGCCAGCAGCGGTGTCAGGAGCCCTCCTCCTTCGAGCTCGGGCGTCGAGGTCGGGCCTGCCATCGTAGACCTCGGGGAGGAGTACCGCACCGACGAGGACTGAGGCCTGCGTGCCAAATTTGGGCGTCGAGGCCCTTGTAAGAATTCTATGGCATAAATGAGGGTACGTCGAGACCTGAATGTATATGTGATTTGTTTATGAAAAGAGTTGTTTTCTTTTCAAATGCGTTTGACCGCTTCTCTTTGTCGCAAGCTCGAGTTTCTGCTAACTTAGTCTGTGTTCCTTTGATACGTCGCGAGCCCCTCGAGGGGAGGCGTAGGTAGGGCACCGTAGCCCGGGGGCGTAGGCGGCCGTCTACGTCGACGCCCCCCGACCCTGGAGGCTCGAGGTACTTTAAGATTTAGACGTCGCTAGTTCACTCGAGGCGCGAGTCGAGACGAGGGTCAAATTTTTGAAAAGAAAACACGTGTTTTTTCCGGAGTCTGGGGGGCGTTTACCCCCTTGTCAGCCCCCGAGGGAGGCTCGACCCTGAGCTAGGCAGGGTCGAGGCTACCTTGAGTTGCTAAGTAACATGAAAGATGGAGCACGAGTTGGCCCATTCATATTCAACGTGTTTGTACAAAGCAGTAAAATGAACAAGGCCTCGAGGCCCTTAAGGGTAGAAGCGACGTAGCTGAGATATGTTCCACGCGTTCGCCAGGACCCTGCCTTGGTCGTCGTAGAGCTTGTATGTGCCTGGCTTGAGCACTTCGGCCACGGTGTATGGGCCTTCCCACGGAGGGGTGAGCTTATGGCGCCCTCGATTATCTTGCAGCCGTCGAAGCACGAGGTCCCCCACCGCCAGGTCCCTTTTGCGCACGTGCTTGTCGTGGTAGCATCGAAGTGTTTGCTGGTAGCGTGCAGAGTTGATGAGCGCCACGCCTCGGGCCTCCTCGAGCTGGTCCTTGGCGTTGGCAAGCCTTTCGTCATTGGTTTGCTCGTTGTAGGCTCAAAGTCGAGGTGAGCCGTACTCGAGGTCCGTAGGTAAGACGGCCTCGGCGCCGTAGGTTAGGAAAAACGGAGTGAACCCGGTGGCTCGACTCGGCGTAGTCCTGAGGCCCCACAGCACCGAGGGGAGTTCTGTAGCCCACCCCTTTCCGAAATTCTTGAGGGTCTTGAATAACCTTGGCTTTAGCCCATGGAGTATCATGCCGTTGGCGCGCTCGACCTGCCCGTTGCATTGGGGGTATGCGACTGAGGCCCAGGTTACGCGAATGTTGTTGTCATCGCAGAAGTTGGTGAACTTTTAGCCCGTGAATTGGGTGCCATTGTCGGTGATGATGACATTAGGCACCCCGAACCGGTACATGATGTTGGCGATGAACTCGACAGCCCTCTCGGAGGTGGGGTCTCCTATCGGCTTAGCCTCGATCCACTTGGTGAACTTGTCGACGGCCACGAGCATGTGTGTGTACCCTCCGCTTGTCCTTTTGAGGGGACCCACGAGGTCTAGCCCCCAAACGGCAAATGGCCAAGTGATTGGGATCATCTGCAGGGCGTGTGCGGGCTGGTGCGTTTGCTTGGCGTAGAATTGACACCCATGGCATGTTTGGACCAAACGCTTGGCATCCCCAATGGCGGTCGGCCAATAGAAGCCTTGTCGGAAGGCGTTGCCAACCAGGGCCCTCGGCGCTGCGTGGTGGCCGCAAGCCCCTGAGTGCATATCGTCGAGGAGCTTGCGCCCTTCCTCGAGTGGGATGCAGCGTTGAAGGATTCCAGTCGGACTTCGTCGGTATAGCTCCCGTTCGTCGCCGTAGATGACGTAGGTCTTGGCCCTCCGAGCGATGCGTCGGGCCTCCGTCTTGTCTTCTGGTAGCTCGCCTCGCGTCAGGTAGTCGAGGTAGGGCGTCCGCCAGTCGAGGGGCCGTGATGACGAAGAGGCGTGTGCGTCGACCTGCATCGCTTCTGCGGACGTCGAGGGGTCCTTCTCGAGGTGTGGCGTTGAGAGTCGAGCCCCCGTGTCTTGCTCGAGGGGTGGCGTCGAGGGGCCAGCCCCCGGGTCGATTTCGACGGATGGCTCGAAGACGTCCCTCGAGAAGACGTCTGGCGGTACCGTGCCGCGCGTGGACGCCAACTTTGCCAGCTCGTCTGCGGCCTCGTTGTATTTCCGAGCTACGTGGTTGAGCTCGAGGCCGTAAAACTTGTCTTCCAGCTTGCGCACCTCCCCGCAGTATGCCTCCATCTTGGGATCGATGCAGCTTGAAGCCTTCATAACCTGGTTGACGACGAGCTGCGAGTCTCCTCGGGCGTCGAGACGTCGGACCCCGAGCTCGAGGGCGATGCGTAGCCCATTGACGAGGGCCTCGTACTCGGCGACGTTGTTGGAGGCGGGGAAGTGCAAGCGTAGCAGGTAGCGCATGTGTACTCCGAGGGGTGAGATGAAGAGCAGGCCTGCTCCTGCCCCCGTCTTCGTGAGGGATCCATCGAAGTACATGGTCCAGAGCTCGGCTTGAATTTGTGCCGGCGGGAGCTGAGTATCGGTCCATTCAGCAACGAAGTCCGCCAACGCTTGCGACTTGATGGCCTTTCGCGGGGCATAGGTGATGGTCTCCCCCATTAGTTCGGCGGACCACTTGGCGATGCGCCCCGTGGCCTCCCGATTGTTGACGATCTCTCCGAGAGGGAAGGACGACACCACCGTCACGGGATGAGCGAGGAAGTAGTGCTGGAGCTTGCGCCTTGTGACGATGATGCCGTAGAGCAGCTTTTGGATGTGCGGGTACCGGACCTTGGCCTCGGAGAGTACCTCACTGGTGAAGTATACCGGTCGCTGGACCGGCAATGTATGACCCTCCTCGTGCCTCTCGACGGCTATGACCGCGCTAACCACCTGAGTGGTTGCGGCCACATAGAGGAGGAGGGGCTCAGGGGAATCGTCACCTTCGGCTGGTCGCGGGGGCACGAGAATTGGTGCAGAAGTCAGCAGCCCCTTCAACTTGGTTAAGGCCTCCTCGGCTTCGGCGGTCCACGCAAAGTGTTCCGTCTTTTTTAGTAGGCGGTAGAGGGGTAGTGCTTTTTCCCCCAGCCTCGAGATGAATCTGCTGAGAGCGGCTAGGCAGCCTGTTACTTTCTGCACACCCTTGAGGTCACGAATCGGGCCCATCCTTGTGACTGCTGAGATTTTTTCAGGGTTTGCCTCGATCCCCCGTTGTGAGACGATGTAGCCAAGTAGCATGCCTTGAGGCACACCAAAGACACATTTCTCGGGGTTGAGCTTCACATTCTTGGCCCGGAGGCGCTCGAACGTGGTCTCGAGGTTGCTGATGAGGTTCCCTACTTTTTTAGTTTTAACCACGATGTCGTCGACGTAGGCCTCGACGGTCTTGCCTATGTGCTCGCCAAAGATGTGCTGCATACATCGTTGGTACGTTGCCCCGGCGTTTCGAAGGCCGAAGGGCATCGTAACATAACAATACATACCAAATGGCGTGATAAAAGAGGTCGCGAGCTCATCGGATTTTCTCATCCTAATTTGGTGGTAGCCGGAATACGCATCAAGGAACGAAAGCACTTCGCACCCAGCAGTGGAATCGACGATCTGGTCGATTCTAGGTAAAGGAAATGGAACTTTTGGACATGCTTTATTCAGACCAGTGTAATCTATACACATCCGCATTTTTCCATTCTTTTTCCTAACTAGTACAGGATTAGCTAGCCACTCTGGGTAAAATACCTCCTTGATGAATCCGGCCGCCAAAAGCTTGTGCACCTCCTCGCCGATGATCCTGCGTTTTTCCTCGTCGAAGCGGCGCAGGCGTTGCTTCACCGGTCTGGACCCGGCCTGGATCTCCAAGGCGTGCTCGGCGACTTCCCTCGGTATGCCCGACATGTCCGAGGGGTTCCACGCAAACATGTCGATGTTCGCGCGGAGAAAGTCGACGAGCACTGCTTCCTATTTGGGCTCGAGGTTGGTACTGATGGTCAGCGTCTTGCCATTGGCCGGGGTCAGGTCGACGGGTATTTGCTTGGTGTGCTCAGCCGGCTCGAAGGTGCCGGCGTGACGCTTTGCTTCTGGGGCCCCCTCGGTGGCCAGAGCTGCTGAGGCCTCGAGCGAGTCGAGGTGGACGTTGGCTTCCCCCCGCTCGACACATTCCACGTCGCAGTGGTACGCGTGCTCGTAGGAGGTGTCAACGGTGATGACCCCTTTTGGCCCCGGCATCTTGAGCTTCAAGTACGTGTAGTTAGGAATCGCCATGAACTTGGCGTAGCCTGGCCGGCCGATGATGGCGTGGTAGGTCCCTTGGAAGCCGACCACCTCGAAGGTGAGCGTTTCCTGACAGAAGTTTGCCGGCGTGCCGAAGCAAACCGGCAGGTCGATGCGCCCGAGGGGGTGGGCCTTCTTTCCTGGTACTACTCCGTGGAATCCCCCGACGCTGGGTCGGAGCTGTCCCTTTGAAATCCCCAGGAGGTCGAGGGTCTCGAGGTATATGATGTTGAGGCTCGAGCCCCCATCCATCAATACCTTGGAGAACCGAACGTCGATTATGATGGGGTCGACGACGAGGGGGTAAGCCCCCGGGTTTATGACCCGGTCCGGATGGTCGTCACGGTCGAACGTGATTGGCGCATTGGACCAGTCAAGATACCGGGGGGCGTCGTGGACAAGCGAAAAGATTTCCCGGCGCTCCTTCTTTCTTTCTCGAGCTGAGAGCCCGACGGTCGGCCCCCCGTAGATCATGTAGCAGTCGCGCACCGGGGGGAAGTCGCCATCTGCGTTTCTTCCGCCGCGTCGATCGGTATCCTTTCCCTTGGGCGCGTCTTCCCTCTTATCGCCGAGCTTGGAGTAGTAGCCCTACAACAGTCGGCAGTCTTTCAACTTGTGGTTGACGGGGCCCTTGTGGTAGGTACAGGGATCCTCGAGCATCTGGTCGAAAACAGCCCCATCGGGGGGGCCTCGGGGCTTCTTAGGCTCGAGGGCGCCCGCGAGCACCTCTTTGTCATCGTCGTCGTCGTCGCCACGCTTCGCCTTCTGGCCCTTGCGTTTGTTTTTCTTCCTTTTGTTGCCGTCATTGTTGTCGTCCTTGGCGTCGTTGCCCTTGCTGCAGCCCTCCGGCGCGATCACCGCCTTGCCTTTGTCCGTGGAACGGCCAAAGAAGGCCCCCACTGCTTCGTCGCCCGAAGCAAAGCTGGTGACGCGATCCATCAGGTCCTCGACCGTCCCGGGACGGTAGCGTCCTAGCTCATGAACAAGCTCTTGGCATGTCGTGCCCGCGAGGAATGCTGAGATGACGTCCTCGTCAGGCACGTGGGGGAGCTCGAGACGCTGCTTTGAGAACCGTCGAGCAAAGTCGCGGAGGGGCTCGTCCACCGCCTGCCTGCAACGCCGTAGGTCCCAGGGGTTGCCTGGGCGCACGCAGGTCCCCTTGAAATTCCCGTCGAAGACCCTGACTAGGTCGGCCCAGTCATGGATCCGATCCGGCGGGAGCCCCTCGAGCCACCGGCGGGCGGTGTCCGAGAGGTAAAGTGGGAGTTGACGTATGATCACGCGATCGTCGTTCTTCGCTCCGCCCAGTTGGCAGCCAAGGCGGAAGTCCGAGAGCCAGAGCTTGGGCTCGACCTCCCCGTCATACTTCACGATGTTGGTCGGCGGTCGGAAGCGGTCGGGGAGGGTTGAGCTGCGGATGGCCCGGCTGAAGACTCGGGGGCCCGGGGGCTCGAGGACCTGCCGGTCCTCGTCGCTGTCGTAGCGCCCCCCTCGATGGGCGCTATAGCCACGCTCTTGGGCCCCCTTGTCCTTGCGCCGTCGGTTGATGTCGTTGCGGGCGTCGTTGGGGTCTCGAGGTGGCCGGTTGTCGACGATTCGTTCGCGGACTGGCCTAGCTCGAGAGGCGTCCGGCTGGTGGACGGATGCCTCGCGAGCGTCGTGGGGCGTGTCCGCCGGTCTCCCCGAGGCTGCCCCGCGTCGGCGTGACGCCGAGCTCTCGGCCTGCTGCACCGCGGCTGTCTCGAGGAGGTTTTTCATTTCTCCGAGCATGCGTGTGGCCTCGGGGTTGGAGACGGCGGGCATGTCACGGAGCATCATAGCCGCCGCCACCACGTTCTGGCCGGCTCGCGGGAAACATGCTTCAGGGCGTGCTGGTGCCCCGTCCTCGAGGATCCGCCGGTGGACCTCTCGAGCCCGGCCTCGAGCTCCGGCTCCTCGGGGCTGGGGCGGTTCCTTCATCAGGGTTTGCCGGAGCTGCAGCAGGTGTCACCGTTCTTCCTCGGCTTTTGTGATTGCCTCTTGCACTTGTGCGAGCTGCGCCGCCCGGCCATCGTCGTGCTTAGGCGGTACAGCCGGTGCTGGAGGTTCGTTCCTTCCCTGAACGCGTGATCCGCCTGCCGCGGCCACGTCGCTAGGTCCCTCTAGGTCGAGGGCCGGCCTGCCATCGTCGCCTTCGTCCTCGGTGTCGCATACGACTCCCTCGAGTTGGAAGCACTCCCTGGTGGGATCCCAGAGGTCGGGGTCGTGGTAGTCGTATTCATCGAAGTCGGAGCTGTTGACGGGACGCCGCCTTGACCGATGCTGGGACCGCAGCTCGCGGTACCACTCTCCGACGGTGGCTCGCCGTGGTGGCTCGAAGGCTCGCAAGAAGTCGCGGTCGACGCACGCGGGGTGGACGATCTCCAGGCTGGCCATGGCCTGCAGCAGCGCGCCCAGACGCTGCTCCCGGCCCGCCATCGTCTGGTCCTGATGGCGCTCGTCGAGGCGGTGGGCGTATACAGCCGCAGAGTTGTCGAGGCCGACCGGGGACCGCTGGCGCCGAGCGCGGCGCGACCCGTGCGGGAGGAGGCTGAGTGGCGTCGACGGCGCATGGCTCGGAGGCCTCTGGCCTGGTTCCCGGTCCGTACGCATGATGAATGTGAAGTCGCTAGGCGGGCGCAGGTGCGCCCTGGAGGTCTCCGGCCGCGAGCCGGGCTGGTTTCCCCTTGGGAACCCTGCACCGGCTACGGGGGTGTGGGCGTTTGTCGCAGGCACCGCCTGCGCCCGGCGATGACGACGGCGCCGCTCGCGACGTGGCGGCATGTGGTGGTGCGGGCGACGCGTCACGCCCCCCGCGCGGGGTGGCGTGACACGCACTCCGCTCAGGCCCTCCGTGGAGAGCAGAGCCAGCTCGTTGCCGTTGCCTGTGGCCAGGAACTCGAGGCTCCCGAACCAGACGACGGCACCAGCCGAGAACGGAAGAGGGGGTGAAGCCATCTTTGAATTCTAGATTAATATATGGTTATGGAAGTAAAACTCTAAATAAAACTTTGAATTCTTACTTTTGTATTCATATTCAAGGATGCTACAAACTCTTCATTATTAACATGATGCAGGAACAAATGACCTCAGAAAACATCAAAGAATCAAAAGCCAAGTTGATTCCTGTAGCACCCGGTTTTAAAGAACAAAACCAGGTACGCTATATGTGTGCCCAGGAAGTCCACACATACAACCACAGAGGGAAAAGATATCAAAAACAGTGTTCTAGATATTGAAAACAACACTTACATCAAAGTTAAGCGGAACAGATACTAATCTTCTCTTCAGACTTCATTCTTCACAGGGACAGTTGACTGGGGGTAACATACGCCTAGCACTTCTGTCAGTATTCTGGAAACTCATCTGTGTCTTCACCACGCTTCCGCTGCGCAACTCTGATGGAGACTGAGGGTGTGGGGGAAATAGCAAGGGTGAGCACATGTCGTACTCAGCAAATACAACATGGGGTTATGAAGCTCAAAAGGCTTGACACTGGTTTACTGCGGTTAGCACTTTTAGTTGAGTCAATATTTTAGCATTAGATAGTTATCAAGTTATGCTTACATCCCATTCAAACCACATGAATAATATTATGAGCAACCACATCAAAGATTAACAAATTAACAATAGTAATATGAACATAAAGTATATTTTGTTTAAGTTATTAGCCTGCAAGTTTTCCGAGCCGCTCGTGACCGTGAGCACGGCTGATATATCAGTTTATTACTCTGCAGAGTTTGTACAACTTTACCCGTGAGCCGTGATCCCCATATGCCAGGGGTTGCAAATCCCATATCACCTCTTCCAAGGAGGTGCGGCAGGGTACACTATGAAGTCTTTCGAGGTTCCCCTAACAAGATAGTGGCCACTAGGTTTCCAATCGGCAAGCAGATATAGGAACACCCCTTTCCGATGGCACATTCCTTCCCGGCTATACACATGAGACCAGGCGGCCGTCCTATACCCGAGTCGTCGAGCCCCTTTTGTGCCCTTTCAGGTAACCACCATCAAGCGAGGAGAGGTCCTCGAACCAACTAAAACCAGAGCCATGTAGCCCTCACGGTTGTACTGTATGTCCCAGCTTTTGCCCGCAGAAGATCATTTAGAGGGGGTCAGATGTTCACATTACATGGAAACAAGTTATCAGTATGTGTTGCACATATTATTAGTCATCTCGTTTGTTCATATAGTTTGGAGTTAAGCACTAGCAGATCTATCCATATGCATATATCCCGTGGTAGCAAGGTATAAAGTTGAATCATCTAGATAAACCTATGGCTTGCAAATTTGACACATGCACATGAATAGTGAATTATAAATGAGTAGGCAACAAGGATGGTCCCATGTTATACTTGCCTGTTACACTTGACCAATTCTCACATCATCATCTCTGGGTCATCACCTTCTGATCTTCAGCGCGCACAACCGGTCGTCGTCTACTCCTATCAAGCACCACACATAGGCAGACATACAAGCAAACAACATAGACGACTATGAACAACACAACCGAGACAAAACAACGTCCTAAAAGAGAGCTCGTACTACGGTCGCGGGATCGCGCACGAAACGACTGAGAGACACGTCTACCGAGAATTTTATATGATAAAAGGAAGAACTACCAGCTTGTTTTATTTTAATTAAATAAGATCATGACAAGTTATTAATTCAGATTAGACAAAATATATTTTAATTATTAAGTCGGGCTAGACTAATCATATTTTATTCATAAATATTATCATATAATTTAATCAAGTTAAATGTTAGCTTAGTAAAAGAAAGTAAACATGTGACAACATCTAACCGTAATTTATATGACAACAGTTAGCCTAATCAATTTATAAATTAAAAACATATTTATGTTAGTGACTAATCATGTTAATATTTGTGTATAAAATATCGAAACATAAAACCTACATTGATTTTAATTATAAATCAGTTATAGATTTATTAATCAATTTAATATTTAACTTTATACGGAATAGCATGTGAGATGAAAAACGTTAACACTGCTGCGTAGATCGCGGCGACACGAAACTTACGCAACTGGAACGGACTAAAACGGAGATAAAACGAATAAACGGCGGATAGATAAACATGCGTGTCAGAACCGTAAATAATACCTCTGGTCGGTCTTCAGGAACGTGGGCCATGGCAGCCTCCTGCTGCTGGCCTCGCATGGGGAAGGGAGGGCCACGGCCCTGGCTTGGCCGGCCAGCGGCGGCGCGGGGCTGGGGCCCGCAGGGTAGGACGCCGACGGGTGCACAGGCACCGACAGCTAGTCTTGGGGCAGCTAGTCTTGGGTGGCCGGAAAGGGAAGAACTGTGCGCAGGCCGTGGAGTTCCTCGCCGGAAAAGAATCAAACGGTGATGGATTCGTGAAAAGAAAGACACCACGGTGTAGAGAACGATGAGAGCTACCTCATGGTGGTGACGGTTTTCTCCGGGACGCGACGGTTTGATCGGAAAAGCTCGCCGGAGAGTTCGCCGGAGTCTAAGAGATGCGAAACTTCAGCTTCAGATCTAGGATTATAGAAGTGGCGGCTCGCGAAACGGGCCGTACTTTTGGACTCCTCGCGACGAGATGAACACCGGCATATATATATATGTAGGGTTTGGATAAGTTTGAAAAACGGGATATTTTATTAATTTCGGATTTAAATAGTTTCGGGATTAAAATAATTCCAGAAAAGTCCAGAATTGTTATTTAAGCCACAAAAAATACTCCGGTGGCTCCGAAAATTCTAGGAAAATTCTCAGAGTCACTTTGGAATATAATGAACCCAAATAAGGATTTGGAGCTCATGAAAAGATATTTTGGAGTATCTAAAAATTAGATTATGCTCGCTGAAATATTGGAAACTCTTCCGGATAAAGCCAGAAAAATTCCCAATAAGTTTATAGCGATATGATGATGGATGATGGACTTAAAGAAGTGATTTGGGACAAAACCAACAAAAGGATAGAGTTGGGAACGATAAATTTATTTTGGAACAAGACAGAAACGTAGCGGATAAAGATAGACGACCTACTAACGTGTTTTGAAAACTTTACTCGACCACAACGCAAGGCCAAACAACAACCAAACATCACATCAATCAACCCATCAAATTGGTTTACCAAAATTTTAAAATTCTTGATTTACTTCAACTAAGTGGCGCTAGTTCCAGCTAAACATGGTCAATTTTAATTAAAAAAAATATTTATTTTATTTAGTGTTTTCTACTCACACCCAAAATCAGAAATTTTGGGGTGTGACAATTCCATCAAAAAAAAGAAAGTTATAACAACACCTGGGATTCACATGAAAATGTGGATTCTTCAAAGGTTAGTGATGAGTGAATAAGCATACACTTTAATAATAGATATTATCCTTAATTTTGTATTCAGGTCTTTTGATTACAAACATAATGCAGGAACAAATGACCTCAGAAAATATCAAAGAATCAATAGCCAAGATGACTTCATCAGAAAAAGATGAAAGTTGTAATAATACATGGGATTTGCTTGAAAACAAGGATTCTTCAAAGGTCAGTGGAAATATGAAATGTCTAAATATACATACCCTTTAATAATGGATATTATACTTTCCTAAAATCTTAAAAACAATGCTCACTCAAAATAAATTTTGGTATATATATATATATATATATTATGTTGCAGGAACACAAGAATCAAGGAGAACAAAGGAAAGAAATACCTGATGAACTGGTTTCTAATAAAAGTATGACATCAGCATTGACTGACGTTCCTAATGACCATAACATTCATTCGGATGAATGTAAAACGAAGATTGAAGATGTCAGACCTTCAACGAATGATCAAAAAAAGAGGAAGCACAATCATATATCTGATTCGAAGATTAGCAAAGAATTTAAAATTTAAAATTATGAAATTTACAGAAGAAGAAAATCAAAAAATCATGCCCGAACCTTATAGACACAAGAAACCGAAAAAATGCAGATCTGATTTAATTGATTCAAAAGGTATGTACCATCTTAATCTATGTCGTCTTTTATATTTCATTATATTAAAATATTAACTTTTCTTAAAATGCAGACTATATTTGTGATGGAGAAGATGAACAAATTATAGAATCAATTAGAAATTCAAAAGATAAAAGGATAGTGGTGAGAATGGGGGGTGACATATTCCTTAACTTCTTCTTATTTAAATGTTTACTGAACCCTACGGCCCACTTGTATGATGATGTAAGTTCAAAAATATTATATAATTTACCTTTTTAGATATTTAATTATAATAAGTAACATGCTTAAATACTACACTTATGAATGCAGGTAATGGATGCATACATCAACCTCATTAGAGCTGAAAAAAACTACTGTGCATGGAAGGAACAACTATTTACCTAGAGACTACACTCGGAACTTCAATCCTCCATCGTGATGGTAAGCATTGGAAAGAAAATAAACCATGTACTAATGATGACCAGATTGTACAAAGGATGAAAGAATATACAAGTCATGATCTGGTAACTACTAAAACCCTATATGTACAATTAGAAAATTGCAAATGTTCCCGATTTCTAACAATATTAAAATAAAATTCTTTAAACAGGTATTTATCCCTATTAATATTGAGAAATGTCACTGGTACCTTGGAGTTATAAATGCTAAAAAAGAACAGATACAAGTTTTAGACTCCATTGGATCAATGAACAGAAGAGATCTAAAATATGTTGTGAGTATTTTTAACAATAGTCATTCAAAAATATAATTTATTCAATATAAAAGAATTGTATAATTAACCATAACATTGTTTTCAATTCAATTAATAGGTAAAAGGAGTGCAGCGCCAGATTGAAATAGCATCGCAGATAACAAAATTTGAAGACTGCAAATGGAAGGACCTAAAGGTTGCATCATGGCCAACTATTGAGATATTTAAAACAGCAACCCAAGAAGACAGGTGAAGTTTTAGCAAAAAAATGGTACAAAAATGCTTATATACATTATGTTCACAAAAAAAATCCTGTTTCTGCAGTTCATCATGTGGTCTATTTGTCTTAAACTACATGGAGTATTGGACAGGAGAAGAACTAACAGACTGCGTTACTCAGGTAAATATCAAAATAACATATCAAAACATGATAATACAAAAAATTAAACTGAACTATACTTCTTCGCAGCAAGACATGAAAAACTTCAGATTAAAGTTAGCGGCGATACTATTGGATTCTCCATTCAACACGTGCAAATATGAGGAAGAAAAAACAGAAGACGAAAAAGAAGATGAAGGAGATCCTGATGACTGTGTGATAATAAATACACCTGAGCGAGTGGTGCATGGGTCACTAACCCAAGTATCAAACAAAAAAATAAATACAATGACCTATGAAGAGTTAACCTATTTTTTACAGGAATTTATAATGTGTCTAAACGATGAAGAAAATCTGAGGTATGTCACAAATGTTATTCTTGAACCAGAAAAAAGTATTTTTGGATATATTTGTGCTTTTGTTAAACATATATTAACATTAAAGTCTCTAATGCAATATATATCTTATGCAGGAAAGAATGGGTGCAAAGCTCTGCTCCATACAAAATAACAATAACACTGGCTAAAATTAGAAAATTTATTGATCTAAATAGCCCTATGGATGTTGACTGTTTCAACCTAGGGGTGCGCATGTTAAATCTCGATGAAGTATGCCAACCATATTGCCACTTGATAGACTTGAGACTCTGTGTATGTATCTCATCAAATAAATAACATGTTTAATCTACAAAAATTGTGTATCCTAATATATTAACATTTTTTGACACAGGAAAATAGTAATTATCAGAGAAGTCATACTTGTCGTGTCAAGGCAAAAGCTGAAGAGCTGGAAAGCATATTTGAAAATTGCCTTATACATGAAAATAATGGATCTTCTTGGATTCTGGTGCCTTTTCATTACAACGGAGAATACAACCTATATTCATTCGATATGAAAAAAAAGAACAATAACAATTATGGATCCAGCAACAACAAAAATAAATCTCAACAAACATGTCAAAATAATACAAAAAATAGGAATTTTTTTTTGATAAATCAATGGAATTATTAAATGACAAATGGAACGATGATGTTTATGATTGGACTCGTTTATTTCCAAGATGTATTCCACAAAAAACAGATGAGTAAGTCTATTCTAAACATTTTATAATATAAAAAAACATAACAGACAAGTATAGATTCTAAGATACTTATACATGTTAACAAACTCTATCATGTGTGCAGGAAATCAACATGATATTTGGTCCTAAACTTCTTGCGAGCGTAGAATGGTCAAGGGTTTGTTTCACAAATATGCATGGTAAGTGATCTACAATTTTAAAAAATTAAAATAAGCAACATGTATACTGCCAATGAATACTAATGATGATGTACCATAAAATAATTGTAATTTCAATATATTTACAGGATCCACAATTCCTCAGGATAACTTTCATCATCGATATCCTCAAATACGAATGGAATGAATGCACGGATAATATAGACGGAGAAATTAGAGAATTACTTGAGAGGTTGAGATAATGGTTACATTTTTATTTACTGAATGTCAATAACATGCAACACACGAGGTGAAGTAGCAGGAAGCCAGGAACCAGGCAGATGCCCTTGTCCCTTCTGACTTGATTTGTCAATAACCTATACAATTCTAACATTCTATTTTGTGACTGATGATGTGTAGAAAGGCAACAACATTTATTACAATGCTATACCTATAACCTAAACATTTTGGAGGGAATGGAAATACAAAATTGTGATGCGGGAGGAAGCAAGGATCAAGACACATACCTTCTCATGCGCTTCGAGGCCAATGCCCTACTTCTAATCAAACTTCATTAGCACCTGAAGCAAATTCAGTAAATGAATCAAACCCTAAGCTAAACTGAAATTTGCATGAAGACATTTTCAGTACAACTAAAATTTAGGATCCTATCATACGTCTCCCGTAAATATTATATGTTACTACTACAGCGACCAATACATTTGCAATAGAGCAGAGATGACATGGCCAATTTAAGCTTCTCCAACAACAAACACAAAAAAAATACCCCCGTACCGCAAGCACCGGAGCCGGAGCCGCGCCGCCGCGGGCCCGCATGGCCGCGCCCCGCCGGAGCCGCAGGCCCGCGCGGCCACGCCGCAGCGCCTCGCCGGATCCACGAGCCCGCCTGGCCGCTGGAGCCGCGCCTCACCGGAGCCGGAGCCGCGCCGCCGCGGGCCAGCTTGGTCGCGCCCCGCCGGAGCCGCAGGCCCGCGCGGCCGCGCCGCTGCGCCTCGCGGGAGCCGAAGCCGGAGCCGCGCCGCCGCGCCTCGTCGGAGCCGCGGGCCCGCTTGGCCGCACCGCTGCGCGCCACCTCGCCGACTCCTCCGGCTTCCGCCGCGTGCTTGGAATCCCGCACGCTGCGCAGCGACGGAGAGGACTGGGAGGAGGTCGTCTTCGCCGCGGGAGATGCCGACGCGCCTGACGCCCTCTAGGAGGCAACGGAGGAGCATGGTGCTGTGTTTGGGGCCTCGCCAACCGACGAGGAGGTCCGCGCAGCTATCGCCAGCATCAACCAGTAAGTAATATTCTATCTACTTTTCAGAATATTCTATCTACTTTTGATGAAGTTATAGGTGTTGTTGATCTCTTAGATGATCTGTACGAGGGGACTGAGACAGAAAAAATGAAGAAAAGCTCACATTTCCAAATTTCTAGAAACACTAGGAGTGAAGTCCGTCTAAATTGCAAAAACACAAAATGAAATAGAGGATGTTGTGCACGACCTACGGATGCGTGGCGGAGCCACAGGAGACGTCGCCGCTAGGAACGGACTCGCCATCGGGGATCCCACCTGGAGCGCAACTGACCTCGCGGCAGCGGCGGCGGCGGCGGAATGGCACAAGGACGCCATGGTTTGTTGCAACGGAGGACGCACGGAACAACAGCAACTTTGGGCAAAGGCTAGATTCTGCTACCGTATTTTTCACCATAGGCCTTGATAAAGTTGGACTGAAGTGTGATATGGGCCTCTGATCAATTACGCTCAGACGCTAAAGAAGGCCCAACCAAGGCCAGCCAGTCGTGCATCTTAGAAGTTTTATGTTAATAATTTTGATCATACATTATACCATGATAATTAGACAACTAATAAAATTATGACTTAATAATATTTGTTAGTTCAAATATTTGTTGCAAGAATTTTTAATACACACGTGCGTGTCGCACGTGCATTTTCACTAGTAATGATAAAGAGGTAAAATTTCTGCACTAATAATATTTCGTCCAACTCTGATCTTTATTTAGATTCTGGCTTTTTTATCTAGTAATCCACTTTTCAAAGTCCCGTTCAGTTTGATCTAATCTTTAATACTCCCTCCATCCCAAATTATAAGACGTTCCAAGAATCTTGGAGAGTCAAACTTTTCCAACTTTGACCAAATTTATATAAAAATATAATAATATTTATGATACCAACTAAGTGCAATTAGATTCTCTATTGGTTATATTTTCATAATATACATATTTGATGTTATTCATATTTTTCTCTATAATTTTGGTCAAAGTTGAAAAACTTTGACTCTCCAAGATTCTTAGAATGCCTTATAATTTGGGATGGAGGGAGTATATTTTTTTCTTTCTTGCTTTGTGTCCCCGCCTCCAATGTGATAAACTCCCCATACGAATCCAATAGGATAAATCAAATAAAATACAAAGGACTCAATAAATATATATATAAACCCGATAGGAGAAATCAGATATAATACAATGACTCAATAAATAAATTGAATATAAATTGGGTTAAGCAAGGCACCATATAAGCAGAAGAAGTGAAGCAAAAAAGATGTTGAGGGCAGTACAACGATGGTGCGAGACATGGAGATGATGACGAGGTTGGGTAACGTTGGGACAAGTTGATGAGACAGCGACGTGAGCGAGACCGAGATGAGGACACGGGGCGAGGTCGAGGAGAGAGGAGATGACGACGCAGGCGAGGCTGGCATGTCGTTGAGGCATGCAGCTGATGAGGCTTCGTAGCATGGACGTGCCAGGCTATCCGTATTCCATCGCGTGGAGCTACTAGGGTGTGGTCGCGTCGGGGCCCCGTGGCCGCCAGGGGGCCGTGACCATCAGCTTGTTACAGTTGCCTTGTAGAAGTTTTAGACAGACGAAGATGGAGGCCCTAGAAGTGTGAGGCCAAGTGACTCCGAGCTAGCAGATAGGGATGAGAAAGAAGAGAACAAAAGGAAGAGAATCAGAAAAGAAAGAAAAAAATAAAAAAAAGTATTATGTTTGCTCACTGTTTAATTGTCTGTTATTGGTCTCTACTTTAAAAAAATGCACAATGAAGTGTTTGTTCACTGATTAATTGTGTGTTACTGGTCTCTACTTAAAAAAATGCACAATGAAGTTAAAGTTATGATCTATGTTTGGAGCACATAAAAGCTTCTAGTAGTAATAGTAACTATAGTAACTTTATTCTAGAACTGTTTTCCGAAACAATAACGAAAGTGCCATGGAGTAGCTCATTAGCCGCCGCCCGCCTTCGGAGCTTGGCGCTAGTGGTGGTGGTGAAGCGGGTGAAAGGACGACGAGATCTAGCGCGCGGGATTGTTGACAACTGCCGAGGATCGGCTGGTGCACGGCCGGTTTTGTAACACGTGCCGGGCGCGGCCGTTGCCGCGGCGATCCCGACGGCAGCCATGCAGAAGCCACCAGCGGCGGCCAGGCCCAGGCCCCAGGGGCCAGGCGAGAATCTCGCGCGCGCTGGCCGGCCGGCTCCGGACGAACGCGGCACAAAAAGCTGGGGCTTCACGAGGGCGCCCGGTGGTCTTTTCCTATGCTGCTCCCTCTTTGTTTACTCCTCCCCATACCTCCCTGCTGCTCAGCTCGAGCTCGAGCTCGAGCTCGTGCTCGTCGACGCCTCCACACACTCCCTCTCTCATCGGGAACCTCCACCGCACTCTCTCTGTTTCTCGAGATCTCGTGTTTCTCTACCGAGGGCCGAGGCGACGAAATTACTATTAGGAAGTGGCTTACTGTGCTTTAACGCTAGATTAAACCTTAAACGTGTGGAGTGTATGCTAATGCGCTGTCTTCCTCCTGCGATCTTGTCTCTCAGCCAACTGGTGCGCTGCAGACTGCAGCGGGAAGTAAAATACTCTGGGCGGTGACATGGCACGCTTGAAAGCACGAGAATGCATGGTGGCCAGCCAGATTCGATCGCTCACTAGTTTTTTGTGCTCTTCCAAGCACCAAGCTGTCCTGCATGCATGGGGTTGGGGATTCCATGGCGGCAGGCCGGCCTGGGTCTGGGACACACGCACGCATGCATCATCACATCCATTCGTCGCCCAGGCTCGCCCAAGGTGCGTCCACGTTAGCCTCTGCGTCTCCATGCATGCATGATGGTTGATGGGGGCAGTGTCACGTGTGCCGCACGAACCTTTGCTTCGCTTTTCCTGCTGCCGCGTGCTGGTGTGGTACGCCAGTAGTATATTAGCAGTACGTACGTGTATTAGCAGTCCGGAGCGATCTCAAGTCTTGTTTAAGATGCATGATGGCGGCGCTGATGGCAGCTTTACTCTACTAGCCGGCTGCAGTGACTGCAGACGCCAGACACCAAAAACACTCCTGCAGGTAGGTAGGTATGATCGAACGTTGGATGCGGAAAAGAAAACTGACCGTTGTTGTTGAGAATTGCTATATGACATGCGGTTGTTTTAGCGCCTGCTAACAACCGATTTGCTGGCCGTCTGATCTGCTATCAACGGAGGCGCTCCCCTGCCCCCGCCAACGGCCCCACGTCTTGCACAGCCGCGCATCAATCGCCGATTCGCCACATCTTGTAGGTGCCCCACTGCATGCGCGTAGACATTCCACTCCATGATTCTTTGTGACAGGTGTAGCGTGGCAGTACAAGTGTGGATACGTGTACTGATGTAGACAATCCGAATGACTAGTGGAGCGGATAAGTAGGGGCTGGCAGGGGTTGTATCTGTTACGGCACTCACAATGCAGACTCTATCATAGAGTCTAAACCTATTTATTACACTCATATTTATTTTATTTTGCTGATGTGACAGTGTAGTTATTGAAGAGAGAGGAAGAAAAAACAAGACTCCAAGTCTTATTTAGATTTCAAGTCTATGATAACTTTGAGGTAATAAATGGCTTAGACTCTAAGTAAAGTCTGTATTATGAGTGCCCTTATTTGACATCTGTGAATAATTTGACATATATTTCTCTGTTATCTGCAATTCATAAAAATAATTTGTAAATTTATTTTGAATATTTGGAAAACCATAAAAAAAAGTTATATTATCCCTAAATTATATCACTTGTTTTAATAAATTACACTAAAAAAATCATTGTAAATATAGTTATAAGGTAGTGTAAAAATAACCAAAAGACAGTGTAAATATATGGGCAAAATTCGGTTGCTGGAAACAAACAAAACAACCGAATGTCACATAGACAGATCCTTGTTGTTTGGAAAAAGGGAAAACATATATAAAAAGCTTCCTGCCTTAGTCAAGCTGGCTCGTCGAGTGGCTCGCATGTGCACACACAGTCAGTCATCCAGCACAGCAGATCTCTGCTGCTGGTATCTTTGATCTTCAGGCAGATGGTCAAAGCACAATCTTCAGGCAGGTTCACAATACTCGCCCACTTGACCTTACAGTGCGAAGAGGAAAAACTGTCTGCCGACTGAGCTCTCGTCGCTCCATTCCTCTGAGTTCTCAAATCCGCTCAGGAAATTCGAGAGCTCCCATCCGTGCATCTCACGCTTTGCCTGGGCTTTGCAACGCCGGCTGCACTTGGCATGCAGGTGCAGTTCAACGTTGGAAACAACGGCACACCGCTCAGAGAGTCACATAAGACGATCGCAGGCATGAGTGCATTGAGCTGCAACTCTTCTTCTCAGCTCCTTTGGAATCCAGTATCAATTGCACTTGGGAGTTAGGAGATAGTACCATCTGTGCAAACGTGGTAGCGACGTTGCGTCGCGCTTATGCTGGAACACACTGCAGCGAAATATGTGTCATCCAAAACAATAGTGTTTCGCATTCAGTCCACGGCACAAATCTCAAAGCAGTTTTAGACAGTGCAGATAGCACATGTAGCAGGTAAATGTTGCAATGTGTTTTCGCACATTTCCAGCCGGCACATGCAGCGTAGCAAGCCCCGCCGGATAAACAAAACTGCAACAGTTGGTCCCTCTACAAAATTCAGTACCGTTGTGGAGCGGCATTCTCCGAATAAATGGATAAAGATAACAGGAGGTGAACTGACAACTTACACAAACTATTTTTCACAATAACTGTATCCGACATTTTAACTAAATATACACATGGACAGGCCCGAAACGCAAAGTTTAGCACAACAAATGGCTTTACAATATTTATTCAGCTTGCATTAGAAAGTCCGGTGGTGCTTTATTCTTATTCCTCGGAGCAAACAGAGTACAAACAGTAGGTGCTCAGCGATAATAATGAACAAATAGGTAGTTTGTACATAAGGGATGAATACCTTAAACAATCAATTTGGCAAAAACAGGCGGAGTTCCTTATGGCTGCAGGCATGGAACCGGCAACCATTACATAGAGGCAGCCATACCACCAAGCGAATGTGTCAATTAGGCTGCAGTCTGGCCAAAAAGAAGCTTCCGGATCTGCAAGGGCAGGAGGATTGTGTTAACTTGGTTCTGGCATGATTTCATGATAAAGTAATAACTAATTGCTGATGAAATATAAGAATGGTCCTTTGGTTGTGTTTTCTCCTATAAACAAATGGTCTACCTGTTTTACAGTAACCAAGGGTCTGTTTGAATCCACACCTCTAAACTTTAGAGCTCTTAAAACTCTAGAGCACTTTAGATCACTTTTGAGGTCTAAAGCTCTAATGTGAGGTGGGCTAAAATTTAGAGCTGACTTTAGACCACTTGTTTCGAGCTTTAGCTCTAAAGTTTAGAGGTGTGGATCCAAAGAGGCCCTAAGTAACAAGGTCCTGCTAACACGGGTAGATAAAGAAAAATGCCGAGCAGTTTTGCAATCATAATGAAAACAATACCCCCTTTAAACAGTGCCACTTAGAATGCTCCCACAAATGAGAAAATGCACATAGTTGTAAATTTATTGGCTTTCAGAAAGGCAGCTGGACATGATGTGAACTCAAAAAGGCTTGGTTTGACATGGTACATTGAGAAAATTAGATGGCCAAAAGTACCTCTGGCAATTTCTTGCGGAAAACAACTTCCAGTCTTGCGTCAAGTGTACTCTCAAACACAATCTTTCCATCTCGAGAAGCCAAGACTACACCTCCAGAGCTGAATAAACAGATACTTATTAGAATAGAACATTGGAATTATGGCCAAGATTGAGTTGGAAAGCTAGCCACAAACTATTGGAAATAGACTCTATATATTCAAAATTATAGCTGCAATCCAGATCTCATGAAGATACATAGATAGATATATGTATCTCCCGTACATAAGAAACCATCCAGAGTATCAAGTTGCACAAAAGATGAATTTTTAGTGCAATAAAAAGATCTATTATTATTATGTCACTGGGAAGGGTAAAAACTGGCATTTCCAAGTTCCATCACTACACAAAGATAGATATGTCTTAATGCATGACGTGTCAGCATAGTCTCTTGCAATATTGCCCACATATTTGCCTTTGCTAAAGAAAAGAAACATTACTGTTGAAAATAGGAGATATCACAGTAAGCATAGCAATAATACCAGATTTAAGCTTAGTTATATGTCAATTAAAATGTAATATGAACTATCTGCTAATTCTACCATGAACTGACATGCTTGGTTTTTCTTGATACATACACTTAGATATATGTTATATCTAGATACATAGTTAAAGCAATGTATCTAGAAAAGCCAAATGTCTTATGATTTGGAATGGAGGGAGTACTATTGTAGCATGTCAACCAGCAGCAGAGATAGGTAACCAAGAATCCAAGAGTAATCAAATAATACTCATCTCCAAACAAATGACCAGTGGCATAACAAACATTACCAAAACTGGCCATGAGCATCATGATGGCTTGGGGCAGGTGGCAGGTACACATCATGGTCAACAAATATCTCTGGTTCATGGACATCAGCTTTTGATGCATACTCGTGCTTTGCTGAATGCAGTACTGATTCCACATGATGGTGATCTTCCTTGCGGCAACGGAGCAATACAGCTGGCTCTTTCAAACGGAGCAAGCCCTGCATTTGATCAAACAAACTGACTAATTGATGTTTGACAATAATGGGAAGCAGTGTGCAGAAAGTTCTGAAATGGCACATAGCATATTTGGCCCTATTGAACATTTGACATGAGTTCAGATCAACCAAATCTAGGGAAAAACGGCAAACAGCATAATGTGCTATAGTTTGCCTTCATTGCGATTTAAGATTAGAGCGTGCATTAATATTCATAAATTTCATTTCCTTAGTAACTTCAGATATTGACTTGTAGAAATTTTAAAGAAAAAGAACACTGAAATTTGTGTTGCTGTATTTGTCCAAACCTGAACAATTAGCTCTTTCAAAAGGTTCTTGTATTCGTGGTGGTTGTGGCTGACAAGAAGGAGTTCCTTCATGGCATCATCTTTCATTTTGTTAACTAGATCATCTTGAGCTTGAAGAACTTTGATGCGAGAAGCATTCAACTGCATAGAGTACTCACTGTTAACAAGCAAACAGAACTTTGTCAGATAACAGGTTTGAAAATACACATTGATGCAAAATGACATAATGGCATGTCTCAAAGCAAATCATGATGACACATTTTGGATGTCAAAAGTTGCAGTGGTATATTTCATTATAGTGTCATGGATCTGATTAATCCAAAACACTACAGCTAAATTAAGATGCCATTATAAATCAATATCCAGTTACTTTTGTGTTGTACTTCCTCCATCCCAAATTATGTCATTCCAAGAATCCTGGAGAGTAAAAGTTTTCTAAGTTTGACCAAATTTATATAATAAGATAATAACATTTAGGATACCAACTAAGTATCATTAGATTCTTTATTAGTTATATTGACATAATATACCTATTTGATGTTATAAATCTTTGTATTTCTATCTATAATTTTGGTCAAACTTGATACAGTTTGACTCTCCAAGATTTTTGGAATGACTTATAATTTGGAATGGAGGGAGTATTTACTAAGACAGGAGATCTTTTTTTTTTCCATTGAGACATATCCAGTTTCCTGTGACCTATTGTGCATATTTTATGGCTGTCTTCAGTCTTTCATCCTCAGCATATTCTTTTCAACTTTTGTTCTCATCCCTACCTCCTGACTATATAACATATACTGACTATGAAAATTCCAAAATAGAATGTTCAGCCAACTTATCTACTTCCTCTGATCACAACCATATGTTCATCTGGGTTTATCCTAAGTTAATTCTTCTTACCTTTGACTACCAATATCTAAAATTTTAAAAGGTCATCAAAATTTAGAAAGTACTTATTGTTGCAGTACTAATATTTAAAATTTTATATAGATTGCCGTTACTAGATTCATTTATGAACAAAAATAATTTAATATTTAAATTTTTATATAGATTGGCGTTAGTAGATTCATTTATGAACAAAAATAATTTAATATTTAAAATTTTATATAGATTGGCATTACTAGATTCATTTATGAACAAAAATAATTTAAAATTATACACATTCCTGCCAAAATTTCATATTGGAGAACATGTTTATGTCCTAATGGGCTTATATTTCTGACTGGAGAAAGTACTAAATATTTTGCATTGAAGCTGTTCATCAGCATAGAAGTCTGGAAGAGCTTCAATCTGACCACAAAACACACTATCTCAGAATTCTTATGCAGTCAGTAAGTGATGGCTGCCAACATAACAGTAAAGTTGCAGCAGTCTGCAGTAATATTACATTTTGTTTAAGAACCAATCAAGGTTATCTGTATCGGGATACTTATCGTAGACTACCCAGATGAGTGATAATGTTGCTCTAAGATCATAGTACTATATTTTTGGGGGTAGTATTGACCTGGGATCATGATACATATCACAGGATTATTAGAATCATGCTACAAACACGATCTCAATTCTCAAGTGACTCTACGGACAGGTCAAAAATCGTCCTTCAGGTTTGAGATCAAACAGAAGGGATTGGATACACATGGTACCAACCTACCCACCATACCAGAGAGAGAAGCTGCACTGGCAGGAGTGTCATTATGCAGACAGAGGTCACTGTCATAGGCTCTACCCCTTTTCTTTGGATTTGGATGTCTCCATTGTTCCTTAACGTGACTAATTGATTCGTCTGCAAAGCAGGAGAGGGGAGGTGCCAGATGTGTCCATGTCTTGGTGAAGTGGAATTGGGTGCCAGCCACTAGGCTGCCGGCAGCAAAGCAGAGAGCCGGAAGCCAGGCACTTGTGTCATGAAGCTGTAAATGATTCATGCAAACCTTTAGGAACTGGGCTCTAGTTATAGCAACATTGTAGCACTAGCAAACTGAGCGTTAGCACTCATGTACTTTTATTAGCTGTTCCTTGCTGCAATGTGACTCCCAACTATGCTTCATGGTACAAAATGTTAGCATTAAGAAATGAATATAACTATCTGAAGTTTTATGTTCATGTATGAAGACAAACTCGGCATTTTTATCTTCAGAGTCTACGTTAAATGGAGCTACTAGCTCTAATGTGCGCTTTTCTTTCAACAAATATATTTGTTTGTGTCATAATATTTTAAAACAGAAATCCCATAGTATCCCGATGCTTCGATACGATCCTATGATCTGATACTGCTTCTGCTTGGACAAAAATTGATACTGCCTAGGATCCCAATACTAACAACCTAGGAACACATATAATGCTGCTCTGGCGTGCAATCCAGCTCAATGACTTTTTGTGATGTTAATGAGCATGTTACATGTTGTAAACATTTTCAACATGAAATGCATTTCATGGCAATGGCATCATATTCCATACCAACTACTGTTTATCTAATAGGTGAATGAATTCAGACAATTGAAGTCTTACATTTTCTTCCGTACTTCAACCTGCTTCTCTTTGCGTTCATACTCTTGCCTGATCTTCTTTTTCTCAGCTTCAACAAGCTGCAACTTCTCAATGTTGAATTCCTGCGAGTTTTAAACAAATTAAGTTACAATTGAGGATGCGTAGAAAAAAAGGGTATTAACAAGTACACACATAAAAAGAGATGCGGAGTTGTCTGTCTGATCAAATCACATTTGAATCTCTGTATGTAAGCTAAATACAGACATGACTCTGTTTATGCTCTTCATATATGAATACAGTGTTTATATCAATTACTAAATCAGATAAAAGAAAAGAGAGACAATAAATAAATATGCTGCAGAGAAAGAGGACAAAAATACTAAAGTTGGCACTTGAACCAAATGTTTACTCAAAAGTCAAACCACATTACATCCATCGCAGGCTAGGTATGAACATGAATCTATGTGCGCTATTCAAATATGAATCAAGTGTTTGGATTGTATACTGACTCCTTTTGATCAGTTTCAGACATCGCCTGCACAACAATAACCTTATACATTCACATGAAACATTTTAGAGAGATGTTTAAATAAAGTAGACCTGATCATGGGCCACCCAACCTGACGAACACGATCCGACCCGCCCAAAAAAACCCTTGCCCAAACCCAATCGACACTACAGGCAAGCACAGGCCTGTTTACAAGAAGAAAATGCCAGGTCTGGCCCAGGCCTGATTTTCACCCCGCGAGCCGACCGGATGGCTCAAATTGAAAAAATACCACCCACTTGCAGGAAATTTACATTTTTACCATTATAAAGAAAGCCACTCATCCGAATATCATTCTTAGGATTGCCCTTCATATTTACCACTGGAGAGAAGAAATCTTATAAGTTTGCCAAAAACGGGACTTTTGCATGTGTGGCGTGCCAGGTCAGGGTGCCAGACTGGAGGCGCACTGCGAAATGTCCTTGCTGCCCCTGCTCTGCTCCTCCCTCTCCCTCTCCCTCTCCGACAGCCGGGTCCTGCAACTCCTCTCAAAACCAGGTGGGACCCACTTGTCAGATTCATCTCCCAGCTCCAGCCATAAAGAGCGAACAGGAAGAAGCTCCACCTGTCAGCGATGGTGGGGCGCGGCCCCGGGCACGAGCGAGCTCGGCCTCCGTGGCGGCGCAGCGACTCCCCGTCATGGCCACCACCTCCATCGCCACCGCCACCCCCATCTCCACACCCTGACCTGGCATATGTGAGGGCAACCATATGCGGCCCAGCAGTAGCCTAACAATAGAAGCCCATTATTACCACATATATGGCACCCACACCGTGCACAACCCTATGGCCCAAGTCAGCCTCTTCTAATATCTTTCTCTCTCGTCCCTCCACCTGCCGCCTCCGCCTCCTTCTGTCTCGTTCGATCCATCCTCCAGCCACTAGCCATCAAGTGCATCCAACGCCAGACAAGATTGAACAGTCAAAGATTGCAGAAGCTCTGCATCCGCCACCGGGAGCAGCTCTACATCCGCCACCCATCTTCCGCAACCGCTCCAGATCCTGTTGCCGTTGGGCACCACGCAGAGCCGATGAAGTGCAGAGACCACTGGCATGTCCAAACCACCACAGACGACCAGGCGCACTGGATCCAGCCATCTGAGACAGGGAGAAGCCGTTCGCCGCCGTGCCCTCACCCAGTCTTCGGGTCATCAGGCCATGCCGCAGTTGGGCTTGGGCCGCTTTTTTGAGATTCTGGTTGGGCCACAAGCAGGCTCGGGACATAGCAGAAGTGGACATTCATTTTTGGCCAGACACAAACCCAGACCAACCTGAGCCAGGATCAGGTCTGAGATAAAGTTAAGCTAGATATAAACAAGAATCTGAACACAAAGGATGCTACTATTCTAAAAAAAATCGACCAGGGGGAGAGACGTCCCCCTGATTTTCGTCTTAAGAAGGTGGTGCCGCGACTCGAACCCGGGCTGGCTCAGCCAACCGCGGCTTGGTCTTGGTCTCCTGGTCGGTCCCATGGCGACTAGGTTTGACTAGACGACCGGAAAATATTGCTAATAATCAGGGAAAAGGTGGGTGTGACGTGAAAATAGCAATGAAAACAAGTGTATATCTATATTTAGTGTGAAGCGCTCGGTACATGACGCACACACTTCAACATGACTATTGCTTCAAGAAGTCAAACATTACAGTGGCGCATATATATGCAGGAAGCACACTACTACTATCTCCTCAAGCCAAATATAGCACGCGAACTCGCGAAATGAAACTTTGTTTGTATTGTTCTTTTTTTATGATCTTCCGGATTAAACTGTGCATGCTACTTTTTATAACTTCTTGCCAATCTACACTAACAAATGCACTTTTACAGAAGCATTTCCAAAAGATAGCCCTAGCAATGTGGTTTTCATATAGGTAATCTTTGATAGCTCTAGATATATTATTAGACAAGATTTTGAATGTTTGACAGGATGGATTCTAGGTTGTCAAATAAAATAAGGTTTTAGTAATAGTCTATTCTACGCCGCTTAGAAGTTAGAACCATCTACCACTGGAGGTTGAGCATAATGGTCCAACATATTCTACTAACTATACTGTAGCGGAATTAGTATATTAATCATACGCGCAGATAATCTCATACATTGAATTCAATCAGTACAACTTGTTCACGCAGCAAAGACAAACAGGAAAAGACACGAATGTGCATGATGGTAGAAGCCCTCCAACAAGTAAATTTGTTGCCCAGTGTCTATGACACTAGCAATTCATCTAGCAAGCAACCAAAATTGGTATCTATGAGATTGCATCTTCCAATACAGTTACTTCAATGTCTATTTGACACTACAGAAAGAAACCAAAAGACAACTTAAACAGTGATGCATGGTTAATGAGGGGTAATTAGGTACCCGACATACAGAAGTTGTGATTAGTTGTTGGAAACTTGACATATCAGGGGTTACACTCTTATTTTCAGAAAGCTATTTGAAGCATAACTCCTAGAACCAAGCCAGAAGACCAATGGGGCATCCGCATGAAGCCATTCCCTTTGAAGCTTAACTCATAGAATTAATCTAGAACATAAACGGAGTGATTCAGCTTAAGCTCCAATTTAGCTTCTAGAACCATCTAGAAGGCTGTGAATCACGTCTTAGGAGTTCCCAATTCAGCTTAAGCTCCAATTTTGTTTCTAGAACCATCAAGAAGCTTGTGAACCATTTGCGAGCTCCGAAAACCACCTCGTCAGACTACCGTTATACAGGAACCCCAGAATTAAGTCAGTCGGTAGAGAATGGCTTGAATTGACCGTCTGAGCGCACTTCAAAATACCAGGTCAAAGCTAGGAGAGTTGGAGGCACAAAACCTCCGCGATCTAGAAGTTTCTAAATGTTCAGCACCCACCGTGATCGGTACAAGCTCAAAACCTCAGAGCCGCTAACCCAACTCCAAACGCTCCTCGATCTGCCTTGGAACTGGGGACCTTCGTCGCTTGGGACTACGGATCTCTTGCACAATAAGCGAAAAAACAATCGAGCGGCTACGGCGGGCGCTCCCAGATGCTTCGGGATCACGGAGCGCGTCAGCCAGATCGGGCGGCTGAAAGTACAGAGGCAAGCATCTAGGAGCTTCTGGAAGCTTCTAGGAGGGTGAGGGAGCGGCGACGAAGCGAAACTGACCTCCTCGGCGGAGACGGAGATCTCGTTGGCCTTCTCGTCGGCCTCCTGGCGGATGAACCGCACCATCTGCTGGATCTGCTTGGCTACATCGGCGTCGTTCATCTTGGCGGCGGTGGATCCGATGGGCCCTCCGGCTGCTCTGCTCGCTCCGGCGACCGCCGCGCGGGGGTGGATGGAAATGCTGGAGCTGGGAGACAGGCAAGGGAGGCAATCGAGAGTCCACGGGATCGGGAATGGTCGAGGGAGGTCGTGGGGCTAGTCTAGCCGCGGGAGCAACGTGACCGGGTTGGCTCCCGTGGTTGCCGCTGCCTGTCTGTATGTGCTTGGTATCATTATTTCGTGAACCCGGTCCATGGATCCGGGGATCTGCGTCTTCGCTTTCTGTCATTGTCTGACAGCGGCCTGTTCGGTTAATCCCGGAAACAATTTCAGGCGTTAGACTATCCGCACTAATTGTTCCTCTATTTTCATCCTCTATATTGCATGGTCATCAAGATTCTCTCCTCTATACTTATTTTCCCCGCATTCATTCATCCTCTTATCTATTTTCATCCTCTATACTGCATGGTCATCAAGATTCTCTCCTCTATACTTATTTTCCCCGCATTCATTCATCCTCTTATCATCCTCTATCTACTGTGGGCTCACTTGTCACTTTATCTAAATATATCCATGAGACATTTAGTTTTGAAGAATTAATTGGAACAGATTTAATGGTGCAATCAGAATTTAATTCGGTATTTTGGTTTGTGAGTTGTAATATTTTTAGCTTGATGGAATGGTGGGACCCACGCTAGCACTCCCTCTCCCTCTCCCTACCGCGCATGCGCTCAGCCTCCCTCTGCGCTGTTTTTTTAGCGGGCATTCTCTACTCCGCTGCAGGTAGCGGACTGGACACCTGACGAAGCATATAGCCTACTGCGCTGCTGATGATTTTGCGCTAAATATCTTCTTCAGGATGGCATAGAGGAGCCCAGTGCGATCAGTTTTAGTTTCCCCAACTTTCCCCAAATATTTCTAGATTCCTTGTCACATCAATCTTTAGCTGCATGCATGGAGCATTAATTGTAGATAAAAAATTAACTAATTGTACTTTTAGTATGTACATGTCGAGACGAATCTTTTGAGTCTAGTTAGTTCATGTTTGGACAAAATTTGTCAAATAACAACGAAAGTGCTACAGTGTCAATTCCAAATATTTCCCCAAACTAAACAAGGCCTCATCTGAAGCACTGTTTGGAACGCACCAATTTTACACGAATCATGTAAGAATTTTACATGTAAGAATTTTACATGTAAAAATTTTACAAGAATCAGTTTAATTTAAAAAAAACGTATGAATAGAAAAAAAAATCCTCACGTTCCAAACATGTCCTTAATTTGTACTCCCTCTGTTTCAGATTATAAGTCATTCCAAAAAATCTTGGAGAGTCAAACTTTTTTAAGTTTGAACAAATTTATATAAAAAATTAATAACATTTATGATACCCGTTAAGTACCATTAGATTCTTCATTAGTTATACTTTCTTATTATAGCTATTTGATATCATGAATCTTTATGTTTATCTCTATAAATTTTGGTCAAACTTAAGATGTTTTGACTCTCCAAGATTGTTGGAATAACTTATAATTTGGAACGGATGAAGTATATAATAAGTATGTACTCCCTCCATATATTAAATACATGTCGTTTTGGATAAGGATTGGATTAAAGGGAATATAAATTATGAATAACTTTTAAATTGTTGAGTTTAGAGATATAAAAATCATATAAATAAATTTGTCTTGAAAAGTACTTTCTAAAAAAATATACATATACCATTTTATAATAAATATTTTTTCAAAGAAATAAGTGGTCAAAACTATGTTCTGGAGTGAAAGTGCATTCGCCCCCAATGTGGGTTTTGGCTAATTAATGACAATCAAATTAGGGACTAACCGGTTTATAAAAGCATGTATGCAGGTGTTAGTCCTAAGAAAGATTTGAAACGTTGAAATCTCGTGAACAAAGCACGTTGGATACATTTGGACATAAAGATGCCTAGCTCAAGTAGTAGTTTAAAATTTCAATTTTAAACTTGAGTTATAGGTAAGCCGGACTATCAAGAGGGTCACAAATTATGTTGGCTAGATGTGGAGAAAAGTGCTCAAATCGACTAACAATAGTTTGCTTGAGAGACACCGCACAAACACGAACACATAGAGGGTATTTTTATGTGGTCGGTAGTACCGACCATGGGTGGTCGGTAGTACCGACCACGGCTTTTCCGCGCAGTGCTCAAACACCCTCTCTGTTTTGGATCGAAAATGACCTGGCGGTAGTACCGCTATAAGGTCGGTACTAACGCCCTCGGTGGTACCGACCAAGGTCGGTAGTAAGCTTGGTTTCGCAGACCTCTCTGTTCGCGCTCAAAATGACCTGGCGGTAGTACCGCCATTATGTCGGTACTACCGCCCTCGGTGGTACCGACCCTGGTCGGTAGAAAGTCAAGTTTTACAGATGTCTGGATGGATCGTTTTTGGCCTGGTGGTAGTACCGTCATAGGGCCGGTTCTACCGCCCTCGGTGGTACTGACCCCTGGCCGGTAGTAACCAAGTTTGCTGGGCTCTCTGGACTGACGCGCTTTCGACTTGGCGGTAGTACCGCCATTATGTCGGTACTACCGACCCTCGGTGGTACCGACCCTGGTCGGTAGTTTCCGAGGGACAAGTCCCTAACTGCGGAGCTGTGTGTTCGCGGCCAATTTGGCCTGGCAGTAGTACCGCCATAAGGCCGGTACTACCGCCCGCGGTGGTACCGACCTGAGGTCGGTAGCTGACTTTTTGGTCAGATCTGGATCTGTGCGACCGTTATGAACTGGTCGGTACTACCGACCATGGGTGGTCGGTACTACCGACAAGTCTCGGGATTGAGGGAGTATAAATACTTCCCCTCTTCACTTTTCATGGTGACTCCACTCATTCCACTCACTTATTGCTGACCTAACTTCAGACAAACACTCTCCAAGCATTGACTCCTCCCCTCTCTCTCCCCCTTTGCTCCTAGATCCATTCTCTTGCAAGATTTGAGCTAGGGAAGTGAGATTAGAGAGTGAGAAACTTCAATCTACGATTTGAGCACTTGGTTTCCATCTAGCCAGCTTGATTTGTGTCTATTACTCTTGAGCTCTTTGAGCTCTAGCCGGTTAGGTGTTCTTCGTGGTAGCCCGTATTGATTCATTTGTGAGGGCTCCCCGAAGTGTTTGTATTTCCCCTATGGTTTCTAGTGGAGAAACTCTCGTAGCCTTTGTGGTTGCTTGAGTGAGGCAAGGAGGTGAAATAGACTCCGACCTTTGTGGTCACCTCAACAACGAGGACGTAGTCACTCCTTGGTGGATTGGCCGAACCTCGGGAAATCGCGTGTCCCGTGTGCTTGTTGTTGTCTCTACTTTCTATATTATGCTTGTTGTTGTGTTCTTCGTGTTCTTCCTATCTCTATCTCCTTTTTAGGTTGGGAAGGCTCGGTCTACTTCAAGGGAAGCAACCAAGGCTCGGTGAGAGTAGGATTGCTATCTATCATACTTAGGGAAGTGGGGTAGATTGTTGTATTATCTTCATAGCTTACATACATCGGATTTGTAGTTCCTTTTAGGATCACGGTGGTGCCATTTGTTTGTGTCGGTAGTACCTGTGTTTCACACCCGGTAGTACCTACCCAAACAAACCGGCCTCTCCGGTTGTTATCTAACTACATCTTCTAGTTTGTGAAGTTTCAGATTGTTAAAAATCACTTATTCACCCCCCTCTAGGCTGATTTGATCCTTTCAATTGGTATCGGAGCCTAACCCTTGTGTTAGCGCTTCACCGCGTAAGGGAGAATCATGTCGACCCTAAGTCAAGAACAGTTTGATGAGATTGTGAAGAAGGTTTCTGCTCAGATAATTGAAGATCAAGCAAAGAAGCATGAAGATGAAATGAAGAAGATGAAAGATGAGATTGAGAGTTTGAGGCGAGCTTTAGACAGCAAAGCTGAATCATCCGGAAGTGGAGAAAATCCGCCACCGCCCAAAGATGACAAGAAGAAGGGAGATGAAGAGAAAGGCAAGAGAGACAACGAGTTCTCTAGAGTGCCTTATGACTATAGCCAAATGGGCAAAGTCATTCAATTGCCTAGCGTCAATCTAGGCAAACCACCCGCCTTTGATGGAATCAACTACAATGATTGGGCACACAAGATGAAGCTACACCTTCTTGCCGCAAGAGTTTGGGAGATTGTTGAGAGTGGACCAAGTCATGTTGAAGGTCAAGAGTTCACTGACAATGATGTGATTGAGTTTCAACAGAATGTTCAGGCCGCATCATTGATCCTATCATGCCTTAAGCCTGAAGAAAGCAACAAGGTACATGGAATGGAGAGTGCCAAGAAGATTTGGGACACCCTCAGGATATCATATGAGGTGATGCAAGTGTGAGGAAGTGCAACATAGAGCTTCTTCATGGAAAGATTGAGAACTTTGCTATCAAGAAAAGCGAGACCACTCAACAAATGTTTGATAGATTCATGACATTGGTCAATCAGATTAGAGCTCTCGGAGACAAAAAGTGGGATGACTACTCAGCTGGAAGAAAGCTATTGAGAGCATATAGAAAGAGGAACAAGACTCTTGCATCAATCATCATGGAGAGACCCAACTATGAGAGCATGGGACCTCATGAGATGCTTGCCAAAATAAAGCATCATGAAGTCTTGGATGATGAAGCTCTAGAAGATTAAGAGGAAAGCCACAAGAAGGTGGTAGCTCTCAAAGCTAATCAAGAAGAAGGAAGCAAGGCCCGAGATGACTCATCAAGTGAAGGAAGTGATGACTCCGATGATGAGATTGCTCTCCTTGTGAAGAACTTCTGAAGATTTATGAAGAAGAAAATGTATAAGAGGGGCAAAAGCGGATACTTCAAGAAGTCAAGGAAGAGAACATGTTATGAGTGTGGTGCGGATGATCATTTCATTGCCGATTGTCCACAAAAGAAGAACAAGAACAAGTATAGCAAGAGTGATGACAAGAAGCAAAGAAGAAGAAGAGGTGGTGAAGCTCATCTTGGTGAGGAATGGTTCTCAGAAGATGATTCAAGTGATGAAAAGAAGAGCAAGAGCAAGGAGAAGGAGAAGGGAGCGGCCAACATTGCCATACACAAGACCTCTTCTCCAAGCCTCTTCTCCAACATGGCTACATCGACAACTTCATCACGCTTGTTCGAGAACCTCTCCGACGACGAGGATGACTTCACTCATTCTTGCTTCATGGCTAAGGATGAGAAGGTATCATCTAACTCTCCTACTTGTTCTAGCGATGAATATAGTGATGATGAAATGGATGAATTTGAGCTTAGCATAATCAGAAAATTTGGTAAGAAAGGTGGACCTAAAATCATAAAGTTGCTCACTAAATTAGAGAGTCGGAATGAGAGTCTTGCTTTGCAAGGGGACTTGATCTCTCAAGAGAGAGAAAAGAACCTTGCATTGGAAGCCTCTCTTGCCGAGGAGAAGTTGAAGGTTGAGAAATTGATCGTGGAATTATCTTTAGCCAATGACTCTAACAAGAAGTTGGCTAAGGAGTGTTCCACAAGCAATGACTCAATTGCTAGACTAAAGAATGAGGTTAGCTTGGTTCAAGAAAGCCTCACAAGCTTTCAAGATAAATATCAAACTCTTGAACTAAGCTACAACACTCTTTGGAATAGCACTTCTTCAACTTCTTCTAAGGATTCTGATGGCTCTAATGCCTCAACTAGTAATGGTTGCAAAAGATGCTATAAAATTGATATAAATGCTTGTGCAACTAACCTTGTTGAGCTAGAGAAGAAAGACAAGGAGATTCATAGGTTGAACATGATCTTGAGGAATGGTTGCAAGTGTAAGGTGCAACAACCAAAAGATATCCTCAAGACTGCAAGACACCCATCCATCAAGGATGGAATTGGGTACAATAGGTATGGTGGTAAGGCCAATGGAAGGAAGATGGTCAATGGGGTACCTTTTGTTAACTTTAACAAAGGGGTCTCTCTCTTTGATCTCATGAACCAGGCCAACAAGGTTGCCAATCCCAAAGCTCCACTTGCTAATGGTAAGATCAACAAGGAAAAGCAAGTGGAGGCCCCCAAGCAACAAAAGCCCATATCAAGAAGCTATACATGTGATTACTTGTGTTGTTGGGGGGAGGATGGCAAGATAGTGGTCAAGTATGTTGGTGCCCTCAAGAAGAGAGAAATTATGAGAAATGTTTGGGTGCCAAAAGCTTATGTGACTAACCCCCAAGGACCTAATCTCATTTGGGTACCTAAATCAAGAACATAATCTTGTTTTGTAGGAATATGCCTCCGGTGGGTCAAGTTGGGTGTTGGATAGTGGATGCACCAATCATATGACCGGGGCAAAAGAAATGTTCTCCTCCTTCCAACCAAGCAACGACACATGCAACAACATTGTGTTTGGTGACAACGGAAAAGGAGAAGTGCTTGGTTTGGGTAAAATTGCTATCTCAACTGACAATTCCATATCTAATGTATTACTTATGCATTCGTTGAGTTACAACTTGTTATCCGTTTCTCAACTTTGTGAAATGGGTTACGATTGTCTCTTTACGGATAAGGGTGTGACCGTCTCTAGAAGAAGGGATTCCTCTATTGCATTTAAAGGCGTGTTAAAGGGAAAACTTTACCTAGTTGACTTCTCAACTAGTAAGGTAGAACCTACAACATGTCTAATGGCAAAATCTAGCATGGGTTGGCTTTGGCATCGCCGACTAGCTCATGTTGGGATGAGGAACTTGGCCCAACTTCAAAGGGAAGGGCACATCGTTGGACTAACCAATGTCTCGTTTGAGAAAGATAGGATTTGCAGTGCGTGCCAAGCAGGAAAGCAAGTTGGAGCAAAGCATCCAATGAAGAATGTTGTATCAACCACAAGACCACTGGAGCTGCTTCACATGGACCTCATCGGACCCGTTGCTTACCAAAGCATCGGCGGTAACAAATATGGTTTCGTTATTGTTGATGACTTTTCTCGTTTCACTTGGGTGTTCTTTTTAGCAGATAAAATCGAGACCCAAGGAATCTTCAAGAAGTTTGCTAGAAGGGCTCAAAATGAGTTTGAGCTCAAGATCAAGAAAGTGAGAAGCGACAATGGGACCGAGTTTAGAAACACCAACATAGAAAAGTATCTTGATGATGAAGGAATCAAGCATGAGTTCTCCGTTCCATATACCCCACAACAAAATGGGGTTGTGGAAAGGAAGAATAGAACTCTTGTTGAAGCCGCAAGATCTATGTTGGATGAGTACAAGACCTCCCATGGCTTTTGGGCGGAGGCGATGAACACCGCGTGTCATGCCATCAACCGCCTCTACCTCCACAAGCTAAGGGACAAGACACCATACGAGCTTCTAACCGGTAACAAACCAAAGGTGCATTACTTTCGAGTTTTTGGCTGCAAGTGTTTCATACTTAACAAGAGGGCCAAAAGTTCAAAGTTTGCACCTGAGGTACATGAAGGTTTTTTACTTGGTTATGGTACTAACGAACATGGCTACCGTGTATTCAATAATGCCACCGACACTATTGAGTTAACGGTAGACGTGACCTTTGATGAATCCGACGGCTCTCAAAAGGAGCAAGTCAATGATGAGCTTGTAGGTAATGACGTGCCCCCATCCGAAGCTATCAAGAGGCTTGCAACCGGTGATGTGAGGCCCGTTGAAATTCAAGATGATGAAGATGATCCATCACACACTCCACAAGATTCTCATATCCATCATGTGCATTCAAATGTGCATGATGAAGCTTCCGCAACTCCGAACGGTGGTAGTGTGGGTGATGTTCAAGTGATACATCAAGTTGATGATCAAACACAAGCTCAACATGAAGTCTGACAAGAAGATGGGGACATCAACACATATGATGAAGATGATGAAGATGGACCCATCCAAAGGAGATCACTTGTGCCACATCCAAGAGTTCATCATACAGTCCAATGGGATCATCCCGTTGACAACATATTGGGGAGCATACGGCATGGGGTAACGACACGCTCTCGCTTAGCAAGTTTTTGTGAACATTACTTGTTTGTCTCCTCTTTGGAACCTCTTAGGGTGGAAGAAGCACTTGATGATCCGGACTGGGTGATGGCTATGCAAGAAGAGCTGAACAACTTCACCAGGAATGAAGTCTGGTCCTCGGTGGAAAGGCCCAAGCAAAATGTGATAGGAACCAAATGGGTCTTCCGCAACAAGCAAGACGAGCATGGCGTGGTAACAAGAAACAAAGCACGGATGGTGGCTCAAGGTTTCGCTCAAATCGAAGGTTTGGATTTTGGGGAAACCTATGCACCTGTAGCTAGGCTTGAATCAATTCGCATATTACTTGCCTTTGCTACTCACCATGATTTCAAGCTATACCAAATGGACGTGAAAAGTGCATTCCTCAATGGCCCCCTCTCCGAATTGGTATATGTGGAGCAACCACCGGGTTTTGAAGATCCAAAGTTTCCCAACTACGTCTACAAGCTCGACAAGGCGCTCTATGGGCTCAAGCAAGCCCCTAGAGCTTGGTATGATTGCCTTAAGGACTTCCTACTCAAAAAGGGTTTTGAGATAGAAAGGGCCGACGCTACTTTATTTACTCGCAAAGTCGATAATGATATCTTTGTATGCCAAATATATGTCGATGACATAATATTTGGTAGTACTAATGTGGCTTTTTGTGAGGAATTTAGTAGGATCATGACCAAAAGGTTCGAGATGTCCATGATGAGTGAGTTGAAGTATTTTCTTGGATTCCAAATCAAGCAACTCAAGGATGGCACGTTCATCAGTCAAACCAAGTATACAAGAGACATGCTAAAGAAGTTTGAGATGGACAAGGCCAAACCCATTAAGACCCCCATGCCTACCAATGGACATCTTGATCTAAATGAGGATGGTAAGTCAGTGGACCAAAAGGTATATCGCTCTATGATCGGTTCATTGCTTTACCTTTGTGCATCTAGGCCTGATATTATGCTTAGCGTGTGCATGTGTGCAAGATTTCAAGCTAATCCGAAAGAATGTCATATTATGGCCGTTAAGAGAATCTTTCGATACTTAGTGCACACTCCTAATCTTGGCTTGTGGTATCCCAAGGGCTCCACTTTTGATCTACTTGGCTATTTCGATTCGGACTATGCCGGTTGCAAGGTAGATCGAAAGAGCACTACCGATACTTGCCAATTTATTATAAGGTCTTTGGTGTCATGGAGTTCTAAGAAACAAAATAGTGTTGCCCTATCCACCGCCGAAGCCGAGTATGTGGCGGCCGACGCATGCTGTGCTCAACTACTTTGGATGAAGCAAACACTAAAAGATTTCAGATGTGAGGAAAATAAGATTCCACTTTTGTGTGACAATGAGAGTGCTATCAAGCTAGCCAACAATCCCATAAACCATTCTCGCACAAAACACATAGACATCCGACATCATTTCTTGAGAGACCATGAAGCCAAAGGAGATATCGCATTACGCCATGTGAGCACCGAAAAACAACTAGCCGATATCTTCACAAAGCCTTAGCCGATATCTTCACAAAGCCTTTAGATGAGTCAAGATTTTGTGCTTTGAGGAGTGAACTAAATATCATTGATTCTCGTAATGTGGCTTGATGTCTTGCACATATTTGTTTTCACCTAGAGACCTAGACAAATGCTTTGACAAAATATTGTGTGTGATTTCAAAATCTATTTTGCATGCTTCTCTTATGTCCATGGCTATGTACTGTTTATTTGAAATCTGGAAATGATTGAAGTTTGTGTAGTATATCACACAAAGTTCTCCTAGAATAGCCCTCTGTCCGTTCTGGAAGTGCACAGTCGGTAGTACCGCCATAGGGTTGGTAGTACCGACGTCGGTAGTACCGACTCCTATGGGCGGTAGTACCGACCGTGTGGACCCGAGTATAAAAGGTCGCGGTGAAATCCTTTTCAAACCTAATCAATCAATCCTTTTTCACCGCTCAGCCGCCGCCAGCCCGCCGTTCAGCCGTACAGCCGCCGCGCCTTCTCTCCTCTCGATCTCCTTCCTCCTCCACCCAAATCCAAATCTCTCCGGTGGAAAGGTGCTTGGGAGCAAGGAGATCGTCTTGGTGGTGTTCTTGAAGCCCGAAGTTTCTTCCTTCATTGGATTTCGACCTCTTCTACACGAGTAACAAGGTACTAGGGTGTTCTTGCCCGATCTCTTAATGTACCTTGTTCTAGGTCGATTCCTTGGTAGGATTGCTCTATCTAGTGTGTAGATGCTTCTAGGATGTATGGTTTGCAAGATTCATGGACGATTTGTGCGATTGGATTGAAGGGAACCGCACACTGCTGTGCGGTCGGTAGTACCGACCCTCTTCGGGCGGTAGTACCGACCGCGCGCAGCGAGCCGTTCTCCTCCCTCATTTCAATCGTCATCTTTGCTACATCCTTTGAAGTTGTCTTTCTATCACCTTTGTCTCACTTCGGTCTATGCTATCTTGTTCTAGATGTCGCATGGCCGGAGGCCCTCTCACCAGGCCGGAGATGATGAGGAAGAGTATGTGGCTTTGGGGCTTGGGGATGTGCAGCAGGGAGAGACGCAGCGCCGCAATCCCACACATCATGCTCGTCCTGGTGGCAGTAGCGAGGATGTCCCTCGTCAGGTCCGTGGACGTTCGTCCACGGGTCGTCGTAGTACCGACAGCGGCAGAGGCAGATCCGGTGGCAGTGGTGCAGGCAGTGGTGTAGTTGGGAACGATGCAGGTGGGAGTGGTCATGCTGCTCCTCCGCCTTCTCCGCCCCCTGTCGCTGGTCCGCCCGGGCGCCTGCATAGCGTCATTGTGGGTGGTGTGACTCAGGCGGCTGGTCCTGAACGTGAGGGTCGTTCCATCGATCCTCGCGTTGGACCGCCATCTCCTCCGACTTCAGGGTTGTTGCTTATCAACCGAGTGTTTCATATGCACCCTGAAGCTGGAGCTTTGATGTCTGCCCCCGCACATCTTGGAAATACCATGGACTACTCCGACAGGAAGAAGGGAAACTTGTTGAGATCCCAGAGGTCAGAAAATCCATATCTTTTTGTTCGGGATGATACAGTGGACAGGAGGTTTTGGTCCCGCTTTCAGCAGGACTATTATGTATTTGTTTGCTGGAAGAATTTCTGTGCCAAAGGACATCCTCCCCTCTTTGAGCATAAGCGGCTGGCAATCCGCTCCTTGATAGACAAGGATTCGGAAGAGATTCAGGCTTTGGTGCAGAGGTTAGAGGAATGGAGGATTCTGGGGTTAGTGTCTGGTGAGCGCAGCTACAACTAGGAGATAATCTGTCAGTTTTGGGCAACCCTTTTCATTGATCAGGAGGCTCAGGTGCTGCACTGGATGACCCAAGAGGTCCACTACCGGTGCAACTTCGTCACCTTTGCTAGGTTGTTGGGCTTCAACCGTGAAGACAGGGATGCTCCTCGCTTATCTGAGATGTATGGTGGGGGCATGTACACAGAGCAGCTGCAGAGTTCATGTGTCTACATGGATGGTGTAGTGGCAAACTTCAAGGTCCCTGGCCTAAAGCCTGCCTACTTTGTCCTTAACAACTTGATGCGCTTGACTCTAGATCCTAAGGTTGGAGACCAAGACAACTTGAGAGATGATGCTGCCAAGATCCTTGTCCGGTTTGCTTTGCCAGATGGCCGGTTCAGCATCTCACACTTTCTCTGGCAGAAGATCTCAGATGTCTATAGTGACCCTCACAAGAACCTGCCTTATGCTCCATATCTAATGCACATCATTGAGCATGTTGTGGGAGCTACCTTTGAGTACGACCGGACGGTGAAGGAGTACGGTGTTCGGAAGTTTACATCGATCGTCAAGGACAAGGCTGTTGAAGACGACGAGGTTCTAGCAGCAGCAGCGCCTGACGAGGCTCATGGCCCCGAGCAGGCTAGTGGGGATGTACCTCCTGCTACCGCTCCTCCTCCGCGTCGTGAGAGGCATAGGAGTGGTGGTCTTCGCTCCACACTCGGCAAGATTTTCGAGTGGATGTGCTACAGGGCCGAGCGCGACGAGCGGCATCATCAGGAGGTGCGTGAGCACCTTGGTCTCCCTCCGCGTTCTCCGCCCCGACCCCATCCAGATCCTTTTGCCGAGTATGATGCTCAGCCCCAGCACGATGATGATGATGATGATGATGATGACGGTGGTCAGCAGCAGCCCCAGCAGCACGGTGGTGGTGAGGCTGGCTTTTACAGCTCCATGTTGTACCAGTCTCCTCAGTTCTATCCTCAGCCTCCACCACAGTACCAGGCTCCTCCTTTCTACCCTGACTATGGTGCGGGTACGTCCTTTGCTGGCGGATCCACATCATATCACGGTGGTGGTGGCGGCTCGTACATGGGTTTTGCTGGCCCCGACGCTGATCCAGCTGGGAGTGGTGGTTTCCGCGACTCTACTTCTTCGCCGGATTCTTCTGCTCCGTCGCCGTTCCCAGGTGGTGATGTTGGTGCGGGTGCTTATTCCTCTCTCTTCGGTGATCCTTATCATGGTAGGTCTTCCAGCAACTACTACTAGTTCTTTGCTTATCTTGGCCTTCCCGTTTTGGTACTTGATGCCAAAGGGGGAGTGTTAGGCTTTATCTTGATGTAATAGCTAGCTGTGAGAGAGGGTTAAACTTTGAGAACTAAGTGTGGTATGCTACTTTTAAACTTGTGATGTGATGTTGAGGATGTAAAACATTTTTTGCTTAATGTTAAATTCATGTATGGTTTATCCTCTATTAATGCTCTTGTCTTGGTGATTGTTGTTTTCGATATGGCTATGAGATTTGAGTCTTTTTCTTTCTTCCATAGTCATTCGCTTCTCTTACTTCATTGTTTTGTGGATCACCATGTCATATTGTTTATGCATCACAAAACTGATATATATGTTGTCACACACACTTAGGCACCCCACGGATTGCAAAATTTAGGGGGAGCTCTTGTTCTTGTGTATGCAACCTTGTTTTTTAATCAAGGTTTGAAATTCATATCCAAAGCATACACTAAGGGGGAGCTTGAACTAAATTTTGGAATTCAAAAGCTTCAATTCTTTCTATCCTTATTCTAAGCCTAAGTTGGTTGTCATCAATTACCAAAAAGGGGGAGTTTGAAAGTGCATTCGCCCCCAATGTGGGTTTTGGCTAATTAATGACAATCAAATTAGGGACTAACCGGTTTATAAAAGCATGTATGCAGGTGTTAGTCCTAAGAAAGATTTGAAACGTTGAAATCTCATGAACAAAGCACGTTGGATACATTTGGACATAAAGATGCCTAGCTCAAGTAGTAGTTTAAAATTTCAATTTTAAACTTGAGTTATAGGTAAGCCGGACTATCAAGAGGGTCACAAATTATGTTGGCTAGATGTGAAGAAAAGTGCTCAAATCGACTAACAATAGTTTGCTTGAGAGACACCGCACAAACATGAACACATAGAGGGTATTTTTATGTGGTCGGTAGTACCGACCACGGCTTTTCCGCGCAGTGCTCAAACACCCTCTCTGTTTTGGATCGAAAATGACCTGGCGGTAGTACCGCTATAAGGTCGGTACTAACGCCCTCGGTGGTACCGACCAAGGTCGGTAGTAAGCTTGGTTTCGCAGACCTCTCTGTTCGCGCTCAAAATGACCTGGCGGTAGTACTGCCATTATGTCGGTACTACCGCCCTCGGTGGTACCGACCCTGGTCGGTAGAAAGTCAAGTTTTACAGATGTCTGGATGGATCGTTTTTGGCCTGGCGGTAGTACCGTCATAGGGCCGGTTCTACCGCCCTCGGTGGTACTGACCCCTGGCCGGTAGTAACCAAGTTTGCTGGGCTCTCTGGACTGACGCGCTTTTGACTTGGCGGTAGTACCACCATTATGTCGGTACTACCGACCCTCGGTGGTACCGACCCTGGTCGGTAGTTTCCGAGGGACAAGTCCCTAACTGCGGAGCTGTCTGTTCGTGGCCAATTTGGCCTGGCGGTAGCACCGTCATAAGGCCGGTACTACCGCCCGCGGTGGTACCGACTTGAGGTCGGTAGCTGACTTTTTGGTCAGATCTGGATCTGTGCGACCGTTATGAACTGGTCGGTACTACCGACCATGGGTGGTCGGTACTACCGACAAGTCTCGGGACTGAGGGAGTATAAATACTTCCCCTCTTCACTTTTCACGGTGACTCCACTCATTCCACTCACTTATTGCTGACCTAACTTCAGACAAACACTCTCCAAGCATTGACTCCTCCCCTCTCTCTCCCCCTTTGCTCCTAGATCCATTCTCTTGCAAGATTTGAGCTAGGGAAGTGAGATTAGAGAGTGGGAAGCTTCGATCTATGACTTGAGCACTTGGTTTCCATCTAGCCGGCTTGATTTGTGTCTATTACTCTTGAGCTCTTTGAGCTCTAGCCGGTTAGGTGTTCTTCGTTGTAGCCCATATTGATTCATTTGTGAGGGATCCCCGAAGTGTTTGTATTTCCCCTGTGATTTCTAGTGGAGAAACTCCCGTAGCCTTTGTGGTTGCTTGAGTGAGGCAAGGAGGTGAAATAGACTCCGACCTTTGTGGTCACCTCAACAACGAGGACGTAGGCACTCCTTTGTGGATTGGCCGAACCTCGGGATAAATCGCGTGTCCCGTGTGCTTGTTGTTGTCTCTACTTTCTATATTACGCTTGTTGTTGTGTTCTTCGTGTTCTTCCTATCCCTATCTCCTTTTTAGGTTGGGAAGGCTCGATCTACTTCAAGGGAAGCAACCAAGGCTCGGTGAGAGTATGATTGCTATCTATCATGCTTAGGGAAGTGGGGTAGATTGTTGTATTACCTTCATAGCTTACATACATCGGATTCGTAGTTCCTTTTAGGATCACGGTGGTGCTGTTTGTTTGTGTCGGTAGTACCGGTGTTTCACACCCGGTAGTACCTACCTAAACAAACCGGCCTCTCCGGTTGTTATCTAACTACATCTTCTAGTTTGTGAAGTTTCAGATTATTAAAAATCACCTATTCACCCCCTCTAGGCTGATTTGATCCTTTCATGGAGACCGTGTTCCTACTCTAAACGAATTTTTATTAGTTAATTAGGGGGTTAGTGGTGCACTAGGGAGGTTGGGGGGGTGTGCGCCCCCCCCCCTCTCTCCGTCCCTGTCCTTGGCGACCTCTTGTGCATGCTCGCTCTCTCTAAAGCCGGTAATTTTGGTCCTTTCACGTATTTGATCCACATATGCCAGATGAAGCTATGAAAAGCTACTGATTTCAGCGCTATCCCACACTAGAACATGATTTAAGAAGCTTTATAGGAAAGTTTTTTTAAAAAACAAACTCATTTGAAAAAAAAAACAACTCATAAACTATTAGTGAAGTTACGTCAAATAGACAGGATCAAAATCTCAATGATCTCATATTAACACACACGTGAACCTAATTCAAACTATCCAGACGACGTCCCAAGTATGAAGCATCTCAGATGCGAGCACGTCATCTAGCATAGAGCTAGCTAGAAATTCAGAATGCCATACATGCGGACGTGGAAGATACAAGGGATAATAAGAGGGGCGGCCGGGAGTCACTACGCTTGAAGATGAGCTGGTCTGTATGGACTCGGACGCACAATGCAAGCTCTGGCGCCCACCAATTTGACGATGAAAACGAGAATATAAATCTAGTTGTTGAGGACATACAGTATCTTTTGTGCTATCTTTTTAAACGAGGTGGCAAATTAGAGGTAAGTATATTAGACTGAATAGTTTAAGCCGATAATTTATCTATTCATGACCCAAGTGTCAATTTCGCAAACCCCATATTGGAGATGATAAGTTTAGAAGCCTAACCATTGATAGACCGACCGGCTCGTCTAAACTTATTTCAGTTGATTTTAACTGTTTTAATAATATTCTGTAAGAAAGAATAGGTTATAATACGATTGATAAACCGATTTATAAGTTCAAGAGAATTATAGATGGGGATGGTGCTCAAAATGGTTATCCGCGGTTCTCTCATAGTTCACCTAAATGAACTAGATTGCAAAAATGAGGAGAGAAATTGTCTAGTTAGTTCATTTAGTTGAACTAGAGGAGAACCGCGGATAACAATTTGGAGCACCATCCCCATCCTTAGAGAATAGAGCCAGCTCTCATGTGTAGTATTAGAAAAAAGAAGCTAAGGTAGTTCACTCCACCCGTTTGGTACGTGTCTCGCTTGGAGTTTCAGTTTATCTACATTCTGTTTGAGTGCCATATAGCCTTTTCTATTCAGTTCTAGAACTTGTGGTTACAACGATTGAGCAATCTTGTCATCTTGTGTATATGCAAGGTAAAGGGCAAAAGACTCTGTCAATTCATTATTCATCCAATGAGTAAGCAGGACAGTGACAGTGAAGTTAGAAATCCTTTCAGTCCCACAGCTCTCACGTGTATGCTCATAAACAATGAAGTGCGTGAGTTGTTGGACTGAAGATGTACCTGGACGTGGTTGAAAAGTTCTAACTTCTAAGACAAAATACTCCTACTGTACGGAGTATATGACAAATGGTGGAGGCTGTACAAAACTTAAAACTGACTTAGTCAAATCACAAAAAAAACAAAACTTCAAACTGACTTGAGCCCGGCCTATCCAGGCCCAGCCCAGGGAGTGTCCCGTATTCTGCTCTGGACCATACTGCCAGGCCCATATGTACAATAGAAATCCACAATGATTGGGCTTAATGGCATGGAACGGAAGAGACGGAACTCTTCAACGAACGATGATGACTCTTTTTTTTTGTCAAGAAACGATGATGACTTTGTGAGTTGTGACTCGTGGAGTTCGTGGAGTCCCTGGCTGGCCGCGGCCGTAGGTGGCTAGGTGCACCCGCTCCAAACCAAAATCCCTGCCTGGAGGTGGCCCGTGGGCGTGTAGGACCAGTTGCGTGGGAAACGTGGGCTCTGCCTCCCTCCACATTTCCGGGACAACCTCGGGAGTCGGGACCCACGGGCAACACGTACCCATGCGGGTGGTGAGCTACGTGGCGGTGACGATAAGGCAGCCGATGGCGACGCAACGGCTCCGCGCGGGCCAGCACGGGCGCGGACATGGCCGCGGCGCACGGTAACCTCGATGCGCACGTCTCGTCGTCACCTTTTACGGGGCACATCCCCTTTGGAACGTGGGATTAGAAAACCGCGGGAACATGAGAAATATAGGAATAGGATACGAATACATGTGGAAAACAGAGGTTTAAAAACATGGAAATTTGGTGTTTGGACAGGCAAAGGAGAAACATAGGAAACTTAAAGGATGTTTAGGAGCAAATAGTGATTGCTTTCTTGATCAACCTAATTTATTATATTCCACTCTTGATTAGACACAAGCTGGTCTGGTGAAAGTCAATTGTTTGCCTTGTTCTTTGTGTATAGGAATTTTTCTATGAGGTCTAAGTGGATTGTTTTTCTCCTGTACTTTTCCTATGGAATTGAAAGGAAAGGAAAGTTTCCTTTGAATTTCCTACGTGCAATTCCTACGAACCAAAGGCTGCTATAGTATTTTAATCCTATGGAATCTCAATCCTATATTTTTCTTTTGTTTCACCTCCAATCCAAAGGGGGCCAGTTCTTGCAAGCGGCCCACACCCATGGGCTAGCTTTACTGTAAGCGGTAACGTTCTCAATTGCCAACTTTAACTGCAAACCAAAGCCGTCAAACGACGTCGTAACCAGATAGTTTTTCTTCTGGTCTTTGGCGTTTCCTGATTGCTTCTTAGCTAGTACGTACTGTACAAGGAGCAGGCCACACAGGCACACAGCAAAGCACGAGTCGCAGTACTACTACTACCACGTTAGCTTTATGCCAAATCCGCCGTTGATACTTCAGGTATATGGTAAGACGAACAGCACTGGGGAACGGCATGCGTTCCGTTAACGCATATAGCGTACGCGTTCACGGACGGGAGAGCTGCAGCGGCGTCCGCTACGCTGTCCGCTACCCGCGCCCGTCCGTCAAATTCGGCGGGATAGCGGACGGATAGCGGACGTGCGCTCCAGGCCGGTGGCCCCACCACGCGCTGCCCTGGACGGAAGGAGTGAGGGAGGTGCCCGCGCTGCCATGGCCGGAAGGAGAGAGGAAGAGCTCCGCTGCGTGGAGAAGGAGGAGAGCGTGGGCGGCGCGTGAGCTCCGCCGCCGGGGCCGCGCGGGCGAGTTCCGCCGCCGGCCGCGCGGGCGAGAGCTCCGCCGGAAGGAGCCATGGCCGGAAGGAGCTCTGCAGGGGCGGCACGGAAGGAGCCATGGCCGGAAGGAGAGAGGAAGAGCTCCGTCGGCCGCGCGGGCGAGAGCTCCGCCGCCGGGGCCGCGCGGGCGAGCTCCGCCGCCGGCCGTGCGGGCGCGTGGAGAAGGAGGAGAGCGCACCGCCGCTGGGCCGCGTGGGCACGTCGAGGAGGAGGAGAGCGGGTTGCGTGTGCGAATGGATAAGGAGGAGAAGGGGAAAAGAAAAAGGAAAAAAAATCCTGACACATGGGCCCTACGGTGGATAGAGTATGATATAGATGATGAATGAGTGTAAAAGAATTGGATATAGAGGAAAGAATCTTGATGACCAGACAGTATAGAGGATGAAAATAGAGGAACGTGAGTACGGATAGTCTAATGTAGCGCCACTGCGCCAGCGATGCCACGGCGCCCAGGCTTTGGTGCGTGCGTGTACAGAGTGGAGAAGCTTCCTTCCTCGGGTCTGCGGCCAGCGGGGCCCGCGAGGGCGGCATCCACCACGTCACCCACATGACTGGGATATACCCAGCTGGTCCTCGATCTCGAGTGACCGCACCAGGCAACCCGCCGGGACGCGTAGACCGGCTCCCGAGCGGACACGTGCGCACGCGACGCGCGATAGGGGTGACGCGGACCACGCGCACCGTGGTCGAGCAGCGCAGGCCGCACAGCTCACCCGCCCTGCCCGGAGCCCCGGTCCACACCCATCACCCAAGCTCGCGTCGCATTGCGTCTGACTCCGGCCGAGGTCTTTAGACTACCCGCACCGGTGCCTGTAAAGGCATCCGGTACGCGGCCACATCCGCCTCTACAGGTTGAAAATCGCCGCACCGGGGGCCGCTACCGCGACCTCCATGCGTGCGCGACCGCCATTCGTAGCGGCTTCCCGGACGGCCGGTATGCGTGCTTGTGGGGCCCGCCTGTCCTCGCGCCGCGCGCCGTCGCCCGGGTCGCGCCGTCACCCGTCGTCTGCGCCGGAGAAGAGGGAGGACGAGGCCACCGGATCCGCCATGAAGACACTCGCCCGCCGCCGCCATGGACGTGCAGGGGCCCGGATCTGCGGGCGGAGGGAGGGAGGAAGGAGGAGGGCGGTGGGCGGCGCGGCCACCGGCTGGGAAGAGGAAGACTGGATCTGCGCGGGCGGATGAGCGGGCCGAGGGAGGGAGGAAGGAGGAGGGCGGCGCGGGCAGAGGAGCAAGCAGAGGGAGGGAGGAGGGCCGCGCTGCGCGGGCGGAGGAGCCGGCGGACGGAGGGAGGAGGAGGGCCGTGCGGGCGGAGGGAGGGAGGAGGGCAGCGCTGCGCGGGCGGAGGAGGCGGCGGACGGAGGGAGGAGGGCCGTACGGGCGGAGGAGCAGGCGGGTTGTGCGGCGCAGGCGGTGGATGCGGGAAGGGGAGGGATAATAAAAAAAATCTGACAAGTGGGGTATAGAGGTTGATATAGAGGTTGAATGGATGCAGGAGAAATGAGTATAGAGGAGAGAATCTTGCTGACTAGGCACTATAGAGGATGAATATAGAGATGCGGATAGTCTTACGCTTGATCGCGCACGGACACCAGCAGCAGCTCCCAACCGAGCCGGTCGAACTGCCCGGCATTAGTGCTCGACAGTCCCACAGGTCATTTACACAGGTGCTAACAAGTGTGTTTCGCGGGGCAAATGGTGCTGTCATGAACTTGGCAAATTGACAAATGTGTTTGTGATCGAAAGGAGTAAATTATGCGTGATCCAATCGAACCGGACGCCGATACGCCCTCGCCAAACCAATACGGTATATACGTATATACGTACACTGCATAGGTTAGTATTCAGGAAGGGAGACCCATATATTATGTATATACAGTACGCAGAAATACACCGTGTCTGTTGTAGTTACTCCACACCCGCGGTAGTAAAAAAAATCGTGGTGAACCGAGCGTAGCTCGGCTGGTTAGGTTCGTGGCGGAACCTATCCACCCCTTGAACCTGACATGAGTGTTTATTTTTTTTATTTATTTCAGAATTTAATGACGTTATTTTTGTAGGGGTAGATGATGTGTCGTGTTTGTTAGTAGAGTTGGGACTCGTGTCGTGCCGTGCCGGCTCGGCCTGGCCCTCTCGTGCTTCGTGCCGCTTCAGATCGTGTCCTCTAGGCACGCGAGGCACATCGGGCCGTGTCGATGTGGCACGGTAATTTATTTTCTCTGCCCAAGCACGGCCCGTGGCACGCAGGCACGCCTTCAGGTCGTGCCGGCCCAAGCACGGCTCTCAAAATATCTATGCTAAATGTTACTCATGATTTAAGAAATATATATTTTATATGTACTCCCTCCGTTCCAAATTATAAGTTATTCCAAGAATCTTGGAGAGTCAAAGTTTTTTAACTTTGACCAAAATTATCTAACAAGATAATAACATCTATAATACCAACTAAGTATTATTAGATTCTTCATTAGTTATATTTTCATAATATACATATTTGATGTTATAAATCTTTATGCTTTTCTCTATAACTTTGGTCAAAGTTGAAAAACTTTTACTCTCCAAGATTCTTGGAACGACTTATAATTTGAAACAGAGGGAGTAGTATTTTCATGATAGTTTAGATGGTTTTCATAATCTATTTAAGAATTAGATAAAAAGTGGTATAATAAATGCTACAAAATCATATTGTAGAGTTATAAACATGTCTACGTGTCATTTTCGTGTCGTGCCGGCCCAAGCACGGTCCAAAGTTCGGGCCGAGCCATGTGGCCCGCTGTGCTGAGATAGGCACGACACGACCCTCGTATTTGTGTCGGGTCGGCACAGTCCAAAATATTTCGTGTCGTGTCAGGAGATCGTGCCATGACTCGCCCTCAAATGACAAGGCCAAGTCCTAGCTCTATTTGTTAGTGTCTACTCCCTCCGTCCCTAAAAGAGTGTCGCTTCGCTTCCCGAGAAACGATTTTGACTAATTATATATTAAAAAATATTAGTAGTTATGGTACATAATTAGTATCATTAGAAAGATCTTTGAATCTAGTTTTTTAACAATTTTTTTAAAGATTTAAATGTTACACATATTTTTTATAAATTGAGTCAAACCTGTGACACGTATCCCACGGCGACGTTCTTTTAGGGACGGAGGGAGTACGTCTTTACCTGGGTCTTACTCTTTAGAAAAATCGTGGACGCAAAGGGTCGATGCGCATCTGACGTGTGGCGGGACGGGTACGCCAACTGATTTCCCGCAGCCCCAGCCAAAGTGACTGCCACGCGCCCACGCGCTCACCAGCTATCGGCCGCCAACACGTGCCCCCGTGAGACCGTGACGTGGCTACGCCTTTCGCTCACCTCGCGCGAGCGACAAGTCCCTTCCCTGCCCTCCCTGCGGCTACTCTCGCCTACCCCGGCTCTCACAACTCAATCAAACGCCCCCGCCCCGTCGCACGCACAGGCGGCATACGCACAACGCTTCCCCCTCCCTCTCCTCGCCTCCCCGCCGCCGCGGCACCGTGTCTCTCCTTTCCGAGTCCCGCCTCCCCCGGTGGCCGGTGGTGGCGCGTACGTGTCTCCCCATCCGGCTCGTCCGCCGATCGTCGCGAGGCCTCTCCTTCGACCCCGACCCCGACCCCGACCCGGCGCGGCCACCGGTTCCAGCCTCCAGGTACGCCCGATCCATCTCCCTCTGCCCTCCTCGACTCCTACCACGCAACGCAATGCGCTCTCCAGTAGTTGCACCCCCGCTCCGCCCATGCGAGCTGCGACTTCGCAAAGGCTCTCGACTTCTCGAGAGATACGCCGCAGCATGCTCGGCTGTGCTCTGCTCCCTGAGTCTGAAATTTCGCTGCTTCCCGTTAGCGAGGATCCGGTAGCACAGGTGTACAGTAGGCGTCTGGCGTGCCGGTGCAGCATGCATCGGTGCTAGTGCTACTACATGCTTTGCGTTGCCAGCTCGCTGGTGACGGCTACGACATGGTGATGCGCCTGCGGGAGTAGCTTCTATTCCCTCCTCCCTTATCATGTCTCTTCAAAACGAGCACGTTACTCCTATAGGCTGTATGGTGAAATTGTTCCCCGTACAGGATCTCCTTGCCGTCTCCCGGCGTTACCTCGCCTTTGTATGTCCAACGAGACTGCTGGTGTGCGTGGACGGCGGGCTGTTTAGGATTCTGAATGGTGGTCGTAGCGTAGTGGTCTTGGACAGAGTTCGATTAGTTCGTCATCGCCGGTGACGGTGCACACTCCTCTTGTTATTGGTACCGAATGCAAAATATAGCATTAGCTCAGCCTTTTAAAGATGATGACACTTGAGCTTAATTGGTTCGGGGACACGATCACACGATAGAAAAACAAAACCATCACTTTTCAGCCTGATGAAACAAGCTGATGTTACTTCCCACTGTCTGAGTTTTTTTTTTCTGTCCCTGCCTTAGAAGGCAGCATTAGTAATGATGTGACTTATCAACCGAAAGTTTGATTGTAGGATGGCTTCATCAGGCTCGTACCACTGTTCAGTGGTCCTGTCATATAAGTGAAAAGTGCACGACAAATTATTGGATACACTACACTTGAGGCTCTAACCGGCTTTAATACTTACAAACCAGCCGTGGAACCATGTTTTTTTTCACTCATAATAAATAAAGTCATACAAATAAGTATTAGCTGCTTTAAGTCCTGCTCTGTTTCATTTTCTTCATGCAACGGATAGAAGATAAAAAGGATTTCAGAAAATAAATTCTCGACGCGAAGCTAAATGATCTAGCCTATCACTTCACCTTTTACCTTTCCCCCAATGGTGAAAAGTATATAATTTCAATCTTGACACGAAGCCCTGTTCGCTTGATCTTATCAGGTTGTATAATGTTTTTTCTCTCATAACAAAACACACATAAGCCGGCTTATTAGCCGCAGAAACCATCAAGTGAACAGCCCCGGGCACATGACTATACCATGCAATGGACACATGACTAGTGTTTTGCAAAATAAAAGCCCTACCCTTAACTAAAGGAGGTAAGCACCCAAGATGATTTAAATGTTGTAAACAGGTATATTAGAACACACCCACCATCTGGATAACATTAACCTATTCTCCAATGGATACAGTTACATTTTACAATTGTGATTCTCCTGTACATACACTAAAAAAAAAATATCTAGTGTTGACCTGGAAGGACCAGGAATAAGCATGGACTTGCAAGTTACACTAACTGCTAATTGCACATTTGTGGTATGTTCATAAATATTACGGATATAATTAATATCAATTTGAGTAATCTAGTTTCATGAAAGCTATGGTAGCAGCTTGGTTCTTTTAATGAACTTTGAGCTGGAATGATGCGTTGGCTACTCGAGTGAAGCTTACAACTACAAAATGTCTTCCCTCCCCTTGAACACATAAGAGAGTTGCACATCATTGTATTTAGAATAAAAATGGTGGAGAGCTTACAACTAATCACAATTTGATGCTAATTACTATTCACTGAATGATGAAGCAGACATTTTGGAAGTTTTATTTGCGCAGATGATATTTTTCTTAAGTAATCTCACATCTCTATCATAAAAATATGCAGGCATTCACAAAAAAAACATGGGGCATGATGAAGCTGTAGTTACTCAGAATTCAGTAAAAGCAGCATCACCACCCAAGGTAAATACATTGAATAACCATTGTTTTTCTTGCTGATTTTGCAATCATTGGATTTTATCGGAGGCTAAAAAAGAACAATCAAATGCATAGAGAGGTCCAATTAAAGCTTTGTTGGTATAAATGTCGTCTATTGTTAGTATTGTAGGTGTTCTTTTTTCTTTCCTTTGCCATTGTTACAAAGTAACAGAAGGTTTTACATCCGACAGCAATCAAGCATACATATAATGTTCTCAATAAACTTTACTAGTTATGACTTTATTGGTCGACTATGCAGGTTTGGTATCTAATTAATAGCTGACTATTTTGCAGGATCAGGCAGCTATTTATCCATGCCTTGATTGGTCGACTATGCAGGTCAACTGCTTTTTTTTCCTGATTATCGTTGAAATCAAGTTTTCCTTTGGCATTGAGCAATTGACTAAACCAGAGGACCATCGATGCAGGCATATTATGGCCCAGGGGTCTTACCACCAGCATTCTTTAACCCAGGAATAGCGCCTGCTCATGTCCCTCCACCATATATGTGGGGTCCGCAGGTATTTCAAGTTAAATCTTGATATATCAAATGCTGCATACATTTTGAGGTCTTGTACAATTATAACCTCTCCCAGTGCCTCTGCAGAATATGCCACCAGCTGCCTTTGGAAAACCATATGCTGCAATATATCCACATGCTGGCGGCTTCCTGCATCCCTTCATGCCCCTAGTAAGCATGGCATTGCGGTGTACTTATCTCTATTTTGGCTCATACTTTAGTAATTAAACTAAGATGTTACTATATTTCATTACATATGTTGACTGTTTTATATTTTTTTGTGTGAAGATGGTAAACCCATTGAGTGCAGAGCCAGCTAAGTCTGTGAACAGCAAAGATAATAGTTTAAATAAGAAACTGAAGGAAATTGGTGGAACTGCTGTGTCAAGTGGTAACAGTGAAAAGACAAGGTGGTTACATTATATTTCTAAAATAATTTCCTATGAATAGCAAGTGTACTTTTCTGGCATGTTTGTTATCTTTCTGTAAACTGAGTTCTTTTGTATCTGGATGCTGTGAATTTAGTGGGGATTACAGCCTAGAAGGATCCAGCGATGGAAACAACCAAAAGGTATTGTTCTGTGGTCAATGGTGTTATGATTTTCCTAGGTAGCCAAGAAACACTGACACTTAAGCATTTTTTTTTCATTCTTATAGGTGAGTGGAACGCCAAAGAAAAGGAGCTTAGATGATAGGACTACATCAGGTACTCTAGTGAAATAATCCTCTACTCATTATGTCGTTAATCATCATCAAACATAGATATTGCATGTTTTTCAGTCCGGCGATCCAGAATTCTTGCTTGTTATTTCACTACTTGTTTGCTATATCGAATCAATCGTCAGAAAGTTTCAGTGATGTGACAAAAGGCCTTGATTTCCACCACTTTTTTGTTCAGAAACATGTGGAGTTTCAGCAACTAATGATAAACCAGGAGAATCAGGAAGATTACCAACTTTGTCCAATGTGCACATTCCAGATACGATGATGAAACCATGTGTGAGCACTGGTAGTGACTTCAAAGCTAGTGGTGCAACATCAACCGAATGGCCAGCTAAGGTATGTTTGACGTGGCACTTGGAGTGGACAGTTATGCTTTTCTCACCTTCTGAATTCTGATCTGGTTGGCAGTGCGTGATGACTTTGTTTTCGGTATCCCCTCCTCGTTAAAAGATGCCACTAGAGAGTACCTTAAGGCACCTGGCACCGTTCAGTTGATGCGGAATCTTGGTCTGGAACCGTTCCTAGCAGGAACGCTAGTCTAATTTGCATAATATTTGATGGCCTGGAACTATTCCTCGGCAGGAATCCTCTAACCGAATGAACCCTAAAGGGTTTCTGGATTGCTGTTTTGTAGAATTAATTGGTATTGTTATGAGCTGCTAGAATGGGTTCAACTTATAGGAATAAATATTCTTGGTTTGCTCGAAGTGATTGGAATGTATAACTGTTGCTGTATTTTCAGGACGACAAGGAATCAAAGCGTGAAAGGAGGAAGCAGTCAAATAGGGAATCTGCCCGACGCTCAAGGCTGAGGAAGCAGGTAAACCCAAGATGCCCTTGTCAACCATGCTATTAATTGTTTCGGAAATTATTCGCTTCAGAAAAGTTCTGTGACACCCCCTTATTGAGAGCAAAACGTATATATATATACGGAGTATTCAGCTCGCAGAGTTGAGGGCGCCTCAATTATAGCTCAAGTGCTCAACTCAACCTTTCTTACATAATTGCTCAAGTTAGCTTTTTCCTGTCGTTTCAGGCTGAGACTGAAGAACTGGCTAGAAAAGTAGAGTTACTGACCGCAGAGAACACATCCATCCGAAGCGAAATTAGCAAGCTAACGGGGAGCTCCCAGAAACTAAGAATGGAGAATTCGGCTCTGATGGTACTTCCTCTCTTACCGGCATATACATACTTGAACTCTTACTCCACATTCCGTTTGCTTCGAAATATGACCATGTCCCATTTTTTCTGAAACGAACCCCTCACATCATATCACATCACTCACAGGAGAAATTTGCGGACGGTACACTAGACCAAACACCAGAAGCGTCCGCAGGACACCAGACGGCCACCGCGCCACCGTCGGCTCGCGTCGTCAAGAACTTCCTCACTATGATGGACGGTGAAGGCCCGTCGAGAGGCGTCGGCGTCGGCGTCGGCGGCAGCCGGCGCACGGAGCACGGTGCGCCCAGGCTCCGCCAGCTCCTGAGCTCGGCCTCGGGTCCTCTGGCGGCTGACGCCGTGGCCGCAAGCTGATCCGGTCCTTCCCTTGCGCTCAGCGCGTGCACGTGTGTGGCGGCCTGTCGATTTTTTTGAAGAACGCCCCAAGCTGCCCCGCGAACGCACGGACGACCTGTAAATTACAGTAGCTATATATGCTCCTGTCCAGATGGTATGTTCCGGATCGGGCATCGTTCCGGCCGCTCTGCCGAGAACCGAGATGCGGATTCCGCCTGGCTGTTGCTGGTGTTTTCTTCACTGAGCTTTTGACTCTGTTGTCTAAGCTCCTGCGCCGATGCAAACTGAATCGACTGACACGATGATGTAGCAGATGCTAATAATAACCATCACGATGTTTACTTCTGAACTCCATTTCTGTTCGTTGATGGATTGTGTCTGCCCGTTTGCAAGTTACTCCGTAAGTTAAAATGGGTCACATCGTTGCGCATTTGCTGCATCTGAAGGACGCAACGTCGTCATAGGGCACCGGCCTCTGCCTACTCAAGTGATCATGATTCATGAAGGCAACTAGGCAAGAGAAGCCCGTGCAGGTGCAGTCACTGCAGTGTACGACGTGGATCTGAATCGGCGCGGTAGGTTGACGCATGGTCCAGGGCTTTTGGATCGGACCTAGCATTGCACGGTGTGTACTTGCTTTTGACCCGACGCACGACCCTTGACCCATGTGGCAACATCATGCGGCCTACTCTGGTAAGCGCTTTCTGCAAAACGGGTCTTGTGCCGAATTTTTTGTGGCGATCTCCAATTTTCGAAAGGGGATGTTTGGATGGGAGCTACGCTCGCCACGCCCAACATGCGGCAGAGTGTGGCGCACCGCAGGTTCGGCTAACTTTTGTGGCGCCGCACTCTGTGGCGAGATATCACACCTTTTCTTCAGTAAAGCTGTTGTGGCGGCCTCATCTGCGTCAGAAACCAAACACTTGCTCTGATTGTTGTGGCTTGCCTCGGTTGTGGCGTGGCGTATCATGGCCGTGAACCAAACAAGCTCACCCCACTTTCCTTGGCGATTCGCCGTTTTTTTTTTTGACCTACTAGGGACCAAACTGAGGTTCTACTCTTATATACACCGGCAAAAAGGTTAGGTAGCCTCGAAGAGCAGCAACTCGAGCTAGCCTTTGCTTAGAGCCCCTAAACTCACATTTAGAGCATCTCTAAATGTTTTATATATTTTACTTGACAAATCTTTTATTTTACCAACTCTAAAAAAATGTGCCAAGTAAAAATAGAGTTTCTCTTCAAAAGTTTGCTATTTTTTGACTTGTCAAAACCAAAACCACTTTTGCAAAGTGAACACTGAACTTTTATCTAAACGAAAACAAATCCTCTTACCTTTTTCTTTGTCTCTGGTACTTTCGTAACTGAAACTCTAGAAAGAGTTTCAAATTATTTTTTAATCTCCTAATCACTTTTGGCAATCTGTATGCGCGGGTAAAGATACGCGCTGGGGAGAGGAAGATGTCAAGTTGAGATGTCAATCTATTAGAGACTATTTTTCTTTATTTTATAATTTTTCTGTGGATGCTTAATTAACATAGTAAACTCTTGAAGATGCTCTTAGAGCATCTCCAACGGTTTTGCAAATGAGCTTTGCATTCTTGTCTTCGCAAAAAAAGTCTACAAATCTCCTATCCAACGGTTTGGCAAATGGTCTTGGCATTTTTAGCAACTTGTCAAATACCAGGTGATATTTGGCATATATGCCAAGCTACGGTTCACTTGGCAATCGCCCTCGCGTGCTACTCCCGCCGGATATTTTCCTCTTGCGCGTATAATTTTTTAGTTTTGCCAAGTCAAATGCAAAACCGTTGGAGATTGACTCTTTTTACCTTTGCCATATTAATTTGAGAGTTGGCAAATACCAGGTTTTGCCAAACAAAAAATACAAAACCGTTGGAGTTGCTCTTAAGAGCTTAAAAACATGTGGTTTAGCAGGCCCTCTACTTGGAGCTTAGGGGCTCACATTCAGGCCCTCTACCTTGAGAGGCCCTCTTCTGAAGAGCCTTAGCTTTGTTTGCGTAGTGGAATTCGGTCCAACTCACTATACCTACGAGCTGGCGTCCCTCGGACTCAGGTCTCACCCTGGGCATTCAGTATTTACTGAACTGATTAGTATGGTACTTCGGTTTTCACACAAATTCAGTTCTCAGAAAATTGGTATCGATCGGTTGCTTGTAAAAATCGATAAGGAGGAAATTCAGTTTTGGTATTTACCGAAAAATACAGAATTGGTCATAGATGTCGGGTGCACACTTGCCTTACCCCCGCACACGCGCAGGGGAGCGGCGAAGGTAACCGATAGTCAAAACCAAATGCGAAGGTACAGGGAAACAGGAACAGTGGTACTATAGCTCTATTCCAAAAAAACCGTGTCCATTACACTGTCCATCCCCTGGTATTTATAGGGAATACCAAGGGACGCTGATCGAATTACAAAAAGGGCACAAGAAAGATTCATTTACGGTGTACGACGAAAGAGCAGAATTGTACAAACACAGACGGTGCGGAAACCCTAGCTAGCCTTCCATATGTCCGCCGCCACCTGACTCGCGCTCACCCTCTCGGGGACGCGAGGGTTGACCTCCGGCTTGTGAAATCATCCCTCTAGTCACGAGGTCTGTGTCCGCTCGCCACCCGTTGAGCCTAAGCCTCCTAGCGAAGGTGTGCGGGACGCGCGAGGGTTGCTTCCAGTGTTCTTCACTTCTTTTGCCTGCAGGAAACGTCAAACATTCTGAGGGTCGAGCCAGTATTCGAGGGTTAGAAAGGTGACTCGAGGGACTTAACAAATAACAAGGGTTTTCACGAAGGTGTGCAGGGCGCATGAGGGTCGTTTTCTGAGTCAGCCTGCATGACGTCACTGCCGAGGGTCCCTTCCCCCAACAGTAGCCCATCGATGGCTTGGATCTAAAAAACGATCTTTAGGCTCAAGCATCGCCTTTGTTTGGAAATGAACAGTGTCCCTCGGCAGCGACGCCCGCGGCTGCTTGTGGGCCGGGTCGTTGTATTTTATTTGTGACGTTGGGGTCCATCTCATTTTTTGCGCCGTGGTTTTCGGGGTCCGAGCCGATCTTGTCGGGCTGGGTGGATCGTGCCTTGGCCTATAAATAGGTGGGGTTGGTGGATGGTTCAAAACTGTGCCATCCTCTTGCTATAGCCGTCCTGCTGCTGCGCTTTGCTTGTTGCGAAGGTTTTCTCGGTTTGTTTGCGAAGGTTGGGTGAGTCGCTTGTTGTGCGAAGGTTTTGAGCTGGAGAGATGGCTAGGTTGAAACAGACTGCTCGCGTTGCGTCTCCGATTGCCGCGGATGAGGGGATAACCTTCGAGTTTGGACTTAGCCGGGTTTGCAGTTCGGATCTGGCATCTTATGTCAAGCGAGGCTAGATTGAGGATGGAAAGGCGAGGAGCAGTGCTGGAGAGACTGTTCCAAAGCCAGAGGCTGATGAGGTTGTTGTATTCGAGGAGTTCTTTTCGGCTGGTCTACGTTTTTTGGTTGCTTGCTTTGTGTCTTCTATTCTGGAGAGGTTAAATTTGAGGTTTCATCAGCTCACACCATCATGCTTCACGAAGCTTTCAGTATATGTCTGGGCGTGCCGTTCTCAGGGCGTTGTCCCTCACGTCGAGGGTTTTGTTCGAACTCATCGTGTGCATATGCAGCCTCGCAAGATTGTGGATGGCGAAGGTAACACAAGTCTCGGTCAGTTCGCGGTGTACACCTTCTGCCATCGCGCCGGATCGGAGTTGCCGGTGCAAGCTCAGAAGAACAAATAGACCAGTGGGTGGCAAGAGTTCTGGTTCTTGTAAGTGCATCTAGCCCTTAGTTGGTTTTGGTGAATTGAGTGACAACATAATTAAAGGTCTAACAAGTTTGCTAAGTGTATCAAAGGTTCAACAAGAAAAGCAAACTTGATGATATTCCACATAGTGTTGAAATGAAGGCCAAAATTGTGTATTGTTTTATTGGAAGATCATGGAAACAATCTTGTTCAAGCAAAAGACAACAATGCAAATAGAGTTGATGATATGGCTTCTATGTTGTGGGATATCATGGCATCATGAGAAAGCAAGCATATTTGTCAAATGACAAGTGAGACATGGATTGATGATTTTGGAATGGTCTCAACAATGGGTTGCTTTTCATGAGCGAGAAGAGTTTGATAGTGAAATAGCTTTGATCAAGGTTGAAGAATGAATCAAGAATGCATAAGTGAGTAAATGGCAAGCAAAGTTGAAATGACAAAGGACACAACTCATATTGGATATAAGTCATTCTCTACTTTGGTTTGCTTGTATGGATAAATGTTTGGAGAATCACTTTGCATTGATTTGATCAAGCTAGAAGTATGAAGATGGAGATTGAAGTGAGTGTTGAGTGTCAAGCCAAAAGGAGAGGATATTAGGAATCGTGAATTGGCTTGACCATATTAATGATGATCCATATATGTCTCTATGTGAGTCAAACTAAAGCTTGATTGATCTCAACATGCATATCTACAAGATGTTCAAGCAAGGATCACAATATTGAAGAAATGGTTTTCAATGGATGCTCAATATGATGTGACTTGAGTGTGGCTTGATAAGGTGAAGATAGCAAGGAAAGGGCTTCGAGGTACTAAGCGACGGTGAAGGTCAAGAGACCGAAGTACTATGGCTAGGGTGAAGAAGAGAGTACTTGCATTGAGTCGAGGTACTAATCAAGCTATGAGGATTCATATTGTGTTGAGGATCAAATCATTAGTGGAAGTGACTTGAAGCCATGGATTGAACTCATATGTGTGGAAATGGTTCAAGTCACATGCTCAAGGTGTGTTTGCTCAAAGAAAGGAGGCAAAGATGATTGCAACCCCTTTCGAAGTGATATCAAGAAGAAATGGCATATGAAGACATTGAAGACTCAAGTGGTTAAAATGGTTATATTTTCTTTGTCTTGAGTATAGTTATGCCGTACTATCAAGGGGGATGCAATACGAATCATAGACAAGTCTCAAGTGCTCAAACTAACCGAACCCGAGTGCTAACATGAGAGAAAACACTTAGCACTGCACCTGCACTTGTTGATCTTGGGCTTGTTCTCTGTAGGGTTGGATAGCCCTCGAAACAAGCTTTCCGGAAAGTCCAAGATCACTGAAATCGGAGTTCGGAGTAAAAAGTTATGGCGTTTTTCGTGAGGTCACCTGTGCTGTCTCAGGGAGCTGCGGCAGTGCCGCTCTGTCGAGCGGCAGTGCCGCTCCCCGGCAGTGCCGGGCTAAGTGCGGCAGTGCCGGGCCTGTACAGCCAGTAACGGCTAGTTTCTGACCTCCAACGGCTAGTTTTGGGTGTGGGGGGTATATATACCCACCCCACGCCTCCAGAGCTGGCTGCTGGTGCCCAAAACACTTCTAACACATCCAAAGCCATTTGAGAGCTCTCCCCAACCCTCTCTTGTGAGAGTGACATGCTTAGTGCATGATTAAGTGTTGGGGCTGTGTGATTAAGAGCTAGAGAGCATATTAGAGCCTTCCAAACCTTGAGCACTTGTCGGGCTTCGTCGATCTTCGTTGTGCATCTTTTACTCTTGGAGGTGAAGCCTCCTAGACGGCTAGGCGTCGCCCGGCGAGCTCCCGTGCTTGTGGTGAGCAGCGGGAAGTTTGTAATCCTCTTGTGGAGCTAGTAGAATTACCCCTCACTTCAAGGATTTGGTTCCTTGACTTGAGACCGAGGAAGAGTTGCAAAGCTCTTGACCTAAGTGGTCATCCTCAACAACGTGGAGGTAGGCAAGCCTTGGTGGCGAGCTGAACCACGGGATAAATCACTTGTCTCTTGTATTTACTTGTGTTCATTCATCATACTTGTGAGCTTGTGATTGATTCTAGGATTTGGCCCCGATCTATTTCATACAACATATTTGGCTTGGTTGAGTTGGTTCTGCAGGTTCAGGAAACCAAGAGCAACACTTCTATTCATATAGAATTGGTTTCCTGTGGCTAGTTTTTGAATTGCAGGCTCGGGCAGTTTGTTGGCGCGGCAGTACCGGGCTGAGGCCGGCAGTGCCGGGGTGCGGTAGTTCCGGGCTTAGGGCGGTAGTGCCGGGCATCTCTAACAAAGTTTTGAGCTGTGATTTTAAACAGGCCTATTCACCCCCCCTCTAGGCGACATCAAGGTCCTTTCAATTGGTATCAGAGCCTGGGCTCTCAATTACGGGCTTAACCGCCTTGAGAGACGATGTCGACAAGTGAGGAAGTATCTTTAGAACTTTTACTTTTCGATGGCTCAAATTATGCGTCTTGGTCCGCTAGTGTGCTTACTGTTTTTAGGACCATGGGTCCTCATATCGAGCGGATTGTTGATGTGAGCATTTCACCTTCTAGTGATGATTTGACCTATCTATCTAAAGAGGAAGTGAAATGCTTACAACACAATGCTCAAGCCTCTAATGTCTTATTTAGTGCTTTGACTGAAGATGTTTTTGATGCCGTCATATTTGGAGATGGTGAACCTCTTGAGGATGCTCATGTCATTTGGACCACACTCAAAGAAAGATATGACAAGTCCAAATGTGATGAGAAGTTGCTCTCATTGGAGGAACCACTTGAGGAGTGCTCAACTTCGCCAACAAATGAAGAGCCTCAAGTGATTCTCCCAAAAGGCATAGCTGATCATGGCACACCCACTCCCTTACCAACATATGTGAAAGGTAATGAAATGGTTGGTGAGAACAAGGATTATACATGTGGTACTTCTACTTCCTATAGTTCTTGTGAGACTAACATTTTGAAGGAAGAAGAAGCTTGTGATCGGTGGAGGCCAAGTGATGAATCCACTTCACCAATGTGCTCAACTATTCATGCCACTTCTCATGTATGTCTTATGGCAAAGGGTAAGAAGGTAAAATCAAAAGCCAAACCTTCTCCACCTCCCAGTGACATCTCTAGTAGTGATCTTAGTGATACTTCTAGTGATGATGATTCTAGTGATGAAGAAATAAATAACATAACTAAAAATTTGGATAGAAAGACCAAGTTATTTATTTCAAGGCTAATGGAGGACTTAGAGGCAACACAAGCTGAGCTAGAATCTAGAGAAAAGACTCTAATTAAACAAGAGGATCTATACATTGCTAGCAAGGAAGCTATTGCATTGGAGAGAAGTGAGGTGGACATCTTGCACAAGGCTTTGGCCAAAGAACAAGATGTCCATGCTCTCCTAAAGAAGGATCATATTACACTCAAGGAAAAGTATTGTAGCTTGAATGGCAAGCACAAAGAACTTGAGGAGCAATATAGCCTTCTTTGGGAAAGCAACTCACATCCTTCCAAGGCAAGTGATGTCTCTACTCCCTCCACTAGTCAAGGTTGTGGAAAATGCTTTAATCTTGATTTGAATATTTATGCCACTAACCTTGCTAATATGGAGGCTATGAGAAAAGAGATTGCTAGGCTGAATGAGATCATAGCAAAAGAGTGCATGGATGGCAAGACTCAAAACAGTGGCAAGAAGGTGGAAAATAGCTCTGAGTGTGCTCAGTCCATGATCAAGGGCAAAGTTGGTACAGATCAGCCTGCACAGATGGTGGCACAACAGCAGCCCCGAGCAGCACAGCCACCCAAGGGCGGCAGTGCCGCTATGAAGGGCGGTAGTGCCGCTCCCCACAGAAAAGGGAAGGCTACCAATTATGCCCCTGGTCAGGTCAAGCTCATGAAGAAGGTCTCCAAATCAAAGCAAGAGCCCCAGAAAGCAAAGAAGACTCTCATCACTTGCTTCAAGTGCAAGAAAGAGGGTCACCATGTAAGGGATTGCTCCTTGAAGAAAGAAGCGAAGGTCATGAGCAACATTCAAGAGAAGAAAAAGATGGCTCATGGCAAGTGCTCCAACATGGGACACAATGCCTCGATGTGTTCCAACAAGGTTGATGACCAAGCCACACTTCCAAACAAGAAGACAAGAAGAAGTAAGAGGAAGTGTTATGAGTGCAATGAGAAGGGTCATGAAATTGCATCATGCCCCTACATGAAGGACAAAGGCTTGATATCATCAAGAAAGAGGCTCAGTAGCAAGGTAGCAAGCAAATTGCAAGAAAACAAGGCTAAGAATAACAAGACACGCCTATGCTACACTTGTAGAGGAAAGGGACACCTAAGTGTGGAGTGTCCCATGGGTAACACTCTTAAGCCAAACTTGTCAATTGATTCAAAATTGCTTAGGAGGCCCAAAAATGATACTTGTGCTAGAAAGGTGATTGGTTCACCATATACTAGCACAAAGGCAATTTGGGTGCCTAAGTCTCTTGTGACTAACCTTGATGGACCCATCTTGGTATGGGTACCAAATTGTGCTTAATAAGTGTTGTAGGTACTTGAAGGTGATATGAAGCCTTGGGGTGCTTGAGCAAGTCTTATTGAAAATATCATCTCAAGTTATCAATCTTATTCATATTGACTATTCTATCAAGATTGACCCAAGGATGAATTGATGGATATATCTCTAACTTCATACTCATCTCGGTAACAAGTACCTAACCCTTGCTAGCTAGCCACTTGACTTGTGTAGTCTCTAATAGTTCACAAATATGTGTATGTTTGTGAATTATTAGGAGTGGCTAGAGTACTTTGAGTTCAAATGAATCATCTTTCATATGATGCTTTTAATGGCTCTCTAGTAGAGCAAGATCTTATTCATGTTGTAGGTAATGAGGAACCACTTTGTGAGACAATCAAGAAAATGCCCATTGGTGATATAAGACCACAAGAAGTTCTGGGTACAAAGATAGGAGATCCTCAAGCTACTATTGCACCAAATTCCGCTGACATCTCTGATATGGTGGTGCCATGCCTCAGAGCGGCAGTGCCGCGCCTCAGAGCGGCAGTGCCGCCCCTATGCAGATAGTAGTGGCTGAGATAAGTCCAAGCCATGGATGAAGTCTACAACATGATGATAAGCAAAGTGAAGATGAAGATGCCACCTCATCCATTATATTTCAAGAAGGGTGGTAACAACTAAATCTCAAGTGCAATTTATTTCAAATCTTATCTCTTTGTGTCTTGTGTAGTCACTTAGGGAAAGAAAGCACTTGAGGATATGTATTGGTTGTTGGTCTTGGAAGAAAAGTATGACTGGAATTGAATTGATCAATCACAACAAGCAACATACATGACTTGGTGTTCTTTGTGGACCTTAAACCAAAAATTTCAAGAAAGCTCAAGTAGAAGCACTTATCACTCAAATCTCAAGAACTCTCTACTTGATGAAATCTTGTCATATGGTAGATTGGCAAATTCTCATTCTCATCTTATGGCCATCTACATGCTCAAATGGTTGTGAGTATTTCTTGGCATAAGTTAAATTTGATTATTCTATTGTTGCCATGACCTAGACATAGAGCAAAATTCCATGTTCTTAAATGGATAGAGTGCTATGTGAGAAATTCAAATACTTAGAGCACTTATAAAAGGGGGAATTTACTCTATGACTAGAGTTGTGAGACTAACCATTTCTCTAAGTGATTTATGTAGTCTCACTAAATGAGAATGTGTTTCTCAAATGGAGTGTGCTATCATATCAATGTCATCAATCCAAAACTATGTGATGTGTTCTCTCTAGTTAATTTTGGGTTGATTCGTCTATGATTAGCCACTCACCATAATATGGCTTAAATCTGCCCCCTGGACTTAAATGACCAACCATGCACATTCACACTTTCATTACTCAAAAGAATGTGCATGTGGCATTAAGGGAGATTTAGTCCATGTTATGAGGTTTCTCTATTTTGGTAGCCCATTTGCCTTCCACACATAAAGGGTTACTAAATGAGAAACTAGTGCTTGTGCTACTAATACCTCTTGTGTTGAGCTTATTCATAGGAAATCAATAAGAAGAGGTTGTGCTTATTCATTTGGATGCATCACAAGCCTAAAGGTTACTCTTCACCTAAAGCAAGATGAGGTCGGTAGATGTCGGAGTGTGTTGACTCACTCTCAAGATGTGGAGGCTCCTCATGTTGAAGATAATCTACAACCTACTGGTGATGTGCGAGCAGTAGTGCCGCTCAGCGGGCAGCACTGCCGGGCCACGGGCAGCACTGCCGGGCCACGAGCAGCACTGCTGCACACCTCCACACACAGCAGCTGAGAACAGTCCATTTTGTGGACCTAGAGCATGATGTTGAGGTTGAGTTGGATATGCTATATTAGAAGAATTCACAAGACTTCAATCATTGACAAGAGGACTGAATGGTAATGACATCTTGTGAGTATTCTAAGCCAAAACCACCTCATTATTGGACAAGAAGAGAAGAATTGTAAAAATTATCAAATCTGTCCAGAAATCTGAAATTTTGAGTTAGCTGCTTTCAAGCATGAATTTGGAGGTTCAAACACTGATGAATTGACCTGAAACTTTGTGAGCATGATATATACATCTAGTACTTGCTGCTGTACAGTTTTCATAAAGATTGACTGAGAAGAACACCAGTTTTTGGTTGAATTATTTCAGTTTCAGCAATGCAGTTTCAGACTTGAGCAATTTTGGTGAAAAATTGATTTGACTGACTAAATGGAGTCCAAATGAGCTGAAATTTTTACAGAAGTTAAAGGACTCATAGATGCAGCTCTGTACCAAATTTCATGCATATTGGCTTAATGGTCTGAGAGATATGAATTTTTCTCCAAGGAAGACAGAATCTGAAAAGTTGGATTGCAAGCAGCTTGAAGGAGTTTGAAATGAGTTGGAACATAGTGTAGACTTCTCCTTTGACCTCATATTGTTGATGTGCATAAGTGTGCTTTGTGTACTCTTGTATGCGCAAATTGAGGGGGAGTTTACTTTCTATCTCATGAGACAAAATGCCTTCTCTCAAGCTCATATTGTGTAATCTCAAACATTGGAGAAAGAAGAACTTCAAAGGAGGATGGATAGTTCCAATGGAATCTTTGGGTGCTCCAAAGATTATTCTTGGAGGTCTCAGTCTTTATAAACTGAATGCTCCTAGTTTTGTTGTCGGATGCCCCAATCCTGTGGAGGAACTATATTTATGTGAGTTGAAGAAAAGAAGTAAAGATTGGATGTTCATTGCTAATTCTTCATCTAAAGCTCATCAAGTCACATGGATCCATCCCTTTGATCACCCAGGATCTCGTCAACAAGAGTGGTAACTCCTAGTTCACAATTTGCAAATTTCATGAACTTTACCATTTGCTTTCTATGTGAGTTGCTTTAGGTAGAGAAAGAACTAGGAACCTAATGTGGATCTTGGATGATCACAAGAGCTTTAATTCACCATGAATCATCAAGTGAAAAAGTATGGCCATCCATATCATCAAGTCTCACTTATGATGGTCATATCAATGAAAATCTATGTGGTGATCTCTCTACCTAAGTGGTGGTATGTTCTCTTTGGCATAATTTCAATTGTTGCTAATTTGGTGTGCCTTGACCAAGATATAGCATGAACTCCTCTAGACTCTTAAAGTGATTCAAGTGCATTTCACAAGTAGTTCGAGTACTTGATGCACATATTAAGGGGGAGTCTATTCTATGTCTTGTGTCTTTTGAGACTAACATTTTCTTCTAGTGAACTTGTGTAGTCTCTTGGTGAGAATGAGTTTCTCATGGGTATGCTACATAGCCAAATCAATCCAAAATAGTAATGTTATCTCTCATATTTATTTGGATTGCAATTTTAACTCTTATGTAGCTACTCTCCATAATATAGCTTAAATTCCCTTATTTAGACTTAATTGACCAAAAGTGCATATGTTTTGCTTTCCACATACATATGTATGCACTATCAAATAAGGGGGATTTAGTTTATGTTATGAGGTTTTACAATTAGTGATCCACATGCTTTCCACATTCAAATGGTCACTAGTTGTAAAACTATCGCTTGTGCAATTTAATGCTATCTCTTGTCTCCGTGAGCATTCCCTAGGTCGACATCTAGGTGATATTATGAGATACAAGCATCCATTCCTATTGGCATCAACTTGTGAAGATTCCTTCCATTGGTGTCAAACTATGAAGACCATATTTCAATTGATATTGGTGGATAATCTTTCAATTGATATATCAAGAAATATGTCTTCAATTGGTATCTCAAAATGACAACAAGAGCTAGCAATGGACTTTCAACTAAGATGAAGCACAAGTTTGAAATGTCTCCTTGAAGATGATGAAAAGGAGAGATGGGCACAAATGAGATCTTTTGCTTAATGAAGTGCTAGGCCCATCAAAGCACTAAATTCAAAATCATCATCATGGTGGAGATTATGAGGCTTAGAACAAAGGTATATCACTCTATGAACATTTGTATTACCTTTGTGCATCTAGGCCCTTACATGCCAGAGTGTGCATGTGTATGCAATATTTTGAGTCACACCATGAGTTTGTTCTTATGGTGACGATTAGAGAATGAGTTAGATATTTGGTTGATACCTCTTGTGGTGATTATGTGAGTTTGTCTCATGTTATGTCACCTATGTGAGGTATGAGCTAAATATGCTAACCTCTTGAGAATCTTGACTTAAAGTGTTGCATACTTTGTTTGGTAGAAAAACATAGAAGAGAAATCATATATGCTAAACTTTTACCTACCTCTATCCCTCACTTGTCTACCATCATTTCTTCCTTTTGGTGGAGAGATCCTTTTTGGAGATTAATGCCAAAGGGGGAGAAATTTTGGGGGACATTGTAAGGGAAGAGAGATTGATATGAGGATGGAAAGGGGTAAAGGAGAGGCATATAAGATTTATTATGTGGTGTGTGCAAGGATAATTTGATGCTCTTGACAAGAATCATTTATGCTATTGTGTGACATTCATGCCTTGAGTGCTTGTGCTTGTTTCTCTAGTGTTGGTCAGGCAAGTGCGGCAGTGCCGCTCTCTAGTGCGGCAGTGCCGCTCTCTGCTGGCCAGCAATCTCTGAGTGCATGAACTGTCTCATGAGCATCACGGTTATCATGTTGACACCTTGCACCCCACGAATGCTAAGATATAAGAGAGTTTCCACACTTTGTCTCAAATATGTGCATTTGGCATTTGAAGCCAAAATTTGAAATTCCTTTCAATGCACACATTTAGGGGGAGCTCACTATATCATAGGATTCAAAATCTTAATGTTTATCAATCTCTTGTAAGCTTTAATTGTGTTGTCATCAATCACCAAAAAGGGGGAGATTGTAAGTGCATCTAGCCCTTAGTGGGTTTTGGTGAATTGAGTGACAACATAATTAAAGGTCTAACAAGTTTGCTAAGTGTATCAAAGGTTCAACAAGAAAAGCAAACTTGATGATATTCCACATAGTGTTGAAATGAAGGCCAAAATTGTGTATTGTTTTATTGGAAGATCATGGAAACAATCTTGTTCAAGCAAAAGACAACAATGCAAATAGAGTTGATGATATGGCTTCTATGTTGTGGGATATCATGGCATCATGAGAAAGCAAGCATATTTGTCAAATGACAAGTGAGACATGGATTGATGATTTTGGAATGGTCTCAACAATGGGTTGCTTTTCATGAGCGAGAAGAGTTTGATAGTGAAATAGCTTTGATCAAGGTTGAAGAATGAATCAAGAATGCATAAGTGAGTAAATGGCAAGCAAAGTTGAAATGACAAAGGACACAACTCATATTGGATATAAGTCATTCTCTACTTTGGTTTGCTTGTATGGATAAATGTTTGGAGAATCACTTTGCATTGATTTGATCAAGCTAGAAGTATGAAGATGGAGATTGAAGTGAGTGTTGAGTGTCAAGCCAAAAGGAGAGGATATTAGGAATCGTGAATTGGCTTGACCATATTAATGATGATCCATATATGTCTCTATGTGAGTCAAACTAAAGCTTGATTGATCTCAACATGCATATCTACAAGATGTTCAAGCAAGGATCACAATATTGAAGAAATGGTTTTCAATGGATGCTCAATATGATGTGACTTGAGTGTGGCTTGATAAGGTGAAGATAGCAAGGAAAGGGCTTCGAGGTACTAAGCGACGGTGAAGGTCAAGAGACCGAAGTACTATGGCTAGGGTGAAGAAGAGAGTACTTGCATTGAGTCGAGGTACTAATCAAGCTATGAGGATTCATATTGTGTTGAGGATCAAATCATTAGTGGAAGTGACTTGAAGCCATGGATTGAACTCATATGTGTGGAAATGGTTCAAGTCACATGCTCAAGGTGTGTTTGCTCAAAGAAAGGAGGCAAAGATGATTGCAACCCCTTTCGAAGTGATATCAAGAAGAAATGGCATATGAAGACATTGAAGACTCAAGTGGTTAAAATGGTTATATTTTCTTTGTCTTGAGTATAGTTATGCCGTACTATCAAGGGGGATGCAATACGAATCATAGACAAGTCTCAAGTGCTCAAACTAACCGAACCCGAGTGCTAACATGAGAGAAAACACTTAGCACTGCACCTGCACTTGTTGATCTTGGGCTTGTTCTCTGTAGGGTTGGATAGCCCTCGAAACAAGCTTTCCGGAAAGTCCAAGATCACTGAAATCGGAGTTCGGAGTAAAAAGTTATGGCGTTTTTCGTGAGGTCACCTGTGCTGTCTCAGGGAGCTGCGGCAGTGCCGCTCTGTCGAGCGGCAGTGCCGCTCCCCGGCAGTGCCGGGCTAAGTGCGGCAGTGCCGGGCCTGTACAGCCAGTAACGGCTAGTTTCTGACCTCCAACGGCTAGTTTTGGGTGTGGGGGGTATATATACCCACCCCACGCCTCCAGAGCTGGCTGCTGGTGCCCAAAACACTTCTAACACATCCAAAGCCATTTGAGAGCTCTCCCCAACCCTCTCTTGTGAGAGTGACATGCTTAGTGCATGATTAAGTGTTGGGGCTGTGTGATTAAGAGCTAGAGAGCATATTAGAGCCTTCCAAACCTTGAGCACTTGTCGGGCTTCGTCGATCTTCGTTGTGCATCTTTTACTCTTGGAGGTGAAGCCTCCTAGACGGCTAGGCGTCGCCCGGCGAGCTCCCGTGCTTGTGGTGAGCAGCGGGAAGTTTGTAATCCTCTTGTGGAGCTAGTAGAATTACCCCTCACTTCAAGGATTTGGTTCCTTGACTTGAGACCGAGGAAGAGTTGCAAAGCTCTTGACCTAAGTGGTCATCCTCAACAACGTGGAGGTAGGCAAGCCTTGGTGGCGAGCTGAACCACGGGATAAATCACTTGTCTCTTGTATTTACTTGTGTTCATTCATCATACTTGTGAGCTTGTGATTGATTCTAGGATTTGGCCCCGATCTATTTCATACAACATATTTGGCTTGGTTGAGTTGGTTCTGCAGGTTCAGGAAACCAAGAGCAACACTTCTATTCATATAGAATTGGTTTCCTGTGGCTAGTTTTTGAATTGCAGGCTCGGGCAGTTTGTTGGCGCGGCAGTACCGGGCTGAGGCCGGCAGTGCCGGGGTGCGGTAGTTCCGGGCTTAGGGCGGTAGTGCCGGGCATCTCTAACAAAGTTTTGAGCTGTGATTTTAAACAGGCCTATTCACCCCCCCCCTCTAGGCGACATCAAGGTCCTTTCAGTTCTACTACAAGCTTAGCGGCGCCACCGAGCTTTGCGGCGAGCTTCCGCCTCTTGGTGACGTAATTGCTGAAGCTAAGATGAGTGTTGAGGCGCATGCCGCAGATGATTGTCTAAGGGTGGTTGCGCGTTCCCAGTGTGCTCGCGACTTGGTCGAGGAGTATTGTTGTGCTAAAGTGTGGCCCCTTAGCCGGAGACAAGTCTGGTTTGCGGTTGAGGATGACTCCAAGTACGAGGGTAGGGGTTTGAAGAAGCCTAAATTGGAGTTGAACAGGGTTTGGGAGACTGTCCTTAGGAAGTTTCCCAAACACGAAGATGGTGTCGAAGCGATTTATAAGCGGGTTCAACAGAGAGCGGAAGACCTCGTTGGTAAGCTCTCTACACTAGAGGTTAAGACTATCCACAGCTCGGTGGGTAACTGAGGTCGAGTTAACAGACTATTTGATATGCTTGGGGTTTCGTATCCTGATTGGCCCACACCTTCGAGCGAGGATGCGCCGAAAAAGAGAAAACGCACGTCCACGGAGGAGAAGGGGGTTGTCTCACGGCCGAAGAGGGGTCGTGGTCGGGGCCGCGACAGCGTTGGCGGCCGAACCAAAACACTAGCGACGAAGGTTGCTATGGCGCCGGGCGCTGCCGGTACTTCCTCTTCCTCGGCCATCATATCGGTGACGGGTGGCCGAGGTGTCACGAGGGTCGGAGGTCAAGTACCACGCGTAGGCGGGATTGGAGCTCTGATCCAGATTTCGGACGACGAGGGTGCCTCCGATGACGATGACAGAGAGGAAGAGAAAGAGGTCGAGAAGGGGGCCGATTTTGAGGACGATTCGTCTGATGAAGCTAGTGAGACCTCCGACAACGAGGGCGACTCAGACGAAGAAGTGTCCATTGGTGATGACCGTGGGAAAGCAGTTGTCTCATCGAGCGCTGATGCTGAAGTCGCACGGAATATTGATGAGATACTGCGGGACCTCGAGCCTGAGAGTCCCGAGCAAGGGGTAGTGCCCGATTTCGCGGGGTCACACATCTAGGTTGACGGTTTTGAGGTGAAGCGAGAGCTTGAATCGGAATGAAACCCTGGTAAGAGGCCATATGGTGAATCTAGCCGGTACAACCTTCCTTACTTTGCCAAGATGGTTGGGGTTTCGGATCCGGCGACGGAGCTTTTCACGAGTCCGGACCTTCGAGAGTGCCATTTCCAATGCGCTCCGGAAAAAAGGCGTACACATGCACTTCTCGATTCAATGGTGTGGTTGACTTTCTCTTTGGATCCATTGTTTAATTTGGCAACATATCTTTTCTGAAAATTCATAAAACTCCAGGATAATGGTGAAGTGACAAAGCAAGAGACATAATGCTTGATTTGATCATTCTATCTTTCAATTACTCAGGATTCAAGGTAAAGTACTAAGCCCCGTGATGAATAATATGATACTTTTTTCTATTCCATATGAGAACTTTTGTTTGAATACAAGTGTACTTGTTGGAAGTGAAGATATTGCAGCAACTCCTGATCCATTGTTGAGATTGGCTTTGCTCGGGACTAGCAAAGGTTAAGCTTGGGGGAACTTGTTGACACTCACTAATGCTCATAATTAACCATCAACTATTGCATAAAATGACACTAAATGAATTACAAAGCATAGTTGTAGGGTTTGAAACTAACAAGTTCCACGAGTTTTGGTGCTCTCACTTGTTTTGTAGGACATCAATATTTCACCATATAAAAGTATCTCAAGTGATGAATTGGAGTGCACCATTGTGAAGGGCTCGTCGAGACGATCGAAACGGACATATCATTTGCTATATTCGGAGTCCCAGATGAAAAGATATTAATTTCGCATCAAAATGTGCAAAAGAAGGATCTAGAAGACACCAGAAGACACCACGAGGTGGGCCACCATGTGGGCCCACTGGGCCAGACCGACCGGTCCCACATGGAGACCGACCGGTCGGCCACGGAGCCCGTTTCGCCTCCGCCTTCTGGAACCTTCTTCCACCGCCTCCTAGGATGCATCTCCACCGTCCCTGAAGTCGGTTTGATCTAACGATGGGCGATAAACGTGGCGCGGATCGATGACATGACGATTCCTTGCCCCCTACTCCACCTCGGGCTATATAAGCAACCCCAGACCCCCCTCTTCAGGCATCTCCCTCTTCATTATTCATCTCCACATCAGAAACTAGGGTTCCAATGTAGAAGTAGAGGTCCCTCTAGATGAATCTCTTCTAGTTCATCTAGATTTAGATCTAGTTCGTCTAGTGTCGGTGTTTCGAAACCGGGGGTATGACACCAACGAGTAATATGATCGCGTGCTTCTCTTCCTGGATGGTGATGCAAGAGGGACCAAGGATTTATCCTGGTTCGGGCAAAGAAGGCCCTACGTCCAGCGGGGGAGGATGTTCTTGTATTACTTGCACCTAAGTGCTTGTACAGGGGCGAATACAAGCTCAGTGAGCGTGGACCGGAGTCCGGACTCGTGTGTGTGTGGACTTGTGTCTTAACGTGTCTGTTCCCGACCGACGGAATGAGGGCCTTGGTGTCCCCTTTTATAGAGCAAGGGGAGGCCAGGGTTACACAAGGATATTACAGGTGTCGGGGTGTATTGTGTCCCTTACGAAGAAGGGTAGGAACCCTGTCTTGTCGAAGACATTGTAGCCGACGTGGGTGTTGCTGTTGAAGCGTGGCCTCCATCCTGGGCGCGGACGTGGAGGCGCGGCGAGGTGGAAGCCGTACAACGCCCATCCCGGAACGTACAGGACGCGGCGGGGTCCCTCCGGGTCTTGGGGTACCTGTCCTCCAATAGCATGAAAGTAGTTAGGGCTCGAGGGGCGCGGAGCCGGCCTCGAGGCGGCGCCTACGGGGGGCTCGAGTCCCCGCAGGTATGGGCAAGTCCCGTGAAAATCGACTGAGCGGCAGGCATCTGGGCCTCGAGGCGTGGCTTGGACGTGCCACAGTGTAGGGCGTGGGTTAACAATGCTTCACTGGCGCCTTTTCGCCCATACTTGTGGTGAAAACGAGACTTGACTCTGCCCCGGACCACTGTGGCACACGTTGTGTTACAGAGGACGTGACTGGAGTAGGTGGATGAATTAAGTATGCGGTATGGGGCTGGCATCCGATGTCTGCACCGCTCGAGGGAGGCATAACGCGTCTCGAGGGATAGGCCGCTGTGCTAGAGAGGCTCGAGGTCCCCGCGTGGGGTCTCGAGGTGTGGTGTTCGGCTGTGGGGGGCTCGAAGGGTAGTGGAGCGCTTGCCCGAGGCCTGGAGGGCTCGGGCGAGACGAAAAACGAGCGTGCGCCCGAGGCCTGGCTTGGAGGGCTCGGGCGAGACGGAAAACGATCGTGCGCCCGAGGCCTGGCATGGAGGGCTCGGGTGAGACGGAAAACGAGCGTGCGCCCGAGGCCTAGCATGGAGGGCTCGGGCGAGACGGAAAACGACCGTGCGCCCGAGGCCTGGCATGGAGGGCTTGGGCGAGACGGAAAACGAGCGTGCGCCCGAGGCCTGGCTTGGAGGGCTAGGGCGAGACGGAAAACGAACGTGCGCCCGAGGCCTAGCTTGGAGGGCTCGGCTCGGTGGGCCAGCGTCGTAGGCCTCGGGGGGTCGGCTTTTTAGGGGGGTTAGACTAGTTAGGTCTGTTATTAACCGGTGTTCTAGGTTTACCCTATTTGTTTGCGTTGATTGAGGGTACCCCTTTTGCGGACCCCCGACATCTAGTTCTAGTTCTAGTTGTCTAGTTCATCTAGTTGTAATTAGAGATCCAATTAGAAAGAGGAGAAGGAGAGATTAGAGAGGAGCTACGCTCTAATTCTAGAGGAGTCTTCAGAGATTTGGTATGCTTTTTTATCTTTTCTTATAAGACTTGTGCTTTAATATATTTATCTTCTCTAATTACTTTATGCTTTATTATATGATTAGTATAGTTGTTATATCTTGGCATGGGATCTTTGTTCGTATTGAGTGCTCTAGTTATCCTAGGTAATTAGAGTAGTAATCGATAGATTAGACATGGTGTTTAGTCTATAGGTTACCTGAGGTTGCGCTCAATCCCACGGAATAGTTGTGGTAGCCCCAGGGGTGACAGCTCTGTTAGGCCTTCGTAGTCCACCACGTTCGGATTGATGTTTTCGTAGAGCTTTTGGCAGCCTTCTCCCAACTACCTTTCTCCCAGTCTTCTTCGAGAGTTGGAAAGGACCTGCTGCTCCAAAGTGCCAATGTTTATAACTGCTATATCTTTTCATATTTGTTGCCTTAGAACCCAAGTAATAGAGAAGTACATAGGAACCTTGATCTGTCCCGTTGTCCTCCCACTATAGTTATCAATACAGTTATCATTGAATATCTTTTATGTGCTTTCAATCATATCATATATCATTCACTCCTGCTTTAGTCTATTTAGTACTCTGAGTTAGTAGATGCATGATAGTGAATTATCAGATTCTTGATCCTAGCTTCCTTGTGGTAAAATATAAATAACGATCCTGGAATACTCCCGGTAAAATGCTACAATGGTGTTCTGTGCGCTTGCAGAATCTTTCATATTCTATTTGCACTAACAAACGTCAACAAGCATTTTTGGCACCGTTGCCGGGGAAGCAATTGGTGTAAAGATTTTGATAATGATCTTGATGTCTGCTAATTTAGTGTACCACTACTTTAGTAGGATTACCCCTTCTTCTGTTGAGTGTGGAATAGACAGGACATCAGACGCCGTTTCGACCTTATGGCGAGCTTCCACAAGAACGAAGAACCCAGGGTGCCTGAACATTCAAGATCCATCATTAATCCTGGAACCCTGCCATCTCACAGGTTTGTATATACATATATTATCTATTCTAACCATGTGCAGATTGAGAAAAGGTTGCCGTCACAACAATTCAACTCTCATCTCATGTGACGAATAGTTACGCTGTGCCACTCACAAGTCCCAGTTGTGAGTCATGGTAAGTATGATTAAGGTGAGACAGTCTTGCTCATGGACTTTAAACTTTATGAGTAGTTATCTTTTTAATTTCTTGCATTCCACTGCATGTTTACTTTTAATCATTCATCCACTCCATTTAGTTTAGGTTTTCTTTTATCAAATCCACATCATGATTAGTTCCTTATATGCATTCATGTCATCTGCATCTAAAAAAGAAAGAAAAAAATATTCCTCACTGTGATCATACTCTGTCATCTCTTTTTGAATAAATCTCTTTTATGCTTTCATGCTAACTTTGTTTATGCTAGTATATTTTGGTTTGAAAGTACTTAAATTGAATGCTTTCATAGGCTTTTTAAATTAAGCGTGGTGCTTAGGTTAAATAGTCTACCTTAATCAAATTAGACACGGAGTTTGGTTTGATTATTGATCGGAAATTAGCTTGTGTAGACATTGGATATTTTGTTGGACTAACCCCTGAAGGGTCGAGATGGCGGACTAGAGGGGGGGTGAATAGTCCTTTTTAAAACTTAAACTTAATCGGAGCGGCTAACCGAAACAAATGCGGAATTAAAACTATCGGTCTAGCCAAGACTACACCCCTCTACCTATACTCTATGACACCTTACAAAAGATCCTAATCAAAGCAAATAAGGTGTCGGGCTAGCTAGAGCTCACCTAACCAATTCTAGCTTGCAAGGTTACACAAACCTAAGCAACTAGTACTCAAACAACGGGGGAGCTCCTACTCATGCCACTAAGCAAAAGCACAAAGCCTAAGCTCACTAGCAATGCTCAATAACAAGGCTACACAAGCCAAATTAGAGAGCTCAACTTAGCTACACAAACTAAGCAATGTGACTAGCAAGACTACAAGTCAACTAGTCACTCATGGGATCAACTTCTATGCTACACAAGCAAGGAAGGTAACTAGCAAGCTACACAAGCTAACTAATCATAAGAGCAACTACACTAGCACATGTATATGAACAAGTAAATACAAGCTAGTGAAAGGAGTTTGCAAACCACCGAGAAGATGAACACGAAGTTGACACGGTGATTTTTCTCCCGAGGTTCACTTGGTTGCCACCAAGCTAGTCCCCGTTGTGTCGACCACACACTTTGGTAGTTCGGCGGCTAATAGGCACCACACCTAGCTCGACACTCGAGCGCCGCAAGAACTCACCCACAAGTGAGGGTAACTCAATGACACGCGCAATCCACTAGAGTTGCTCTTCGCGATCCCCGCGGGGCGAGCACAATGCCCCTCACAATCCTTCTCCGGAGCCACGCACAATCTTCACGCGGGCTTCACGACGGAGACTCGATCACCAAGCCGTCTAGGAGGTGGCAACCTCCAAGAGTAATAAGCACCACCGGCTTGCAACTCGAACACCTAGTGCCACTCGATGCAATCTCTCAAAGCAACGCACTAGAATCGCTCACTCGCAATAGATTCGCACACTAGCAAGCATAAGCGAGTTAGAAAGCTCCTAGGCACATCCACACCAGCCACCAAGGCTTTGGAGTGCTCTCTCTCTATCCTAGGGCCGGCCACAACGACTATATATAGAGGGGGGAGGGCGGCGGCCCGATCCCCACCTTTTTACGCTTTGCCGGTAGTACCGGCCCCTCCTGGGCGGTAGTACCGGCCTTGGTCAAACTAGCCGTTTCCTCACATCCCGCTGATTTCGGCAAACCACCGACCCCTGGTCGGTTCCTCCGAGGTCGGTAGTACCGAGGTAATGGCGGTACTACCGCCAGGCCAAAATCGCCGCGAACAGCGAGCTCTGCGAAAAACCAGCCACTACCGACCTTGCGTCGGTACCACCGTGGGCGGTAGTACCGAGGTAATGGCGGTACTACCGGCAAGCCATTTTTCAAAACAACAGAGAGCCTCGCGAAAAACCAGCCACTACCGACCTTGCGTCGGTACCACCGTGGGCGGTAGTACCGAGGTAATGGCGGTACTACCGGCAAGCCATTTTCAAAAACTACAGAGAGCCTCGCGAAAACTCCTCAGGGCCACGGTACCACCGACCATCGGTCGGTACCACCGCCGGCGGTAGTACCGAGGTAATGGCGGTACCACCGCCAGGCCAAAAACGCCCCATTACAGAGAAGGCTGCACGCAGCACCTATGGGCGGTACCACCGACCACCCTGGTCGGTACCACCGACCGTACACAGAAAACTCCATTTTCTTCTCTGTTTTGATCCAAACCAACTCCAACAACTTCTCCTTTGCAAATGTGCTAACACCACCAAGTGTTCATCATCTTGTGCAAGTGTGTTAGCATTTTCACAATCATTTTCAAAGGATTTTCTCTTTCACTCATAACGCCACTCGATCCTAGTAACAACGCAAAGTTAGATCGCTCAAGTGGCACTAGATGACCGATATGCAAACAAGTTTGCTCCTCTTAATAGTACAGCCATCTATCCTAAACCCGGTCATAATCTTCTCTACACACCTATGACCGGTGAAATGAAATGCCCTACAAATATACCTTTGCCTTGCGCATTCCATTCCATCTCCTTCGGTGTTGATGCAACACATGCACCAACCTATCTTCAAATGATATGATCCACTTCATATCATCACGTGGCCTCCATGGTCCATCGATCTTGACATCACTTGCTCTTCACCATCGCTTCGGTCCTTCGGCGCCAAGTCTTGCTTAAGCCTCCCGACACTCGGTACCAACGGCTTCAAAGCCTCAACTTGCCCTTCACCTTCGCAACCGGTCCATCAAGCCAAGTCTTGCCTTGATCTTCTCCATCTTAGCCATATGACCATATGTCATGTCACATATGCATTAAGCTCCTTCTTCACATATGTGAGCCTTGCAACATCTTCCAAGCCATTTCACCTCTATGGCATATGTTGCTCACACATGATCACCTATGGACTAATCACCTGTGTAATTCACTTCAAACACCATTAGTCCACCTAAAGTTGTCACTCAATTACCAAAACCAAACTAGGACCTTTCAATCTCCCCCTTTTTGGTAATTGATGACAACTCTACAAAGATATGGAAATTAAGCTCTTTGGATTCTATGTTACTTATCCAACATTAAGACCATATAAGAGAATTTGGATAAGCACCATACAACCCGACTTTGTAGTGTTAACTCCCCCTACATGTGTGCTCAAATGGTTTGGTTTCAAGCTTGCACACATGCATAAATATGAAATTTGTGGGAGTGTTAGCACTACTAAGTGATGCTAAGGTATACATGATGAAATTTTACCTTTGAAGCGTGCATACCACATTTTGATTCATCCTTAGCATCGAAGAGTAGCTAGACATCATAAAAACTAGAAAACCCCGTGAGATCAACATTAATAGCAAGGGTCTAGTTTTGCATAAAAAACACAAGTCTAGCTAGAAAACCTATGCATGCTAGTTATCAATTCATCAATTAAATCCTATAACTAGCATACACCACACAAGCATGCATATAAAATTTTTAAAACTTATGCAATGCAAGCAAGCGCATGATTATGCACATATCAAATGCAACAACCAAGTTCATGAGCTTGCTCCCCCTACTTGTGTGTTCTCATTGTCCAAGAATTTTGATCCTTCAATCTTGTGCTCCCTCTTGATCCATGTCCATCTTCTTTTCTCCCTCTTTGTCCTTGACATATCATAATTGACATATCTTTTCCATAACTTCTCCCCCTTTGTCATCAATGACCATAAAAGGCATGCTTCTCTTGATACAAAGGGTTGGACTAGGGTACATGGATGATACTTGAGTCTTCATTTTTGATGGACACCACCATATGTGTTGGAATGATACCATGTGTAGGATCTTTGACCTTGATACCAATAGGTGGGGCACCTTCCCTATGTCATAGCATGGGTCATCCACTTGATAAGCTTGAGCTTTTGTTGGTGATGGATCTTTGCTTGATTTGATCACTTAAAGTTGAGGACCACTTGAAGTCTTGTAGGATACCACTTGAATAAAAAGTTTAACTTGATATCCATTTGCATTATTATCTTCTTCTTGAACTCTTGTCATCTTCATGAGCTTCTCATTTGTGACTTGAACTAGGCAATATTGCACAAGATATCTAACTCGGTTTGCTCTAGAGTAAGCTTCTTCACACATCTTTCAATGGTTATCTTACTCATGTTGAATTAGACGCTTGAATGTTCATCTTCTAGATCAAGTACTTGGGTTCACTAGCTCATGAACAAACTCATATACTAACCACTAGATCATATAATCAAACAAGCAATAGTGGTAGGCAATGAATTTAAACTTTCCAATTGTTATGCATGATCCTATTGAACATGTACTATATGCACTAACCGCATACTAGTAAGGGATGAATATGATCATGCACATTACAATGATACCTTTGCTATCTTGGAGTAGAGGATAGTCATTTGATTCCAATTAAGCTCCAAATAGCAATGTGAAGTCCATGGTGAAGATCAATATATACCAATTGATAGAACAAATCTTCACTCATATGATTAAGTGCATTATCTTGTTGTGGTTGGCTTGCTTCTTTATTTGAACATAGCTTGCATATGAATACCACTTGAATTGTCATGATTTGCTTTTCTATCTTGGGTGTTGCTTGCTTTCTTTCTTGATCAATCTCTTGATTTTTCCAACTAAGCGTCTCAAATGACACTTTAGATCACCACTTCCATGTTAGCCTTCCAAGCCTAGCTTGGTTAACCTACCAAAGGCGGCAAGCCCCTACAAAAGGGAGAAGTGACCTCTCTCCAAAGAATCATCCTTGATACTTACTTGAATTGACTTTGTTTGATTGATCCATTTGAACTCTTCTTGAAATGTGACTTTGAATCCATCTTTGAGTCCCTTTTTGAGTCCTTTTCTTTCTTCCAAAAGATCTTCAATTGATACTAGGACTTCATCTTTCTCTTCATCTTGATGTTGGTCTTGATCTTCAATTTGAGTACCAAATGTGTGCCAAATACACTTCTTAATCAAATGAACTTGTACTCATCTTTGTCATGCTTCTAGCTCATTTCAAAACCAAACATTGGTCCCTCAACCACTTATAAACATGATTCCAACTTGAGGACCTTTCAATCAAAGTGACTCTAGATTAATCCAATATTTGTCACTTTTCTGGCAGATTTTGTCCTTCTCAAAGAAACATGCATATCTCCCAAAATATAAGTCCAACGACTATGAAATTTGGTGGAGATGTGCCTCTCTAAGTGTTCTAGCAGCCATAAAAATTTGAGCTTCATTGGCTTTCTAGATTGCTACCAGATTTCAATTCTTTCCATAGTACTACATGCTGAAAACTGCTGCACTATAGTTGACAAGATCCTCTCCAAAACTAAAGCATCACTTATCCAATTATCATGAATTTTGCACAGCAACTAATACCATATGTGAAGAGCATGTGTACCAAATTTCAAGCCAATCCAAATAGATTTGATCATTCAAACATGGCTATTATCACAGCTAGCTCAGATTTCAGATTTTTGACAACTTTGAGCAATTGAGCTATACTTTACCAATTTGAATCAAACTTGAGCTAACATGTTTGAATACTCTCACAAGACATATATCCATTCAAATCACTTACTAAAAGAAGTCTCATGAACTTATCCATTCAAACTAACTCAATTTTGATCACTAAGCATCACATCCATTCAGTCATCTTATAGCAAGCAACATATGCATATATATCCGATTCAATCATCTCATATGCATTTAAAATAACATGATCAACTAGAGATATACCTTAGTATCTCATGATCATGAAATAGCAAGCTTCTTCATCTACCATTTGCAAACCTTTAAATATATATCCAATCAACCACCACAACTTGATCTTTTGCACTTGTATGTTTTGCACTTGGACTTCACTTCACTTGGCATTGGGTTTGGATGTTCACTAAGCTTCTTTACTTGACTCAATCATATGATGGACAATATGAAATTGATTGAATCAAGCCTCCAATGCCATGGTACCTACACACATTCATCCACTTTTTGATGGTACCCAAACTAGTTTGGGTCCTCTCAAGTTAGGAGCAACATACTTTGGCATAGCCTTAGTATGAGTAGCGGGATGTTTTGCAATAGCAACCAATGTGGTACCATTGTCATCCTTTCTAAGCACAATATCATTATCAATTGAAATAGGCTTAGAAGTCATACCTAGGGGACATGAATTAGCCATGTGTCCCCTTTCCCGGCATGAGTAGCAACTTCTCTTTGATTGAGCCTTCTCTTCCTTGCTCATTTGTTGCTTCTCATTGCCTTGCCTCTTCTCATTTGCTTGAGCCTTCTTCTCAAGCTTGATAGGACACTTCGAGGCAAAGTGTCCCATATCACCACACTTGTAGCACTTGATGTGAGCCAAATCTTTCTTCTTTTCTTCATTCTTGCTCATCATCATTTTGGCATCTTGAATGTGAGTTGGATACCTTGCTCTTCCGCCCCTTCTTGTTTTCTTCTTCTTCATCAAGTCACCATCATGATGGTTGTTCTTGATTTGAGCTTGGGGCTTCTTCTTGTTGGGGCAAGCTTTTGCAAGATGTCCCATTTCATGGCATTGATAGCACATGAAATGAGATAGCTTCTTTTCTTCTTGCTTTCTCATTTTCTTGCCCTTGGCATTGCTTTTGTTAAAGCCAATGCCACTCTTGTCACCATAGCTTCTTTGATTCTTCATCATGTGCTCATGGGTGACTTTTGATCTACACCACCTCTCTAACTTATTGCTCAAGTTCTTCACTTCGCTTTTGAGCTCATTGTTCTCCTTCAAAAGGTTAGTCTCACAAGACAAAGAAGTAGAACAAGCATCTAATTGTAAAGAACATGGCATAGATAATAAATCTTCACAAGAGGTGGATACATGCTTCTTTTCTTCATCACAAGGGTTAGCACAAGTATGCGATTGATCAATTGTCCCATGTGATGAGCTCTCACTAGTTTTAATTTGTTCATTAGAAAGCTTACTAGTGAGAAAAGCATGGTCTTTTACCAAATTATCATGAGTAACACATAGTTCCTCATGAGTCAATTTAAGCTCATCATGTGAACAAGTAGTAACATAAAGTAAATGATTTTGTTGTTCACATGCATTCTTTAGAAATGAGTTTTCTAATGTCAATTTTGCATTTTTAGCTAACTCATTTTCTAAAGCAATGGTCATGCTAGCAAGTCTACTAACAAGCTCATCATAGGAATCATGATTAATCATATTGCAATTTGATACCTTAGTGTCACCTTGTGACATGAAGCAATATGATGATGTTGGAGAGCTTGTAGTAGCATCATCATTGGAGCATGTACCATTATTACCATCAAGTGTGCTTGAGGTTGAATCATCACTTGCATCACTTGAGGCATCATCTTCCATCTTGTCAAGTGTGCTTGAAGTATTTTCATTGATTGCATCACTTGAACATGAGGTGGAGCAATCTTCCACAACAACTATGTTGCGGTCATGCTCAACATCCTCATGTACCACCGGTTCATCCTCCTTTATGAACTTGCCATCATCAAACGTGGAGGGATCACCGAAGGTGGTCTTGATGGATTCCCACATCTCATGGGCGGTCCCTTTGGAGTTGATCTTATAAAACAACTCAAAACTCAATGCATCCATTAGATAACAATAAGCATTTGCATCAAGTTCAAAGAGATCCTTTTGAGCTTTGGTGAGTTTTCTATGGTCCAAAACATGAGTGAGACCACTAGTGATAATCCACCAAAACTTTGGCCCCTTTGCACGAAAATGATCAAGCATATGGTGTTTCCATTGTGCAAAGTGTGTGCCATCAAAAATATGTGTATCACACACATCATCTAGCCCACTAGACGCCATCCTCTCGGGTCGGTGAAGACCACAAATGAGAAACCTCGCTCTGATACCAATTGAAGGGTCGAGATGGCGGACTAGAGGGGGGGTGAATAGTCCTTTTTAAAACTTAAACTTAATCGGAGCGGCTAACCGAAACAAATGCGGAATTAAAACTATCGGTCTAGCCAAGACTACACCCCTCTACCTATACTCTATGACACCTTACAAAAGATCCTAATCAAAGCAAATAAGGTGTCGGGCTAGCTAGAGCTCACCTAACCAATTCTAGCTTGCAAGGTTACACAAACCTAAGCAACTAGTACTCAAACAACGGGGGAGCTCCTACTCATGCCACTAAGCAAAAGCACAAAGCCTAAGCTCACTAGCAATGCTCAATAACAAGGCTACACAAGCCAAATTAGAGAGCTCAACTTAGCTACACAAACTAAGCAATGTGACTAGCAAGACTACAAGTCAACTAGTCACTCATGGGATCAACTTCTATGCTACACAAGCAAGGAAGGTAACTAGCAAGCTACACAAGCTAACTAATCATAAGAGCAACTACACTAGCACATGTATATGAACAAGTAAATACAAGCTAGTGAAAGGAGTTTGCAAACCACCGAGAAGATGAACACGAAGTTGACACGGTGATTTTTCTCCCGAGGTTCACTTGGTTGCCACCAAGCTAGTCCCCGTTGTGTCGACCACACACTTTGGTAGTTCGGCGGCTAATAGGCACCACACCTAGCTCGACACTCGAGCGCCGCAAGAACTCACCCACAAGTGAGGGTAACTCAATGACACGCGCAATCCACTAGAGTTGCTCTTCGCGATCCCCGCGGGGCGAGCACAATGCCCCTCACAATCCTTCTCCGGAGCCACGCACAATCTTCACGCGGGCTTCACGACGGAGACTCGATCACCAAGCCGTCTAGGAGGTGGCAACCTCCAAGAGTAATAAGCACCACCGGCTTGCAACTCGAACACCTAGTGCCACTCGATGCAATCTCTCAAAGCAACGCACTAGAATCGCTCACTCGCAATAGATTCGCACACTAGCAAGCATAAGCGAGTTAGAAAGCTCCTAGGCACATCCACACCAGCCACCAAGGCTTTGGAGTGCTCTCTCTCTATCCTAGGGCCGGCCACAACGACTATATATAGAGGGGGAGGGCGGCGGCCCGATCCCCACCTTTTTACGCTTTGCCGGTAGTACCGGCCCCTCCTGGGCGGTAGTACCGGCCTTGGTCAAACTAGCCGTTTCCTCACATCCCGCTGATTTCGGCAAACCACCGACCCCTGGTCGGTTCCTCCGAGGTCGGTAGTACCGAGGTAATGGCGGTACTACCGCCAGGCCAAAATCGCCGCGAACAGCGAGCTCTGCGAAAAACCAGCCACTACCGACCTTGCGTCGGTACCACCGTGGGCGGTAGTACCGAGGTAATGGCGGTACTACCGGCAAGCCATTTTTCAAAACAACAGAGAGCCTCGCGAAAAACCAGCCACTACCGACCTTGCGTCGGTACCACCGTGGGCGGTAGTACCGAGGTAATGGCGGTACTACCGGCAAGCCATTTTCAAAAACTACAGAGAGCCTCGCGAAAACTCCTCAGGGCCACGGTACCACCGACCATCGGTCGGTACCACCGCCGGCGGTAGTACCGAGGTAATGGCGGTACCACCGCCAGGCCAAAAACGCCCCATTACAGAGAAGGCTGCACGCAGCACCTATGGGCGGTACCACCGACCACCCTGGTCGGTACCACCGACCGTACACAGAAAACTCCATTTTCTTCTCTGTTTTGATCCAAACCAACTCCAACAACTTCTCCTTTGCAAATGTGCTAACACCACCAAGTGTTCATCATCTTGTGCAAGTGTGTTAGCATTTTCACAATCATTTTCAAAGGATTTTCTCTTTCACTCATAACGCCACTCGATCCTAGTAACAACGCAAAGTTAGATCGCTCAAGTGGCACTAGATGACCGATATGCAAACAAGTTTGCTCCTCTTAATAGTACGACCATCTATCCTAAACCCGGTCATAATCTTCTCTACACACCTATGACCGGTGAAATGAAATGCCCTACAAATATACCTTTGCCTTGCGCATTCCATTCCATCTCCTTCGGTGTTGATGCAACACATGCACCAACCTATCTTCAAATGATATGATCCACTTCATATCATCACGTGGCCTCCATGGTCCATCGATCTTGACATCACTTGCTCTTCACCATCGCTTCGGTCCTTCGGCGCCAAGTCTTGCTTAAGCCTCCCGACACTCGGTACCAACGGCTTCAAAGCCTCAACTTGCCCTTCACCTTCGCAACCGGTCCATCAAGCCAAGTCTTGCCTTGATCTTCTCCATCTTAGCCATATGACCATATGTCATGTCACATATGCATTAAGCTCCTTCTTCACATATGTGAGCCTTGCAACATCTTCCAAGCCATTTCACCTCTATGGCATATGTTGCTCACACATGATCACCTATGGACTAATCACCTGTGTAATTCACTTCAAACACCATTAGTCCACCTAAAGTTGTCACTCAATTACCAAAACCAAACTAGGACCTTTCAACCCCTGCAGAGAACTCTAAATACACTTTGGGAAAGTCCTGAGATGAATTCACATCAGAGATGAAGCAAGGCATACGATGAACTGCACAAAGAAGACTCAACTCATTCATCATGGATGAAAGAACTGTGAGTATTAAAGTTTATTTAAATTCATCTTCTACTGCAAGTTATCTTTTGCCTTGAACCATGTTAAAATGCATCCAACACATAAAATGCTAGTCTATGCTAAAGTAATCCTAAAATTATCTTTTCTTTAGCATGGATGAATAACATATAAGTTGTGGATAACAACCCATGTTTCACATTCAGTACAATCCTTCGGGTATATGTCCACTAACATTTTGTAGGAGATGAGATTTGCTTATTCATGGTGTGAACTTAAAGATCCAAAAACCCAACCTGTGGATAGACAAAACTCATCATCATACAAGTGATGTCGAAGGCAGTCAAGCTTTGAGCCATCCCAAGGCCTAAGCCAGGACACTTATGAAGAGTAGGATGCAACTCACCCCGTATGGGTCAATTTATGCCTACGCTCATCATTGTCGAAGACATCAACACCGACACCAACAACAAATATCAGGGAGACGATATGCCACTACATCATAACATCTATGTGTCATCCGAAGGAAGTTTGTTGGTGGTTCACTATGAACACAAGTAGTGGAAGTTCTCCTCACTTCTAATCATTTCAACACAAGAGCTAGTTTGAGGGATGAGGTGGAACGACTTCAACAACAACAAGGTCTACAATTTCAATTCAGGAACATGTTGTTGAAGAAATTTGGGCATCCACCTACATCACAAGCCAGCTTGGGGGAGACACGATTTTGTTGTCCAGATGTGCTTCACGATCAAGGGTAGGAAGGAGAAATCCAGCTTCAAGACACTTTGATCTCCTACTCATCACTTTGATCAGTACAAGCCGCTAGACGCTGCCCCAGCCAAGAAGAAGAATATGATCCATCACTCATTCTTGGAAGATCGTTCTTGAACACCACAAATGTTGTCATCTATGTTGGACCTGGAGACGTCCACTTTTGGATATTCGATCAAAAGGGTCGCTACTTCTTTAACAAATACACCATTTATGAGCAGCCGAAGGAAACCAAGAGAAGACATTGACTCAACCGACAAAGGAAGAACCAACTGCCAGGAATTGAGGGGGACATCATGAAGGATGAAGCCACTGCACTGCAAGAATTCAAAGATGGAGAGATAGTACCTGAGCCTACAAATCAAGAGAATAGTTGACAAAGTCTCCATCGTCTGGACCTATTGAGAACAAGACTCAGTTGGCCCACTATGAGATAAGCAAGAGAAGACAAGCCATTTATGAACAATAACCAGATAGACAAGAGAAGCTTCCACAAGGTGGTTCAACACAATCACTCTTCAATGATAAAGTAACATTTCAAGGTAAGTGACCATCACTTTAAAAGCTTCTCTTTGATTCTGGTATGTGCATACATAAAGAACCAAACATGTTTAAGTTGTACCTCGCTTTATCTAACCTAATCAACTTAACATGTTCAGATCTTTACTCTTTATTCCTAGCTTTACTCTCTTGAATCTCACTATCTCACTATATGAGCTAAAATATTGTGCATCTAACCTTTGGAAGATGATATATCACAATCATGAAAAGATCGACACACTATACATAGATTATCCTTCCTTGGGTTAAGTAATATGATCTGTTAAATATTTTTAAGATGCTACTTTCATGCTCATCTTCTGATCTTATCACTCATGTTATGATTGAATAGAACACATAAACAACAAGTTTATCTTGTGCAATGTGTCCAAGGTTAGAGAGGAATGAACAAAACTTTTGGTTCTATTGGTGTTTTTCCACCAACAGAGCCTATGCACTTGATCTCTACCTTATCTTTATGAGCAGGACTCACTCTTGAGCAAAACATGGAGGGGTTTGTCAACTCCCAAATTCTACAGAGTGAAGGTCCTGGATCTACAAGAACATGCACACTGAGCAAGATGCTGCCAGCTTCCACAATCAATGTTTCACTTCAAATTGCTGGGCGAACAAAGAACATGAGTGACACCATATCAAGAGGCATAAATAAGAAGGAATGATGGAAGACGTCGTAGTTAGAATTAGAGGTCATGAAGTCCCCACAGACTTCTTGATTTTCGACATAGGAGAAGACGATGATGTTCACCTCATCCTAGGAAGACCATTCCTCTACGCTACAAGTGCAATCATCTACAAGAGGAAATCCATTTTCACTTTCCTGGAGAAAAGGCATGATGCAACTTCATCAACTACATACCCAATGAAGCACCCAAGAAGAACAGAAGTGAAAGACGTCGCTCTCAAAGCCAAAGAAGACAAACTATCAAGAATAGAGATGCCAATCACGAAGAAGAAGCTATCGACACTGTCCCAGAAAAAAAAAGAGAAACCTCAAGACAGTGAACCACAGGAAATGAAAACTCAGACCAAGAAGGTATGGAAGAAAATGTCTGCACCTGAGAGGTACTATCAATAACAACTTTCCAAACGTCTGACATACCTTGGGAGGTCTGAACCAAGGGAATGTCTGGTTCGTCGGACCTAAATATCCGAACCTTCGCCAAAAGGATTTGAGAGGCCAAGAAAAGCTGACAAGCAAGTGAATGTTCCATCCACTACTGGAGCACTATTTCAATAACCATCAACATCAATCAAAGCTCTGATAGAGGAAGGACATATCCACTGCCAGTCTGCTACATTGTAAGATCGAGCGACTACGTCAACATTCAGCTTGGGGGAAGGCATCCTCATGTATCTAGGTAAGTATCCTTATCCTCTTAAGTTTCCTTTCTATACGTAAATAAAATAAAATGAAAAAAATTGTGGGCACATGAAGGCTCACCATTAATTAAAAAGAAAAAAAATATGATCACATGAAGGCTCAATGCTATTGAGGGAACCGGCTTGGGGAAGACACACCCCCGTTATCTTTGTAATCTAGGTATGTCTTATTCACTATCTTAGTTATTTATAATAAGTGTGTGTTAGGTTAAATAAATAGTGTGTTAAGTTTGTTTTAAAAAGTTGATAATAAAAGTAGAACTCTCTCTCTCTAATCTTTTACATGGAAATGATGAATAGTTGCTCTATCTAATTTCTTTCAAGTACCTAGCCTTCAAAGCATGAGTTCTCCTGATTAATAATGATGCTTAAAAATAAAATTAAATATATGGGTAGCAAATGCTTGATCCAGAGTCTAGGTAATTGACAGATATGATATGCGATGATCTGAGCTACTGTTATCTTGTTGTAAAACAACACTAGAGTTCCGGAGAGTTTCCAATATTAATATGACTGATAATGGCATTGAGTTAAATTAAGATTTGTCGACCCTATGAGAAGTTATCATGCTATTGAATTGAGATCACTTACACATTTCATCCATCCTCCGTATAAATGCTCATGATTATCTATTGTTGTCCTCTCAAAAGTTTGTTGGAAGCATGTGGCTATTGAAAGAAAAGAGAAAAAATATATCTATATATATCCGAGGAAATAAAAAGGGACAAGTGTCCGAAACCTCAAAAAGATAGATCCCGAGGAAATAAAAAGGGACAAGTGTCCGGAACCTCGAAAAAAAGAAGAAAAAAAGAGAATATCAGAAAAAATGGGCACATGCCCGTTAGTAGAATTAGCCTGATAGCCATGTGTCTCTGATAAACAAAAGAGAGTGATATATTTCAAAAGAGCATACGACTCCATTTTCCGTACACATGCACTTCTCGATTCAATGGTGTGGTTGACTTTCTCTTTGGATCCATTGTTTAATTTGGCAACATGTCTTTTCTGAAAATTCATAAAACTCCGGGATAATGGTGAAGTGACAGAGCAAGAGACATAATGCTTGATTTGATCATTCTATCTTTCAATTACTCAGGATTCAAGGTAAAGTACTAAGCCCCGTGATGAATAATATGATACTTTTTTCTATTCCATATGAGAACTTTTGTTTGAATACAAGTGTACTTGTTGGAAGTGAAGATATTGCAGCAACTCCTGATCCATTGTTGAGATTGGCTTTGCTCGGGACTAGCAAAGGTTAAGCTTGGGGGAACTTGTTGACACTCACTAATGCTCATAATTAACCATCAACTATTGCATGAAATGACACTAAATGAATTACAAAGCATAGTTGTAGGGTTTGAAACTAACAAGTTCCACGAGTTTTGATGCTCTCACTTGTTTTGTAGGACATCAATATTTCACCATATAAAAGTATCTCAAGTGATGAATTGGAGTGCACCATTGCGAAGGGCTCGTCGAGACGATCGAAACGGACATATCATTTGCTATATTCGGAGTCCTGGATGAAAAGATATTAATTTCGCATCGAAATGTGCAAAAGAAGGATCTAGAAGACACCAGAAGACACCACGAGGCGGGCCACCACGTGGGCCCACTGGGCCAGACCGACCGGTCCCACATGGAGACCGACCGGTCGGCCACGGAGCCCGTTTCGCCTCCGCCTTCTGGAACCTTCTTCCACCGCCTCCTAGGATGCATCTCCACCGTCCCCGAAGTCGGTTTGATCTGACGGTGGGCGATAAACGTGACGCGGATCGATGACATGGCGATTCCTTGCCCCCTACTCCACCTCGGGCTATATAAGCAACCCCAGACCCCCCTCTTCAGGCATCTCCCTCTTCATTATTCATCTCCACATCAGAAACTAGGGTTCCAATGTAGAAGTAGAGGTCCCTCTAGATGAATCTCTTCTAGTTCATCTAGATTTAGATCTAGTTCGTCTAGTTCTAGTTCTAGTTGTCTAGTTCATCTAGTTGTAATTAGAGATCCAATTAGAAAGAGGAGAAGGAGAGATTAGAGAGGAGCTACGCTCTAATTCTAGAGGAGTCTTCAGAGATTTGGTATGCTTTTGTATCTTTTCTTATAAGACTTGTGCTTTAATATATTTATCTTCTCTAATTACTTTATGTTTTATTATATGATTAGTATAGTTGTTATATCTTGGCATGGGATCTTTGTTCGTATTGAGTGCTCTAGTTATCCTAGGTAATTAGAGTAGTAATCGATAGATTAGACATGGTGTTTAGTCTATAGGTTACCTGAGGTTGCGCTCAATCCCACAGAATAGTTGTGGTAGCCCCAGGGGTGACAGCTCTGTTAGGCCTTCGTAGTCCACCACGTTCGGATTGATGTTTTCATAGAGCTTTTGACAGCCTTCTCCCAACTACCTTTCTCCCAGTCTTCTTCGAGAGTTGGAAAGGACCTGCTGCTCCAAAGTGCCAATGTTTATAACTGCTATATCTTTTCATATTTGTTGCCTTAGAACCCAAGTAATAGAGAAATACATAGGAACCTTGATCTGTCCCGTTGTCCTCCCACTATAGTTATCAATACAGTTATCATTGAATATCTTTTATGTGCTTTCAATCATATCATATATCATTCACTCCTGCTTTAGTCTATTTAGTACTCTGAGTTAGTAGATGCATGATAGTGAATTATCAGATTCTTGACCCTAGCTTCCCTGTGGTAAAATATAAATAACGATCCTGGAATACTCCCGGTAAAATGCTACAATGGTGTTCTGTGCGCTAGCGGAATCTTTCATATTCTATTTGCACTAACAAACGTCAACAATGGCCCAGTCCATTTCGGCTGAAATTTTCCCGCCATGTTGGCGTTTTGTTTTCGAATGAGGACGAGGTCACCCTTCTTCAAGTTTTTGATTCTCACCTTTTTGTCTCTCCATTTTTTGGTTTCTTCTTGATACTTGCGAAGGTTGTGCACTGCGTTGCATCTCGTTTCCTCGAGCAAATCTTTATCAAGCAGCTGGTTTTGTTCATCTGATTCGAGGGTTGTTCTGAGAGAGCCTTGTTTCAATTCTTCTGGTAACACAGCTTCTTCCCCAAATAGAAGCTTAAACGATGTGAATTTGGTGGCTCTGCATTCCGAAGTGTTATGGGACCAGGTGACCGAGGTTAACTCTTCCGCCCATTTTCCTTTGGGTCTGCCTTGCAGTTTTTTGGATATTGCTTGAAAAATTGTTGCATTAGCTCTTTCAACGAGGCCATTGGATTGAGGGTGCCGGACTGAGGCGAAGCACAAAATTGTTCCAATTTGGGAGCAGAATTCTTTGAAGACCTCGCTGTCAAATTGAGTGTCGTTGTCGACGGTTAGATGTTTGGGAACTCCAAACTGACAAACTATTTGCTGCCAGAAAAACTTTTTTATGGCTAGGGAGGTGATATAAGCGAACAGTCTTGTTTCAATCCATTTGGTGAAGTATTCCACAGCTACCACTGCGTAGCGAAGGTTTCCTGGAGCTGTTGGTAGTGGACCGACGAGGTCCATTGCCCATCTTTGCAAGGGCCATGTTGGGCATATCAGAGTTGTTGGGGCGCCTGGGGCGTTTTGTGTTTTTGCTGTTAGTTGGTATCCCTCGCAATGCTTGACAATCTCTTTAGCATCTCGTAATGCTATTGGCCAAAAGAAACCTTGACGGAACGCCTTTCCGACCAGCGCTCTTGGGCCATTATGAGAGCCGCAGATACCTTCGTGAATGAGTTTGAGTATGTCCCTTCCTTGATTCTGCAACACGCATTTTAACCATGGGGAGGTCACCGAGGCTTTGAATAAAATGTTGTCCATTATTTTGTATCCTCGAGCTCTTTGCTTGAGCCTGTTTTCCTCTTCTTTGGTATCGGGTTCATGCAACCCGTTGATGTAGGCCATGATTGGGGCTCTCCAATCTTCGCTCTGGATTGCATTGATGAGCTTCGCTATTTTTCAGGGGCTTCGATGGCTGATTGTGTTGCTACTTCATAGAAGACGTCTGGGGGTAACTGTAGTTGGTGTGCTGCTGCTTTTGCCAGATTGCCAGCCTCGTTATTTTTGGACCTAGGAATTGCTTTCAGTGTTATGCCGAGGAAGAAAGATTCTAACCTTCGGACATATTGTAAGTATTTTTGCAGCTCTAGATCTTTTGCTTTGTAATTTTTCTCGATATGACCTGCAATGACTTGGGAGTCTGTGTTGATTACTGCCCTTTGGACTGATAGTGCTCGAAGTCTTGAAAGCGCCGGTATTACAACTTCATATTCTGCAGAATTGTTTGTGCACTTGAAGTCAAGCTGTTTTGCATATCGTAGCTTCGACCCAGATGGCGAAGCTAGGATGGCCGAGGCTCCTGCTCCAGCTGCTCCCCAGGCTCCGTCGACATACACTGTCCAAAACTGATCTGTTACGATTCCATCTCTGCGAGGGTCTGGAGTCCATTCGGCTTTGAAATCTGCTAGGGCCTGTGATTTGATTGTTGTTCTTCCCACGAAGGTTATGGTGTAGCTGTTCAATTCGACTGCCCATTTTGCTATTTTGTCGACTACCTCATTGTTCTTGAAAATGTTTTCAAGGGGGTATGCTGAGGGTACTTGGATTTCGTGTGCTTGGAAATAGTGTTTTAGCTTTCTTGATGCCATGACCACGACATACGCTATCTTTTCGAGCTCTGAGTAGTTCCGCTTGGGGCCTTCGAGGGTTTCTGACACATAGTAGATTAGGGCTTGCCTGGTTTTGCTGTTTTCGTGTAGCTCTTTGATCAGCACTGCACTGGCTGCATGAGGCGAAGCTGCGACATACAGTAGTAGGAGGTCCCCTTTGCTAGGGCTGGTCAAGTTGGTGAGGTACTTTTTCAAATCCTCGAAGGCTTTTATTTGTCGAGGTCCCCAATTGAAAGGAGCGTTGCTTCTCAGAGTTTCAAAGAAAGGTAACCCTCGCTCAGCTGATCTCGAGATGAACCTGCTGAGTGCTGCTAAGCGTCCTAACAATCGCTGAGCTGCTTTTTTGTTCGTTGGTGGTTCCATATTGATGATGGCATCAATTTTCTCTGGGTTTGCTTCTATCCCCCTTGATGAGACAATACAGCCTAGCAGTTTTCCTTCGCTAACTGCGAAGATACATTTTTCAGGATTCAGCTTCAACCCGGTAGACCGAAGGTTGTTGAAAACTCTCGCCAGATCTGATATGTCATTTTCTCTTTGTTGGCTTTGAACTATCAGATCATCGACATAAGCGGAGATGGCATGCTCGTCCTTGAAGACGTCGGATGTCATGCGAGCGAAGGTAGAACCTGCATTTCTTAAGCCTTTTGCCATTCTTCGGAAACAAAAGGTGCCCGAGGGAGTGATGAAGCTTGTTTTTTCTTCGTCGTCCTCATGCATCCAGATTTGATGGTATCCCGAAAAGCAATCAAGGAGAGAAAACATCTGACAACCAGCTGCTCTGTCTACCAAGGTGTTTATGTTTGGTAGAGGGAAATCGTCCTTCGGGCAAGCTTTGTTTAAGCACGTGAAGTCTACACACATTCTCCACTTCTTGTTTTTTTCTGTACTAGGACCACATTTGAGAGCCAGGATGAATATTTGACGGGGCGGATGACCCCTGCATCCAAAAGTCTTTTTACCTCTGCCCTCGCTGCCTCTTTCCTTTCTTCTGATATTTTGCGGAGCTTTTGCTTTACTGGACGATACCCCTGTTTTATGTTCAGGCTATGCTCAATCAAAGATCTGCTCACGCCCTTGAGGTCCTCCGCAGACCAAGCCAAGGTGTCTGAGTTTTCTTTGAGAAAGCGGACAAGGTTGTTTTCTGCCTGAGTGTCGTGGTGGGCTGAGATGATTACTTTCCTTTCGGAGTTGCCCTCAAAGAGCTGGACTTGTTTGGTTTCTTCTTTGGGCGAAGCTCTTGTTTGGTCATAGTTTGCTTCACCTTTGCTGCCGACGTTGGTTGTTGGAGGCTTTGTTAAATTATGGACATTGCGTTGCCCAGGTGCTACTGTCCCCTCAGCGGCTCTTGCAACGTCTTGATCTCCGTATACTGCAACAACCCCCTTCGGAGCAGGAAGCTTCATGCAGAGGTATGCAGGATGAATGACTGCATTGAAGGCATTGGTGACCCCTCGGCCAAAGATTGCATTGTAAGGATAGAACATGTCAACCACGTCGAAGGTTATGTGCTCTGTTCTGCAGTTCACTTGGTCTCCAAAGGTTATGGGCAGAGAGATTTTTCCAACAACTCTTACTTGCTGACCGCCGAAGCCGTATAGGGGGTTGCCAGCGGGTTGCAAGAGATTTCTGTCAAGCTTCATGCTATCGAAGGTTGAGGCGAACAGAATGTCCGCAGAGCTTCCTGTGTCAACCAGGATTTTGGTGACTGTCCATCCTGCTAGATTAGTTTCGATCACCATAGCGTCAGTGTGAGGGTAATCTCTTAACTTCATGTCACCGGAATCGAAGGTTATTGGGATGTGGGACCATCGCCCAAATTTGTGCGGTCCTTCGACGGCTACATGATGCACTCTTCTTGTATGTTCTTTTCTTTGCCTTTTGTTGCCATGGTCTTCGTTGGAGCCCCCGGTGATGGCGAGTATTACACCGAAGGTTGATGTTGGGTTGTTGATGGTTGTTTGGGTTTGGGCTTCGGGTTTAACAGGTTGGGGGGCTGGCAAAGCTGGTATTGGGGGCGGTGATGGTAAAGCGTTGGTTGAATGCTGGTTGGTTTGGGTTTGAGGTGTTGCTGGGAAAGAAACGGTGTATGGTGGGTTTTGGCTTTCAGGAACGGTGGTGGGATGGAAAGGGGTATGATTGTAATGGGGGTGATGTGCGTAGAAAGGTTGGTGCGAAGGTAAGCCGTAGTTGATAGGGGTGTATTGGTCTGGAGGGTGGGTTGGGTTGAAGTTTGGCTTTCTGGTATGATTGATGGTTCTGTTTTCTGCTGACGTGGCCATTTTGGACTCTTGGTATTCTTTTCCCTTGGCGAAGCACTCGCATTGTTTGGTTGTGTGCCCCTTTCCTGGGCCACAAAAATGGCAGTACATTTTGGCCGGGTCCTTTTGTTGGTTTCTTTGGTCAGGCGGGGGTGGGAATCCATGCGGATTTCGGTTGCCCGAAGGTTGAGTGCCCCTATTGTGGTCTTCGGGTGGACCTGCCTTATTGATTGCACCGATGTTACTCGGCTCTTGGCAAGGATTGCTTTCTCTTGCTTGGGGCCTCGACTGTGGTTTCTGTTGTGCCCTTCGGGCGTTTGACTTTGATCTGAAATCCATGTCCGCTCTACAGTATCTTTCCATTGTTTCGTGTAGCTCCTCTATAGAGTTTGCTGGCTTCCTGGCAAACTTTGAAGAGCATGGGCCTGGACGCAGACCGCTGACTGCTGCAAGGATTACGGCCTCATCGGACATCCCCGGGGTTCTTGCTCTAATTTGGATGAACCTTCGCCAGTAGTCTTGTAATGGTTCACGCTCTTCTTGTTTGCAGTTGAACAAGTCGATGGGGTTTGATGGGGCTGCTGTGATACCCTTGAAGTTTGTGCAGAGCTTGTCTCTGAGGTTGGCCCAGGAATCCACGGTTCTGGGGCGGAGGTTGTTGTACCAAGTCTGCGCGATGTCGCGAAGGATGATTACGAAGGACTTCGCCATTGTTGATTCATCTCCCCCTGTTGCGGCCACTGCCGCTTCATAACTCATTATGAATTGGCGAGGGTCAGTAAGTCCGTCATAACGGGGTAGATTTTGTGGATTATAGCATGGTGGCCAGGGTTGGGTTTGCAGTATCTGGGAGAGTAGTGATCTTGGGTCGTAGGGCATCTGGTGTTGTTGGGCCCTCCGCTGGTTGCGAAGGTTTGGCTCTCTCTCATCTGGGTGGAGTTGGCGAAAATTTGGTGGTCTCTCAGGGTATGAGTTGTTTTGGTAATTTGGTGGTGGCGGGGGTGGTGGTGGTTGACGGGCGTTGCCCTGACCCTGCTCGACATTCTCCTCTTGGAGTGGCGGCATTTGCCTGTCATTCCATTCCTCGGCTTCGGCCTCGGCTGCTGCGAGGGACTCCTCCATTCGGCGAAGCTGCTCTCTTGCTTCATCTGCCTTTTGCCTGATGAGGCGCAGCCGGTTATGCCTTTCAAGCTGGTCTAGGCGCCTCTTTTTCACGTGGAACTCAGCTTGAAGTATTTCCAAGGCCTCGAGGCCCAACTCTTCTTCGTCTCCTTCCTCACCTTCTCCGGAGGTGTGTGGGTGCGGCTGTGGTACCAGCCAGGCGTGAGGGCCCAGGACCACTGTCTCCGGAGCGACTTCTTCTGCTCCAGAAGGCTCTACATTCTCTTCGATGGGTTGAATGGTCACCGTGGCCTCTCTGGTTGTGCGATGGTCTCTAGTTGATGAGGCCCTTCTGTTTCCGGCCATTACGAACTCCGATCCCCACGGTCGGCGCCAAACTGTCGGGTGCACACTTGCCTTACCCCCGCACACGCGCAGGGGAGCGGCGAAGGTAACCGTTAGTCAAAACCAATTGCGAAGGTACAAGGAAACAGGAACAGTGGTACTATAGCTCTATTCCAAAAAACCGTGTCCATTACACTGTTCATCCCCTGGTATTTATAGGGAATACCAAGGGACGCTGACCGAATTAGAAAAAGGGCACAAGAAAGATTCCTTTACGGTGTACGACGGAAGGGCAGAATTGTACAAACACAGATGGTGCGGAAACCCTAGCTAGCCTTCCATATGTCCGCCGCCACCCGACTCGCGCTCACCCTCGCGGGGACGCGAGGGTTTACCTCCGGCTTGTGAAATCATCCCTCCAGTCACGAGGTCGGCGTCCGCTCGCCACCCGTTGAGCCTAAGCCTCCTAGCGAAGGTGTGCGGGGCGCGCGAGGGTTGCTTCCAGTGTTCTTCACGCCTTTTGCCTGCAGGAAACGTCAAACATCCGGAGGGTCGAGCCAGTATTCGAGGGTTAGAAAGGTGACTCGAGGGACTTAACAAATAACAAGGGTTTTCACGAAGGTGTGCAGGGCGCACGAGGGTCGTTTTTTTGAGTCAGCCTGCATGACGTCACTGCCGAGGGTCCCTTCCCCCAACAATAGAGACATGCAATAGTATGTTTAAAAGCTAATTTTAATATGATTTTATAGGAAATAATAATACAAAATACATACATATAAAAGTCAATATAAATATAAGAGTAGAGTACTTTAGAAATACATAATATATATAATAGCCTACTTAATAGTATAACAACATTCATACTGAATACATTTCACATTGTTCGGTAAATTTGCTTTACCGAGGTAAAGAACTGAATGTACCTCGGTAAATTCGGTTCTAGAAAGTAGGAACCGAATAGAGTGCCAAAAAGTTCGGTTTCGGTATTGTTCTCGGTATTTTTGGTTCGATTCCCGGTTTTCGTTATTTTATGTCTAGGGTTACCCAGGTCTATCGAAACCCACAACACATAATGTCATGGACCTAACTCGGTTGTAAAACACTCAATGTGTGAAATCCGAGTAAAACACTCGGTTGTTGTTTAGCATTTTTGAAGAGGAAAGTTGCTTTTAGAAAAATGAATATTTAGTAAAGTTGTAGAAAACCCCATATGTGCACCTCTGTTTCACTATATATGTACTCCCTCCGTCTCAAATTATAAGTCATTTTAAGAATCTTGGAGGAATCAAAGTTTTATATGTTTGACCAAATTTATATAATAAGATAATAACATTTATGGTACCAACTAAGTATCATTGCATTCTTAATTAGTTATATTTTTTATAGCTATACCTATTTGATGTCATAAATATTTATATTTCTCTCTGTAAATTTTAGTCAAATTTGAAATACTGACTTAATTTTGGTCAAATTTGAAATACTTTGACTCTTCAAGATTAATGGAATGACTTTAAGTTGAATGAAAGGAGTATCTGTTTTTCTCAGACTCTACACCTGCTAGTTGCATTGGCAGCGAGGTGAAGAATAGAAGACGAAAAAAACTTTATTGGGAAATACTGGAAATTTTGGCAACATAGGTGACTCATGCATCCGTGCATGATTGCTATGCCAGAGTTTTTCGAGCATTGCTAGTCGGTAGCGAATTAAAGCCAACGATAAAAGACAAAAGATGTTTTAGGGAAAAAGGAAATTTATCAAAATATGCAGATTACTCATCTATGCACTGAGCTCTATTCACTAGGTAGATGTTTCGTCGGTTTTGAAATTCTAACGAGACTACCAACTGGAAACTATAACACGAACAATAGAAGAGAAAAATAAGTATTCAGCTCGTTTGAGCTACTTTGCTAATTTTAATTCATATAAATCAGTTGTAGGACAATGCTTTGTTCTTAAAAAAAGCCGTACAAATCAATAAAATTCACTTATTGACCAGCCGAAAAGGGTCGATCTTTATAAGGAAAAAAACTATATGAAGTAAGTAGAATTATAGGTGACTTATCTCTGTGCACCACTAAATTCCCGTGTGCTTACTAATTGCCAGCAAAGCAGACAATAGGAAGAGCTAGTTGGCATCAAAGTAAACAATGACGGTCTACAACGTAACTTCAGTGAATAATGTTTGTTTCCACGCTTTTCAGTTTTCGAATGGCAATGGAAATTTGCACAGTTATAGATGACTCGTCTATGTGCATCACTAAATGTTCAAAATCTGTTGTGCCTATCAATTGTGGAAAAAAAAACAGGAAAAGTGTTTTAGAGGAGAGTAAAACATGTAGCAAAGTGATTATTAGACGCCCATCGTTCTAAAGCCAACAATACTGAGATTGTTTACTAAGGCAACACTGGAGTACTTGTGTTAGTAGAATGCAACGTCTAGTCCATATATTATCTGGCTGTAGAGTGAACTGTGTATAATTGAATATAGGCCTTGTTTAATTTTCCCAACTTCCCTAAATATTTCTAGATTTCTCGTTACATCAATATTTAGCTGCATGGATGAAGCATTAAATGTAGGTAAAAAAATAAATAATTATACTTTTAGCATGTATACGTCGAGACGAATTTTTTGAGCCTAGTTAGTCCATGTTTGGATAAAGTTTGTCAAATAACAACGAAAATTTTACAGTGCATTTTCTAAATATTTTCCAAAATTAAAAACATCATAGTTTTCAGGGACAAAATATAGTAACTTTATATATAGTTTATAAATCTATAAAGTAAACTCGTGATATATCACCTTATAAACCGTGGATGACCTCACGAACCAAACACTCTACGCTATCTGTGGTTCATGGAGCGCGACTGCGCGAGAGAGACACGAGCACGACTGCTCGGCCACTCCACGGCACGTCAGCACGTGTGCGCGTTTCTAGGGCATGCGGCGCCGCCGTACCCCCTCCCTCCGTCGCACGCAGCCTCGCTGTCTCTCCTCTCGTGCGCCACCGAGCCAACCGCGCGGACTCGTCACTCATTCATGTCTCGGCCTCGGCCTCGGCCTCCCCTTCCTGGGTGCGGGTACCCTCACACCCTCTCGCTTCCGAACCCGCTCCAATACCGGTCCACCACCCACCCCGCGCTTCTCGGATTCCAGCTGTTCCCTCGGATCCTTGGCCCGTCCCACGGCAACGCCGAGGTGGCTCCCATGATGCGCTCTCGCCACGCCACCCCGCCATGTGCGTGCCGCTTTTGACAGAGGAGGACGAGGCAGATCTCCCGTACGTCTCCGGCACTCCGTCCCCTTCTCCCCTCCTCCCCCGGGAAGGCCCTCTTCCACCACCAACCACTAGCTAGAGCTAAGCTAACCTCGTGCTGCCTGCTGCCGCGCCCCGCAGTTCCTTGCCGTGCGGGCGTGCTCTGGTCCGCTGCTGATCTCGCTCGCGCGACGCCGGGGTGGTGTGTGGTGGTGGTGGCAGTGGCAGCGGTGGTTGGTGGTGCGCGGCGTGAGAGAAAAAAAAAGGCCCGGCGCTTTGCGCTGCGCTGCTCCTGTAGGTGTCACGAGATTTGGGCCTAGCCTTTCGCTTTCCTTTTTCCTCTCGCTCACAAGGGAAGGGAGTGGGGAAGGCGTCGGGGAGCGGGGAGAGCGAGCGAGCGAGCGAGCCGTAACATCCGAGCTGTTCCAATGGCGACCCCTGCCGTTGCTTTCGTCTCCAGCGCTTTGTTGGGGCGGTGGTAGTAGCGCCAGAAGCGGGAGTAGCCGTACTAGGTTGGTAGGTGGCTGTAGCTCTGCGCGTGACCCGGCCGAGACCGTTCGCTCGTGTGCCTGCCTCTCTCTACCTCGCCCGCTCGCGTTGCGTGCGCCGGGAAGGCAGTGGGAGTGGGTGGCTGGTCGGTTCTCGCGCGAGGCTGCTGCTGCTGCTGCTGCTGCTGTGTTGTTCCTCCTCCTGCCCCGGTTGATGAGCATGGGGCATTGCTCCGAGCAGCGGACGACGGGGTTCGAGGTCACCAAGGACTGGAACGGCGCCGACCAGGTCGCGATCCGGTCCCCGCGTGGGGCTTCCGTCCGGGTGAGTCGTCGCTTCTGCTTCTGCTTCTGCTTCTGCCTGGGAATTTTGTTTTTCCCACGGGCGATCGGCTCGGCATTTCTGGTCTAGGCAGAAGACCTTCGTTCTCTCGGTCTGATGCGAGCGTTCGGTTGTCGTCGGCGCAGGTCTGCCTGCACGGCGGGCAGGTCGTCTCGTGGAGGAACCACCGCGGCGAGGAGCTCCTCTTCAGCAGCAGCAAGGTGGGTTTGTCTCTGGCTCTGCCTTGCAATGCAGCTTTCTGTTACTCGAGTGGGGAACGATTCGGTGCCGTGACTGTGGCCAACTGTGGATGCACTCTCCTGATTACTGTTCTCGTGAATATTTCGTACGAGTGTTTAGAACGACAGTTTTTTTTTTTTTGGTTTGCGTTTGCAATTCGGTGTAATTTAGAAAAGCAAGACTAGTGTTTGTTAAATTCTGCACCTACGTTATTTCTGTATCACGGAAGTCGCTAAATATGTATCTACTTTATGTGACTGGGCAAAAGCAATGCCCAATCATTGATTCACTCTATATGGTGGATTGACAAATTTCTTCTGCAGACATCAGAATCGCCAATTGGATTATTTATCTGTTACCTTTATATCCTTATAATACTAACAAACATTTTTCTTCTATGTGCTTGTGCTTTGGGCATTAGAGACTTGTTATCAATTCTGATGTCCCCCTGCTGAGAGCACAAATAAGTTTCAGTTTGCTTACTTCAACAACCCGTGAATTTTGGCAACTATTGTTCTCCCATGCAGGCAATTTTCAAGCCACCAAGAGCGACACGTGGTGGCATTCCAATATGCTTCCCACAGGTATTGCAATATTCCTGCTGTCCACTGTGTTTTGTACTAGGACAATACTGAGCATTCATGCAATTCTGCTTTTGAAGTGAGGACAATACTAAATGTTTTGAATGTTTAAATTTATCAGTTTGGAAACTGTGGAACATTGGAACAGCATGGATTTGCAAGGAACAAGGTATGGACAATAGATGATGAGGCTCCACCACTAAATTATGGTGATAACAACAACAACAAAGCTTCTGTTGACCTTCTGCTAAAGCCATCTGAAGATGACCTGAAGTGCTGGCCACACTGGTATGATGGCTTGTATTCCCTTTGGATTTGTAGAAAATATTCCAAATGACTATGATCTATCAGAACCTGGCTGTGTCAATTTTTCATGATGTATACAAGGGAGTAGCAATGTCCAATAAACTAAAGAAGCTCGTATTTTTTAGTTTTCTCTCTCTCAATCATCTATGATAAAATTCAAAGGCATGTTGCTTCATCCATGATTCCTTTCCATTCCATGTGCATCTGTTGCTTAAAAAAGGAATCTGCATGCTACACCTGTTGGGTTGTAGATGGGATGCTCTGTGCACAATAATTCAGTGCTTCTACTCAAAGCTAAGTCACTTAGTTTTGCAATAAAAATAGTACGTTAGATTTCTCTGAGTTCACAGACAACGGCCATTGATGGATATTTCTTAGCAAGCGTACCCATTTAATGAAATTATGTGTGCTGTTAACCTGTACCTTTAGCAAGTTGTATGATTCAGTCTTTTATAGACAAGTTATGCTTTAAGTGAAACATGAGTCAATTTCAATATGGATGTTCTTTTCCTGATTGGTTTTAATTTGAATTACAGTTTTGAGTTACGTCTCAGAGTTTCTCTTTCAATGGATGGAGACCTTTCACTGATATCACGGGTCAGGAATGTTAATGGGAAGCCATTCAGTTTTGCATTTGCTTATCACACACACCTTTCTGTTTCTGACATCAGGTATGGCATTATTTGGATGGTCAATCCTATTTTATTCAACTGAATTTCTTCTTACATGCTTAACTTGATGTGATGGTTTTTTTGTCCCTTTTTCGATTAAGTTATCTGTCAATTCATACTTTAGGTCATCGTCGTTAGTGTTTTTTTTCACATGAAATGGGTCAAAACTAGAGTATTTTCCTATGAGGAAAAAATAGAACTAACTATTAGAATCTTTGATGCTTTTCTTGGTTATCACATTTTGCACCAGAAGGCGTACAAACATTCGAATTTCTATGAACTGCAGAAGTGAAATTTGTGCTGTAAATTGACAATGTTCATGCAAATTCAGAATGAAGCAATCTGAATTTGACATCAAATCTTGTTGACCTAATTGTCTGGTATACCTTGCTTACAAAATGTCTAATTCCACAACCAGATTGGTCAATAAGAAATCTGATATGTTATTATCATGAAAAAATGTATGGTCCTAACTTGAGGTTTAGTTATCACCAAATTACATTTTGAGCTATGCCTAACGTACTTTCACAATTAGTAAAGCATAGAGCATTCTTCTCAGTCGATGATCTGTTACTATTCGAAGAACAAAGAAGCATTCTGTTTTCCAGATGATTCTAGACATTTTTACCAATGATATTATACACATGTTGATACTTTGCACCTTGATTCCAGTGAAGTGAGGATAGAAGGTCTGGAGACCCTTGATTATCTTGACAACCTTAGCCAGCGGGAACGTTTTACCGAACAGGGAGATGCCATAACATTTGAATCAGAGGTACGTTTCCTCTGTTTTGATACATGTAACATGAATATGTGGGGTTTATTTGAGCATTTCAACTATATGGATCAGTTCATCGAGAGTAAATATGCTACCGTTATCTTTTGGCTATATGGCTACAGTTGCACGCATGAATTTGCACACATCAACTCGTGATTGTAAAGAGCTCTCTGAGTTTACCTTTTTTTTAGGTGACTTAGCTCTCTGAGTTTACTTTATTGCAGTTCTCCCTACTGACTACTGCTACTAGTCTCCTGTGTGCAAGTAGCCCTAGCCTGCTGTCCTGTCGTGGTTGGAATACTTTTGAGATTTAACTGGTAGTTGCCATCTGGAAACTTGCAACAATCTTGAATTGGCCCCACTGATGAAGTATGAGTGGTTTCTCAATTCTTTTGTTGAGACGAAGGCTCAAAGGGTGGTATCTGGAATTAGTTTCAAAGTCTTATAGCTGCTCGTCGAACTTTGCTTATTCTTCTTGCCTGCTGTTGAGTCTCTCTAGTTAATTAATTGTTCCATTTGTAGACCTAAAGGTGGTAACTACTGGTGCAGGTTGATCGAGTCTATGTTGGCTGCCCAGGCGTAATAGCTGTTCTTGACCATGAAAAGAAACGCACATTCATCGTGCGGAAAGAAGGCCTTCCGGATATTGGTAAGATGATACGCTTTTGCTGCCTCGTCGAGCAAGATAGCCCAATTTCGTAACCGTGTTCCTGCACTTTATCTTGGCCGGCTGCATTCAGTTGTGTGGAACCCCTGGGAGAAGAAGTCCAAGACGATGGCAGACTTTGGCGACGACGAGTACAAGCAGATGCTGTGCGTGGATGCGGCCGCGGTCGAGAGGTCCATCACGCTGAAGCCCGGGGAGGAATGGACGGGGAAGCTGGAGCTCTCCGCCGTCGCGTCCACCAACTGCAGCGACCACCTGGATCACCCGGGCAGGCTGTAGAGCACTGGGTTCGCGTTCGCCCCTGACGAAAGGCATGTACTACCTTTTTTTCATGTATGTACATGGGGGCGCTAGGTCCGGCCGGCCCTGCAGGCTGCAGTATGATCTGCCTGCCAGGCGTGCCATGTGTGAGTTTAAATTTATGTCAGATGCAAGTATTGCTGTAATCGACATGTTCGATGTTCCTAGAGTCTAAAGCGTTTTATGTCTGCATCTTTCTAAAATCTAGCAACGGAGAGAGGTGCTAACAGTCCTGATTCCTGAAGCTAACTTGTACTGCTACCATCAGAGAGAGACAGAATCCAAGTTGATGGATTCGGCCGTCACATTATTGTTTCTGTACGCGATACCTACTTACTATACATGAAGTTTAAACAAACAAGATATGGTGTGGTGGGCATGGGCGGCACTACAGACACTCGTGGTACAACTACAATCCAAAACAAAACGGTGAACGAGGCTGGCGTAGCGTGGCGCCAGCCTAGCCTGCACCCTGCAGTGCAACAAGATACTCTCTATTGCATCCGACGATCCTTGCTGTTGAAGGCCTTGACCTCGAGCCCGCCGCCGTGCCTGTGTCTGAGGGCGTAGGGCGCGTGCGTGCCGAGCAGTCGGTCCCAGACGACGAAGAAAGGCTGGGAGAAGTTGCGGCGCCCGCCGCCGCGCTGGTGGTGCACGTCGTGGTAGGCGGTGTTGTTCCGGAACGCGGCGTGGAGCGGGTTCCACGGCGCGGCGACGCCGCAGTGGTCGTCCACGCCCTTGACGGTGGCGAAGACGAAGAAGGCGGCGGCCGCGCGCGGGGACATGCCCGAGGCCAGGTACGCGGCGGCGCCCGACAGCGTCTCCGTGAGCACGCCGTCCACGGGGTGCCCGTACTGCGCCGCGTACGCGTAGGGCGCCGCCACGCGGTGGTGCCACGAGTGGAACCGCCGGTACATGTAGGGCACCGAGTGCATCAGCCTGTGCATGAAGTACTGCCATGCGTCCAGCACCAGCATCGCCACGCCGAACCGCGCCGCCGCCACCAGGAACGGCTCCGGCGCCGCCGGCGCCGCGAGGCCGCCGTCGGTGTTGACGCTGGCGGCGGAACCGTGCGCCTCTAGCTGCACAATGACGGGCGTAGAAAGATTAGTATTAGGATTGGGTGGGTGCGTGCGTGCATGCATGCATCCGGCATAAATGACGGTCAGAAAACGCATGGATTGCAAAGAAAAAGGACGCCCCGTGATAGATGATAACTCCTACACACGACCCACGCGCAAGCAATGCGTGCAATATTCAGTGCACGTACGTACGCGTGTACAATGTACAGCAGGCGGCTGGCCTGAGCCCCTGGCCCTGTGCTGTGCATGGCCACGGGCTGGTGCGGTGCGGTGGCCTGCGGCGCTGCGTGGACACGGCCAGCATTGACCAGCGGTGCAGACTGCTGACTGGTCTTCAATGCTTTGTCAGGCTAGCCGGCTGTCCCCCCATCCTGCGCCATCCATGGAGTGGCACTGAAGTCTGCGGCAGCTGTTGGGCATGGTCAATAAGGACAGCCGCAATAGCTAGCTCTAGCTCTTAGATATTTGTCATATTTTAACAAGAGAAAGAGAAGATTCAGCTCTTGCTCAAGAGTTAGGCTCATACACAAATTCCAAGACCATGTATGAATGAAATGTGGACCTAATTATACTATGAGCTATTGCTAAGAGTCAGTACTATTGGAGAGGTTGCCTTAGAGCTAGCAGCTAGCTCATACACTGCGGGTGCCCTAATAGAGCCAAATATTTGGCTACTCCCTCCATCCCTAAAACAATCAATTTCTAGAGTTGTCCTAAATTAAACTTTTTGAACTTTGACCGAATTTGTAGAAAAAACTATCAAGATTGATGGTACCAAATTTATATCATTAGATATACTCCTATCATAGAATATATTTTCATAATATATCTATTTTATATCATAGATGATATCATTCTTTTCTATAAAGTTAGTCAAAGTTTAAAAAGTTTGACCGACACGGATTCTAGGAATTGCTTCTTTGAGGGATAGAGGGAGTATAAGCCAAGGTCTAAAAACCAAGTTATACAATAGTTAGTCTTTTATTTGGCTACAAATCATTTCTCTTTCCTATTCCTCCTCACATACATATCTATTAGGACTCACTACTAACTATGCTTCCGTGCTCAGCTTGGTGCTTGCATGCTTGCATGAGAGCCAAGCTCCCCTCTCTCTCCTCTTTTCTCTCTTCCACATCAGCGTTTGCTTGGCTATAAGTCAATTATTATAACTGCTCTAATGGGGCTTGTGTCAAATCTGAAATCTCCAGCCATGGGCCATGTGAAAAGAATGCACAAAACACCTTCTTCTTTCTCTGTAACAATCCAAAACACTTTCTTCTTTCTGTAGTATGAGCGTGAGCCTTGATGCTGGCTTGGCAAGCCGTTTCAAACTTCGTTCGGTGCCTGATAAGCACTTCCATTGTTTGTCACAGGTTGCCTTGAATGTCGTGCGTGCAAGCACATGCTTTGACCCTAGTTTTGACCAATTTCTTCTAGCTTGTCTGCACGCTCTGTTCGCTTGAACAGTGGCCTATTGGAGCTTCCGGGAAGTCACACACTCCTTTTTCCTCCACAGGAGTCTCTCGCTGGCTTCAGAATTCAGGCACGCTCCCTGTAACTGTAACATAGAGAGCGATAGATATACTCCGTATTCTATATTCACCACTGAATGAGGCCGAGTATATAAAAATCTCCAGCATCGAGCTTCTCTTTCGTCGTTAAGCGCATATCCTCACTATTTTACCAAGTTTTATTAGTTATCCTATATTTGCCGCTGACTGAGGCCGAGTATATAAAAATCTGCAGCACCGAGCTTCTCTTTCGTCGTTAAGCATCCTCACTATTTAACCACGTTTTTATTAGTTATATCCTTAACCATATATACCCGCCGACGCTACGTACTGATATTGAAACGTGTGGTGGTATATGTATAAGCACATCCTATCTGTCTGTCTGTCTATCTATGCGCTATGAAAAAACAAAGTGCGTTACGTGTTCTTTTATGGTGTGTTTGGTTCAAGGAATGAAGTGATCCATCATCTTCTCACTCCTCACTTTTTGTATTTGGTTGGTGGAATGGAATGGGTTGATGCATCACCACTTCATTCCTTGTAAGTCAATAATTAGTATATACATGAGGAATGAGTTGGTTCCACCAAAATTCATGAGATGGACTCATGATGCATCACTTCATGAAGCATGAGTTGATTCCACGAACCAAACACCCTATATTAGAGTGGCCCAACAGCATGCATGCAAAACAGGGCGAGAGGACGACAGCAAGTTCTTTTTTTTGCTTGGTTAATAAATACTGCCTCCTCCGGCCTAATAACTACGAGTACGTACTAGATATCGACGATCAGAGAGAGATGTGCATGCAAATGCAATGCAAAAGATGGATACTGATCGAGGAGGGCGAGAGTGGGGGGGGGGGGGGGGGGAGAGAGAGCTTCATCTTCAATTCAACTGACCTTGAGGATGGCCACTGCGATGGCGACCTGGATGGCCTGCTGCAGGAGCACCCCTCTGACGACGTCCTTCCGGGAGGCGACGTTCTTGGTCTCCTCGTCCCGCCTCGAGTGCAGCCTGTACCTGTCCAGCACCGTGGTGCGCGCCAGCAGCAGCTCGTAGGCGCCCGCGTACGCCCAGTACACGGCCACCGGCGCCAGCGTCACCACCAGCTCCTCGCCGCTCATGAACGGACGACCCATCGACGTACGCCGGCAGGCCGCCGCCGCCGCCGAAGCAAGAAGAGAAGTGATGAGGCCTCTAAAGAGACCGACCAGAGCTAGCTCTAGCTATATATGCTGGTTGCTGCCAATTAAGATTAACTCTAGCGCCTTGATTGTGTGCTAGCTTGACAGCTCTGCTTTCAGGCTTTGGACAGCGCGCTCGATTGATCGTGCTCTAGCTGTTGCTGTTGCTGTCGCTGCATTCTTATCGGTTCCGAGGCTTCCGAGGTATATATGGGCCTGGACGGACCGGGGAGGCGCGACCCCGGGACTTGGCGACTTGGGCGCGCGCTAGGCGCTAGCTTAATACAGTACGTAATTGGCATGAACGCGAACGCGCCAGGCAATATCGTCACGTAGAAACTAAACACCCGCGGCCGCGTAATGACTTTGCGCGCGTCTTGTTCAGATGCACAAAAAAAAAACCGTACGTTATTACGAGAGCGCGAAAGAAGTTTCACTCCTCAATACGTGTACATATAGACACACATTGCTACCCGGCTTCTTACTAGTCTGTATGATACCTATACACGTTTGCGATACATGGAGATGATACAACGTTCTCCCAAGGTACGTACACAGTATTCTCAGTTAAGGCTCCTATTACTAATCTACCTTTCTCTTCCTTGTTTTTTTCACTTTTTAAAAAAATAATAACTATTATTTCTACCCTTCTCTCACTTAATTTTTCTTTACTATTTTTTAAAAAATAATTATTTATTAAAAAAATATAAAGTACCCGAAAGTACCACCAGTACTTTACAACCACCGAAACAAGCCTCATTAGATATATTTGCTGAAAGAATAGATATCTCTGTCTGCCAGCTCGGAGGACATAACAACAACCCTCTAGCTAATGACTGTGTCATCCCCGCGGCTATATATGTTTCTTCTTCTTAGGATGAAAACTAAAACGGCACATATAGAGAATACTACAATGCACTAATATAACGTGCCTGTTTGACATTATAGCTTTAGCTTAATTATTCGACCTGAGATTCATGTCGTACCCGTAACTTGTAGACTAATATATAAATATAAAAAGTGATTTAAATATTTGTATCTTGTCCACCCGGCCCTATGAACAAAACGAGAATCATCAAAACTATAAATGTTGTGTCAAGGTATCTTCAGCTCTGTAAAACAGGGCCAGGCCAATCAATATATATTATACTACGCGTGCGCGAGAGCAGCTGTGTATATAGTTAGGCCTGTTTGGTTGAGCTGTGGCTGTGAGAAAAAGCTGTTGTGGCTGTGAGCTGTGGAAAGCTGCTGTGGGCTGTGAGCTGTGGAAAAGCTGAAAGTTGTTTGGTTAAACAAGTATAAAGTATATCTTCTAGTTTTGTTTTTTTAAATAATTATGAAAACGTTTTTTATTTCACCTATTTTGAAAAGCTGAAAGCCAAAAGCCAAAAGCCAAAAGCAGGGTCAAAGCAGCTTTCAAAAATGTACTACGGAAAAGCTCCAGCTTCTACAAAAGCCACCTCCAACAGCACCCCTTTGGTTGGGCTTTTGGCTTTTGGGGCCAAAAGCCAAACCCAAAAGCCCAACCAAACAGGGCCTATATATATATGCATATGCATGCGTGGTTGTGAGCCTGTGCTGAGAGCAGCTGATTAATAAGGGCTTGTTTAGTTCCGAGAAATATTTGGAATCTGCACTGTAGCACTTTCGTTGTTATTTGACAAACTTTGTCCAAACATAGACCAACTAGACTCAAAAAATTCGTCTCGATACGTAGATACTAAAAATACAATCAATTATTTTTTTTACCTACATTTAATGCTCCATGCATATAGCTAAAGATTGATGTGACGGGGAATCTAGAAATATTTGAGGGAAGTTGAGGAAATTAAACAAGGCTTAAGCCTCTTAATTAATTAATCGCGTTGCATCGTGATCGTGCAGCTGACGATCGACAGGTTCTGTGCATGCCATTGCCATCATATCCGATACGACAAGTCCGAGGAATGAACAACGTAACGACTAGCGCGCTAGGTTCGCCCCAGCCTTCACCCAAATCTATCGTCGAGCTTTGACACGTTCCTGATGATCGATGCCCTCGTCTTGCACATTTCTCCCTCGATCGATCTCTTGGCTTCCAGATGTTCAAAGCTAAAACTAACGAACAACGAGCTAGCTAGCTAGTAGCTACAGTGCTACGCTAAGCAGAGAACTGATTTTTGATCCACATCGAGTTCAGGTTTTAGTCTCGGTATTCCTAGTGTTCAGAACTAAAAGGACTTTTAGTCCAGGGCCGGGTTATCAACCGGAATTAAAAGTCATTTTTTAGCTAGTTTCGGTTGGTGCCCCCAACTTGGACTAAAGAGCTTTGACTCTTTAGTTCCGGTTGATAACAACACCAACCTAGACTAAAGAGTGACTTTTTAGTTCCGGTTGGTGTTTATACCAACCCGAACTATAGGTCTCTCACTCAGGACTAAAAGTTCCTCACGAGTGAATTCAAAAGGAGAGTGTCAACGTGCATAGTTGAGTTAATAAGTGAGTTACAGTGAGACGAGAGATCCTATCAGTTTGAATCACACGTTGTCTTGAGATTAGTCTGGGATTGACAGTCCCCGTGGCCAAAACCAGAACTAAAGGGGTTTTGAACACCCAGACTAAAGTCCGGTCCCCTAGCCGTGCTACCTAGCTGCAATGCACGTACCTTGGCCCTGTGTGTCGTATCTCGCGTTCCCCGTGCGTCGTCGTCAAATCTGACGGGCGTAGCGCCTGTTCGTCCTTCCTTGCATTGCATCTGCCGCCCGCCCACCAGAAGCGGTAGCTATCAATTACTAATAGTTAAGCCGGTCGCTTGTTTTCTCAAATAAGGAGAAGAAGATTCAAGGATGAACGCTGCCCCGCGGCAGGAACCCGGGTCCTTTTTCGTGGGCCAGATCGAGTGGTTGTGAGTTGCGACGCGAGAACGAAGCAAAATGCAGGCCCCCGCGCCATGACGTCGAGGGTGGCGTATATTAATAATAGGCAAACCAAAAGAGCAAACAACATGGCGGGCTCGAAACCGTGTGCCCGAAGGTCTGAATATTCGGGGCTGTATACCGTCTCTGAGAAGCCTTGTGCTGTCCTCTTCCTTCTCCTTCCCAACTCTTCCTCCACCGTAGTCTTCCCTGCCGGCCCCTGCCCCTCTCCCGGCGGCCTTGCCGGCGGCATGGGCAGGAGTGCCGGCCCCCTCCTCCTCCTTCGCCTCCCTTCCCTACTCCCACTCCTTCTGCTGTTAATTTCTCCGAGCTTTTTATCTCCAATAATCGCTCCCTCCTTCCGATCTGGGGGAGAGGAGAGGTCCCCCGGCCATGGTGTCCTCGGCCGCGGACCGGCTGCCGGTGCTGTTTGGTGCTGCTGCAAGTTCGCCTGTGAAGGTGGACGAGGGGTTGGTTCGTCATCGGGCGGCTCTTCACCTCCCAGGACTCTCGCCGGAGGTGGCGCTCTCGCCGGCGCCGCCATGGAGTTGGCCTCGGCGCCGCCTGAGCAGTCTCCCGCCTCACCAATCAAGCTAGCATCAACAGGGGGAGGCGGCAGCAACTCCGGGCACGGGGCCAGCCCGCGGCTGTCCGGGCCGTGGCGGGGTGGCCATCTGGGCCACCACCCCACCCGCCCATGCTTCACCGCCTCGTCATCGCCGCCTGCGTCTTCTCCTTGTCGGCCACCATCGCGGCCGCCAGGCGCGCGACGTCGGCGAGCGCCACGGAGATGCCCAAGCGCTTCATGGGGAGTGCAGCGTACAGTGCGCTGCGGACGAGGCCCTCTTCCGCCGGGAGCGCCTCGACCCGCCGCCCCGGGCGCAGCGCCCGCGCGTCCGCCAGGAAGTGGCCCGGCGCGTCCAGCATCTGCTCGGCCGCCATGGCTGGGAGGGGCTAACGGGTTCAGGCCGCCCTGCTACAGTAACGGGGGCGGCCAAAGAAAGCGGGCTAACGGGTACAAGGTGAGCTGTTCCAGTAATGGGTGTGGCCAACGACAGCGGGTTTGGGTCCATCATGGATCCCTTGGAGCTCCAACTGACGAACAGATATGCAGAAAAGAACAACTCCTATGCTTCGACTTCGCTACTTTTCCGAGACTTCTTTCCCCTGCAAGAGTGGAATCCATATTTCATGCTTCGATGATCCATCTGCATCGATCTTTCGCCAAAAGTTTTCATCTGAGTCCGGTGTTGCATCTTCTATGTCTACGGCTCAGTCTTCAACCTCTGCAGGTTCTGTGCTTGCGAGGCCTTCGATGGTCCGTGCTACCAATAACCGGTGAGATCGCCGTGTTCCTTTCGGGCACGCTATGGACTCATCGACTCTTTTGGGTCGATCGCGTGCAGAAATCTTTTTTAAATTGCCTTGTTCGATTTCTGCTCTTGGGCTAGAATCTCTAAAAGTATATTCTTACTCAATAGCTTGTACTCCAATGTTTAATATAATATATGTGGTTCTTGTCAAAAAAAAAAAAAGAAGAGCAAACAACAAATGCATGCAGTACACACGTGCGTGCTTCTCCGTCGTCTCAACGACGAACGATCCAAATTCAACTGATGTCACCTAATCTCCCAATTCATTTGCACTCCAAAACTGCTACGTCAAATGAAGACATAATCATCATATTACTTTCACCATCTATATCTATATCTATATCTATATCTATATTTATATCTATACCTATACCTAATATATAATAATATATAATATAATATAATAATAATAATAATATAATTATATTAATAATTAATATATATAATATATATATAATATATAATAATATATAATAATAATAATAATAATAATATAATAATAATTTAATAATAAAGAGGCAAAATTTCTCCACTGTTTTTGGTCTGACCGTTTTCGTCTGGTCTACTTATATTGACCAACTAGGATTCTCGTAAGATTAGTGGACCGATATGGAACTAATAGGATGTTATACTTGTTCGTTTGTTTATCCCGCAAGGATACGATGAGCTCGGCCCAAAAAGAAAAGGCCCACGGTTCTTGACCGCTGGAATTTCGTCTCGGTCCGGTCCTCTTTGCAACGAAATCGGCCTGAACTTGAAGGCCCAGTCTCGGTAGTCCACGAGACCTCAGCGCCAGTAGAGCGGAGACGAGCGCTCGTTCAGTTTTGGTCTGGGCGTTTAGCACCACCTCACCAGCTGAAGGCAGACGAGCCACGAGCTCACGCTATAAGAAGAGCGCCTAGTGCCCCGTTGGTGCATATTTACATGGACGGGGTCGACATAAGATCATTAAGGCTCGTGTACCACCACCAAAATTGTCCTCTTTGCAACGAAATCGGCTCGAACTTGAAGGCCCAGTCTCGTTAGCCCACGAGACCTCAGCGGCAGTAGAGCGGAGACGAGCGCTCGTTCAGTTTTGGTCTGGGCGTTTAGCACCACCTCTCAGCGGCAGTAGAGCGGAGACGAGCGCTCGTTCAGTTTTGGTCTGGGCGTTTAGCACCACCTCACCAGCTGAAGGCAGACAAGCTACGAGCTCACGCTATAAGAAGAGCGCCCCGTGCCCCGTGCCCCGTGCCCCGTTGCTCCATATTTACATAGGGTCGACGTGAGATCATTAAGACTCGTGTACCACCGCCGAAATTAACAATTTAAACTTTGGTCTTTCTGCATTTATTTGTTTTCGGGATTTTCGGGATTGGGTCAACCTAAAAGATTTTTAGAGTTTCTTTCTTCTCCTGTTGCAATGCACGGGCATTTGTCCTAGTATTACTAATAGGAGATCTCCTAGACATATCAAAGTCAACGACACATGTCTTTTTGACCAACGTTTGTTCCGCTGGGTAATTCTTTTTTTTAAAAAAAAAAACTTTGAGTTAGTCACGTTGCGTCCACATGGATGCCCTAGAGCGCTCATTTCATGTATGGACGTACGTAAGGTTGTTTGTTAAGATTAAGCGCACTACAGGTTCAAACCTGGTGTTTGAGGCACTTGAGATGTAGTGTCTGGATCTTTATTACTTTTATTATCTTATTTGGTCATACTATTAAGGGGGATCGGATCGAAACTAGTTTCTTGGTGTGGTCAACAACATTTGAAAGCACACATTTATTTGGTACTCCCTCCGTATAAGAAATAGACGATGACGTTTTGGATATCGGCACGATCTCCATAATACAACTTTGACTCTTTTTATACTAAAAAATATTTATAAAAAATTGATATGTATATATATTTTTATGAAAGTATTTTTCAAGACAAATTCATTCATATGATTTTATATTTTCAAACTCAACAATTTAAAATTTATTTATGATTTATATTATCAATGTTTGACCGAAACCATGTCTAAAACGTCATCTATTTTCCGAGTATAAACTTACCAAGTCCGCAGAAAAGTGGCCCAACTTGATTGGCTTTAATAAGTCTTGGATTCTTAAAGAAGTTAGATTGAACGAGATTAGATTTAAAACAAGTCGAAAATAATAATTTAGAGCACAAACACAATCGTTTTAGAAGCATGGATTCAGAAACACACAGACTAGATGCAAGCTTCAGAAACATGCTAGATCCAAAGTTTGGACAAAAGAAGACGCAAGGTGGCCGGCAGCAGCTCATGCAGGAAAGCGACGGCGCGACGGCCGCCTGAAGCAGTGCGGCCTGGCAGCACCATGCCTGCGGGCAGGCGGCTGCTCGAGCAGCGCGGCCCCAACAGCATCTTGTGCACAGGCACACGGCACGTCGCCGCGGACAAGGCGGAGGAAGGATTGGTCGCCGCCGAGCTAGATCTACGATCAATGGTGCTGGTCGTCGCTGTTGTGCTCCATCTCACGGGGGAGGAAGGGCGGCTAGATAGAAGAAGAAAAGAAGCGCGATGAATTTGGCACACGAGCCACAACCGGATTTGCGCGCGTCCACTCAAGAAGTTGCCTCCGTACAACGCGACTGCAGCCGACTATAGTGTCTGGGAGCACGCACCTCTTGCCGTCGTCTCCTGAGACGACGAGCACAACCTCTCTCCTCATTGATTGCATCGGATGGGGGCCTTTTTTGCAAAATTCACTTCACGTAGACGGGTTTCGCAGCGCGCTGTACATGCCCTGACTCTACAGTTTGGTGCTCATTTCAAAATATGTTTTTAGAATAAAATGAAACTAGTTCCATATTTTTCGAGTTAAACAATTTTTCTAATATAAATCATATTTTAGTATTTTTAAATACATATTCTAGAAACTATTTTGATTTTTTTTTGTAATATCCTACAGATTTAAAATTCTATTGATCTTTCTGAACTATCGCGGAAGTACAATTCACCTTCTTCATGACTAACTTGGTGCGATGTAGCTGTGAGAGATGTCATGTTAGTCAAAACCGCTTTTAAAACCACCCATAAAAGTAAATCAAAGGTAAAAATTTGGTTTCTCAGTGAAGAAACTAAGGTCACGTTCAGTTCGTAAAATGTCCCCAAATATTTTGCGCAGTACCCATTTTAGACGCATGCATGGAGCATTAAATGTAGGTAAAAAAAATAACTAATTGTACTTTTAGTCTGTTCATGTCGAGACGAATCTTTTAAGTCTAGTTAGGTCATATTTGGACAAAGTTTGTCAAATAACAACGAAAGTGCTATAGTAACTTTTCGCGAACTCAACAAGGCCTAAATCGGACTCAAATAATATCAAATGAACTTGGTCTCAAATAATTGTCGCGGGTGTCTTTGGTTGAAGATTTGGATCTGTAGAAGCAGCTCAGACTCAGCAGCCTGCCACAATGTTAGGCATTTCGGCCGAAAATCTCATTACAAAAGTTTTTGCCCAAAATGAGGTTCTCCTCGACTCGGCCATGCATCCGCATTTGCTCCGCCTCTCGCCGGCAACAGCTGGCCGAGGCCGTGTTCAGTTCGCGAAATATTTAGTGAAAAATTACTGTAGCATTTTCGTTGTTATTTGACAAACTTTGTCCAAATATGACTCAACTAGACTCAAAAGATTCGTCTCGACATGAGCAGACTAAAAGTATAATTAGTTATTTTTTTACCTACATTTAATGCTCCATGCATGCGTCTAAAACATGTACTGCGCAAAATATTTGGTGTCTTTTCGCGAACTGAACGTGGCCCGAGTCACACGGCTCGCCATTTGTCCAACGCAATCACGCGATCCCGACTCCCGAGTCTCCAGTCCAGTCCAGTCCAGTCCAGTCCAGTCCGGATGTGCAAAGTTCATCATGTTTCTTTTGAGACACATTAATGGGTGCATCACCGTGAGAGCATCGAGTCTAGACATCCACTTTAGATTTTTTTTGTTGCTCTTTGGCTACTGGCTCTAGAAGTAATCTTTGTGCTTCTGGTGACATGTGTCGTCTTGTTTGTAATTAGGTATATAATTCCTAATGGTTATTTACTCTACTTCTACTTCTAATGTTTAATATATTATGCTTCTTGTTAAACAAACAAAAAAAAAACCAAATTTGGGTCCTGAACAGTCCGGACCCAGTTTGCATAGCCGGGCGAACCGCAGAAAAGCGTCGCCCAAAGCCGACGACGCAAATCGCTCCCCCACCGGCTCTCCTCCCCCACAGGCGCTCCTCCCTCCACCGGATCTCCTCCCCCGCCGGCACTGCTGCCCCGCCACCGGCGCTCCTCCCCACCCCGGCTCTCCTCACCCGACCGGCGCTCCTCCCCCACCGGCCCCCACCGACACGTGCGGGCCCGGCAGCGGAGGAGGCGCGCGGGCGCGGGCGCGGCGGCGGAGAGCGTGTGGGAGCCCGGCGCGGCGCTGGAGCCGGCGGAGACGGGCGCGGCGGCGAAGAGCAGGCCCGGCGCGGCGGAGAGGCTTCGTTTGCGTCCGGTGTTGGGGAGTCTTCGTTTTGGGTCCGCTTCTGTCTTCCTGTGCACGACCCAAACCGTAGGAATGCGTATCGAGTTTAGGTTCTTGTTGTTAGAGACAGTCTAGATGTTTCATTCTGGGTCTTCTTTTTTCTTCTCTTCGGGAGTTAGATTCCAATCCATTGTTTCTGATACAATTTTCCAATTGCTTCAGGACCTGATTTTGGGCGGGCGCAGTTGCGGAGATGCAGAGGCTGGGGGATTTCAGGCTCCCTCCCTTCTTCAACTACCCGCCTTACTTCACGTAATCTGTCCTTTCTCTCGCTCTATCCGCTGCCTTTTATTCTCTTTTCAAACACTCTCAGTGACTAGGTCTTCGCCTGCTCTGAGAAACAATGCCACCAGATGTTTCTGTTGTCTGCAACCTTGCAGCTGTATGTGTAAGGGATGATCGATGATGCTAAATTGGTTAAGGATGCTGTATCAGTGTTTTCAGCATGAATAGTTCAGTGCGAAAGTTCGCTCCTAGCCCCGTACTAAAACTATTTTGGTGGTTTAATGAAATGGGTGAAATACATGCTTTTATGCCTGCATATTTCATACTGATGGCGCTTGCTTTCTATTTTTATGGCGTTTTCAGTTTACAAAAATCACCATTCATCCAATCCATATAGTTGAAATTGCTAGCTTGGCATTAAGGTTTCTGGACAAAATACACAGCACATAAATAGTTTGTCATTACTTTTTTTTTATTTGCACCGTAGCATGTTAAATTAGTGCTAGTATAGTACATAGGTATCATATAAGCAAATTTAATCAACCTAATGTATTTCAGATTTGCAAGCTTCTCTTACTCTGTACTAAAGGAAACTTGCCACACTCACACCCACATTTGTTGTGATGGTTTGTAAATAAGCTATATCCTACCATTCTATAGACTATGACCACAAAACAATGTATCTATAGTCGTATTGTCTTGTTCCTTAGTGAAGAACAGAAGATATATCCAGTAGTTGCACATGAAGATTTCTTAACTTCTCAATATTATGTATATGTTTTTGTTTTTTATGCAGTGTTATGTATAGGTCAGCCTTGTCCAACAGTCCCTGTTCATAAATTTATATAGTAAGGCTCAGATTAGAATGTACAGGTTTAAGTCTATCTAAGTCAATGTATTGTTATTCTCGAAAAAATATTACTAGGCTAATATTTTGCTACATGTACTCCGTATATTAGTTTCCTATCGTATTGGCACACTATGTAGATTTGAGATGTTTTCACTTCATAAGAAATAGTATTTCACTAGATGACAATGCTTCTGACATATTTTGGCCTTCTCTTTGGGATCCATTGATGCTTTATTGCATTTACTAGCTTTGTTAGTTATCAAAATTGCTGTTTCATCATCTTCAGAACTCCATTTGAACTTGTTTTCATGCACTCTCAATACTAGAACTGAGAACTATAGCATGTTATGCTAACATATATCCCTCAGTTTGCAGCCTGTGCGTGAAACGCGGGAAAAGCAAGTGCAGTTATGGAAAGATCTGATACTTGATTACTGTAGAAGTCAAAAGATACATACAATATCCCTGGAAGAAGATTTCCCCTTGTTTTCCAATCCAAAGATAGAGAGTAATACACATCTATATTAATTGTAATTTTGACATATTGTTTCCTACAATTTCAGCGAAACATGTTTAGGATATCTGTTGGCTTACTGAAAATTTGTGCCTTGCAATCTGGTGTGATGATAACGTACACAGAAGACCTACCATGAATCATTTTGAGCATACTGTATACACATGATATGTTGAACCATGAAACTAAATTATTTTTATTTTTGTACTTGTATACTTATTTTAGTCATTGCGCTGCATTTACTGGCTTTTGTTATGCAGGATCTCTTAGCCATGAAGCAAAGGAGGTGTTCCTTGCAGCTCTCGTCAGTGAAGGTTCATTCTGTAACCATTAATACTCCTTTTAGTTACTGTTGTAGCTCATGGTACATTTTTATGGTGTCCTGTACTGATCACGATATGTTTAATTTTGTGCTGAATCTGCAGGTCGTGCAGAGTGGATGGACAAAGGTCACAAGAAGTGCCTAATTCTTTGGCTAAGGATACAGGATTGGGCCAATATGATATTGAACTTTGTAAGATTCCTCTGTATTTCCTGAGGAGCTATCTGTTTATGAACAAATTGTGCAATCATTCATTGTGCCATGATATTTACTTTGCATTTTGATTGTATAGGTAAAGGATAACGGGTTGGAAGTAATGACCATCGAAGAAATACGCTCTGGGATTGATACACGTGGTACTGGTGAGTTTAACAAGCTTTCGTAGTAATAAGGCCAGATTTGACATATTCAAACATCCGTATTTTTGTGACCGGGAAACTGATCGCACAGCAACTTGCAGTAAAAAGCACTATGATGTCTATATATTGACTTTATACTTGAAATGTTGGTGGTATTTCATAAGTAGTAGTGTAGAGCATCACTAACAAATACTCCCTATGTACTTAGATATACATTGTGTCTAGTTATTATACTATAAAAGCTATAGAAAAGCCAAACCGACTTAAATTTTGGAATGTCGGGAGTAACGTAAATACTTTTGTCCTGAGAAAACTGGTGGCCTTTTTTTTTTCATTGTATGGACTCTGTTACAGAACTTGAGGGAATTGATCGTGGTGTCCTCATGCGGGCTCTGCGGCAGTTGGAGCAAAAGGGAAAAGCAGCTATCTTCAAAGGCACCTCGGCCGATGATGAAGGCGTCAAATTTTCGGTGTGATTCCTTTGCAATCCTCAAACAGGCAGACCAAAAATGTCGATCAGTCGGTGTCCTTTGAACATGGCATGACACATCCATAGCCTCGATCCTTCAGTGCTCTTGAAAATGGCATGAAACATCCCTGTAAGGCAGTATGGCTGCTGATCACATCCTTCCCGACTAAATATGTTCTCCAGTGCTGCGGTTGTTGTTAAACGTCACAATCATCTTTGCTGTAGTGAAAAATGGACCAAGCCTGGGGGTGGTCATGCCATAAGAAGCAGTTCAACGAATTGTGCTGATTTGTTTTTTATATATATATCTAAGCAACGTTGCGTTTGGTAGGCGGTTTTCGGAGTTGGGTAGTCTCGGCCTTGTGGCTGGAGGTGTAGGCGAGCGTGGAGTCAGTGTTGTTTTTCTTTTGGTTTCTGTTTTTTTTTCTTCTCTTTCTCCGTTTAATAAAATTACAAAATTACAGCAAAACCTTTTGCCGCGTTTTGAAAAAAAAAAATTCTATATCGAAGCAAATGTGGTCAGTAAAGGTGTGAAACGAATTATGAGTTCATTCCAAATGGACGTAAGTTCCCGGGTCAAATAATATAGAAAACGAAAATTATTTATCCGTGTTTGTTTGGAGCAAAGGAACGAATCTGTAAATTCATGTGAAAAAATTACAACCTCAAATTCAAAGATGTCAATGTTTTCCTTGTTTTTTCCCTTGTAGCCGACGCTTCGTTTCATACTCCATGTCGAGACTCGAGAACCTTCCTAGGGCCATTCGCAATGGTTGTCAAATAGCTAGCTAGGAGGAATTCTATTGACTCTCAATAACACTTTACAAATAGCTAGCGAGATGACGTATAAAAATAATATAAAAGTAGCACTCTTATTGGCTATCGAGGAGAGAGATCAAATAGCTAGCGACTTCCTAATAGCTAGCTATTTGTAAGTTGTTATTGAGAGCCAATAACATTCTTCTTAAAGACTAAATAGCTAGTGTTTTGAACACCATTGCGGACGCCCTAGTAGAAGCGAGCTGTTGATCGCCGCCCAGTTCACGAAAAACGAGTCAGAGTAGGGATGCAAATGGGTACCCAATGGGTATTTTGGGTCAGCTAACTATTTACGGTTGAATGCTATTCTAGTTCATTTTTCCACTTTCCTCAAACTACAAAAACGCCATCCTAGTTCATTTCATCCATTTTTTTTGGTAGACCCAATGACCCAAAATATTTTAACCTTGCATCCCTGAGTCAGAGTCAGATTCTCCCTTGCTACCATCCCAGCCGTCCGCTCCAAGCAGAAACTGGGATCCACGCCGGCAATTGGTTTTCCCACGCAACGCGTCAGAATTGGATTCCGCCGTCCGGCCACTGACAGAGTAGGCCACGAGGAATCGATCAGCCTGTCCCAATCAGAGGAATCTGTGGGCGGGCGCAGACCGCAGGGCATCTGGCTGTGAGTGGACGAGCAACAGTTTGCAGTTAATCTTGCACGTCAGCTACACGCGTAGTACTACTACTCCAGCCGTCAATTTATTATTATTGTCCAAAAACGAAAAAAAAGGACGATAATAAAATTCCCTGCGATGAGTAGCTAGTGGATAGCAATTGCCGTGTTGATTTGATCTTGATGCCAGCCGCTTTCATGGATCAGCCATGGTAATGGTGTACCATCGTATGGTGGTAGCCACTAAAGTAAGGGAGAGGCCCCAGGAAAGCAGCGCTGGTTCGATGAAGCTGCATAAATAAAGCCAGCACGCAAACCATCAGCGCCCATTTACATATATGCCCTTGTCCCGGTTCCTTTCCCCAACCCCAACTCCATTATTTGCTTGATCCTTGAGAAGAGAGAGAGAGAGAGGAAGACGAGAGCCAGAAGCCAAGGAGAAACCGCAGTTCTTCAGTTAGGCAGGTATGCTTCTCTTCCTTTTCTCTTTCCGCAAAGAAATCGGGGGGCGTCTCTGATATACCCTGAGCCTAGCTTTTCATGGCAAAGCTTGATTATATTGCTTGTTTTTTGTGTCTTGTTTCTTCTTCTTCTGGAAATAGGAGGGCGCAGGAAAGGCAGGGGGAGATGGCGTCAAAGAGGATTCAGAAGGAGCTCAAGGATCTGCAGAAGGACCCTCCCACCTCGTGCAGTGCAGGTCCTACTCCTTTCTTTCTTTCTTGCCTACTCTTCTGTCGATTTTTGCATTTTGAGCCATACCCCTGTGCGTGTAGGTGTCAGATTTTGTGCACATGCTTCTGAAACGGCCTCTTATTCACAGCTTCACATGCTTTGCCTCCTTTTACCAACAAATTCACCCCTTGTGGTTGGGTCAGCGCTTGAGGGGTGGGGTAGATATGAGATGTTGTGGCAGCTGTTACATGGAAATGAATTGGTTCCATTCTCACTTGCTATGGCGTGCAAAACTTTTTATGATTTTACCTTTTTTTCTCAAAGGAACGGGATTAGTTAGCAACTTTTAGATTTATTATATGTGGCATGGCATGCTTAGTTTTCCTACCGCAAATGGGAGGATGAGGGTGATATATCAAACTGTTCCATTTCTCCGTTGGGTAACTTATGTAACGAGTAGTTAGCAACATACACACAAACATTGAAGGAATATTATAATTACACTGAGGAACAACTAGCATGTAGGACTCGTCCTTTTCATGCTTGCTATTAGTGTTAATGTTATTATTGCTTTCATAACTAGAATAAGTTCTTCATTAAAGTATATAAAAATTTCTGGGACATAATCATTGGAACACATCAAGTTACATGAATGAACTATTTTCTAGTTCAACAAATCATTCAGCAATGTGAGCTAGAATGATGACAGAGCAGTCTTCACTGAAAAAATGATTAGCAGGTCTTATTTATGGATAAAACTATCTGTTTCCATTGAGCTCAGTTTTCATGTTTAAATTAATCTAGCTATACCCATGCTGTTTTCTGTAGGTGACATGTCAGTCCTTTTTTTTTTTTAAGTTCACATGTCGGTCATTAGTTTTTTTCCCCAGAAAAGTATGAAGTGTTAGTATATCATTTTCTGGAACCCTAGTTCTGTTTAACTGCTCTGGGGATCAGAAAACATATCATTGTTCCTTTCAGTTGGTGTACAAACATTTCAAATCATAACTTGATGTCTCAATTACACTAGTTTTTTTGGCACGTCGAGATCAGGACAGCTAACTATAACCGGAAGAACCATGGTTCTCAAGTTGTGGAGTATTTTTTCTCTCACTTTCTTGATTGTGCTGTTGAGCTTTACAATACTGTTGATGCACCATAGCAACACCATACGTGAAAATAAATTATGGTTTGGAGTGCATATATGTTGAGCTGTGTGCACGTGAAGTAATAAGTTGTCAGACTTTGTTGGAGGAGGAAACTGTCCCTTCAGTTGCTTTAGTTTACAAAGAGTTAACTTTAAACTAAAACATGTTTATCATTTTTCTCATTCTAATAAAACCTGTGGCAAACCTTTTACTGCCTTTTCCGGTCTTCTTTCTTAAGTTATATTTGGTTTTCCTTGTTTGTTTGAAGCTCTTTTACTTGTTTTGCCTAGTTAGTTATGTTTCCTACAAATCTGTAGTCCTAGAACATATGCCCATCAGATAAGATGGCTTCAGTTCACCTTGTGACCTTGATTTTTCTTTACTCAAAAGTTCAATTGCGTCCCTTGTTGGTGACAACATAATCTTATTTGACAGGTCCTGTTGGTGAAGATATGTTCCACTGGCAGGCAACCATAATGGGTCCATCCGATAGCCCATATTCTGGTGGAGTTTTCCTAGTTACAATCCATTTCCCTCCTGATTATCCTTTCAAACCACCAAAGGTACAGAAAACGACTAAGCATTTGGGAAATGACCATTCCTTATTTTTTGTGCATTTTTTCCTTACTATTTTTTCCACTGAATTTGTAAAATAAACATATTCATAAGCTCATTTACCTCCTACGAGCATTACTCTGACCTTTGCACTTGACATCTGCGGTGTTTAGCACCTTGATAATGCATATGAGCTGCGCCCAATAGCATATAGCTTACCAGTGAGATGCCTGACCACTAAGCACGCCTGCTGAAAACACTGAATTATTTTTGGATGAACTCTTAAGGAGGCTATCACAGTTTCATGTGCAAAGCTCAACCTTTGATGTCTGAAATTCATCTGCCTTACCAAATCCATATATCCTTGAAAATGTCGTCATATTCCAAATCATGTAACCTGTTAAAAGAATAGGCAATTTCCAGATTAAAACCAGAATATAAATCATGATAAATTGATGATCTAGATATCTCAGATTGTATTGTTTACTAGCATAACAAAACATGCATAACATGATCTCAAATATGACAACAGGTGTAAACATAGCTCGTACACCAGATAGATTAAAAAGCAAGAACAAATGTATAAGATCTGATATAAGCATAGGCATTAGATCACGAATGGCGTACCTTTCGTTTGCTGGAGAAGACGGTGGCGGAGTCGATGCTGGACGATCCTCGATGAGCGCTGGAGGAAGAGCTCGGAGCAGTTGACGACGAGTACGTCTTGACGTAGCGCCGCCTGACTTGGACGGTAGACGACCCGTTGTTGAAGACGAGAGCAGTCGCGCGACGAGCGCTTCCCAAAAACCTTATTCGCCTTCTCCCGGTGCAGGATCGCAAAGACGAGGGTTCCGGAGACCTGCTCGCCCGGTCGCTGGTGCACGCAAGCGAACGGACTGGAGACGACTAGACGGCAGCGCAAAAGCGATATGAGGCAAACCCTAAATCGAGCGGTGTTGAGATGCGTTTTGGCGTGGCCGATAGGTTGCTTATATAGCCCTGTTGAACCGACCTCGTGTCGCGATCACGATCTAAATCGGTTTAGGACTCTTGAGTCGTAACTGTTTAGGACTCTGCAACTTGAAGGCCAAGAAACCAAAAACTAAAACTGCAAAAGGAGACCACGCTCCGATTTCGGCGGACCATTCACACAAGTCGCCCCGCCCGGCGAGGCGAGGCGAGCGAGCGCGCACGTGTGGACTTCTCTTTCTCCTTCTCACACGAGACTTGAAGAAGTGGAGAGAACTTCCATATTTAAGCAAGTTCTCCTCCCCTTCCACTAGCAAGGTGGGACTAAAGAGTTTCACTTCCCTCTTTACACACATATAGGCTTTGAGATTTATTTAGGAATTTCAGAATTATTATTGGGCCAAGCCCATATAAATTCTAACATAACCTATATCTATGCAATACGCAGGTGGCATTCCGCACCAAGGTGTTCCATCCAAACATCAACAGCAACGGGAGCATTTGCCTTGACATCCTCAAGGACCAGTGGAGTCCGGCGCTAACCATCTCCAAGGTTGGTGATTACTCTCATGGATAACATTGACCTTTCCGTGGTTGTCCACACTCCACAGCATCTTCAATCTGCTCCGTTTCAGGTGCTGCTGTCCATCTGCTCCCTGCTGACTGATCCAAACCCGGACGATCCTTTGGTCCCGGAGATAGCTCACATGTACAAGACGGACCGGCACAAGTACGAGAACACGGCGAGGACCTGGACCCAGAGGTATGCCATGTAGTAGTAGCTACCTGGCCTTTGGGGGGTCTCGCAGGAATCGTCGCTGCTGCCGCGAGCGTTGTATGACCTGGACGTGTCTCCATGTATTCGATCTTCCCTTCCATGTATAATGATGAATCAAAAAATTCCGGTTTGCAGTACGGTGCACCCTGTACTGGTGCTGAATGCTGCTGCTGTATTGTGTCACTTGGAAGCTGTAATTCTGAATCTCAAAAACTGGTGCTTGGAATGGAACCATTTTGCGTCGGCGAGTCCATGTTTGCGTCCTTTCTTCCTTCACGGTCCATTTTTTGTTGGAAGAAAGGGTGATTGTTCCAGTTTTTTTTTTATTTTTTTTATTGCGATAGCCAGGCAGTCATTTCATCTCACTAACATTCGCAAATAACCAATTCCTTTTCTACTAACGTTTTTGAGGAAACCATTTGCAAATACTCACTTCGACCATAAATATAAGGCGAACATAAATATAAGGCGTTCACGCCTTTTACAATTCAAACTTTGTTATCTTTAACTAATAATTAGCCTAATTATATTAAAAGTTTATATAAAAAAGTACTTCCTCTATATAGCAAATAGATGTCGTTTTAGACAAAATTTGAGTCAAACATTGAGAATATAAATCATGAATAATTTTTAAATTATTGAGATTAGAGATGTAAAAATCATATAAATAAATTTATCTTGAAAACTACTTTTATAAAAAATATACATATATTACTTTACAATAAATATTTTCAAAGAAACAAGTGGTTATGTTTTGGAGACCGTGTCACTGTCCTAGACGACACCTATTTTTCTACATGGAGGGAGTAGTTATATTAGATTTGTATTTAAAAATACTTTCTAATGACCAAACTTTTGTTTCTATAAACTATATAAGAAAAATTATAGATTAAAATACATTTTTAAAGACTAAAACAAGTTAAATTGCGCCTTAGGAGTAGTTCTTTTTTAAAAAACCAAAATTTTGCAAATAGTTCTAGCAGCAGAGGTGGGAGATTTGGTTCGTGAAGGGCTGAAGGCCGTGGAACTCCTCCACGGGCCATCCGGCGTGGCTCGTAACTAGATAATCTAGGCCGGTAACTAGAGGCCCATAACTGAGTTGAAAAAGCCCAATGACGGTCCCTTCTTCACACAACGGAGCACTCTTGGACTGCGGAAACGGCGGCGGACGGCGGGTGAGTGGGCGGCGTCCTGTCTCCTTCGGAGAGAGAACTGCGGCGGCGGCGGTGGCCAGCAAGGGGCGTAGCGGCAGCCCGGACGGAGAGCATGAGCCTTGGGAGCTGAAGAGTTTGAGGCATAGCTTGCCTGCCCCTGATCTTCGAATCTCCTCTGTGCCAGCAAGATGCGTATGATGATCTGCACCCCCGACTCCCCCGCTCTTCAGTGGAGTATCTGCTGCTTTTATACAAAACAAATGCTCTGCTCGTGCTCCTCGCACTTCAAGGTTTTTGCTTGCTCATCTCATCACATACTACTCACATGTTATCCTATCCTTGGGAAATCCGAAATCCATCTACTACAGACTACAGTACTACTAGTATACTAGTTTATCTCGGCTCATGAGCCATGCCACCGATATTGAGCAGGTATAATAACATGTTTGAGCCGGCAAGATGAGCTCCACGTCATCAAAATAGCTGCCACGTTAGGAGAGAGGCTGTTGAACGGGCGTTAAGCTTCTCGCCGACTGAAACGCAGATCACGAGAAAAAATATCAACCTTGCAGGCGGATGCTAGCTGGGATTGGTCCGTAGTTCTCATGCGCTGGACCCCAACTGTAAAATAATACTACTCATGTATTTCATACAGCTAACCTCTCAGCCAATCTATTATACGAATAAACTATATTGCTTAGTTGCTTACTACATGTGACATGACACTTTTATTTAGCCAGCAGCAGGCTAAATTATTAGCCTTGCTCTTATGAAGCTAAGCAGCATGATTTAGTGGGTCTCATGTGATCTGATGCCGTTCGCTGTCGCACAGCTTTGTAACTGATCATCCTTGCTAGACTTAGAAATTAATTTCATACAGTACACCATGATTTGGTGTCACCAGCACGAGAACATTCATTTACATTACCCTCCTTCTGTCTCCTGTCCACAACACTACTACCATCGATATCCATGAGACGAGGAAGAAGAGACAGAAGCAAAGGGGGATTGGTTTATATCAGTAAGACAGCAGGTCTGTTTCGGACGCCGGGACGCACGTCCTGCTAATGCTAACAAAACCTTTTTGGTAACATTAGCTTTACAGTTTCGCTGTTCTCTCTTATTCAGGTATTGAAACACAGAGCTCCTGCCGAACGTTCCCAATAATAAAAAAAGGCATTGCAGAGGATTCAGGAGGAATTCATTGAGAATTGAGATACGCGGCTGCTTCTTTTTCACATCAGGTGTGTATACTTTGAATTAGTCTTTTATATTTTTTTATAACAATTATTAATCTTTTATATATTGTTATAACAATGGTAGAAGTTGGCAACGCGTGCATCTCCAACTTAGCTTTCCTTCTTTCTTTGCTTTAGTTTTGTATTTGTATGGTCTGTCTCACATATAGGAAATAGAAGTCCTTTAGGATAGCGACACGGTCTCTAAAACATAATTTTGACCATTGGTTTCTTCAAAAATATTTATTGTAAAGTAGTATATATATATTTTTATGAAAGTACTTTTCAAGACAAATTTATTTATATGATTTTTACATCTCTAAACTCAATAATTTTAAGTTTTTTATGATTTATATTTTCAATGTTTGACTCAAACCTTGTCCAAAAGGACTTCTATTTCCTATATGGAGGGAGTACAGAACGTAATGATCGTTGGGGATACTTTGTTTACCTGATGACTGAGCCTAGCATGCAAGTACCGCGAGGAGTATTCGCCTATATATTCGGTGATGTCATGCTCCTACAAATGTTTAGTTTCAAAAAAATTACAGATTCTTCGTCACATCGAATCTTTAGATACATGTATAAAGTATTAAATGTAGGTAAAAAAGGTAACTAATTGCACAATTTGTCTGTAAATGCCGAGACGAATCTTTTAAGCCTAGTTAGTCCATATTTGGATAAATTTTGTCAAATAACAACAAAAGTGTTACAAAAACTTTACATCCAATTTTTTTTCAACTAAACATGACAAACCTCAAACCTGGGGCCGATTATGGCCACTTGGCCAGCATGATAAACGTCTTTAGGTCCCATTGCCTTCTTATCAGCCGGACTCACAAACATACTTACAATTTATAAATGATGGAGGAACTAACACGATGTCACATAACAGTACAATGCAGACTAGGGAAACATAAAGCCAAGACATGCTCTGTACAAGGAAAGCACCTTAGATTGTGAAAGGGTACGGTGGGGAAAACATATATGATCATCCAACAATATATATTGTAATAGGCTGGCATATTTTTCTTGTAAATCATGATTGTGAATTCGACTAGTATTGGTATAATATTTTTTAGATTACTTAAATAATATCTGCTGCCCATAGCCATAGAACATGGTGGTGCATCATGCGCAGCAGTGTACATGAAGGACATCACCATAGAGTGAGTGCAGAGTGCATATAGACCTTTGTAGAAATATGATGATGCAAATACGTGTCCTTAAATGTTCATGAAAAGTAGTACGGAGTAATAAATTGCCGAAACTTTTTGGAACAGTCTGCCTTTAGAATTGCTCTTGTTTGGCCCATCTGATAGCCCATATGCTGGTGGAGTCTTCGACGCCAATATTGACTTCCGGTGATTATTCTTTTGACAACCAAAATCCAAAGGTAGTACAAAGAATTTTTGCCCTTGCTTCAATGCATTTTCCTCTTCGAGAAAAAAAAAATGCACCTGCATCATCGATGCTTACTGTTCACATAGTTTTCATACCTGTTTATTACAGTGTGCTGCTTTCGATTTTCTGGATTTCTGTAAAAACTAGAAAAAAAATCCTTGCTGGATATAAATTTCAGAAACAAAATTGTGTTCTATTGGTCACAGATGACAGAAACATTGTTGCTATATACGGAGTACTACTAACGCCCTGTAGTTCAGGTAGACTGTTGTGCTTATGGAAGATATATGGATGATGATAGGACATTACCGGTACACTTATGCGTATGTTTTGGTTAAAAAGTATACGTATATTTAGTATAAAATTCATACACTTGTGTGATTGAGCTACTCAAGAAGGAATTGCTTAGACATGGAACACTAAATGTCATCCTTGGATATTGTTTGTGGTTATGACGATTACCATGCAAGCTTGAAACTCTTTACTTTAGGTCTGAAAATGCATTTGCCAATTGCCATATTGGGCATCCATGTCTCTACTACTAAGCAAAGCAGCTACAGGTTTGAAATTATGTGAACTCTCGATATGCATAAAGAAGGTGGCAACTCGCTAACTCCAATGGGCGCCTTGGCCTTTGCATCTTCAGTGACCAATGGAGCCCTCGTCACCTTCAGTGACCAATGAGTACTGTCTTTCATGGTCGGTGGATCTTTCAGAGTGGAGCAGGTGGCAAGTTTTCAGGCGTTGGTGTCTAGTACTCCCTACCGACTGATTCTGACCTTGATGACCCTCTTGCTAGTTGCAGACATAACTCAACTGACAGACAGGAACAAGTACTCGTACGTAGTACGTAGGAGTAAAATCTTACAGTATCACCTTCAGTGGTGGTGCTGCTCTATCGTGTCATTTGATGGATGGAACTTGTGTTTGGTTGATGTTGCCATTCATGTCAAAGGAAAATGGAAAAGAAAAGAAAACGCAATGGAGCAGTTCTTTTTGGGGGAAACTCAAATTGATCCCGTGTCCTAGTAAAACTTTCGTTTGCCCTTCACTTGGGATCTTTTATACCAGTACTAAAGAACTTTTCGCAGCATGTACTTGTCTGCAATTCCGAAAACCGATAATTGCAAGCTCCTTGAGCAGAAGCAGAAACGTTGGCCGTCAGCCCGTCAATGCTAGCAAGCTTTGTACTAGTACTGGCCAGATTCGCATCCGTACATAACTCGTCTGATGATGAGTTTTCTTCTGGCGCCAGAGAATCAAAACAGCCTTGTTTTTAGTTCCCCAAATTTTGCAAAATTGGCAAGATTTCCCATCATATCAATCTTTAAATATATGCAATAAAAATTAAATGTAGAAAAAATAACTAATTGTACTTTTAGCATGTACATGTCGAGACGAATCTTTGGAGTCTACGTAGTCCATATCTGGACACAGTTTGTCAAATAACAACGAAAACGCTACAGTAAAAATTTTGCAAAATAGAGGCATACCCTACTACTATGTTCTGCTTTGGCCTTTGGGCTGTGGGTGTCGCTCTGGGTGAAGAGCTGCGAGGGAGGGAGGAACCAGTTGTTTCAAAACTCCAAAGCTGTGTTCAACTTCAAGAAAAGTCGTACTAGTAGGTGAGGTTACCTCACGGCACAGCTGTAAATCCAGGAATGTCTCCGACTCCGGGATGATTAGGCCTCGTTCAATTCGCGAAATATGTGACGAAAAGTTACTGTAGTACTTTTGTTATTATTTGACAAACATTGTCCAAACATGGTCTAATTAGGCTCAAAAGATTCATTTCGACATGTACGTACATACTAAAAGTATAATTAATTATTTTTTACCTACATTTAATGTTTCATGCATGCGTCTAAAAATTCGATGTGACGAGTACTATAAAAAATATTTGGGGATTTTGGAATCCGAACTTGACCTTTTTACTGTATGCTTTGCTGTGGTGTCCTCCGTCCGCTTCTGCACTGCACGCAGTACCCATGCGTTTTTACTGTACAACGTACCAACTCCAATCATGCATGCCCACTCTACGACAAGCTGCTGCTACTGCTAGCAGTCCAGAGTCCAGAGCTGGCTGGAGTACTAGTACAGTACAGTTTGAATGTTCAAAGTTGCAAAAGGCAGGAAAAAAAGGAGAGGATTTCGACGCCCACGCGCTTTTATTTGTACTGCATTCCATTCATCTCCCTTGAACCGAAGAAGGAGCGTCGTCGGCTCAGCTGCAGGCTGGTGTCGCTTTACTTTTACTGATACCCGGGAGTACTAGAGTACGGGCATGCAATGCAACTCAAGAGTTGCCAAATGTGCCAGCAAAGACTGGTAACTGCACTTGCCATTTACGTATATACAGTAGTAAAGACTGTTACTTTTTTTTTTGCGAGACCCAGTTACAGACGCAGACGCTCACAAACACGAGCACATATTCATCCTACCTTTACTATGAACGCACGCACGCACACCCTACCCCTATGAGCACCTCCGAAGAACCGAGTTGGACCGGCAAATCTCGAGATTGACGAAGTCACCACAAACGCCTCGCTGTCGACGAGCACGTCGTCTACCACTGAAAGAATAGCACCGTTAAATCCCAAAATAAATCCAGAAAAATGCGAACACCTGTGTAAGTCGAGGACTTGAACCCGGGTGGGCAGGTTCCACCACGAGAAAGCCAACCAGCTGAGCTATGCTCAGTTCGCAGTAAAGACTGTTACTAGCCCTTGGCCTCACCAAAGGTCGGTCGTTCTTCCTTTCATTCAGATGCAGGTGACTGGAGGTGAGGCAGTTCCGGCTCCTGTTTTTTCTCGAATACGCAAAAGGCTTACGTATTAATATATTAAGGACGAGAAACAGGTTTTAAGTTTACATGATGCACCTCCTAGGACGCAATATGCGGGTTTACATAGAATTGACGTTGATCCAGAACCCGTGTGACAGATTTATACATAGCGGATTACTCACGAATTAGACTCCTTAGCTTTGACGCGCCCGCATCGATCCACTCGTCTGCCCGAAGCTTGATGAGGGCCAATGTCGAGCAATATCTGCTCGACTGTAGATGTTGTGTGGCGAAAGCACCTGACGTTCCTCTCTTTCCAGATTTCCCAGGCTACTAGAGCGAACAGGGAGTCAGCCCCTAGTCGCTTGTCCCCCGACCAACGTGCACGCCGTGCATCCCACCAGTCAAGGAGGGTTTCACGACCCACGCGTGATGTGTCCGCCCTTAAGATGTGTAGGATGTTCCACCAAACTTGCTTGGTGAATGAGCAGGAAGCAATGATGTGGTCGATGGATTCTGGTTCCTGATCACACAGAAAAGCAGTGTTCTGCGGCGTCAAGACCATGGCGTGCTCGGCGATCGGCCGTCCAGTGCCTCCGTCTTACTGCCAGCCAAAGGAAGATTTTTACACGTAGCGGCCCCCAAAACTTCCATACCCTACTGCAGTTGGGGTGTTTGACGGACCCCGTTTGCAGCGCCTTGTATGCTGAGCGTTCCAGACTTTCAGGTTCAGTGTCTTCAGTCTCTAATCACCAGATGGGAGTAGGTACTATCAAATCCCAAATCACAAATGCGGAGCCTGGAGCAATGTGAAAACCAGTCGCGAAAAGGCAACAGCACCCACGCTAGTTTTCAGTACCGTACTGGTGGCCCACGAGCGAGCCCTACACACGCCCAGGCTCCCGGCCAGGCCCAAGTTTTGGAATGGCCGGTCCGAGAGCGAGAGCGAGAGCGAGAGCGAGAAAGAAAGGCAAGACTCCTCCTAATCTACCATCTGCATGACTGCATCTTGCCGGGAGCGCAGAGCGGCAGCCTAGCGACGGACGGACGGACCGACGGACGGAGTGTGGCTTGGTGGCCTCCCGCCGCGCCTGGGCACTAATAATACCGGCGGCACGGGGCGGTGCTGGTGGTTGCGGTTGCGGTTGCGGCACCCCAGAAATGAGCCGGTAATCATGCGGCGCTCACGTGGCCCCGCCGGCCCCGCTCCGGCGTCCGTCCTGCAGCTGCAGCTGCAGCTTTGAGGTGGTGGCGTGGTGGAGTCCGGTGGTGGGCGTGGGCGTGCTCATGCGTGCACACCGCACAAGCAGCGGGCAGCGGGGAATTGGATCCATGATCCATCTCCATCCGCCGCACCTGACCACAGGGGTTTGGTGAGCCGGACCCTGCACCCTGCGGCCTGGTCTCCCGGAGACCTGGACAGCACGGCAGTCGGCAGGGGGGGTGGGATCGATCATTCATCCCGCGGCCCGGACACGCCCGGTCTGCAGTGCAGTGTACTACTCCATTCATGGCTTTTGACATTCGATCGCACACACTCCTGCTCCTGGTTGGACAATGTACTGCTGTACTAGTACTAGTACTACCATTAGCAGGGCCTGGGGCTGGGGCATCATGCAGCAGAGCCACCAGCCGGCGGCCGCGGGCCATATCCTCCTCCTCCATCGGATTCGGATCGGATCCAAGCAACGACTCAGGAGGAGCGGACAGTTCATGCGAGAGAAGTGCAAGAGAGCAACCCACGAAGCCGGGAGCTCCAATCTAGCTAGTCCCGCCGCCGGTCCTCCGCCGTCCGGTGTCAAGCCGGCGAGGCGCCACTCCTGCGGTCCTGCTCTGCGTCGCTGGGGGTGTAATGTAACGGATTATTGGCCCCTCCCCTCCCCTCCCCTCCCCTGGTCGGTAGTTGAACAAGCTCGGATCGGACTAGGTTGACGCGCACACCACAACTAAAGTCGTCTTATCCTTCTTCTCACACCCCTGGTGATGCGCGCGCGGTGGTGTCGTGGCTCAGGCGCCGACCGCTCTCGCCCCCCGGTTGGTTGGTTGGCTGCTGCTGCTCCACTGCAGCCGCCACGCGCGGCGGAACCCGGAGCGGCTCCCGACGCACGCTATCTGCTGCTGCCGCTCTGCCGTCTGGCTCCTCCGCTCCGCCTCTGCCGGGGCTGCTCTGATTGCACGGGCTGGACCAACGCTGCTCTGCGACAGCGCGCACTTCTTTGCCAAGGGCAAGGCGTCAGCAGACTCCCATTCGCCCGTGGCCAGGACCAAGGTAACGGAAAGTACTCACGGGCGTGCACGGAAGAGCGTACTGTACACGTCATAAAGCTCTGTCCCTGCCTCTACGCAGGCGCAGCGGCCCACGCATGCCGTCAGCTTACGTGGCGCGGTCGCGGGGGCGGACCGGGACCGGCGCGAGGCGGCGGCATGCCCATGCCGGCAGACGAGTTTTGGCCAATGGGCAATGGCCATATACAGCAAGTTGCAGCGAGTCTCACAACTGCAGAAATATCTACTGCTAGTACAGTAGTTGTATATGGATACTACAACCAATACCTCTAAATTAGTAAACAAGGAGGAGTGGTAAATCAATAAGCATATCTCATTCTGATTCTGTGTGAGAGAAGACGTTATGAAACATGCGAGATCGTCTCTTGGCTGCACGCTAGCCTCTTGCCTTTTCCATTATGAACAAGTAAAAATTTGATTGAGCTAGCTCTATGGCAGACCATTGAGAGAGCGCCCTCATAAATGTGTAATCGATCTCACTGCGGTTAAATCAGACTCTCCATAGTGATAAGATCATACTTCCTGCTACATAACTCATCATCTTCATTGTTAATCAGGCCTAACAGTCACTTTGCCCTAAGTATGTAACTATTAAAGGGCCGATTCGGACGATAAGTATGACTGATGGTTTCTGCAGCTTAATTAACTGATGGTTTCTGCAGCTTATATTAAGTATTACTCCCTCCATATCGAATTAGTTGACGTCCTAGGCTTGGAGTCCATTTTCGCAAAGCTCGTCGCCGAGGCCATACTTTGGCAAAGTCGGACGTGTTTGCCCCTGCGATGGCTTTGGCTCCGTTCTGCGCCGCCCGCATTAATCACTTGGCTACCATGGACCACAACCTCATGCTGTGAAGAGCTTGCCACTTGAGCTACGCAACTTTATTGAACAAGCAATACCCGCAGCGCTATTTAATAAGGGCAAAGGAGAAAAAATACCCTACAATTAATCACTTGGCTACCGCAATTCTTGTCTGAACGTCAATTTTTTTTGATACGGAGCGAGTACTAATTTTGGACGATAAGTGTCACTTTAGCTGTTTAGCAGTATCCATATATCACGTATTGCATTACAGAGATTTACTGCTAGATTGCACCGCAAAAGACACGATGATCACCTTCTGGCTCCATCCCACATAATATATTGTGCGCTTGAGATCTAACCGCACACTAATAGCTTAGATTCCGATCGGTAAGATTTATAAACCGGTTGATAAGTTGAATAATCGCTCAAGATTTACTATCCTTTTACTCGGTGTAGAATCTAAGGGGGTGTTTTGTTCTCACCCCTTAGAGTTTAGCCACTAAAGTTTAGTCACTTTTAGCCACTAAAGTTCTAAACACTCTCACTAAAAGTTATTTTTAACACTACAACTCTAGTGATCTTCACTAAACTGGATGCGTATGTCGACTCCACTGCACACACACACCCACAGTCGATACCGCTTCACATGTGCTGGAGGCGAGGGGAGGCTCATCCATGCATGCACGCACGCATGGGCACGGGAGCTGATGCAGGAGCAAAAGGATTTCTCAATGCTGAAAGGCTGTACGGACGGCGGGACGAGGCTGCGGCAGGGCCAGCCACACAGGTTTGTCCCCTTTTCAAGCGTCTAAAGCAGCTCAAACCAAATTTAAAAGAATACAGTACTGTACTCTAGAAGGGAACCGAGCTAAGACTCCATTTAGTGGGGGTGAATAGCTCAAACAAACGGATCTAGATTTAACTTGGAGGGACGACCTCAGACCTTATTAGCACTTATAACAGAATAAAGACCGTAGAAGCAATCCAAAAGGATCCATGGCTGGGTACTCCCTCCGTCCATAAAAACATGCAATTATGAGATCCGTGCTGGTCAAATTGACTCAACTTTGACTAAGATTATAATAAAAAGTATTAGTATTTATATCGTTAAATAAAACTATTATGAAAATATATTCTATTACTAATCTAATGGTATATTTTTTATATCAAGAATATTAGTATTTTTTATATAATTTCGGTCAAAGTTCAAAATGTTTGACTCCCCGAGAAGTGAGAATTGCATGTTTTGTTGGACGGAAGGAGTATATAAAATAACAATAATACGCATGACTGCATGAGCATCATCATGCTGCTTGATAGCCGCTAGTATAGCCTTTTAGAAAAAGTTGTAACCGATAACCGCTAACCACGTACAGATAAAACTCTCGATGTGTTGTACTACAACCTATGTCACGATGGACAAGGCTCTTTCTAAAGCATCATTCCAAGGCTCATTTTGTCAGCCAGTAATGCTATATTTATATACTGTATTTCCATTTTTTTTCTTTTTTTTTTGAATGTGTAGGGTGCTCCCAGGGTTAAGCCACTGTTGACACTACTAGAGAACAGGCCTCTGGACGATCTATCAATTGAGCTATAGTCTCGGCCAAAAATTGTCCCCGGGGCTAAAGACCTTTAGTCCCGGTTGGTAACACCAACCGCGACTAAAGGTGAATCTTTAGCCCCGGTTGGTGTTACCAACCCGGACTAAAGGTCCTGGACCTTTAGTCCCGGTTGGTAATACCAACCGAGGCTAAAGGGTGAACCTTTAGCCCCGGTTGGTGTTACCAACCGGGACTAAAGGTGCTTTTAGCTCCGGTTGGTGTTACCAACCGAGGCTAAAGGTGCTTCCCGAGTGGATTCAAAAGGAAAACGTACAGAACTACATCACGTGGGTTGTGTAGCTCAGTTGGTAAGCGTGTCTGAGGCGAGAGGTGCTGAGTTCGAATCTCATAAATGCACATTTATTTTTTATCGTGAGAGGCTTTAGCCCCGGTGGGAAGCACCCGGGACTAAAGACTGGGACCTTTAGTCTCGTACTGCTAGCCCCGGTTGCAAAACCGGGGCTAAAGCCCCTTCTCCACCGGGGTTAAAGGCTCTTTCTCCAGTAGTGTGAGGTTCCACTACCATAGTTTGCATGCACATAATAGACTCGTTTCTTTTAACTTTATTAGTCAGTTTATCAATCATATTTTGATTTATTCTCCCTTATATAATACTACTATTGAAGTGGCTAAAATTAGATCTGAATAAGTTCGAACAAACATAATCTCTATAATGTCAAACTAATGCGTAAGAAGTAAGTTAACATGGCTTTGGATAAAGAAATAATGTCGGACGGTCGTCTAGGCTGCGCGTCTGCCACGCGTGTTGGGAGGTGGAGACACTACTACAGAACAGGGTCTTTGATCGATTCTCAAAATCGTCTTTAGTCTCGGTGTTTTTGCCGCCCGGGACTAATAGACCCTTTAGTCCCGGTCGGTAACACGGACCGGGACTAAAGGGTCTGCCCCAACGGCTACTGCGCAGAGCTGTCGGGGCAGGGACCCTTTAGTCCCGGTCCGTGGCACCAACCGGGACTAAAGAGCACTCTTTAGTCCCGGTTGGTGCCACGGACCGGGACTAAAGATTTAGCCACGGTTTGTGGCTTGCCCCAGGATAAATGATCACCTTTTAGCCCCAGTTTTTAATACAAACCGGGACTAAAGCTCCCCGGTTTATAACCTGCCAACTTCTTCCTCCCCGAGCTAGAGACATTCAAATTTCAGTGAGCTTCTTGCTTGTTCTTGCTGTTGCTATTGCTTGCTATTGCTTGTTCTTGCTTGTTCTTCATTTGTTCTTCATTGTTCTTCGTCTCCGGCGTCAATTGGTGATCTTCTTCGACTAAGGTAACTATTTTCATCTCCTACCATGTCTTTTGAATATGAGAGGAATTTAATTAAAATATATAGTTTGCAAGAACAAGCATAGAGAGTTGAGTAATTTAAATTGGTTCATCACAATCACTTGATAGTTTTCTACTGCTAGGTAGTATCCATTCTATATTTTATACTTATGCAAGACGAGTAATATTGAATTTTAGTGTCTTTTTAGTTTATTTTCTTTAGAAAAATGTAGAATTTATAATAGTTTGCAACAATAAATATAGAGAGTAGACAATATGGAAATTGGTATTGTTATATCATATTTTTTGATTATCGAAACAAATAGATAAATTTAGAGTATTTTTTATTTATAATTGTTTAGAAAATTAGGAATTTGCATGTAATAGTTTACAAAATGAGCATGGATATAGTAGATGACAATCGTGACCGGGTCCTTAGCCTCTCATCATCGGGATCCGAAGCGTTTGCGGCCGGATCTTTCTCTCATTGCTTGCGGCGAGTGTAAGAAGAAGATTGTGAAGGAGTACCGAGTGAAAAAAGAGGGAATCAACAAGGGTCGTATATTCTACAAGTGTCCGGACCATGAGGTGGGTTATTATTTACACGCATTTGATTAATATGGTTCATTCATATCGGTTTTGCTTGATGATGTTGTTTAAATTTCTTATTCTTTGTTCTAATTGCAGAGGGAGGGCACCGGCGGATATAAAGGTTGGTACTGGGAGGAAGAGTACGTTGAGCACATACGAAATTCTGTTGCACAAGATGTTGCCGTTGAAGGTGATGAGGCAGTGAGTCAGCGGCAGCAACCCATCCATGCTGATGAAGCGAATGATCTATCTATTTTAGTTGGGATCGGACGCGAACTAATTATGTTGCTTAAGTGCATTTTATTTTTAGTGCTAGCTGCGATAGTCTTCGTTGTAGTCAAGCTTGCTTGAATTAATCAATCATGTGATGTCATGAGTGTTGTGCAATAACATAAGAAACTACTAAGTGCATGGTTGTAATATTTAATGCAGATGTTGTCACGCAATTGGATATATAATATCGATCGCCGCTCCAAAGAGTTCATTGCTGGCGTGCACTATTTCTTAGGTGTGGCTGAGGCAAACAAGCAGGATGGTTTCATATGCTGCCCATGCGCCGTCTGTAAGAATTTGAAGGAATATTCATGCCCAAGGACTCTTCATACGCATTTGTTGAAGTCGGGTTTCGTAACAAACTATATTTGTTGGACGAAGCATGGAGAAAGGGGGTTGTAATGGATGATGGTGAAGAAGGTGAAGACGAATTGGCCCACGCTGATATTATTGCTCAGTACGGTGCCTTTGATGATGATGCAGTGGGGGGAGGAGATGGTGAAGAAGATGCGGCAGCGACAGAAGATGTGGCAGCTGATGTTGATGCTCTTGGTGATGCCATTCGTGATGCACAAAGAGAATATGAAAGTGACAAGGAGAAGGTCAAGAAGTTCGAGCGCATGCTAGAGGATCATAGGAAATTGCTATATCCCACTGCTGAAGATGGCCAAAAAAGTTGGGTACTACACTGGAACTGCTGCAATGGAAGGCAAAGAATGGTACATCCGACAAGGCATTTGGGCAGTTATTGAAGATAATGAAAAAGATGCTTCCGAAAGCGAATGAATTGCCCACCACTACGTACGAAGCAAAACATGTCGTCTGCCCTTTGGGATTAGAAATCCAGCAGATACACGCATGTCCTAATGACTGCATCCTGTACCATGGGGAGGAATACGAGAATTTGGATGCATGCCCGGTATGTGAAGCATCACGGTATCAGATAAGGCGAGATGATCTTGGCGACGTAGAGGGTGAAGAACGTCCAAGCAGGAAGAAAATCCCTGCCAAGGTTATATGGTATGCTCCTATAATACCACGCTTGAAACGTTTGTTCAGAAATAAGGACAATGCAAAGTTGTTGCGGTGGCATAAAGAAGACCGTAAGGTAGACAATATGTTGAGGCACCCAGCTGATGGATCCCAGTGGAGAGCGATAGACAGAGAATTCCCAGAGTTTGCAGATGAGGCTAGAAACTTGAGGTTCGCTTTAAGTACGGATGGTTTTAATCCTTTTGGGGAGCAAAGCAGTAGTCATAGCACTTCGCCAGTTACTCTATGTATCTACAACCTTCCTCCGTGGTTATGCATGAAGAGGAAGTTCATTATGATGTCATTGCTCATCAAGGGCCGAAGCAACCTGGCAACGACATTGATGTCTACCTGAGGCCATTAGTTGAGGAACTTCTACTTCTATGGAGCAAACCAGGCATACGCGTGTGGGATGAGTACAAACAGGAACACTTTGACCTGCGAGCATTATTGTTCGTAACAATCAATGATTGGTCGGCTCTAAGTAATCTTTCAGGCCAGACAAACAAGGGATATAATACATGCACACACTATTTCGAAGACCTTGATAGTTTATTTTTGAAAAAGTGTCAGAAGGTCGTGTATGTTGGGCACCGTCGGTTTCTTCCCATGGGCCACCCAATAAGAAAGAAAGGCAAACATTTTAAAGGTAAGGCAGACCACCAAACCAAGCCTCGTAACCGAACCGGAGATGATATACTCAAAATTATGAAGGATACGAAAGTAGTATTTGGAAAGGGACGGGGCAGCGAACCTATTCCCAAAGACGCTTCGGGACACGCACCCATATGGAAGAAGAAGTCCATATTCTGGGAGCTACCCTACTGGCATGTCCTAGAGGTCCGCCATGCGATCGACGTGATGCACCTGACAAAGAACCTTTGTGTGAACCTGCTTGGATTCATGGGTGTCTACGGAAAGCCTAAGGATTCACTTGAAGCACGACAGGACTTGCAGCGCATGAAAAGAACGAGACAACTTGCATCCGGAGAAGACAGATGACGGGCGCCAGTAGTTAAGCCCTGCTAGCTACACTCTTAGCAGAGAAGAAAAGGAAAGCATGTTTGAATGCCTTAATAGCATCAAGGTCCCATCTGGATTCTCCTCCAATATAAAGAGAATAATTAATGTGCCAGAGAAGAAGTTCCAAAACTTGATGTCCCATGACTGCCATGTGCTTATGACCCAATTGCTTCCTGTTGCTCTAAGAGGAATTCTACCTCCACATGTACGTCTAGCCACCGTGAAGCTATGTGCATTTCTCAATTCAATTTCACAAAAGGCAATCAATCCAGAGGAACTTTCTACTTTGCAGAATGATGTCATTCAATGTCTCGTCAGCTTTGAGTTGGTGTTCCCTCCATCCTTCTTTGATATCATGACACACCTCCTAGTTCACCTGGTCAAGGAGATCATTATTCTCGGTCCTGTGTTCATACACACCATGTTCCCATTCGAGAGGTTCATGAGTGTCCTGAAAAAATATGTTCATAACCGTTCTCGGCCTGAAGGAAGCATCGCCCAGGGCTACGGAACAGAGGAAGTCATAGAGTTTTGTGTGGAGTTTATTCCAGACCTTGACCCGATTGGCGTTCCTGAATCGCGACACGAGGGCAGACTCAGTGGCAAGGGAACACTAGGGAAGAAAACTTATATCGGTACATGAGACGATTACTTCGATAAAGCACACTACACAGTTCTACAGAACTCCTCATTGGTCGATCCATATATCGAGGTACATAAGAATTTCCTTCGATCCAAGTGGCCCGGGAAGAGTGAATCTTGGATTACACGTCAGTACATGCAAACCTTCGGTGATTGGTTGCGAAAACAATGTCAGGGTGATGATAACATAGATGAGCAGCTTTATTTGTTGGCCAGACAACCATCGTGGCATATCAGCACGTACAAAGGGAACGAGATCAATGGGAATACATTTTACACAGTAGCCCAAGACGTAAGGAGCACCAACCAAAACAGTGGTGTACGCGTGGATGCCACGGATCCAAATAGGAACAAACAAACATATTATGGCCGCATACATGACATATGGGAACTAGACTACGCACCTGATTTTAAAGTCCCTTTGTTCCGGTGTAAATGGGTCAAGATGACCGGTACCGGAGGTGGGGTAACAGTCGACAAGGAGTATGAGATGACATCAGTGGACCTCGACAATATCGGGTATAAAGATGAACCATTTATCCTTGCCGCGGATGTGAGTCAGGTGTTCTACGTGAAAGACATGTCTACAAAACCAAAAAGAGGGAAAAATGATAACAACTCGATCGTCAATGAGCCAAAGCGTCATATAGTTCTTTCAGGGAAAAGAAACATTGTCGGAATTGAGGACAAGTCAGACATGTCAGGTGATTATGAAATAGATGATCGAATTCTGTCATTCAAAGTGAACAAAGACCCAAGCATTTTGTTAAACAATGAGGAAACTCCATGGTTAAGGAATGATCATAACCAAGGAACATATGTCAAGAGGAGGTTCGCAGTTGTGCCCGCTTAATAGTGGGTTGTAAAGATATTATGTAATAATTAATTAATTAAGACTTCATTTATTTGATAATGGATTTATATATATATATATAGTAGTAGTGATCATTGATTTATGTGCTTCTCTAGTTGTGAATCATCAAAATACATATAAGATACTAAAATTTAACATTTTCTTCTGTAAACTAAAGCAAAAAGAATCTCATGCTAATTTTTAAAAGAAAGTATATCAAATATTTAATTTTCTGTTCAATTAGAAAGATTTAAGATATATTTAAAAATAAAAAAACTAAATTTAAAAATCTAAAACTACTGCATCTGCCGCGTAGAACGAAATTGGGCAATCATTTTTTAGGTTATAAACAAAAGATTAACGTCCAAATGATATGAAAATAAATTTTCTATTGAAAGCCAATAATTTTTTAAATTTAAATTGAACATTATATTTTTGCATTAACCAAATATGAATGGTTATTTACATTATATTCGTTATTATAAAAAAAGAAAAGAATTTATGCTACAAAATTTTCTACTATACAATAAGGTTAAATGATATACAACTGTTATTTTTAAGTAATTTTATGCCTACTGTTCAATTTACTATGCAATTAACAAGAATTACAACATATTTATATAGTGGAAACTTAATACAAAACCCAAAATACTGAAAACCCAAAACTGTGGCGGGAAAGGACCCTTTAGTCCCGGGCCGTCTTACGCACCGGGACTAAAGACCCCTTTAGTCCCGGGGCGTATTACGCACCGGGACTAAAGAGTCTTTAGTTCCGGTGCGTAATACGGCCCGGGACTAAAGGCCCTCTCGGGTATATAGGGCACAGGGCACAGTGTCATCCAATCTTCCCCAGATCGACGCGCAGTTGCCCCGCCTCCGTCCGCGCCGCCGCCCTCGAGCTCACCTCGTCGTCGAGCCTCTGTCCGCGCCGTCGAGCTCCGCGCCGCCGTCCTCCTCGCCGTCGAGCTCTGGGCCGCCGTCCTCCTCGGCCTCTCTCTGCCCTCCGCGCCGTACGGCGTCGTCCTCGCCGTCGTGTCCGCGCCGCCGTCCTCCTCGCCGTCGTGTCCGCGCCGCCGCCGTACAGCCTGTGCGTGTGTGTGCGTGTGCAGTGTGCGTGGTGTGCGTGTGTGTCCAGTGTGTGTGAGAGTGTAAAAAAAGAAACATATACCTATAAATAGATATATAGAAAAAAGAAAATTGGTATATATATATATAGAAAATAAATATATATGTATTTAGAAATAAAGAGTGATATATATAAAATAAATATAAATAGATATATATATATATTTATAGATTATTTTCTATTTAACTTTTTCATTTCTTCTTTTATAGAAATAGATATATACAGATAATGAATATGAATAGATATATTTTATAGAAAAAGGAAAATCATATATATATATATATATGTTTTTTAACCTAACAAATATATGTTTACACATGTAGATAAAAAGTGACACTCCGCGTCGACCTGTAGTCCTGGTGACCGCTCCACCGACCTCGCCGCCGTCCACTGTCATCCGCACCGTCGTCATCCTCGCTGTTGTCCGCCGTCGTTGTTCTCGTCCACGGTGTGTAAATCACGTGACAAGGATATGTTTAAACATGTATATTTATTACTCTTAGAAATATGTGTTCATAGAAAATCATGTGTCATGTTGGAATGCCATAGAAAATCACTTGGATATGTTTAAACATGTATTTACACTTAGAAATATTTTGACAGATATGCTTCTTCGTGTTATTTTTAATGTTTGCATTGCCACTTTACGAATATATGTTATTTTTAATGTTGGCAATTACATGTCACCTAAAACACGAAACCCTAAAACCCGAAACCCTAACCCTAAACCCTCAACCCTAAACCCCTAAACCCTCAAACCCCTAAACCCCGAAACCCTAAACCCCGAAACCCCGAACCCCGAAACCCCGAACTCCTAAACCCCTAAACCCTCAAACCCCGAACCCCGAAACCCTAAACCCCCCGTGACAAGGATATGTTTAAACATGTATATTTATTACTCTTAGAAATATGTGTTCATAGAAAATCATGTGTTATGTTGGAATGCCATAGAAAATCACTTGGATATGTTTAAACATGTATTTACACTTAGAAATATTTTGACAGATATGCTTCTTCGTGTTATTTTTAATGTTTGAATTGCCTCTTTACGAATATATGCTATTTTTAATGTTGGTGATTACATGTCACCTAAAACTCAAAACCCTAAAACCCGAAACCCTAACCCTAAACCCTCAAACCTAAACCCCTAAACCCTCAAACCCCGAAACCCCGAACCCCTAAACCCTGAAACCCTAAACCCTCAAACCCCGAACACCTAAACCCTGAAACCCCGAACCCCTAAACCCTAAAACCCTAAACCTCGAAACCCTAAACCCCCCGAAATCCTAAACCCCTAAACCCTCAAACCCCGAAACCCTAAACCCCGAACCCCTAAACTCCAAACCCTAAACCCCAAACCATAAACCATAAACCCTAAACCCCTAAACCCTAAACCCCTAAACCCCTAGTTTTCGGTTTTGGTTTCGCATACATGTATAAAGCTCCTCTAAGTGTTCGATCATATTGTATATATATTTTAATATTCGCAGAAATGGCCGACCCAAATGAGAACATGGAGGAGGAAATGATGAATATCATCGCCGGCGACGATGACGGGAGTCAATACTTATTGAATTACGAAGACATGACCATTCATGATGAAAATCCCCCTGAACAACAAGTTGAGATGGAAGAAGGTAATACAGGCGAGGTATATATACAATATGTCGTGTTAGGGTTTACATTTACTTGATTAGGTTTTATCTCAACTTGTATTAGGGTTTCATCTTCGTGTCTTTACCTATATGTAGCCCTCTGGATCGATGTCTGCGATGGGGCAGAGCAGACCAAAACGAGGGCCGAAGAGGCCGTTGAAGGGTCGTCATGTAATCTCCGAATTCGATATGGCTACAGGCCAACCACTAGGACCCCATGCACAGAAATATGTCTTTCACTGTGGGTTCCTTGTGAGAGATCGGATTTCGATAAGTGCCCGTGAATGGAAAGAGAGGCGAAGTGCTCCCGAGATCAGTTATGTCTCCAATCTTGACAAGCAACTAGTTTGGGTTGACATCCAAGCTCATTTCTCGTTCGACACGGATGATGAGGAGCTGCTGAGGCAAATTCGAGAGTGGACAATGAAGAAGATGGCCACACTTTTTCAGGACTGGAAGAAGAAATTGTACCACAAGTTTGTGCTGAAGAACGAGACGCCAGATTTCAACTCTAAGGCGTATGTCAAGATAAGGGCCGATTGAGATGAATTTGTACAGTACAAAAGATCACAAGAGAGCGAGGCCCGGGTCAGAGTAAACAAACAAAATGCAGCTCAGAAGAAATACCACCATCATTTAGGATCAGGTGGCTATAAGACTGCCCTTCCACAGTGGGAGAGACAGGAACATGAGATGCTTGCCAGGGGGTAGTCCCGGAGACAATAAGAAGAAATTGGAGTGAACGGTCCAGGAATTGGCTCTACGCTCATGGGGGAACCATAAACCCTAATGACGGGGAGCTTGATTGGGGCCCGCAAATTTCAAGAGCAGCACAGAGGCTAGTTCAAGCACGAAATGCGGTGTTGGCTGGCGATTTCAAGCCCAACAGAGAGAAGGATGAACTCACGTACGCGCTGGAGAACCCTGAGCACGGTGGGCGTACGAGAGGCTTTGGGGCCGTTTCGTGGTTGCATTCCTTCGAAGCGGATCGAGAAAGTTACAGAAGCCGCCAGAGAAAGAAGGACGAGGAGGCAGAGCGGCTCTACAAGTTGGAGGAGTATGTTCTTCAAACACAAGAGCGTGAGAAATCTCATGAAGAATGGATGCAGGAGGAAATCAAAAGGCAAGTGCAAGCGACACTTAGTCAAATGACGAGTGGGCAAGGTACATCATCACAACAGCCTCAAGCGAACATTAGCCCCCCAGGTCAGATGAAAAGCAGTTGCGCCTCCACGGAAGTACCAACCATTCAATATGACTCCAAGCTACGCTTCCCCGTGGATGACGTTAAAGAACCTTTTACTACTTTTGAGCTACACATTCCAGACGGAAATGCCACGAAAAAGGTGGTTGTCGGTGTTGTAAACCCTATCGACCGCACAAGAACACCAAGAATCCATGGTCAACCAGTGCCAGCCGGATACGCTAGCGTCTCGGTGGATAGGGTTGAGACAGGTTGTGGCAGCGTGGCACTGGAAATCGAAGGAGGAGATGAGGAGAAGACTTTAGGTGAAGCGGAGAAGACATTTATTTGCTGGCGCAAGCGCTTCATTATTATTCCTGGAGTGTCACCGCCGCAACCTCCTCCTACTGATCAAGATCCTCACCATAGGTAGTGTGCGCGTGAACGAGAAACAATTTTTATTATACTAAATTCCTATATGTATATATTAGTTGGATGCTCACATCATTCGTTGTTTTGCGTAGCAGGAACTATAGTCCAGTTCGTCATTATTCCCCAGCGCATCAAAGTGCTGCGGGCGGTGACGATGTGCTGGAGGACACGGCTTCAACCCCATCTCCTGCACAAAGATCTCCACCGCGGGCTCCTACACCGCCACCGGCCCCACCATCTCCTCCACCGCGGGCTCCAACGCCACAACCTCCACCGCGGGCTCCAACCCCGCCACCGGGCCCACCATCTCCTCCACCGCGGGCTCCAACGCCAAAACCTCCACCGCGGGCTCCAACACCGCCGCCTCCACCGCGCGGCCCTAAGAAGCGGTCCGCCGCCACAGAACCAAAGGCCCCACCTCCAAAGAAGAAGGCTCCTGCATCAGAAAAAAGCCCAAGAGAAATTAGCTTATGAAAAGACTGATGAGGAGTTAGAAATTACGCTGAAAAAAGATGTGCGAAATTTTTTAGATGAATGTGACGCCGCTGCTAAAGCGAAGAGGAACCCGGAGAAGCCTTACCTCTTGTTAAACCCACAAGAGTTAAGGAAAAGGGTGGACCAACATGGTATCAAGATGCGTGAAGCCCGAAAGGCTCCGCGAAAATCAGATTACGAACGCTCTCTTATGAAGTCCGCAAAAAAACAACAATCCAGTAAGAAGAAAGTGGGAAATGGTGTTTCACAGCTCGGGGAAACATCAAGACCTTTGTCCCCGTTAGTTGTGCAAAATCAGTATGGTTCAAATATGGGCAGAGTACAGCGGAAATCTGGAGAGACCACTTTGTCTGAGATGGACTCAATTGAAGATTTTATCATTGACAGCGGTCTCCCATACGTCACGATTAAAAATATTGCTACTGGGCTGGAGTTTCCACGAGCGGAAGTAGTTGATGAATGAAGGAGAAATTTTGCACCGGGCAGGAGTCTAATGAACCCCAATCACTTACATGTACTTGTACGCAGATGTTTGCAATTAACAAATAGTGCATGGAGGCTTCTAAAGACGGTGATGTCAATTGGATTTCTGTCTGAATTTGGAACCATCACTACTTCCATGGCGATGACCTAATCTTAGTCCAGATGGAGGAATTACACCAGCTATGTCATATGGATGCACTGGACAAATCGCTCCTTAGCTGCTATTGTTTGTAAGTGTTTCTTTTATAGTTTTCATTGAACTCTCTAGTATGTGTATATAGTACGTAGTATTCTTACACACATACTTGTGGATCGACTCGATATTTTGTAGGTATCAGATGACTCAACTCAGAGATAAACATGACAATTCTGTTGGGTTTGTTGATCCATATGTTGTTTTCAAGGCTCCAAACCCTTCAGCGACTTGGAGCGATGAGTCGTGTATGAATCTCATGAGGTTCTTCGTGAACCAAAAAGATAGAGAAATAATTCTCTTCCCATACAACTTTAAGTGCGTGAGACATATATAGTTAATAATAAGTATGTGCACATTTTATTTTACTTAACCCTAATAATATATATATATATATGAATCATGTGCATGAACAGCTATCACTGGATATTGATGGTCATCGATCTCAAACACAGCAATGTGTTAATCTATGACTCCTTGAGCAAACCGCAAGAAGATTACCAAGATATGATAGACATCCTCCAAAGGTAATTTTTCGATCCCTAGCTTGCATGCTTAAAGTATAGACTAAGCTTGTATATATGTATACTAATTAAATAATGATCCAACTATTAATGTTTCATTGGCCGGATTAGGGTTTGGGAAAAATTCATTGCTCGGGAACATATGAGTCAGTGTAAGGCCCCACTTACAATAAAGTCACGACTACCAGTAAGTTTACACCTTCGTCAATGTACGTGTATCTTTATTATATCATGTCATATATCACATCTTTATTACGAGATGAATCTTTTCATTCTACAGTGGATTTTGAGACAAAAACAGGGTACCAACTTATGCAGATTCTATGTTTGCGAGTACATGATGATAGAATCAAATAGAATTCCTGAAGAAATCATCAAAGTACGTAACATGTTTCTTTTCATTTTTTATAGACTTAATATTGATAATATAGATATAACTAATATCTTTTTAATTCCAATTGAAGACTGTCTGGTTGAAGCAAAAAGTGATGCTACAAGGCCAATTGAAAGCAATACAAGAGACAATAGCTGGATTTCTTCGGGAACAAGTCATAAATCCAAACGGCGAGTTCTACTATAATACCAACGAGAAGTTGATTCCAAACAATGATGATCATTTGTATGCCCTGTAGATCTTTAGATGAAGTACAACTTGTAATAGGTTTACAGTACTAACTTTGGAGTACAACTTGTGTAGATAGATATTTAGACAACTCCTATATGTATAAGGTTTGTAATTTTATGTACATATTGTGGCAGAACCTCCTGAATAAAGTGGCCCACATGCACCCATCATTATCTTAAAGACTTCTGATCGGCGTGCACGAGTTCCAAATGACTCAAGAGATCTGTCGGGTGTCCTCGGAGACCCGAATCATCCACGTTATAATCTTTTCAGGAATTCCCTCGTCAAGCATCACAGTATTACAACAGTTTTATAGATAAGATAAATCAGAGTAAAAGCGGAAAGATTATATAACATAGATCGAAACTTAGATTTTAAAGTTTACAACCCATAAGTACTTATTACATAAAAGGTTCGGAACTTCATATTACATATACCACACAAATTTTGATACTTGCCCAAGGTCAAACATCAGCATCATCATCACTCTCCTCCACAAGAGTGAAGAAACATTGACCACCAAAAGGATGATCAATGAACTCACCTGCAACAAAGGGTAACAAACCCTGAGTACAAAAGTACTCAACAAGACTTAACCGTCTAGAAAAGAGGAGAAGACTCAGGTATGAAGGCTATAGGGATTCAAGGTAAGGCTTTAGCAAGATCAAAACATTTCTTTTGCATAAAAGCTTACTAAAAGTGAAACCTAGTTTCAAGTTTTAACTCAAGATTAAATTTCATAACTTTCCAAAGATTCTCAAACTTTCATAAGCATACCACATCTTTCGTTCTCACTTCACAAAGATCCCATTCATTACTACGGTGCGGGTCAGTGGATTGAGGCTCCATATCCGAGAAAACACGGCGATTCGAATCGTTTAACCCAGCTAGGGATTCAGTACCACACGACATATGTAGATCTTAATCTTGCATATGTCAACCCTATCTATAGATCCTCCCATACAAGAACGGGTCCAGCGTCACCCGAGAGTACAGTACACCTCGAACCCGACTATCTCATAGCCCCGAGGGTACACGCTACTCCCGCCATCTCTCCACTCCCAGTACGCGGTTATCCGTTCTCAAGTATCGGAATGGCTATAGACGAGGCTTACCACCGCATGTGGGTTGTACTCAAAGGTCTCAATCACAGCAGGCCAACAACGATAAGGTCCTAGGTTGAGTAACCTTACAACAAGACTCCATTCTTGATGTAAGTTACTATAATTATCATGTTGTCTCAAGATTCATGATTTCCATAACATAGCAACCATTTTTAAAAGCACCTACTATAATGAAGTAAGTAAAGCATGGCTAAGCATACTAAGCATTTTCATAAAATGGGTATCAAGGTTAAGTATTGGAATCATCAAGGTTGGCAATGCATCAACTAGGATTCACTCAACTCCTATTCACTTAATGCATCATATTAACTTTAAGTGATATAAATAACTTTATGAAAAATACAAGGATAGGTTTAATGTCCGGGGCTTGCCTTGTGGATCAGCGAAGTCCGGAGATTCAGAAAAACCAGAAGGATCCAAACTTCCAGAAGAAACCCACTGTGGATCCGGTTCTTCCGAAACAAGATCTACACGTAAAAGTGCATATGCATGATCAATGGGATGCTTATGACATGATCAGGGTAAAGATGGAAATTTTCTAAGCTGCAAGCATTTATTTGTACAATCTTCTATCATGGTATAGTTGCAAACCAACAAAACCAACTTAGCTATTAAACCATAGATTATTCCTAAGCAAGTTTTATTATTTCATTTAGCAAGGTTATATAACTAACAAGCAACAAAAGATCATTTGTATAAATGAATCCATAACCAGGGAGCAAATCATGCTACTGATCCCCTGATTGTCAAACAAAACCAAAAGTCACACAAACCTAAAGTAATCACTATTTCTATTGATTTTATAAATCATTTAAATGGCCTTTTACTGATGAACAAATCATACTTATTTAAACAGAGCCAAAATTAATCATGAAGGTAGATATTAGTGACATAAACTCGCATGTCAAATTTCATGATTTTTGGAGAAACACAGAAAATCACATAATTCATCAAAGTTGCATTTATTAATTAAAGTGCAGATTTAATTGTCATAGTAAAATTACTCAAAACATAAGTTTTATAATTTTTATATTAGCACAGACATGCTATCATCTATCATGTCAATTTTCATAATTAACAGAGCTATAGAAAAATTATAGCAAAAAAACAAAACTAGCTACTGTGCAAAAAGCCAGAAAAAGAAAAACTCGAAACTGGCCCAAACTGGGCTTTCGGCCCACTCCAGCGCGGCCCAACGCACGCGAAAGCGGCCCGGCCTGGCTCCCGCCCGCGCGCCTCGGCGACTTTGCAGAAATGCCCTTCGGCTTCTAAAGAACCAACCCGCAGTCCAGAGCGCTATTCACAAGAGTCACAGACTTTGCAACTAACACCCTGGACTTTCTTATCTTTACAACTGTGAGGTCCCCGACCATGGCCAGAGCGGACGGCGGCGCACCGAGCGCCGGCGAGCCTTACGCCGGTCAACTCCGGCCAGTAGAGACCTAACGGACGCGAGCACCAACACCGGCAAGTCACCCGCAGGCGATAGAGCCCCTAACCCCAAACGCTACCGCTCCGGTGAGGTCTGGCCACGCACGGCGGCGGACCGAACCGCGGCGGAGCTGTTCCAGCGAACCTAGGCTAGCAGCAGTAGAACGGAGGGGCTAGGAAGCTTCAGTAGCTCACCCTGACGCTGGCTGTGTAGCTGGTTTGAGCGGAGGATGAACGGAGAGGAGGAGTCCACGGAGCAGTGGCTTGCGGCGGCGAGCTCCGGCGAAGAAGATGTTCCGGCGAGACCTGAGCGCCAAAAGGAAAACCATCAAGCCGATGAGTACTCTGGGGTCAAGGCGAAACAGAAACATGAGACAAGGAGGGTAGAGGAGTGCTCGGTTGAGCGGACCATGGTGAGATCGAGCTCGGCGGCGATTTCGCCCGGCAGGAAGAAGAACGGCGAGCTCGAGCTCTCTGAGGCAGTAGAGGTCGAATGGATGGGTTCTGGAGATGCGCAAGGAGGTAAGGAAGTTATAGGCGCGGTCAATTTGGATGAGGATGATCAGAGGCAGTGAAATTTTGGGATTGGGTTGAAATAGAGCCCGTCGGTGCTTTGGTGGCAAAACGGCGACAGCGAGCTCAGGAGAAGACGCCACGACGCGAGGGAGAGCGCCAGCAGCTGCTTGACCTCGCCACGGAGACGGGTGCGGGCTCAATCGAGAAAGAACGGTGCCTTTCGCGCTGGCGTTGTCGATCAAAGATCGATCTCCACCGCCAAGAACAGGAGATTGAACTTATCCCCCCCTTTCCTATTTACCCCTTTCTGAAAAAATTAGAAATTTCTTTGGATTTTTGAATATAAGTTGAAAATATGTTAAAATATCAAATGCTCAGAATTCAATACTGAACATCTTTTATTTTTGCAACATAAGCAAAATATGCTTAGATTTTGAATTAGGGTTTGAAATTCAAAAGGGGACAAAAAGGGCAAAAGGGTATTTTCACAATTACTTTTGATTTCACATGAAAATTGGAAAACTTTATACATCAAAGTTGATCCTTATCATAAATGGAGCAACTTTGCTTTTTAGAGCATAACCAAATTCTTTTTAGATTTAGAATTATGAAAAAGGGGACAAAATAGGGTTTTCAAATTAATTAAATTATTAAATTGGATTTCAACCAGATTTGAATTATACCTCAATGGTGACTTGAAACATGTTCCAAATACACCTTTGAGACATAATTCCAAAGTTTGGTCAAAAATTCAATTACTAAATAAGAAGTTACCAAAATACCCTTATATAGCATAAAAGCATAATCACAACAAGAAAACATAAACTAGGGTTTTAAACTTAAGCACTCCTTAACAACTAAGCACAAACATGATGAATTAAACTTGTTTTTAGTGAATGCATATTTAGGTTATCACTCAGATGAAATGCCAGTGCATATGATGACATGTCAGGTTTTAGTCTGTATAACACCAGAGTGTTACACATATATTTATATATATATATATATGTAGTTCTATAGTTCAATTATATATGCATGCAATAAGCTTATTGTGTTATGCTGCTAATATATATAAATTATATATATTAGCAGCAAAGAATATATATTGGAAAACCTATTAAATAAATAAACAAAACTAAAAACAGAACTGAAATGAAAATAAAAAGGAAAAACCAGGGGACCCTTTAGTCCCGGCTGGTAATGCTGTTGTGTTGCACCACTGGCAGCACCCTTTAGTCCCGGCTGGTATTACCAACCGGGACTAAAGGGGGGGCTTTAGCCCCGGTGGCCGGAGCCGGGACTAGGGGGGGCTTTAGTCCCGGAAGCGTAGTCCCGGCTCGGCAACCGGGGCTAAAGGCCCTTGCCGACCGGGGCTAAAGCCCAATTCTGTTGTAGTGAGACCTAATCACCACTCATCGAACATCGGCAAATACTCCCTTCGTCTCCTTTTATTTATCGTTAGAGAAGTGTGTGTGAGAGCAACATATTTCCCAAATGACATATATTACGGGACTGAGGGAGTACTATGCATATAGGGATAAAACGGCCTTCTTCCTATTGTTCTTTTTTTCCTTTTTGTGAGGGGAGGGGGCTAGGTATAGACAGGGTTCTTCCTATTCTTTTTCGGTGCACTGCTGTTAGCCATACCGGGACCTTGACCGTCCTATTATGGAGTATCCTAATCCTAACACATGAAGCTCCAAAAAGACAGCAATGTATAGGCAGTACTAGCTAGCTAGCTAGGGTCCTACTCCGGCGACTAGATAGTCCTACACTGTTTCGAAGCTGTGCGGTGAGGACGTATACACGGAACACGGTGGGTGTGCATTGCATGCATTTTGGACAAATAAACAAGTGCTTTCTGTGCAAGCATGTGCACCCCTTGGTATGAAGTGACGTACTCCCTCCGTCCATAAAAACATATAATTATGAGATCCGTACCGGTCAATTAATTTAAATTTGACTAAAATTATAATAAAAAGTATTAGTATTTATGTCGTTAAATAAAATTATTATAAAAATATATTCTATTACTAATGTAATGATATATTTTTTGCATAAAAAATGTTAGTACTTTTTTATATAACTTTGGTTAAAGTTCAAATTGTTTGGCTCCTTGATAAGTGAGAATTGCATGTTTTGTTGGACGGAGGGAGTACTGATCGAACGCGAAATTAGAAAGTTCGAATTGTTTGACTCCTTGATAAGTGAGAATTGCATGTTTTATTAGACGGAGTGAGTACTGATCGAACGCGAAATTAGATCCCGCATGCAGAAAGAAAGCAACGTCCTTAATTACAAAACCCTGGATTTCAGAAGGCGAAGACTGCACCGTGCACGTTCCCTTCCGATTCCGACGACCGGTCCCTGCGTGTGAGATTAATAAGGATATCCGATGAGTCCTCTCGCTTTTTTTTTTCTTTTCCATGGAGTGTATGTACGTACGAGTATAGCCACACACATAGCAGCATTACAGCAACATTACATTACATACGGCATCGATCGGCATGCACTGATCCAAATTACAGCATGCAGGGTAATTGCTTCGGCTGTAAGCATATTTCGCTTAATTGGCCTAGAGCTCCGAAGATGATGATGATGATTGTGCTCTCGATCTCGGTACGTACTCGTGTAGTGCTGAGCAGAGCGAGCATGTTAAGTTGCAGGCACGTACGTACAGTACCTACGTATAAAGGGGCCGTGGAGCGTACGTGGCCGAGGCAAAGAAAAAGAGAAGCTCGTACGGCGGCACAGCTTTATTATTACTATTATGTTAAGCCTGATCTAGCTTAGCTTGAGCGTTGCTTGCTTGCTTGCTTGCCATGTGAGCCGGGCGTGCGCGGTGGTGGTGGTATAGAGTAGCAAGGTCCCATGCACAGCGCCAGCCACCCGATGGAACGCGACGGCACACGTGTATGGTGTATGCGTGCACCGCACGTCCGCGGGCACGCAGGGGATGAGGCGGTGGACCTGTGGCTCACGTGCAGGGTGCAGGTGCAGGCAAAAGAAATCTCTGCGCGTGGCGGATGCATGGCATGGGCATGGGCATGGGGTGACCGTAACTTGCCACGCCTGACCTTCGGCAAACTGTGGCTGCCACAGAAAGTGTGGCGAGCAAAATTGAAGCCACACTTGTGGCAAAGTTTGGCACGAAAATGAGTCTATGACGTTCTGAGAAAGTGTGGCGTGCCATAGCTGTGGCAGTGAACCAAACGACTGCCAGAAAAACTGTGGCACGACGAATCTGTGGCATGGCAAGTTCTGGTCACCAACCAAACGGACCCTAAAGCCGTGCAAAATCTCAAATAAACCTGCATATCACCGCCCCGCGCGGCCATCCGGTCGGCCGCTTATGCCCGTCCAGTTTCCCGTCCGGCTTTTCCCTCAGTCGTCGTATAGTAGGACTCAGCGTTCGGTGCTGCATCATCCCCCGCACACCGTAGTGTGTGTAAACTACTGCTACTAGCATCGTTTCATTTAGCATTTACTGAGTTGTTTTTCCTTTTGTTTTGCCTATTTTGACCCATTTCCTTGTAGCCAGCAGATAGTGGCCTTTGTCGTACTGTAGACTCACTCCTGGAGGCTAGGATGCTGTCGTACGACACACACAGCTTTGCTAAGCAGACCACGATGAGCTACAGTACGCCTCTAGAACTAAACTACTGAGTTTTTTTGTTCTATTTTCTGAAAGTTACTGTGAGGTACTACTACTCCGTAGTAGGGTAGAGTCTGCGGCCGGTAGATAGTTTCAGCAACAGAGTCATCGCTGAGTCACTCCAGATGCGTACAAGCAGGCCGAACTGTAAATTAGCTCGACGACGGTGCTCCAATTTTTTTTAAAAAATGCGAGTGGATTATTCTAGGCGGCGCTCAGAGGCTTATATTACCTAAGGCGCGCCACGGCACCGTACCGTGTGCATCCATATGCATGTGTTTAAACTGTACGCTGATGCTGCTAAGATAGGATCGGCGGCCGGCCGTGCACGCTCGCAACTCGCTTGAATTCAAAGGGGGGGACCTTCAGTACTACAGTATAGCACTGTAGGGGCGGCTGTAGAACCACTGTAGGGGCAGCTGGCCCAGCCGCTCCTATCAAGGTGTACTTACAGTGCACTCACTGTAGGGGCGGCTCTAGATTAAACCGCCCCTACAGTGGACCACTGTAGGGGCGGTTCAATCTAGAGCCGCCCCTACAGTGCATTTTGCAGTAAAAAAATAAATATTTATATAATTGAAACCACAACACAGTATATATATATAACTCAAACCACAGCACGACATATATATATAATCCATACACAAGAGAAGTGCAAAGTTCATCATCCATATAAGTTTCCATCATCCATACAAGTTCCATCCACAAACATAAGAGAATTAATACAAGTCCATCCATCCATACAAGTTCCATCATCATCCAAAAGTCCATTACATCCATACAAGTTCCATCATCACCGACAAGTCCATTATATAGTTATAATTAACAAGTCCAAACGATTTTAAAGTTCATCAACGTCCTAGAGCTAGCCTTTCAGTCTCACGAAGGTGTTGGAGAAGCGGATTTGTACCTAATTCGGAAATGAGGCTATGGTAAGTCCCTTTGACATGTATAATCTGGTCCAGTATGAAGTTGCAAAGGTCACCGACGATCTCTAGGAGCTCGTCATCCTTGTATGGGTCCCTTGAAGTGTTTTTCTCTTCGTTCCACTACAAGAGAATAAGTTTAGGTTTAGTATCTCATAGCATATGTGAACTTTTCATACTACGAGAGCGAATAGGTTCAATCTTACCAAGTTGGGGTGTCTCCTGTAAGGACCCCTGCAACTGATCATGCAACATACATAGTATCCACAATGTACACTCCCTGGCCTTTGCTTGGGGCACTGTGTATATGGAGATGTTAAGTAATGCTATTCACAACGACATAATGAAGTACCAGAGTAAATGACACTTACCGCACATAGAGTTTTGATAAACAAATCAGACTTCCTGTTAGGGTCACACCTTCCCTTATGGTGATCAACATAGAATCGAAATGCCCTGTTTGAATGATTATAGAAAATGCAACTTATTAGTATCCAAAGGTGAATGTTACAAGTATATATAAAGACATAAAAGGTAATGAGGATTGTCGATATACATACGTCTTGAGAATCGCTATGAAGTCTTTGTATAACTCCACTGCAACATCCGCTGGATCAAAGACCCATGCCATGCTCCTTTCGACGTTGACACATATACAAATCCAATGATTCATGTTTTCACTTAACCTAAGAAAGAAACAGATAATCTCTTTAATTTGCATCAAACGAAATGTATCGAACAAAGCTTTAAGTATAGAGTCGAACTTACTCGAAGTTGTATGGTATGTATATTGTAGTGTTATGTTGGAGTTTTTTGAAACAGTGAGAGAGGAATGAGGCAACCCTTAGGGACTCTTCCCTTATCTTGTTCCTCCGGATTTTCTCCTTCTCTTGCACTGTCTTTCCAGCATCTAGCTCTTTGCAATCCAGTTTCCACTTTTTGGGGTACTTAAATCTTGTTTGTGCTATAGGTTGAGGGTCTACATACCCAGATTTGTAACTTGGAACCTGTTTCACAATGTGTGCTTGCATTCTACAAATCAGAGTGTTGTGTTAGTTACAATAAAGTCCAAATGTTACATTGGTACCATATCGAGAGGGCAAAGACTACTTACAGGCACCACGTGCGAATTAGATTCACGTCCATTTCTCCTAGGTGGAAGCAAGTCTGCATCTCACTGAAGCCGAAGGCAATTATCGAATATGGGGTTCCAAACGTGCCGGAAGGGATGGATGCCTGTATGGTCTCGAGTGTCGTTGGCATAGCACGCAAGTACCAATCATGGAACTTTTTCATTCCAAGTGGCATACACTGCATTATCCGGTTTGGTAGGAACTTCTTGCCTCTCACATATTCTTTTGGGCAATCACTAGACCATTTGATGGCTTCAACATCGGGATACTTCTTTACCCCCTGGTGGAGTTTGCTACTGACGGCTTCCTCATAAGGACGTGCGCTGCCATGTGCACTGCCATGTTTACGTTGGTTCTCAGGCTTGAACTGGTCATGGGTATGCCACTTGTAAATCGACGTGACGTCCAAGATTGGCTCATATACTGGCCTTGTATGGATGGGATACTTCCTCCTGAGTTCCCATTCAGGCGTACCCTCATCTTCTGCATGCCCACCCTTAGAAGTCACTCGTTCAGGTATCGTTTGTGTTTGTTGAGAAGGCTGTTGCATTTCATCACGGCATTCCTCGGCACGAGCTGGAGAAGGCCGTGGCATCTCATCATGTCCTTGCTCGGCAACAGATGGGGAAGGTTGTGGCATGTCATCATGGCCTTGCTCGACACGAGCTGGAGAAGGTTGTGCCATGTCTGGCCCGTTGTGTTCACGAGCTGGTGAAAATACCTCCCCGTCCTCCACATCTCTCACCGAATGCACATCAGTGGGAGTTGGGGAAGCAACATTTAATACAATGTCCCGTTTGTGCTAGAGGATGAACTGGTTCATAACCTCTCCTAGTAAATCCAGCCCTTCAGGAGTTGCATAGTCTATCTTCCACGTCGTGAACTCGTGCTTCACGGTATGCACCTCCACCCGAGTGTAGTCCTGCGGGACGGAATTGTTGTGCCACTTGCCACCAGGAGGATGTGCCACACCAGTTGTCACCTCCATCACCGTGTTTTGCCTGCCGACGAGGACCACCAAAGTGCAACTAGTTGGCTCCCGTATGCGATCGACGACGGTTGTGCCTGCAGTGGAACCCTGGCTGCTTGGAACATTTGGAGGGCTGCCAACTAGAGCCAGTTCTCCCGGTGGCCCCATCTGTGATCGTGGCTCCGTAGATAATCCTTGCGCCTCCAACGCCTTTGCAACTAGAGCTGTCACTTGGAGCTCAAGCTCAGAAGCTCGGTCCCTGCCATGTTTCTTGTACATGTGATGCTCTGCCTGGAATCCACGCTTCCATGTCGTATGTTTTCCTACCCCTCTGGTCCGGCCTGTGTGCTCGGGGTTTCCCAAGCCAAGGCTAAGCTCGTCTCTTTCTCTGGAAGGAATGAATGTGCCCTTCACCTTGTCTTCGCCATACTTCATTATCCTTGATACTGCCTCTTCGGTCTCCGTGGAATTAAACTTGAGACCACTGCTGACTGAATCCACACTCCTTGCATATATCCAATGACGAGCGCGTGGCTTCAAGTTCATCAATGACGTATTCCCAGAAGCTTCGGCCTCTTCGTCCATCTTCCTAAATTGCTCCTCCTTGCCAGCGTAGCCACCAGGGCCTAGACGAGGGTGGTGTCGGTTCTTCTTTGCCAGCTCCCTGTTACGCTCACTGAGTGCCAATGCTTCCAGTGAAGTCTTCTCAGCAACGAAGGTCTCCCATTGGGTAGGAGTTATCTTTCCATACTTATGAAAGGGAGTTCTCCCTGTTTGGATGAACCTATTTAGCTCCGACCTCCAACGTCGAAAGCATTCTCCCATTATCTTATAAGCATTATCTTTTGCAAGCTCTTCCTTTCCCTTCGGAAACCTAAAAGTTTTCACGAGGAAGTTATCCCACAGTTGCTTCTTCTTATCCTCGGGTACTTTTGGCCAGCCAGGGATTGCTGGGTTCAAATTATCTCTTACTAGGGCACCGATCGCATTACGGAATTTGCTTATGTATTCTTGAGGATCGCGGATCGCCCCATCTGGCCCGACCTCATTTATCACATAAGTCACCCCCTCCTTTGGATATTGGTTTGGCTTTCTATCCCCTCGTGACCTCTTTGGCTTGGCAGTCGACTCCGTGGTAGTGCCCTGAGGTTGTGGAGCAGAGGCCTCAATGTCTGCCTCTGTGACTCTTGCCTCCGCTCCCCTTTCCTCTGGTGTCTGGAAACGGGCTGGACGTCGACGTCGCCTTTTCAAAAGTCTAAGAGGGACCTGTACATACGATAGGTCAAAAATGTTAGTAGAGTTGACACGGACAAAGCTTTAGCTGATTAGACAAGCTACTTTGGCTTTATCCCTACCTCTTCGTCAGGGTTAAAATCTTTGTCCAAATCCTCCTCCGTTGGCATCCGTCTTTTCTCAATTGGATGTGGATCCTCGGGACTTTCATATTCCGATGGTCCTTCATCCTCCTCTTCGTCATCACTTTCGTCTTCTCTTGTTCCCCCTTCCTCCTCATCAAGTTGCTCTTCCTGAGTAAGCATCACCTCTAGATCATTTTCTAACTCAAGATTGAACTGCTCCTGATGGAGCTGGTCATCTAGTTCTTGCTCTCCATGGGTTGGCTGCTCATCATTTTCGAGGCCTCGGGCTGCACTGCCTTCTTTCTTCGACATTTTGTGCTTGGTTCTATTATATGCAAGATACAAAGTGTGATTTAGATACTAAGTAGCAGTAGGTAGTAGCAGTACTAGTAGGTAGTAGAAGTAGTAGTAGTAGAAGTAGTAGTAGTAGTAGTAGTAGTAGTAGTAGTAGTAGTAGTAGTAGTAGTAGTAGTAGTAGTAGTAGTAGTAGTAGTAGTAGTAGGCAGTGGTGGTGGTGGTGGTAGAGGCCTCAGAAATATGTCAATCATCATTTGATCAAGAACCTGGAGCATCAAGGCATCATAACAGAGAAGAGAGAAGGCAATATAGGGGCAGCAGCTCATATTCCATATAATGTATAGACTTAGACAATTTCATCATTGGCAAAACAAAGGAGAGGAGAGAGTTGGCTAAATAGGTAGCTACCAGGTTCCTCAAGTTCTTGATCATCAGCTCTTATTCCATATAATGTATGGACTTAGACAATTTCATCATTGGCAGTCTAAAGGAGAGGAGATGAGTGTAGTGGCAAAAAACATCTGTTGTAAACAGTATAGAATAGTAGTAGTAGTAGTAGCAGCAACAACAACAGCACAAAACATTAGTAGTAGTAGTAGTAGTAGTAGTAGTAGATAGAAGATAGAAGGTAATGTAGGAGTAGGCAGCAGTAGTAGTAGTAGTAGTAGAAGAAGAAGATAGTAATAGTAGAAGATAGCAGTAGCAGAAGGCTAGTAGAAGGCAAAAAACAGCATCTGCTGTAAACAGTAGTAGCAGATGTTGCACAAAACAGTAGTAGTAGTAATAGTATAGAACATCAACTCACAAGTAGAAGAGATGGTAATGTAGGGGCGGCTAGTAATGATGTCAAGTTCCTCACAAGTTTTAGAACATCAGCTCACATTCCATCTAATGTATGCACTTAGACAAGTTCATCATCGGCAAAACAGAGAAGAGGGGAGGAGAGGGAAGATTTGGCAAAACAGTAAGGCTTTGTTTCTGGATTAATAGTACATTAAACTTGGAGGAGAAGAAGGAACTGAAAAAGAAAAGCAGTGGCAAGTAATTCATACGCGAAACTGAAAAAGAAAAGCAGTGGCAAAATAAAATGCCATGTAATCTCCAGAGTAAAAGAATATAGGATACTAATCAGCAAAAGATAGTAACTTCAGTAATCAGTTTTAGCTCTCCAAAATTAATTCATAGCTAATAATTTTTTATAACTGCATTAAAATTCAAGAGAAAATAATTAATTCATAGCATATGAAAATAACTAACAGCAAGCAATTAGGAACTGAAAGCAGCAGTATCCAACAAAGGACAAACGACAAAAGAAATATAGCAGTATCCTCCGACTAGCCCAACAACAAAATCTCAACTTGAAATAGCCAAATGATCTGACTAGCCCAAACAGATGTACTTATGCTCAATCATCATTTGTCCATGAACACCTAGGCAGAGATTACAAAAAATTTGGGCAGTAGAAAAGGCCTCAGAAACATGTCAATCATCATTTGTCCATGAACTTGGAGCATAAAGGCATCAAAACAGAGAAGAGAGAAGGCAATGTGGCGGTGGAATATCAGCTCACATTCCATATAATGTATGGACTTAGACAAGTTGGGGCAGCTGGTAATGATGCCAAGTTCCTCACAAGTTTTAGAACATCAGCTCACATTCCATATAATGTATGGACTTAGACAAGTTCATCATCGGCAAAACAAAGGAGAGGGGAGATTTGGCAAAACAAAAGCAACAACTGTTGTAAATAAAGGTAGTAGTAGGCAGTAGTAGCTAGCCAACATCAGCCACATCTGCAGTAGTATAGGCAGTAGTAGTAGGCAGTGTTAAACTGAAGGTAAAGAGACCGATTGAATATATATGAGGTAAAAGAGAGGAAATGCTAATTGGTTACCCATGACTAACTTGATGGTTTGCTTTTTTGCACATGCAAACCCACTACTAGACTGAACATATTACCAGACATTTAGTTTAGTTTAGTTTAGACAGGTAATCTAACAATTAGTTTAGTTTATGCTGCATATATAGCGCAGAGAAGTAATTGCCAAGAAAGAGATCAATCAATCATATTTATGCTGAGAAAAAAAGGTTAGCTAGGACGTCTCTCTTGCAACCTTTTGCTCACCCCACACCCCACTACCTGACCTGAGTCCATTTCTTCAGTTAAACTCATCCACACATGTATGGATGATGACGATATACCAATGGAGTTAGCACTTGGGACATGTTTCTGTCCCTTTTGCATTTTTATGAATCAGATCAGTTTCTTAGTTTGGTCAAATTTGCAAGCGTTTGGTGCATTGAAAAAGGGGTGTGTTCAGACTCCGATCAACTTCACATGCAGCGACACACTACCCAAATGTCCAAGAAACATGTTTGACCAAACGATTCCACCATACTACACAATTGGATTAGACAATTATATAATAAACTAAACTACAGAGCAGTCATATATATGTCCACCAGAAGCGAGCTCTACTTAAGCTGTATAAGCAATGGCTGACAGACATTGTATCTCAGACAGAATCACTGTCTAACCGAATTGTGTGCATCAAGAACAGAGCATTTTAATCCGTCCGGAATCGAGTACTATGCATCAAATTACTTTACTTATTTCAGTTTTATTTCAACTGTCATAGTATTTGCTTACTGAAGCTGTTGCTCTCAAATGGAGTCACACAAAAAAGAATATGGCTTTAATAAGGGATTACCTGTACTATCATTTCCAAAGCATAGAATTTATAGATGTGTATGTGTAGCTCACCAGCCAAAAAAGATGGTAGCCCTGCAAGCTAGCACCCCAAATTTGCTTGCTCCAACCCGCAGCCTCGTGTTCCCCAATCCCCGCCTGCACATTCAGCGCATACGTGGGCCGAGCCGGATTGCTATCAACAAGGAGTCAAACGATAGCTTGAGAGATCTGGGGAAAGCACGAGCATTGGAATGATGCAACACTGAAATGGCGGATGTAGAGAGAGAGGAGGGGGGTACCTGATGGCCGCCGCGTGAGGAGGTAGGAGTGGCGCTCGCGAGTGAGGAGGGGGCACCGGAGGAAGGAGAGGCCGCCGCGGGAGGAGGGAGGAGGGGGCGCCGGAGGGACGACTAGCACTCACGAGTGAGGAGGGTCGCCGGAGGGAGGAGGGTCGCCGGTGGGAGGAGAGGCCACTGCGGGAGGAGGGAGGAGGGGGCGCCGGGCGCTGGAGGGAAGAGGGTCGCCGGAGGGAGGACTGGCGCTCGCGAGTGAGGAGGGGGCGGAGGAGGGAGGAGGGTCACCGGAGGGAGGAGTGTCGAGTGATGGCCGCGGGAGAACGGAGGAGGGAGGCGCGGATGGCCGGCTGGCGGGGATGGCGGCGGCGCCCAAACCCTAGGTGGCGGCGGTGGCGGCGTGGGATTTTTCGGCAGCCTGTCGGCGCTAAACGTGAACAAAACGCCCCAGACTTAGTCATCTCTCGGTGGGCTTCGGTTTTATAGTTATCTCTCGGATTCCACTATAGGGGCGGTTGAAAATAGGACCGCCCCTACAGTGAATTGGTAGTTGCAAGCTCATACGAACTCCAAATGTGATGATTCTTTTCCTTAAAATTTTGTAAAATCATGCTCTATAAGTGTAGAATAGCCACATGACCATTTGACTATTTTGAAAATTTTAAATTTTAGATTCAAGAAAATTACAACTTATAACAAGATTTAGAAATAATAAATGATGTCAAATTCAAAAGTAATGACTACCAGACACTCAATACATAATGGTAGTTTTCCAGATAACAACCCTAATGACGGGTATATACAGCGTTCCGCGGGGGCCGAGCCCCCCGCACCCCCCAAACGTCCTCGAGGTCGTGTCCAATGGGCCGACTTCAGACTCCGCTTCGCTCCGGCCCAAGCCTCCGGCGACGGGCCTCCGCTTCGCTCCGTCAGAAGTCGGCCAATATAATGACCAACTGAATTTAGAACATATATAACAAGACATGCATAAATGATGTCACACACATACACAAAAAGGTAGTCTCTCACAACATACATAAAAAAGGTAGTCTCTCACACACATACACAAAAGGTAGTCTCTCACAACATACATAAAAAGGTAGTCTCTCACACACATACACAAAAGGTAGTCTCTCACAACATACATAAAAAGGTAGTCTCTCATACACATACACAAAGGTAGTCTCACACACATACATAAAAAGGTAGTCTCACACACACCAACTAGCTAGCCCCCGCCGTAACAATTTTCCCTTTGACCCCTTTTCGTTCCCATGGCATTATGTCTTTGGGTAGGTTCTTTTCCACAACATTGATCTTCTTACAAAAGTCTGTGAATAGCGGCATTTCATCGTAGGTATTGTAAGCTTCAACATCATCCACGCCATCAACTCCGATAACGTGTTGTTTCCCAGAGGCAACCACATGCTTTGTCTTCTTCTTTGGGGCGATGTTAGTTTGCGGGTCAGGCATATAGAAAACTTGTGCAACACGTGAAGCGAGCACCCAAGGGTCGTCTAGGTAGGCTACATTCTCAAGGTCTAGGACTCTCAGTCCAATCTCATTGAATTGATGTTCCTTGATCCAACGGCATCGGAACAGGGGCACCGTTAAAGTGCCTCCATAGTGAAGTTCCCATATATCTTCAATTATGCCAAAGTATTGGCTCTTTTGCCCCACTCCATCGAGAGCCTCTATTCGAACCCCGCTGTTCTGGTTCACACATTTACTATCCTTTGTGTGGGTATAGTACGTGTACCCATTAATGTCATAAGCATTCCAAGATGTCACTTGTCTTGATGGCCCCTCCGCCAGCATACTGATGGTAATAGAATCATTGGATTCTTCAGGCTGTATGTTCTGGTCCTTCAACCATGTAGTTAGGTGTTGCTTGTGTTGTTTCATGACCCAATCGTCTGAACGACCATTTCTATCCGCTGAAATGGTAGCCAGGTGTTGTTCAATGTACGGTTGCATCAGTTCTGTGCTTTGCAAGACACTATAATGGGCCTGACTCACTTCTTTGTAAGCATGGTCGACGAACACTTTTTTACCACTTATGCCCTTCCCAGCCAGCCTACCCTTGTGACGAGAATCAGGTTTACCAATCCCTCTCTGTACTTGTAGCCACTCTTGACAACACTCGACGACTTCTTCAGTACTGTAACCCTCTATCATGGAGCCCTCAGGGTATGCTCGATTATGCACGTATCGACTTAGAACTGACATGAACCGCTCGTAGGACCACATTTCATGCAAGTAGCAAGGGCCCAGTGCCTGTATCTGATGAACCATGTGAATCATGAGATGTACCATTATATCAAAAAATGCAGGAGGTAGACACATCTGTAGTTGGTTCTGGGTCTCCACCATGAATTGATGTAGGTCCTCCAATTCTTTCTTGTCATATGACTTTTGAGAGATCTTTGAAAAGAAGTAGCACATGCGGGTGATGGCCATTTTCAAGAACTCCGGCTTTATAGCCCTAATTGCAACCGGAAGGTATACTGTCAGCATCATATGACAATCGTGAGCCTTGCAGTGTGTGAATGATAGGTCTTTCATCGACACTAGCTTCTTCAGGTTCGCTGAAAACCCGGTTGGGACTTTGACCCCCCTAAGAAAATTGCATATCGCTCTCCTCTCTTCTGTGGTTAGGTTGAAGCTAGCCGCGGGCAGAGTGTATTTTCCATTATCCTGAAGTATCGGATGAAGCTCTGGCATCACTTTTAGCTGCACCATGTCTTTTCGTGATTTCAGACCATCCTTTGACTTGCCTGTGTCCATTAAGGTAGCCATGAGACTCTCAAAGACATTCTTCTGCACGTGCATTGCATCAATGGCACGGGGGACCTCCAATTCTTTCCAATAAGGTAGATACTGAAAGAAGATCGATTGTTTCTTAAATGGTACGCCTGCAATAGGAGGTGTGCTCCTATCTCTGTTCGTTCCATCTGGATTCTTCTTTCCATAGACGACACGTATGTTTCTCACCATTCTGTATACATGTTCTCCATTAGGACGTCTCTCCGGAGGTGGTTCATTCTCCACGGTGTTGTCATAGTATTTCAAGTACAGTTTGCTACGATACCTGTGACCAATCTTTAAGAAGCGTCGGTTCCTTAGGTAAACTATCTTCTTCGATCCATCTAGGTACACCCATGTGGTACCATCCAAACATACTAAGCATCCCGTCTTGCCTTTGATCTGTCCAGACAAAGCAAACAACGCTGGGTAATCATTGGTGGTAACAAAAATTATTGCTCTACATATGAAATCCTCCCTTCGGAACGCATCATACATGGGCTCCCCATACCTCCATAGCCTCTCCATTTCTTGCATGAGAGGCTCGAGGAACACGTCTATATCAATGCCTGGTTGTTTCGGGCCAGAAATAAGAATAGTGAGGAGAAGGTACTTTCTCTTCTGACACAAATATGTTGGGATGTTGTACATGGTCAATATCACTGGCCATGTGCTGTGGTTGCTCATCCTCTCATTAAAGGGATTCATCCCATCGGTGCTCAAGCTGAAACGTACATTCCGTGGGTCTTGGCTGAAGTCTTCGTGATTCGTATCGAAGTCTTGCCACTGACTACAATCGGCCGGGTGTGCAATCCTATCATCATCAACCTTACGCTCATCATACCACCAAGTCATGAGTGCGGCTTCCTTAGGGTTTTGGAACATACGCCTCAAGCGGTCGGTCACTGGCAGGTACCACATTACCAAGGCCGGAATTCTTCTCTGCTTTGCATCAGTGCCTAATGGAGTGTCCTCCGGGGACTGAGATTCTTGCACTGGCTTTTTTGTACCATTCTTATTCCTCTTCTTCCCCGTGGATGCTTCGCCCCCGCTGTAAAGGTCATTATTCTTGTACCGGCTGGCCCCACATCGAGGACACTTTTCTAGATCCTTGAACGTGTCACCACGAAAAAGGATACAATGGTTGGGGCATGCATGGATTTTTTCAACACGCATTGTCAGTGGACTTACAACCTTCTTCGCGTGGTATGTGTTGGCGGGAACTGAGTTTGGCTGTGGCAGCAACCATGACAGAAGATGCAACAGATCATCAAAACTACAGTCCGACCAGCCGTACTTAGCCTTCAGGATGAGGAGCTCAAGCACAAAACGTAGCAGCGTCCAGTGCATTGGACAACCCTTTTCAACACCATACACAGTCTCCTTCGATGCCGTTTTCACCCTCTCCAAATTTTCGAGACCTTTTTTGCGGTTTTGGATTATTTCTGGTCCAATGGCCTCAAGCATTTCCTCCAAATTGTCAAAGTCAGCTTCATCCCCATCACGTGCTCCGCCGCCATTAGCTCCACCACCTTGTTCACTGCCACAGTCCCGATCCATTTGATCACGAATCTCGTCCGAGAATTGGAACATGAATTGCAAGGCTTCATCCTCATATTCTGGATCACCGATGTCTAGTCCATCACCGTTGTTGTCATTGACAAGCACTTTTTCACCATGATGAACCCACACTGCGTAGTCTGCAACAAATCCTCGCACAATCAGATGTTCTCTGATGGTAGTGGCATCTGAAAATGCCATCTGGTTCTTGCAATCCTTGCATGGACAAACAATTGAATCTTTATTCTCTATCAGTGTCGCTGCAAGCTTCTTTGCGGCTTCAATAAACTTGTCCACCTCTTCACGAAAACCTGCCTTGAACCTTAACAAACCATACATCCAAGATTTCCTATACTCCATCTTGTAAAAACAAAACAAACCAAAGAAAATAAAGTAAATGAATCAAATTGTATTCCAATTTCAAGAAACATAAATTGCAAAAAAAAAAACAAATCATTCACAAAAAATACATGAAAGTAGGATGTAAATCTCCACTAAAATCAAGTAAGATCGAATAAAAAAGGGTGCAACCTCATTTATCTAACTTATTTACACTAATAGCTTCAAAACTAGGGTATAATTGCTTCATACATAGCTCAAGCACTTTTCTTTATTATAATTAATGTATAAATATTTTAAATTTTATTAATTAGTTAGAATAAATAATTTTAAAGGCTACAAATATTTAACTAACTACAATTCTTTTGCTCACTACAATTCCCACACCGGTCAATTTTATTCCAATTTCATGAAACATAAATTACAAAACAAAAAATAAAAAGAACAAACCCTAGATCTACATGCACATGAAACATACAACAAATTAGAGTGTAAATCTCCACTAAAATCAAGTAAGATCGACTAGCCAAGGGTGCAACCTCATTTCGCTAACTTATTTACACTAATAGCTTGGAAACAAGGGCCTAATTGCTTCATACAAAGCTCAAGAACCATGGAAGAGAGAGAAAAAGAAAGCTCTAATTACTCACTAATCAACCATTAAAACTTCAAAAAAATGAGTGGAATAGCATTTTTTTACCTTCTACAAGCTCTCCATCCAAGTATTTGAGATCAAAACCTCCCCCTTAGTAGACCAAGTTTTAGGAGGAGCCCAAGGCCTCCCAACCTTTTTTTCTCGGTTTGAACACTTGGTCCCGAGGTGGAAGAAGGCTGGCTGTAGCTTGTATTCGAATGTCCACTGTAGGGGCGGCTGGTGATTGAACCGCCCCTACAGTGGAGCACTGTAGGGGCGGCTGGTGATTGAACCGCCCATACAGTGCTACACTGTAGGCGCGGTTCAATCACCAGCCGCCCCTACAGTGGCTTTGTAGGGGCGGCTAATAACCATGAGCACCAATACGCCACTATAAGTGCGGCTCCAACACCAGCCGCCCCTACAGTGAAAGGGACCTCGTACTTACAGAGCTTTTTTTCAGGTAGTGCTTCGCCCCAGTATACAAAAAATAATACGCAAACAAAGATCTCTCCCTCGAATTAACTAATGGGAGAGTGCTCACGACGTGGGTGTTCCGCGTAAGTTTTTCACGCACCACCTTGCCGGCCGTTGCTGCTGCTTATTTGACTTTCCAGTAAGTTTGGTTTCAAACACAGAGACCACTGAATAACAACTAACGAGCTGTTTGGCAGCAATACAGCAACGCAAACGGAAATGAGAAATGGTTGCGATCGTTACCGGCCGCAAACAAAAATGAACTAGATTTTATTATATTTATGTTACTGTGCACTTTATCAAGCAACGTCTAAAAATCATCCGTTGTTTTTGTAGTGGAGGCCAAAAATGTGCACTTTATCGAGCAACGTCTAAAAATCATCCGTTGTTTTTGTAGTGGAGGCCAAAAAAACATCTCCAACAGGTTACTAGGCCTCCCAAATTTGTTTGTCACCCAAATTCTCTCTCTCTACATTTTCCTATTGCACCAAGACATGGCTATCTATTTCTCGGTTCGGTGGTTTCCCACGACCTATAATCCGCACCTGACCCCACGCGCCTGCCATCAAAGTCCCTCCAGGTCGACACCGGCTCCTTCATCGTTCACGAACCTCCCATCGGTAGGATCCGAAGGGCCACCGGAATCTCCTCCGTCTTCCTGGTGCCTCGTCAACGCTAGCGCCACCGTCCATTCTCTCAATGGCTAACGTGGTCGTACCTCCAGTCTCTTCTTTTCAAAGCAATCACAGTGAAAATTCTTGGAGAGCCTCTATGAGATTAACGGCGGCGAGGGGGGGGGGGGGGGCTTGAGCCCCCTGTCCCATGTCTAGATCCATTCCTGGGCGGCGGGCGCGCGAGGGCCCTTCCTAGTGGTAGCTCTCTCTCGGTGTGACTTCCTCGTGAGATGGCCTTGACACTGGAAGTATTATTCTTGTTAAATACACCCTCCATCACAAAATATAAGTCACAAGAATCTTGAAGAGTCAATTTTTTTTCATGTTTGATCAATTATATTATAGAGAGAAACACAAAGATTTATGACATCACATATGTATACTATGAAAATATAACTAACCAAGAATATAATACTATTTGATTAACATTATAAATATTACTATCTTACAGTATAAATTTGGTCAAACTTAGAAAAGTTTAACTCTCTAAAATTCTTTGAATGAATTATAATTTGAGATAGAGGGATTAGAGCATCTCCAACAACTTGGTAAATCAACTTGGTATTCTTATAAACTTAGCAAAAACACAAAAATCTCTCTCCAACAACTCCCTAAATCAACTTGGTATTTTTCCCAAGTGCCTAACCGGACCCCTCGCGCGCGGATGTTCCCGCAGTGCGTATCGCACGCGCATCGCCCGCTCGCCGCTCCCCGCTGCCTCGCACTCGCCGGCGTCGGGCCTCCCCGCTGCCCGCTCGCTCGCGCCCGCGCCGCCACTCGCCGGCGTCGGGCCTGCCCCGCTCCCCGGCCCTCCTCTGCTGTCGGCGGCAGGGCCCCGCGGCTTCCGCGGCGAGTACAGGAGCGGGCTCAGCACGGGCTGCCGCCCGAAGCCCTAGCCGGAGCAGCCCTTGACAGCGCCGTTGAGGATGAGCCGGTCGCCGGTGGGCAGGATGAGCAGGTCACCCATGGTGCGGCTCACGGGCATCTGGTCCGTCGCCCACCGCGCGTCGGGCTTGAGCGGGTTGATGCGCGCGCAGTCCTTGAGAGCGGCGTTGAAGACGTTGGTCTCGCCGAGCTTGAAGGCGTTCTTCGGGGTGCCGCCGCAGACGATGACCTCGGGGCTGAGGACGTCCCCGCGGCGGAGGTCGAGCGGGAGCAGCGCCGACATGCCGGAGGCAGGGTAGTTCCGGCCCCCGCCGGGGAGGACGGGGAACTCGCGGACGACCTGGCCGTTCCTGGGGTCGAACTGGATGGACCGGTCGTTGGCGAAGATGAAGAGAGTGTCGTCGGGGAGGAGGTGCACGAACGGGTTCAAGTTGTTCTCCACGTCGTCGGTGGTGTCACGGAGTAGCTGGAGGGGAGTGGCCTGGGCGTTCGACTGGCCTTCCGTCGGAACGAACTCGTAGCTGACAGGTGGGTCACATCTGTCATTGCCTGTTTTTACCAAGTGAGAGTAGCAAGTTGTTGGAGACACATCTTTTTTTCACTTGCTAAATAAAATATCAACTTGCTATAACTCAAGATATACCAAGTAAATTTTAGGGAGTTGTTGGAGATGCTCTTATAGTAAAATAGGGTGTCATATGTTCAATTCGGAGGACATAGAAATGTTTTGTAGAAGAGAACCGTTAGATGAGTTTTGTTTTAGTGAAATCTCATAAACATTGTTCCCATGTCTTAAACACAATGAAAGCTCAAGAAACTGGCAAAGCGAAACGATACAGTGTAAAAACATTTTATTGATTTAATATTCAGTGTGTTCCGCTGCACCGCTACTACACTTTACTGTAGAGATCACCTTAGTCTGCAGTCAAGTGGAGCCATTATTTACATATGTGTCAGCACTTAAACGCAATAAAATGAAACTGCTCAATTTAGATTTGCTTAATAATAATACGCCCCTCCTAATATCATACACGATGTGTTGGTTGAATTTAGTATTCAGTTGGTGGATAAGGGTGTGACCAAAGGCTAGTGGGAGCATGGTTTAAGAGGGTGTTTGGTTCTCACCCCCTAAAGTTTAGCCACTAGAGTTTAGTCACTTTTAGTCACTAAAGTTCCAAACACCCTCACTAAAAGTTACTTTTAACACTACCACTAAAGTCACCTCCACTAAACTTTAGTGGCTAAACTCTAAGGGGTGGGAACCAAACACCCCTGTTCAACTCTTCAAAACGTCGGTGAAGTTCTGGTGTTGTTAGTTAGCTAGGACTAAAAGAAAGAGCAACACCAAATAATCTGGATCCCTACTAAAAAGACATTAATAGTTGTAAAGAATAACCCAAAAGGAATATGAATTATTTTGCCGAGAGCGAGGGTTAGGGCTCTCAGCAAATAAATTCCAAAAAAAGGGGAAAAAAATCTTTACCGATAGCCTAACAGCTGGCTTTCGGTAAAGATGACGACGTTGTGTGGCCGTCTATGGAGCTCCGCCTTTTGCCGAGCTTGCTTCTGTGCCGAGAGCTACACGCCTACACTCGGTATAGAAGGTGTTTGCCGAGAGCTCGGTTCTCGGCATATCTATCTTTACCGACCGTAGTTGTTCGCTGAGAGCCGACTCTCAACCTTTGACGAGCGCTCAATATTTGCCACTCGGCAAAGCGCCAGACGCTCAGTAAAGGCGCCGTCTCCGGTAGGGGCGAACCCAATAACTCGTGGAGGAGGAAGGATGAACGATATGCAGAATGATTGGTTGTGAAACTAGTACCTTGACTAGAGGGATAGGAGATAGATATCGATCATCTGAAAAATTCGCATATTTTGGTTTTCCATATACTCCGTACTCCTATATATGGAAAACCCAGTGATGATGTTTCTAAGTATGATTCGAAGATCAGAGTATAGTTGAAAGTTTGTACTCATCTCTGCTAATAATGAGAATTGGAGCCGCGATATAGGATATATAATCAGTAATAATCCAAAACTTTTTAATTTGAAATCAGAAACTGATGTACAGGAGCATTTGCGAGAAGAGCTAGCTGTGCGATGGAGAACAGACATGACGAAATTTTAGCCAAATCCTGCATTACGCGGTCCTGTTTGACATGAATGTCCTACAAGCGAACGCTAGCGAGCAGAGAGCACCGTCGTCTTCGTCGTCCCTGTTGGTTAGCGCTAAGCGCGCTGTGTTGAAGAGCTGTAGTAGTAGTAGCACGTAGTAGGAGTGATGGGTTCGTTAGATTAATGGCTCCGGTGCAGACAGAGGGCCTCTGACGCCGGTGCTCCGCCCGACGATTTGACCGGCCATTTTTTCCCTTTCCCCGTCTGGCCGTCCGTCTCGGCCCAGGACCGACCGGCATCACGTGCCGCCCCACCTCGCGTCCGCCCGCGCCCCAATGGGCGCTGGCCGCCGAGCCCCACCGCGCACCCCGTCGTAACCTAACGCGTCGCGCCGCGACTGGCTCCCCCGCCACCTGACCGGACGGGCCCGGCCCCCGCGCGCCGAGGGAGAGAGAGAGAGGCTGCCCGCTGGACCCCGGGGCTCAGGGAGGAAGAGGAGGGAGCGGCAGGACCACGCGCGGCCGCGGGGCCACGCCGTAGCAGCGCGTGGCTCCGTACCGGTGCCGCCCGCGCCCGCGCGCAAAAATATCGCGACTGGACGGGACAGGGCGCTGTGCCCCCCGCTGTCTGCTGTTCGGGCTCTGGCCGCGCGCGCCATCACTGGAAGCGAAGGAAGGGACGGACGGTCCGGCGCGCCCGCGCTCGCGCTCGCGCGTGATCATTAACGTCCGTGACCGACGGAGCGAAGCCGTCATCAGCGCCGTGCATAATTTGCCACAGTGTCCCTTTGGAGAAAAAGAGGTGCTGCCCAAAACAGCGGTGCACGAGACGAAACTGACGGAGGAGGACACAGCGCGGAGCGATGTTCAGATCAGACGCCACGCCACCACCGAGTCAAAGCGCAGGCCAGGCCGGCCGGCCGGCGACTCGACCGCGCGCGGATACAGTGGCGCCCATGCCGTCCCCGCAGGCTGGGCCGCCGCTGCGCGTCCGTAGCCGCAGCTTCCCACTTGCGCTGGTGACGCCTGCGCCGCGCGCGCCAGCGGCCACCGTGCCAGCCAAACATGGCTGCACTGCAGCAGCGGCGGCAGCCTGCAGGGGGGCAGAGGCGCAGAGCAGACGAGCAGTGCAGGCTCGTGGAGGTTACAGCTACGGACGGGACGGAGTACTGTAAAATCAATGCAGGACTGCCGGCTCCCGCCCTCCTCCCTCTCGCTCCTCGTCGTCTGCGGACTGCGGTGAATGGCCGAGCCGCGAGTCCGGGGCGGGGCAGTACGCCTCGGTGTGATTAATCTAGCCGGCGCGGGATTTGAAATGGAACCCGGCCCGTAAACCCAAGCAGCGGGAGTAAATGCGGTTGGAGCAAGGGGTTAACCCGGCAGAAATTAATTACTACGGTTCTGGCTAGAGGCGGGGCGGAGCGGACGGACCCGGGTTAAACAAGCGCGGGGCGGCCTGTCACCACCGCGGAATCGGGCGTGGGTTGCAACCGAGGCTGTCGGGTCGGGATCCTATAAGACAGACGGGGTTGGACAGCGGTGACCACTCCCGGCCCTGTCCACTCCCCCAAAAACCTCCCCAAACCCCCAGAAACTCCCATCCCATCACCTCCGTCCTCCACTCCTCCACCTCCACCTCCACCTCACCTCCTCACGTCGTCGCCGCCGCCGCCGCCGACTCCCCAGCTCTGCTCTCACCTCTCAAGGTCTCCTCCTCGGCTTTCTCCACGCCACACCACCGCTGCCGCTGCCACCTGCTCCCCTTCGTCTCCGACCTTGTTCTTCGCGCTTTTTATTTCGTCGGTGCTCCAGCACCTTCTGTGCTGTTCCTTCCTAGGACCCGTAGGAGTAGTACTCCGAGAGGGGAGACGGAAGCTCCCTCGCCGAGGAGCCAAAGAGTCACTCACGGAGCTCGAAAACCGTTAGAGTATCCCCGGCGGGGCCGTGCGTCGTAGTACGAACGCGGCAGGGGAGAGGACGGGGCGCGGCTTTACTGCTGCCTCTGCTTTCAGCTACTACTCGTAGCTGCTGCTGCTCCTGCTGCTGCATTTCCGCTGCTCTTTTTAAAGAGCCCGTCTTTACTGCGGCCACTCCCTTCCCCCTCCTCGCCTTCTCCCTCCCTCCGCCCCCCGGTCCGCCTTCCTTCTTCTTGTGCTCGCATAGTCGCATCGCCTCCCTCCCTACCCGACCCTTTGCTCTTTATTCCCCTGCCGATCCGCAGAGCAGTAGGGAATCCGCGCGGCCGTCCGTTCCGATCGCCCCTGCAGCTTCTTTCCCTGCTGGGGTCAGGGTTGCAGCTTGCAGGGTCAGGGTTCTTGTGTCATCTTAAAGGCAGGGGAGGTACTTCCTCGTCTCTCCTTCCGGCCTGTGCGCTCCGGCCGTAGCTCGGGTGTACCACCTCCCTCCCGGCGTGCCATGTCGCGCTCGCGCACGGTGCGGATCTTCTGGGACGATCCTGACCAGACGGACTCCTCCGGCGAGGAGGACGGGTGCGGGGCCCGGAGGGTCGGCAGGATGGTGCGGGAGCTGCCGCCCATGCCAACAGCAGCAGCAGCAACACCAGCGGCCGTTCCCGTGCCGGATCAGTGCAACGCCGGGGACGGCGACCGCGGGAGGAGGGCCGTCGGCGTCGCTGGTCCTGCAGGCGTAGTGTGCAGCGGGGCGCGGAGACGGCTGGCCAAGGGTGGGCCGGGCGCGGCGAGCACCAAGTTCCGCGGCGTCCGGAGGCGGCCGTGGGGCAAGTTCGCGGCGGAGATCCGTGACCCGTGGCGCGGCGTGCGCGTGTGGCTCGGCACCTTCGACACCGCGGAGGAGGCCGCGCGCGTGTACGACACGGCCGCCGTCCAGCTCCGCGGGCCCAACGCCACCACCAACTTCTCCGCCGGCTCCGTGCCCGCCGCCCAGCTGCAGGACCCGCCGGCGACGCCCGGGTACGAGTCCGGAGCCGAGTCCTCGCCGGCGGCGTCGTCGCCGACGTCGGTGCTCCGCAAGGTGCCCTCGCTGTCGTCCCTCGCCGAGGACTCCAAGGACGACTCCTCCGACGCGGCGGCGGCGGCGGCCCCGTGCGACCGGCCTGCCGCCGCCGCCGCCGGGTGCCGCGGCCTGGTGGCCGTCCTCGAGGAGGAGGAGCTCGGCGAGTTCGTGCCGTTCGAGGACGCGCCGGTCTACGCCACCAGCGGCTTCTGGGACTTCGAGCCCGACGCCGGGTTCCTCTACGCCGAGCCGTCGTCGCCGGAGGCGTCGTGGAACGCCGCCGCCTCGTCCGACGACGCGCCCAGCTGGGCCGCGTCGTCGCCGTCGCCGATGCAGCAGGAGAACAACGACTACTTCCAGGACCTGCGCGACCTCTTCCCGCTCAACCCGCTTCCCGCGATTTTCTGAACAAGCAGAGAGCGGACGGGGGGAACGCCGGAACCGGAACGGCCTCGTCCATTCGTCTACCGGCCGGAATGTTTTTGTTTTGGACGTCGAGAGTGTGGTGTGTGTGTGTCCTGTGTCGTGTCGTGCCTCCGTGCACTGTGTACTTGTACGCCTCTTCCCTGCCGTGATTTTTTTCCGAGTCGATGAGAAATGTAACATGCTGCCGTGCCGATGAGCACGTAGAGTTTTGAGGTGCTGGAGTCTACGAGTTAGGTGTATTACTACGTGAATGGTTTTTTTTGGTACCGTCCAAATTGTGAATTGTGATGCCTGCATACAGTAGATGCTGGTGTACTTTGTACTGTCCCACCTGGTATAGGTATACCAGTCTCGTTTCTGCTCCACACTACTACATGTACGACGACGGCCTTGATTTGGCAACGAGCATGCGCGCATTCCCAGTGACAACTCTCCTATCGCTAATCTGCTACGGCTGGGGCGGCCTGCTCCGCGGCGTGGTCCAGACTCGACTCGAGAGACGCGGCCGTGCTTGTGCTTGAAATGGGGAGGCCATGATGCGGCTGTGCGGAAAGTCTGCTGGTTTTGGTGGCCGGCTGGGTCCGCCGTGCCCGCGCGCCATGAGTGGCACGATCATCCGCCCGATCCGACGGGGCCCGACCACGGCGTACACGCGCGCGGGACCTTTGCGTCGTCGACCGGTCGGGTACAGTTACCTCACCGACCGCCCGCGCTGGCGGCGCTCGCGCGATGGAGCCGGGGGCGGCGGGGTCCGTGTCCGTCCGTTCGACAGGTGCGTTGATGCTTTCGTTCCGCTGTGTCTCGCGACTACTAGCATGTACTCAGACCCCGGGCGGACGCTGCGGCGCCACGTTTAGCCAGTCCTGCGGTTGGGAGTCGGGACACGGCTGGGATCGCTTCCTGCGCTTGGTGCCCGTAGCCCCGTACCGCGCCGTACGTACGCGCGCGCGTGATTCCTGTGACTCCGGCAGCGGAATACGGAGTACTACTACCGAAACGTACCGCGCGGTGCGCGCGAGGGGGGCCGAGACACGTCCGAATGAATGCGCGCGGGCGGGCGAGGCGAGCCGGCAGCGGCTGCGGTGGTCCTGGCTGCGGCTGCGGCTGCGGCTGCGGCTGCTGTGCTCGCAGGCACATTGGCGGATCCAGAATCAGCCCAAGAGGGGGCTAAATACATAGAGAGCCGAGTTTGGACTGAAATTTCCCATGTATTTTTGACTAAGGAGAGATTTTTGCTAGATTTTCAGGTGATTTTGACTAAATTTTCCATTATTTTTCTAAGCCACGGTAGATGGGCTACCCCCACTCCCGCAACCCCCTGAATCCGCCACTGCACAGGCAGGCCCACGACCACGTTGCGACCCGGAACAGGAACACGTACACGTACGCCGGCCGGGTGACCAGTGACAGTGGCGGAGCCACAGGGTATGCCGGGTACCTGTTTGACCGGCTGCTAGTAGATATAATATACATATAGAATATACGTATTATACATGTATTCGTACTGGAAAAAAGGAAAAAGATCACCTGGATCGTCACCATGCCATCCATCACGGTGGTGGAAAGCCAGAAGGCCCACGACACGGCCCACGTGGCAAGGCTGTCCTCAAACCTCATTACTCGTTACCTTCGGGCTTCGGCTCTCGTATTCCTAATCTCCATCTGTCGATTGAGTACGTGCTCAGTGCCTGATTCCCTGACGCTAACGCCCGGCGCCGACGCGGTGAGGCGTGACAGTTACGTTGTGTCGTTTGCAGTCCCTCGATCAACCACTAGCCTACAGTTTGCAGTTTGCACGAGCGCTGCCGCGTGGTCACGAAGGCTCACCGCTCACCGATTCAATATTTCTCTAAGGCCCCGTTTGGATCCCCTCGTTTTGGTGGAATTAGAATTCACTCAATAAACTAGCCTATTTGTCTTGTAATTTGACATTCCACCACTTTCCAAGGTTCACAAATATGTCTACCTCAAATTCATAGGGTAAGAGAGGGAAATGTATTCCATACATCACCATACTATATTTCTACTTTACAACTTATAACATTCTTTTCAACTTACTCTCCTACGATAGAAATGCAACACGTGAGTATAATCATATTGGCTTAATTAATATGTGTCTAAATTATTATTCTTAAAATGAATTCAATTCCAAGCATCCAAACAGGGCCTAAGGTAAAATTTAATCTTTTCTTCTTCGTTCTTTATAGAAAAAAATCAATGTCTACTTTAGTAGCTATTTGCTAACACCATAAACAACAATTTTTTTAATTATTTAATATTGTGTAGTCACTTTCATCGAGCAGGATATTTTTTAAAAAATTGATGATGATGACGATATAACTAAGGCATCCCTTTGCATGCGTCGAATAAAACAATTAGAAAAATAACATTGTAAATCTCTAGTAATCTATATCTGAACTATTTATTATATTTATTTAATGGATGGTTTCAACTTAATCTTTGAATTTACTGAATCATGTTGTAAATCTACAATGGTTACTGAATTGTATATGATAATTTTTGACCATGGCATACCCTAAATAAAAATCCTAGATTCGCGACTGACCAGTGACCACACGGGGAAGGCAGCCTAGAAGATAAGGGAAGGCGCAGCAGGGCTGCGAGACCAAGGTACGTGGCGCGCGGTGGGAGGACAGGCCTGCGCGCGCGGTTTGCCTGATTACTGGATAGTGGGGGTCGCTTTGCGGCCCAGATAGTCGCTGTACGCTTTGGGTGGGCCGGCTCGTGCTCGTCCAACGGCGGGCTCCCGAGCAGGCTCGTAGTCGGAAGTGCTCGGTGAGCGTGGGCTCCACGATGCACGGCCACAGAGACGCGTGATTCTTGTGATAACCTGTTGCGTCGCCAGCGCCATGCTACCAGCACAGCACCATTGTGCACCGTGCACCTGCACGCGTCTACGGTGGACCGTGGACGGGTGGGTGCCCGTCTAGCTCAAGTCGTGTAGAGGCATGCCGTTTCCAATTCCATTCTACCGAGCGTTCACTCGTTTCTAAATTCTAATCAAGCGAACAATACAGGTGAAGCGTCCACTATAATTTATCTATACGTTTCTCCTTGTCTTAATATACGGAAGCAGAGGCTACTGAGAAAAGCCAACGTGCACATATCTCTTCTTGTCTTTTTAAAAAATTACTAAGTTCTACACAAAATATTTATGCAACCACAATTTTTAATATAATATTTTGCAGAGGTGAACTTATTACCACAAGTTTTTATCAAAACTTCGTTAGGCAAGTTTATAAGATATATAGATAACACAAGTTGTGTTGATTAAATTATGTAAAGTTGTATGAACTAATTTATGTACACAAGTTGTGTTTTGATAAACTTTTGTACATAAGTTATGTTTTTATAATTTTTGTGTTTCTAAATTTTAATATAAGTTATAACAATCTGTTTCTTTGTGTGTAACAACTTTTATTTTTGCAAGTTTTGGCATAAGTTGTAAATTAATTTGTTTCTTTGTATTTAATAACTTTTTGTAAATAAGTTATGTTTCATAACACTTGTGTTTTCATTCATATAACTTATCATTATAAGTTGTACTTATAAGTTATAATATAAGTTTGTAGCTTTCAAAAAAAATTATGATTTTTTCTAAAAATAAAAAACTTTCTAAAAAGGGAAAGTTGTGGAATTTTTTTTTTTGCCAAAAAAGGAATGTGGCGGAAGCTGTTTGATCGTTCGCCAGATTTGAATATGGTAAACGTTTGATGTTTAGTGGTGTCGCATGCCGTTGTAGTGCTGTACTGTGTGTCTATGTATGAGAGCACGGGACCAAGATGGTGACCGGTGAGGAGGTGCTGAGAGAGGAGAGTATCGACGGCATAATCCATTTCTGATGTTGGTGTGGCCGTGTGGGAGCTTCTAAAACATCCTCAGAAGATTGAAGACAACTAGACAGGTAAGTGCATGAGAGGTTGCGAGAGGATCTTGTTGACAACTTTGGCAGTCCCATGCAGTTTGATTTGAATATGTCATTTATATAAAATAATGCATTTGAATTCAAATATGGATTTGAATTATCTTATTTGAATTTATGAATTTGAATATTTATAGGACGTTGGGAATTTATCAGTTACCTTGTAGCCTAGTGGTTACAGTATCACCTCAGGTCCTAAGAACGACTCCTCATGGGAGCAAAATTTTCAGGATGTTTGTGTGTTTTCAATGGTAGACGATGGTCCTGTCGATAGTGAGAAGTCTGTGACTTTGTAAAATTTTGAGAATTTAGCAACGAGGCGTCTGTGGTAAAATCTCAAGGATTTATGGACTTGGTCTCCGAAGATACTCATAGAGGTAGGATATGTTCATAGGGTTAGTGTGTGTGAATTATGAGTGTATGTGTTGTACGGTGTGGCATTATTCATAATCAGATTGCAACGCCTCTAAACAATTCCTTAGGAAGTTTGACCCCTTAAAATTAGCATCTTTGCTTGTTCTTACTGAAGAGTGCTATTTTTAAGTTCCTAAAACAAAATTGGAAAGGTGCTGATAATTTTTATTCAACAACAAAAAACAATCCAAAATCTGTTTTTGCATTGTCATGTTGCAAAGTTTGTGTGGAAGATTGTTCAAATTGTATTTGGTTTACATTCTCTAAAAGATCATATTTTTTGGGCCATGGGATGAACAACTACGTACAGAAATCGTGTCCTAAAATCTGGTTGGGAGCAATTGCAATTTGCTAGTCTATTTGGGTGGCCTATAGTGATTGGTTTCTGATAAAGAATAATATTCCTACTTGTAGGTAACTTTCATACCAATCTCAGTGGTGAAGTTTCATTACGTTGTTTTTAAGACTGTCATGTCATATGAAATAAAACTCTCTATTGAGAGTGACAGTTTTATTCTAAAGTTTTATAGCATTAAATTTTATGACTTACAGAGAGTTGATATTCGTGCCAAGAAAGTTTCATCTAGATAAAACTTATTTCTTCTCTCTTTTCTACATGGTCATGTTATAAAAAAACGCTTATGTGATAGTATATTTAATGCAAATGAAATTCAGATAAAACTCTCACCAAGAGTGACCTTTGAGCCACATAACGTAAAGAGCACAATAAACCCATAATGAATGGGTGTGTCGTTCGTTGGAGATAAGACAACAAATATATTCACCAAGAGTGGCTGGCCGTCTTATAATACTCCTCCTGTCCACGAAAGAAGCAATTCCTAGAATCTATGTTAGTCATTTTTTTTAAAACTTTAACTAACTTTATAGAAAAAAAATAATAACATCTATAATATAAAATGTACATATTATGAAACTATATTCTAATGATATAAATTTGGTACCATCAATTTTGATAGTTTTTTTTAGAAATTCGGTCAAAGTTTAAAAAGTTTGGACAGAGAGACCAAATAAAATTTTCTTTTTGAAAAATAAAACGGAACAGAGAGACTAGAAAACACGTGGTATATACTAGAAAACTACGCGCGGCTTTGCGCGCTACACAGTCGTAGCAGAGCCAGTGAATATGTATATAGACCCATTCATTCTCTTTCCCATTTCTGCCTCCTTCGTGATAAACAGTAGAAGCAACCACAACTTTATCAATGCAATGGTTGTTGACTATCTTCTTGTTGATGAGTTTTTTGACCATAAAATGTTTCACTCATCGCATCGAATGTTTAGATACATGCATAGAGTACTAAACATACACTAAAAAAACTATTACACAGGTTGTGAGTAATTTGCGAGACAATTTTTTTAAACCTAATAAGTTGATGTTTTAACAATATTGTGCTACAGTAAACACGTGGTAATGACAGATTAATTAGTCTTAATAATTTTGTCTCATGCTTTCCAGGCGGAATATGTAATTTATTTTTTTTATTTTTTAATACACTAAATGAGTACCGAAACATCTGATGTGACATGCAAAAACTTTTCACGTCTCAATTAAACAAGGCTTACGTTGCACTGATATGGAATACACATACGTCGATATCGATACGGTGATATATTGATACGGTATTATGAAGAACAAGGATATGTCAATACGGCAAATATATAAATATATTATTTGTATAAGAAATTTTTCTTTTTCTTTTTTATTAAAAATAGAGAAATTCATAATTAAAAAAATAATTAAAAAGGTGAGTGAATGACCGGACTGGGCCACTACACGGCCTAATGGCCGAGCAGCCCAGCCTGACAAGCACTCTGTCTCCCTCACCTAAGCGCACACACGGGAGAGACCGAAGTCACACGAACGGAGGAGCTAGGGCCCTGGCGGCGGTGTCGGCTCCTCCAATGCTCGCCCACCCTTGGCGACGTCTAGGTGAAGGACGCGGTCGTCCACACAATGCCGTGACTCTCCTCTAAGGCTGAAAAAAGTTTGCATCTTTTCCAGTTTTCCCCATCTGAGAAACACCGATTCTTCTGCCTTTTCTAGATTCCACTCCATCTTTGCTCCATTGGAGGTCTTACGGTTGCGCACTTACGGCCTACGGATGTCTATGGTATTGGAGAAGTATCCATCAAGTATCCACCAAGTATCGAGATTTATTTTTCTTATTTTTATTTCTGTATTTTTCCGATACTTTCCCGATACTGTATCGCCGTATCTGATACATATCGCGATACTGGTATGGTATTTTAGAGAAGTATCAAGATAACGTAGGTTGTTGATGGGATTAAGTGTAAATTGGTGAAAACTAATCCAATGGTTGTTATTGTAGAAAATGGTCAAAATTAGATTTATGATAATTGGAATTAGTGATGTTGATGACAATTTTAACAACACATTATGTACTGCTCTAGTTAAGCAGCAGTCCTACAGATGGTAATATTGTGCAAGGATTTTTTTCACAATTTTTTTTGTTTTATATAAATACCATGTTCTAGAGTATAATAAGGTAGCTAAAGTGCTTCAACATAATAATTAACATCAAAATACTCTTACATTACATATAAGTGCTAAGGTAGCCAAAGTGCTTCGAAAGCTCTATGTCTGTGATAGCTGCGTACTAATTTACATCAAAATACTATTAAACATAAGCCAATCATTAGAAGATCGAATAAGGGCTCTAGTTTTTGCTAGAAGCTACTATATTTGTCTTTTAAAGCAAAAGAGCAAGGATTCTTTCCTTGAATCTAGTAGAGTTGTAACTCAAAAGCTTCATCTTCAGTTTGCGAGGAGAATCTCTTTATAAAAGGTTCCTGAAATAAGAAGAAATTGTAATATTAATTGTTGATTAATTTTTTTAGGAAAAGCCATAAAAGAAATAGTTTGAATATATAGCAGGTGAACTACTGAAGATAGGAAGATTCTGAGTTTTATCTTAAACAGCAAGGTGCAGTGTTGTTAATCTACTAGTTCATGTATATATGATAAAGATAGTGTGGCATTATTCAATTAAATCAGCATGTTGGGCGTCGTTTTAGTTAGGAATATAATAATATCATAGATTAATATACTGTATGACAAAAAATACGTTAAATATGTAAACTTAATTCACTCAGCAATGACACTCATGAGCACGAATTGAGATACTTTGAGCCAACAGTCTTTTTCAATAAAATAGATCTTATATTTACCTAAATTATTCCCTTTGCTTCATTGCTTCTTCTTCTTTGATTTTTCATGGTGATATTTATCTGAAGAGGTCTCCTTAGTTTGCTGATAAAGAGTTAAGTATAAATAAAATATTTTGAAGTCTGTAAGATGGTATTTTTGAGAATCAGATATATGCTATATATACATGGATATTTTCATCTATTTCTTCGATGTTCCTCTTGACCGAGCTCTTATCTTGTTCCCAAATCCTGCAAGTTTCATACAAGAGGTTTAATAAATGCTAGTTCTAGAAATAAACTACTCTTTGACATACCGAGGTGGTTCGATATCCATGTCTTGTATCCCACTGCAAACATGTGTTTGAGATGATGTTGCCTAAAAATGTAAATAAGTGAGATAAATGTTTTAAGGTATAAGATATATTATATAAGGGTCTCAGATTATGTGGTATGTATACCTCGGTTTTGAATCTCTTGGATGCTATGGTTATTAAAGGTGGTAGATCTGTATTTACTGCGATAGAGGATGAACTTGATTGTGCCAATGCCATTGCAGGATCTCTTATAGGTGGTATAATTGATTGTTTGCCATGGTTTTTCTTGATCATGATTACTTCAAAAGAAGGATCAACATTGTCAACACTTTTGTTTCCTAAAATTCTGACCACGAATGTGAACTTGAAGCCTATCCAAGCTGATATATCAGATGGAATCTGGCATTGTTCATATTGCTTTCTAAGTACTTCTGTAGATTTTCCAATCAGCTCTGATCCTTTCTTTTCAAAAAGCACAAATTCGAGGTTATATGTCTCATCTGTTCCAATGAATGCTATTTTATACCTATAACAATATTGGTGTAAGCAGTGTAAATATATAATATTGATGAAAATAGTGAATTATATTTAAAAAAATTGAATGACAAATTTGACTATAGAAATCTTTGTGCTAATTTGATATTATAACTTGTTGGAACCTAAATAGAAAACAATAGCAATTAACAATTATTTTTTATCATTACATTTATAATAGATGATATGGAGCTTACTTCCACTCGAACTGTGAGCACGGACATCCCTCCTTTGAGCATTGGTACTTATTGGTCCATGCATTTATGTAGATCCTAGAGTTGCAGACAGTTTTTGATCCGGAGCCCCTACAAAATTCCCGAGCACCCGCCGCCTCTCATCATCCAGTTTTTGAGCCGCCCCGTGCCTTAAATCGCCCTAGCCGCTAGCTCCGCCCTAGCCGAGTTTTCATCGCTGTTGAACTCCGTAATTGCTGCTTCGCCGTCGCTCCGAGGTCTCCTCCGAGCTTCATCTCGATCTCCCGAAGCCACCCGAGCACTTTTGCCTCTCTTTATCCTTTTGTTTCATGCTCTGATTTCTCGCCGTCATTCTGCAGAGCCGCCAGTCCGCTCCGCCGTGAAATACACCGCTGTTGAGCCGTCCCAATCGTCCTCTTCGCGTCAGGTAGATTCGCCTTGAGCTTATCTCTTGTTTAAACCCGGTCTTGAGGTCTCTACTGCACCATAGCTCGATTCCGAGCAAGCGCCGTCCGGTTCCGGCCACGGCGCCACCGTGAGCTCTGTCTCCGCATCCCTCTCCGGCATCAGCGCCGCCCGCCCCGCGTCCATTTAATCGGAGCCATCCATCTAAGAACCAACGCACCAAAGAGCCCGATACCCCTTCGATCGTGACTTTGCAAAGAACCCCTTACACCTTTTTGGATCTAAACCCGCGGTCCTTTTTACACTGTTCTCTGAGTCTGCGCAAACTTCCTTCTAAGCCCCTGTGTTCATCTAATTGAGGCGCAGTCCAAGCGGATCTGCAATTTCGTTTAAAATTGATTTAAATTCAAATTCAATTTCATTTTATTTACAGTTTTGCCACCAGATTAAAATGCTTATAACTTCTACATTTTTATTCCGTTTTAGTCCGTTCAAGTTGCGTTAGTTTCATTTCGAAAAGATCTACCTGTCTGTGCGAAAATATATACTATTTTCTGTACGTAAAAATTGTGTTAGGTTTAATCTACTAATTAAGGTTCTGTAACTTGTTTAGCTCATAACTATTGCGTTATAATTCCGTTTTTCGTGATCTTCGCGTTTATGTGATCGTAGTAGACCGTAGTTTCTGTTTTCAAACTTTTAATATTATTTCTTGTTGTTGGTGTAATGTTCTAATTATAGCTTGTTTGCTTTGCATGATTGTTGTCCGGATGTTTGTGTGTTGATGTGGTAATCGAGTATAGACGGTGAAACGTACGCTGGTGATCAAGAGCCCTTCTTCGACAACTCAGAGCATCAAGAGTTCGCTGATCCAGGCAAGTATAGCATGGGATCCTCCTTGATGTCCTAATAACCACAATTCACTATAATCATCATATGCATGTGTCTACCTTGATGCCTATTTAGATCTATCCTAGGTGTTGATCTTGTGCCTTGTTATACTTGGTATGCATTGGGTGGGTAGAACTATGCTAGTGCTCAATTTAAACTTTGATCATGTGAACCTGAATTAATGATATATGCAACTTGGTAAAATTGGCTTTTATAGCAACATGGTTTAGGAACTACTATAAGGGATCACCCGGGACTACAGTGCAACCATGGGAGTTATATGGCTCTGACCTTAGCTCAGTATAAGGACCTTTTCTAGCTTGTTAGTGGTTACCCGAAAGGGCGCATAAGGCGCTTGACGAGACGGGTATAGTGCGGCTTCTGTCCACGTGTGTATAGGATGCGTGTTATTGTGCCACCTGGAAGGAGGGCTCTACACCCCCTTGCCTTAAGACCTAGCGACCCTAACTTGTTAGACGAACCTTTGAAAGGCTTCGCAGTGTATCATGCCCGCTCACCTCGGAAGTGTTATGGGAGTAATTAACCCGGGCATCTGGATATCACGACTCATCGGGTAAAGTGTACAACCTCTGCAGTGTAAAACTGATATATCAGCCGTGCTCACGGTTACGAGCGGCCTGGAATTCTTATGGTATAGTTGTTGCTTAATAATGTTTTAATTTGATATTATTATATTGTTCAATGATTTCATGTTCACATTGATCACATGTTTAATTTGGGATGGTTATCATTGATGCTATCTAATGCTAAAATTGTGTCAACTAAAAGCTACTGCAGTTATACCAGTGTCAGCTTTATTTGAGCCTCATGAACCCCATGTTACACTTGTTAAGTACGAGATGTACTTATGCTTGTTTATTTTCTCTACTTGGATAAAAATCCCGGATGGGTAACAGATTGCTATGGTAATGATGACTTTCCTGAAGAGTTCTAGTCTTGCTGTCAACCAGTCATCTTCCCTGTGATGGAGCTACCGCGAGAGTTATCTTATTTATCCGCTGCTATGTAAAGACTTTGAATAATAATTGTTATGTAATAAACATATGTGATGATACTCCTTAATTTGTGGCTTATGTGTGTGTTGACACAAAATGTGACCCTCTGTGCCAATCACACGGCAAGCCGAAAAGCGTGGCTTCAATCGGGTGCCCGGGCGTTTCTGAATCCGAAGACGTGCCAGTCGGTTTGACCTGAAAGCCAACAAGGGATAAACTGTGAGAGCAAAAGCTGGAACATGTCGGGTGAGACCAGACAGTTCCATATTTACGGCCCTGAAGCCACTTACGACGACATACAGCTATAGAAGCTGTCTGCCAAGCATGTTCATAAAGCCATTCGGCTAGATCAGGATGTAAGCATGTAAACTGTAACTTGCCGAATAAACAAATAACGAAGGCATGCATGAATGAATAACAATTGGTCATGTATATGATTTATGAAGGAACGTGATCTAGACCAAAGATATCATCAAGCATGGTAAATTATCAACAGGTAGTTCGTAAATATAAATCCATCTAAACAACGCATGCATAGGCCCAAATCGGCTAGTCTGCCGCACGTCTAGCCTTCATAAACCCGTCAAGCATAAACCCAAGCAAGTTAATCCACCGCATGATACCGCTTGCTATGAATCTACACCACTTCTTACTACTAGATTGTCACACCCTGAAATTTGTGTTTCTTGAATTAGAGTTAAAATGATTTGTTTATGAATTTTTGTGCTCATAAAATATAGGGAAATAAAAATTTTCTCTATATTAAAATTTATCCTAGGGTTTAGCAACATGTTTGTGCATTCATGTTGATGCATTTGAGTTTTTGTGATGTGTGGTTTTGTTTAAAACTCAAGTTGAATTAAAAAAAGATTTGCAAACAATTTGAAAATGAATTTCCTAGAAAGGGATTTAAAAATAAAGACTTTTTGTTTTCAAAAAGTTTGGAAAGTTTAAAGTTTCAAAACTTTCTGTTTCTCTCAAAAGATTCAAAATCAAATTTCAAAAGGAATTCAAATTTTGGTTTGAAAATGCTTTGAAAAAGGTTCTGAAATAAAATAAAAAAGGCAAAACTCTTCTCCCTCATCTCCCCTTCGGTTTTCGGCCTGAGTGGCCCAGCAAGCCCGGCCTGCATCTCCCCTCCTTTTTCCCTCCTCTTTAAATTCAGCCCGGCTTCCCTCTCCTCCTTCTGGCCCGAAGCGGCCCAGCCGGCCGCTCCCTCATTCCCTTGCGCAAGCCCAGCCGCAGTCCCGAGCCTCCTCTTCCGCTCGGCCTGTGCTCCTCCTCTATACGGCCCGCGCCATCGCTCTTCTCCGCTTGGGCCGAGGCCAGCAGACGGCCCAGTTCGCGTGAGCCGCGCGCGCATGCTCCCTCCGTCCCTCTCTCGCTGACCTTGGGGTCCCACCAGTCAGCCGCTTCGCCCCGCACGCACTTTTCCTTTATTTGACTGGCAGGTGGCCCCCGCCTGTCGGAACCACCTTCTTCCTCGAGCCGTGACAGAGCCGGACTCCTCCGAGTCCAAATCCACCCTGGCCACGCCTTCTTCCCGGCCTTAGCGATTGAGCTAGCGCGCTATAAGAGTTCCCCGGCCTCCGCCGCCTCTCCTAATCCAACTCCATGCTGTCCTCATGACCTAAAACATCTCAACCGCGAAGTTTCGCATCTCGCCGGATTCCGCCGTCGTCGTCTTCACGATTCGCGGCTTGAACTCCGTCGCAAGGACCTTTAGGAGTTTCGGTTTGGTCTGACGAAGTTCCTCAAGACTTCCTCCCTCTGTTTTTGTCCTTGTTAAGTCCTAATCCGAGCTCACCATGTTTTGCAGTGCACCACCTCCGCCATCCCGAGCCCTCCACCGTCTAGAGGCCCGCGCCGATTCTATCTTCCTCCTTGGTGAGTCCGCTACAAGCTTCTGAGCTTCCTCGTCCCTTTCTCGCAGAAAACCGAGTACCCTAACCCTAATTCCGAGCCCCACCGCCTAACTCCGGCCATGGCGCCGCCGCGAGCCACCGCTAGCCCTGTCTTCTCCGGCTGAAAGCGCCGCCCAGCTTGCTAGTCTAATCTCGTCCACCCAAATCAGATCCGATGGATCACAGCGCTCCATACCCTTTCGGTGGTTGTTTTACAAAACACCCCTTACAACTTTCTGATCCATAACCCGCGGTCCATTATCCCCTGTGCAATGAGTCTGCGTAATCTTGCGCCCAAACCCCTGCGTTTTCTCTTAAATGAGGCGCCGTCCAGCCGAAATTCTGATTTCGTTTTATTTATTTAAAATTACAAAATCAGGTTTGAATCAATTACAGTTTTGCCACTGATTTCAAATGCTTATAACTTCTTTGTTTTAACTCCGATTTAGTCCGTTCAACTTGCGTTAGATTCGTTTCGAAAAGTTCTTTCAAGATATATAACTTTCAACAGTGTTTTCTGTAATTAAAATTTGAGTTAAATCTAATCTAGTAATTAGTGTCTTTAATCTTGTTTAGCTCATATCTTTTCCGTTAAAACTCCGATTAGCGTGATTTTTTGCGTCTGTGTGTTCGTAGCAAATCGTAGATCAGTTTTCAAAACTCTTTATTTATTTATTTATTTATTTATTGGTGTATTGTTCTAATTATAGGCTATGTTTGCTTTGTATGATTGCTTTTGGATGTGTGTGTGGTGTTATGCGATCGTATGTCCAGTCGGTGAGTTGTACGTTGGTGATCAAGAAGAAGTTCGTGATCAAGAGTTCAAGATCAAGAGTCAACCTTTGGAAGTATATAATTCAACAGAAGAAGGATCTTGAGTTTAAGGCAAGTATAGCAATCGAGTGTTCTTTTCGCAATTATGATCATGTTACTTAATTAATGTATGCATCGAATGATAAAAATGACTTATTAGCAACTTAAGAAATTATCTGTACAAGAACCTTCGGGATTTACAGTGCAACTGTTGGGGGTTATATGGCTCTGACTTTAGCTCAGTATGAGGACCTTTTCTAGCTTGTTAGAGGTTACCCGAAAGGGCGCATAAGGCGCTTGACGAGCTGGATTTAGGGCGGCTACTTTCACTTTGCCTGCGTGCCGCAAGGTTGAGAGACCCTTCTTCCCCTTGCCTTAAGACCTAGCGGCCCTAACTTGTTAGACGAACCTTTGAAAGGCTTCATCGTGAACCCTGCCGACCTTCCTTGGAAGTGGGTTAAGAGGCTGGCTCCCTCGGGCAAAAGGGCAATTCACGTCTCGCAGTGAAAGTGTACACCTTTGCGCAAAGTTTATTAAACTGATATATCAGCCTTGCTCAAGGACACGAGCGGCCTTGAAGACTTTTACATTTATGACTTATGTTGGTTAACATGTTCATTATTTACCGTTTTATGCTATTCATTATTTATGTTACATTGATCATGAAACTTGGGATCTATATCACTTGTTGCTATACTTGTGGAGTTCAACATGGACTCACTCTTGCTTTTCCCCACACCCCAGAGAGTTAAGCTTTGGAGAAGCTTAGGCTTGTGGTCAACCAGTCAGTTGTCCCTGTGAAGTTGGTGTCTCCATCTGAAGATCGGAGTGTCTTTCCGCTGTCTGCTCTTTAAGGTTATGTTCTTTTGTTTTATATACGTTATATAAGAGCATTGTCTTTCGATATTACCCTTTATTTGTGGCTATATGTGAGATTTGACTTCCTGGGCTCACATATGGTGTATACCTGGTTTTGTCCTTAAAACCGGGTGTGACAAAGTGGTATCAGAGCAATGCTGACTGTAGGACGCAAGCCTAGTTAGAAACTGGTCGTTCAAAGCTTTTGAAAATTGCTATAGAACTCTTGTTCTATCAACCTTGGTATTTTCTTCTCTATTGTATCTTCTACCCTTGTTATTTGTCTCCTCCTTGTTGCTTAAATTTTAAATCTTGCTCTCACCTTCACTCCTTGCCTTGAATTGCTTTTGAAAGCTTTCCTTTGTCTAAGTAGACGGATCGTTGACCAAGCTATGTCGTCTCTGACCGCAGTTAATAAACGAAAGCTGATCGCTATGCAAAGACAAGACCTGGGAAGAATGACACAACAGCAAGACGCAACACAAGGACCAACCAACATGGAAGGAAGCCATAAAGAACAGTTACCAGGTGTTGAAGTGGAGCAAGATTACATTTATGGAAAGTTGAGGCATGTGGTTATGACCACTATTCATGGAGCAAAGAAAGCAGTGTATGGCATGATCCCAGTAAATTCAGTAACTGCCATGGTTCTTTTTGACCCTAGTGCTTCGCACTCGATCATCTCTGTCAAGTTTGTAGCTCGCCTGAAGATAAGGGAATGGCCAACAAAGAAGCTCATAGTAGTTCGTACACCAACTGGAGAAATTGAGACAAACCATGAATGCCGAGATGTTAGAGTCCAGATAAAGGAGAGTGAATTCATAGTGAAGCTGAATGTTTTGGAACTCTCTGGAATCGATGTTATCCTTGGACAAGGATGGTTAAAGGGTCATAAAAGTGAGGTCAATTATTCCCGACGTTCAGTGTTTTTAAGAACACCATCAGGCGAAAGGATTGAATATCGAGGTATGCCGTTATCACCCAATGAATGTGAAGCAAGTCTATTGGAAGCTAGCAGTAGTAAGACGCAAGAGGTTCAGGATCGATGTCCATGTTGCAAGCATTATGGGAATTCTTGTCTTCAAGAGAAGTCAACCAAGGATGAGGTCAAGGCGAACCCAAGTGATGTAGTCAAGGAAGATAAGAAGAGGAAAGCAAATTCATTCGAGCCACCGTTGATACGTCACCAACAATTGAGTTCTACCCCAGTATCACATCCAGTTTCAACCCTTGTTCAGACCAACCTAGATCAGCAGCATCTAGAAGCTCCTCCAGTTAAGAACTTTCCACATGAGGTTTGCATAGATGGTTGGACAATCACCTACAAAGAATTCCAACCACGGAAGCGAGTTAAGAAGCAGAATAAACTGGTAAAAGTCAATCCTCTGAGTCAGCAAGATGGCAGCACATCAAACAACACTTCTACCGCAGCAGATCCAACCAAAGGAAGATGTTATCATTGTCGACAGGAAGGACACTACGTAAGATCCTGCCCCAAAAAGGTCAACAACCGACTCAAGGAAATAGCCACAACCCAGTCACTACAGAATAGCCACCAACAAGTGATGTCAGTGCCTGATACAAAGAAAGTCCCTGATAGCAGTTGATAGATGAAGAGTGTACAAGAAAAGCTACCCTTGATGTTCTTGCAGATGTATCGTGTTCTAGTAGTTCTTGAGCCCTTATGTAATGAAACGTTAGTAACGAAGTTAAGTCAAGTCCTTGGCCCATGTGTGGCTTGTGAACCTGTGATGTTTGTTGCTTGTCCTTATGATGATGTTTGTTTTGCATCTTTGTAATGAGTGCAATGATTTTGTGGGTTTCCTCACAATCTCATTTAGGTTTAGTCGATGGGTTATATGCATAGATCGTGGGGTTTTGCTCTTCTCTTGTCTTCCCTATCCTGTCTTTTCGGAGCAGTCTGTCTTTATCAGCTTATATCTCTGTTTATGGATGATCAAAAATCATGGAATAATTCTGGACACAAGTAGACTTCATGATTTTTCTCTGAGCGCAAGAACCACCCTGATAACTATTATGGTTTTGGAGCTATGAAATTCACAAGTTGATGCATCAGTGCTGTCTGGAATCGGGAACAGTTACTGTTGTCTGCTGTTTTCGACGACCTTAACTACAGAATCTGGAAAAGTGTTATACATGAAAGTTGTAGAGGATTTCATAAGTTTTCCATAAAGGTAAACTGCAACTTCATTGGATAAACAGAGCTCGAGTTATGGCTGTTTTACTGCACTGCTGTTTTGCTACTCGCGAGAAATTTCAGAATTCTTGTCCTTACCTTTACATATGAGTTTCTCTGGGATATCAGAAGTTGGTTATGCCTGTCAACATGCTGGAAATAATATGCAAGCTACCCTTATATGTTCTCTATTTTGTCCTTTCTTAAGGGGGGTAGTGTTTTGATCAACAGATGTTGAAGTTGTGAGTTGTCTCTCATGGTACTTCATGAGTAAGATCATCTATTCTTGCCATGTTGTTTTTGTTGGTCACGTGGTGACAAGGAATGTGGCACACCGTGAATCATGATCCCTACATGCCACCTCTCACTGATGATCACGAGTACAATGAAGCCAAGCACTATCAAAACAACAATGTTGAAGTTCGAGTTGGGAATGATCCGAGTCAGAATCCACAACAACGAAAGCGAAAAAGGAAAGCCAAAAAGAAGCTTACTGAAGCAAGTAGAGCACAGCGCAATTATGTCAATGGAAGGTTGAGCAATATGGATATAGATAACATTCAAGGAGCTACCAAAATGGTTGGTGGTTACATTCAAGCGAGCACAACACAAGCTTTTGCTCTGTTTGATCCCAGTGCTTCGCACTCTTTCATCTTCGTCGAATGGTTAGAGAGGAACAAGATGGCGAAGTGTCCAACAAAGAGGCCCTTGATAGTTCATACCCCAGTTGGAGGAATACAGGCAGATCAGATATGCCCGAACGTCAGTCTCGTCATAAACAAGGAAAACTTTACCGTAACCTTCATTGTTTTGGAGTCACTCGATATTCTTATGGTTCTTGGTAATGGATGGTTGTGTGCGCACAAAGGAGTAATTCATGGTACTCGGTGCACAATGTTTCTAACTGCATCGTCAGAGAAAAGAATTGAGTATCACGGTTGTCAACTTCAATCTGAGAAAGCTGATGACTTGTACAATGGAATGCAGACTAAGGATGCTATCATGGATAATGATGAGTATATAGCTAAGAACACAGATGGGCAAACATCTTCAGTGGAAGTCGATATACCAGACCATCTGGCGAATGCAGGATATCCGGTCAAGATTCTGGAAACAGTTTGGAAAACTTTTAATGGAAGAAGGTTTAAAGTGTGTAAGGTTCAGTGGAGTAACCTAAGTGAAGAAGAAGCAATGTGGGAAACTGAGAAACAACTGCAGATCAAGTTTCGACATCTCCTTGAGTTGTAAGCCAATCAAGTTAGCGATCAAGACAAGTTTAGGATAATCAAGTGTAACAATCTTTTCATGAAATCTTTGTACACAAGTTATGATCGTGAAACATCAGTGGTTTGATAAGTTTAGTATGCAAGTGTGAAGTGAAAGTGTTATCAAGATCTTTTCTCGCTTTTCTCCTGTGCTCTGAGTCTCTTCCGAATCTCGGGACGAGATTCTCTTAAGGGGGGTAGATTTGTCACACCCTGAAATTTGTGTTTCTTGAATTAGAGTTAAAATGATTTGTTTATGAATTTTTGTGCTCATAAAATATAGGGAAATAAAAATTTTCTCTATATTAAAATTTATCCTAGGGTTTAGCAACATGTTTGTGCATTCATGTTGATGCATTTGAGTTTTTGTGATGTGTGGTTTTGTTTAAAACTCAAGTTGAATTAAAAAAAGATTTGCAAACAATTTGAAAATGAATTTCCTAGAAAGGGATTTAAAAATAAAGACTTTTTGTTTTCAAAAAGTTTGGAAAGTTTAAAGTTTCAAAACTTTCTGTTTCTCTCAAAAGATTCAAAATCAAATTTCAAAAGGAATTCAAATTTTGGTTTGAAAATGCTTTGAAAAAGGTTCTGAAATAAAATAAAAAAGGCAAAACTCTTCTCCCTCATCTCCCCTTCGGTTTTCGGCCTGAGTGGCCCAGCAAGCCCGGCCTGCATCTCCCCTCCTTTTTCCCTCCTCTTTAAATTCAGCCCGGCTTCCCTCTCCTCCTTCTGGCCCGAAGCGGCCCAGCCGGCCGCTCCCTCATTCCCTTGCGCAAGCCCAGCCGCAGTCCCGAGCCTCCTCTTCCGCTCGGCCTGTGCTCCTCCTCTATACGGCCCGCGCCATCGCTCTTCTCCGCTTGGGCCGAGGCCAGCAGACGGCCCAGTTCGCGTGAGCCGCGCGCGCATGCTCCCTCCGTCCCTCTCTCGCTGACCTTGGGGTCCCACCAGTCAGCCGCTTCGCCCCGCACGCACTTTTCCTTTATTTGACTGGCAGGTGGCCCCCGCCTGTCGGAACCACCTTCTTCCTCGAGCCGTGACAGAGCCGGACTCCTCCGAGTCCAAATCCACCCTGGCCACGCCTTCTTCCCGGCCTTAGCGATTGAGCTAGCGCGCTATAAGAGTTCCCCGGCCTCCGCCGCCTCTCCTAATCCAACTCCATGCTGTCCTCATGACCTAAAACATCTCAACCGCGAAGTTTCGCATCTCGCCGGATTCCGCCGTCGTCGTCTTCACGATTCGCGGCTTGAACTCCGTCGCAAGGACCTTTAGGAGTTTCGGTTTGGTCTGACGAAGTTCCTCAAGACTTCCTCCCTCTGTTTTTGTCCTTGTTAAGTCCTAATCCGAGCTCACCATGTTTTGCAGTGCACCACCTCCGCCATCCCGAGCCCTCCACCGTCTAGAGGCCCGCGCCGATTCTATCTTCCTCCTTGGTGAGTCCGCTACAAGCTTCTGAGCTTCCTCGTCCCTTTCTCGCAGAAAACCGAGTACCCTAACCCTAATTCCGAGCCCCACCGCCTAACTCCGGCCATGGCGCCGCCGCGAGCCACCGCTAGCCCTGTCTTCTCCGGCTGAAAGCGCCGCCCAGCTTGCTAGTCTAATCTCGTCCACCCAAATCAGATCCGATGGATCACAGCGCTCCATACCCTTTCGGTGGTTGTTTTACAAAACACCCCTTACAACTTTCTGATCCATAACCCGCGGTCCATTATCCCCTGTGCAATGAGTCTGCGTAATCTTGCGCCCAAACCCCTGCGTTTTCTCTTAAATGAGGCGCCGTCCAGCCGAAATTCTGATTTCGTTTTATTTATTTAAAATTACAAAATCAGGTTTGAATCAATTACAGTTTTGCCACTGATTTCAAATGCTTATAACTTCTTTGTTTTAACTCCGATTTAGTCCGTTCAACTTGCGTTAGATTCGTTTCGAAAAGTTCTTTCAAGATATATAACTTTCAACAGTGTTTTCTGTAATTAAAATTTGAGTTAAATCTAATCTAGTAATTAGTGTCTTTAATCTTGTTTAGCTCATATCTTTTCCGTTAAAACTCCGATTAGCGTGATTTTTTGCGTCTGTGTGTTCGTAGCAAATCGTAGATCAGTTTTCAAAACTCTTTATTTATTTATTTATTTATTTATTGGTGTATTGTTCTAATTATAGGCTATGTTTGCTTTGTATGATTGCTTTTGGATGTGTGTGTGGTGTTATGCGATCGTATGTCCAGTCGGTGAGTTGTACGTTGGTGATCAAGAAGAAGTTCGTGATCAAGAGTTCAAGATCAAGAGTCAACCTTTGGAAGTATATAATTCAACAGAAGAAGGATCTTGAGTTTAAGGCAAGTATAGCAATCGAGTGTTCTTTTCGCAATTATGATCATGTTACTTAATTAATGTATGCATCGAATGATAAAAATGACTTATTAGCAACTTAAGAAATTATCTGTACAAGAACCTTCGGGATTTACAGTGCAACTGTTGGGGGTTATATGGCTCTGACTTTAGCTCAGTATGAGGACCTTTTCTAGCTTGTTAGAGGTTACCCGAAAGGGCGCATAAGGCGCTTGACGAGCTGGATTTAGGGCGGCTACTTTCACTTTGCCTGCGTGCCGCAAGGTTGAGAGACCCTTCTTCCCCTTGCCTTAAGACCTAGCGGCCCTAACTTGTTAGACGAACCTTTGAAAGGCTTCATCGTGAACCCTGCCGACCTTCCTTGGAAGTGGGTTAAGAGGCTGGCTCCCTCGGGCAAAAGGGCAATTCACGTCTCGCAGTGAAAGTGTACACCTTTGCGCAAAGTTTATTAAACTGATATATCAGCCTTGCTCAAGGACACGAGCGGCCTTGAAGACTTTTACATTTATGACTTATGTTGGTTAACATGTTCATTATTTACCGTTTTATGCTATTCATTATTTATGTTACATTGATCATGAAACTTGGGATCTATATCACTTGTTGCTATACTTGTGGAGTTCAACATGGACTCACTCTTGCTTTTCCCCACACCCCAGAGAGTTAAGCTTTGGAGAAGCTTAGGCTTGTGGTCAACCAGTCAGTTGTCCCTGTGAAGTTGGTGTCTCCATCTGAAGATCGGAGTGTCTTTCCGCTGTCTGCTCTTTAAGGTTATGTTCTTTTGTTTTATATACGTTATATAAGAGCATTGTCTTTCGATATTACCCTTTATTTGTGGCTATATGTGAGATTTGACTTCCTGGGCTCACATATGGTGTATACCTGGTTTTGTCCTTAAAACCGGGTGTGACATAGATTAATCCACCGCATGATACGATCTAGTAATAAGAAGCTAAAAGCATGCATATATCCAAACAGATCTATAAATACTCATTACTCGTGTAAGCATAACCATATTCGGCAAGATTGCCGAATTGGGGTCCATGAAGCAGGAACAAGACAAGCAAACACGATCTAAACCTAATAAAACCTGCATCTGCCGCACGATACCCAGTCCCATCAGGATCAAAACGAATCTAACAATGCATTGAACCCACAACATGTAACAACCTAGATTGATCTGATTCGGCTATACAAGTTTGTGATCTACCTTGTATGAAATTAAGAGCAAAGAAGGGTCTATCGAATAGAGCCGAACCAATATCAATCTAGATTGGGCAAAAGAGTGTTGCAAATATATATAAAACATTAAACATAGAGCAAACACATGGTAACTTAATGAATCTAATAGATTGCCAAATCTAATAGAGCCGATAACTATTTTTACCCATGTCTTAATCCGCCGCACGATACAAGGCATAAGCAAAAACTTCCCGTCATTAGCTTAAATCCACCGCATGATACTAAGCTAAACGTACGAGACTACTTGCATCAGATCTAAATCCGCCGCACGATACTAGACATGATAACAAGGTTGTCGGGACTTACGGAGGTCGACGGATCGATGATTCCTCTCGTAGAAACTCGACGACACGACTAGATGGACTCGAAGGGTGACGCGGGCGCCGTTGTATTGATGTAGGCTGTGCGTGTTCCCCCCCCCTTTTACAATGGCCGGGGCCTCATATTTATAGCCCTGGGCTGACTAACCTCTAAAGACCCCGTACATGACTTGCCTAGCTAATAACAGTATGGAAATATTAAAATATACAGACTCTATTTTTCCTTTGCGTAGAGCCTTGGCGTTGAAGCTTCCGTGGCCGAAGCGTCCTCCTCCTTGTTCTGACTCAAATAGATACGCCATCTTGCCGTGTGCACATACGTGTAGAATACACAGGACATTCTCCAAAGTCCCATACAAGCACGTATTCTTTAGGCCGATCTTCGTCTTCAGCAATCACGAACCAACCGTGTACACCGTGCGCTTTCCTTAATCTCATAGCCGCAAACCATCCGTATATGGGCATCCCAAGCCAAACATATATGTACGTACGTCTCCTCAGTTACTAAGCAAATAATATTCCTTGTATAGCTGATCCGTGAAACGCTTGCCTCTTCCATCGTCATGCATCTGGATATCTTGAATAAGAATATTTATGCTGATTGGCCGCCGTGCATAAGAACCCCTAATATCGATCACGTGAGCCTCAGCCGTAGGTGTATGCATATCGTCCTTCTGAAATCATATTTCTTGACGACCAGAAGCTCTTGGACGAACAGACTCTTGCACTTAGATTCCACCTCTGAAGCTTCACGTATGAAAGATATTCCCAGCAGTAGTATGGCCAAACATGCTGGTTGGTTATACACCTGCAGCGAGCCTCCTCAATAGCCGATCAGCATTTGCCGATTCCGAGTTTGGTTTGCCGATTCTGACAACACATACGCATAAGAATATCCTCTTCCCAATGACATTTTCGGCTGACCAAATTTCGGTGTCAACACATGCCCCCCTAGTTCGGAGTATGAATCTCATGCTTCGAACTATTTGGCGTGATAATCTCTTTCAAAGAGCCGACACACCTACCAGCAACAACAATATGCTCTCTCCATACCTCCACAATTCTTCCTGCAAAACAGTAGACTTCCAATACATGTGAAAATAGGTTAGTAGTAAATGCATATGTGTATAAATATTATAGTTCTCCATGTTGCTGTTGATCAGGAGATGCTACAATGCCGACTACATCTCAAAAGTATCGGGTTTATAACTAGGATTTCTTTTGAACTTGAATAAAATGGTACTCTACTTATCCTTCTATTCCTTCAACCATGGGGCTTATAATTCCCACTAAGTTCTCGAGCAACTACAAAACAGAATAGTTACAAAATTTGCTTATCTTTCATTCATCGATCTCTTTCTTTCCGGAGTTTTGTTTATTGTATTTATTTTTGGCGGGCATCGGAGTACCCATTGTTTTGTTTGGCGAACACGCGTCCGTCTTTTTTCCCAGATTGAAAAAAGGTATCACATAATATTGCAAAATCAAAAAACCGGACCTCAAGGAGATACAAGCCATATGCTTAGATCAAGAATCTATCAAGTTTGATCAAAATTACTTTCTTGCACACATATTCCGTCTAATCATCTTAAAACTTATGAGGCTATTGGGCCTTTGGCCATCTTTTAGCTCGGTTCTGGCGAACACTTGTCCGTCGTTTTTATTTCCGAACTTTATTATTTCCCTTCTTTTTTGTCCTTTTTTTTGTCTTTTTTGGTATGATAGCCACGCAAATTTTAATCAAAGAAGAAATACAATTATAAGATATTTTAGTGTAAATGAATCCTGATCTTGAGCATATGACTATAATCTACACTATGGGTCACAATAATTTGACAAAGCTCAACATGATAATTTTATTTAGATAAAAATTCTCCGGATGTCAAGTATCTCTCAGAACAACATCATAGCAAACCCTATTTCTATTCTCATTTTACAAACACCCTTAGACAAAGCTGGAACTTTATGCAACCCACAAATCTACAAGATTTCAAGATAAATATTATAGCCACTAAACCCAAGCCTTAAAGAAATCGAACTTATAAACTAGGCACAGGTGAAACATAAAACAGAGCATCTATCATCATTTCAGCAAATGGATAAACCAAAACACTTATACCACACATATAGGGTGGAATTGTTCTCGAGATTTTAGTTCCAGCAGTAACATGGATATTTCAATTCAAAAATTAAAACTGCTGAAGAAGTGGAGATAGAATTTTGCAAACCAACGTTGAAGATAAAGAAGCCAATGGAAGCCGTCTTATTCTCATTGTGATGAATCACCCGACGTCGCTCAATGTACATGTATGGCGAATCCAGGCCCCCCGAGCCATAGCTTATGCAGAAGCTTGAACTACTGAGCATGTTTTCTTCAAGGGTTTTCCTCGCCATTGGCTCCTCATCCGCATATGCGCCCCTTTATTCTGAGCCGAAGAAGATGCTGGTGATTCATTACCTTGAAATCGGCCGTTGCAATATGAGGTTTGGGCTGATTGAAATTTGATATCAATGATTTCTTCTGCATGATATTCATTCTTCTTCCCCAATTGCTGCTTGTCTTCTCCTGTAAGCGTACATTAATTCCTGCTGATGCATACTGATAATAGCCTTTAGCCGGTACACCTTTCCATGCGTGGTGTTGGCTATCTGCATCAATCTTCGAACATACCCTTGTCCTTGATGTAGGGAATTAGGACTGGTGGTGATGGCGAAGAGTGAGCCAAACCAGATCGCCTGGAACAACCGGCTTTCGCAGAATATCTTGGAATCAATGAAGCTTCTCTTGATATGTTTCCTTTGTGTCACCATGATTAGACGTCCGACTGCCACGTCCAACAACAACAGCTTGCATGCATATGTGCCTCCTGCGGTTATGTATGTCCCTTTTCTTCGTGTTTCCTGAGGATGTACATCTTACTTGTATTTTGCCGCTTAATTACACCTGTTGCTTGCAGTTCGGATGTGAATAATCCTGAGCTTGAACTCCACTTCTGTACATGAACTCCTCTCATATATACTATCCGAACCAAAAGGCATGGCCAAATATGAACGTTCATTGGTCGTACGTGCACGAATATTTCCAAGACTAATATCTTGTGCATGCATGCTATTTGCTCTTCTTTTATTGGTGTATATATGTGTATATATCCTTGAACACCAAGCACCTGAGCCTCTGTTTCTGCTTCCTTGAATGTGGTGGAGCACAATGGCTGCAGCTTTTGATCTTCTCCTTCACGTAAAAAACCTGGTGTGCATGCGTCATAGATGTGAAGAATCACAGATCTCTTCCGTGCCATACAATGTTCTTAAGCCGATTACCGTATCTGATCTTCTCCTGAATAACCGATCCGTGATATCTCATCAGCTTATGAGGAAACAAACATGTCATCAGTCTGAGGATAGGGTTCTTAGTCGATTTGGAATTTTCCAAGCCAATGACCGATGCGTGTCTGACACCTGCATGCATGGTTTCCAATCTGAATCATCATTTAATTTGTTCTTCGGACTTCTTCCTGGTCGGTATATTCCACTTAGATATGTGCCCGTCGAGGCCTGCATCTGTATAGATGATTCCCAATGACCTCATTTATCATCTTTCTTCAGCACACTACTATGTATAGAAATATTTTGTCTTTGCTCTCGTAGCATATATGTTTAGCAGATGAACTAATTCCTTGAAATCGGCAAATCATATCTGGTTTCCGTGCGGCTCGTATTTGCCAGGATCTCTTGGATACTCTGCAGCTTCCATAACGTTCAATGTCCTTCGTCAGCACCATCGAAAGTCAAGATACGACTCAGCTTCAAAATCATCGTGCAAGATATCTAGCCGAACCAATAATGGACATCAGCCCCTGTTGATTCAATACATGGCCTTTTTTCTTCTTTATTGAATAAATCTGAATAGAACTTTCTCCCATGACCGACAAATCCTCTTGAGGTTTTTGGACAACGAGGCATGGTTTTGTTTTAACTTAAGAGTTGCCACTGTAGGTTGCCGAAACCATCGGCTATTTATTTGTAAGACAGCCAATGCTTCCCTTGGATAGCCGATCTGCACTTTTGCCGATTAGCTACTATCCATTACTTCTTCTGAATAGCCGATCCTATTAGGCTCGAAATAGTCGCTAGCCTTTCTTATGCTTCTTTGGAATCCTGGAAATTTATTTCAATCTTCACGCGTCGATCTAATTCAGCATTGAGGTTAGCAGCCGACTCAATTTTAGGACAGCTGACTCAGCTTTAGGATAGCCGATTCAACTTTAGGATAGCCGATTCAGCTTCAGAAAATAGCCGATTTTTTTTCCAATGCCGCCATCAGCTATGTCTTCTTAATTTCGTGTACTGGCACCCATGCGACTTCATGTATATGTCCTGAATTACTTGTTGAATCCTCTTCTCAGTGTCTTTATGACATCTTGGTGGAGAATACTGAGCCGATATTACACATGTCAGTCATCTTTGCGCATATGATCGGCTATCACAGATCCTGCAACTGCTCCCACTCTAGCTTCATATACTGAAGGCTACCTGGTTCATATCAAAATATCCCATCGGCTATTTGTCTGATCTTCCACTTTAAGCTGATGAGTGACTTGATGCACATGTCAAGTTTAGCCGATGATACACTACCTCTGTTTTGGTCACTTAGCTTCTTTCAGATCGGTTGGTGTAGTTCATGGGTCTGATCGATTAGAGATTAGGAATTCTGCCATGCTACTTGACTTGTTGGCGTCTCCGGCAATGTCGTGGCAGCGGCTGAATGAAGTATACCAAAACTACCATGTGTCGACTACGTGTGAACCTTCAGGACACTTTGACACATCTATGACAGGAACTGGCTCTCCCATAAACCAATCAGCAAAGTCAAGCAGCCAAAGACGACAAACTAAGGTAACAGCTCTCCAACTATATGTCTTCGGCTAAAGAATCATTAAGAGAACATGCACATGCCTTCTCCTCTTAGGACCTCAGAATCCTTGTAGCAGTAGCGTGTAGTGACATGTGGCGGACTTGGCCTTGTATCTGATTTGATAATGATATCGGCCATCAAATTGGCTTGCAAGAAAATTGCTCTCCATCTTGACGACCGCGCTGCAGCTAGCCAATGTGCCTCTTTCTTGGATTCTGATTTTTTAACATTGAAATCTAATGAGACAGGAGCTTCCGATGCCGTATTTTCTTACTTGATCATGGCATGCTTTGTACATGCATGCATCTTCTATAATTATCTTGCTTTCTTCCTTTACGCATGCATCAATTCATCTGGACTCTACATGTACGTACTTTATTTGCTGACTGGTCCTGCCATTTGATCAAATAGCCGATGAGCCAATAGTCGATTCTCCTCTTGATGCTGACATCGGCTGTTTGTCTTCTCAGGTGCTGACACCCATACTGTTTGGAGTACGTTCTGGATGTCTCATTGGATCTGTCCTTTACGTCTTTCACTGAGTATGACATCTTTGTAATTGCTCTGACTCTAACTCCAGGCATCGAAAGTCACCTAATCAATTTTAAAATGTTCCATCGGCTATTACCTTAATGTTCCCTGACATTGATGTACATGTGAAATTTAGCCGATGGTGCACTGCCTTCATTTTGATCTTGAACCCACCAATCTGAACTATTGATTTAGCCGATTAAACATAATCAGCTATCGACCAGATATGAGAATATCCTAAACTGCCCAGACTAGTTGAATCCATCTTCTTCACTCTTGATTGTTCGTTTGCAATAGCCCTGATAATTAAAATTTGATGAGCACATATACGGTAACATCGGCCAAGTACCTTGATCTTTCAATTCTGACTTGATGAGTATTCTTGCAATTCCGTTTTATTGGCCGACTTGACGTACTGTCCCTGAGGCATTATTAGTCAAGATTGGATGAACATCGTTAGGCAGGTCATGTACAACAATATTTTGTGGAAATCAATTAGCCGATTGCATCTCCTATTTGTTTCATCGGCTTATTGGACCTTGTTGACGAAAAAATTAAATGGCATCTCCATCATGATCTGATCTAAAAGGTGATAAATATTTGGAGAGAATCTGACTTCCGATCAAATACTTATTGTCATGGGTGAATACTGTTCGGTCCCACCAGGCGTGCCAAAAAGTGTGTTGACACAAAATGTGACCCTCTGTGCCAATCACACGGCAAGCCGAAAAGCGTGGCTTCAATCGGGTGCCCGGGCGTTTCTGAATCCGAAGACGTGCCAGTCGGTTTGACCTGAAAGCCAACAAGGGATAAACTGTGAGAGCAAAAGCTGGAACATGCCGGGTGAGACCAGACAGTTCCATATTTACGGCCCTGAAGCCACTTACGACGACATACAGCTATAGAAGCTGTCTGCCAAGCATGTTCATAAAGCCATTCGGCTAGATCAGGATGTAAGCATGTAAACTGTAACTTGCCGAATAAACAAATAACGAAGGCATGCATGAATGAATAACAATTGGTCATGTATATGATTTATGAAGGAACCTGATCTAGACCAAAGATATCATCAAGCATGGTAAATTATCAACAGGTAGTTCGTAAATATAAATCCATCTAAACAACGCATGCATAGGCCCAAATCGGCTAGTCTGCCGCACGTCTAGCCTTCATAAACCCGTCAAGCATAAACCCAAGCAAGTTAATCCACCGCATGATACCGCTTGCTATGAATCTACACCACTTCTTACTACTAGATTAATCCACCGCATGATACGATCTAGTAATAAGAAGCTAAAAGCATGCATATATCCAAACAGATCTATAAATACTCATTACTCGTGTAAGCATAACCATATTCGGCAAGATTGCCGAATTGGGGTCCATGAAGCAGGAACAAGACAAGCAAACACGATCTAAACCTAATAAAACCTGCATCTGCCGCACGATACCCAGTCCCATCAGGATCAAAACGAATCTAACAATGCATTGAACCCACAACATGTAACAACCTAGATTGATCTGATTCGGCTATACAAGTTTGTGATCTACCTTGTATGAAATTAAGAGCAAAGAAGGGTCTATCGAATAGAGCCGAACCAATATCAATCTAGATTGGGCAAAAGAGTGTTGCAAATATATATAAAACATTAAACATAGAGCAAACACATGGTAACTTAATGAATCTAATAGATTGCCAAATCTAATAGAGCCGATAACTATTTTTACCCATGTCTTAATCCGCCGCACGATACAAGGCATAAGCAAAAACTTCCCGTCATTAGCTTAAATCCACCGCATGATACTAAGCTAAACGTACGAGACTACTTGCATCAGATCTAAATCCGCCGCACGATACTAGACATGATAACAAGGTTGTCGGGACTTACGGAGGTCGACGGATCGATGATTCCTCTCGTAGAAACTCGACGACACGACTAGATGGACTCGAAGGGTGACGCGGGCGCCGTTGTATTGATGTAGGCTGTGCGTGTCCCCCCCCCTTTTACAATGGCCGGGGCCTCATATTTATAGCCCTGGGCTGACTAACCTCTAAAGACCCCGTACATGACTTGCCTAGCTAATAACAGTATGGAAATATTAAAATATACAGACTCTATTTTTCCTTTGCGTAGAGCCTTGGCGTTGAAGCTTCCGTGGCCGAAGCGTCGTCCTCCTTGTTCTGACTCAAATAGATACGCCATCTTGCCGTGTGCACATACGTGTAGAATACACAGGACATTCTCCAAAGTCCCATACAAGCACGTATTCTTTAGGCCGATCTTCGTCTTCAGCAATCACGAACCAACCGTGTACACCGTGCGCTTTCCTTAATCTCATAGCCGCAAACCATCCGTATATGGGCATCCCAAGCCAAACATATATGTACGTACGTCTCCTCAGTTACTAAGCAAATAATATTCCTTGTATAGCTGATCCGTGAAACGCTTGCCTCTTCCATCGTCATGCATCTGGATATCTTGAATAAGAATATTTATGCTGATTGGCCGCCGTGCATAAGAACCCCTAATATCGATCACGTGAGCCTCAGCCGTAGGTGTATGCATATCGTCCTTCTGAAATCATATTTCTTGACGACCAGAAGCTCTTGGACGAACAGACTCTTGCACTTAGATTCCACCTCTGAAGCTTCACGTATGAAAGATATTCCCAGCAGTAGTATGGCCAAACATGCTGGTTGGTTATACACCTGCAGCGAGCCTCCTCAATAGCCGATCAGCATTTGCCGATTCCGAGTTTGGTTTGCCGATTCTGACAACACATACGCATAAGAATATCCTCTTCCCAATGACATTTTCGGCTGACCAAATTTCGGTGTCAACAGTGTGTGATTGATCTCTGGGCACACATAAGATGATGCATTTAATTTTGTTCTTAAAATTGGGTGTGACATGAATAAGCAGTAGCAACATTTGAAACCGCCACAATTTTTCCAATAACATCTATAAGAGTAGTAGAAAAATATTTTAGTTGGTGTGATCAGAAGGAAAATATATGTTTTGTGCAAAATTTATATGATCTTACCAAGGAAATATTCAGTTTTGTTTAAGTAATTTCCAAGCTTATCCAGTGGAGTGAGGGAAAATGTGTATTTAGGGAATCCTAGAATATCATTATTCAGCTGAATGATTGTAGTCCTCATGTTAAGTTTGAGCATATAAGGATTTAGTACAGTCTTAAAATCTGTCTTCCCACGAACAACTCTTATCTTTGTGATGCAGACGATATTTCCTTCTTCTAAATATGATGTGGTAGATGGTATTGCATCTGGTGGGATTTCAGCATATATAGAATCACCTTGTAGGCAGGTAAAAAATATAAAAATGTATCACGATGTTTTAACTTCCTCATCAAATAAATTATCAAGAATCTGGCATGTTAGCAAAGCAGGAAGGAGCAATAGATCATATATGAAATATAAAATCTTTAAATTGGACTTTATTATATTACCTTCTGATGAATCAATACAAGGTCCACATGTTTGATATTCTGTTCACTCTTCCCTCTAAATTTCCACATCTTGGATACACGAACACATATTTTGTACTCTAAGCTTCCTGGACGCAGTTCTGATATTGCAGTGATACCGTTCTCCATCCTGCACTGTATAATAGAAGTGGTTTAGAAATTATGATGATTGAATCATTTGGAGAACTTCTTTATAAACAATATTTTTAGTTGTTGCTCCACATGATCCATCTGGGTTTTCAATTAATATTTTTAGACCTTTTCTATCTTGTACTCTTGAAACTGCCACATATAATTGTCCATGTATAAATACTAGTTTCTTTAAATACACCCCTACATTTGATAAAGTTTGTCCTTTACTTTTATTTATAGTCATAGGTTAACAAACTTTTATTGGAAATTGGCGTCGAGATAATGTGAATGGCCAATGAGAGGCACGTGCAGTTAGATTTATTCTTAGTATATATGTTTTTTCTCCAGCGTGAGTTCCTGTAATGATAACAGCTTCAATGACATTTCTTCCTAGATTTGTTATTACTAGCCTTGTTCCATTACATAGTCCTAGGCTTTGATTGATGTTCCTTACAAGCATTATAGGTGTACCAATTTTAAGTTTGAGCCTATGATTTGGAAAATTATTTGTCGTTAGGCTATTAAGATATTCTACATGATATAATATATCTGCATCATTACAAGTATCTGAACATTTTGATATTGTATCTGCACTAAGATATTCTGTTTCAACACCAGGTAGAAGTGTAAGAATATAATCATTTATCTCATCGACAATTTCATTTGTTGTTGCAAGAATTGCTCTACTCATAAGATACTCCGGTTGCTTAAAATTTTGTGGGAAATCTGGGTATATGTGTTGGACCAAAGCTTGAATCTTGTTCCCAGTTGTGTTCAACAATAAGTCTTCCGGAATTTGCACTGTGGTGGTATCTTGATCTTCTTCAGCATTATCTTTTGATTCATGTATAATTTTTCCATTCCCAATATCTAGTATCCATTTATTGAAACTATCTATCTCCTGATATTCTGTTGAATGTATGTCATATTGTTTTAAACGCATATTTTGATGCAAAAAAATTTTCTGCACATTAATCCATAAATATGATTTAAATATGGAAGCACTTATTATTTGAGATTTCGATGCATTTTTATAACCGGTAATACTTGTTTTGGATCTCCTCCTAGTACAACAACTTTTCCTCCAAAAGGTATGTTCAATAAATTTGTTTCTTTTTCAGATAATATATCTCTGAGTGATCTATCTAGAGCCTCAAAACATTGTCTATTTATCATTAGTGCTTCGTCCCATATGATAAGATCAGTTTCAGTAAGCAGTTGAGCTAATTTTGTTCCTCGTTTTATATCACAGATTGATAATTCATCTATATCTATTGGTATGCAAAACCGTGAATGTGCGGTACGTCCGTTTGGAAGTAACAATGACGCAATTCCTGATGATGCAACTGTTAGTACAATTTTTTTTCCAGTGCTCATAGATAACAAACAATTGTGTTCCACAGAAATGTTTTGCCAGTTCCTCCATGCCCAGATACAAAGAATATATTTGGTTCCTTCTTTAACACACTATTAATTATTTGTTGGTATGCATTTTTTTGTTCAGTATTTAATTGCATGTAAAGTCTATTTGCTTGTTTATCCAACATATTTATATCGTAATTTAGTTCTTCATCAATGAGTTGGTTACTTTTGTCAGATCTATATTGTAAAGATGCTTTTGGAAGATTATATGAATGAATATTGACACTGTTTTTGCTAAAGATTTGTTCTAATTCTTGTAGTAGTGCATCATGAAGTTCTAGTTCTGTAGGTTGATATTGTATTGGGTAATATTTAGTAATTATATCACGTTCAATATCATCTACCATTTTTCTCTAGTTTTCAGTGTAAAATCTATTTTCATCTTGTATGTCACAAAAGAGTAGTATCGTTGTAAATAGGTATCGTAATTGTAGAGCCGTAGCCCAATTTGCTGCTTCATCAAAAGTTTCATACCATTCGTTATGATCTTTTAGTAAGCCACGTGCAACACATGCTTCTTTAAGTGTTTGGTAAACAGTCCCCTTATATGTTCTTATATCTTTGTAAGTGGTAGCTCTGGTCACTATCATTAGTAACATGCGTAGATAAAAACGTTCTCCTTCTATAAGGTTGACATAGTATAATCGACCAATTTTGAAACCATGTTTTCTTTTTGTCCATTTTCTATTTTCATCATCCCATTTCCAAAAACGAGGAAAATCACAATATGTTAGTTCCCTAGCATCTTCATGTAATTTATTAGTATCGAACCATTCAGTTAATTTTGTTTTATGAAATTTGGGATCTTTCGTTATATGCTCTAACTTTGTATTCTTGTGTAGTCTAATGGTGTTTAGCAAAGTTAAGTGCACAGGCAATCGCTCTACAGGAGGCCAATGATAATGTATGCCAAAACCTAGTAATCTCCATAAAGCATCTTGCTCACATATGTATCTGCAATCTAAATATTCTTTTATCTCGTCAATGTCTCTAGTGTTTTTATTTTGTGCAGGATCGTCTTTCTTTAGAGGCTCCAAAATAATTGTTGCTTTATCTGGTCCTTTGTTGACATATTTGCAGAGGTATTTTAATAATTTACTTTTGTTAACATATTCAACATTTATATGAGCTTGATATTTCTTTAGTAGTTTTAAATTATGTGGGACAACCCATTTGTTGTCTAAATTATGATTGTCTCGACGGATGTAGATAGTTGTCTCATCGACGATATTGAGTAAATCCATTATCTGTAAATGTAGTTTCATCTTGGAATTCTTTTGGATAATATTTTGAACATTTTCCTTTTTTTTCATACAAGGGCTTTTTTGATTTTTTTCTCCACATGGTCCATGCATCATATGTTCAGATACTAAGACATATCCTAAAGGATCTTCTTTTGGTTCTGGTATTTCAGCAGATATCCACAGATCTATTGTCTCAGGTGTAACTTGATTATTGGATTTATCTATCCATGTTAAGATATGAACATGCGGTAAACCCCTTTTCTGAAACTCTATAGAGTATAAAATTGCTACTATTGGTCCAAATATGGCACCTGATCGTATATCTTCTATTAGTTGTTGCAGTTTCATATGAAAGACACGTTTTATAATATCTGGTCTATCATTAGCATATTGATGTTCTAAGAGGGCTACACTGATTTCAGGCCACTTAGGGTTGCATGTAAATGTTATAAATAGATCAGGAGGTCCATACACACGGGATATTGCAATTCCATCATGGTAATTTTAGATCATGTAACGTCTTGATCCAGTATGACTTGATGGTAAAAACACTCTTTTTCCTATTTGTTTGCTGTCGGTTAATCCTTTTTCTATTGTGTCATATATACCTTGTAAATATTCAACCCTTAATTTATCTTGGTTTTTAACAATATACATTAGTCTATCTTCGTCTTCCATTGCCCTTGCATCTACTATTGCTTGTTTTGATAGTCTACCATAGCATAGGAATGGATTTGGTTGGTTAGATCTGAAATGCATATGATATTTGTAATACTCATGTATTGTAACACTTAATATTTTTCTTTTTTTTCTTTGATTTCCATGTTGAGTTTGGTAAGGTATACCTAGTTGGAATCCTCTTTCACCATATGGAAATAACAAGGTGTATTGTAATGCCATATAGGCAGGATGATAAATAGAAATTTGTTGGAGGCCTTTGTGTCTACTATTGACTATAATATCTCTTTTATAATTTTCTAAGGATAGGTCACCGACTATAAGCATAGCTAATTATTCAGTATGTGGCATTTCATATTGAATTTGATCAACTTTTTTAGCACCGACAATTCGTATGCTGATATCTATACCTTTGTACTGTTCAAGTAAATCACGTGCATGTCGAAATGTTTTAACTAATGGATTGTATTGATCAAGCATTTTTTAAGCTCTTGGAACTATATATGGATTGATATCCTTATCATAAGGATCTTCTCTAGTTATTGCTTGGATTCTATTTTGAATTTCATTTTGTGTGTCAAAAATATATAACTCTGCAAATTTTGGCCTAGTATTGTCTGCTTTAGGCAGTAGTGAACCAATATGTCGGTGTTTCTACCCCAGGGGTATGACACCAACGAGTAATGTGATCACGTGTTCTCTTCCTAGATGGTGATGCAAGGTGACACAAGATTTATCCTGGTTCGGGCAAAGAAGGCCCTACGTCCAGCGGGGGAGGGAGGTTCTTGTATTACTTGCACCGAGATGCTTGTACAGGGGCGGATACAAGCTCGCTGAGCGTGGACCGGGGTCCGGGCTAGCTGGTGGGAGTGTGCGTGGGAGAACTTGTGTCGCGTAAGCCTGTCTCTCTCCCGCGAGAAGGGCCCCGGCGTCCCCTTTTATAGAGTAAGAGGAGGCCGGGTTACATAAGGGATGATACAAGAGCTTGGGCGTACGTCGCCCAATGCGACAGAGGGTAGGAACTCTGTCTTGTCGAAGTTATTGCAGCCGTCATGGGGGTTGCTGTTACCGCGCCCTTTAAACGTGGCTTCCATCCCGGGCGTGGGCGTGGAGACGTGGAGGTCGTGCGGCCCCCATCCTGGTTCGTACGGGACGTGGCGATGCCCCTCCGGGTCTTGGGGTACCTGTCCTCCAATCACATATCAGTAATAAGGACTCGAGGGGCGCCGAGCCGGCCTCGAGGTGGCGCCTATGGAAGGCTCGAGCTCTCATAGGTATGGGCAAGTCCCGGAGAACTTCGTCGTACAGCAAGAACCCGGGCCTCGAGATATGACCGGAGCGTGCTATAGTGCGGGGTATGGATAAACAGTGCTGTACTTGTGTCTTTTTACCCATGCTGGCGGTAAAAAGGAGATTTGACTACGGCTTTGGTTCACTGTGGCACACGTCGCGTTCCAGGGGACGTGACCGGAGTTGGTGGATGCATTAAATGCGTAGTGTGGGGTTGGCATCCGATGCTTGGCGCTGTTCAAAGGTTAGGTCTCCGGGTCAGAGTGGCTCGTGGTCCCTTGCATGGGGTCTCGAGATTGGTGCACGGTTGTGGTGGACTCGAGCTCCCCGCGCCGAGGCTCGAGGGCTAAAGCTGCCACGAGGTGGTCTGGAGGGCTTTCGGCGGGCCTAGGCTCCTCCCGAGATGGGCCGGTGTTGTGGACCTCGTTAGGTTGGTTAGGCTAGTTGGGCCTTCTGTTAATTGGTGTTCTAGGCTCAGCTTATTTGTTTTGCGTTGATCGGGGGTACCCCTTTGGTGTTCCCCCGACAATAGCCCCCGAGCCCTTGTTTGAGTGCTTGCACTCGAGCAGGGGCTCCCGACCGGGATGTTGAGGGTTAACTACTGGTTCTCGAGGGTTTGGTTCCGCTTATTCCGTGGGTGTAGCGCGAGCGACACCCGCGGGTGTAGCCCCCGAGGCCATGGGGGAGTGATTAGGACTCCCTCGTGGGCTTTTTGCGACTGTTAGTGTTAGTTGTTTTTTAGGTTCGGGAGTGTCGAGCCCCCGAGTGTTTAGACCCTCTTTCATCGAGGGGTGCCAGGTTGAATCGACCGGCCGGCTCTTCGAGCTGTCCGGCACGTCAATTGCCCTGGCTTGTCATCCCGCGAGTCCTTTCGATCGGATGCGAGGGGGGATGCCTCGTACTACCGCGAGTGGGCGAGTATCGAGGTTCCCGGTGAGCTGATAACGGGGGAATCCAAGTGAGACCTCATGCCCCGTTCGATAGGGTCGACTGTGGCCCGAAGGCGATCTCATAAAGCGTGGGTGCTCGGTCTGCAGGAGTGCCGGGTCCATTCGCTAGGACCCGGTGGCTCGATGCCTCCCTCCGAGGGGATCTCTCTGCATGTCGTGCGCCCTGCCTTGGATACACGTGAGGGGCCTCGAGGGCTTGGCCCTCGAGCGATGCTGCGAGTGGCGCCCCTTAGTGTCCCTGACTCGGGTGCTCGAAGCCGGCTGCCGAACCCTCTTCGAGGGCCAGCCTTCGCTGCTTCGAGGCTTAGGGCCGGGGCCCATTTTTACCTTTTTGAAGAAGCCTCCATCGCTTGAATCCTTCTGCCCGTTGGGCGCGCCTTTTTAGGCGAGGTAGTGGAGATCGTGGCGCTAGGGCGACGGATGCGAAGTTGAAGCGGCGGTCATGGTGGGCCCAGGTAATGGAGTGAAATGCGGGGCTGCCGCGTGTACCTGTCGATGGGCTCAAGATTCGGTTAGGTGGGAGCATTTAATGCGCGCGGTTACCTTTTTTCCGCCGTGGGAAATCCCGCCTACGGGGGTTTTCTTTTATAAATATCAAAAGAGGGGAGGGGAACCCTTTACTTTGCGTTTGCTTTCACCATCGCCATAGCCTCTTCGTGCCTTCTTCCTCGAGCTAGTTGGTTGAGTGTTTTCCCGGCCGTCCGTCCGCCGCCCGAATCCGCGCCGTTGCCGTCATGGCTGATAAGACTCCACCGCAGCCGGCAGAGGACTGGAGCCCATCGAAGACGACGCAACGCGAGATGGACTCATTGGTGGCTCAGGGGCTTCTCCGTCCCAACCCGGAGGAGGGACCCGCGTGGTGGGTTGTCCCGTCGGCGGATCACCAGGAGCCACACCCGCCGGAGGGGTACGTGGTGAGCTTTACGCGCTACCACCGTATGGGACTTGGTGTCCCGCCGAGCTGCTTCATGCGGGCGTTGACCCACCATTACGAGGTGGAGCTACAACACTTCTCCCCCAACTCGATCTCGCACGCCGCCATCTTCGCCGCGGTGTGCGAAGGATATCTGAAGATCGAGCCGCACTGGGAGATGTTCATCCACCTCTTCCGGGGCGAGTTCTTCATCAAGGCCTTGAAGCCTACCGGGAGGCGGTTCGTGCGCGTGGGCTCCCTCACCGTCACCACGAGGACTGGGGTCTCGTCGGCCAACGTCCCCCGCGAGTACCTTCACTACAAGCTTTCCACGAACCAGGCAGGGTGGGACGACCATTGGTTCTACCTACGGAATGAGGGGGCCTCCTTCCGCAGTACACCGGCATGGTCCTTACCCAGCGTCCAGATAAGTGGATCTGTGGCGTCGCAGCGGACTGGCAGCACCATCTGATGCCATTGATGAAGATGATGAAGATGCTGGTGGATGAGAAGAATCTGACCGTCCAGGCGGTCATCTGGGCATTCCACCAGTGAAGGGTTCTTCCGCTGGCGGACCGCCCCCTTCTCATGTACGAGATGGGGCCGAAGGCCCAGCTCGAAGCGCTGACCGGGTCGAGGATGGCCGAGGGGAGGCTGCCCCGGGGCGAGGGCGTCTCTCGGGTTTCGATCACGATCCATGGATCGTTCATCCCCGAGGACTCCAACCTGGTCCCCATGGCGCCCGACGAGGGGTGCCTTGATTTGGTAAGCCCTTTTTCGAGCCAGTCCGTCTCGAGCCTCCTCTCCTTTCTTTCTTTTTCGAACTCTGCGTATCCTTCTCGTGGTCTCTCTCATTAAGTCCCTTTTTGCAGGGGACGTTCACATGTCGCGCGTCGAGACCCCCGTGAAGGAGGATGCCGCGGAAACACAGGTGAGGCGCCTTTCTGCTCAAAAGGAAAAACAGAGCAAGGATGTCAGGAAGAAGAAAGAGAAAGACAAGAACTTGCGTCGGTCGGCTCGGGAGCAGAAACTGGCGAAGGCTCGTCGTAACCGGCAGCCTGGAGATGAGTCCCCCGAGCTCAGCTCCTCGAGCTCGGAGGAGGATGATGATGAGGAGGAGGAGAGTGACGACGAGGGGATGGACGCGCGTCTGACGCGCGCGGGGTCGTCGATGTCCGGGCTGACCGTTCCTCTGTGCAGGAGGATGTCTTGGAGGTCCCTCGGGCGAAGGGATCACGCGGGACGCAGCCGCGGAAGGTGGCACCAAGCCCGGCTTCACCGGAGGCTCAAGGCACGTCGAGCTTCGCGTCGGGCGTGCCCCCCGCCGCGAAGAAACCCCGGACTCGGAGCGCCACCGCCACTGCGCAGAATGAGGCTCCACCCGCGCCGGCCCAGGTGGGGGGTCTTGAGAGGGAGCGGTCCTCGAAGAGCGGTCATCACGCCGAGAAGGACTCCAGACCCGACCGCCGCGAGACGTCGAGGGCGACGTCGAGCCCGCGGAGGAGCGAGCAGCATGAGAGGGCGTCGAGCCCCCGTCACCATGAGCGTCGAGGCGGGAGTCCTCGGTCGTCTCGTGACCAGGGTCACGAGCGACCTAGGAGTTCGTCGCCGCACCACCGCCGAGAGAGGGGGGGAGAGACGCGGGGGAGCGTGACCGTCGGCGCGAGCGCCGGAGCAGGTCCCGGAGCCCGCACAAGGAAGGGCGCCACGAGGACCGCTCAAGGGAGACGCGGTCGCCTCCCCGCGACAAGGGGCAAAAGGATGGCTCCCCATCGAGGCCGAGTCATGGGAAGCATCGGGAGCCTTCCCCCCGACCGAGTCACGCAGAGACGGCTCGGGAGCATGGCTCGAGCCATAGGTCAAGCTCGAAGCCCCCGAGTGAATCCGGCGGCTCGGGGAAGAAGGCCCGCCCTCATTTTGGGTAAGTAACGCTTTTCAATCTTGCTAATAGTGAAGTTTTACCTTTTCGCTTTGAGTAATGTGTGCCGTTTCTGGTTTGTCCAGGGAGAAGCGCTCCCGGCAGGATGCGGACACCTCGGCGTCCAAGCGGGCCAGGACCTCGAGCTCCGCTGAGGAGCAGGCACCTCGAGGTACGGCTCCTTCTTCTGCCGGGGAGGCCGCCTGGCTAGTGAGGGCTCGAGCGGCCCTGGCTCGGGGGAGTCAGATGGCCACCGCGGATCTCGGTGAGGCTGCCGCCGTCACGCGCAAGGGTCGAGGCTTTCTCCTGGTGCTGACGATGTCGTTCCCTTTTTTCAGCGGGGATCGTGGCTCCTGGCGCCGAGCCTGCCACCACCGCGTCTGCCGCCGTACCACCTCTTCTTCCTCCTCCTCCACCTCCTTCGGCGGCCATCATCGAGAGGGCTGCTCCTCCCCCTATTACGACGATCGTCTTGGGGGGAGCAGCGGAGGTGGGCGCGACTCCGCTGGCGTCCGAGGTTGGAGGGACGGCGGCCTTCGAGGCCTCGATTGACGCGAGCCGGCCCGCGGAGGAGGGAGAGGTGTCGGTGGAGAGTGTGCCGACGATGTCGGAGCTCCTGGGCGAGCTGGAGCAGGAGACGTCCCCTGTCGAAGTCTCGACACTGGCGGAGACGGTCGAGGCGCCGGCTTGGGACGACGGGACGCCGAAGGATTCGACGAGGAGGGAGGGACTGGGGACGAGCCTCCCCTTAAGCGAACCGCTCCCACTCGAGCTCCTGCCTCTACACGACGCCGCGCCATCGCCTCGGATGGACCAGCAAGGGGAGACGGCGGAGGTGCAGGGAGAGCCACGGCTTCTGCCGCCGGTCGGCGGGCTGCAGCTAGCGCTGCTTGAGCCAGAGAAGGAGGACCGGCCCTCCGTCGAGATCCACCGGCCGGTGTGGCCGTATCCCAACGCGCCGAGCTCCTCCCGCGCCATGATCCCCGTCGAGCGATCGGCCCAGCAGGGAACCCCGCAGGAGGCGGGATCGATTTTCAGGGAGCTGGCCGCGCTCGTGGCGGAGGCGGAGTGGTCCTTTTCGGAGAAAGCGGATAGATCCGCGCAGGCGGCGGCTGCCCTTGAAAAGGCGCAGGCGCAACTGCAAGAGCTACGTGCCGAGCTGGACCGGAATGCTCAGATGGCGAGCCGGCTTGATGCCGCACAGGCGGAGGCTCAGGCGGCTCGGGACGAGGCCGCCCAGGCGAAGGCGGAGGCCACCACCGCGCTGTCCGAGGCGGAGGCGGTGAAGAAAGATGTTGCTGATGCTCGAAGTGATGCTGCTACCGCTTGGTCAGCAGCGGAGGCGTCGAAGAAGGAAGTCGAGGAGGCCCAAAATGAAGCTGCCACCGCCCGATCCGCAGCGGAGGCGGCGAGGAAGGAGGCCGAGGAGGCCAAGAGTGGAGTTGCCACCGCCCAGGCCGAAGCAGGGGCAGCGCGGCAGGAAGTGATTCGGAAGGATCTGGCCCTAGCGAATACGGGCAAGCTGGTCGAGGACCTCAAGGCCGAAAAGCTCGACGTCCTTTCCGAGAAGCGTCGGCTTGAGCAGCGCGTCGAGGGCCTCTCCAGCGACCTTGCCGTTCTGGGCACGCACTGCGATGGTAATTTTCATGCCTTGTCTTTGCCTTGATTTCGAGGTTTCTTGTCACGCCACGGTCTCACTCTTTCTTGTTTGTTGTACAGAGGTCGAGAAGACCACCGAAGAGCTTCGTGAGACGAACAAGGTCCTCGTGGATCAACTTCAAGATGAAACCATGGTGGCGGAGCGGGCACGCGCTACCCTCGACAGGCTTGGTGTCATGTGGGGTGCCCCTCCGGTGGCCGCGGCAGAGGGCACGGTGGCTCGGGGCGACGCCCTGGTGGACGCCCTGTGCTATTTTGACGTGGCCGCACGGGACCGCGTCCGGCACACTCTCCATCATGGTGTCAAGCAGGCGTTCGCGGCCGTCCGCTCCGGCTTCCGCTTCCCGGTTAACGTTGTCACCAAGGGCTTCATCGAAATCGAGGGGAAAGACGAGGAATGGAACGACCGTCGCGTCGAAAAGATCCTCGAGAAGGTGGACAAACTGGGGGCAGCGTTCGCGAAGCTCTTCGAGGAAGAAGTGTTGCCTCCTGACGCGGACAGCGGTGTTGAAGGCCCTCCTCCTCCTGGTTTGGACGTCGAGGTTGAGCCCACTGCGGGAGATCTCGAGGAGGAGTATCATACCGACGAGGAATAAGGCCTGCGTGCCAAATTTGGGCGTCGAGGCCCTTGTAAGAACTTATGTCATGACTTCCGGCCTGTCGAGGCCAATATGTATGTATGACTTGCTTGTTCTAACGAAGCTGTTTTCTTTTCGAATTTTATTCGATCGTTTCTCTTAGTCGTTAGCTCGAGTTTCTGCTGGCGTGATCTTTGTTCCTTCGATACACGTCACGAGTTCCTCGAGGGGAAGCGTAGGTAGGGTACCGTAGCCCGGGGGCGTAGGTGGCCATCTACGTTGACGCCTCCCGACTCTTGGAGGCTCGAGGTATTTTCGGATTTAGACGTTGCTAGTTCGCTCGAGATACGAGTTGAGATGAAGGTCGAATTTTTGAAAAGAAAAGCGCGCTTTTTCCGGAGACTGGGGGGCCCTGTCAGCCCCCGAGGGAGGCTCGACTCTGAGCGTGACAGGGTTGAGGCTACCTTAAGTTGCCAAGTTAATATGAAAGACAATGCACGAGTTTATTCATTCGTATTTGACATGTTTGTAGAAAGCAACAAAACGTACAGGGCCTCGAGGCCCTTAAGGGTAAAAGCGACGTAGCTGAGTTATGTTCCATGCGTTCGCCAGGATTCTGCCTTGATCGTCGTAGAGCTTGTACGTTCCTGGCTTGAGCACCTTGGCTACGGTGTATGGGCCCTCCCATGGAGGGGTGAGCTTGTGGCGGCCTCGGTTGTCCTGCAGACGTCGAAGCACGAGGTCCCCCACCACCAGGTCCCTCTTGCGCACGTGCCTGTCGTGGTAGCGTCGGAGTGTTTGCTGGTAGCGTGCGGAGTTGATGAGCGCCACGTCTCGAGCTTCCTCGAGCTGGTCCTTGGCGTTGGCGAGCCTTTCGTCATTGGTTTGCTCGTTGTAGGCTTGGAGTCGAGGCGAGCCGTATTCGAGGTCCGTAGGCAAGATGGCCTCGGCGCCGTAGGTCAGGAAGAATGGAGTGAACCCGGTGGCTCGACTCGGCGTTGTCCTGAGGCTCCACAGCACCGTGGGGAGCTCGGCAGCCCACCTTTTTCCGAAATCCTTGAGGGTCCCGAATAGCCTTGGCTTTAGCCCGTGGAGTATCATGTCGTTGGCGCGCTCGACTTGCCCGTTGCATTGAGGGTATGCGACCGAGGCCCAGTTCACGCGGATGTTGTTGTCGTCGTAGAAGTTGGTGAACTTTTTGCCCGTGAACTGTGTGCCATTGTCGGTGATGATGACGTTAGGTATCCCAAATCAGTACATGATGTCTGTGATGAACTCGACGGCCTTCTCAGAGGTGGGGTCGCCTATAGGCCTAGCTTCGATCCACTTGGTAAACTTGTCGATGGCCACGAGCACATGCGTGTACCCTCCACTTGTCCTCTTGAGGGGACCCACGAGGTCGAGCCCCCAGACGGCGAACGGCCAAGTGATGGGTATCATTTGCAGGTCGTGCGCGGGCTGATGCGTTTGCTTGGCGTAGAATTGACACCCATGGCATGCTCGAACTAGGCGCTTGGCGTCTCCAATGGCGGTTGGCCAGTAGAAGCCCTGGCGGAATGCGTTCCTCACCAGGGTCCTTGGTGCTGCGTGATGGCCGCAGGCTCCCGAGTGCATGTCGTTGAGGAGCCTGCATCCCTCCTCGAGGGGGATGCAGCGTTGAAGGATCCCTGATGGGCTTCGCCGGTACAGCTCTCGCTCGTTGCCGTAGATGACGTAGGTTTTGGCCCTTCGAGCTACGCGTCGGGCCTCCGTCTTGTCCTCCGGTAGCACACCTTGCGTCAGGTAGTCGAGGAATGGTGTCCGCCAGTCGAGGGGTCGCGAAGAAGAAGCGGGTGTGTCGATCTGCATTGCCTCAGCGGGTGCCGAGGGATCGTTCTCGAGGGGTGGCGTTAAAGGTCGAGCCCCCATGTCCGGCTCGAGGGGTGGCGTCAAGGTGGCAGCCCCCGGGTTGATTTTGACGGATGGCTCGAAGATATCTCTCGAGAAGACGTCTGGTGGGATGGGACCGCGCGTAGATGCCAGCTTGGCCAGCTCGTCCGCGGCCTCGTTGTACCTTCGAGCGACGTGGTTGAGCTCGAGGCCATGGAACTTGTCTTCTAACTTGCGTACTTCTCCGCAGTACGCTTCCATCTTGGGGTCGATGCAGCTCGAGGCCTTCATGACCTGGTTGACGACGAGTTGCGAGTCACCTCGAACGTCGAGGCGTCGGACCCCGTGCTCGAGGGTGATACACAGCCCGTTGACGAGGGCCTCGTACTCAGCGACATTGTTGGAGGCGGGGAAGTGCAGGCGCAGCAGGTAGCGCATGTGGACTCCGAGGGGTGATATGAAGAGCAGGCCTGCGCCTGCCCCTGTCTTCATAAGGGACCCGTCGAAGTACATGGTCCAGAGTTCGGCCTGGATCTGCGCCGGCGGAAGTTGGGTGTCGGTCCATTCAGCAACGAAGTCCGCCAACGCTTGCGACTTGATGGCCTTTCGCGGGGCGTAGGTGATGGCCTCCCCCATCAGCTCGGCGGACCACTTGGCGATGCGTCCCGTGGCTTCTCGGTTGTTGATGATTTCTCCGAGGGGGAAGGACGAGACCACTGTTACGGGGTGGGCGAGGAAATAGTGTTGGAGCTTGCGCCTCGTGACGATGATGCCGTAGAGCAGCTTTTGGATGTGCGGGTACCGGACCTTGGCCTCGGAGAGTACCTCGCTGGTGAAGTACACCGGCCGTTGGACCGGTAGCGCGTGACCCTCTTCGAGCCTCTCGACGGCTATGACCGCGCTGACCACCTGGGTGGTTGCAGCCACGTAGAGAAGGAGAGGCTCGGGGGGATCGTCGCCCTGGGCCGGTCGTGGTGGCACGAGAATTGGCGCTGAGGTCAGCAACCCCTTCAACTTGGTTAAAGCTTCCTCCGCCTCGACGGTCCACACGAAGCGTTCTGTCTTCTTCAGCAGGCGGTAGAGGGGTAGCGCCTTTTCCCCTAGCCTCGAGATGAACCTGCTAAGGGCGGCTAGGCAGCCTGTCACCTTTTGTACGCCCTTGAGGTCTCGAATTGGGCCTATCCTCGTGACTGCTGAGATTTTTTCAGGGTTGGCCTCGATACCTCGCTGTGAGACAATGTAGCCGAGTAGCATGCCTCGAGGCACACCGAAGACACATTTCTCGGGGTTGAGTTTCACATTCTTGGCCCGGAGGCGCTCGAACGTGGTCTCGAGGTCGCTGATGAGGTCCCTGACTTTCTTGGTCTTCACCACGATGTCATCGACGTAGGCCTCAACGGTTTTGCCTATGTGTTCGCCAAAGATATGCTGCATACAACGCTGATACGTTGCCCCGGCGTTTCGAAGGCCGAAGGGCATTGTAACGTAGCAATACATACCAAAAGGCGTGATAAAGGAGGCAGCGAGTTCGTCGGATTCTTTCATCTTAATCTGGTGGTAGCCGGAATACGCATCGAGAAACGAAAGTACTTCACACCCCGCAGTGGAATCGACAATCTGATCTATTCTAGGCAAAGGAAACGGAACTTTTGGACATGCTTTATTCAGACCAGTGTAATCTACACACATCCGCATTTTCCCGTTCTTTTTCTTGACTAATACAGGGTTAGCTAGCCACTCGGGGTGGAATACCTCCTTGATGAATCCAGCCACCAAAAGCTTGTGCACCTCCTCGCCGATGATCCTACGCTTCTCTTCGTCGAAGCGGCGTAGGCGTTGCTTCACCGGTCTGGACCCGGCCTGGATCTCCAAGGCGTGCTCGGCGACTTCCCTCGGTATGCCTGGCATGTCCAAGGGACTCCACGCAAACATGTCAACGTTTGCGCGGAGAAAGTCGACGAGCACTGCATCCTATTCGGGCCCGAGGCCGGCGCTGATGGCCAGCGTCCCGCCATCGGCCGAGGTCGGGTCGACGGGTACTTGCTTGGTGTGCTCTGCCGGCTCGAAGGTGCCAGCGTGGCGCTTCGCTTCCGGGGCCTCCTTGGTGGCCAAGGCAGCCAAGGCCTCGAGCGAGTCGAGGTGGACGTTGGCCTCCCCACGCTCCACGCACTCCACGTCGCACTGGTACGCGTGCTCGTAGGAGGTGTCGATGGTGATGACTCCTTTCGGCCCTGGCATCTTAAGCTTCAAGTATGTGTAGTTGGGGACCGCCATGAACTTGGCGTAGCCGGGCCTGTCGATGATGGCGTGGTAGGTCCCTCGGAACCCGACCACCTCGAAGGTGAGCGTCTCTCGGCGGAAGTTGGCCGGCGTGCCGAAGCAGACGGGCAGGTCGATGCGCCCGAGGGGGTGGGCCTTCTTCCCTGGTACGACTCCGTGGAACCCCCCGACGCTGGGTCGGAGCTGGTCCCTCGAGATCCCCACGAGGTCGAGGGTCTCGAGGTATATGATGTTGAGGCACGAGCCCCCATCCATCAATACCTTGGAGAACCATACGTCAATGATGACGGGATCGACGACGAGGGGGTACGCCCCCGGATTCACAACGTGGTTCGGGTGGTCGTCACGGTCGAATGTGATCGGCGCGTCAGACCAGTCGAGGTACCGGAGGGCGTCGTGGCAGAGTGCAAAGACCTCTCGACGCTCCTTCTTTCTCTCCCGGGCCGAGAGCCCGACGGTTGGGCCCCCGTAAATCATGAAGCAGTCGCGCACTGGGGGGAAGTCCGCGTCCCCGTCGTTGCGTCGATTGTTGTCCTTACCCTGGGGCACGTCTTCCTTCTTGTCGCCAAGCTTGGAGTAGAAGCCCTTCATCAGTCGACAGTCCTTTAGCTTGTGATTCACGGGCCCTTTGTGAAAAGTGCAGGGGTCCTCGAGCATCTTATCAAAGACAGCCCCTTCAGGTGGGCCTCGATGCTTCTTGTGCTCGAGGGCAGCTGCGAGCACCTCTTCGTCGTCGTAGTCGTCGGCGTCGCGCTTCGCCATCTGACCTTTGCCCTTTTTCTTCTTCTTTCTGCTATTGTTGTTCTTGATGTCGTTACCCTTGTTGGAGCCCTCCGGTGTGGCCACCACCTTGCCCTTGTCCGTGGAGCGACCGAAAAAGGCCCCCACTGCCTCGTCACCTGAGGCAAAGCTGGTGACACGATTCATCAGATCCTTGACCGTCCTGGGACGGTAGCGTCCTAGCTCGTGGACTAGCTCTTGGCACGTCGTGCCCGCGAGGAATGCTGAGATGACATCCTCGTTGGGTACGTGGGGGAGCTCGAGGCGCTGCTTCAAGAATCGTCGAGCGAAGTCGCGGAGGGACTCGTCCGCCGCCTGCCTGCAACGTCGCAGATCCCAGGGGTTGCCTGGGCGCACGCAAGTTCCCTTGAAGTTCCCATCGAAGACCTTGACTAGGTCGGCCCAGTCGTGGATCCGATCCGGCGGGAGCCCCTCGAGCCACCGTCGGGCAGTGTCCGAGAGGTAGAGTGGGAGCTGGCGTATGATGGTGCGGTCGTCGTTCTTTGCTCCACCCAGCTGGCAACCTAGGCGAAAGTCGGAGAGCCACAGCTTGGGCTCGACCTCCCCGTCGTACTTTACGATGTTGGTCGGTGGTCGGAAGCGGTCGGGGAGAGTCGAGCTGCGAATGGCCCGGCTGAAGACCCTGGGGCCCGGAGGCTCGAGGGCTTGTCGTTCCTCGTCGCTGTCGTATCGCCCCCCCTCGATGGGCGCTATAGCCGCGCTCCTCGGCACCTTTATCCTTGCGCCGTCGATTGATGTCGTTGCGGGCGTCGTTGGGGTCCCGAGGCGGCCGGTTGTCGACGATCCGCTCCCGGATTGGCCTGGCTCGAGAGGCGTCCGGCTGGTGGACGGATACCTCGCGCTCGTTGCGGGGCGCCTCTGCTGGCTTCCCTGGGGCCGCCCCGCACCGATGCGAAGCCGAACTCTCGGCCTGCTGCACAGCGACCGTCTCGAGGAGGTTCTTTACTTCCCCGAGCATGCGCCTAGCGTCAGGGTTGGAGACGGCGGGCAGATCGCGGAGCAACATCGCGACCGCCACCACGTTCTGTCCTACCCGAGGGAATCGCACCTCGGGGCGTGCTGGCACTTCATCCTCGAGTATCTGCCGGTGGACTTCTCGAGCTCGGCCACGAGCGCCAGTGCCTCGAGGCTGAGCTTGCTCTTGCGCGAGGGTTTGCTCAAGCTGCAGCAGGCGCTGCCGGTCTTCCTCGGCCTTGGCGATTGCCTCCCGAAGCTGCGCGAGCTGCGCCGCCCGGTCGTCGTTGTGCTGAGGTGGTGCGTTCGGCGCTGGGAGCTCGTTCCTTCTCCGGACATGTGATCCTCCCGCCGCAGCCACGTCGTTGGTGTTTTCGAGATCGAGCGCCGGCCTGTTGTCGTCGCCGTCGTCCTCGGTGTCGTCCACGATTCCCTCGAGCTAGAAACACTCCCTGGTGGGATCCCAGAGATCGGGGTCGTGGAAGTCATACTCGTCGGAATCGGAGCCATTGATGTCACGCCGTCCGGGTCCGCGCTGGGACTGCAGGTCGCGGTGCCACTCTCCGATGGTGGCTCGCCGGGGCGGCTCGATGACCCGCGAGAAGCCGCGGTCGACGTGCGCGGGGTAGACGATCTCCAGGTTGGCGCTGGCCCGCAGGAGCACACCCGGAAGCTCCTCCCGCTCCGCCTCCTCCCGCCCCTGACGACGCCCGTCGAGGTGGGGGGCGTGGGTGGCCGCAGAGTTGTTGAGGCCGAACGGGGGTCGCTGTCGTTGGGCGCGGTAGATCCCGTGCGGGAGGAAGTCGGGTGGTGACGGAGGAGCGTGGACTGGGGGCCTCTGGCCAGGCTCCCAGTCCGTGCGCATGACGAACGCGAACTCGTTCGGAGAGCGCGCGCGCGCCCTAGAAGTCTCCGACCGCACGCCGGGCAGGTTTCCTCTCGGGGGCTCTGCGTCGGCGGCGGGGAAGTGGGTGTACGTCGCGGGCGCCACATGTGCGGGGCGATGATGGTGACGACGGCACCGCTCACGAGGTGGCGACGCGTGATGGTGCGGGCGACGCGCCACACCTCCTGCACGGGGTGGCGTGACGCGCCCTCCGCTCGGGCCCTCCGTGGAGAGTAGGGTCAGCTCGTTGCCATTGCCGGTGGCCAGGAACTCGAGGCTCCCGAACCAGACAAAGGCACCAGCGGAGAACGAAGGAGCGGGAGAAGCCATCTAGGAAACAACGAGAAGTCGACTCGACACGCGAAGGCCCCTACCTGGCGCGCCAACTGTCGGTGTTTCTACCCCGGGGGTATGACACCAACGAGTAATGTGATCGCGTGTTCTCTTCCTAGATGGTGATGCGAGGTGACACAAGATTTATCCTGGTTCGGGCAAAGAAGGCCCTACGTCCCGCGGGGGAGGGAGGTTCTTGTATTACTTGCACCGAGATGCTTGTACAGAGGCGGATACAAGCTCGCTGAGCGTGGACCGGGGTCCGGGCTAGCTGGTGGGAGTGTGCGTGGGAGAACTTGTGTCGCGTAAGCCTGTCTCTCTCCCGCGAGAAGGGCCCCGGCGTCCTCTTTTATAGAGTAAGAGGAGGCCGGGTTACATAAGGGATGATACAGGAGCTTGGGCGTACGTCGCCCAATGCGACGGAGGGTAGGAACTCTGTCTTGTCGAAGTTATTGCAGCCGTCATGGGGGTTGCTGTTACCGCGCCCTTGAAACGTGGCTTCCATCCCGGGCGTGGGCGTGGAGACGTGGAGGTCGTGCGGCCCCCATCCTGGTTCGTACGGGACGTGGCGATGCCCCTCCGGGTCTTGGGGTACCTGTCCTCCAATCACATATCAGTAATAAGGACTCGAGGGGCGCCGAGCCGGCCTCGAGGTGGCGCCTATGGAAGGCTCGAGCTCTCACAGGTATGGGCAAGTCCCGGAGAACTTGGTCGTACAGCAAGAACCCGGGCCTCGAGATATGACCGGAGCGTGCTATAGTGCGGGGTATGGATAAACAGTGCTGTACTTGTGTCTTTTTACCCATGCTGGCGGTAAAAAGGAGATTTGACTACGGCTTTGGTTCACTGTGGCACACGTCGCGTTCCAGGGGACGTGACCGGAGTTGGTGGATGCATTAAATGCGTAGTGTGGGGTTGGCATCCGATGCTTGGCGCTGTTCGAGGGTTAGGTCTCCGGGTCAGAGTGGCTCGTGGTCCCTTGCATGGGGTCTCGAGATTGGTGCACGGTTGTGGTGGACTCGAGCTCCCCGCGCCGAGGCTCGAGGGCTAAAGCTGCCACGAGGTGGTCTGAGGGGCTTTCGGCGGGCCTAGGCTCCTCCCGAGATGGGCCGGTGTTGTGGACCTCGTTAGGTTGGTTAGGCTAGTTGGGCCTTCTGTTAATTGGTGTTCTAGGCTCAGCCTATTTGTTTTGCGTTGATCGGGGGTACCCCTTTGGTGTTCCCCCGACACAATACGATGGTGTATTTGGCCATTTATACGAAATACATATGGACCTTCACCTTTGTTTATAGTTTTGTCAATATTGCCACCCATAGAAGTAAAAGTAAACATATTGTTATATTGTCTTATCTTTTGATAGAAATGATTAGATAGATTATTTTCTCTATGATGAATGAGCATGGAAAGGAATTCAGGTGGTTCATTATATCGTGGTATTATGATATCTCCATATTTGCAACAATTAGAATATAGAACCTGTATGGGTTGTTGCTTTCTCTTTGTCCGAACCATTTTTGCACATATATATGTATACAAAAGTATCTACATGTATAGTCAACAAGTGTTTAGAAAATACCCATAGCCAGAATTAGTTAGATCTAAATCCAGTAAAAAATGAAGTATAAACTAACAAAGGCTATTGATAAAAATTGTAATAAGTAAAACATGAGAAGTTTTGAAAAACTGAATTATACCCATAGCAAGAATTAGTTAGACCTAAATCTAGTAAAAAATGAAGTATAAACTAACAAAGGCTATTGATAAAAATTGTAATAAGCAAAACCTGAGAAGTTTTTAAAAACTGAATTATAAAAGGGTACAATTATTGTGAATATAAAGTTTTTTTTATCATTGGTGTATTTGAGTTGTGATCTTGTTGCCGTGTGGGTTTTACATCCTCGAGGGATTCAGAGGTGAAGTCACGGCTGCTGGCCATTTCTGTGGATAGGAAGGATGTGGACAAATGGGTCGACTAAAACCGATATTGTCAAAGTTGCATGATCTCAGTTGGGAAACGGAAAACCCTGAGTTAGTGCATGGTGGTTGATCTAAAGTTCATCCTGTTGGCTATATTTTGCTTTTAAATATTGTTGTTGGTATTGCAGTTTGACAATGTATAGAAGAAGGTGGTGGAGATAAGTGGAAGGGATGCAAAAGAGGTTAGGGTCGCTGCTTGCCCCTATAGAATTCACCCGTTGGGAGTTTTATTCCAATCTGATCAGTTTGAAGATAACTCAGTAGTGGACAAAAGGAATCCTATATGTACAGTTCCCCCTTTAATCTTACGTTAGCAAAACAGTGATATATGCAATCCATTTGTTCACCCTTTTGGAGCTTTTATTTAATATTGTTACTTTGAAAATAACTCAGTAGTGGATAGAAAGAATTTGAGGGGAGAGGGGAAGAAGAATGATCTATTTTAGATTAGGGTTTAATTAATATGAAAATCCTATGTATGTACAATTTAGCAAAACATAGAGAAAGATATAGTGCTGAAGATCGGAAAGAAGATGAACGTCATTTATATGTTAGTACGTACCTTTGATTTGTAGGTGCAATTCTTTATGAGGCCTCAACAGGAATTATGATGAAGCCACTTAGAGGATTTCTGGCGATCTGAGTTTTCTTATCCTTTTGTAGTGAAGGAGAGAGCGTTGCGAAGTATATAGAGCAAATGTGCTACCTATGATAGCGTGTGGCGTTTGGAATCTTTGGTTAAAAAGAAAACCCTGATATATAGTGCTGTGGTGTTTGGAATATGGACAGCCGCACCACCGTTTTTTCCGTATATATTAAAAAGAACCCCCTCGATGCATCTGGAAGTGAGACAGTTGCACGCGATGTGCATAGGTTACCACGCCCGCTGACTGTTATAGTGTGGTATGATTGCACGATCCAATGGCCGAGAAAAGGAGATGTTATGACTCTATCGGATCTGACGGTCGAGAAATAACAAGATGACGTGGCCCTATTAGAATACTTTCTTTTGGAAGCAGGATTCCTATATAGAGATATGTACTAAAAAAACCTCATGACCACATTTTTTTTTTGTAGATGCCGCATTTCTAACTCCACTTGGTGTGCGCTAAGAGTCATTTTTATGTGGGAACGGTTTCTATAGTGTCAGGTACCAAATTATGGAAAAGTTCATTATGAAAAACTCAATATATATATCTAAACAATAGGCCTATATATGTTTGCAGCAGGTATCGCTTGGGCGATTTGGAGAAACAGAAATGTCGTGGCAATTCAAAAGAAAATCCCAAAGTTATTCTTCTGAGATTTTGCTTTTGGATTTTATTGAGAAATATGGAGCCCATTGTTAGGGGATCAAGACACGGGAGAAGGTTGATGTGTGGTGCCAGGAAGCATCCTCGCCTGGCTGCCCGACTTCAAGCCACTCACTATCAACTTGCGTTGCGCTACTGATGTTGGCGACTTAGAGTAGTTTTGTGTTTGATCTAGTGTCCAGTTTTTAGTCTTTCGGATTGGTTTATGTAAACTGTCAATAACCGCCAAAAAAATTCGAAAACGTTAGGGAATTTCATGTTTTCAGTAATGTGTGATGCTTACTTATTGGTAGCTGCTTGTCTCCTCCAACAGTATTACATTTTCCTTGCATTAGAGTTCAATATAAACAAGCTGTACCAACTTTCCTCCATACATGTGATATTGTCCATGCCTCCGCTATATTTGATTACTTTCTCCGTCTCTAGTCTCTAAATAACTATCGTTCTCATTTCTCGAGAAATAACTTCGACAAATTTTATACAAAAATATTAATATTTATGGTATATAATTAATATCATTAGATATGATAGATCATTGAATCTATTTTCATCTTAAATTTATTTGAAGATACAAATGTGTTACACATATTTTCTACAAATCTGGTCAAACTTACGACACGAAAACCCAAAACTACAGTTATTTAGGGACGGAGAGAGTCTATCTCAGCTTCAATTTCTATTTCGAATACAGATGTATGAGGGGCCGGTGTAGTGTCATTAATGCTTGAGATGTCAACATGGAGCTCCGTGGTCGTTGGGGGCAACCAAGATGGTGGCCGTTCAGTGTCTGTCTCTGTGGCTGTGGCTTCAGATTGGTCACCATGCTCCTCTATTGGTTGTCCACTGTTTGTCTCTATGGCATCAGATTGGTCACTATATTGTTGGCCGCCTATTCCAAACATCCATCCAAGGAACTGCCGGAGCCAACTTATTCCATATATTCCACTACTACACGTTTCATTAACCGAGACACCACCCTGTAGACGTCCGAGGCGGGCAAAGGACGCCCGCCTTGGTTAATATTTAACCGAGGCGGGCAACTTGGAACGCCTCGGTTAATATATTAACCGAGGCGGGCAATGGAAGTCAACCGCCTCGATTAACACTAATTAACCGAGGCGGTTCCTTTAAATCGCCCGCCTCGGTTAATGGGTGTTAACCAAGGCGGGCTTTTGTTATTTGCCCGCCTCGGTTATTCTGTGGCTATAAATGCACAACGCCGCCGCCCCACCTTCCCCTTCCTCACGACTTCTCCACCATTGTTGACAGGTTTTGAGGTCCCAAACCCTCAAAAATATCTATTTTTTGGTGGGGGAAGTTTTACAGTTTAATTGTGTCAAATTGTTGACCGCAGGTGATTATATGTTTGACTCTAAACCTCTCTCTTTTAATTTTCTCTTGTCTTCTTAGATTTGGGTGCTCTCTAGATCTAGATCTAGATCTATAATTAATTTTCTTTAATCTGCTTTTTGTATTGTCTTTTTGCTATAGGTTTTGCTTGCATAATGGAGAGGTCCGAGTGGATGTACAGGTCATCAAGATTAGATTTGTCATACATAGGCCATGTTAAAAAGTTTATTGTCACTGCTCGGAAACACAGTCAAAGTGTGAATCCACAAGGACGACGTATCATCTGTTCGTGTTCAAAATGCAAGAACCTTCTGTTGCATGAAGACAGTGTTGTGCAGTCTCATTTGATCAGGTATGGTTTTGTTCCAGATTACACAGTCTGGAGGTTTCACAGTGAAACAGATGTTAGTATCACTGTATCCGGAGATAGCTCGTCAATGACGATGATGGCGAATGCAAACCACGATGGAGGAGACCAAGAACCGCCAACTACCGGTGATAATGTTCGTGATTACCTCATCATGGACGATTTAGTGCAAGACATGGCCGATGGCGGGGATGATGCAGATGATGGTGAGAGGGTTCGTACGATGGAGCCTGAGGATGTTGAGCTTTTTGAGAAAATTGCTAACAACCTTGATGAGGACGACATTCTATTTGGGAGCCCTAGGTGGCTTGAGAATTTTAGAGAGATGAAGCAGGCGACAATTGATCCGCTATATGAGAACTGTCCGAAGCAGTGGACGGCGTTGCGTTTTAACCTCCAAATGCTCATGTTGAAGGCTCGACATGGCTGGTCAGACACTAGCTTCAATGAGCTCTTAAGTATCCTTGGTACCACATACCCAACGCCTAACAAGGTGCCCGCTAATACGTATCGAGCGAAGAAGCTTATCCGGCCAGTGTCAATGAATCTTAGAAAGTTTGACGCCTGCCCTAGCCATTGCATCTTGTACCGTGGCCAGTATGAGAGCTTGGTGAGTTGTCCGCACTGTGGCGCGAGTCGATACAAGAAGAATGCCGGCTGTCGCGCAGATGCGAATGATGAGGTAGTCTCGGGTGGGCCAAAGAAGAAGGCAAACAACAAGAATGTCGGTTGTCACGCAGATGCAACAAATGATGAAGAAGAAACTGGTTACACGCAGAGGAAAAGTACTGCCCTATCGATGTGGTACCTGCCCATGATCGATCGCTTGCGGTGTATTTTCGGGAACCCTGAGGATGCCCAGCTGATGTCGTGGCATGCTTCTGGTGATCGCACCAAGGGTGATGGCAAACTACGACACCCTTCTGATGCCCAACAATGGAAGCATTTCGACACGACATTCCCAGAGTTTGGCAAAGAGGCACGAAACGTGAGGTTCGCGCTGAGTACGGACGGAATGAATCCGTTCGGGGACCTAAGTAGCTCACATAGCACTTGGCCAGTAATTCTTACCATCTATAACCTACCTCCATGGCTGTGTCAGAAACGCAGGCATCTTCTATTGACCATGATTATTTCAGGCCCAAAGCAGCCTGGGAATGATATAGATGTGTTCCTGGATCCGCTCATGGAGGATATGAAGAAACTATGGGACGAAGGGGTTAAGATGATGGACGCATCGCTAAGAAAGGAGTTTACTCTAAAAGCCATCATTTTTGTAACCATCACTGATTACGCTGGGCTCTTTTCACTTTCAGGGCAGATAAAAGGAAAGAGCGGTTGTGCAGATTGCATCGATGGTACCTGCTATGTCTACCTCAAAGGATCCTGCAAGATGGTGTACATGCGGCACACACGATTTCTTGTCAGAAGTCACAGGTACCGGCAAGCTGTGATGAATAAGTACTTTGACAACAAGGACGAGGACCAACGTGACGAACCGCCGCGGACAAGGTATGGTGAAAAGGTGTGGGACATGGTGAAGGAGATGGAGGTCAAGTTCGGGAAGAAGAAAAAAGAGGATCCGGAGGGGGCCAAAAAAAGGAAGAGGAAGCGACCATTTGTGAACTACAGGGCTGGCAAAACAAGTCATTCAACAAAGAGACCATAACTTGCATTGTTGCGGACATTTGTTCATTCCTCATGCACCATTGCGTGCATGAGGGTGGAAGGTTCTTCAACATGGAAAGCCCGTTAGCGGATGACGACAAGTATGAGAGCCTCCGAAAGTGGAGCACCCATCTGAACATCAAGGATTACATGTTGCCAGACATATAATTTTTAAAATATTGAATTATAAAGTTTAATGCATGTAATTGAACAATGATACGTTGTTGTGACATATATGTACTCGAAGGAGTACTGCTAGTTGAACGAATGTGTTTGTGACTTTATTAATTGTGTCTTTGCTTCCAACGTGAAAAGGAAATTCAATTTCGATTTTAAAACAATTTTTTTAAAATTGTAAAACAATTAACCGAGGCGGTCACCCTTACGAAACTGCCTCAGGTTAATATTTTATTAGAGGCGGGCGCGTTACATTAACCGCCTCTGTTAAAGTATTAACCGAGGCAGTTGCTTTAAGTTGCCCGTCTCGGTAAAAGTATTAACCGAGGCGGTCTCCTAGCCCGCCTCGGTTAAGTTTTGATTAACCGAGGCCTATGGTCCGAGGCGGACGGTTTGCCCGTCTCGGTTAATCTATTTTGCCCGCCTCGGTTAAGCTTTCTGTAGTAGTGTTCTTGCAAGGACTATTGCTACGGCAGATACAAGCATTCATATATTAATATGTATGACATAATATACATTTTTTGTGTAAAGGACAGTAAAAATTGAAACAAAACTATGTATTTATTTGTAGCCAACGTTTTGACACTTGTGATAAGCTCAGTGAGCTTGAGGGTTTTAGATCTCATCACTTACCGAAGAATATTACTGCTAGCCCCTCGTTGGCAATATGGATCCACATGCTGATCCAACTAACATCCATACTCCACCTGAGTTGGAATGCAAACTATCAAAACTTGCAACCAAGAACAAAAAACAACATGCTATTCCAATGTATTCATTTCTGATCAGATATATATATATATATATATAGGACTCCGCTATTTGGAGCGCAACGCTCTAAATACTATTTAGAGCATGGCGCTAGACTACCTACGATGCACCAACAGCCCATCCATGACCGTAAATAGTTTACTCCGCAACCATAAAAGTTTTCTCTGCCTTCATCAATATCTGATCCCGTAACCGTAAAATTGCTTCAATGGTGCCAGGGTCTACTTGCCTGACATGCATCCACAACTTAATTAACCGTAACCGTAAAAGAGATTGTTCGGCATGCTTCCACAACTTAATTAACCGTAAAAGCATAAAAGAAAGGGAACAATGCGTGACGCCCTGACATGTATGTTTCCACATCCAACAGTAAAAGGAAGGTGCAGCCTTTGATTTTTGTCTTTTATTATTCGTATGCTGAGACTATTTTCATTTGGATGACCGATGATTTATCAAAAGTGACTTTTAACCGTAATTTACCTATAGTTATAAGAAAGTCCATGATTTGTTTCTTTCTAATAATGTCCTATAATTATGGGATTAATTAATATGATTCTTTATAAAGTAATAAATAATCAAAATTTAGGATTACTTACGTTTCAGATTCTTTTTCACTAATCAAGCAATTTATACTAATCGAACAGTAATTTACATAAATATCTCTGAACGTTTTTTAGCAAACTCCTTTTTTTTCTCGAACCGTAAAAACGACCATCCGGAGATCAAAACCATAAATTCAAATAGTAACAATTCCTCATATTAGTAATATATTACAATTGAATTTTAGATTACTATTAAACGTTCATAGTAGTAGTTATTAGTTTTTTTTCTACCGCAATGAGATAGTGAAATATTTGGAATAAGTTGTAATTGTTTGCTGCTGTAAATATTGTCACAGATTTAGAAGGACGGTTAGTAAACGAATGAGTATGATTCTGTTTTTTGAGAAGTAATTATAAATGATGTTTAAGTAGTAAATATTTTTAAACTAGGATCAAACAATGAGTAGTAATTTTTCAAAAAATATAATTTGAATAAAACTCAGAAATACGTTGGTAGTAATTAATCACTAGTAACCGATCAATTTCAATTATCAGAGAAAAAACGACAGTATGGTAAATTCTTCTTTAAGATTCTGGTTTCTAATTATAGGGACTTCCACTAGTAGAAACATTGGAAGGTACAGAATACAAAGATTGCAATCTTTACATAACTCATCTTTACATCCAAAGATTAGATCGAGTCATTTGCAATGAGAAAAGACAAATCAATTTCTGAATCTGCACACATGTAGGGATGGAGCTCATACACCATCTCCAGAATGGAAACAGAGTTGAGAATAGAAACAGAGAAGGAAAAAGAAATAGAGGCGGCATGCCGACATTTGTCTGGATTTTGCTAGCCAATGAATACACCAAGAAAATTGAAGAAAATCTCAAAAATCATCATTGTTGTTAGGGATGAAAACGGACGGAATTTTTCCCGTTCCGAACCGACCGTTTTTCTATATTTGACCCGTCCGTTTCCGTATTTTCGGAAAAGTTCGGAAACGGTACAGAATCCGGAACGGAGTTTTCCGGAATCGGATCGGAAGTAGAAATGATGTTTTTCTGTCCGTATTTTCGGAATTCCGTATTCGGTCGGAATTTTTCCGGATTTGAATCCGGAATTTTACCGGATTTCATAGGATTGACTTCTTTTATTTGAAAAATTAATATCTTTTTATTCCTAGCTCCAAATATATCAAATAATATATCCGTTTCGATCGGCTCGACGAGCTCTTCGCAATGGTGTACTCTAAATATTAAGTACTAATTTATTTTTAGCAAATATATCTACATATATATATAAAAGATAAGAACTAAAGTGATTCTGACAACATGGATGATGAGGCATAGCTGTGATTTGTGAAAAATATATCCATGTCGCTGTCGAAATATTCTCTTCTACATATGTTACATTATCAGGGTCATTGTATGTGATTGTATTTGTGAGTATAAAGATTTACGGTATTCCGGTTTAATTTTCCGGCTTCCGACCGTTTCCGATGAATTTACTTCCGTATCCGTTCGTTTCCGAAGATCCGTATATCCCGATTCCGTTTCCGAACCCGCATTTTCTGAACCCGCCCCCGTTTCTGCCGAAGAATATAGAAATGGAAGTAGAAATGAGGTTTTTCCGTCCGTTTACGTCCGTTTTCATCGCTAATTGTTGTGGCTGGACTCCGTGCTCCCGTCTTCTCATGGGAGGTCCCGAAGAAAGACCTACGAAGGGGCAAAATTAGTGACAAAATAAAAAAAATAAGAAAGCCGGAGGATGCCATTCGCGTGCTTGCCGCACTGCCACCGGGGACACCAACTACGAGGGACATGCCAATGGAGAGAAGCGAGCCTACCTGCACGGATCCAGTGCTGGGCTCGCCATCGAAATTAACTAGATGACCGGATCTACCAATTGCAAGGCGCTCGCTTCGCTGTGCAGAGGGCTGCTGGGCACCGTAGGGTCACCGACTCACCGGCGAGGTCGAGTTCTCGCCAAGCCTTGATGTTGCCCTCGCAGAGCCCTGTCGGCCTCCGTGGCCATCGCGAACCTCGCCGCCGCCAGCAAGGGAGGGATCTGGTCGCGTGAAAGAACACACCGCCACACCACCACGGGAGGACGAATTTGCTGGGGGCCGCGGCTGCCAGGCGAAAGAAGGAGCGGCCGACAGCTTGGTGGAGGAGGCGCCGGCGGCCGCTGGTGCGGGAGGAGGCGTCACCGGGTAGCAGATCTGCCACCGTCACCTCCGTGGACTGAATCCTCCTTCATCATCCATGGACAACGCTTCCCACAAGAAAAAAAAAGAATCACTGTCACCGGGGGCTGGCCACAAGATCCATAAGCTACCTGCAGAAAAGAAGGAATCACTGTCACCGGGGCCTGGCCGCGCCGCCAGATGTGGCTGCCGGTGGGAAGGAGACGGATGTACGGAGGCGAAAGGGCCGCCGCCACCACTCCTGTGCCACGCGTGAGATGTGGATGGAGTGGAGAGAGAAAGTAAGACCAATAAATGAGTGGGCGATTAGGTTTAGAGTGTTTTATATGCAAAAAAAAATTAAATAGACCATAAATCACGGAGAATATTTTACTACGCGGACAAAAGATCCAGCAGGTCAGAGTTTACGGTTGGGGGGTGGTTAGAGACCTAGAGTGAACGAAACAATTATTATCAATACGTGAATGAACAATGGTAGTAAAATTTACGGTTGCGGGATTATCTATTACTCTTGCGGACTAGTCTATCCTGAAACACGATTAGTAACAACATTTATGGTTGCGGGATTAGACTGGTATATCATACCAAAACTGGATGGTGCTCTAAATAATATATATATATATATATATATAGAACTGTTATTTAACTCGCAGCACTCTAAATAATATTTAGAGCGTCCGTCAATCCTCCGGCACTTATGTAATCATAAATAGTAAGCCTAATAGTAAATACTTTATATGATTTTCAAACTAGATAGAGCAAAACCCGAAACCGTAAATAGGAACTCCAAATAGCACCGGCTCGGATCTTGTATCCGTAAAATATATTACTGGTAATCAATCGGTAATACGTGCAGCCCTTTAGACAATATATAAATACCTAAATCCTAGTTTTTTTCTTTATTATCTTATAATCATCTCTCCCCACCCGATTTGCAAGAGCGCAGCAGCGGCGGGTTCGACGGCGCCCCTCCCCGCAGGCACGGCGGCGCCGCAGCGTTGACTTCTTCGTGGTGGCGGCAATGACAACCCGCAGATCTGGTGGCGGTTGCTCCTCCTCGACCGCGTTCACGGAGTAGCGGCGGCAGCTTGGCACCGTCCCTCTCCACCAACTAGGTGGTCGCACGCCCTTCCCCTTCACCTCGCTGGTGGATCCCGCGGATCCAGTCGGGGAGGCAGTGGGTAGCATCTCCGTCTACCCCGTCCGGCGGCGTCTCCACCGTCTGCGTCTGTGTCCTCCGCGGCGATGGTCACATGGTCGTGGTGTGAGGCCCCGTCCCCGAGCCCAGATCTGGGATGCCGTAGACCCGAGCCTACCCACCACGGCGTGCAGCGATGCTCCACAAACCTCTGGTAGGTTTCAGTATGTGTTGGATCGGGACCAAAGTAATGTAGTTTGGTTTCAATTTGTGTTGATCTCATTCTTTTTTTTCTTCCCTATTTCCCCTAACAGACAAAGATTGGAACTGGAATTGCGTGGAACTGGGCTCCGGCTTGCGTGGGTAACAACATAGGTGGCGGATCCAGTCATCTAGGTCGGGACGAGCAAGATCCAGTCATCCAGGTCATCATCCCCATCGGGCGGCCATCTGGGATTTCCTCGACACTGCATACATGTTTTGGTCGTGCGTCTGCATACCCCAGGGGTGTCCGCCATTAGATGCGAGGCCCCTTCTCTCCATCGTAGATGTGAGGCCCCTTCTCTCCATCGGCATGTCACTGTATGTGTAGGTAAGATGAAGTCAAATTTCAATTCCTCGTACCCACCACTATAAGCCCACAATTGATCATCTTTTGAATTCGATTACCATAGAGTCTGCTTGTTGTACGTACAACATATATAACTCTACAGCTGGTCACTAGTACAGACTTAAAAAAAGAATTTTGAACTAGTCTGATTTGGAAAAGATTATGTCTTCTGGTATTATTTATTAATCCTTATTGATTCTGGCAGCAAGTTTTTTTTCTTCTTTTTTGCGAAAACTGGTTTTCTTTCCTGTTACCTATAGGATTTCATTAGGTGTTCTTTACTTGATTGATGTCGTAATTGTTCACTGCTGATAATTGTTTGAATGATTGCAGATTGACATTTCAGATGAGAAAAGAGAGGTAATACAGAATGATCAGATCAAACAGCCTAATCTAATGTCATTTTTTTAGACGAAAGAAGAATTATATTAAATTATAGCTGGGTACATCATCGTATTACAAGTGCTCTGGAAAAAACATGTATCCAGAAACTGATTTTCATCTAAATTATACCCACACTGTGAAAGGCTTAAACTCTCAAATCCAAACCTGTTTGACGCTTCGTATAGATGACCGCACAGGCAAATACTCGGCAACAATTGTTTTCGGCCTGAGAACAGATGCCCAACGGACGGCCAACATTCGTGCAGGCGGAGCTGAGAAACTTCTTCTTCTTCCTTATGTCTTCCTCCTTCTTCTTTCTGTCACCGAAGAATGAGGAAGACTGATCTGAAAATTATTCTCCCTGGTCCTTCATCGTGGCCAGATCCAACCACAACAAAACGAAGAAGGGACCGGAGAAAATTATTCCATGGCGGCGACATCATCTCCGTCTTGATACCGAAGCCCGGAAACAAAAGTCTCCATGTTGCCTTATTGATGTAGATGTTGACGTCGAAGTTGTCGCCTTCATCTTCAACAGAGCCACCATGGAGAGACCGGATCCATCCTGCCTTCTCGCCGTCGCCGGGAAGAAGGGGAGGAAAAACATCCCAATACCAAAGACCTTGCCATAGAGAAACTCTAACTCTAGATGACTCGATCTACTAGAAAACTTATTAAAAACGATGAATCCCCACTCCCTCCGACCTTCGGCGAGATACCGGAGGGGGAGGGAGGGGGACCAACGGTGAAAAAGATGGAGACGGCGGCGGCGGCTCACAAGTCACACCCTAGGGGCAGCGGCGGCTAGGAATATTATCGTGCCTAATCTAATGTCATTATGTAATTAATATTACCTCTCCCGAGCATCACATTGTTTTCATCTACACTCCGCATCTAGTAGTAGTAATCTTTACCGTTTATTAGTAGCAATTCTTAATATTTTCTTTAGTCTATAATTTTACTACTGCAACTGTAATTTCTTTGAAGATTAGAACTATTCCGGTGTGTGGGAATATACACATTTGGAACAGCAATTTAAACTATGTAGTATTTTGTTTTTTAACCAAAATTGTCTTGTTGCAGGTTGTAGTAGTAGTATTTGACTATGACTACAGACTACTTCTACTACTACCACCAAGACACAATGAAGATTGACGACTGCTCTGCTCAACAACTACCACCACTTCTACTACATTAGTTGTACACAAGTCCAAGTAGTAACATCCACACAGATTGTAATTATCCACACACACATATAGTTCCAGGGAGGATGAACATGCATTTATATGGTTTGAGAAATATTTTTTCACTATTGGCTAGATCAGTTATGATCAGGTGTTAATGTGTTATGGTTGCAGAGGCTCGATGATGCTTATCTAGCTGGATTTTACATGAAAATTGTGGTGCCTTCTTAAATGAAAGAGTGTTACTCCAGAATCATGCCACGTATCTCTAACAATGGACCCAAGCTATATAAATTTTATTACTATTGAAAAGAATCTTACTACTAGTTTCCAGAAATGTTAATTTTATAAGTATAAATTTTATTACTATTGAATAATGTCTTACGGTTGCGCGTGAAATCTGCTGGACAGTTTTCATAGGAGAACTTTACTACTAATTACGCTTGCATCCACTGGCTCGGGATCTGAATATAAACAAATTGATACAAAAATATATTTATGCAAAGCCATCTGACTGACATTGAGAGACTAGTTCCTAAATTACTACTTGATTTGTGTATTTTTTTTTAAATTATTACGACTTCTTTACGCCAAATTAGAGTGAAAAAAAAATATCTTAATCGGTGATCTGATTTTCTGAATTTTGGGAAATAAATATTGATTATTTATTTTTATCCTTAATTATAGGTAAACTAAAGTTTGAACTCACGATTGGCAAGGATAAAACATCCGGCAAGCAAATAGAATTACGATCACACGCCGCCCTTCTTTTTTATGGTTGCAATGACAGTAATTATTTTCTTGTCACGGGAATTACAGTCACACAATGGCTCGGGTGCTTTTACGGTTGCAGAATGCTCCGAATTGATGACTGCATGCTAGCAGACACTGCAGTAGCCGTGTCAGATACATGCATGTACCATTGATTATTATATGAATATTATTTACGGTTGCGGGAGGTGCATGCGCGGTCGCTCGCAGCAGTTTCACAAAGCTGACGCTGTGACACCGGCGCTCTAAATAATATCAAGCGCGCTGCGCTCCAAATAGCACAGTGTTCGTTTTGGACAGCGACACGGTCTCTAAAGCGTAACTTTGATCACTTATTTCTTTAAAAATATTTGTTATAAAGTGGTATATATATACTTTTATGAAAGTACTTTTCAAGATACATTTATTTATATGATTTTTACATTTCTAAACTCAATAATTTAAAAGTTATTCATGATTTATATTCCCAATGTTTGACCGAAACCTTTTCCAAAACGAACTCTAATTGTGATATGGAGGGAGTATATATATATATATATATATATATATATATATATATTAACTTACTTTTCTAATGCATGATGTGTGTCCCAGCCGAGAAACGACATGCCAAAATACATGGAACCTATAGCGAAGATAAAATGGAAAAAGCCATACCCATATGGTATGTCATTTTCTGACGCTACATTCTTAAACTGCAAACATTCAAGCAATGAAATATTATTTAATTGGGGCAACACATTACATATATTGATTTGACGGTTTGTTTAATTTGAATGAAGAATATACCCGTACACTTTTATAGTCAGTGCCTGTCAAAAAAGCAGCTACCACAATATTGATCAGTTCAACAATAAAACCCTGCCAATGTTGAAATATTAATGAAATATCATTGTAGATAAGAACCATGGCATGATTAAGAGTGTACTTACAGTCATTATTTTCCAATTTTCACATGAACCAACATTTTCTTTTTTATTGCAACTTGTGTTCGGCTCACTGTTGAGGCAAAATTTCAGTCAAAGAAAACAATGAAGTTAGTTGTGTCATATGGAAAATGACTGCATGCAATCTAATAGCAGGCAGCAAAATCAATGTCACACCCCAAAATTTCTAATTTTGGGTTGTGCATAGAAAACACTAAATAAAATATATAATTTTGATATTTGTATAAAATGGATCAAGTTTAGTTTGAGGTAGCGCAACTTTAGTTATAGTAAAATGAGAATTTTTAAATTTTTGGTAAACTAATTTGATGAGTTTTTGTTTGATATGATGGTTGGTTGTTGTTTGACTTTGTGTTGTGAGCCGGTAGTGTTTTCAAAACACGTTTGGTAGGTTGTCTATCTATATCTAGTCCGTTTCTGCCTTTTTCCAAAATAAATTTATCGTTCTCAACTCTATCCTCATGTGAAACTTTTTCAAGATCCTTTTTCCTGTGCTTCAAACCACTTCTTTGAGTTCATCATGTTCCAAATTATCTCTGAGAATTTTTGTAGAATTTTCGGAGCCATCGAAATATTTTTCGTGGCTTAAATATCAATTCTGAACTTTTCTGGAATTATTTTAATCCTAAAATTAATTAGCTCCGAAAATAATAAATTCTAATCCTAATCCAACTTGGTCGAGTCGTCTCCTTCTCAGCATCACGTCGTTCCTACCCTAGGTCTTATATGAGCCGCCAGCCATCGTCCTCACCTCGCCGCCAACGCCGGAGCACATGCATCATGCGATGAGGCAACGACAATCACTTCTCGTCTTCTCCATGTCCGGATGTTGCTGCTTATCTCCGGCCAATCCTCCAACACCATCAATCTGCGGTTTGCCGTTGAAGTTCTGTTCGTTCACTGCCGCCGAAGTTCCGTTCATCCGAAGCTGAGCAGAAGCCGGACTCTTACCGGTATCATCCCATGGCCTGATCGTATATATACTCTGCTGCATGAATCAAGGGAAGTCGTTCCATCTTTGCAAGAAGTCCACCCACCGCTTAACCTATCCTGCTCCACCGTCCATCCTTGGCAGAAGTCCGGCCGTCGATCGTTGCTGGCCAACGCATATCTCCATGACGACAATTTGCTCTCTCTCCTGTTCAACCGCATCTAGCAACTACCACTCCACCATGCAAGTCTATTTGCACATCGTGATGCACTGATGCTTCTTGTTCAGTAGTCACAGTTACCACTTACCAGTTCCTTTCCAAAGCAGAAACATGTGCTATTTCCTCGGTCACCTGGACACCAGTAGCAAGCGTCCTGCATGCTTTGATTAAGGGTGAGACGCACATGCATCCTCTTATCTATTATTTTATTGATTAAAGATTATGCTGATGTCATACCTATCATTCATGCATAATACATCATCAATCTCAATCTATCTCCACGATCTGCTCAGTAAGAGAGGAGATGAAGGTTGAAGATGATCATAATTACGAGTTTGCCACTGACTGCTTGTCGATACTTAAGATCAGAAGGTATTACGCTGAACTCGGCGGCCCGAACCTGGATAAACCCTGGTGAGATGGGCCGTAACGACTGTTTGTCGTACGAATATCCTTTTTTCGCGGTGAATGAAAATCCTGAAGGGTCGCGCAGTAGGTTGTAAAGGCGAGGCGCCGCATAGTCAACACTTACCCAGACCGTTGCCATTCCCCATTTCTTTGCCTCCGCCGAATCTTGCACTGTAGCCCTAGATCCATAACAGCATAGGCGGCAGCGAAACTGATACTTTTCCGGCGGACCCGATGGCGCGGAAGGCGAAAAGACCTGCGGCGGCGACGGCGGTGAGATTGGATCAGGAGTGGGACTCCTGCCGGAGATAGATAGTGTCGGCCGTCTCTCTGCTAGCGGACTCCTGCCGGACAAGGTGACCGGCGGGTGGAGAGCGCCCACTGGTGAGACCTATCCTCAACCCAATGCTGATGAGATAGTTGTCTTTGAAGATTATTTCATTAGAGGATTTGGTCTGCCGTGTCATGCGTTCCTCCGTGGATTGCTTGATTTTTGGGGCATTAGACTTTGTAATCTTGACCCGAATTCCATCCTGTCGGTTGCCATTTTCATTCATCTGTGTGAGGCATTTCTCGGGATACAGCCGCACTTCAACTTGTTTCGCGGATCACGCATTGCGGGTAGCGCATACATCCTGCTGCGTGAGGGAATGGCGTCTGAGTATACCAACGTCCCTCTGCAGAGTAATGTTAGCGGCTGGCAAGAGAAGTGGTTCTACATGACGCAGTGCCAGACGCCCGGTGTAAGATGTGACGTGGGGAAGGTGACCGAATCGAGTTAGACTTGGTCATCGAAGCCGTCCCCCAATGACATGGAGCAGGTCCAGGAACTGCTTAGTTTGATGAGGGAGATGACTACTGATGGAATCCAAATTACTGCCAATTTTATGTACCGTCGGGTACAGCCGTGCAAAGAAAGGGTTCATCCTGGCTTTGAATATGCTGGTCGGGTTGACCCGACGCGTGAGTGCGCCGAAGATTTGGAAAATAAGGAGCTAGAAAGGCGCGTTCACGTGGTGCTCCAATTCTTTGATTGGAAAACGCCAAAGAGGGTGACACAGCCATTCAGTCTGGCACGTCCTGTTAATGATGTGAGTTTCCTCGTAATTTGTTCTGCTGATTTTGCTCTGTTGCAGTGCTCTAGATTGTGATCTGCGTTGTTTTGTAGGATCGCTCCAGTGTGAAAGTTTCGGGCGTGCCATCGGTAGACTGGTTAGAAGGGAAAGACCGACGGCCTGACGCTAGCCGATCTCCACATTCCCAAGGTGGGGGCAGCAGCTGAGGAGGCAAGGAAAGGTAAAGGCGCTGCAGATACGGCTGACCCACGATCAGCAAAAGCTGCGGGTAAGCGAGTAGTTGCTGGTCGTAGGAGCGCCACGAGGTCGTCAACACGCGCTGAAGGCTCTTTGGAGATTCCGGGCGGTGCAGCTCTGAAAGCCCTAGTTTGGTTTTGGTTAATTGATGAAACCTATTTTGGTCTAATCCTTTTATGAAGCATGTGTGTAGCTAATGGAAAAGGATTATGACCAAGCCATTGGTGGAGCTAGCAAGGTGGCAACCATGGAGGATGGTGACGGCCACAAGCACTCATGTGATCAAGTGCTCTACCATTGGTGAAATGAAGAAGAGAAAAGATGCCTTGCTCAAGTGGTAGATTATTTCTCTCTTTTGATCTTGAGTATAGGCAAGCCGGACTATCAAGAGGGATATAAATTAGGCTAGCTAGATGTGGTGAAAAGTGCTCATGACGTCTAACTTCTAGTGCCACGTTGAGCGATCTAACTTTGCGTTGTTCCTAGGATCGAGTGGCGTGGTGAGAGCAAGTGAAAATCCTTTGAAAAATGTTTGTGAAAATGCTAACACACATGCACAAGATTGTATACACTTGGTGGTGTTGGCACTTTTGCAAAGGAGAAGGTGTTGGAGTTGAATTGAATCAACTCGGAGAAGTTTCCGGAGAAGTCTTTGTTTGAAAAAAGAGAAGCGATGGATCTTGGATTGGAATTCTGTTCTAATCCTTTGTGATTTGGAACTTGTATTCATGTGGGATGTGTAGCCCTCTGAATAAGCTTTCCAAAATGTCCAAGATCATCGAAATCGGAGTTCGGAGCTAAGAGTTATGGTCGTTTTAGCGCGGAGGTCAGTTTTGGCCTAGAGGTAGTACCGACCCTACTACCGACCCTGAGGCCGGTAGTACCGCCATAACCTCGGTACTACCGACCCCTCCGCGAGCAGAACGCAAAACTCTCTGTTCGGGGGAGTTTTTGGCCTACCGGTAGTACCGCCATAACCTCGGTAGTACCGGGCTCGGTAGTACCGACCAGGGTGTCGGTAGTACCGAGGTTCGAAGTGGTTTTTCAGGCTCTCTGTGTAGATCTAAATTTGGCCTAGAGGTAGTACCGCCATAACCTCGGTAGTACCGACCCTACTACCGACCCTGAGGCCGGTAGTACCGACCTTACTACCGACCCTGAGGCCGGTAGTACCGACCCTACTACCGACCCCTCTGTAGACAGCGCGCAAACTCTCTGTTCGGAGGAGTTTTGGCCTAGAGGTAGTACCGCCATAAGGCCGGTACTACCGACCCTCGGTACTACCGACCTATGGGGTCGGTACTACCGACCGTGGCGCAGTTGACTTGTTTAAGTAGCTGCTCGGCCGGCTCCCAACGGTCACCTCTCCCATTCTTTGCGCCCAAACTCAAGAAAGAGAGCTCCCAAGTGTTGACTAACCTTCTCTCTCTCCCCCTTTGATTCTAGAGTGAATCTCTTGCAAGCTTTGAGCTAGGGAAGTGAGATTAGAGAGTGAGAAGCATCGATCTACGTCTTGAGCACTTGGATCCAACATCTCTCTGGCTTGATTTGTGTTCTTTACTCTTGAGTTCTTGGAACTCTAGCCGGTTAGGTGTTCTTCGGTCGTTGCCCGTGATTGACTCATTTGTGAGGGCACTCCGAAGTGTTTGTATTACCCTCTGATTCTTAGTGAAGAAACTCAACTAGCCTTTGTGGTTGCTTGAGTGAGGCAAGGAGGTGAAAGAGACTCCGACCTTCGTGGTCACCTCAACAACGGGGACGTAGGCGCTTCTTAGTGAAGTGGCCGAACCTCGGATTAAATCCTGTGTCTCGTGTGCTTGTTGATTTTGCATCCTTGGATATTTTGTTTGCACTCGTGTTCTTCGCGTTCTTCCTCCCTCCTCTCTCGTTCTTAGGTGTGGGAAGGCTCGATCTACTCTTTGGGGAGGAGCCACTTCTTGGATAAGGTATAAACTTCATCTACATCTTCTAGGGAAATATTGGTATGTGCTAGATCCACTTTTGCATCTTCTCTATCTCGATCTCGTAGCAGTTTTTAGGTTGTCGGTAGTACCGACCTGTAGAGCCGGTAGTACCGACCTCGGTAGTACCGGCCCCTATAGTCGGTAGTACCGACTGTGCAATCTGATACTCGTTTTGAGCTTTGAGTTTCAGGTTTCTAGTTTTTTGAATTGGCTATTCACCCCCCCCTCTAGCCATTCGGACCTTTCAAGTGGTATCGGAGCCAAGTCACCGTTTGTTTGAGGATTTACAACCTCCGGTGTTGCAATGGCTCAAATCAACTATATGGGGAAGCCACCACATTTTGACGGCACCAACTTCGATTGTTGGAAGCGGAAGATGTGCGCATTCACAAGGGGCATGAATAGGAAGATATGGGATGTGATCGAGCATGACTTTGTTGTGATTGACTCTACCGATCCAACTCCAAGAGAAGAAGAGAAGCTTCAATGGAATGATGTGGCAATCAACCTTTTCTATGAAGCATTCGACATCAAAGTTTTTGAGCAAATCAAGAATCTCGAGCGTGCAAGTGAGATATGGGAAAGATTAGAGGAGACCTATGAGGGCACCAAGGCCGTGAAGAGTGCCAAGCTTTACATTCTCAAAGACAAGCTTGCCACCTTCAAGATGCAAGATGATGAAAGCATACCGGAGATGTTTCACCGGTTGCAAGTCATTGTCAATGATTTGAAGGCGTTGGGTGAGAAGGTGGATGACAAGGACTTTTCTCACAAGTTCTTGAGATGCTTGCCACCTAGGTTTGATACCTTGGTGACAATCCTTGTGAGAGAAGGGTTGGATACGGTAACCCCAAACCAAGTACTAGGTGATGTGGTCACTCAAGACACATACCGTGTGGAACGGGATGGGGGAGCCCAAGAGGAAGAGAAGAAGAAGAAGACTGTGGCGTTCAAGGCGTCATCCTCCAAGATCAAGAGCAAGGGCAAAGCAAAGAAGGAGGAAAGTGATGATGAAGCTAGCACAAGCAGCAATGAGTTTGATGATGAAGAAATAGCTCTCTTTGTCAAGAAGTTTGGCAAGTTCATGAAGAAGAAGAGCTTTGGGGCAAGAAAGAAAAGAGATTCATACAAGAGCTCAACTAGAAGATGCTATCGATGCAAGAGCAAAGATCACTTCATTGCGGATTGTCCACAATCTAGTGATGATGAAGATGATCATAAGAAGAACAAGAAGGAGAAGAAGGAGAAGAAGGAGAAGAAGAAGGAAAAGAAGAAGGGTGGATCCTATGTTGTGACATGGGATAGTGATGCTTCCTCAAGCGATGATGGTGATTCTAGTGATGATGAGAGGAAGACCACCAAGAAGAAGGCTATGGCTAGTCTTGCTATCTCAAGCAAGCCTTCTATCTTCGACGCTCCATCGACATGCTTCATGGCTAAGGCCACTAAGGTATCATCCGATGAGAGTGAGAGTGAGAGTGATGATGATGAGGAGTACTCAAAGGAGGACCTCATAAGCATGCTACGAGATGCTCACTCTTACATTGAGACTAAGAGGAAGGAGTGCAAAGAATTGCGCAAGGCCAACAAGGCTCTTGAGCAATCCTTTGATGAGCTCAAGTCTACTCATGAGAGGCTAGAGGAAGCCCATGAGAAGCTTGATCAAGCTCACACTAGGCTTAAGGAAGCCCAATCCTCCCTCCTTGATCAAAGTAAAATTGAGGATGTTGTGGAGACATGCAATGTAGGAGTAACTTGTGATATACTTGATGAATCTTTTTACACTCCTATTATTGTTGCTCCTATCAATGCATCATCATCATCTAGCTCAATTAAAATGTCTAATTCTACTACATGTAACTCATCATTAGTAGTAGAAAATAAGAACCTTAAGAACAAGGTTAATGAGCTCACTCATGCCTTAGGCAATGCCTATGGTGGAGATGCCCGCTTGCTTAAGTGCTTGGGTAGCCAAAGGTCTCCACTCAACAAGGAGGGACTTGGCTATACCCCCAAGAAGGGCAAGGCGGCTTTTGTTCCTCACAAGACTCGTTTTGTGAAGAGCAACGGTCGGTTTTGCAATAGTTGCAAGCAATCCGGGCATATAGAACAACATTGCTTTAACAAGAATAAAAACAAGAAGCATGCTCATGTTACATCTATTCGCTTTGATTCTTGTTATATGCTTACTAAGGGCACTAATGGTGTGAAGGCTAAGTACATTGGTGCACCCATGGTTGGCCCAAAGAAGAAGGCAATTTGGGTGCCCAAGAGCTTGGTTACTAACCTTGGAGGACCCAAAAAGATTTGGGTACCTAAAAAGAATTGATCCTTTTTGTAGGTTAATTACAAAGCCGGAGGAAGGCATTGGGTGCTTGATAGTGGGTGCACTCAACACATGACCGGAGATGGTAGAATGTTCAAATCAATCAACACTAGTGGCAATGATCATGCAAATGCTATCACATTTGGTGACAACAAGAAAGGCAAGGTCAAAGGCTTGGGAAAGATTGCAATATCAAATGACTTGAGCATCTCCAATGTGCTATTAGTGGAATCTCTCAACTTCAACTTGTTGTCAGTGGCACAATTGTGTGATTTGGGATTCAAATGCATATTTGGTGTTGATGATGTGGAGATTGTGAGTGTTGATGGAAGTGATGTGATCTTCAAAGGATTTAGATATGAGAACCTCTATTTGGTGGACTTTGATGCTAGTGAAGCTCAATTGACAACATGCTTATTCACCAAATCAAGCATGGGTTGGCTATGGCATAGGCGCTTGGGACATGTTGGAATGAAGCAACTAAAGAGGCTAGTGAAGCATGACATGGTGAGAGGGCTAAAAGATGTTCACTTTGAAAAGGACAAGCTATGTAGTGCATGCCAAATGGGAAAGCAAGTTGGAAACACCCATCCAAACAAAGGAATGATGAGCACTACACATGCACTTGAGTTGTTGCACATGGACTTGTTTGGACCAACTACATATGCAAGTATTGGGGGAAACAAGTATGGCTTTGTGATAGTGGATGACTATACAAGATACACATGGGTCTTCTTTCTTGTTGACAAAAGTGAAGTGTTTGGGGTATTCAAAACCTTTGTCAAGAGAAGTCAAAATGAGTTTGATAGAAGAATCAAGAAAGTGAGAAGTGACAATGGAAGTGAGTTTAGAAACACAAGAGTTGATGAGTTATGTGATGAGTTTGGAATCAAACATCAATTCTCGGCCAAGTATACACCTCAATCCAATGGGATAGTTGAAAGGAAGAATAGGACACTCATTGATATGTCAAGATCTATGCTTAGTGAATACAATGTGAGTGATTCTTTTTGGGCCGAAGCAATCAACACGGCTTGCTACTATAGCAACCGACTCTATTGTCACCCTCTATTGAAGAAGACACCATATGAGCTCCTCAATGATAGAAAGCCCAACATTGCTTACTTTCGGGTCTTTGGGTGCAAATGTTACATATTGAAGAAGGGCACAAGACTTGGAAAGTTTGAGAAGAAATGTGATGAAGGGACACTTCTTGGTTACTCCACTACAAGCAAAGCCTATAGAGTGTGGAACAATACAACAAGAATAGTTGAAGAAGTCCATGATGTTGAGTTTGATGAAACCAATGGTTCCCATGAAGAACAAGACAATCTAGATGATGTGAGAGGAACACAATTGGCGGAAGCTATGAAGAACATGGACATTGGTGATATAAGGCCAAAGCAAGTGATTGACATAGAAGATGACAAAGATCAAGTGCTTTCTCCTCCAACCATGCATGGCAATGATGTTGCAAGCTCTAGTGGTTCTCAAGATCAACAAGATGCTAGTACAAGTGCGAGTGCTCAACCGGAACAAGTGCTCCAACCAACACACATTACAAGAGATCATCCTTTAGATCAAATTGTTGGTGACATAAGAAGAGGTGTGCAAACAAGATCAAGATTGGCTTCATTTTGTGAACACTACTCATTTGTATCATCTATTGAGCCAACCAAGATTGATGAAGCTTTGATGAATGTTGATTGGGTGAATGCAATGCATGAAGAGTTGAACAACTTCACCCGCAATGATGTTTGGGAGTTAGTGGAAAGACCAAAGAACACAAATGTTATTGGTACAAGATGGGTCTTCCGGAACAAGCAAGATGAAGATGGCATTGTTGTAAGGAACAAAGCAAGATTGGTTGCACAAGGATACACTCAAATGGAAGGGATTGACTTTGGAGAAACCTTTGCACCGGTTGCTAGATTGGAAGCCATTAGAATCCTTCTTGCATATGCTTGTGCTCACAACATCAAGCTCTATCAGATGGATGTGAAGAGTGCTTTTCTCAATGGATTCATCAATGAGTTAGTGTATGTTGAGCAACCTCCCGGGTTCGAAGACTTGAAGAAGCCCAACCATGTGTACAAGCTCAAGAAGGCACTATATGGGTTGAAGCAAGCACCTAGAGCTTGGTATGAAAGATTGAGGGACTTCTTGTTAGCAAAAGGGTTCAAGATTGGAAAGGTTGACACCACTCTCTTCACCAAGAAGATTGGAAGTAGCTTGTTTGTGTTGCAAATCTATGTGGATGACATTATCTTTGGATCAACCAACCAAGACTTTTGTGAAGAGTTTGGGGAGATGATGGCTAAAGAATTTGAGATGTCTATGATTGGAGAGCTTAGTTACTTCCTTGGTCTACAAATCAAGCAAATGAAGAAAGGCACTTTCGTTAGTCAAGGCAAGTACATCAAGGACATGCTCAAGAAGTTTGGGTTAGATGAAGCTAAAGCAATAACCACTCCAATGGGCACAAATGGACATTTGGATAGTGACTCTAGTGGTGACATGGTAGATCAAAAGTTATATCGGTCAATGATTGGAAGCTTACTTTATGTGACCGCATCAAGACCGGATGTTATGTTTAGTGTGTGCATGTGTGCAAGGTTCCAAGCCTCTCCAAGGGAAAGTCATTTGAAGGCAACCAAAAGAATATTGAGATATTTGAAGCACACTCCAAATGTTGGACTATGGTATCCCAAGGGCTCTCAATTTGAATTAATTGGATACTCGGATTCTGACTATGCGGGATGCAAGGTGGATAGGAAGAGCACATCGGGCACTTGTCAATTGCTTGGAAGATCACTTGTCTCATGGTCATCAAAGAAGCAAAATAGTGTTGCACTCTCTACCGCCGAAGCCGAATACATATCCGCGGGTAGTTGTTGTGCACAATTGTTATGGATGAAAGCTACATTGCAAGATTATGGAGTCAAGTTTGGACAAGTTCCATTGCTATGTGATAATGAGAGCGCCGTCAAAATAGCCACCAACCCGGTTCAACATTCAAGAACAAAGCACATTGACATAAGACATCACTTCATTAGAGATCATCAAGCAAAGAAAGACATATCTATTGAAAGTGTGGGCACCGATGATCAACTTGCCGATATCTTCACCAAGCCACTAGATGAGAGAAGGTTTTGCAAGCTAAGGAATGAATTGAATATCCTAGACTTCTCCAACATGAGTTGAATGCACCTCCACATATGACATGCCTCTCCTCCGACAAAGCAAAGGTGAAATTGTTTGGCATGTGCATTCATTCTTATTAGGATTTGCTCTAGTTCATATAGCTATCACATTGCTTATCTAGGTTCATTCATGGTAAATCAAATGACTTTGAAGTATATATGGTACCACTATTGCTTCTATGTTTGACTTGATCTAGTGGTAGCATATAACTTGTTTGTGAGCTTGTAACTCTAGTGTTTGATCTAGTAAGTGAGCAAAATGTGTTTAACCAACGTGAGTAAGATAACCATTGTAAGATGTGTGAAGAAGCTTACTCTAGAGCAAACCGTGTTAAATACCTTATGTTCATAAGCTATATTAAGCCACAACTTGACTTAGTTCGATCTCCTCACATGTACCTCATGCTAATAGTTGCCTCCTTCCTTTAAAATTTTGCTCCACCTTTATGATAATTGTTGACAAAGGGGGAGAAAGAAAGTGCTACAAAGATATATGCTAGAAAGTGCTACAAAGATATATGCTAGTGGAAGGGGGAGTAACAAAAACAAAAAGGGGATAAAAGTTTCAAGTGGTTCGTAGCTTGAACTCTTAAAATTTGAGCATACAAATAGGGGGAGCAAGCTCATAAACATGTATGTTGCATTTGAAATGTGCATACTCATATGTTTGTTGCATTGCATAAGCTATTTATATTGATATTCATGCTTATGTGATGAATGCTAGTGATAAGACTTGATTGATAAATTGTTTAATTAGCATGTATAGGATCACAACTAGACATATTGTTGTTTCAAGTTGCTCAAGAATCTTATTATAAATGTTGATCTCATGGGTTCTTGAGTTTTGATGTATGTCTAGTGAATAATGATGCTAAGGATGGTATAACTTGTGCACTCCGATTGGTATCACGCTTCAAAGGTCCATTCTTATGCCTTAGCATCATCATTGATAGTGTTGCTCACCCATATTTCATATCTATACATATGTGCCAATTTTAGAACCAATCTCTATAGCACATATGTAGGGGGAGCCAAAACTATCAATGTGGTTACTCAAACTTAAATTACATATCTTTGTATAGGTTGTCATCAATTACCAAAAAGGGGGAGATTGAAAGCCCTAGTTTGGTTTTGGTTAATTGATGAAACCTATTTTGGTCTAATCCTTTTATGAAGCATGTGTGTAGCTAATGGAAAAGGATTATGACCAAGCCATTGGTGGAGCTAGCAAGGTGGCAACCATGGAGGATGGTGACGGCCACAAGCACTCATGTGATCAAGTGCTCTACCATTGGTGAAATGAAGAAGAGAAAAGATGCCTTGCTCAAGTGGTAGATTATTTCTCTCTTTTGATCTTGAGTATAGGCAAGCCGGACTATCAAGAGGGATATAAATTAGGCTAGCTAGATGTGGTGAAAAGTGCTCATGACGTCTAACTTCTAGTGCCACGTTGAGCGATCTAACTTTGCGTTGTTCCTAGGATCGAGTGGCGTGGTGAGAGCAAGTGAAAATCCTTTGAAAAATGTTTGTGAAAATGCTAACACACATGCACAAGATTGTATACACTTGGTGGTGTTGGCACTTTTGCAAAGGAGAAGGTGTTGGAGTTGAATTGAATCAACTCGGAGAAGTTTCCGGAGAAGTCTTTGTTTGAAAAAAGAGAAGCGATGGATCTTGGATTGGAATTCTGTTCTAATCCTTTGTGATTTGGAACTTGTATTCATGTGGGATGTGTAGCCCTCTGAATAAGCTTTCCAAAATGTCCAAGATCATCGAAATCGGAGTTCGGAGCTAAGAGTTATGGTCGTTTTAGCGCGGAGGTCAGTTTTGGCCTAGAGGTAGTACCGACCCTACTACCGACCCTGAGGCCGGTAGTACCGCCATAACCTCGGTACTACCGACCCCTCCGCGAGCAGAACGCAAAACTCTCTGTTCGGGGGAGTTTTTGGCCTACCGGTAGTACCGCCATAACCTCGGTAGTACCGGGCTCGGTAGTACCGACCAGGGTGTCGGTAGTACCGAGGTTCGAAGTGGTTTTTCAGGCTCTCTGTGTAGATCTAAATTTGGCCTAGAGGTAGTACCGCCATAACCTCGGTAGTACCGACCCTACTACCGACCCTGAGGCCGGTAGTACCGACCTTACTACCGACCCTGAGGCCGGTAGTACCGACCCTACTACCGACCCCTCTGTAGACAGCGCGCAAACTCTCTGTTCGGAGGAGTTTTGGCCTAGAGGTAGTACCGCCATAAGGCCGGTACTACCGACCCTCGGTACTACCGACCTATGGGGTCGGTACTACCGACCGTGGCGCAGTTGACTTGTTTAAGTAGCTGCTCGGCCGGCTCCCAACGGTCACCTCTCCCATTCTTTGCGCCCAAACTCAAGAAAGAGAGCTCCCAAGTGTTGACTAACCTTCTCTCTCTCCCCCTTTGATTCTAGAGTGAATCTCTTGCAAGCTTTGAGCTAGGGAAGTGAGATTAGAGAGTGAGAAGCATCGATCTACGTCTTGAGCACTTGGATCCAACATCTCTCTGGCTTGATTTGTGTTCTTTACTCTTGAGTTCTTGGAACTCTAGCCGGTTAGGTGTTCTTCGGTCGTTGCCCGTGATTGACTCATTTGTGAGGGCACTCCGAAGTGTTTGTATTACCCTCTGATTCTTAGTGAAGAAACTCAACTAGCCTTTGTGGTTGCTTGAGTGAGGCAAGGAGGTGAAAGAGACTCCGACCTTCGTGGTCACCTCAACAACGGGGACGTAGGCGCTTCTTAGTGAAGTGGCCGAACCTCGGATTAAATCCTGTGTCTCGTGTGCTTGTTGATTTTGCATCCTTGGATATTTTGTTTGCACTCGTGTTCTTCGCGTTCTTCCTCCCTCCTCTCTCGTTCTTAGGTGTGGGAAGGCTCGATCTACTCTTTGGGGAGGAGCCACTTCTTGGATAAGGTATAAACTTCATCTACATCTTCTAGGGAAATATTGGTATGTGCTAGATCCACTTTTGCATCTTCTCTATCTCGATCTCGTAGCAGTTTTTAGGTTGTCGGTAGTACCGACCTGTAGAGCCGGTAGTACCGACCTCGGTAGTACCGGCCCCTATAGTCGGTAGTACCGACTGTGCAATCTGATACTCGTTTTGAGCTTTGAGTTTCAGGTTTCTAGTTTTTTGAATTGGCTATTCACCCCCCCCCTCTAGCCATTCGGACCTTTCAAGCTCCCAATACTTCCGGGTCCATCCGCGACAGGGATGATGATGATGATGAAGAACCGCCAATGCCCAAACGCGTCCGGGTCGAGGAGATGACCAAGACCGTTCGGACCTCGCAGAAGCCCAAGGGGCTGAAGCTGAAAGGTGGTCTGCGGGTCAGCGACCTGTAAGTATTCGTCTGCCTTTGTGTGTTTATGGCTAGTACCATGTTCTTAACTTCTTGTGCTTTCTTCATTCCAGCGATCCCGTGTCGGAGGTTGATCCCGTCGAAGATGATAGGCCCCCGAGCCGAGCAGGTTCGGAAGGAGCCACCCGCGGACGGGGCGCCGGATGGAGGAGGTAGTGAGCAGCCGACATCGACCAGCGCTCAGGTGACTGGGTTGGTTGGCGGCGGATCCCCCGACCAGGGGTTGCCGGATGAGCATCGTGGGCCATCTGACTCTACGCGAATGCCCCTGGATGCTTCGCTTCCTCACCCGGAGGCCGGCGCGCTTGGCGCCGTTGGGCTTGCTGTGGACCCCGCCGGAGCTGAAGAAGTGCCTGAGGCGCCAGAAGAGGACGTTGTGGAGATTCCTCGTCCGCCGAGATCTCCAGAATGGATAATAAGAGTGGCGCGCCAGTGGGCTGGCGAGTGGGTGTTCCACGAGGAGAATGCTGACAACCGTCCGATGAGAAATTTTGACCGGATGCTTAGCCAGCTCCATAAGTATGCGCAGGTAACCCTCTGAAAGGTGTGACACTGTGAAGATGAATCGCGTGAATACTTAATGTTGAGTGCTTATGTTAACTTGCAGGGGTTGTCAGATTTATCGGAGGAGCGCCGCAAGTGCTTCGAGTCCATCGGCCCTTTGCTTGATGCAAAGGAAAAACTTGAAGAAGCGTGCGCGCGATACCGAGCAGACCTTGACGGTGCTCGGCAAACTGAGGTCGAACTGCGTGGAGCTACAGATAGGCAGTCGTCCAAAATCGCGTGGCTTCAACGTGAAAATGAGGGTAAGAATCCCGAGCTACCAACATATTTGATGATTCGTGGTTGACGAAATTCGTTGGGACAGAGCTTGCTTCGCAGGTTGCTGTGGAGAGGCTCAAGGTGCTGGATGTCGAGGCTATAGCCGCCAGGAAGAAGACACAAGCCGATGAGCTGGAGAAGGAGCTTGAAGGTAGCCTGGTTAATCCATTTTTGTTTCAGTGCATATTGATTTCCGGTCGTCCGTGACCAGTTGTTATTGTTGGTTGTTGTAGGGAGACGTCGTTCTTGGCAAAACCAAATTGCCATGGTTTGCCAAGACATGAAGACCTGGGAGGCGCGATGCCATGCCATGGTTCGTGGGATCGCTCCAGTTCTGAATGCCGTAAATGCGACTGGTCGGTCCGGAGGTCTGCTGCCTCGACCAGATGGTATGTTGGAGCAGTGTGCCGGATCATGGGTGGCTATGAAAAATTTTGTAGTTGATGTCGGCGAGCAGATTGCTGCATATGTCTTGGCTGTCGCGCGGGCCCATTATCCAGGGATCGATATGAAGAGGCTGGAAAGTGGCTTTCCCCAGAATACTTCGGAGGCCCAGGCATTTGAGCTGAATGAACAATCCAGGGGGACTGCCGTCGTTCTTGTGAAGGATCTGGACCTGTTCGAGGAGCCTGGGGAGCCTAGCGCTCCATAGGATCATGAATGTATTAAGTTAGTTCTTGCGGACAACTAATCTTTCCGGATTATTGTGTTGTATCTTGGTATGTTTTTACTTTACTTTGTTGTCTAAAAAGGCGTGTGACGGAAAGAAAAAACAGAAGCTTTGGGCAAAAATACGACGATGTTTATTCAAAATATACTATGGGAGTACAGAGGGAAGTACATATCTTTAGATCCTCATGAAGCTATGCATAAAAACGCCGGAGCTGGTCGATATGCTAGGAGTTTGGGACATCAGTCCCATTTAGGTCAGTTAGCCTGTATGAGGTAGGTCTTGTAACTTGCTTGACGAGATAAGGGCCCTCCCAGTGAGATGAGAGTTTGTGTAGTCCGGCGGTATTTTGGATTCTTCGCAGGACCAGATCTCCGACGACAAAGAATCTTTCTTTGACATTGCGGTTGAAGTATCTTCGCAGTCCTTCGATGTATTTTGCGGTTCGGACGCACGAGTCCATCCTTCGTTCCTCAATACCGTTGATTTCTAGTTCTCTGGCCTGGTCCGACCTGTCCTCGTCGTATTGCTCTACTCTGGGTGACCTGAATGCGATATCCGCCGGCAGGACTGCCTCAGCTCCGAATACCATATAATACGGTGAAACGCCCGTGTTTCTGCTGGGTTGCGTTCGGAGGCCCCATACTACCCCTGGTAGTTCTTTCAACCATCGACCAACCTTTTGGTCCTGGTCGTTAGCTCTGAATAATTTTTTCTTTAGTGCGTCGAGGATCATTCCATTTGCTCGCTCTACCTGGCCATTGGCTCTTGGATGAGCTACGAAGACGTACTTGACGACTATGCTTCTTTCGTCACAAAAGTCCCAAAAGTTCGAGCCGGTGAACGTTGAGCCGAGGTCGGTAATGATACAATTGGGTAGACCGAAACGATGGATGACATCATCCAACAGCTCTGCTGCCTTTTGGGCTATAGATTTGACCAACGGTTTGTACTCGATCCATTTAGAGAACTTGTCGATTATGACATAGACATATCTAAAACCGCCAGGTGCTGTTTTGAATGGCCCGATCATGTCTAGACCCCAGCACGAAAATGGCCAAGAAGTTGGAATGGCCTGGAGATCGTGTGCCGGAACATGTATTTGTTTGGCAAAGAATTAGCACCCTTCGCAATACTTGACCAGCTTTTCTGCATCTGCAACGGCAGAGGGCCAATAGAAACCTGCCCGGAACGCTTTCCCGACCAGCGTTCGGGAAGCGGCGTGGTTACCACATATACCAGCATGAATGTCTGCTAGGATGCGAGCGCCTTCTTCTTGCAAAACACACTTTGAGAGTAGTTCTTCTTTTGCATTCTTGCGCATAAGCTTGCCATCTACCAAAATGTATTGCTTACTGCGCCGAATGAATCGTTCAGCTTCAATCTTATCCTGAGGAACATCCGCACTAGTAAAGTATCTTATAAACTGCTCTCTCCAATCATTGACTGTTTGCCGTACCAAGGCGGTTGTCTGGTCGGTCGGGGCCTGGTCAGGAGTCCTTGGTGTTTCCTGTTCGATGGATGGCTTGACCAGGTCTTGGACGAATACGTCGTGAGGGATCTGAGCCCTGGACGATCCTATCTTGGAGAGAGCATCGGCGGCTTGGTTATCTGCTCTTACGACGTGCTGGAATTGAAGACCATAAAACCTCCCTTCGAGTTTTCTTATCTGGGCAACGTAGGCGTCCATCTTTTCGTTGGTGACGTCCCAATCTTTATTGACTTGGTTTATGACCAGGGCGGAGTCGCCAAAGACTTCCAGCCTTTTAACTCCGAGCTCGATCGCGATCCGAAGGCCGTGCAGGCAGGCTTCGTATTCGGCTGCATTGTTGGATGCCCTGAAATGGATCCGAAGGACATAGCTCAGCTTGTCTCCGGAAGGTGAGATAAAGTGTACTCCAGCTCCTGCGCCTTCGAGATTCAATGATCCATCAAAGTACGTTATCCAGTGCTCGTTGCTGGTCGAAGGGACTGGTGTAGTCATATCGGTCCATTCGACCATGAAATCAACTAGAGCTTGAGACTTAATTGAAGTACGACTGCGAAACTCAAGGGAGAAGGGGGCTAGTTCCAGAGCCCATTTTATTATACGACCATTGGCGTCCTTGTTGCGCAGAATATCTCCTAGTGGATACTCGGTAACCACCACAATAGAGTAATAGTTGAAATAATGTCACAGTTTGCGAGATGTGATTAGTATGGCATATAACAATTTTTGCACCTGGGGGTACCTTGATTTCGAGTCGTTGAGTACTTCGCTGATGTAATAGACCGGACGTTGCACCTTGTAGGCTTGCCCTTCTTCTTCGCGCTCCACGACCACGACGGTACTTACAACCCGATCAGTAGCCGCTATATAAATGAGCAGGGTTTCACCATCCCTGGGTGCGGCTAGCAAGGGTGGTGTTGTTAGAAGCTGCTTGAGTTCTTGAAAGGCGACTTCAGCATCTTTGGACCACTCAAATTTCTCAGAAGCTTTGAGTAACCTAAAAAATGGCAGGCCTTTTTCTCCGAGACACGAAATGTAACGACTTAGAGCAGCCATACATCCGGTCAACTTCTGGACATCTTTTACACTTTTGGGAGGCTTCATTTTTAGGACAACTTGTATTTTTTCTGGATTTGGCCTCAGGCCGTCTTTACTTACTTTGTTGCCTAGCCGGATGCCGGAAGGGACCCCAAAAGTACATTTTTTAGGGTTAAGTTTCCACCGGAATTTGTTTAGAGCCGCAAAAGTTGCGCGTAGATCATCTACTAATGTAGGGGCCAGCTTTGTTTTTACAACGATGTCATCAACGTAAGCTGCTACGAGCTCTGCTTGAATTTCCTCATCTAAGCATTTTTGTATCGCCCTTTGGTACGTGGCCCCTGCGTTTTTGAGACCGAAGGACATCGTTGTGTAGCAATATGTTCCGAAGGGGGTGATGAACGATGTTTTGGGCTGATCTTTTTCTCTCAGAGAAATTTGGTGGTATCCGGAATAGCAATCTAGGAAGGACAGAAGCTCGCACCTAGCCATGGAATCAATGAGTTCGTCGATGCGGGGCAAAACAAAGGAGTCTTTAGGGCAGTGTTTGTTTAGATCGGTATAATCAACACACATTCTCCATTCTTTATTCTTCTTTTGAACTAAAACCGGGTTGGCAAGCCACTCCGGATGATACACTTCTTTTATAAATCCGGCAGCTAAAAGCCGGGTGATTTCTACCCTAATAGCCTCCTTTTGTCATGAGCGAACCGTCGTAACTTCTGCTTGACTGGCTTGGCGGTCTTCGAAACGTCTAAGGAGTGCTCGACCAGCTCTCGAGGTACACCGGGCATATCCGCGGGTTTCCACGCGAAAACGCTTACGTTCTCCTCAGGAAGCTGACGAGCGCGTCTTCCTATTTGGGGTCGAGATCGACCCCGATGCGTGCTGTTTTGCTTGTATCTCCTTCGACCAGCTCCACCTCCTTGAAATCTTTGCTCCTGGTTGCCGCGCGCTTAGCTTCTTTGACCGGGATAGACTGGTCTTCTAGAGCTACTTTCACCGCGTCCACGCGTGTTTCCTCCATGCGGATTGAGAGGTCATGAGCTTGAGCAATAGCGAAGCTTTCCCTTTCACATTCATAAGCTGTGGAGATGCCTCCCCTTATGCTTAAGACGTCGTTCTCAGATGGCATCTTGAGCAGTAAGTAGGTGTAATGCGGAACCGCCATAAACTTTGCCAGGGCCGGCCGGCCTAACAGTGCATGATAAGACCCCTCGAAGTCTGCTACGATAAAATTGACGTAGCAGATGCGGTGGCGTTCCTTCGTGCCGAACTGGACTGGTAGAGAGATTTGACCCAAAGGCTGAGAGGCCTGGGATGGTAGGATCCCCCAGAAAGGAGCATCATAAGGTTCTAAGTCACTTATCTTGATGCCGAGCTCAGGTAGTGCGTGCTTGAATAATATATCGAGGGAGCTGCCGCCATCGACCAACACTCTCGAATCGTACCCCATCGATAGTCGGGTCAACAACAAGCGGGAAATGACCCGGCTCGGGAACTCTGGCCCATTGATCAACTCTGCTGAACGAGATTGCTTGGTGTGACCAAGCCAGGTAGTTGGGATCGGATATCCAATCGTCAACTTGATCAACGGAGTAGACTGCACGCTCAATTAGCTTGCGAACCCTTTTGTCAGCTAGGATGGCCTTCCCACCGAATATGGTTCGGACAGACTTTTCGGCTTCTCTGAAGCCTTCATGCTTCGGATTTCTTCTTGGGTCCTGGTCGTCTTCATCATCTTCGTGAGGACCTTTTCCCTCGCGATGCCTCGGAGGGTCACCCTCGGTGTCGGGGCGTTGTTTTTTCGAGCCATTGCGGAATATGGCTTTAAACCCCCTGCATTCCTCCATCGTATGTCCTACGCTAGGGTGTGCCGGGCAATCTTGCTTCAAGATCTTGGAGTAAGCTGAATCATAGTTGCGTTTGCCTCCAGTCTTGGTGTTATTAACCTCATTACCTAGTGCTCGACTAGGGTTTGGTTGTCTTCTTCTTTCATCTCGGTTGTCAAACCTTTGGTTAGGGCGGCGATTATCCCTGAATCTCTCGCGATGATCGTCGTGGGCTTCGTCGCGACGGTCGCTACGGTAATCGTTTCGTGGGCGGTCATCGTGTCGAGGCCTCTGGTCTCGGCGGTTGTCCGCAAGTTGTGTATTATATTCTTCCGCCCGAGCCCAACTCTGAGCTATATTAAGTAGTTCTTCAACTGTTCTCGGTTCCTTGCGTAGCAGCTTATTCCTAAGCCCTTCATGATGATGTAATCCTCTGATGAAAGCTGAGATAGATTCGTCGTCAGTAACGTTGGCTACCCGGATTCGAGCATCAGAGAAACGACGGATGTATTCTCGTAGCAGCTCGCCAGGGCGGTCTTTGACGCGCTCTAGGTCATATTTGCTGGCAAGTTGCTGACAAGTAGCTTTGAAGTTAGATATGAATGCCTTTTTCAGGTCGGACCAACTGTCAATGGAGTCGGGAGGGAGGCTCAGGAGCCACTGGCTTGTAGCTTGATTAAGGACCACGAGCAAATAGTTGGCCATGACATCTCCTCCTCCGCCGGCCGCCCTTACTGCAGTTTCATATAGCATGATCCATTGACGAGGATCTGCCTTTCCATCATACGACCTCAGGTCGTGGATTTTGAAACCTCTTGGCCAAATGACAGATCAGAGCCTTTTCATAAACTGTCTAGGACCAGTGAGGGTTTGGTCTAGGAGGTCGTGCTCGCGATCCCATTTGTTACGTCTTTCCATCTCTTGACGGAGCCTTGTGTCCTTAGAACCCTCGATGTGATTGCGTAGATCGGACCTTTCAGTAATGTGGTCGCACAAGTCCCGGGGCCCGACACTTGGATTATTCCTGGCATACTGGTCGGCTCCGTCGTCTTGGCTGCCTCTACGATTACTGCGATCGTTGCGGCGATCCTGATTACTCTCTGGGCAGGGATCTGGGTCCCTGCGACTTCTTCTAGATCCGGTGGGGGCGGCATGCGATGGTCCTATCACCTGGTCTTGGACTTGCACCAGAGACGCCTTCAAATACGCACCGAGTTGCTCGAGTTGTGGCATCGCCGGGAGATTCTCGACCAGGTTCATCGCCATGGCAAGATTAGCCTGGGGGGTTCTATGGACCTGATGGTTATCGCACACGTCAAATGCATCGCATAGGTTTCGCTGTAAGAGCTATCCACCGTTAGCCTCAGCTGCTCTCCGAGTAGCTCTGTCAGTGTTTCTGGCTAAATGCTAGGCTTTGGCCTCGTCTGTTTCCCCATCTATGGCCGGCTCATCATGGCTTATAGTGAATACTGAGCCCCCATAACGCGGGAGGGGCCCGAAACCCGGAGGATAATCCGGCGACCGATCTGGTGAGTTGGATCTGGTCGATCCATCGTTTGATGCAGGAGCGGAGGTTAAAATTGCCATGCAAACATTGCCGCCAGATTGCTTGAGATTGGACGACTGCTTGTCCGGGGTACGCCAGCTCTTGGTATGACTCTGGAAAAGTCCCATGGCTTGCTCCTCATATGTCGAGGCTGAGTTTGTCAGTCCATGAGGAAAAATAGGAGCGAAAAAGCCATGCTTCGTACTGCTCAGTTTAGACTTCTGGGGAGGGCAAAACAGGGCGGAACGACCCGCAGCGGTCGAAGTGATGACTAGACCGGTTTGAAGTTGTGCATGTCTCCTAGCACGAGCCGGTCATCGAGGTTGTTAACACTCTCCTTCGTTGTACTCGTGCTGAGGCGAACGATCTCCGATCGAGTCCGCCAAAGCAAGAGTTTCGGCGATGCCCGCCGTGACCCGATCGATGGATTCGATCAGGTCGGAGTTGTCGATGCGCCGCCCTCGATAGCGGGGAAGCGCCGTTTTTTTCGGGAGCTTCAATCTTAATGTCGGAGCTCCCGGCAATTGAGATGCTTGGGGCGTCTCCATGCTTCCGACGACTAGGTCACCTCCGGTGACCCACGAAAAAGACCCGACGGTGAACGTCAAGCACGCCGGAAGATCCATGGAAATCGGGAAAGAAACCATCCGAGTTGTCATGACGTTCGCACGCACACTCCCTACGGTGGACGCCAGCTGTCGACGAAATATGGTCGATAGCCCACCTAGGGGTATGCCCGAGGTGGTAGATTAGCGGGGAAGGCGCGTGGAACAACGATCCGGGCGTGACACAAGGACGAAACTAGATGAACACTAGGGTTTATCTAGGTTCGGGTCGCCGAGTTCAGCGTAATACCCTACGTCCTGCGTCGAGTTGTCTATTCTGTATATTGATGAACGTGTTTTTTAGAAGGGGTCCTTGCTCGCCTTATATAGCCACGGGGAGCAGGGTTACAGATCTTTAGAAGATCGGGTCTCATGATACAATAAGGAAACCTAGTCGATTACAAGTCCATATCGAGAAGGACACGATATCTTTCCTAACCGACTACGCTTCCTTGCTTTTCGACCCTGAGGAGGCTCCCGTGCCGTCATCCGACCAGCTAGGCCGCCTGCCCGACCAGCTGGGCCTTAACGCCACGAACCTTCACAGTGAGTTGGGCCGGCCTTCATGAAGCGGCCCAAGTGTAGTCGTGAGGGTACCTGGGTTTATACCCCCACAATGACCGAGGCTTATGATGTGAGATTTGAGCAAGTGTTTAAGGCAAGTATAGCATGAGATCTTCCTTGTTTCCTATTCACGTTAATTCACTAAATTCATTCTGCATGTGTCTACCTTGATAACCATAGGAACAACCTAGTCTTGTTGACTTATACCTTGTCACCTTGGGTTATGTATTGGGTAGTTATTGCTAGTGCTCAAACGGATGATTATGATCATGTAACTTGATTAATGGTATATGCAACGAACAACTAAAAGATGCTTTTGAGAAACATAACTTATCTGTAAGTGGATTCCCCCAGGATTTACAGTGCAACCGTGAGGGCTACATGGCTCTGGCTTTAGCTCAGTATGATGATCTTTTCTAGCTTGTTAGTGGTTACCTTTATGGCGCAAGAGGGGTGTGTTCCGGGTCGGGTATAGTGCGGCTCCTGTCCACATGAGTATAGGCTGCGTGTTGTTGTGCCATCTGGAAGGAGGGCTCTACACCTGTAGGCCACAGAAACCTAGCGGCTTTAACTTGTTAGACAGACTTTTGAAAGGCTTCATAGTGAACCCTGCCGACCTTCCTCGGAAGTGGGTCAAGAGGCTGATCACCTCGGGCAAATGGGTAAATCACGACTTGCGGGTAAAGATGTACAACCTCTGCAGAGTGTCTTTAAACTGATATATCAGTCGTGCTCTCGGTCAAGAGCGGCCTGGGCTCCTTATGGAATAATAACTTGTGAAATTGATTATTAATTGTTTATGTTCTTGCTATACGTTATTCATGTTTACTTGATCATATGGTTATTTGAGCTGGTGCTTAACTCGTTGTTACTCGGCTGCTTATTAATATGACATAATTAAAAGTTGACCGCAGTTAAACCTGTGTCGACCTTTTGAGCCTCATGAACCCCATGTTGTATTTGCTGAGTACGATATGTGCTCACTCTTGCTATTTCCCCCACACCCCAGTCTCCATCAGAGTCGAGCAGCGGAAGCGTGGTGAAGACACAAATGAGTTCCCGGAAGATTGATAGAAATGCTAGGTGTATGTACCCCCAGTCAGCTGTCCCTGTGAAGAATGGAGCCTGAAGAGAAGATTAGTATCGGTCCCGCTTAACTTTGATGTAATTGTTAGTAGTAGCTATGTTTTCGATATATATAACACTGTTTTGATATTTTTTTCATCTGTGGTTGTATGTGTGGACTTTCTGGGCACACATATGATGAGTGCTCGGTTTTGTTTTTAAAACCGGGTGTTACACAATCAATCATAAATAATTGAGTATTAATATTTCACCTCTTAATTGCCGACCAACATAGGTACACAATGTATACCCCCATCAGCCCTGGCTCCATGTAAAATCTCCTGGTCTACAATGGGTCACAAATTCACCATATATGCATATTCAGTGTGTGCACACTTGCTCTTTCTTCTTAACTTTTGATGATCTAAAGCATGTATAAACTTAATTACCATGGACAGCCGTGATATTAGGATTATGAGGTACACCAACAACAATGTAGAGCTAATAAACACAATGTTCACATAACAACGCGTGTACAAGAACATAAGTATAACCCCCATAACAGAGGTACTGTATGCTAGTATAGAGACCATGTTCACTTTAAGATAGCTGCAAGTCAATTCAAGGTAGTTAGATTGAAATAATCAAACAAAGGTTATAAAACATGCTTGTTGAGCAAGATATATAAAAATAAACCTACTGGTGTTCATTATTTGCTTGGCGCCATCTAGAGTTCAAGCATGTAATATACCTTATTACACTAATGAGCTGAATAAAAAGGAAAACTCTGCCCAGTTCCGAAAATAAGATATACAATAACCACATATTTTAGTGACTAAATTGAAAAGGGAGAACAAGAACAAATAATGTTTGAAAAAACTTATGTTAGGTACCCAGCTCCTAGACGTGCAACTCTCCCTGAAATAAAATTTGAACCAAAACAGCTATATCATTAGCAAAGTGGTGGAATTTCCAACTTAATGAGTTGTATAAGATAGGTTGGTCTACTAACTGACCATAAAGTTGTATGAAGCTAGTTGGTGCCGATGCAGAGAACCTGAGACAAGTCGCCATGAGGATAATCTTTGGCAGCCACCATTGGGAGTGCCACGAGTTCCTGCGATCATGCACACTTCTAGTGTACATAGTGGATATGGACATAAAAACAAAAAAACAACTGGTGGATAATTTGTTAAGGACAATGTAACACAAATAAATGAAAATGAAATGATTCTCTTAGGGTGAGAGAAGTTCATTATTAGGATACAAATGTGGTGAGGCTAACGATTAGGACAGCCTCACACTAGTACAGAACGATACTACACAGATGGTTGTAGATCGATTTCTACAGGCGTTTTTATGAACCGCCTGCGCTGGGGGCCAGTAGAAATAGGACCACAGCACAGGCGGTTGCTTATGAACCGCCTGTGGAAAGAATTTTCACAGGCGGTCGACTTAGCGAACCGCCTGTGAAAATGGACATTTCCACAGGCGGTTCGCTATGTGAACCGCCTGTGAAAAAAAATCTGAAAAAACCCGTAAATAAATAGGAAAAAAAATATTTTGATTAGGGAGAAGAGCCCTCAGCCAACGCCCGCCCGTCTCCGTCGCAAGTCGCAAGTCGCGGCATTTTTCGCGTAAAATCCGCGGCTAACGCGGCCGGTGGGATTCGAACTCACGACCTCACCCTCGCGCGAAGGCTCCTCTACCACTGCACCACACACTCACATGTGTTCAAATACCCCTTCGCTTCCCCACATATTATACAAACCCGAGTGTAATTTACTTGTTTGAGGTCCTAAACGATTTCAAATCAAAAAATTGTCAACTACAAAGTTTCATAACTTTTTGAGACGAACAACTTTTGTATTGGTCATTTCTCCGTCCGAGGTCGTTTACAAAATTTGAATTTCAAATTTGAGACCATTCAAACATATTTTTCGATGACAAGATGACTTCAAATTAAAAAGTTGTAATTTACAAAGTTTCATAACTTTTTGAGACGAACAACTTTTATTTTGGGTGTTTTCTCATCCGAGATAGTTTGAAAAAATCAAATTTTAAAAAACACATCTATTTCTACTGGCGGTTACAGGCGGTTTGTTAAGACAACCGCCTGTAGTTTCTACAGGCGGTTCTAGACTTGAGGTCCACCAGTTCATTTCTACAGGCGCGTGGTAACTCAAACCACCAGTAAAAAAAATTTGAGGCGCTAGTAAAAATCATCATTCTACTAGTGTCAACTGTTAGGCAGTTATGTTCATCCTCGTATTTGCGAAGGCGCTGCCACCGAAAGAATACTTGGGGGTTTTCACGAACCCCCCAAGCCAAGACGTTGGCAAGAAAAAAGACAACCGCGTAGATATAGCGGACAGTCATCGGGGACGATATGTATTGATACAGGGACCATGCCCCTCCATAACCATTGGCGCCACCAACATTCCCCTCAGCTTGCATCATTTCTGCGTCGTCTATAACCTAACCAGAGAAACAAAACACGCATGCCATCAGAATGAACCAAATGGTTTTATTTGCTGGTTGCAGACAGAAACAACTTTAAATAGTTTATTAGTTTATTTTATACTAAAATACAATAAATGAAATAAAAGAGAAAGTTCATCTTATCATGTTATTTTAACAACTAACTTCACTAGTCACTACTACTACATTTCGCCGTTTTCCATACAGATTTGAATTGTAATACAAAGGTACGAATATATTTCCATGATGGTACATCATGAGATTAAAAAAACCATCATGAGATTAAAAAAATTACAGTAGATAAAAACAAGTTTGTCAATTTAAACTAATTAATAAAAGGAAGTGAAAAAAAATAGAGCGGACAGACTATCGCTCAGCATTGGCGGATCTAGCACTAGCGCTATTGCCACATACATACTAGGGCTATGGCCCTAGCTAGTGATAGCTCTTTATTAGTATGGATAAATTCTCAATTTTTCTACACCCAAATATAATTAGCAATAATATCATCCAATATAATGGCCCTAGTCTTTAGCTAATCTCGGATCCGCCCCGGCCTGTCGCTCAGCACAACGATGTAAACACCGATCGAAGATATACTAGTACTTCCACACTGGCTCTGCTGTGTTGTGCTAGCTAGCTGTTGCACACTTGCACACTTGCATATATGTAGCTATAGTAGTATCCTTGGGCAAATATTTTGTGGTGGCTCTCTCTATTCCATCCTTAAATTAAGGCACATGCATGCATCTTGGCTCCACGCACCATGCATGCATGCCGTTGCCGAGATGCCTATATATATGCCTATCTAGCTCTGTCGACAAGCATGCTATGCATGAAGCGCCACAGCATCTACGTACGGCAGTAAATAAAGCGCATGAACTCGATCTGTGACGCCCCTGCTGCTTCTCGATCACGGAAGCGGAACGGATGACGAACTACCCGGTGCTCGCTGCCGCCGGCCACCTTGCCCCGCCGGAGAAGCGCTAACATTAACAGAATGGGAGTCTGTGTCTCTAAACGTAGTACGTACTCGATGATCTGAATCTAGACTCAATTTTGTGCATGCGTGCATGACATTTTTGTTATATGTTTGTTGGCTGTGTTTACAATCTTATATTACTATATTACCAATTAGATGCATCAACGTACATGAGACACTAGACATATGCTACTAATTTTCACCGGCCGCTACAAAAAAAAAGATGAATTCTAGAAATTAAATTAGTGCATGATCAGAACCACCACATATATGTTACTCCTCCTATACCTTTTTGGCCTTCTTTGAGATTTCTTTGGAGAGTGTGTAGTCATTACGAAACTTAAATATTGATCTTCTTTCAATAATAAGCTCTACCGTACCAATGATCTCAAGGTCAAGCCACAACAAAGTAGTCTAATTAAGCGAACTAATACTCCCTCCGTCCCTGAAAGAATCAATTTCTAGAGTTGTCTTAAGTCAAACTTTTTGAACTTTGACCGATTTTCTAGAAAAAAACTATCAAGATTGATGATACCAAATTCATATCATTAGATATATCATAGAATATATTTTCATAATATGTATATTTTATATCTTAGATGTTATTATTCTTTTCTATAAAGTTAGTCAAAGTTTAAAAAGTTGGACCGGTACGGATCCTAGGAATTGCTTCTTTTAGAGATAGAGGGAGTAATTAAGAAATGTATATATGTAAGCTCACCGTACGTGTCAGTGTCCACCACGCGTACTTGACCTCCGATCCCGGGCTCCGGCTGATTTGATTTGGATGCGCAGAGCGATCTGGGGAGCTGAGGAGCGATCTGGGGGTATCCTAGCTTTTTATACTACTCCGTACTGTATATGCTAAGCAGCTCAGCTGGAATCGTACGTCACTACGCAGCTGGTGGTGTGTGTGTCGTGCAAGCTAGCATATGCATGCATGCCGGCCTCACTCCAGACAAAACCATGAAGAGACCAACCCGGCCATCCAAAACACTAGCAAGGGATTCATGTCTCCATCCTCACATAATAGTAATCTCTACCTGCGGGAGAATCTGCGGTTCAGAGAGTGCATCCTACTACTGTACACTAATAGTAGCGTGCCACGTATTGACGTATATCCTATTGCTTCCATTTCACGCGGCTGAGAGAAACAGGTGAACAGCGCCTTCCACGTTTTCTTTGATCGAAAGATTATCTTCCACGTTGCTAGACGGGACATGAACCTTCCGCGTTGCCAGATTAGCTAGCGGCCAGTATTGCGTATACACGCGTGCAGCTCCTATTTTTTGTCATCTACGTACTAGCACAACCTTTTTTCTCCCTGGACAAGGTTAATACTTGCACATTATATTATTCAATTCTATATGATGACCACGAGCCGGTTGTTGATAGTATAGGTGATGGATTAGGGTTGTCATTTAACTTTACCCTATCTAATTTTAGTTCAAATTCATATAGTATTATATTTCAGTCTTTATTAAGTCTGATACTTTAAATTTACTACGCTAAATTAGAGGGTCCTTTACCCACCCCTAAGGATGAACCTAGCTTTCTTTTTTGTATTTGATGGAAGTGTTATAAGCAAACGGTGATTTGTTATTGTTTACTACAGAGTATCCTATAATCATACTGTATAGCGCAGTACTATTTGAGCTTATCGAATAATGTCTATTCTATCCTCTATATGAGCTAGGGAAGAACTCGATCCATAGAGTAACAGACATTTTTTCTTTCTTTCTCTTGCCTACACACGTACTGTTTTAGTGATCCGCTTTCACCTTTTAATTCCTTTTTTTATAACTTACAAAATCGTGTCATATAATGGTTTTTCCAGGTAAGATCTGTTTTTTTGGCAGATGTGTGTGCCGTCAATGGACCACCAATTAGAAATGGAATTCTTTTGGCTCCATAATCTTTTTGCAAGATCTGTTCTTTTTGTAGAGGTGTGTTCTTTTTTTGCGAGGATATTATTATATATTTTTATCCTAATGTTCTTCATATTGTGTTATGGAGCATGAGCATTCTTTCATCCAGAAAGAGAAAAGGACAGACTTGATCATTTTTTTTAACGTAAAACACACAAGGACCAACTAATTACAGAATATAAGTACAGCGATATAATAAGTATATGGAACAAATGTGTTTCTATCTGCGCGTGTAATTAAATCAAAGGTACACCTGACACCCCAAAACATTATCTTTATAAATCTATATGCAAACCGCAGTAGTATAGAACCTAAGAAAATTCATCTTTAACACAAAAGTTCATGTATCCTTTTATGCCATCCTACGCGCGCAGCAAAGTACGCGGACCTTCCTAGTATATACTGGACGTGGACGTTATGCATGCAGCTGGTGTGACTTAATTTGGAGCGAGATCGACCTGCTGCTAGCAATGCATAGTACTGTCGTCGATGTTACCATGCATGCATGGCTGGATCAACACGCGTGACGCGTCGTTTTGAGAGTAGCACGCAGGACGTGTGTGTCGTGTCCGTCAGCTCCCTAGTCTAACTGAATAACGGAAAAGGTGGACGTGCTGCTATTCCTGGCTGCGTCTGTTAGAAGATTTGGGCTTGGCCCAAATAAATATTCCAAATAAATCTCAAATTAAAGGCCCACTCACACATGCATGGTATGATGGAGGACTTTAGTCCCACATTGCTATTCCAAAAGAAGGGAGGCCAACTTATATAGTTGAGCTATCTCCAATTGGTTGAAGCTATTGAGGAGAGGCAAAGGAAGAAACACGCGCGCTCGCTTGCCTTGCCGGGCCGAGCGTGGCGACTCGCGCGGGGGCGCACGACATGCGCGTGAATGGTCCGACCGAGGCCTTGTGGGTGCGCAGCTTTCTTTTGCCACTCGATATTTTTGCATGCATGGAGAAAATTGCGCTAGCCTGTTTTAGCAAGCAATTATTCTCGTATTAATGGTGATTGATTTGTCCACTAATGGTAGGTTCAATCACATTAATATTGTGATTACGCGGTTGTCTCTTTCTAAAGATGCAGCCGCGGAGTGTGTATAAAGAGAGATGAGACGTCGTTCTCTAGAGACGACACATTCTCCTCCTCCTCTGCCTGAGTGTTGTGCTGCCGCTGTCGACCCCATCCCACCGTCGACGTGCCATCGGTACCGGGAGAGCAGGATCTCTGAAGCCCGCGTCTCCTCGTGTCCCTGCACGGGGTAGGGGACGTATAAGGTTTTTGGCAAGCGTCGTCACGACTGCTCGCTGGACGTCTTTTTCTCTCTACGCCGACTTCACCGATCTTCATCGACGGTCTGCTTCGTCTTCTCTTGCGTTAGTTCCTAGTGCTGACAACCCTACTGTAAGCATGCCTTCGATCTTACTGTTCTTCTATTTCGTGTTCTTAGCGATACAATAGTCTGGATATGTCTCGGATCTTACTGCTAGTGGTAGATTATACATCTACGCTGCATGTTGTTTATCTTTTCCTAATTGTCAGAATTAATTTATGCATCACTAAATTGCTATTATTTCCAACAACCTCCTCTCTGGCTCTCTCTTGCCTTTAATTTCCTGATGATCCATAGCACAGCACACGATATATAATATGATGACCCTCAGACGACGATCGAGCTGAGTGTGGCAGCTAGCTAGCAGCAGTTCATCACTCAAGGCAGACGATCGAGCTGAGCAATTTTTGCATGGCGTGTCGTCGTCGAACTCTCGGTCGTCGATCGGCGATCCCTGGCCGCCGCCGCCGCCGGTTGTTGCTCGCAAGAGAGAGAGAGAGACGAGGGACTGGGAGAATTGACGCAACTCTCCGAGGCGGCCGTGCTGATCCTCATCATCGTCCCTCTGTGCACGTACGGCCTCGCCTTGCTCTGCGGCGTCCAGCTCGGCCGGTTGGTGGGAGAAGAGTGCGGCGGACATCTTCTTCCTCCCCGACGTCGCAGTCACCACGCGAGGAGCTCCCGACAACGTCACCAAGGTTCTTGCTTCTTGCTTGTTCATGCATGCATGCATCATCATCGATCTCCATTCATATGATGGAATGGATTGCGTTGCATGCAGCCGAGGGACGTGATCAGCGTGGGGCCATGGGGATGGGGAGGATCTACTAGCATTAATCTTTACTTGCATGTCTTATCTTGCATATAGGATAGAAGTGTTAGTCGTTCTACTCCACGCATGATTGAGTTTATGGCCGGCGTCATTAGTTGGGCCGGCGTCATTAGTCGTTAGAGTACGTGTGTGTCACGTATGAGTCTGCATGTAGCTGAATGAGATGGGTTCTCGTTCTAGTCTTATTTAGTTGTTTGCATGTAGGTGTGCTAGATAATATGCATCATGGAGATATGACTGTCAACAAGAAGGACCGGTTCCTGCGTGGAACGAGTAGGAGTTGCGCAAGTCATGCACAAGGTAGTGTCTGTGCATGTGCGTCGTGTGCTCGTGGGTGCGTGAATCCCGGTCTGCCAGTAGGCGCTGGCATCGTTGTTGTATAAATATTCATGTACTCCTGTTGTTTTAGTGCGCCAGATAATAGAAAAAAGGGCGTTCGTCGCCAGCAAAAATTCTGTGTGCGTGTGTTCTCCAGCAAGAGCTTGTGTGTGTTTGTGTCTTCTCTCGACCACTTCGTCTCCGGCACCGTTCGTCTGTGCCGTCCAGTTTGTTGGGGTCACCTCCAACAGAGGCCGCCACATCGATCTTGATCCGAGTTTGCTGCTCGGTTCTAACAATTGGTATCAAAGCTAGGGAGATGGGCGGCGATGGTGAGAAGGGAAGTGGCAGCAGCTCGCCGCGTACGGTCATGGTGGAGCGTGTCACTGCCGTGGCGGGAGAGATTCCGAAGCTGACGAAGACGAACTACCATGAGTGGGCGCTCGAGGTGCAAGTCAACCTGGAGGGCATGGAGCTCTGGGATGCCGTGGAGAGCGGCAACGCCGAGCGCGGCAAGGATCGACGGGCGCTGGCCGCGATCCTGCGCGGTGTGCCGACGGAGATGAAGTCCGGGCTCGCCGCGAAGAAGACCGTGAAGGACACTTGGGCGGCCATCAAGTCGTTGCGGATGGGAGACTCGCGTGTGCAGGAAGCCAAGGCGCAACATCTCCTGAAGCAATTCGAGAACATGGCGTTCAAGGATGGTGAGGCAATCGACGACTTCGCTTTGAGGATTGGTTCGCTCGCTCCAGAGCTACGTGAGTTGGGGGAGCCAATGGAGGACGAGCACGTCGTGAAGAAGATGCTGCGGGTTGTGCCGTCGAGGCTCGACCAGATCGCGTGCTCCATCGAGATGTTCGCCGACCTGAAGAAGGTATCGCTCGAGGAGCTTGTCGGGCTACTGCATGTGGCGGAGGAACGCTGCAGCGGCGTTCAGGCGGTCGAGGATGGTGTCGGGCGTCTGCTGCTCACGGAGGAGCAGTGGGAGGCACGTCGTCGTCAACGCCGCAGCAAGGAGCGCTCGGGCGAAGGCAGCGATAAGCGCGGCGGCGGCAAGGAAGTCGACGACGACGACGGGAGCAGCAGCACCTACCCCGAGAACGGTGAGCGCAAGTCAAAGAACAAGAAGGGCAAGTGCTACGAGTGCGGCAAGCGTGGGCATTTCTCCTATAAATGTCCCAAGAAGAAGCAGGAAGAGGCGCTGCTTGCGAAGGCCGATGACGAGCCGACCCTTCTGTGATGAGGCGTCGTTGATCAAGCAAGTTAAGATTAGGGGGTGATTGTTAGCATTAATCTTTACTTGCATGTCTTATCTTGCATATAGGATAGAAGTGTTAGTCGTTCTACTCCATGCATGATTGAGTTTATGGCCGGCGTCATTAGTTTGGTCGGCGTCATTAGTCGTTAGAGTACGTGTGTGTCACGTATGAGTCTGCATGTAGCTGAATGAGATGGGTTCTCGTTCTAGTCTTATTTAGTTGTTTGCATGTAGGTGTGCTAGATAATAGGCATCATGGACATATGACTGCCAACAAGAAGGACCGGTTCCTGCGTGGAACGAGTAGGAGTTGCGCAAGTCATGCACAAGGTAGTGCCTGTGCATGTGCGTCGTGTGCTCGTGGGTGCGTGAACCCCGGTCTGCCAGTAGGCACTGACATCGTTGTTGTATAAATATTCATGTACTCCTGTTGTTTTAGTGCACCAGATAATAGAAAAAAGGGCGTTCGTCGCCAGCAAAAATTCTGTGTGCGTGTGTTCTCCAGCAAGAGCTTGTGTGTGTTTGTGTTTTCTCTCGACCACTTCGTCTCCGACACCGTTCGTCTGTGCCGTCCAGTTTGTTGGGGTCACCTCCAACAGAGGCCGCCACATCGATCTTGATCCGAGTTTGCTGCTCGGTTCTAACAGGATCCGGCGGGCAGCCGTTCTGCATGCGCGGCGCCAGCGCTCCTCGCCTTCGTACCATCGTCCTCTACCATTCCAGCGGCGGCGACCTCTACGATTCGGGCGTCATCCACGCTCTCGCCTGCGAGTACAGCCTCGCCGGCGACTCTGAGGCTTTGTTTGGCAATGAGGAATGAAAACACACGTGAGAAAGAAACCACGTTGGGGTTGGGTGATCCCCGCGTGCCCACCCGATCCACTCCCCGGCTCCCCACCTGCTAATCCCTTCCACCAATCCCACGCTTATTTGGAGTGCCCTTGGATTGACTAGCAATCTGTTCATGATTTATTGATTTGTGAAATAAATGCATGACCGATCCATATTTTCCACTCTATTTTTAAAAAAAATCATAAATAGAGCTAGACCAGTCCAAAATCCATCTCTTAAATACAAAAATATCAGAAAAAATAAAAGGGCATATCAGAAAGATTCATCAACAATCCAAAATTACACGTCTGCAATGTGTTGAAGTATTTCATCCAATTTTTTAACATTCACTTTGAAAAATGTCTCAAAAATAAGACTTCAAAACAAGACGTCTGCCTTTCTCTGAGCAATAAACCATCAGCCATTGAACATTTCCCACTGTGTTTCTTTCTAAATAAATTAGAATCTAACTAATGCCAAAAATGCACTAAGAACTGATGTCTCAAAAACCAGCATCATGGTTTGTTGACCTTGACCCAAGGATCTTCAAGTCTGCAATCAACAGAGTAAAGATTGCAATCAACAGTGTAAACACTGCAAGCTAGGCTAATGGAAAAATTAAAACAAACATCATAAAAAATGGTAGTCTCAAGCCAGCTTCTTCTGTTTACAGAATAAATCAAAAAATAAAATCATAAGGTCCTAAGCACTGTTACAAAAATAGCAGCTGAGCTACTGCTCAAACCTAACAATGATGAACTTAACAGCTCCGAGATACTAAATTTGTACTGCTTTTCATCACAAATTCCAGGCTTATGTAAGAACTAATTGCACAGGCACTACAGTTTGATGCAAAATAAATTATTTCTGAAGGAATGCACATGTATTTAGTTCCAAATAAATTAACAAAAGCATACCTCAAATGAAGTATTGTTCTTCAGTTCTCTTATGTCTGCATACTAGTAAAAGCAAAAGCTTTCTAGTGAGTTCATGAAAGTAATAAAAAATGTCAGTAAATTCAGAGACAAAATGAAAAAAACTAACCATTTCTTCCTTATCCATAACAGACGTGTTGATGAATCTAGATTGATGAAAATCTCTCGATTCTGGGGATCTTTGAAAACATCCATAGCTTCAACTTTTTCTTTGACAGTGAGTTCTACCATTGTGTTCATGACACTAATGCAATTTTTGATAGAGTATTCATCCGCTCCCGATTCAACCCTTGTTTTCTGTGCAACCTCGCACTCCACTTGTTTAGTTTTTACTTCCAGATACTTCTCCATCATGTGAGCAACATCTTCCTTTTTTCTGCTTTTTCGGAACATTCTTTCCCCCGCCAGGGACAACAGCTTCCTTCTGCCTTTTTTGAACCTTCTTTCCCACATCAAGGACAGCTAGACCATCTGCTTTTGTTGCCGCAATAGGTCACAATTCACACAAACAAAAATAAAGAGAATTCCAACTATTCAAGCAAAAGTTGATTTCAGATATCACATTACGTACTAGCTAGCTAGCTTTTCTCTAGCTACCTTTTCTGCGAAGCACTACATACATGTGAGCTTGCTATTAGCGCTAGAAAAAAAAACTCCATCTATCTGATATATCCACGTCTCACGAACACAATCAGCACACTTCTTCTCCATCAACAGATACACAATACTGGGCAGATTTCCTGCCAGCGTTTTCATCATCAGAAGAAGAAAACGCATCTGACACCAACTATCCCATTTACTTGAAACTGAAAACACATCTGACACAACAATGACCACCCACACCTAGTTCCTATCTAGCATTAATTACTTGAAACTGTACATCAGGCATAAAAAAAGCGATCATGCTCTGCATCATGAGGCTTGCCTTCAAAAATGGGATACAAAAATGTACTGAAACTGACCAGATAAATAGATAGACATGTTGGACTATCTGAAAACAGTACATTTCATAGATATGATCAATCGTCCGCAGCCGAAATATATGTGTAATGCAATCTAAGCTTCATGGAGAAACAAGAAAATGTAGTATTAACACATATGGGTCATAGTACAGACTACTTCGGTTAGAGGAAAAAAGTTGTTGCCCCTACAGACTACTAGATTAGCGTGTGTGTGCTCTGTGCACAAAATCGCAAGTCAAATGGATCTTTCTTTTTCTTGGAGGACAACATCGGCCAATCGCTACAGAGTGACCTACACAGAGACCTTGTCAAGATGGGGTTGAGATCTTGGAGTAGATAGGACAAAGTTCTTGATAGAGGAAATAGCAGCATAGATCCTGAGAACACAGCACCGTCTAATAGGTTCACACATTCCAAGCCGGATTGAACACAGCAGGTTCAAGCAAAACGAGAGGGGGAGAATGGAATCGAGATGAGAAGATCCGCACCTCAGATTCTAGACTTGCCACCGTCTTCCTCCAAACCGGGAGGAACCAGTGCCACCGTCGCCCGCCGCCACAGTACAGCGAAACCCTAACAACGGAAGTCAGCTGAGAGAAAGGAAGGGAGGCGGGGATGAGGCCGGGGAGGACTGGAGGAGGCAGAAGACATACCTTTTTGAAGCGCGAGCGGTGGAGGCGTCATCGCCGGCACACCTGGCGGCGAGTTGGGACTCGGGAGCGTCGACCGTCGAGTCGGGAGCGGTGGGCGGTGGCAGCCCGAGAAGGGAGCGAGCGCGAGAAGGGAGTGGCCGTCCCGGCCTTATGCGAAGATATTTCTCTCCCCCTTGGATTGAAGTGGATCGGACGGGTTTGCCTCCAACCCAGCGTCACCCAAATGCAGTTTTATGCATCCACGTGTGTGGAAAACTGGCGTGGGATGGTTTCCATCGGAGGCCGGGATCCCCGTCAATCCCCGCCGATCCAAGGCTATCCAAACGAAGCCAGAGGGGGCGCCGCTCCGAGTGGATGGTCCGTGGGCCACCTGCATTCCCACGGCAACATAGGAGTCCGTGCCGAGGTAGGAGTACTGTCCAATTCCAATCGATCATCGATCACCGTACCTCTTCAGTTCGATCTGCTGGCTATTTTTCTTCGAGAAATTATATATGCTTGCTTACTGCATAGTACTCCCTCAACAAAACATGCAATCCTAGCATAGTATCACGTTTTAGTATCTTATAAATTTAAATAATTATAGCTAAAAATATATTAATATTCACTACTACAAAAACGAACTTGCGCAGCGTTGCATTTTTGCCCTCCGTGGCGGACGTTTTTTTTGTCCGCTGCGGTAAATCGCACGATTTATCGCAGCGGGCACTTTTAATTTATCGTGACGGTCAACTTTTGCCCGCCACGGTAAATCGATTTACTACCGCAGCGGACATCTTAAGATGCCCGCTGCGGTTAATCGATTTACCGCAGCGGGCATCTTAAGATGTCCGCTGCGGTAAATGAGATGCCCGCTGCGGTAAAGACTTTCAACGTTTGCCAAGCGCTTGAGGCCCAGGGCGAGGCCCATTTAGCATCCCGACTATATAATGTAAAAAACACTAGAATTTCACGCACCGCGGCCGCTCCTCAGTCGCTCCTCCTTCATCCCCAGACCACACCTCAGCCGCTCAGCAGCCACCACACCGCGAGCTTCTCTCCTCCCTCTCCCTGTTTCTCTCCCCGACTTCCCAGTAGCCAGCGCACTCCTCCCCCTCACCGACCCTCTGCACCGGCGGCTCCTCCACACCCGGCGGCCCCTCAGCAGATCATGGAGGGAGGAGTGAGATCCTCCACACCAGTGGCTCCTCTGCACCGGCCACTGGCATGGGGAGTCGCAGATCCTGATCGGGGATGAAGGAGGCTAGACCCGTGGATCCACGACACCACGATGCGACCGATTTCGTCTCCGGCAGCCTTGGGTTTCGTCCAAGGTAGGTGAAAGGTCCTAGTTTGGTTTTGGTAATTGAGTGACAACTTAGGTGGACTAATATGTGTTTGAAGTGAATTACACAGGTGATTAGTTCATAGGTGATCATGTGTGAGCAACATATGCCATAGAGGTGAAATGGCTTGGAAGATGTTGCAAGGCTCACACATGTGATGAAGGAGCTTAATGCACATGAAACATGACATGGAGTCATGTGGCTAAGATGGTGAAGATCAAGGCAAGACTTGGCTTGATGGACCGGTTGCGAAGGTGAAGGGCAAGTTGGAGGCTTTGAAGCCGTTGGTACCGAGTGTCGGGAGGCTTAAGCAAGACTTGGCGCCGAAGGACCGAAGCGATGGTGAAGAGCAAGTGATGTCAAGATCGATGGACCATGGAGGCCATGTGATGATATGAAGTGGATCATATCATTTGGAGATAGATTGGTGCATGTGTTGCATCAACACCGAAGGAGATGGAATGAAATGCGCAAGGCAAAGGTATATGTATAGGGCATTTCATTTCACCGGTCATAGGTGTGTAGAGAAGATTATGACCGGGTTTAGGATAGATGGCCGTACTATCAAGAGGAGCAAACTTGTTTGCATATCGGTCATCTAGTGCCACTTGAGCGATCTAACATTGCGTTGTTACTAGGATCGAGTGGCGTGGTAAGAGCAAGTGAAAATCCTTTGGAAAATGATTATGAAAATGCTAACACACATACACATGATGTTGTACACTTAGTGGTGTTGGCACATTTGCAAAGGAGAAGTTGTTGGAGAAGAAGTTGTGTTGAAAGGAGGCATGGAGAAGTGGGAGAAACTAGTGTATAGTCCCTCTCCCTCCTGCCGAGCTTGCGAGGCAGGATTCAGCGGTTTTCGGAGGAGAAGTGAAGTGCTCTGGGAGCATCGGACGCTGGTCCGAGGAGCATCGGACGCTGGGCCGAGCGTCCGATGGTTAACCCTAGTTTCTGTCAGAAGTTGAAGAAGCATCGGACGCTGGCAACGGACGCTGAGGAAACACTGTTGCAGAGTCCGATGCAGGTGATGTGGCGCGAGCGTGCTTTCCAGGGAGCATCGGACGCTGGCCTGCGTCCGATGTGGAACCATCGGACGCGTCCGATGTGTTTCTGCCCTCTCTGGAACCTCTCTGGTGTGTCATCGGACGCTGGGGTCGAGCGTCCGATGCTAGAGTCTCGGTGCGTCCGGTGTGAGGGCGATCTTGCACAGAATTGAGCAGAGGCATCGGAGCGTCCGATGCTAGGCATCGGCGCGTCCGATGCCACTTTAACTGGCGCGGGAAGTGATATAGCCGTTGGGATCGCTCGGCCGAAGTTGAACGTGGGAGACACGTGGCGAGCATCCGTGCATCGGACGCTGTCCTCAGCGTCCGATGGTCCCGACTGGCGCGTCCGATGCTAGCGCAGTTTGCCCAGTGAAGGGGCAACGGCTAGTTAGCCCTTGGGGCTATAAATAGCGTTGGTAACCGGCCTTGGGCTGGTGGTTGAGCACTCCAAAGCCTTGGTGGCTGGTGTGGATGTGCTTGGGAGCCCTCTAACTCGCTTGTGCTTGCTAGTGTGCGATTCGATAGCGACTGAGTGATCGCTAGTGCGTTGCATTGAGAGATAGCATCGAGTGGCACTAGGTGATCGTGTTGCAAGACGGTGGTGCTTGTTACTCTTGGATGTTGCCACCTCCTAAACGGCTTGGTGATCGAGTCTCCGTCGTGAAGCCCGCGTGAAGATTGTGCGTGGCTCCGGAGAAGCTTTGTGAGGGGCATTGTGCTCGCCCCGCGGGAGATCGCGAAGAGCAACTCTAGTAGAGAGAGGCGCAAAGAGCGTCAAGTGGTCCGGCCGGATCAAAGCTAGAGCTCTTGTTGAGCACTCCATCGTGGAGAGTGTGACTTAGGGTCACCACTAGCAAGAGAATCGGCGGCAACCTTGGGCTTGCCTCAACGGGGACTAGCTTGGTGGCGACCAAGTGAACCTCAGGATAAAATCACCGTGTCAACCTTGTTCTTCCCGTTGGTTTGCATTCCCCTTACACAAGCTTGTAATTACTTTCATATATATTGTGCTTGTGTAGTTGCTCTTGTAATTAGTTAGCTTGTGTAGCTTGCTAGTTACCTTCTTTGCTTGTGTAGCCTAGAAGTAGCTCTCTTGCGTGACTAGTTGACTTGTAGTCTTGGTAGTCACATTGCTTAGTTTGTGTAGCTAAGTTGAGCTCTCTAATTTGGCTTGTGTAGCCTTATTATTGAGCATTGCTAGTGAGCTTAGGCTTTGTGCTTTGCTTGCTAGATTGTGTAGGAGCTCCCCCGTGCTTGAAGTACTAGTTGCATAGGCTTGTGTGACCTTGCTTCTAGAATTGGTTAGGTGAGCTCTAGCTAGCCCGACACCTTATTTGCATTGATTAGGATCTTTTGTAAGGTGTCATATAGAATAAGTAGAGGGGTGTAGTCTTGGCTAGACCGATAGTTTTAATTCCGCATTTGTTTTGGTTAGCCGACGCGATTAATTTTAGAAAGGACTATTCACCCCCCCTCTAGTCTGCCATCTCGACCCTTCAAGTGGTATCAGAGCTAGGTCTCTCATTTGTGGTCTTTACCGACCCGAGAGGATGGTGACTTACGGGCTAGGCATTGATTGTCCACACATTTTTATGGCACTCACTTTACACAATGGAAAACTTGGATGATGTGTAATTTCAAGTTTATTTGCCCTCAAATGTGGTGGATCGTAGATGTAGGCTTTTCTCATATGTTGGATGAAAAAAAATCTAACTCAAGCACAAGAGAAATGCCTAGATCTCGAGTGCCAAGCTACTAACATCATTTTTAGATCTTTGCATGATAATATCTTTAGTGAGATCATGGATATGAAGTCCTCCCATCACATGTGGAAGTTCCTCAACGACAAGTATGGGAGTGCTCCAAAAGATGATGATGTTAGTGAGCCCAAGGAAGAGGCACATGAGGGTGTTGAGCATGACCACAACATGATAGTTGTGGAGGATTGCTCCACCTCATGGTCAAGTGATGAAGATGATGATCAATCCTCAAGATCACTTGACAAGGATTATGGCTATGAGAGTGATGTCTCTACAAGCTCTCCATCTACACCACATGGCTTCATGTCACATGGTGACACCAAGGTATCAATTGCAAATGTGGTTGTTGATTGTGATGATCCAAACTTTGAGCTTGTATGTAGACTCACCAAAGCCTTAGAAAATGAGATGTCTAAAAATGCAAAATTGACAAAACAAAACTCATTTCTAAAGAATGCATGTGAACAACAAAAGCATCTACTTTATGTTATTACTTGTTCACATGATGAGCTTAAATTGACTCATGAGGAACTTAGTGTTGCTCATGATAACTTGGTACAAGACCATGCTTTTCTCACTAAGAAGCTTTCTAATGAAGAAACTAAAACTAGTGAGAGCTCATCATTTGGGTCAAATGATCAATCACATATTTGTGCTAACCCATGTGATGTAGAGAAGAAGCATGTATCCACCTCTTGTGATGATTTATTATCTATGCCATGTTCTTCACATATAGATGCTTGTTCTACTTCTATGTCTTGTGAGACTAACATTTTGAAGGATAACAATGAGCTCAAAAGAGAAGTGAAGAATTTGAGCAACAAATTCTCTAAAGTCACCTTTGAGCACATGTTAAAGAATCAAAAGAGCTATGGTGACAAGAGTGGCATTGGCTTCAACAAGAGCAAGATCAAAGGCAAAAGATGGGTGCAGATAGATGGGTGTATGCCGGGTCTCTGAGTGATGAGTGATTGTCAACTGGGATGATGCGCATGTTCTTTGGCTTGTGTTGTGCAGGTGTCGAGCACGGATACAGTGATCGAAGGTGAGGTGAAGGTCAAGTAGAGACGTGCCGTGCCGATGGATCGGGAGCGGTGAAGGATGGGCGTGCCGTGCGGCGGACGTGCCATGCCGATTGTGGCAGAACCTCCCGATAATGTGGCCCACCCGCACACGTCATCGTCTCCCCGAGCCCTAATGACTATGCACATGTACCACATCACTGGAAAGATCTGTCGGGTGTCCCCGAGAGAACCCCGAATTATCCACGAACCACAGGATCATCATCATGAAGGTTGGAATAATTACAACATTACGACAGTTGATACAAAATACTATCGGAGTGCGGAAGCAAGATAAATAACCTTTACAAAACATGAATAAGTTACTGTTTACATAAATATAACCGGTATTGCGGAAGCAGAATAGTATTACAGAACCACACTTAGGTGGAGCCACACTTAGGTGGAGCACCTAAGTTGGAGAAGAAGAACAACCAGATCACGTCAAGCCCACTGACATGTTCATGATCAACATCACCTATTAGAAACCTGCAACAGGGGTTAACAAACCCTGAGTACGGTCGATACTCAGCAAGACTTACCCGTCAACAGAAAAGACTTCAGGTTCATGCTGGTTTGGGTAGGCTCAACAGAATTTTTCATTTGCATAAAAGCTTACTAAGTAAACCTAGACCCAAATTTTTCTTATACATTTAAGTATATAGTAAAAATTAAAGGTGACTATTCATGAAAGATCATCTTCATTCTTTCTTAAACCAGTTCCATTTTTATTCTACCGTGCAGGTCGAAAGGTTGAGTCTCCTTAACCGAGGAGCACGACGATTCGAACCGATTCAACCAGATCTGGGAGTTTTCCACGATCATACGATATATGTAGACCCGTGATCACACATATATCAACCCCAACCTCGGATCCTCCAAACAAGACCGGGTCCGCGCCACCCGAGAGTACTCGTACACCTCCAATCCGGGACTTTAACCCACGAGGGTAGCTAGTACTCCCGCCATCTCTCCACTCCCAGTGCGCGATTAGCCGTTCTTATTTAAGAACCACCAAGGCAGAGCTTACCGTAGCATATGATCGGTACTTCATAATTTCTCAATCTAGCAGGCCAACAACGGTTAACCCTATCCGACACATCCGGGTTACCCTGCACCTAATCCAAGGATTGATGCAGGTGCCCGTCTGGTCTTAACCATAATTCTTTCTCATCATCATTCCAAAACGATAAGTATCACAACCATTTTTAAAAAGCTTCATAAAGCAGGGCTAAGCATTTCTATCAGTGGCATAAAGCAGGTATCAAGGAATGATATATCGATAACAAGGTTGGTCATGCATCAACAGGTTTAAAGCATTTATTTGATAAACATTTTGTGCATCAGGTTATCGAAAATAAGTGTAATTGTAAATCCAAGGAAAGGGTTAAATGAACCGGGGCTTGCCTTCGTTGATCGAAAAAGTCGGAAACTCCTGATGTGCTGGATCAACAGGACACTCCGAACCCCCTGGACCAACCTCGTCCGGACAAACGACCTCTTCGGAAACTACACGATAAAGAAGTGCATGCTTGATGAGATGCTCATGTCATGATCATGGTAAAGATGGAAATTTACTAGGTCATAACATTTAACTTAATTATAAACATTCAAACGATTAAATAAAGCATATAAATAAGAATAAAATTTATTTTCTTTAACAGAGCTCAAAATTTCTGTGATGATACTTTTTCATCTAAAAACAGTGACAAAAATAATTTCATGATTTTTGGACATTTAAACAGGTCTACAAAAATCATCAAAGTCCACTTATTAATAAAAGGACCTATTTAAAACATTTTCAAAATTTGTTCCAAACTCAAGTTTCATATTTTTCATAAATATTACGCAGCTTGAGAAAGCCACACAAAAAATTTCACAATTTTTGCAGCTTCCTACAAAAAGATATCAAAAAGACAAAATCTAACACTATTCACCCATAACAGAAAAAGGAAAAACCTTTCTAACCCTTACTGGGCTCGGCCCAGTTCAACCTACGGCCGCTGATACCCGAGCCTCAGGCCTCAGCCTCAGCTCTCCTTCTCCGACTCGCCCGAGACCAGCATCCGGTCAGCCTCGACTCCTTCTCCGCCTCGCGCCGAGGCTGGCATCCGGTCAGCCTCGACTCCTTCTCCGCCTCGCGCCGAGGCTGGCATCCGGTCAGCCTCGACTCCTTCTCCGCCTCGCGCCGAGGCTGGCAGCCGAAAGCTTCGACTTAACACGCGCCCACATTGACCGGCCTCCAACCTCATCGCCGACGAGGCCTCCGGCGACGGCGAGGCCTTCCACATCTTCGCCTGGATCTCGCGCATCGATTCCACCCTTCACTAGCCCTAGCACCTACACGACCTTGAGCTATCAGCGGCCATGGCGGCTCGGCCATACCGAGCACGGCGGCGACGCGGCGCTTCGGCCATAAGGGCTCGGTAGAGACCTATCCGAGGGTGGCATCGCACTTGGGCACCTCCTGCAACCGTGATGCACACCCAAACTTGCTCGGGGAGGCTCGGATCGAGAGGGACTGTGGTGGCGGCCATGGCGGATGCTTGCGCCAACGGCGAGCCACGCGATAGAGACCTAACCGAGGGTGGCTTCCTACTCAAGGATGTGCAACGATTACGCTGCGCACTCCAACTTGCTCAAGGGCGACTCCGAGCAACCTGGTTCATGCTGGCGGCCATGGCGGCGCTTGCGCCGGCGGCAACCTTCAGGGACTGCTCAAGCCCGAAAGGTAGAGACCTCAGGAGCGAGCCGACCGTGACCTACAACACCAGACGAAGCTAAAGCCCTACTTGATTTGACCGGAGGAACTCTGGTTGATCGTGACCACGACCAAGGTACCTGTGATGGCTTCCGACCGGCGACGAAGAAGAAGACTGTGGCGGCGGCGATTGCAAGCTCTCGGGCTCGAGTTAGCTAGCTCAGGAGAAGCAAGGGATCTAGGCGGAGCTTCTGGGAAGATGGAGAGTGCAGGGATGCAGCGACGATGGAGTAAGAGCTCGCTGGAGCTTGGCCAGAAAACAGAGCAGGAGAGGGAGTAGGTGGCGGACGCGGGTGAAGAGAGGGTTGGAGAGCTCTCAGAGCTTGACACCGCACGGAGTGAAGCAAGCGGCAAGCAGCTGCGTGGCCGAACCCGTGGAGCGGCGCGAGGAAAGCCTAGCCACGGCGACGGCGCACGCGGCGGCGAGCAAGCAGAGGAAAAAGCGAAGCACGGTGCTTCTGTGGGACGATAGGGGTGAAGGAGAGGACGGCGACGTGATAAACTTGCGCACGAAGCTAGCAAGCAGCTCGCTGGAGCGGCGCATGCGCCCCAGCGCGAGCGCGGTGCTGGCGAAGCAGCTCGCTGGCGAGCTTCCAGGCGGTTCCCCCCTTCAACACTGTTCCTTGCTCTCTCCCCCTTTCTAAACTTTCAAAATTACTTTTGAAATTTGAACTATACTTCAAGTTTTGCCAAAATATGAAATGTAGAGTTTGAAAAGTTGTACAACTTTGCTTTAATAACCTATGGCTGATTTCAACTGGAAATAGGTCAATTGAATCAAAACAGTTCAAATACATTTCAAATTGGAAATTTGAAAAGGGGACAGAACTAGGGTTTTGTAGTAGAAGCAAAATTACTTTTGATTTTGCATTGACACTTGAAAAATGGTCAATGTATGAAATATTCATTTTGAAATTCTTTACAACTTTGATGTAAACCTCAAACTCAGATTTCAAATAGTTTTTTGAAATGCAAGTTTAAAATCAAAAGGGGACCATTTCTAGGGTTTGAATAAATTCAAAATTACTTTAAATTTTGTACAGAAACTTTGAAAACTTTGAATACCAAAGTTGTACCTCTTCTCAAGATCTACCAAAAAGCTTTTAGGGTCAACCCCTAATTATGCATAGATTTTGAGTTAACTAGAAAGGGCTAATTAACTTATATAGGAATTTAAATGATTTTCCCATTTTTAAGCTAGATAAAATTTTTACCCTTTTAAATTGTTGAACTTGGTTTCATGCCCTTACATGACTTTAGTCAAATGGGAATGAACACAAGTTATTTCAAAATGACATTCCAAATTAGGGTTTTTGAGCTACATCACAAGCATAAACAAAGTTGCTCACACATTAGGAATTAAACTTATTTTAGTGAATGCATCTCAAGGTGAGCTAGCATATACAACCATGCTTAAAACATGAAATGCTTGGATGCCATGATGCCAGATGATTATGCATACTAAACATATTAATTAGGATTTTAATTAGTGCTAAACACCAGGGATGTTATACCGATGTACCCAGAGCTGTGAAGGGCGGACGTGAGGCTTGGACTGAGGGACCGGAGGCCCGAGGATCAGCTGTGGTGGCTGGCAGTCTGTGACGACAACAAGTGAAGAAGTGCGGTCATGTGTTGCCTGAGTCGTGGACTTGGGGACATGTGTCGGTGGACGGGGTGCACGGGAGGTGCATCCCCTCTACGACGTCGGTTTGGTGGTAGAGCCAGAGAAAAACCATCGGGTGGACGGTTTCCAGGTTTGGGCCTCAAAACCTGGGTGCGGACGGTTTCCGAGTTTGGCCACAAAACTCGGGCTGAGGACGGTTTCCAGGTTTGAGCCTCAAAACCTGGGCGCTGAGGGTTTGCTGAGTTTGGCCTCAAAACTCAGAAGCTGGTGGGCTGGTTTCCCGGTTTGGGCCTCAAAACCGGGGGCTGGCTGGAAAAGGCTGGTTTCCCGGTTTGGGCCACAAAACCGGGGGTGCAGAGCGAGGGCGGCACGTGGCGGCAATCGGGAGGTTACGTCGAGGCAACGCTACGAGTTGTGCGGGCGTGGCCGTCGGATACACCTACCACCGAGTTGGTGCAGAATAACCTTAGGGTTTAGCTGGTTCGCTCTGTAAGTAGTTAGGGGTAGAGTGGGAATTAGGAATAGGTTAGAATTAGGATAAATAGGGGGAGACACCCACCTCCCCATTTATCTCAGTTAGTCATCCTGTCATTTGCTCTTTGCTTCTAGGGTTTTTCTGCTCTCACACGTCCCTGCTGTAGCTAGCTGAGATCCACAGAGAAGAGAACAATACCTCTGTGTTCATGAGATTTTGAGGAAGTGAGGCCGTAACCTCACTGTTGTAGCGTGTGGTAGCCACACGGTTGCAATTTCATGGTTGTGATTCGCGTTTCGTTCGTGTTCTTCGCGGAATCCTTTTTCTCCACGTTTTTCCCGTCACTTGATCTCTTTGCTCGGTTCATCTTTTGCAAATCCATTTGAACCAAGTTGTTCTAGATCGTGAGGCACTTCTTTCCACCGAAGGAATTCACCTCTAACCTCACGGTCTAGGAGATCGGTCGATTTTCGTTTCGGGTCAAGTTTTTCTCCCTTCCCCCGAAATTCTTCGATTCATCGATTTGGAGATAGGTTCGAGCCATGATCTCTTAGAGATAGCTGACTATCCTCCTTGTGACTCCTCTCACCAAGTTTGATCCCTAAAGGATTCGTTTTGGGTGAGATCGAGTCGAATCGGTGGACGAACAGTGCTGTTGCGGGGTGACCGGACGCTTGCTGCGTACTGACCGGTCGCATCTCCGGAGTCCGGTCGTTGAACGTCTTTACTGTGTTTCTCGCGATTTGACCGGACGCTTCTGCAGAGTCCGATCATTGATCGGACGCACTGTTTCTCAGTGACCGGACGCTCAGTTTGCACTGTTCACTATCGGCGTTCTTCTTGTGACCGGACGCTCGAGGTGTGACCGGACGCTCAGTGGCCGTGAGTCCGGTCCAACTCAGAGAGGTCTGCAATTGGACTTTGCCTGACCGGACGCGTCCGGTGCCTGTTGACCGGACGCAGGGTGAGTCCGGTCAGTGTTGTCTCAGCGCGTTTTCGTTCGCAGCTTGCTCGTTCTTTGTCGGATTCGATTTCCGTCTTTTGCGTTGAGTTTCTAGAGTTGTGTAGTGTCCCGCTGTGCTTCTTGGAAGCATCCACCCTACATCTAGGGTCGTGGACACTAGCAAGCTCTAGGGTTTGCCTTTGGGGTTGATTTACAGGACAGTAGGAACAAGTTTCCGAAAGGAATTTTGAAGCTCCCATTCACCCCCCCTCTGGTCGCTTTCTGGTAGCATTCTCGGTCCTTCAATTGGTATCGGAGCGGGTTAAGGATCTTCCAACTTAGCCGGTTCTAGATCCACAGAAGGCGACATGGATCGCGGCGTGGGCAAACCGCCGTTTTTCGATGGGACGAACTATGCGTATTGGAAGATACGCATGTCGGCCTATCTGCAGAGTTTGGGTGCTTCCATCTGGGATATTTGCAACTCTGCCGATTACGTTGTCTTGGCTGCTCGTGTGACTCAGCATCAGATCGATGAGCATGATGCCAATAGCCGAGCACGTAATGCTCTTTTCTCATGCTTTAGCATGAGTGAGTTTGATCGTGTTTCTCACCTCGCTACGGCTCGGGAGATTTGGGCTACCCTCATGCGTTTCCATGAGGGAACCTCTCAAGTCAAAACCCGTCTCTACGAGTCGTTCAAGCGAGAGTATGAGAACTTTCGACATATGCCTGGCGAGAGCATAGAAAGTTTATTCGCTCGCTTTCAGGTGATTGTCAACAGGATGAGGGCTAACAAGGAGCTGTTGCCTTTCGACGATCATGAGAGGGCTCTCAAGCTTTTGCATACCCTTGATCGGTCGGTGTGGGATTCCAAAGTTCAGGCGATCATCGAATCACCTAACTATGAGACCCTCACGTGCGACGAGCTCTTCAGTAAGCTCAAGTCCAGTGAGATTGACGCCATGGCGAGGGCTTCTCATGAGAATCCTTCTGGCCCGACTATGGCTTTGGTTTCTGGCTCTTCTAACCCCTCTGGAGGCTTTGCTCTTTCGTCTCTCTTTTCTGTCACAGAGGACCAGCTCAAGTCTTTGGGGGATGACGAGTTGGCAATACTCGCCAACCGGTTCTCGCGGTTTCACAACAACCGCATGAACCGTCGCCGCGGAGGAGGACGCTCAGGATGCTATGGGTGCGGCGACTCCGACCACTTCATCGCCAACTGTCCCAAGAAGAAGCATTCATCTGGGAAGGGCGATCATGGGCACAAGTATGACTCCGGCAAGCGCAAGGAGAAGTACGCCCCCGCGAGGCACAAGCGGAGGGGCGGCTTCGACAAGGAGTACATCAAGAAGAAGTACTTGGAGAAGGCCCAGGCTGAGCAGCGTGCGTTCTTCGCCACGCTCAGCGACGTCGATGGCTCGGGTGACGACTCCGCTTGCTCAAGCGACGACGAGTCCGAGAAGAAGAAGAGGATCGAGGACAAGCTGAACGGCCTCTGCTTCTTCGCCGATGACGACGGCTTCTGCACCATGGCCCTCGGCAAGGAGGTCGACGACGAGCTGGTGAACTCCCCTCGGAACGACGACGACACCTCCCAGGTATCTCTGACCCACGATGAGCTTTCCGCTGAGGTCGAGAAACTTACTGCCGCGCTCCTTAGTCAAGATAAGTTGCTTAGGCGAGCCGCTAGAGAGCACAAGGAGTTCAGGCAGAAGTGGGAGGATACGGTGAAGGAACTTGATTCTGTCAAGTCCACCGTAGTTGTCACAGATGAGGAGGAGTGCGAGGCGTGCACCACGCACATGACTGATCTTCTCACTTTGAGAAGTAAGTATGTTGCGTTGGTAGGAGAGGTGGATGAGCTTCGGGCTAGACCCATGCTGTTGGGTGCGTGCAAGACTTGTCTTGTCTTGCAATCCGAGTTGGCAGAGAAGAATGCCAAGATTGTGTCTCTTGAGGAGGCCAGCTCGGGTAGCACTTGTGTGACTAGGTGCGCTTTGTGCGAGGGTTTGGAGATGGAGATTGCCAATGTGAAGCATGACAAGATGCAAACCGAGGAGGAAAACACATACCTTCGGACCATCTTGTCATGGGTGTCTTGTGGTGAGCCACAGCTCGGGATGATGATTTCCCAATTCAAGCGAGCTGCTGGAGGTCTCGGTGTAGGCTTTGCTCAGGGTGTTGATCTTTCTGCTTTTGGGAAGATTGGAGAGTCGAGTGGTCTGAATTCGAGTGAGAAGCCCAACTCCACCACTACTCCCAAACTAACCAAGCTTCCACCCAAAGAGCCTCTCAAGCCTAACACCAAGGATGGGGTGTTTGAGGAACCCCCGAGAGCTCCACCCAAGAACCAAGTGTGGCATCCCAAACCCAACCACCTGAAAAACAAGCTTGATACGATGCCACCTATTCGCGAGGAGCTGTTGCCACAGAAGGGCAAGGTGATCCACACCCACAACCGTGAGTACCAACAACCCCCTTTGAGAGCGGTGAGGTACCACTGTGAGCACTGTGGGAGAGATGGACACTTGAGCGAGTTCTGCTTTAGGCATAAGAGAGAGGCGCGCCGTGCTAGGGAGATGAACAACCCGGACATGTACCATCCTTTCCATGATGTACATGCGCGAATGTTCAGAGGAGAGCACCGAGACGTGCTGCTAGGCCTAGAGGTCCAGAACCTCAAGTTCCCAGGCCTAGGCAGCAGAGAGCTCCGAGGAGAGACGCTAGGCCTAGAGGTGTTGAGCCTCAAGTTCCTAGGCGTAGGCCTCGTAGAGAGCGTGCCCGGTGGGAGCCTGCATTTGTAGGCTATGGACCCCGTGGCGGTGGCTTTGCAGTTGAGCGTTTTCCCCCACCGCGTTTTGAGTATCGCGATGGACGCTCCTCCCTTAGCGGACCACGTTTTCCTCAACGTGGTGATCGCTCCCCCCGTAGGCGTGCTAGGAATGGTTTTTTCCCTAACCGTTCTTTTGAGCAGCCGGCCCAACACTGGTATTCTTCCCATTTCACTAACCCCAGTGTTGGCCCGTTTGCTCACCCTATGTCTTTTTATTGATGTAGGTAAAACGATTGGAGAACGTTTGGTTGGTGGATTCCGGGTGTTCGAGGCACATGACCGAAAACGCTAAGTGGTTCTCCAGTCTTAGTCCGGTCGCCGAAAAGGAGTATATCACCTTCGGCGACAACAGCAAAGGTAAGGTGCTGTCTCGTGGGTCTGTGCGAGTTAATGAGCACTTTGTGTTGCGCGATGTTGCTCTTGTTTCTAACTTGCATTTTAACCTTCTTTCTGTTTCACAACTTTTTGATGATGACTATGAGATTCGTTTTAAACCGAATCTCAGTCGTATTTTGGATCCTCAGGGCAATCTTGTATGTGTGATTTCGCCCTTTGGAAAAGTCTTTCGTGCGGATTTCTCGGAGTCGTTCGGAATTTCTCGTTGTCTTTTGGCTGGACCTTCCTCCTCTGATCTTTGGAAGTGGCATAGGAGACTAGGTCACCTGAGCTTCGACTTGCTTGCAAGGCTTAGTTCACTTGGCTTAATCCGAGGATTGCCCAAGTTATCCATGGAGAAGGATCTTGTTTGCCATTCTTGTAGACATGGGAAGATGGTAGCCGCTCCCCACCATCCAGTGACTCAGGTCATGACTAAGCGCCCTGGAGAGCTTTTACACATGGACCTTGTTGGTCCGGCTCGGGTGAGCTCGGTTGGGGGGAAGTGGTATGTGCTTGTTGTTGTCGACGATTTTTCGAGATATTCGTGGGTTTTCTTTTTAGCTGAGAAAACCGAGACTTTCTCCTTTGCTCGCAATCTGATTTTGCATCTTCAGAATGAGTTCCCTTTGAACTCTATGCGAGCAATTCGGAGTGATAATGGTTCCGAATTCAAGAATTCGGATTTTGAGAAGTTTTGTGACTCTTTTGGGTTAGAGCATCAGTTTTCTTCCCCCTACACACCGCCTCAGAATGGTGTTGTAGAGAGGAAGAATCAGACCCTTGTAGAGATGGCCAGGACGATGCTCGATGAGCATAGGACTCCTAGGCGATGTTGGGCCGAAGCAATGAACACTGCATGCTACATTTCCAATCGCATTTTTCTTCGAGCTTTCTTGAAAAAGACCTCTTATGAGTTGCGTTTTGGAAAACTCCCCAAGGTGAGTTATTTTAGAGTTTTTGGTTGCCATTGTTTTATACTCAAAAAGGGCAACCTGGACAAGTTTGAGTCTCGTTCTTCTGACGGTGTGTTTTTGGGTTATGGCACTCACACTCGAGCTTATCGTGTACTTAACCTTGACACTAACCGAGTCATGGAGACATCCGATGTCACCTTCGACGAGACCATGGTTTGTCCTTCTTCTCGTTTTGAGCGTGCAGGTGATCATGAGGTTGGCGAACATCTTTTCGATGATGAAGAAGAAGGTGCTGAAGGGATAGATGACCCAGCACCTCCTCCACCTGCTGTGCCGCAAAGAGCGGCCTCTACGACGACTCACGGCCCCGACACCTCTTCTTCCTGGGGGCCGTGGGATCCGCCACCCTGAGCGGTACCCTTTGTACCCGGGGAGGCACCAGCTGCTGTTGAGGGGGAGGCCACTTCGGCAAGGGAGGCGTCACGACACATTCAGCGCCAGCACCCGCCTCAGCAGATGATCGGCAGCATCGACGAACGCGTCACCCGGTCAAGGCAAATCTCTCACTTTGCTCATTCTGCATTTGTTGCTGATTTTGAACCCCGGGATGTTGGACACGCATTGACGGATCCAGATTGGGTCAATGCCATGCATGAGGAGCTTGAGAACTTTGAGAGAAATCGGGTTTGGGTTCTAGTGTCTCCACCTTCTGAGTGTCATCCTATTGGGACAAAATGGGTTTTCAAAAACAAACAGGGAGAAGATGGCCATGTTATGAGAAACAAGGCCAGACTCATAGCCCAGGGATATAGTCAGAAGGAGGGGATAGACTATGAGGAGACATTTGCTCCTGTAGCACGTTTGGAGGCTATTAGGATACTTTTGGCTTTTGCTGCATCCAAAGGTTTCAAACTTTTTCAAATGGATGTCAAGAGTGCCTTCTTAAACGGCTACATAGAAGAGAAGGTGTATGTTAGACAACCCCCCGGTTTCGAAAATCCCAAGTTTCCAAACCATGTCTTTAAACTTCACAAAGCTTTGTATGGTTTGAAACAAGCCCCTAGAGCCTGGTATGATAGGTTGAAAACCTTTTTGCTTGCTAAGGGTTTTAAAATGGGATGTGTAGATAAAACACACTTTCTCCTCAAGCAAGGCACTGATACTCTCTTGGTCCAAATTTACGTGGATGATATCATTTTCGGTGGTTCTTCTCACGCTTTGGTTGCCAAGTTTGCAGACACTATGAGCAGGGAGTTCGAGATGAGCATGATGGGCGACTTGACGTTTTTCCTCGGGTTGCAAATCAAGCAATCCTGGGAAGGAACGTTTGTGCACCAGGGCAAGCACACCCGCGACATTTTGAAGAAGTTCGACATGGGTGAGGCCAAGCCTCTTCCAACACCCATGGCGACCACGACGGCCCTGGATGCGGACAAGGAGGGAGAAGCAGTGGACCAGAAGGAGTACCGGAGTATGATCGGGTCGCTGCTCTACCTGACGGCGACACGCCCGGACATCCAGTTCGCGGTGTGCCTCTGCGCGCGCTTTCAGGCGTCGCCGCGCACTTCTCACCGTCAGGCGGTCAAGCGCATTATGAGGTACTTATCCTTCTCTCCAGAATTCGGGATTTGGTATTCTGCTTCCTCCACCCTTTCCCTTTGCGGTTATTCTGATGCCGATTTTGCCGGTTGCCGTATTGATCGCAAGTCCACTTCTGGGACTTGCCAGTTTATTGGTTCTTCTCTTGTTTCATGGTCCTCTCGCAAGCAGTCTAGCGTCGCCCAGTCTACCACGGAGGCTGAGTATGTTACTGCGGCTAGCTGCTGTTCCCAGTTACTCTGGATGATGGCCACTTTGCATGATTTTGGTCTGAGCTTTTCTCGTGTTCCTTTGCTTTGTGACAGCACGAGTGCGATTAGCGTTGCTAAGAACCCCGTGCTTCACTCGAAAACCAAACACATTGATGTGCGCTTTCATTTCCTGTGAGACCACTATGAGAAGGGTGATATCGACCTTCGCCATGTCGATACTCATCATCAGCTTGCTGATATTTTTACCAAGCCTTTGGACCAATCAACCTTTAATCGGTTGAGAGGTGAGCTTGGTGTGTGTTTCCCCTTTTAGATGGGGAAACACTTTGGATTTTGTATGATACACTGACTTTTTGTTTTCAGTTGTTTTTGCTTCTTTTTGATTTCTTCGTGCATCTTTTGCATTTCAGCATACGCTTTTACATTTTGAGCTTCATATGTATAATCTGAAGAATGTAACTATGTTCTGTGTAGTTTTTGCTCCGATCCTTTATGTTGATGCTGTAGCTTATGCTCTTTCTGATCACTAGTGCATACTATGAGCTGAGCTATTTTTGAACGGTGAATTTGATAATGAACTTAAAACTTGAAAATGTTCACCATTGAGATATGCAACTAGCATGTGTAGGATGTGTTGAGGTCATTCCTGCTTTTCATATATGCTAGGTTGCTATGTCTCTAGTGTTGAGTCCTTCACTTGCTTGGTATGTAATATTCTGTTTAAAATCTGAACCAAGTTAAGTGAATTGAAAAGATCGAGATGGGTTTGCTTGTTAGCACCTCACAATTTCGAGACTGTTTCTCATTGCACTTTGAGTTAAACTTGAGCTGTGTAGTGTATGACTGAAACTGTTGCTTTAAGCTTCTGATTGATTATGCATAGGCTTCGCACAGTTGAAAAGTTAGGCAATAACAAGCATTCAACCTCTCGCAGTCACATGTTTTCTGAACTTGTGTAATTTCACCGCTGCAACTCCGATTAAAATTTGAAATCACAAGTAAATGCCTAAATTGGTATCAACATGATGATTGAACTGTGCTAGGGGTAGTTCACTTGGTATACATGCTTAGCACATTTGACTTCCTGTCCATACATGTCTTGTGCTATTTTGATGGTGAATACCTTTTTCGGCTTAAAACTGCTCACATGTTCATATTTCATTCTTAGTGATCAGCTTGAGCCTTTGCTAGCATGTTGTGCATTTTTCTGAGTCATCGGATTTGAACTCTATAGAGCATCTTTGCACTCTTTTGAGTATACTCCTGAAGCTCCTAACTTGCATTTTGCCTCATTTGCATTTTGGAAGGGGAGAATTCTGCGTGTTAGCACTTTTTGATGTTGCATTTTCCCAGGGGGAGAGATGGTTCTTGATTGGTGCATTTTCAACTAAGGGGGAGAGAAATTGCAAATCATTACCCTTCGTTTCAGCTAAGGGGGAGTCTTCCTGGTTGTTTGCACTATTCGAGGGGATGTTTGTTTCCGGTTGAGTCTTTGACATTTTCAATTGGTTTGGAGCGGTTTGCTAGTTGCGTTGAGCCTTAGCCTCTTTCTTGAGGGACTAGCATTTGTTTTTCAGATTTTCAATTGGTGTGTCGAACTCTTTTTGGTAACAGTCGGTATCGAGCTTTCTTTGCTAGTTGTGTTGAGCCTCTGTGCCTCTATCTTGAGGGACTAGCATTTTGCTTCGATGTTTTCGATTGGTTTTTGCTAGCGGTGTTGAGCCTGTTCTACCTCTTCTTGAGGGCTAGCTTTGCTTTGCTTGGTTGCGTCGAGCCGTTGCCCATTGGGGACCAAGTTCTTTCGCTCTTTCCACTTGACCTTCTTTGGCTTTGCTATGCTTTTGGGTCATTTGGTCGAGTTCTCTCTTCTCCTTCTTCCTTCTTCTCTTTCTATCATGATTTGTGTTGTTAGTTGACAATGCACTCATCAAGGGGGAGATTGCGGATACATGGGTGTATGCCAGGTCTCTGAGTGATGAGTGATTGTCAACTGGGATGATGCGCATGTTCTTTGGCTTGTGTTGTGCAGGTGTCGAGCACGGATACAGTGATCGAAGGCGAGGTGAAGGTCAAGTAGAGACGTGCCGTGCCGATGGACCGGGAGCGGTGAAGGATGGGCGTGCCGTGCGGCGGACGTGCCATGCCGATGTACCCAGAGCGGTAAAGGGCGGACGTGAGGCTTGGACTGAGGGACCAGAGGCCCGAGGATCAGCTGTGGTGGCTGGCAGCCTGTGACGACAACAAGTGAAGAAGTGCGGTCATGTGTTGCCTGAGTCGTGGACTTGGGGACATGTGTCGGTGGACGGGGTGCACGGGAGGTGCATCCCCTCTACGACGTCGGTTTGGTGGTAGAGCCAGAGAAAAACCATCGGGTGGACGGTTTCCAGGTTTGGGCCTCAAAACCTGGGTGCGGACGGTTTCCGAGTTTGGCCACAAAACTCGGGCTGAGGACGGTTTCCAGGTTTGGGCCTCAAAACTTGGGCGCTGAGGGTTTGCTGAGTTTGGCCTCAAAACTCAGAAGCTGGTGGGCTGGTTTCCCGGTTTGGGCCTCAAAATCGGGGGCTGGCTGGAAAAGGCTGGTTTCCCGGTTTGGGCCACAAAACCGGGGGTGCAGAGCGAGGGCGGCACGTGGCGGCAATCGGGAGGTTGCGTCGAGGCAACGCTACGAGTTGTGCGGGCGTGGCCGTCGGATACACCTACCACCGAGTTGGTGCAAAATAACCTTAGGGTTTAGCTGGTTCGCTCTGTAAGTAGTTAGGGGTAGAGTGGGAATTAGGAATAGGTTAGAATTAGGATAAATAGGGGGAGACACCCACCTCCCCATTTATCTCAGTTAGTCATCCTGTCATTTGCTCTTTGCTTCTAGGGTTTTTTCTGCTCTCACACGTCCCTGCTGTAGCTAGCTGAGATCCACAGAGAAGAGAACAATACCTCTGTGTTCATGAGATTTTGAGGAAGTGAGGCCGTAACCTCACTGTTGTAGCGTGTGGTAGCCACACGGTTGCAATTTCATGGTTGTGATTCGCGTTTCGTTCGTGTTCTTCGCGGAATCCTTTTTCTCCACGTTTTTCCCGTCACTTGATCTCTTTGCTCGGTTCATCTTTTGCAAATCCATTTGAACCAAGTTGTTCTAGATCGTGAGGCACTTCTTTCCACCGAAGGAATTCACCTCTAACCTCACGGTCTAGGAGATCGGTCGATTTTCGTTTCGGGTCAAGTTTTTCTCCCTTCCCCTGAAATTCTTCGATTCATCGATTTGGAGATAGGTTCGAGCCATGATCTCTTAGAGATAGCTGACTATCCTCCTTGTGACTCCTCTCACCAAGTTTGATCCCTAGAGGATTCGTTTTGGGTGAGATCGAGTCGAATCGGTGGACGAACAGTGCTGTTGCGGGGTGACCGGACGCTTGCTGCGTACTGACCGGTCGCATCTCCGGAGTCCGGTCGTTGAACGTCTTTACTGTGTTTCTCGCGATTTGACCGGACGCTTCTGCAGAGTCCGATCATTGATCGGACGCACTGTTTCTCAGTGACCGGACGCTCAGTTTGCACTGTTCACTATCGGCGTTCTTCTTGTGACCGGACGCTCGAGGTGTGACCGGACGCTCAGTGGCCGTGAGTCCGGTCCAACTCAGAGAGGTCTGAAATTGGACTTTGCCTGACCGGACGCGTCCGGTGCCTGTTGACCGGACGCAGGGTGAGTCCGGTCAGTGTTGTCTCAGCGCGTTTTCGTTCGCAGCTTGCTCGTTCTTTGTCGGATTCGATTTCCGTCTTTTGCGTTGAGTTTCTAGAGTTGTGTAGTGTCCCGTTGTGCTTCTTGGAAGCATCCACCCTACATCTAGGGTCGTGGACACTAGCAAGCTCTAGGGTTTGCCTTTGGGGTTGATTTACGGGACAGTAGCAACAAGTTTCCGAAAGGAATTTTGAAGCTCCCATTCACCCCCCCCCCTCTGGTCGCTTTCTGGTAGCATTCTCGGTCCTTCAATGGGGAAAGAAGAAGTATGAAAGAGAGATGAAAAAGCAAGAACAAGAGAAGCTATCTCATTTCATGTGCTATCGGTGCCATGAGATGGGACATCTTGCAAATGCTTGCCCCAACAAGGAGAAGCTCAAGTTGAAGAAGAAAGAAGAGAGACTCAAGCATGTCAAGTGCTTCAAGTGCCGCACTAGGGGACATCTCACCTCTATGTGCCCAACCAAGCAATTGGTGAAGCAACAAGAAGAGCCTCAACCAAAGCCACAAGTTGAGCAAGAAAAGAAGTCCCAAGATCAAATCAAGATCAATCATGATGGTGGTGACTTGAAGAAGAAGAAGAAAACAAGAAGGGGTGGAAGAGCAAGGCATCCAACTCACATTCAAGATGCCAAGATGATGATGAGCAAGAATGAAGAAAAGAAGAAAGATTTAGCTCACATCAAGTGCTACAAATGTGGTGACATGGGACACTTTGCCTCAAAGTGTCCTAACAAGCTTGAGAAGAAGGATCAAGCAACTCATGAGAGGCAAGGCAATGAGAAGCAACAAATGAGCAAGGAAGAGAAGGCTTAATCAAAGAGAAGTTGCTACTCATGCCGGGAAAGGGGACACATGGCAAATTCATGTCCCCTAGGTAAAACTTCTAAGCCTATTTCAATTGATGATAATATTGTGCTTAGAAAGGATGTAAATGGTACCTCTAAGGCTACTATTGCAACACATCCTGCTACTCATACTAAGGCTATGCCAAAGTATGTTGCACCTAACTTGAGAGGACTCAAACAAGTTTGGGTACCATCAACGATGAATGTGTGTAGGTACCATGGCATTGGAGGCTTGATTCAATTAATTTCATATTATTCATCATGTGATTGAGTCAAGTAATGAAGCTTATTGCTATTCTCATCCCAATGCCAAGTCAAGTGAAGTGAAGTCCAAGTGCAAAACATACAAGTGCAAAGATCAAGTTGTGGTGGTTGATTGGAATTATTTGAAGGCTTGCAATCAAATTAAGTAGAAGCTTGCTATTTGGATGATCATGAGCAACTAAGGTATATCTCTAATTGATCATGTTCTTTTAGATGCATATGAGATGATTGAATTGGATATATATGCATATGTTGCTTGCTATAAGATGATTGAATGGATTTAATGCTTAAGTGATCAAATTGAGTTGTTTTGAATGGATATATGTCTTGTGAGAGTATTCAAACAAGTTAGCTCAAGTTTGATTCAAATTGGTAGAGTATAGCTCAATTGCTCAAAGTTGTTGAATATTGCAAAAAACTGAGTGAGCTGAGAAGATAGCCATGTTTGAGTGATCAAATCTTTTTGGATTGGCTTGAAATTTGGTACACATGCTCTACACTTATGATACTAGTTGCTGTGCAAAATTCATGATAATTGGATAAGTGATGCTTCGGTTTTGGAGTGGACCTTGTCAACTATAGTGCAGCAGTTTTCAGCATGTAGTACTATGGATATAATTGAAATCTGGTAGCAATCTAGAAAGCCAATGAAGCCCAAATTTTTATGGCTGCTAGAACACTTAGAGAGGCACATCTCCACCAAATTCCATAGTCATTGGACTTATATTTTGGGAGATATGCATGTTTCTTTGAGAAGGACAGAATCTGCCAGAAAAGTGACAATTATTGGATAGATCACAAGTCACTTTGATTGAAAGGCCCTCAAGTTGGAATCTTGTTTATAAGTGGTTGAGGGTCCTATGTTTGGTTTTGAAATAAGCTAGAAGCATGACAAATATGAGTACAAGTTCATTTGATTGAGGAGTGTATTTGGCACACATTTGGTACTCAAATTGAAGATCAAGACCAACATCAAGATGAAGAGAAAGATCAAGTTCTAGTATCAAATTGAAGATCATTTGGAAGAAAGAAAAGGACTCAAAGAAGAATTCAAAGTCACATTTCAATAAGAGTTCAAATGAATCAATCAATCAAAGTCAATTCAAGTGAGTATCAAGGATGAACTTTGGAGAGAGGTCACTTCTCCCTTTTGTAGGGGCTTGCCGCCTTTGGTAGGTTAACCAAGCAAGGCTTGGAAGGCTAATATGGAAGTGGTGATCTAAAGTATCATTGGAGATGCTTAGTTGAAGAAATCAAAAGGGTTGATCTAAAAAGCAAGCAACACCCAAAAGAGAGCAAATCATGCCAACTCAAGTGATATTCACTATTGATATAAACAAATGGTATTCATATGCAAGCTATGATCAAATAAAGAAGCAAGCCAACCACAAACAAGTTAGTGCACTTGATCATATGGGTGAAGATTTTTTCTATCAATTGGTATCTATTGGTCTTCACTATGGACTTCACATTGCTATTTGGAGCTTAATTGGAATCAAATGACTATCCTCTACTCCAAGATAGCAAAGGTATTATTGTAATGTGCATGATCATTTCATCCCTTACTAGTATGCGGTTAGTGCATATAGAACATGCTCAATAGGATCATGCATAACAAATGAAAAGTTTAAATTCATAGCCTACCACTATTGCTTGATTGATTATATGATCTAGTTGTTAGTATATGAGTTTGTTCATGAGCTAGTAAACCCAAGTACTTGATCTAGAAGATGAGCATTCAAGTGTCTAATTCAACGTGAGTAAGATAACCATTGAAAGATGAGTGAAGAAGCTTACTCTAGAGCAAACCGAGTTAGATATCTTGTGCAAGTTTAATAGTTCAAGTCACAAATGAGAGGCTCATGACAAGAGTTCAAGAAGAAGACAATAATGCAAATGGATATCAAGTTTAAACTATCATTCAAGTGGCATCTAGACTCATCATTTCTTCACATGGTATCTATTCAAAATAGTATATGATCTTTCAAGTGATATTTACCAAGTGGTGTCTAGATCAAGCTCACAAGTGGTATCCTACAAGACTTCAAGTGATCCTCAACTTTAAGTGATCAAATCAAGCAAAGCATCCCTCACAAACAAGAGCTCAAGTATATCATTTGGATGACTCATGCTATGACATTGGGGAGGTGCCCCACCTATTGGTATCAAGGTCAAAGATCCTACACATGGTGTCATTCCAACACATATGGTGGTGTCCATCAAAAATGAAGACTCAAGTGTCAACCATCTACCCTAGTGTCACCCTTTGAGAGAAAAGAGCATATCTTTTATGGTCATTGATGACAAAGGGGGAGAAAGTTCCAAAGATATGATATGATATATTAGGGGAGAAATTGTGGCAAAAACATGTCAAGGACAAAGGGGGATAAAAGAAGATGGACATGAATCAAGAGGGAGCAATATTGGAGGATCAAAATTCTTGGACAATGAAAGCACACAAGTAGGGGGAGCAAGCTCATGAACTTGGTTGTTGCATTTGATATGAGCATAATCATGTGCTTGCTTACATTGCATAAGTTTTAAAATTTTATATGCATGCTTGTGTGGTGTATGCTAGTTATAGGATTTAATTGATGATTTGATAACTAGCATGCATAGGTTGATAGCTAGACTTGTGCTTTTCATGCAAAACTAGACCCTTGCTTTTAATGTTGATCTCACGGGTTTTCTAGTTTTTATGATGTCTAGCTACTCTTGGTGCTAAAGAAGGTGTACAACTATGAACTTCATCGATAACACGCTTCAAAGGTTATTCTATACACCTTAGCACTTTTTGGTAGTAATTACTCTCCCACACTTCGATATCTATGCATATGTGCAAGTTTCATTTTCAAACACTCTAGCACATATGTAGGGGGAGCTAATACTACCAATTCGGATTTGTGCTACTTGTCCAAAATCCTTTACACATGGTAAAATAGCTTGGGCAAGCAACATGAATCCAAACCAAGTTAGCAATTTACATTCTTGTGAAATGCTAGCTTGGAATAAGCATAATTTCCATATCTTTGTAGAGTTGTCATCAATTACCAAAAAGGGGGAGATTGAAAGGTCCTAGTTTGGTTTTGGTAATTGAGTGACAACTTAGGTGGACTAATATGTGTTTGAAGTGAATTACACAGGTGATTAGTCCATAGGTGATCATGTGTGAGCAACATATGCCATAGAGGTGAAATGGCTTGGAAGATGTTGCAAGGCTCACACATGTGATGAAGGAGCTTAATGCACATGAAACATGACATGGAGTCATGTGGCTAAGATGGTGAAGATCAAGGCAAGACTTGGCTTGATGGACCGGTTGCGAAGGTGAAGGGCAAGTTGGAGGCTTTGAAGCCGTTGGTACCGAGTGTCGGGAGGCTTAAGCAAGACTTGGCGCCGAAGGACCGAAGCGATGGTGAAGAGCAAGTGATGTCAAGATCGATGGACCATGGAGGCCATGTGATGATATGAAGTGGATCATATCATTTGGAGATAGATTGGTGCATGTGTTGCATCAACACCGAAGGAGATGGAATGAAATGCGCAAGGCAAAGGTATATGTATAGGGCATTTCATTTCACCGGTCATAGGTGTGTAGAGAAGATTATGACCGGGTTTAGGATAGATGGCCGTACTATCAAGAGGAGCAAACTTGTTTGCATATCGGTCATCTAGTGCCACTTGAGCGATCTAACATTGCGTTGTTACTAGGATCGAGTGGCGTGGTAAGAGCAAGTGAAAATCCTTTGGAAAATGATTATGAAAATGCTAACACACATACACATGATGTTGTACACTTAGTGGTGTTGGCACATTTGCAAAGGAGAAGTTGTTGGAGAAGAAGTTGTGTTGAAAGGAGGCATGGAGAAGTGGGAGAAACTAGTGTATAGTCCCTCTCCCTCCTGCCGAGCTTGCGAGGCAGGATTCAGCGGTTTTCGGAGGAGAAGTGAAGTGCTCTGGGAGCATCGGACGCTGGTCCGAGGAGCATCGGACGCTGGGCCGAGCGTCCGATGGTTAACCCTAGTTTCTGTCAGAAGTTGAAGAAGCATCGGACGCTGGCAACGGACGCTGAGGAAACACTGTTGCAGAGTCCGATGCAGGTGATGTGGCGCGAGCGTGCTTTCCAGGGAGCATCGGACGCTGGCCTGCGTCCGATGTGGAACCATCGGACGCGTCCGATGTGTTTCTGCCCTCTCTGGAACCTCTCTGGTGTGTCATCGGACGCTGGGGTCGAGCGTCCGATGCTAGAGTCTCGGTGCGTCCGGTGTGAGGGCGATCTTGCACAGAATTGAGCAGAGGCATCGGAGCGTCCGATGCTAGGCATCGGCGCGTCCGATGCTAGGCATCGGCGCGTCCGATGCCACTTTAACTGGCGCGGGAAGTGATATAGCCGTTGGGATCGCTCGGCCGAAGTTGAACGTGGGAGACACGTGGCGAGCATCCGTGCATCGGACGCTGTCCCGACTGGCGCGTCCGATGCTAGCGCAGTTTGCCCAGTGAAGGGGCAACGGCTAGTTAGCCCTTGGGGCTATAAATAGCGTTGGTAACCGGCCTTGGGCTGGTGGTTGAGCACTCCAAAGCCTTGGTGGCTGGTGTGGATGTCACACCCAATTTTAAGAACAAAATTGAATGTATAAACTTATGTGCGCCCAGGAAACAGTCGCACACATAAGGGATAAATTACAACGAAGGCATCATCACTGTGCTCAATACATAGCGTATTTATTACAACTCATCAAAAGAAACTAAACATAAACAAGCGGAAGATAAATGACTCTCGTCGAAGCTCCACTCCACAGGGACGTCGACTGGTGATCCGCAAGACTAGTAATCCTCTGGAAACTTATCTTGCTCATACTCAAATCCATCTGTTACCCATCCGGGATTTTTATCCAAAAAGAAGAAAGTAAAACAAGCGTAAGTACATCTCGTACTCAGCAAGCAACATGGGGTTATGCAGCTCAAAAGGCTTGACACTGGTTTACTGCGATTAGCACTTTTAGTTGGTCAAGATTTTAGCTTTAAGTAGTCATCAAGTTGTGCTTGCAAACCCAATTAAACCACATGAGTAATAATATGGCAACATCATCAGAATCACAAATATGATAGTAACGTGAACAAAAGTAAATTTCGTTTAAGTTATTAGCCTGTGAGTTTTCCGGGCCGCTCGTGACCGTGAGCACGGCTGATATACCAGTTTTATTACTCTGCAAAGTTTGTACAACTTTACCCGTGAGCCGTGATCCCCATGTGCCAGGGGTTGCAAATCCCATATCACCTCTTCCAAGGAAGTGTGGCAGGGTACACTATGAAGTCTTTCGAGGTTCCCCTAACAAGATAGTGGCCACTAGGTTTCCAATCGGCAAGCAGATATAGGAACACCCCTTTCCGATGGCACATTCCTTCCCGGCTATACACATGAGATCAGGCGGCCGTCCTATACCCGAGTCGGCGAGCCCCTTTTGTGCCCTTTCGGGTAACCACCATCAAGCGAGGAGAGTTCCTCGAACCAACTAAAACCAGAGCCATGTAGCCCTCACGGTTGTACTGTATGTCCCAGCTTTTGCCGACAGAAGATCATTTAGGGAGGGCCAAGAGCACGAAGGCTCCCACGCCCGGGGTTCACATTACCAAGAACAAGATAAGAACAGACGTTGCGCATATCATTAATCATTTTATTAGATCATAGTTATAGGTTTACAACACTAGCAGATCTACCCAAATGCACATATCCCACGATAGCAAGGTACAGGTTGAACATCTAGTTAAAACATATGGTTATCATTTGACACATGCACATGATTGGTAGATTAAAGTGCGTAGGTAACAAGGATGATCCCATGTATACTTGCCTTGGTCCGCGTATTCCTGGTTCTGGTCCTCCTGCTGGTCGTAGTAGATCTGATCTTGGTCACCCACGTACTGCTCACCGTCTGAACTCGAATACAACGCAACATACAAGCATCCACACACACACATGCATTGCAAACAGATCTAACATTAGAACAGTACACCAACAGATTTAAATAAATAAATAAAAGTTGTAAAACAGATCTATACGTCACTACGATCACATAGACGTTTGGATCACCGAAATCGGATTTAAAACGCGGAAGTTACGGCCCAATCAAGATTCTAAAAGGCCTAAAACGAGACTGACTTAAACGTGATATTAAACTTTTGCAAATCTAATCTACAGTGGTACTACTGCGTAGAGCACGAAATTACGAAACTAACGCAATTTGAATGGATCAAAACGGAGTTAAAATGAGCAAGTTATGGATAAAATGGTGCAGTGGCATTACTGTAAATAGATCAAACCATTTTCGAAATAAAATAAATCGGAAATTCAGATTAACCGCGTCGGCAGGGACTGCGGGATAATTCGACAAAAGCCAAGGGGCTCTTTAGCAAAACTGCCGGCGAAGGGGTATCGGTGCGTCTCGGCCGTTCGATCTAATCTGGACGGCCCAGATCTAATCAAAGGGGGTGGGGGCGGCGCCGCCGGCTTGCACAGTGCCGGTGCGGCGGCTTGGCCCTTCCGCGGCGGCGGAGGCTCGCCGGAGTTGGCCAGCTCGGCGATTCCGGCCGCCATTCGCAAAACGGAAATGACCGGGAGAGAGAGGAGAGGACGGGGATCTCACCACAACACAAACCGAGGTCGGAGGGCAAGCGAGGATGGAACACGGCGGAGCTTCGCGGTCGGGCGGAACTGCAGAAGACCGACGAGCAATTCATGAGTAAACGGAGCATGAAATACACAATTGAGGAGTTCTCCGAAGACCTTACGGCGCGGCGGAGCTTCGGGGAAGGTTCAAATCGACGGCCAGGCGCCGAGATGCGAAGACGAGCTCGGCGGTGGCGGCGGCTAGGGTTCGAGGGTAGCGCGGCTTGGAGGCACGAGAGCAGCTCGGAGACGGGAAAAGGAAGGTGGCTACGGTCGCGGGGCTTTTATAGAGCTCGGGGTGCTTGGATAAAGCCTCCTCCGGGGTCATCGGGACGACGCGGAAGGATGAGCGCGGCGGCGGCTTGCAGCGGGAACCTCGGGCGGAGGTTGGAGATGACTCCGACAGGTGGGCCCCACCTATCAGCGACTGTGCGACGCGGGACCCGTCTGTCAGCGAGACGGCGCGCGAGGCGGGCGCTGCGCGCGGTTGGGCCGGTGCGCTGGCTTGGGCCGCGCGGAGGGAGAGGAATGCGCGGGCCTGGAAGCGGGAAAAACAAGCAGGCCGAAAGAGAGAGAGAAAAGGGCCTTCGGGCCGGAATTGGGAGAAAGGAAGGAAAGGAAAATACTTGCTCTTTTCTTTTATTTGGAAATGGTTTTCCAAATCCTTTCCAAACTGAATTTTGAATTCTAGATTTCAAATTTGAACTTCACTCAAACAAAAGAATGCAGCAGCATGGATGCATCAACTTGTTGCTAAGCTAGGATAAATTTTATTTCCCCAACATTTATTTATTTTGCCTATGTTATAATGCCACAATTAATTAAAATAAATCATATTAATCTATTTGGAGCTAAAGAAAAATTTTAGGGTGTTACAAACCTACCCCCCTTAACATGAATCTCGTCCTCGAGATTCGGCTGATGCTTACTCGAACAACTGCAGGTAAGCCTTTCTGAGTTCATCCTCTCTTTCCCAAGTAGCCTCTTCTGCAGTATACCGATTCCACTGTACTTTGCGCATCTTAATAGCTCGGCTCCTGGTAATCCTTTCAGCTGTTTCCAAAATTTTCACTGGGTACTCCTTATATGTCAGATCTTCCTTCACAGTCAGTTCCTCTAGCAGTATCTGTTCCTCTGGTACTCGTAAACATTTTTTTAACTGAGAGACATGGAACACATCGTGTACTCCTGACAAACTCGCTGGTAACTCCAATTGGTATGCCACTTCACCACGCCTTTCTAAAATCTTGAATGGTCCCACATATCTGGGTGCTAACTTGCCCTTCATGTTAAACCTCTTTACACTGCGCATAGGGGTTACTTTCAGGTACACAAAATCTCCTACCTTAAAGGTTAAGTATCTTCTACGAGTATCAGCGTAGCTCTTTTGACGAGACTGGGCTATCCTCAAGGTATCCCTGATTTTCCTCAAATGTTTTTCGGCATCCCTGAGCACATCTGGTCCGAACACTTGGCTCTCCCCTGTTTGATTCCAGAACAACGGGGTCCTACATTTCCTTCCATACAAGGCCTCAAATGGTGCCATTTTGAGACTCTTTTGGTAGCTATTATTGTAGGAGAACTCCACATATGACAAACTTTTGTCCCAACTGGTCCCATACTGCAGAGCACAGACTCTCAACATGTCCTCTAGGATCTGATTGGTCCGTTCCGTTTGTCCATCGGTCTGGGGGTGATAAGCAGTACTGAAATTCAAAATCGTACCCAAGGCTCCGTGGATCCCATGCCAAAAGTGAGATGTAAACTGGGTACCTCTATCTGATACAATCTTCTTAGGCACTCCGTGTAGACACACTATCCTTTCCATATATAGCTCTGCCAATCTTGCTCCTGTATAAGTGGTCTTGACTGGTAGAAAATGAGCTACCTTGGTTAGTCTATCCACGATCACCCAAATTGAGTCATAACCTCGTTGGGTGCGAGGTAAACCAACTATGAAATCCATACCCACTTCTTCCCATTTCCATTCTGGTACTTTCATAGGTTGCAGTAATCCGGTAGGTCGCTGATGTTCGGCCTTGACTTTTTGACAGGTATCACATATTGCCACATATTCTGCTACATCTCTTTTCAGACCATACCACCAATACTTTTCTCTCAGGTCCAAATACATCTTAGTGCTACCCGGGTGAATAGAGTAAGCTGACTCATGCGCTTCTCTCAAAATAGCCTCCTTAATGGACTTCACATCTGGTACACAGACTCTCTTACCAAACCACAAGGTACCATCATCATCCAGCCTGAAACCGGGTGCCTTCCCAAGTACTATATTCTCAGATATTTCCTTTAACTTTTCATCCTGCAACTGAGCCTGACGTATCTCTTTCTCAAGTGTTGGCATTACTTCCATCTCCACTGCATTAGTGACAAAACCCAGATTCAGATATGCCATCTCCTCACATAACTTCTCGGACCACTCTGTGACTAGAAGCTCATTCACATGACTCTTCCTACTCAGGGCGTCTGCTACAACATTCGCCTTCCCTGGATGATAATGCACCTCCAGGTCATAGTCCTTAATTAACTCCAACCATCGGCGTTGCCTCAGGTTCAGATCTGGCTGAGTGAAAATGTATTTCAGACTTTTGTGATCTGTGTAGATATCACTCGGATGTCCTATAAGATAGTGTCTCTAGATTTTCAATGCATGAACCACTGCGGCTAACTCCAGATCATGAGTAGGATAATTCAACTCATGCTTCCTCAACTGCCTAGGTGCATAAGCAACAACTCTACCTTCCTGCATCAGAACACATCCCAGGCCCATACGAGAAGCATCACAGTAGATGGAGAACTTCTTACTCAGATCAGGTAAGACTAGAACTGGAGCTGTAGTCAACCTCTTCTTCAACTCTTCAAAGCTGGTTTGGCACTTATCAGTCCATAGGAATTTGGCATTCTTCTCTAGTAGAGCGGTCATAGGTTTAGCTATTTTAGAAAACCCCTCAATGAACCGTCGATAGTATCCTGCCATCCCCAGGAAACTACGAACCTCACTTACGTCCACAGGTGGATCCCAATCCAACACATCCTTAACCTTGCTTGGGTCCACAGCTATTCCTCCATTAGAGATAACATGACCCAGAAAGGCAACTTCTCTCAACCAGAACTCACACTTACTCTGTTTTGCATACAACTTATGCTCACGGAGTTTCTGCAAAACCAATCTTAGGTGTTCTGCATGTTCCTCCTCATTCTTAGAATATATTAAAATGTCATCGATGAACACTACCACGAACAGATCTAGGTACTCCATGAAAACCTTATTCATCATGTACATAAAATGTGCAGGGGCATTGGTCAATCCAAAAGACATAACAGTATACTCGTATAGTCCGTATCTAGTAACAAAGGCTGTCTTAGGGATATCAGTAGCTCGAATCTTGATTTGGTGGTACCCCGATCGAAGATCGATCTTAGAGAATACACAAGCACCTTTTAACTGGTCAAAGAGGTCATCAATTCTAGGCAAGGGATATTTGTTCTTAATTGTGACTCTATTCAGGGTCTGATAATCAACACACATTCGCTGACCCCCATCTTTCTTGTCAACAAAGATAACTGGTGACCTCCAAGGTGAAGAACTAGGACGAATGAAACCCTTTTCTTGTAACTCTTTTAATTTTTTCTTTAATTCTTCTAGTTCATCTACCCCCATTCTATATAGCCTTTGAGCTATAGGTGCAGTTCCAGGTAATAACTCAATAATAAACTCAACATCACGGTCAGGTGGCATACCTGGCAGATCATCGGGAAACACATCCTGGAATTCTTCCAACAACCGATCTTGTGGATGGGTGTCTTCCCTTAACTGATTCACCACAGCCGTTGGCTGCTCTTTCATTAGCACCTCAACACTGATCCTGTCTCCGCTAGGAGTTGTCAACTCCACTACCCTCTCCTGACACTGGATCACTGCCCGGTGTTGTTTCATCCAATCCAAACCCAGAATTATATCGATTCCCGCTGTTCTCAACACGATGGGTCTCACTTGGAACTCTACCCCCCCTTAGACTCACACTAGTTGAAAGACACTGATAAGCAGCTCTCATATAACCCCCAGGTGAATTTACTGCCATAGGGTTGTTCATGGCACACAAAGGCACACTATGTATTCTAACAAAATCTTGCGAGATGAAAGAATGTGAAGCACCAGAATAAAAAAGAACTGTAGCAGGGATGGAATTGATACTGAACGTACCCATCATTACTTATGGCGCCTCCTGTGCAGTTTCAGCAGCCACGTGGTTCACACGTCCAACATTAGGTGCCACCCTCTGGTGGTTCCCCTTCTGGTTGTTCTGCCCTTGAGGTGCGGGTTGATTCTGCTTCTGGGGACAATTGTTGGCATAGTGTCCCTGCTCTCCGCAACGAAAACACACATTGGGGTTATTTGGAGCTCCCCCTCTTGCTGAGTTGTTGGCAAGGACTCCCTGACGAGGCACCTGTTGACCTCCCTGCATCTGCTTCTGCTGACGTTGTTGTTGGAACTGATTCCGTTGCTGGTTCTGTCCACCTCCCCATTGATTCGGGGGTCCTTGAATACGCAGCTGGTGTTGGGGTGGAAGATTCATGCGGGGGCGAGTGTTGTTGCTGGATGACTGCCCCAAGAACTTCCTTTTCTTGGCCTCCATCTCCTTGCGCTTATTGTCTATAACAATAGCGCGATTGACCAGTGTCTGGTAATCAGCATATACATTGGCCATAAGCTGCAGCTGCAGGCCATCTTGCAACCCCTTTAGAAAGCGGCGTTGCTTGTCCTTGTCTTCTGCCACATCATTGGGAGCATAACGTGACAGCTGTGAGAACTTGTCACGGTACTCCGCCACTGACATTGACCCTTGCTTCAGGGCCCTGAACTCTTCTTGCTTCAGTTCCACTAGACCATCCGGTATGTGATAGGAGCGGAACGTTTGCTTGAACTCCTGCCAGGTGAGTGCAGGTGCATTGTTGGGACGTCCATACTCGAAGGACTCCCACCACTCCTGGGCAGCTCCCTGAAGTTGCCCAGAAGCATATAGGACCTTCTCAAGGTCGGTGCACTGAGCTATGTTCAGCTGCTTCTCAACTGCTCGCAGCCAATCATCAGCATCCAGTGGATCTACTGCGTGGGTGAACACTGGAGGGTGCCCCTTCAGGAACTCTCCCCTCTTGTCCCTCACATGCAACGGCGGTGGTGCTCCTGCTGGCTGGTTGTGCAGGTGTTGCATCATTGTTTGCATAAACTGGGCCTGGATGCCCATCAGCTGTTGGATGTCTACTGGTGGTGGTGGTGGTGGTGGATTCACAGGTGCTCCACGACCATGGCCACGTCCACGTCCACGTCCACCTCCAATACCTCCTCCTCTGGCAGCCATCTGTGTTCCAAAAAATATGCAAGTTCATTTAATGATCAGAGATTAGCATTGGGGTAAGCATATGGAATAGAAGTGAAATGGTTTCAGCAGTAACAGCCAGGTAATTCAGTCATAAATTGAGCTCCAGATATCGGATTAAGGAGTTCTTTAAACTGTTGGAAAGATACTGAAATTATCTACAACTTTTATTCAGGTCATTTTCCCATATTCTGTCGTTATCATACCCAAAAACTGAACACAACCGAAACTGTTTTGTCTTCCAGACTGTGCAGAAACCTTAACTTGTGACAACCATATCTCACAAACGAAAAATGATTTTTAGGTGATTCCAGTGGGGTTTGTTAGATATGGAAGTCTAGTTGTTACCATAAAAATTTCATTGCATTTGGTCATACGGATCTGGAGATATGCCGAAAAGAACGCAGACTGCTCCAAGCAGAACAGCAGAAACAGCATAAACGAAAACCCAGAAACTTTACTAACTCATATGAAAACTCATCTAAGAGATATGCGGACAAGCCCACAATCTCACAATCATAGAAAGATCCAAATCAAACATGTTCATAATGATAAGCAAATGATCAACAAGTTCCAAAACTCACTAAAAGACACGACTAACGATCTAATAACGATTATTACAAAGCATGGTAACTAGTCTATGGCGCTGTGTCGGTGTAGGTGTAAGGTTCCTCATTCTCCTTGTAGAGTGGGGGCATCCCTAGCTGTGCCCTGAGGTGGTCGATCTCATCTTGATGTCGCCGTGCAGCAGCTTGAGCATTGCCTAGCTCAATCATCAGGTTGTCCTTGTGAACCTGCACCTCGCACAGGTGATCCACTGCAGCGTCCAAGGCGGGGTTGACACCAGGGGGCATCAACACAGCCCAAGTGTCCTCCTCAGGTCTGTTGCGCGGCAGGTACCTGTACTTGTCATGCCTCATGGCCTCGAAACGACGACCATGATAATGCAAGTAAGCCACCTCCGCAGCATCTTCTATGCTGGAGTGCAGTGTCTGTCGTCTGGCCCCATGGGTGTGGGTAGACTCATGCTGCTCGGTGTTTAGACCTTCATTCCAGGAGGTGATGGTCAAGAAAGTCTCCCAGCGGGTAGCCTCCACTGGGTGGTAATGCTCAACACTCATGTAGCGGAAGTCGGCCTTCAAGTCGGGGTAGTACTCTCCCATCATCTCCATCAACAGCTTGTGGTAGTAGGCAGTGCCGGAGGGCTTCGGGAACAGGGTCCTGCGGCGCCAGCCCGCCTCATCGTCTTCCGGCACAGGAGACGGCGACGGAGACGGTGTACGTGTAGACACCACGGGGTACACCGGTACAACTGGTGGCGCCGACGCAGATGCAGGTGTCGGTGTAGGTAGCGGCGTCGGTGTCGGCGTCGGCAGCGGTGTCGGTGTCGGCGTCGGGGCAGGTGCTGAAGCAGGTACTAGAGCAGGTGCTGGCGCAGGTGCTGGAGCGGAGGTGTACTCTGGTGATGCATCTGGTGTCAGGTACCAGTCCTCGCCGTCACATCCAGTGATGTCATGGACCAACACCATATCCTCCACGAGCTCCTCCTCCATGGGCTCCATCTCCTCCTCATCATCAGAAATCATGATGATGTCGTCCTCGTGAGGCTCGTAGGAGACCATCGGTGGAAGCTGTCCTCCGGTGCTGATGCGGGCAGTCTTCCTGGCACGTGGCATCTATCAAAGTTTTAAGGATAAGTTGAGGTTAGATCAACAATTTTATAATAGAATCTGAGGAAGTAGAATAAAATTTTGACAATTAACAAGAATAAAATGCAAAAGCAAGATTCAGAAGAGTAAAAAGAGACTAACACGACCCTTTCTACCTAGGCTTGCGTCCTACAGTCAACACGACTTTGATACCAATTTGTCACACCCAATTTTAAGAACAAAATTGAATGTATAAACTTATGTGCGCCCAGGAAACAGTCGCACACATAAGGGACAAATTACAACGAAGGCATCATCACTATGCTCAATACATAGCGTATTTATTACAACTCATCAAAAGAAACTAAACATAAACAAGCGGAAGATAAATGACTCTCGTCGAAGCTCCACTCCACAGGGACGTCGACTGGTGATCCACAAGACAAGTAATCCTCTGGAAACTTATCTTGCTCATACTCAAATCCATCTGTTACTCATCCGGGATTTTTATCCAAAAAGAAGAAAGTAAAACAAGCGTAAGTACATGTAACACCCTGATTTAATTTTTCCCCAATTTAATTAAAGAATTTAGAAACTAAATAGGTTGGCTAGTTTATTAGAGGAGGAAAATAAAATTTATTTATCATTTTTCATGTTGCATTCATGCCATTGCATTTTTTTTTATTGTGTGGTAAATGATTTATTAAAACCCGAATAGGGCGAGTCGAATTTATTCTATTTAGAAATAAGTAAAAGGAGTTATAAAAGTTTTATAAAATTTGAAACTCAAAATTTTATTTTCAAAACCTAGGGAAAATGTTTTCAAAACTCTTCAAACTGTTTTGATTTCAAAACTGTTTTATTTTGGATTTCAAAGAAGTTTGAAAGGGTTGCAAAATGAAAAAAAATGGCAAAAGCCTCCTCTTCTTTTTGGTCAAACCGGCCCGCCCTCCCCTTACCGCACCGGCCGCGCCACTTCCCTCCGGCCTGGCCCGCCTCCTCCCAAGCTTCCCCTCCTCCTCGGCCCAGCACCGGCCCGCGTCCTCCCCGCGCGCGCGCGACTCCGCGCGGCCCAGGCGCCTCTCCCCCCTCCGTGCAGTCACTGCCATGCGGGACCGCCCTGTCAGGTCGTCATCCCTCATCTCTCCCCGCCCTTCACGCGACAGCAGCGCGCGCAGCAGCCGCTCGCCCGATCCGCACCTCGCACGCGCGCTCAACCCCCTCCCCGAACCCTCCGGCTCTCCCACTCGATCGGATCGCGCCGCCACCCCTCCCGCTCGACCTACAAGTAGCTTCCCCCCAGAATCCTAGGCTCTCTCTCGCCCACCCGCGCCGCCACCGCCATTAGTAGCCACCGAGCTCGGCTTGAGCTCGTCCCGTCCCAGAGAGCCACCCCCGGCCCTCGTCGCTCCCTCCCTCGGCCTCACGATCACGCGCCGCGTCCAGGAGACCTATCCCGAAGCGAATCGGAGCAGGAGCGCTGCGTCGGCGACCTCACCGGAGTACACAAGCACCGCCGCCGCGACGACCTCGCTGCCAGTCGACTCCGAACCTCCATCGGCGGCGAGAAGCGCGTCTACGGATCCGTTGTAAGGCCCTCGTCCGATCCCGCCTCTCCCCCTAGGTCTCTACTGGTCCCTAGGCCCCTTCCCGAGCGAACTCCGGCGAGCTCCCTGTGGCGCCGCCACGTAGAGCCCCTGCGCTGCCGCGTCTAGCCTCACCGGCGCCGCCAGCACCCCTACTCCTCTATCCGGTGCCGTCCGATCTCCCCTGAATGGCCCAGATTAGATCCTAACTCGAACCGGTATGCACCAGGTGCATAGCACCATGGACCCAGTCCACACAAGCCGCGTCAGCTGGTTCACCGGCCGCGTGGCGCACCGCTCCAATCCACGGGTGACACATGGCGCACACGCCAGCCGACCGCCCCCGACCTAATCCTAGCCTCGGGCGAATCGGAAAAGGAAGGCCGAGGCTAACCCAGCGCTAGCCTCGGGCGAGTCGGAAGGAGGAAGGCCGAGGCTAACCCAGCGCTAGCCTCGGGCGAGACGGAGAAGAGGCCGCTGGCCTCGGGCGAGACGGAGAAGAGCCCGCTAGCCTCGGGCGAGTCGGAGGAGAACCCGCTAGCCTCGACGCGTGGCGCCACGCAGACACCCCGCACGCGCCAGCCGACCAGCCTCGCGATTTTTGCACTTGAGCCCCTCCAGATAGGCCAAATAAACCCGCAGTCCATTCTTCCTATTCACCGAGTCTAATTAAACTCGCGTTCTAGCCCTTCCGTTTCCATCAAAATGACCCCCGGTCCTGATGCCATTTAAAACCTGGTTTTTTTTATTTTAAAACCGAAAATGACTTTGATCTATTTACAGAATTGCCATCCAACTTCAAATGCTTATAACCTTTGCGTTTTAACTCCGATTCGACCCGTTCAACTTGCGTTAGTTTCATAATTTCGTTCTCTACGCAGTAGATCTATTTGTTTACTGTTTTCATACTGTTTGTTGTACTGTTATTTATTTTTGCTTTGTATGTGCCATGTATGTTGATTGGGCCAGAGAGTGCGGAGTACGAGGACGCTCCAGACCATCCTTGCGACCCAGTTGATTCGACCCAGTCCGAAGGCAAGTGTCCTTGAACATCTTGCACCTACTTTATTTTACTGTTGGTACTAGAGTAATTAGATCTTGTAGATGCATGCTTGTCATTAATTTGAATCCCATGTTATGGTTTACTAGATTTTGAACTATTATCCTTGTCGCCTGTTTTGGGTTGTTCGGGTAGAAGTCTTGCTTAGCCCTGCAGTCATGTTGGGATGGGATGATGGTCAAATATAATTAATCCTGATTAATGAACTATGAAACGATGTGGGCATGGTAACTTTTGAAGAAACATGGTTTAGGTAAATCCGGCAGGATGGAACCGTATTGGTGGTTTTGTGCCGTGGGACTCGGCAGCTGCTTTTGGTTTTTGGTTCGGGGCTCGTGCTAGACATATCCTGCCTGGATCCCTAGGACCCGGTTCTCAGAGCATGTAACCCGGCTTAACAGCGCAGCCATGAGATCTGGATGGGCTGGACCTGGCTAATTAATTAGTTACCTCTAAGTTGAGGGTCTACACGGGGTCGGATTTGTGGCACAAGAGGGGGCTTCTGCAGTGGTGTGTATATCCACTGTTAGCGGTGAAACCTCAGTGGACGTGTAGAACGGGCTTGGAGGGGACTTTGTAAAGGCCTTGCAGTGCAACCTGCTATACACCTCGGCAGTGTTTAGCGTGACGGGATCTGCACGACTCATGGGTAACGATGTGCAACCTCTGCAGAGTGTAAAACTGATATATCAGCCGTGCTCACGGTCACGAGCGGCTTGGACTTCTTTGAGATTAGTTGGTTACTGGTTACTAGTTCGGGTCATCTGATGGACTTCAGGTGCGGTTGCCTGATGGACTTCAGGTGTGGGTACTTGGTGCGACTCCAAGTGCGGTTGCTTGGTGTGACTCCAAGTGTTGGTTACTCGGTGTGACTCCGAGTGTGGTCTTGCTCGGTGTGACTCCGAGTGTTGTTACTTTCCTACTGTTTCTGTGTCTATAACCTAGTAAATAGGTGCATAGGATTAATAGGAATAATAGGATGTGTCGCTTTAGGCGCTTGAGTCAAACAAAGTCAGCCTACCTTTGTTTTAAGCCTCATAAGCATATATTACCTACACTTGCGGAGTACATTTCGATGTACTCACCCTCCTCTTTGTCCCCCTGCTACCCCACCCAGACGCTGGCGATTACGGAGACACTGGTGGCTACGTTCACGAGGAGCCGGAGTATCCAGAGGACGGTGGCTTCGACCCTGACGACCTGTACTAGGATGGCGCTACCCCCGGTCGACCTTCCTGTGGAGATGGAGTCCAGGCTTCCGCGACTACTTCAGAGTCTTCATTAGAGTCCGTTATCATGGGAGTCTGTACTTTTTCTTTCAGACCCGAGGGTCATTTTTGTAATAATGTTCGATATATTAATAAAAGCATTGTTTTGATATTTACTATGATGTGGATATATGTATGAAAATTGATCCTGGCATACATATATTGTGCTCCAATTTTGTTCTTAAAATTGGGGTGTCACAGTACATCTCGTACTCAGCAAGCAACATGGGGTTATGCAGCTCAAAAGGTGTCGGTGTTTCTACCCCGGGGGTATAGCACCAACTAGTAATATGATCGCGTGCTCTCTTCCTGGATGGTGATACAAGATGACACAAGATTTATCCTGGTTCGGGCGAAGAAGGCCCTACGTCCAGCGGGGGGAGAGGTTCTTGTATTACTTGCACCTAAGTGCTTGTACAGGGGCGAATACAAGCTCAGTGAGCGTGAAGCGAGGTCCGGACTCGTGTGCGAGTGTGTGTGTGTGGACTTGTGTTGCGGGAACCGTGTGTCCTATGTTCGAAGTCCCCTGGCGTCCCCTTTTATAGAGCAAGAGGAGGCCAAGGTTACACGTGGGAGTACAAGAGCAGATATGCGCGACGTCCAGTCCCGTGGGGAGTAGGAATTTTGTCTTGTCGGGATCGCTGTTGCCGACGTGGGGGTTGCTGTTGCGGCGTCCTTGAAGCGTGGCTCCCATCCCGGGCGTGGGCATGAAGGCGTGGCGACGTGGAGGTCATGCAGTACCCATCCCGGGACGTACGTGACGCGGCAGGGTCTCTCCGGGTCTTGAGGCGCTTGTCCTGGCGTCTGTTGGCCTGTACTGTGTCTTTCGGCCGGCGGGTCGGGCGTCATCCGAGGCTCGGCTGTGGGGTCTCGGCCGTGGTGGAGAGTGGGATCATCCTCTGAGGCCTCCTAGGGGGGACTCAAAGGGTGATGTCGTGGGACTGGCGGCCCACAACGTCGGTCGTACTTGATGTACAGGGATTTTGACCTTGGAGGGGAGTCACGCCTCCCGTTGCACTGCAGCGTGTCGGATGGTTGTACGTCAGAATGGTGTCGGAGTGGGTATAGTGTCGAACAGTGCCGCCGGGTGTGGCCGTCCACGTCCGGACTCGCCGGTGTGGGAGAAAGGTGATTTGACTCCCGTTCCGTCTTCCCACGCCTCCTGCACGTCCCTGCCCTGTCCTGTCGGCGGACATCAGCGCTCCCCAGGGAGGTGACGTGGTTCGGCTTGCCTGAGGCCTAGCTCGGAGGGCTCGGGCGAGACGGAGAATGTGCGCCAGCCCGAGGCCTAGCTCGGAGGGCTCGGGCGAGACGGAGAGTGTGCGCCGACCCGAGGCCCGACTCGGAGGGCTCGGGCGAGACGGAGATTGAGCGTTTGCCCGAGGGCCGACTCGGAGGGCTCGGGCGAGACGGAGATTAAGCGTTCACCCGAGGCCTGACTCGGAGGGCTCGGGCGAGATGGAGATTGAGCGTTCGCCCGAGGCCTGGTTCCAAAGCTGGCGCGGCCTTCTTCCGCTTAATGGGCTCTGGGCTTGGTGAGCCAGTGTTGTAGGCTTTGAGGAGCTGGCCTTTCAGGGGGTTAGGCTAGTTGGGCTTCTTATTAATTGGTGTTCTAGATTCCGACCTATTTTGTTTTGCGTTGATTGGGGGTACCCCTTTGGCGTTCCCCCGACAGTAGCCCCCGAGCCCTTGTTCGAGTGCTGGCACTCGAGCAGGGGCTCTTTAACCTGGATCCCGTGGGTTAGCTAACTGATTCTCGAGGGTTTGTTAGCTTTGATTCCGTGGGTGTCGCGCGAGCGACACCCGCGGGTGTAGCCCCCGAGGCCACGGGGGAGTGGTTATGACTCCCTCATGGGCTTTTTTACGCGCGTGAGCGTTGGTTACATGCTTTAGGTTTGGGACTGTCGAGCCCCCGAGTTATTTGACCCTCTTTCGTTGAGGGGTGCCAGGCTGGACCGACCGGCCGGCTCTTCGAGCTGTCCGGCACGCCAGTTACCCTGGCTTGTCATCCCGCGAGTCCTTTCGATCGAATGCGAGGGGGGATGCCTCGTACTACCACGAACGGGCGAGTATCGAGGTTCCCGGTGAGCTGGTAACGGGGAAATCCAAGTGAGACCTCGTGCCCCGTTCGATAGGGTCGATTGTAGCCCGGAGGCGATCTCATAAAGCATGGGCGCTCGGTCTGCAGGAGTGCCGGGTCCATTCGATAGGACCCGGTGGCTCGATGCCTCCCTCCGAGGGGATCTCGCTGCATGTCGTGCGCCCTGCCTTGGATACACGTGAGGGGCCTCGAGGGCTTGGCCCTCGAGCGATGCTGCGAGTGGCGCCCCTTGGTGTCCCTGACTCGGGTGCTCGAAGCCGGCTGTCGAACCCTTTTCGAGGGCCAGCCTTCGCTGCTTTGAGGCTTAGGGCCAGGGCCCGTGTTTACCTTCTCGAGGAAACCTCTGTCGCTTGAATTGTTCTGCCCATCGGGCGCGCCCTTTTGGCGGGGTTGTGGAGATCGTGGCGCTTAGGGCGATTGACAAGAAGTCGAAATGGCGGTCATGGTGGACCCATGTTGCGAGGGGAGTGGGGAGTTGTCGCGTGCACCTGTCAACCGGCTCAAGAAGCGGTTAGATGGGTGTATTAAATGTATGCGGTTACCTTTCCTTCGTCGTGGGGCTCTTTGCTTTGCCTTTGCCTTCACTGCTACCGAGGCCTTCGTAAAGCGAGACGTTCGTCTGAGTGCTGAAAGTCTCGTGTTTACACAAAGAAAAGAGATTAGCCGCAGCCCCCGAGCCCCCAAGGGCCTCGGATGCCGATCGATGGCTTCGGGGTTGGAGGTAGCCCAAGGTGTTTGATAGGGGCCGACCTGGGGCTCGGAGCTAGTGGATAGTCTTCAGGGCCCGGAATCGTTCGATTGATTCTGTGGGCTCGTCACCTTCCTTCGTTGGGGTCTTGTTTCGAGACTGTCCTGCTGGCCTCGGATACGATCCTGGATGCCTCGTGCGGTCGCGCTTAGGCTAGGCTCGGGCCATGTGATAGGCGCACCCGTAGCCGTCTCCGACTCTGTTGCCTCGGGGTGGCTGTCGAACCCTCGAAGTGGTCGACCTTCGAACCCCCGGGGTTCGGAGGGCTCGGTGCCCTGGGTTCCTTCGCCGGGAAGGAGTCAGAGGTGGGGCCACCATTCTGTCAGAGCGGCGGGCGCGCCTTTTTAGGCGGTTTTCTTGGAGTCGTGGGCGGCGCCCGTTGCGGACGCGTGCGGGGGTCCACGACTGGTCATTTAATGCTTGCGTGTGCACTCGTACCGAGAGGATTTCCACAATCATGAGACCCTTCAGCGTGCAACGCATTAAATGCGGATGAATAGCGACCGACCAGGATCCGGCCGTTGGTTCTCTCTCTATAAATACGCCCCCTGGGGATTCTGGGGCAGTTCCTTCCCTCATTCGCTCGGGCCCCCTTTACTCGTTCGTCTTCTTCCTCCGTCCAGTCATACAAAAACAGAGGCGAGAGAGAGAGAGCCATCGGCGGAGTAGAGTTTTCGAGAGGTAAAGAAGGGAGAGTGAGAGAGATCGAGTGACCTTTTCTCCTTGTGATACTTGCATCCTCGCGTTCCGTCGTTCGGAATGGCCGACACCGCCGAGCCATGGGGTGCTTCCGCCGCCACCCCGGAGAAGTTAGCGGATTTGGTGCAGAGGGGTCTCCTCAGGGGCCTTTCTGGTTCCGACAGGCCGGAGTGGATCGCCCCGGGCCCGGAGGAGGAGGAGCCAAGGCCCCCGAACGGCTACGTGGTCAACTTCATTGCTTTCCACGAGCGCGGGTTCAGGATGCCGGCCGGTCGTTTCCTCCGGGCGCTTCTCTTCTACTACGGGCTCGAGCTGCATCATCTTGCCCCCAACTCCATCACGCAGGCGGCCATCTTCGTGACCGTCTGCGAAGGCTTCTTGGGGATCGAGCCCCACTGGGAGCTCTGGATCCACCTCTTCCGCGGCGAGCTGTTCACGAAGGCGGTTTCGGACGGCCCGCGAAGATTGGTGAGGTCAGGGAGCTGCGTGATCTCCGTTCGCCAGCATAGGTCGAGCCTGTACATCCCGTCCCAAGCGACCACCTCGAACAAAGACTGGCGCTTGGGCTGGTTCTACCTTCGCAACGACGACGGGCTGCTGCCGGCATATACCGGTCGCGTCATCGAGCTGCGGCCGGACTGCTGGAACTATGGCGTCGTCGACAAGAGGCAGAGCCGACTCGCCCCGCTGCTCGAGGCCTTGTCGAGGCTGCGGAAGGAGGGCCTTACGGCTGCGATGGTCGTGGCCTGGTTCCACCAGCGGTGCGTGCTGCCGCTGATGAACCGGCCCCTGATCATGGCGAGGATGAGGGACGATGCGCCTCTCCTGCAGGAGTGTCAAATGAGGGCGTCCCCGGTTGCCTATTCCGAGCTCGTTCGCCGAGCGAGGGATGCGGTAAAGGAGGTGAAGGACGCGAACCAACTGCTCAGTATCCCGATGCGCTCGTTCTGCGGGTACATCAGCTTGTAAGGAGATTGACCTTTTGGGTGTGTCACCGCGGAGCTTTCTTCTTTTCGTGTTCGGTCCTTATCTCTTTTCTTTTTGCAGGGTTTACGGGGGGTTATTACCTCGAAGCCTCCCCTTCCTGAGGAGAGGGAGGAGAGGCGACGCCTGGACGAGGAGAAGAAGAAGAGAAAGGACGACAAGAACGCCAAGCGGGCCAAGCGTCAGAAGGCCCGCGATGACCTGGCGAAGCGTCGGCGGCAGCAGAGGCTCCATGGTGAGCCGGAAGAGTCCTCCCCGACGGAGGAGGATTCTGACGATGAAGATGAGGAGGACTCGGAGGGGGACTCCGAGCCCCTGGCGGGGGTCCTAGACGTGGGTCATTCGCAGGTCCTGTCGGCGGGCTTCGCGAGGGGCGTGCTCGGGGCGCAAGCGGCGGGCAAGAGCCCTGTCCTTGCCCTGGGCGCAGGTGGCGAGGCCTCGGCGCCCCAGGGGGGCGATGGGACCACTCAGGGCCCATCGAGGTCGCCGGTGGTGGGGGCTTCGACGGAGGCCCCCGAGACGGAGCTCCCGCCCCCGCCGAGCGGGATTCCCCTCGCTGGGACACCGCGGCTGCCGATTTCGCCCGTGCTCTCTGCGAAGAGGGCGCCAAGGGCTGGGTGAGCACTCGTCGCCCGTCTGTCTCGCGTTTGCTTGTGAATTTTTCCTTCGTGATGCGTATCTTTCTTCTTTCGTTTCAGCGGGAAGCGATCTGCGGAGACCCTATCCCTCCGCCCTCGGAAGGCGCTGAAGGTGGGTGTGTCCTCCTCCGCCGGCGCGGCGGTGGTTGCACCGTCTGCGACGCCACCACTGCCGGGGGCCGGCGGGTCGGACGTCACGCCCGAAACCGCCGAGATCCCACAGGGGGCTTCGGCCTCTGGTGGGGCGCCAGGGGAGGCCCCTGCTTCTGGGGCGTCGAGGGATGAAGGCGCTCCGGGGGCCTCTGCCGCGGAAGTCGGGGCCGCCAAGGCGACTGAGGCAGAGCCGTCCCAGGCCGTTGCGCCCGGGGCTGAGGCTAGCGTCCTGCCCCAGGGGTCGCGCTTGCCGGAGGAGATCCTCAATATCTCTTCTGACGAGACTTCCCCAAAAGGCGGGAAAGCAGAGGTGGAGGGCAAGGCTACCAGCGCGCCACCGAGGCTGCCGGTGCTAGAGGTCGGAGGGGGGGGGGCGAAAGCTCAGCCCTTGCCCGCTGGGGAGGTCGCTCTTCCTCTTGGGGCGGTCGAGTGGAGTGGAGGGATCCAGTTGATCCCAGGGCCGATCCGGCGTTCGTTCTCGACGATGCCCCCGAGGTCGATAACTGGAATGTCCTTGGGCAGCTCGGCTCGCTCCTCACACGGTCGCTGAAGACGTCCCTGACGTTGGTGGAAAGGGACCTCCCTCAGGCCGTCCAGGTGAGGACCCTTGTTCGGGCAACCCTTTTCCTCCCGTTCTTGCTACAAAGGGGTGTTAATGTTTGGTTGATTATCCTTCTTAGGAGCTCATGGAGGCCTCTCGGGCCAAGTCGGATTTCCTCCGTCAGGAGAGCCATGTCTGGGAGCAGCTTCGGTCGTCGAACGCTGAGCTCGCCCGCACCCGGAAGCAGCTTGCCGAGAAGAGCACCGAGGCGGGCCGGCTGAGCACCCGCTGCTCGGACCTGACTGCTGCCATTGCCGAAGCGGGTCGGCTGAGCGTCCGTTGCTCGGACCTGACCGCCGCAGTTGCCGAGGCCCGAGAGCACGGCGTCCGGGAAGCGGAGAAGGCTAAAAGCCTGGCGTCGCGGCTGGAGGAGTCCGAGAAGGCAGTTGAGGCCCTCCGTGCTCAGGCTGCCGAGGAGGCATCCAAAGCGCGGGCCCTGAGTGCGGACCTTGAGCAGGCTCGGAAGTCCGCTAAGGCGTCGGCCACCAACGCCCAGAAGTGGGAGGGTGTGGCGAAAGGTAACTTTCTCGTTTTGTAGGGCTTATGGTTTCCTTATCATGCTCTCTGCTTCTTTTGACGAGTTGCGTTGGTCCTCTGCAGAGCTGCGGGGGAAGCTTACCGAGACGGAGGAGGCTACAGCCGCCCTGCAGTCGGTTTACCAGGCTGAGGCCTCGGAGCACCAGGCTCTGCAGGATGCTGTCGTTGGGGCCTGTGCGTCCCTCAGAACCTCAGAGGGCCAGTCAGGAAGCTCCCTGATCAGCCGCCTGACCGCCCTGAGAGGTCAGGTGGATGACCGGGTGCGCGGTGCCCTGCATCTTGGGGTGAAGCGGGCCTTTGCCGTGATCTCTAGCCACTACGACGGCCTCAACTTTGACGCCGTGAGCCAAGGATTCATCCTGCCGGACGACGAAGGCGAGGCTGAGCGGGAGATTGCGGAGTTCACCAAGGCCGTCGAGGCCCCTAGGGAGGCCCTGGCTCGATTCTTTGAGGAGGACGTGGGGCTTCTCTCAGCAGCGCCCTCAGCTCCTGAAGACCCCCCGGCGATTGCTCCTGCGGACCCCCCGGCGACTGCTCCTGCTGACCCCCCGGCGACTGCTCCTGCGGACCAGCCTCTAGAGGAAGGGCAAAGTTAGTTTGAGCCGCCGAGCCCTTGTGTTGTGTCTTTCGTGGGAGGACACTTTTTGTAAGAAAGAACTTGCTTGCGGCCTTCGAGGCCTAATGTAAAAATTTTGCATCATGACTTATGGCCCGTCGAGGCCCGTATGTACATATAATTTGTCTGCTAAAAGAAGCTGTTTTCTTTTTAATTTCGTTCGACCATCTCTTTTTGTCGTTAGCTCGAGTTTCTGCTGGCTTAGTCTGTGTTCCTTTGATACGTTACGAGCTTCTCGAGGGAAGGCGTAGGTACAGTACCGTAGCCCGGGGGCGTGGGTTGCTGTCTACGTCGACGCCCCCCGACTCTTGGAGGCTCGATGTATTTTCGGATTTAGACGTTGCTAGTTCGCTCGAGATACGAATCGAGATAAGAGTCGAATTTTTTGAAAAGAAAAACACGCTTTTTCCGGAGTCTGGGGGGATCCCCCCTGTCAGCCCCCGAGGGAGGCTTGACCCTGAGCAAAGCAGGGTCGAGGCTACGTTAAGTTGCTTAGTGAAACGAGAGACAATGCACGAGATTGTTCATTCATATTTAACGTGTTTGTACAAAGCAACAGAATGAACAAGGCCCCGAGGCCTTTAAGGGTAGAAGCGACGTAGCTGAGAAATGTTCCATGCATTCGCCAGGATTCTGCCTTGATCGTCGTAGAGCTTGTACGTTCCTGGCTTGAGCACCTTAGCTACGGTGTATGGGCCCTCCCATGGAGGGGTGAGCTTGTGGCGCCCTCGATTATCTTGCAGTCGTCGAAGCACGAGGTCTCCCACCGCCAGGTCCCTTTTGCGCACATGCTTGTCATGGTAGCGTCGAAGAGTTTGCTGATAGCGTGCGGAGTTGATGAGCGCCACGTCTCGAGCCTCCTCAAGCTGGTCCTTGGCGTTGGCGAGCTTTTCGTCGTTGGTTTGCTCGTTGTAGGCTCGAAGTTGAGGGGAGCCGTACTCGAGGTCCGTAGGCAAGACGGCCTTGGCGCCGTAGGTTAGGAAGAACGGAGTGAACCCGGTGGCTCGACTCGGTGTTGTCCTGAGGCCCCACAGCACCGAGGGGAGCTCGGCAGCCCACCTCTTTCCGAAGTTTTTGAGGGTTTTGAACAGCCTCGGCTTCAGCCCGTGAAGTATCATGCCGTTGGCGCGTTCGACCTGCCTGTTGCATTGTGGGTATGCGACCGAGGCCCAGTTCACGCGGATGTTGTTGTCGTCACAGAAGCCGGTGATCTCGATGAATTCAACGGCCTTCTCGGAGGTGGGGTCGCCTATTGGTTTGGGCTCGATCCACTTGGTGAACTTGTCGATGGCTACGAGCACATGCGTGTATCCTCCGTTCGTCCTCTTGAGGGGACCTACGAGATCGAGCCCCCAGATGACAAACGGCCAAGTGATGGGGATCATCTGCAGGGCGTGCGCGGGCTGGTGCGTTTGCTTGGCGTAGAACTGACAACCATGGCAGGCTCGGACTAGGCGCTTGGCGTCTCCAATGGCGGTTGGCCAATAGAAGCCTTGACGGAAGGCGTTCCCCACCAGGGTTCTTGGCGCTGCGTGATGGCCGCAGGCCCCCGAGTGCATGTCATCGAGGAGCTGGCGTCCTTCCTCGAGGGGGATGCATCGCTGAAGGATCCCGGTCGGGCTTCGTCGGTACAGCTCTCGTTCGTCGCCGTAGATGACGTAGGTCTTGGCCCTTCGAGCGATGCGTCGGGCCTCCGTCTTGTCTTCCGGTAGCACGCCTTGCGTTAGGTAGTCGAGGAAGGGTGTCTGCCAGTCGAGGGGTCGCGTCGAAGAAGAGGCGGGTGTGTCGATCTGCATTGCCTCAGCGGGTGTCGAGGTATCGTTCTCAAGGCATGGCGTCGAAGGCCGAGCCCCCGTGTCTGGCTCGAGAGGTGGCGGCAAAGGTCGAGCCCCCGTGTCTGGCTCGAGGGGTGGTGGCAAAGGTCGAGCCCCCGTGTCTGGCTCGAGGGGTGGCGTCGAAGGGCCAGCCCCCGAGCCGATCTTGACGGATGGCTCGATAACGTCCCTCGAGAAGACATCGGGTGGGACCGTGCCGCGCGTGGATGCCAACTTTGCCAGCTCGTCTGCGACCTCGTTGTACTTTCGAGCGATGTGGTTGAGCTCGAGGCCGTAGAACTTGTCTTCTAGCTTGCGCACTTCTCTGCAGTATGCTTCCATCTTGGAGTCGATGCAGCTCGAGGCCTTCATGACCTGGTTGATGACAAGCTGCGAGTCCCCTCGAACGTCGAGGCGTCGGACCCCGAGTTCAAGGGCGATACGCAACCCGTTGACGAGGGCCTCGTACTCAGCGACATTGTTGGAGGCGGGGAAGTGCAAGCGCAGCAGGTAGCGCATGTGGACTCCGAGGGGCGGGATGAAGAGTAGGCCAGCGCCCGCCCCCGTCTTCATGAGGGACCCGTCGAAGTACATAGTCCAGAGCTCGGCTTGGATCTGTGCCGGCGGGAGCTGGGTGTCGGTCCATTCAGCGACGAAGTCCGCCAGCGCTTGCGACTTGATAGCTTTGCGCGGGACGTAGGTGATGGCCTCGCCCATCAGCTCGGCAGACCACTTGGCGATGCGTCCCGTGGCCTCCCGGTTGTTGATGATTTTTCTGAGGGGGAAGGAGGATACCACCGTTACGGGATGAGCGAGGAAGTAGTGCTGGAGCTTGCGTCTCGTGATGATGATGCCGTAGAGCAGCTTCTGGATGTGTGGGTACCGGACCTTGGCCTCGGAGAGTACTTCACTGATGAAGTATACCGGCCGCTGGACTGGTAGTGTGTGGCCCTCCTCGTGTCTCTCGACGACTACGACCGCGCTGACCACCTGGGTGGTTGCGGCTACGTAGAGGAGGAGAGGCTCGGGGGGATCGTCGCCCTGGGCTGGTCGTGGCGGCACTAGGATTGGCGCCGAAGTCAGCAACCCCTTCAACTTTGTTAGGGCCTCCTCGGCCTCGACGGTCCATGCGAAGCGTTCCGTTTTCTTCAGCAGGCGGTAGAGGGGTAGCGCCTTTTCCCCTAGCCTCGAGATGAATCTGCTGAGAGCGGCTAGACAGCCTATCACCTTCTGTACGCCCTTGAGGTCTCGGATCGGGCCCATCCTCGTGACTGCTGAGATCTTTTCGGGGTTAGCCTCGATCCCTCGTTGCGAGACGATGTAGCCAAGTAGCATGCCTCGAGGCACGCCGAAGACACATTTCTCGGGGTTGAGTTTTACATTCTTGGCCCGGAGGCACTCGAACGTGGTCTCGAGATCGCTGATGAGGTCCCCGACTTTCTTGGTCTTTACCACGATGTCATCGACGTAGGCCTCGACGGTTTTGCCTATGTGCTTGCCAAAGATATGCTGCATACAGCGTTGATACGTTGCCCCGGCGTTTCGAAGGCCGAAAGGCATTGTAACATAACAATATATACCGAAAGGCGTGATAAAAGAGGTAGCGAGCTCATCGGATTTTTTCATTTTAATTTGGTGGTAGCCGGAATACGCATCAAGGAACGAAAGCACTTCACACCCAGCAGTGGAATCGACTATCTGATCAATTCTAGGCAAAGGAAATGGAACTTTTGGACACGCTTTATTCAGACCAGTGTAGTCTATACACATCCGCATTTTTCCATTCTTTTTCCTAACTAGTACAGGATTAGCTAACCACTCAGGGTGAAACACTTCCTTGATGAATCCAGCCGCCAAAAGCTTGTGTACCTCCTCGCCGATGGTCCTACGCTTCTCCTCGTCGAAGCGGCGCAGGCGTTGCTTCACTGGTCTGGACCCGGCCTGGATCTCCAAGGCGTGCTCGGCGACTTCCCTCGGTATGCCCGGCATGTCCGAGGGGCTCCATGCAAACATGTCGATGTTCGCACGGAGAAAGTTGACGAGCACTGCTTCCTATTTGGGGTCGAGGCTGGCACTGATGGCCAGCGTCTTGCCGTCAGTGGTCGAGGTCGGGTCGACGGGTATCTGCTTGGTGTGCTCCGCTGGCTCGAAGGTGCCGGCATGGCGCTTCGCCTCTGGGGCCTCCTCGGTGGCCAGGGCAGCCAGGGCCTCGAGCGAGTCGAGTTGGAGGTGTCGACGGTGATGACCCCTTTCGGCCCGGGCATTTTGAGCTTTAAGTACGTGTAGTTGGGGACCACCATGAACTTTGCGTAGCCGGGCCTGCCGATGATGGCGTGGTAGGTCCCTTGGAACCCGACCACCTCGAAAGTGAGCGTCTCGCGGCGGAAGTTAGTTGGCGTGCCGAAGCAGACGGGCAGGTCGATGCGCCCGAGGGGGTGGGCCTTCTTCCCTGGTACGACTCCGTGGAACCCCCCGACGTTGGGTCGGAGTTGGTCCCTTGAGACCCCCAGGAGGTCGAGAGTTTCGAGGTATATGATATTGAGGCTCGAGCCCCCATCCATCAAGAACTTGGAGAAGCGCACGTCGATGATGACGGGGTCAACGATGAGGGGGTACGCCCCCGGATTCACGACATGGTCCGGATGGTCGTCACGGTCGAACGTGATCGGCGCATCAGACCAGTCAAGATACCGGGGGGGCGTCATGGCGGAGTGTAAAGATCTCCCGGTGCTCCTTCTTTCTCTCTCGAGCTGAGAGCCCGACGGTTGGGCCCCCGTAGATCATGTAGCAGTCGCACACCGGGGGAAAGTCCGCGTCCCCGTCGTTGCGCCGGTTGTTGTCCTTGCCCTGGGGCGCGTCTTCCTTCTTGTCGCCGGTCTTGGAATAAAAACTTTTCAACAGTCGGCAATCCTTCAACTTGTGGTTCACGGGGCCCTTGTGATAAGGGCAGGGATCCTCGATCATCTTGTCGAAGACAGCCCCGTCTGGGGGGCCTCGAGGCTTCTTGTTCTGGTGGGCGCCCACGAGGACTTCTTCATCGTCGTCGTCTTCGGCGTCGCGCTTTGCCTTCTGACCTTTGCTCTTGTTCTTGTTCTTTTTCTTTTTGTTGTTGTTGTTGCTACGGCTCCTGACGTCGTTGCCCTTGCTTGAGCCCTCCGGTGCGGCCACAGCTTTGTCTTTGTCCGTGGAGCGGCCAAAGAAGGCCCCCACTGCCTCATCGCCTGAGGCAAAGCTGGTGACGCGGTCCATCAATTCCTCGACCGTTTTGGGACGGTAGCGCCCTAGCTCGTGGACTAGCTCTTGGCATGTCGTGCCTGCGAGGAACGCTGAGATGACGTCCTCATCAGGCACGTGGGGGGGCTCGAGGCGTTGTTTTGAGAATCGTCGGGCGAAGTCGCGAAGGGGCTCGTCTGTCGTCTGCCTGCAGCGTCGCAGATCCCAGGGGTTGCCTGGGCGCGCGCAGGTTCCCTTGAAGTTCCTGTCGAAGACCCTGACCAGGTCGGCCCAGTCGTGGATCTGATGCGGCGGGAGCCCCTCGAGCCACCGGCGGGCGGTGTCCGAGAGGTAGAGCGGGAGTTGGCGTATAATCACGCGGTCGTCGTCCTTGGCCCCGCCTAATTGGCAGCCTAGGCGGAAGTCAGAGAGCCACAGCTTGGGCTCGACCCCCCCGTCATACTTCACAATGTTGGTAGGTGGTTGAAAGCGGTCGGGGAGGATCGAGGTACGGATGGCTCGGCTGAAAACCCTGGGGCCCGGGGGCTCGAGGGTTTGCCGGTCGTCGTCGCTGTCGTAGCGTCCTCCTCGATGGACACTATAGCCTCGCTCCTCGCCACCTTTGTGCTTGCGTCGGGGGTTATGTTGGTGTTGTAGCGCGTCCTCCTCTGCCTTGGCATTCGCCCCCCGCAATCGCATGAGCTCGTTGCGGGCGTCATTGGGGTCTCGAGGTGGCCGGTCGTCGATGATCCGCTCCCGGACTGGCCTGGCTTGAGAGGCGTTTGGCTGATGGACGGACATCTCGCGCTCGTTGTGGGGCGGGTCTGCTGGCTTTCCCGAGACCGCTCCGCGTCGTCGCGAGGCTGAACTCTCGGCCTGCTGAACGGCGGCCGTCTCGAGGAGATTTTTCATTTCTCCGAGCATGCGCCTAGCGTCGGGGTTGGAGACGGCGGGTAGATCGCGGAGCAGCATCGCGGCTGCCACCACGTTCTGCCCGGCTCGAGGGAAGCACACCCCGGGGCGTGCTGGTGCCTCATCTTCGACGATCTGCCGGTGAACCTCTCGAGAGCGGCCACGAGCGCCGGCGCCTTGAGGCTGGGCTTGCTCCTGCGCAAGGGTCTTCTCGAGCTGCAGCAGGCGCCGTCGGTCTTCTTCGGCCGTGGCGATCGCCTCCCGCAGCTGTGCGAGTTGCGCCGCCCGGCCCTCGTCGTGCTGAGGTGGTGCAGCTGGTGCCGGGGGTTCGTTCCTCCCCTGAATACGCGATCCGTCCGCCGCAGCCACGTCGCTGGGGTCTTCGAGGTTGATCACCGGCCTGCCATCGTCGTCGTTGTCCTCGGTATCGCTCACGTGTACCTCGAGCTGGAAGCACTCCCTGGTCGGGTCCCAGAGGTCAGGGTTGTGGTAGTCGTACTCGTCGGAGTCGGAGCTGTTGACGTTGCGCCGCCCTGGCTCGTGCTGAGACCGCAGCTCGCGGTACCACTCCCCGATGGTGGCTCGCCGGGGTGGCTCGACGACCCGTGAGAAGCCGCGGTCGACGTGTGCGGGGTGGACGATCTCCAGGTTGGCCATGGCCTGTAGGAGCACGCCCGGGCGCTCCTCCCGCCCTGTCGGCGGCCGATCCCGACGGCGCTCGTTGAGGTGGTGGTCGTAGACTGCTGCGGAGTTGTTGAGGCCGAACGGGAACCGCTGGCGTCGAGCGCGGTACACCCCGTGCGAGAGGAGGCTGGGTGGTGTCGACGGGGGATGACTCGGGGGACTCTGGCCTGGCTCCCGGTCGGTGCGCATGACGAACGCGAAGTCGCTGTGAGGGCGCGCGCGTGACTTGGAAGTCTCCGACCGCGCGCCGGGCAGGTTTCCTCTTGGGGACCCTGCGCTGGCCGCGGGGAAGTGGGTGTACGCCGCTGGTACCGCCTGTGCCTGGTGACGGTGGTGACGACGGCGCCGCTCATGAGGTGGCGACGCGTGATGGTGCGGGCGACGTGCCACGCTCCTCGCGCGGGGTGGCGTGACACGCCCTCCGCTCGGGCCCTCCGTGGAGAGCAGGGTCAACTCGTTGCCGTTGCCGGTGGCCAGGAACTCGAGGCTCCCGAACCAGACGACGGCACCAGCAGAGAACGAAGGAGTGGAGGAAGCAATCCAAGAAACAACGAGAAACCGACTCGACACGCGAAGGCCCCTACCTGGCGCGCCAACTGTCGGTGTTTCTACCCCGGGGGTATAGCACCAACTAGTAATATGATCGCGTGCTCTCTTCCTGGATGGTGATACAAGATGACACAAGATTTATCCTGGTTCGGGCGAAGAAGGCCCTACGTCCAGCGGGGGGAGAGGTTCTTGTATTACTTGCACCTAAGTGCTTGTACAGGGGCGAATACAAGCTCAGTGAGCGTGAACCGGGGTCCGGACTCGTGTGCGAGTGTGTGTGTGTGGACTTGTGTTGCGGGAACCGTGTGTCCTGTGTTCGAAGTCCCCTGGCGTCCCCTTTTATAGAGCAAGAGGAGGCCAAGGTTACACGTGGGAGTACAAGAGCAGATATGCGCGACGTCCAGTCCCGTGGGGAGTAGGAATTTTGTCTTGTCGGGATCGTTGTTGCCGACGTGGGGGTTGCTGTTGCGGCGTCCTTGAAGCGTGGCTCCCATCCCGGGCGTGGGCATGAAGGCGTGGCGACGTGGAGGTCACGCAGTACCCATCCCGGGACGTACGTGACGCGGCAGGGTCTCTCCGGGTCTTGAGGCGCTTGTCCTGGCGTCTGTTGGCCTGTACTGTGTCTTCCGGCCGGCGGGTCGGGCGTCATCCGAGGCTCGGCTGTGGGGTCTCGGCCGTGGTGGAGAGTGGGATCATCCTCCGAGGCCTCCTAGGGGGGACTCAAAGGGTGATGTCGTGGGACTGGCGGCCCACAACGTCGGTCGTACTTGATGTACAGGGATTTTGACCTTGGAGGGGAGTCACGCCTCCCGTCGCACTGCAACGTGTCGGATGGTTGTACGTCAGAATGGTGTCGGAGTGGGTATAGTGTCGAACAGTGCCGCCGGGTGTGGCCGTCCACGTCCGGACTCGCCGGTGTGGGAGAAAGGTGATTTGACTCCCGTTCCGTCTTCCCACGCCTCCTGCACGTCCCTGCCCTGTCCTGTCGGCGGACGTCAGCGCGCCCCAGGGAGGTGACGTGGTTCGGCTTGCCTGAGGCCTAGCTCGGAGGGCTCGGGCGAGACGGAGAATGTGCGCCAGCCCGAGGCCTAGCTCAGAGGGCTCGGGCGAGACGGAGAGTGTGCGCCGACCCGAGGCCTGACTCGGAGGGCTCGGGCGAGACGGAGATTGAGCGTTTGCCCGAGGGCCGACTCGGAGGGCTCGGGCGAGACGGAGATTAAGCGTTCACCCGAGGCCCGACTCGGAGGGCTCGGGCGAGACGGAGATTGAGCGTTCGCCCGAGGCCTGGTTCCGAAGCTAGCGCGGCCTTCTTCCGCTTAATGGGCTCTGGGCTTGGTGAGCCAATGTTGTAGGCTTTGAGGAGCTGGCCTTTCAGGGGGTTAGGCTAGTTGGGCTTCTTATTAATTGGTGTTCTAGATTCTGACCTATTTTGTTTTGCGTTGATTGGGGGTATCCCTTTGGCGTTCCCCCGACAAAAGGCTTGACACTGGTTTACTGCGATTAACAGTTTTAGTTGGTCAAGATTTTAGCTTTAAGTAGTCATCAAGTTGTGCTTGCAAACCCAATTAAACCACATGAGTAATAATATGGCAACATCATCAGAATCACAAATATGATAGTAACGTGAACAAAAGTAAATTTTGTTTAAGTTATTAGCGTGTGAGTTTTCCGGGCCGCTCGTGACCGTGAGCACGGCTGATATACCAGTTTTATTACTCTACAGAGTTTGTACAACTTTACCTGTGAGCCGTGATCCCCATGTGCCAGGGGTTGCAAATCTCATATCACCTCTTCCAAGGAAGTGCGGCAGGGTACACTATGAAGTTTTTCGAGGTTCCCCTAACAAGATAGTGGCCACTAGGTTTCCAATCGGCAAGCAGATATAGGGACACCCCTTTCCGATGGCACATTCCTTCCCGGCTATACACATGAGATCAGGCGGCCGTCCTATACCCGAGTAGGCGAGCCCCTTGTGTGCCCTTTCGGGTAACCACCATCAAGCGAGGAGAGGTCCTCGAACCAACTAAAACCAGAGCCATGTAGCCCTCACGGTTGTACTGTATGTCCCAGCTTTTGCCGACAGAAGATCATTTAGGGAGGGCCAAGAGCATGAAGGCTCCCACGCCCGGGGTTCACATTACCAAGAACAAGATAAGAACAGACGTTGCGCATATCATTAATCATTTTATTAGATCATAGTTATAGGTTTACAACACTAGCAGATCTACCCAAATGCACATATCCCACGGTAGCAAGGTACAGGTTGAACATCTAGTTAAAACCTATGGTTATCATTTGACACATGCACATGATTGGTAGATTAAAGTGCGTAGGTAACAAGGATGATCCCATGTATACTTGCCTTGGTCCGCGTATTCCTGGTTCTGGTCCTCCTGCTGGTCGTAGTAGATCTGATCTTGGTCACCCACGTACTGCTCACCGTCTGAACTCGAATACAACGCAACATACAAGCATCCACGCACACACATGCATTGCAAACAGATCTAACATTAGAACAGTACACCAACAGATTTAAATAAATAAATAAAAGTTGTAAAACAGATCTATACGTCACTACGATCACATAGACGTTTGGATCACCGAAATCGGATTTAAAACGCGGAAGTTACGGCCTAATCAAGATTCTAAAAGGCCTAAAACGAGACTGACTTAAACGTGAGATTAAACTTTTGCAAATCTAATCTACAGTGGTACTACTGCGTAGAGCACGAAATTATGAAACTAACGCAATTTGAATGGATCAAAACGGAGTTAAAATGAGCAAGTTATGGATAAAATGGTGCAGTGGCATTACTGTAAATAGATCAAACCATTTTCGAAATAAAATAAATCGGAAATTCAGATTAACCGCGTCGGCAAGGACTGCGGGATAATTCGACAAAAGCCGAGGGGCTCTTTAGCAAAACTGCCGGCGAAGGGGTATCGGTGCGTCTCGGCCGTTCGATCTAATCTGGACGGCCCAGATCTAATCAAAGGGGGTGGGGGCGGCGCCGCCGGCTTGCACAGTGCCGGTGCGGCGGCTTGGCCCTTCCGCGGCGGCGGAGGCTCGCTAGAGTTGGCCGGCTCGGCGATTCCGGCCGCCATTCGCAAAACGGAAATGACCGGGAGAGAGAGGAGAGGACGGGGATCTCACCACAACGCAAACCGAGGTCGGAGGGCAAGCGAGGATGGAACACGGCGGAGCTTCGCGGTCGGGCGGAACTGCAGAAGACCGACGAGCAATTCATGAGTAAACGGAGCATGAAATACACAATTGAGGAGTTCTCCGAAGAACTTACGGCGCGGCGGAGCTTCGGGGAAGGTTCAAATCGACGGCCAGGCGCCGAGATGCGAAGACGAGCTCGGCGGTGGCGGCGGCTAGGGTTCGAGGGTAGCGGGCTTGGAGGCACGAGAGCAGCTCGGAGATGGGAAAAGGAAGGCGGCTACGGTCGCGGGGCTTTTATAGAGCTCGGGGTGCTTGGATAAAGCCTCCTCCGGGGTCATCGGGACGACGCGGAAGGATGAGCGCGGCGGCGGCTTGCAGCGGGAACCTCGGGCGGAGGTTGGGGATGACTCCGACAGGTGGGCCCCACCTGTCAGCGACTGCGCGACGCGGGACCCGTCTGTCAGCGAGACGGCGCGCGAGGCGGGCGCTGCGGCGCTGCGCGCGGTTCGGCCGGTGCGCTGGCTTGGGCCGCGCGGAGGGAGAGGAATGCGCGGGCCTGGAAGCGGGAAAAACAAGCAGGCCGAAAGAGAGAGAAAAGGGCCTTCGGGCCGGAATTGGGAGAAAGGAAGGAAAGGAAAATACTTGCTCTTTTCTTTTATTTGCAAATGGTTTTCCAAATCCTTTCCAAACTGAATTTTGAATTCTAGATTTCAAATTTGAACTTCACTCAAACAAAAGAATGTAGCAGCATGGATGCATCAACTTGTTGCTAAGCTAGGATAAATTTTATTTCCCCAACATTTATTTATTTTGCCTATGTTATAATGCCACAATTAATTAAAATAAATCATATTAATCTATTTGGAGCTAAAGAAAAATTTTAGGGTGTTACAGTGGATGTGCTTGGGAGCCCTCTAACTCGCTTGTGCTCGCTAGTGTGCGATTCGATAGCGAGTGAGTGATCGCTAGTGCGTTGCATTGAGAGATAGCATCGAGTGACACTAGGTGATCGTGTTGCAAGCCGGTGGTGCTTGTTACTCTTGGAGGTTGCCACCTCCTAGACGGCTTGGTGATCGAGTCTCCGTCGTGAAGCCCGCGTGAAGATTGTGCGTGGCTCCGGAGAAGCTTTGTGAGGGGCATTGTGCTCGCCCCGCGGGAGATCGCGAAGAGCAACTCTAGTAGAGAGAGGCGCGAAGAGCGTCAAGTGGTCCGGCCAGATCAAAGCTAGAGCTCTTGGTGAGCACTCCATCGTGGAGAGTGTGACTTAGGGTCACCACTAGCAAGAGAATCGGCGGCAACCTTGGGCTTGCCTCAACGGGGACTAGCTTGGTGGCGACCAAGCGAACCTCGGGATAAAATCACCGTGTCAACCTTGTTCTTCCCGTTGGTTTGCATTCCCCTTACACAAGCTTGTAATTACTTTCATATATATTGTGCTTGTGTAGTTGCTCTTGTAATTAGTTAGCTTGTGTAGCTTGCTAGTTACCTTCTTTGCTTGTGTAGCCTAGAAGTAGCTCTCTTGCGTGACAAGTTGACTTGTAGTCTTGGTAGTCACATTGCTTAGTTTGTGTAGCTAAGTTGAGCTCTCTAATTTGGCTTGTGTAGCCTTGTTATTGAGCATTGCTAGTGAGCTTAGGCTTTGTGCTTTGTTTGCTAGATTGTGTAGGAGCTCCCCCGTGCTTGAAGTACTAGTTGCATAGGCTTGTGTGACCTTGCTTCTAGAATTGGTTAGGTGAGCTCTAGCTAGCCCGACACCTTATTTGCATTGATTAGGATCTTTTGTAAGGTGTCATATAGAATAAGTAGAGGGGTGTAGTCTTGGCTAGACCGATAGTTTTAATTCCGCATTTGTTTTGGTTAGCCGACACGATTAATTTTAGAAAGGACTATTCACCCCCTCTAGTCCGCCATCTCGACCCTTCAGTAGGTGACTTCATCTCCCTCTCCCTCTTCCTCTCTCCATCTCCCTCACTCGCTCCTCTTTCTAGATCTAGCAGCGACGGTACCACGGGAGGACCCAGCAGGGACGACACCACAAGAGGCACGGGGATCCGCACGGAGCAAGGCCGCAGCGGCGCGAGGCCTCTTCCTCCCACGATGATGGCGGCCCCTCCCTCTCCTCCGCCCGGCGTCCGGTGAGGCATTCTCTGGCGATGGCGAGGGCGGATCTGGATCGATGGCTGGAGCTGCGGCGGCAGACCGACGACGACAGCGAGATCTGGGTCCATCGAGGCCCGGATCCAAGCCCGTCTGGGCTTTTTTTTTCTTTTTTTATTTTTTCGAAATTATTTACCGCAGCGCCCGCTGCGGTAACCGAATTTACCGCTGCGGGCACTTAGCGCCCGCTGCGGTGCTGCTTCGATTTACTGTGGCGTTGTATCTGCAGCGGGCGCGTTTGTCCGCTGCGTTAAAGCGAAAATGTCCGCTGCGCAAAAGATTTGTGGCGTAGTGATTTATGATATCAAATAAACAACATTAGATTAATTACGAAATGCACTTTCATTGTAAATTTGTTTGGATTAATAAATATTAATACTATTCACTAGAAATGTGGTCAAATATGGAGTACTTTTTCGGACACGGAACCCATAGCTGCATGTTTTTATGAACGGAAGGAGTAGTATCTATCAGTAGGTACGTCAGCAGTCACCTTCACCTTCAGTAATAATTAGGGTGTGTTTAGATGCATTCATTTTGCAAAATAAAACACTGTAGCACTTTCGTTGTTATTTGACAAACTTTGTCCAAACATGGACTAACTAGGCTCAAAAGATTCGTCTCGACATGTACATACTAAAAGTACAATTAGTTTTTTTTATCTACATTTAATACTCCATGCTTGCGTCCAAACATTGATGTGATGGTTGATGTAATGAAAAATTTTACAAAATAGGGGAAACTAAACACACCCTTAATGTATAATTCATGCCGCGCAGATCGACCTGTCTTCAGAGGAGCACATCACCGCAGTGGAGGGGACGACGGGGCACTTCGACAACGTCGGCGTGGTCGTCACCTCGCTGACGTTCCGCACCACCGCCTTCGCAACTTATGGGCCGTACGGCGGCAGCGCGCCCGCACGGTCGTCGTCGAACAACTTCTCTTTCTCCGTGCCGGCGGCGGACGGCGACTGCATCGCCGGCTTGTGAGGACGCTCCGGCTCGCTTCTAGACGCAATTGGATTTTATCTCAAGCGTTTCTATATATATATATATATATATATATATATATATTGGAAACACACTTGCCACACCCCCACACTCGTGCAGGGGAACGGCGAAGGTGGCCAAGCGTCGAAAACAATAGCGAAGGTAAAGGAAACTGGAACAGTGTAACTGTGGCTCTATTTCCCCCAAAAAATCCCCTCTTTACACTGTTCACCCCTTGGTATTTATAGGGGATACCAGGGGACACAGGATCAATTACGAAAGGGTACAAGAAAGATTCTCTGGCTCCACGCAGGGATGGAGGGTAAGAACGTAAAAATACAGCTGTGGCAGAAACCCTAGTTGGTCCTCCTCCTGTCCGCCGCCACCTTGCTTCTCTGCCTTCAACAGAGAACAAGGGAAAACGGACCTTCGCCTTCGCCGGTCCTTGGGCCAGCATCCCCTCGCCACTTGCCAAGCTTGGCGCCTCAACGACAAAGCTTCGAAGCCTGCGAAGGTTACTTGTTACGTGTTCGGAGCGCCTTTACCTGCGAGAAACAAAGCGAACTCCGATGGTTGGATTTGCATCCGAAGGTTAGCCCATCGAAGGTTAAGGCGAACGAGGCAGAAGGGCCCCTGCTATCGGGGGAGCGAGGCTTCGTGAGGGTGCGCGGCCCGCGCGGAGGTCCTTCTTACTGCTTACCCCACGCGGAGCCGCGGCCGAGGGTCCCTGTAACATCTCGGCTCAGGGCTTAATAGGATTAATAGAATACTCATACCAATAAGTTGCAACTTCTTTTCCGGAAGCCCCTCTCCTAAAAACTCCAAAGTTAAGCGTGCTTGGCTTGGAGCGATGGGTGACCGACCGGGAAGTCTTTCCCGGGTACGCATGAGTGAGGACAAAGTGCGCAGAAAAGACTGGTGTTGGTCTGTGGGGATAGTCTAGGTCCTATGAAAGCTGCCTGATGTAAGCGGGCCCGGCCTCGAGGAGGCGGGACGTTACAGAATGGTATCGGAGCCGACTCTCGCGGTTTCACGGGCGCGTGTGTAAGTCTTTCCCGGGTACGCATGAGTGAGGACAAAGTGCGCAGAAAAGACTGGTGTTGGTCTGTGGGGATAGTCTAGGTCCTATGAAAGCTGCCTGATGTAAGCGGGCCCGGCCTCGAGGAGGCGGGACGTTACAGAATGGTATCGGAGCCGACTCTCGCGGTTTCACGGGCGCGTGTGTCGCAGTTGCGCAGGCATAGTGCGCATGGCTGGTGTGGATCCGGAGTGGTCACACAGCATGGCATATGCGCTGGCATTGGGCATACGGACGTGGCCAAGAGAGGACGTTCCTGGCCTGGGATTGATCGACGAGGACGTCGATCTCTTAAGGGGGTGAGATTGTAACATCTCGGCTCAGGGCTTAATAGGATTAATAGAATACTCATACCAATAAGTTGCAACTTCTTTTCCGGAAGCCCCTCTCCTAAAAACTCCAAAGTTAAGCGTGCTTGGCTTGGAGCGATGGGTGACCGACCGGGAAGTCTTTCCCGGGTACGCATGAGTGAGGACAAAGTGCGCAGAAAAGACTGGTGTTGGTCTGTGGGGATAGTCTAGGTCCTATGAAAGCTGCCTGATGTAAGCGGGCCCGGCCTCGAGGAGGCGGGACGTTACAGTCCCTTCTCCCAACAATATATATATACACACACTATTAGCAGCTCTGAGTTTCCAATAGTTATCGGAAGCCCCAACCTAAACTGTACTCTAGCTGGTTCCATCGGACCAGCAGTCTAGACCATGGGCAGGAGCCAGACCATTCGCCTAGGCTGCATCGTGCTCCTCCGATTCAATCCATCCGTGTCCGTCCGTGCACCCAGCCACCCACTCGTCTCCTCCCTTCCACTCGCCCAAATCCAAGCCCACCGAGAAGCGTCCGAACCTAGCCCATGGCGAATGCGGCATCCTCCGTGTCGTCGCCGGGGGCCGGGGTCCTCCTCGCCGCCGCCGCCGCCGGCGGCGACGGACCTACCGGAGGAGCTCACCGAGGAGATCCTCGTCCGCTTCCTGCATATTTTTATCCGGAGGATGCATACAAATTGAAATATTTCTATCCAGATCCTCCGATTCAATCCATCCGCTTCCGGAGGATGCATACAAATTGAAATATTTTTTTATACATAGAAATTACGGAACAAATTTCTATACAATGTTGGAACAAATTTCTATACATTGTTGCAATGAAATTAAATTCTTAATTTTTGGTCAGAGGGTATGTATTTTGTATATTGTTGGAGCAAATTTCTATACATTATTAGAGCTAGATTTTATATATTATTGGAGCAAATTTCTATATATTGTTTAAGTAGGCCTCTGAAACCATAATTTTTTTAGAATGATCTTGTGATGTGAACAATGATGTTTCTTCAGGAGTAGTGTCATGTTACTGTTTATAATCATATTTATTAGTTGCATTATCCGTTTGTAGTAATGCTGTCATTGTTTGTGTAGCAATGCTTAAGATATCTCAATTTGTGATGCCTACCTTGATGATTGTACCATTTGAACTCTGACTTTTCTGTATCTGATCAAAATATCTGGAATTTAGTAAGTTAAGTTTCAGTTTGGTAAACATATAATTTGTACATGTACATGTTTTACATAAAAAATTGCTCATGTTTATTTGCATTGCAGGTTGTACTATCACCATTGAGTTGGAGGTGGTTGCTGGCATTGGAACCCCTTCCATGCTTGCTCTTGTTTCTAGTAAATTTATAGTAATTGATGGGTTCCTTATGGTAATTGCGAAATTGGGTTTTGTAATTTTATGCTTGGCAATAGCAGGTTTTTATGCATAGCGAAATTGCATTTTTGTAACTTGGGTGTCTATGCACGAAAACTATAAAACTTGGGTTTCTATGCAGTGGTGACTATGGACCTACGGTGCGGTGAGATGGTCAGCTGGATCCAGCACAGCGAGGTATGGATCCGACACTTGGTCGGGCTCTGGCCCGCTCCTTGCGTGGAGCGTCACCTCGTCCTAGCATCGGACGCGCGCCCCTGTGTTGAGCGTCGGTGACCCGACCCCTAGCGTGGAGCGCCGTTGCCTCGTCTAGCTGCGATGCGTGGGTCCGCTCCTCCTCCGGATAGTTTTTATGCTTCGAAGCATAGGCCTTTATGCATAGCGAAAACTGTAATTGCAAATATGTTGAGAAAAATTGTGTTTTTATGCTTGCAATCATAGGTTTTTATGCATTGTTGAAACTGTCATTTCAGAAATGTTTGTGATTTCTATGCCGAGCTTCCTAGATTTATATGCACGATGTAAAAGTGATGCTGGAGATATATGCATTCGTTATGTTATTTTTATGCTCTTATATGAATATATACATTTGTTATGTTATTTCTATGCTCTCATCTTCAACATTCTATGCGTCGGAAGAGTCTGCAAGAATGATAGAATCTCGATGGCAATAGGATTCAAATTTCAAATTTTACAGTAAAATATAGATTTCTATACATCGAGCTATTAGTTTTTGTACATTAGGCTAAGTGGAATTCAAATTTCAAATTCAAACCAAAAGGGTGGTACCTAGATTTCTATACATCAAGGCATAAGTTTTTATACCTCACAGGCTTGGTTAAATTCAAATTTCAAAATGTAAGAAAAGGAGGACATGATTCTATGTTTTGTAAGGTTTCTGTTCATTGCTCACCTATTAATTATGCATTGTTCTATGATGGAACCTTCATATGGACCATGCCATGATTCAAAATTATTGGGAACATCGGATGGTGCACATGTTTTTATACTCACGGTCACATTGATTCTATGCACTCCCCTCCTGTTAATAATACATCCTCTCTGTTAGGGTGGACCCGATACGATATTCAAAACAATAATCCCGCAGAGGAGAGGGAAGGGGAGAATGATTCTATGCTTTGTAGGGTTTTTATGCATTTTTTATTTGCTAATTATGCAGTGCTATATGACAAAAACTTTTATATCAATGTGCCTTGATTCAAATTTCAAATTTTTAGAGAACATCGGATCGTCCACCGGTTTCTATGCTCACAGTCACATGATTCTATGCGTAGTCAGAAGCATTAAACTCTATACCTTAAAGTATAAAATTATGGATTTCAAAATTTTCAAAAAAGATATTCAAAATGGATCTTGAATCGTGCATAAAAATGTTAGGATTCATATGGTCAAAACCGTTTTTGAATTTGATGTTTCATTGGAGAGTTATCGTGAAAAATGGAAGAAATTGCATTGGGTTCTTTGCATGCAGACATGCGTCAGCGCGTCAGCCTTGTGTCAGCCTGTGTCAGGTGGGATGCTCATCCCGCCGAGAGGTTTTTATGCAGTAACAAAGTTAGTTTTATACATTTAATCACTAGTTTTTATGCAATATCCGCGGAAAAACTGTTTTTACGCAATATCCGTGGAAAAACTGTTTTTACGCAGCGCGACCCAGGATTCTACGCGTCCAGTCTGCTGGGGCGTGCACTGGTCCCCCACATGCGCGTGTGTCAGCTCCATGGGCGTGGGTGGTCTGGTGAGTGGCTGGGGTGGCTGGCTCGGGCTTCCAATAGTTATTGGAAGCCCTGGGCTCCCAATAGTAGGATCCTATATATAGATATATATACATATTAATATAGATTTTTCTATCATGGGTGATAGCTACCCTCCTAAAGGTGATAGCTTTTCCCCCTTAGATCAGCAACAAGTGGAGCAATGGACGATCAGATTGGATGTACTATTTGTGGCTAACGAAGTACACCAAGGCTTGTTTCGGTTGCACTGGACCACATACTGATCAAACCAAGCATGGCAGCATTATTGCTTTATTTGGCATGGGTGAGCTTCGCTCTGTTAATGGCAGTAGTGAGCTGAGATCGTACTTTTTCATTTTGTGGCCAGCCAAAGGATATGGATGGTGACGTGGCAGCTAGACAGTGGATGCACGCATTCAATAACATTTGATTGATAAGCTTTAGGCGATATTATTTTCTAAACCGCATAACTAATTTGCATTTTGTTTGCACCATATTATTTGACTGGATTTTATCTACAAAATAAGATCCAAATCGACTATGTTTTCATACTAAAAAAACAAATAGGCATGTAGAACCCACGTGTTAATTTTAATTCACTCTTATCAAGTGAAACCCACAACGGACCACAGCTGCAAGCGACGTGCTCTCATATTCCTCATTCCTCTCACCTCCCTTCAAACACATGTCCGTCCTGTCAGAAATACGGAGTAATTTTTATTTGGATCAAGCCTCCGTAAAATAGTTTCAGCTTTAGTAGTTTGTTAACTTTAATGATTATGTTAAAAATGTTTTAATTTGGAGGTAGCGCCATTTTTCAAGGCCCAAAAACAGTGGAAGGAATCGGCACCAAATACTCTCATAATAAATTAGTCTTACGGTTTTAAGATATAATATATAATTTATTTTTTATTAGTCTATTTTTAGTAGACTTAATTAGTGACGTAACCTAAAAACTTTTCAGGCACTAAATAAGACCAGCACATGCTGAAAGTGACATGAGACTATGAAAGGAAGAGAGAGACAGTAGTCTCAGCATCTCAGGGGAGTTTCAAATTTCAATGTGCACAAAAGATAGGTCTAGCATTTTTAATTTTATCCGAACGCAGCAGCAGTAGTACATGATTTGTGAGCAGAGAGCGTTGTGGGGAGCTCCAGTCCTAGTGGGGCCCGCCCACTGGTGAGGAAGAGATCGAGGACACGGAGTGGGAGACAAAAGAAGCAAGTCTGCTATATACCCGTCAGAGCGCTTAGACGGTGTCTCGTCGGATTTGGTGGCGTGACTGGGCGTGGTAGCTATCACTGATGTGTGATAGAATACACGGGTGGTAGCACAATATTTTTGATATATATATATATATATTTGGAGATCGATCGTCCTTTCTACCATCAAAATAAAACCATACGGAGTATATAGTATGTATGTATAGCTAGACAGATCGATCTTCCGATTGCTGTCAGGATGGTGGAAACGTAAATCAAATCAGATAGAGTGTGAGAAGCCATTATTTTTATATATTTGTGGATAGAGTGTGCTCGCTGGAGTTTGTATGGCTCGAAAAAAAAAAGATCTACAGTGTAAGCTGTGGTCGGAGTCAGATACGTGGTCATTTACTGATGATGAGACAATAACATATACTCCCTCCGTCTCATAATAAGTGACCATTTAGCCTCTGTAGCTAAAGAACCACTTATTTTGGGACGAAGGGAGTACGTATATACTACTCGATATGTGTCACGCTGTATGCAGACTATTCCATGCCAGAGCCGCCATAGCTGTCGAGCCATTGAAAAATCAATCAAATCATTCCCCCTCCATCACTCACGAAAAAAAAAAATTGATCTGAGTTTCAGTTCTACTGCATACATACTCTCTCTGTCCATGGAAGAATGGATTCCTAAAATCCGTACTGGTCAAACTTTTTAAATTTTGATTAACTTTATAGAAAAGAGTAATAACATCTATGATATAAAATGGACACATTATGAAAATATACTCTATGTTATATCTAATGATACGAATTTGAGATGATTAATCTTGATAGTTTTTTGTAGAAATTTGGTCAAAGTTTAAAAAGTTTGACTTAGGACAACTCTAGAAATCTATTTATTTGTGAACGGAGGGAGTATGTACTTCATGCATACTGGTGCTGGCGTACGTGATTCCGATGTGTAACAACTCTAGATGCTACAATTACTTAGATCTGTTGACGCTTAAAAATGTCTCAAGCGTATAATGGGCTCCACCATCAAATTTGTGTCGTTAAGATGGCTGAGACCTCTTGAGAGACTTCCAACCAGGTCTCTTGAGAGATTTCCGACCAGGTAAAACTGGTCGGAGGCAGCAAGACAGCAATAGAGACTAGCTCCACTAAACCTGCATATATGTGCAAGATGGAAATTGCATGTACATGCCATAACCGAATAAACAAGTCCTATTTGGAGTTTTATTCGGTCAAGAATCATATTCGGTTACGGAAAGACCAGCCGCCCTAAAATATAAAGGGTGACGGCCGATTGAGATCTCATCTATCCAATCGTCAAACCAATCTACTACAACCATTTTACCCTCTTCTCCAACCTCATGTTGTTCATCCCTTGATCCGACGACCAAGGATGGCGTCCTAGGCTCGTCGGCCGACCTAGGGCAACCCGGCAACGTCCTTGCCCTGACGGGGTCCCTCCCGAGCGAGAGCTTCTGACGGTTTCTTTGCTAGTTTGTCCGAAAACTAGTCGTTCTTCGCCACGCAAGTTCGATAGCTATCCTTTTGCCGGTTTGCTCGTAAACCTAGCCGTTCTTCACCACGTAAGTGTGACCTTATCGCTGCGTTCTTCGGTCCGTGGCGACCCGGGCGTCCAAAGCCGTAGCTGGTGTGTGATCCGGAACCGTTTCGGCGTCAACACACTTTTTGGCAACTCCGCTGGGAAAGAATTGCTTCGGATCTACTTTGTAGTCGAATCTTTCTACCTTAGCTGTATTATTAATTGATCTAATTTCTTGCACATGATCGCCACTACCTGCCTCAAGGTTGATTGCAACCAGCTTTGTTCTTGTAGTTTGACTAAGAATCGGGCTCAAAAGCCGATTGTGCTGGTCGTACTTGCCACGTTCTCCTACTAAAGCTGCATCGTGCGAAGGCTATCGGCTATCCTGGTGCTAAGCAAATTGGCTTATATATTATTATATATTCTACTAAGCATACACGTTCTTCAAAGTCATCACGTGGAGGATATTTGAAGGTTCTATTTTGTGCTTGCAGCCACGATAGAAGAATTCTGCTATACTAAATTTGCTGTTCCGAGGCTCTATTGAACATATATGGAGGCGCATCAGAGTACTGTACCACAATACAACTACATGACGCCAAAGGTACACCATGCAAATAAATTATATAATTTTAATAATTATTTTGCACGTACCATAAATTCTCATGTTGACGCTGCTAGTCATAATGATATTAGATGTATTGTATCGGCTAATACTTTTGCTAATGCTCCTCATCATACACATCATAATTATACATATTATGGACAAGAGCCGATGTCAATTATAAATTCTTTGAGTTTTGATACTACTAGCAACATACAACATGTAAATTCTTATTCATCGGCTATAGGTTCACAATACGTGGCTCCACTACAAGATATGCCGATGAATGAGAGAATTGACTATGACAATGATAATTATTTAGTCAATTGCTCTCAAATTTCAGTGTTGAATGCAAGTGCTAATGCTCATAATTAATTCGATCGGCCGCTAATAACTATGGCCGAATTCATGGAAATTCAGCAAAGCATTTAAGTGCAAATACTCATGATTCGGCTTCACGTGTTACTAGTAAGCATAGACGAGTCAATGAAAATTCAGCACCTTATGCAAAGATCAATGCTCACAATTCGGCTTCATTTGTCACTCACGATCATAGCCAAATTAGTGAAATTTCAGCAAGGCATTCGGGTGTTAAAACTTATAATTCGGCTCCACATGTCACTAATGATTATAGCCGAATCAATAAAAATTCAGCAATAGATATACGTGCTAACAGTCATGATTCGGCTTCATATGTTGCTCCTAAATCAAGCCGAATAGATGAAGATTTGGCCCATGCTAGAAATCCATATGGTTCCTCTAAATGGAAGGTGCCCACTTATCATATACCATACCCGTTACACTATGATTACTTAGAAGATCCTGATGGTTGGTGGGTATCTGATTTTTATGAATTTAGTGGTGAAGATGATAAGACTGCTGTGGAACACATTAGTATTTATTTCTCGCTATTAGTTTTTGCCGGTAAAGAGGACTATATGAGAGTGCGAAATTTTCCTTTATCTCTCACTGGTATTGCCTTTGCATGGTTTACATCTTTACCCGAGTGTACTATTTGGTCATGGTCTAGATTAGAAGAGTTATTCTATGAATACTTTGGAAAGACCAATGACAAAAGGTCGATTATTACTGAGTCATCGGCTAAAAGGGCATTGTTAGTGGGCATGAAAGTGAGAATTGGTTTAGATGTAAGCGAAGGTTCGGCTAATAAAACCAAACTACATAATATCCTTTCCGAATCAAACGCAACTCAAAAAGCAAGTCTTGCTACAGAAAAGCATGAAAAGCGCCAGAAAACAGCTAGACTTGATTTTTCAGGAGCTAAAGGGGTTATACGCTTATCCAGTGATTACCGCATCATTGATGGAGATCAAATCCCTACAAGCGAGAAAGAAGGACCGCTTGCCTGCCCAAAATCGGCTAAGCCGACTTTAGAGTCAGTTGAGCCGATTACTACTTGCCCAGAGTTAGCTAGGTCGACTTCTAAGTCGGCTAAGCCGACTCTCCCTGTTGCTGCCTTACTTGTTAGTGCCCAAGATGTAACATCCCGGCCCATGGCTTAATAGGAATAATAGGATACTCATACCAATAAGTTGCAACTTCTTTTCCGGAAGCCCATCTCCTAAAAACTCCAAAGTTAAGCGTGCTTGGCTTGGAGCGATGGGTGACCGACCGGGAAGTTCTTCCCGGGTGCGCACGAGTGAGGACAAAGTGCGCAGAAAAGACTGGTGTTGGTCTGTGAGGGAAGTCTATGTCCTATGAAAGCTGCCTGATGTAAGCGGGCCCGGCCTCGAGGAGGCGGGACGTTACAGAATGGTATCAGAGCCGACTCTCGCGGTTTCACGGGCGCGTGTGTCGCAGTTGCGCAGGCATAGTGCGCATGGCTGGTGTGGATCCGGAGTGGTCACACAGCATGGCATATGCGCTGGCATTGGGCATACGGACGTGGCCAAGAGAGGACGTTCCTGGCCTGGGATTGATCGACGAGGACGTCGATCTCTTAAGGGGGTGAGGATGTAACATCCCGGCCCATGGCTTAATAGGAATAATAGGATACTCATACCAATAAGTTGCAACTTCTTTTCCGGAAGCCCATCTCCTAAAAACTCCAAAGTTAAGCGTGCTTGGCTTGGAGCGATGGGTGACCGACCGGGAAGTTCTTCCCGGGTGCGCACGAGTGAGGACAAAGTGCGCAGAAAAGACTGGTGTTGGTCTGTGAGGGAAGTCTATGTCCTATGAAAGCTGCCTGATGTAAGCGGGCCCGGCCTCGAGGAGGCGGGACGTTACATCGGCCGAGCCGACTTTCGGTCGGCTAAACCGATTTCCTCTGATCCAGCAACTGACAAAGCGCTTTTGGGTGATTTGACACCTATTGTTGATCGTTCTATGGAGATGAAGAAGAACGTCATTCAAGCCAAGAACCTACACTTCTCCGACATGATCAATAAGGTACCAAATATGAATACTTTGCTCAAATTCCAATCTGGTCATACTATTTTAATTTCTGCACCCATAGGCAAAATCTTTGCTAGTAGTTGTAAAAGACCAATTGAGAATAGCAGTTTATTTGGTAATGATAAAATAAATTCAGATTCTATCGGTCAACACATTGTGCCATATGGCAAGGCCAATAGTGGTAGTTTTTCAAAGATAAAGCTTCTTAAAAGCAATGGCAAAGGTGTGGTCGAATGGATTGATATTAAATCTGATCCCTTCGTTTGCCTGGCTTTAAAGCCGACTCCACAAAAGAATCGACTGAAGAAATCAAAGTACACCTTTGACTTTACCTTTTGTGATCATGTCTTTGATATATTGCTAAAAAATAATTTTATTAGAATAATTGATCACAATGTTTTGCCATCTATTCAAAACTTAGAAAAGCTTACATATTGCAAATGGCACAATTCTTTTGATCATAATACTTCTGATTGCAATGTGTTTCGTCGAGTGATCCAATCGGCCATTAATAAAGGACGATTGAGTTTTTTTGAAGCTCAACAAATGGACCAATTGGATTCAATTGGTCTTGATGGCAAACAAGATTCAAATCGGCTTGCATTAGCCGATTCACTCAAATCTCAAGGCTCGAATGCCCAAAAGAGAGATGTGGAGCCCTCAAGTGAAGACAAGGTTGTTGTCCAAGAACTGCAAGACGAAGATATTCTGGAGGACAACAAAGTTATCCCAATTCCAGAAGACACTGGGGGCAGGTAGAATCTCTCCAGCTAAAGCAAAGGTCGATTGATCCTGTTGAGCAAGGGGAATCGGCTAAGAATCCTCCTGTGGAGCATGTCTATCAAGATGGGGAAAAGAAGGATGATGCTCATAGAACTATTGGAGGTAAAGGCCATGGCAAGCAAAAGAGTGGAAAACCGAAGCTTAGCTTCGAGGAGCTTCTAGCTAAGTATGAGAAGTTAGCAAAAGCCAATGTCACCAATCGGCCAAAGAAGGTCCAGACATCAAGATTGCCTCCAAAGCACAAATCTCAAAATCAGAATTGGCAAGGGAATAAGTTTCAATCAACAACAACACATTCTCCTTTTGAGCAGCCAATTCCCATGTCATATGGACCACAACCCACATATTTTCATCCTTATTCATCTTGGGGCTGGTTTGATCAAGAGGCAAACATTCCACCATGTTCTTGGCCACAATATGCAGCTCCTAGACAATTAAAGAGGTCATCATCTTATAAAGACCGTTTGGATCCAAATCGGTCCGGAGCCCAACATAAGAAGAAAGTGGTAAAACAGGTTTATCGTGTGAAATATGATGACCGCAAAGATAAAAGTTCAGATCTGAATTCAACTATTGAAAAGTCGATTCGAGTGCTGAAAAATCTAGCTATCGATGGCATAAAAGTAGGAGAATCATCTGTTGATATTCCAGGTGCCAAATCTGAACAAAAGAAGGTGAGAGTGCCTAAAATCAAGAAAGATTTGTTGTTGTCCAAAACAAAAATAAAACCGGTATGCTCAATCGGTTTACCAAAGTGGCAAGAAAAGAAGTTGCAGAAGCTTAGTGCAGAAAAGTTGAAAGAAAAGGGCTTGGTGTGGGTTCCTAAAGGAAGTATCCAAGTTCAGAAAGATGATGCTCAAGCAAGTAGTGCAACAAAGGCAAAGGAGAGAAGAAGATTCAAGAAGCAGTTGCCAAGCTGGGTATTTGCACCGAATCATCAAAACCCATGGTTTTGGCATCATCCATATTCTCTGCCTATGTCTATGTGGAATTCATCCCAAGGTACGCATGGTTACCCCTTAGCCCCTTATTTCGATCATTGGTATAGATGTCTATATTATGGAGAGTTGCCAAATTATTTTGCTTACTGATGATCCAGGGCCGAAATACTGTATTTCGGCTATGCATACTCACCTGGATGAATTCATATGATCGATGCTTTGCTATTGCCCTTAATGTAATAATATAGCCGATGAATGCTTGCAACCATCGTGCTATTAGAAAAGCCCCATGGAATTCACTTTGATGGCTTTAAGGCTCGGGAGGCATGATATATGTATTTCTTCTTCATGGGTGTGACAATATGGTTAATCGGCTTGCAAAAAGGGCCAAGGTGTTGACATGATCGTTATTTCCCACAGTGGTGCTATGTGAGACATTGAGCCGATTAAGACTACATTTGCACCAAGATTCAAGCCGAATGTGAATTTTTCTTATTCGGCTTGGCCATATTAAGATCCATGGAGTATGACATGTTGAAGCCTGTGGTGATTCATTGCTAGTGGTACTGCAAGTCACTCATATGTTTTGGTGTTTTAAAGGATCACATAATACATATCTTGACGAGTGCCTTGCCATCATTAATACTTTTGCCGAATTTCGAATTCGGCATATTACAAGGCATGATAATTTTAAGGCCAATATGTTAGCATAATAAGCATCTGGCTAAGGCGTTAGTAGACATAATTTTCACATAAAAAAAGCCGATGCATCTAATTTTGTGAACAGATTATAAAAAACCAACTCAGTCGGCTTGTCCGGCCGACCAGGTTGAATCTAAACCAACTCAGTCGGCTTGTCCGGCCGACCAGGTTGAATCTGAACCAATTCGGTCGGTTTGTCTGACCGACCAGGTTGAATCTGAACCAACTCAGTCGGTTTGTCCAACCGACCAGGTTGAGTCTGAACCAACTCAGTCTGTCTGCGCAGTCGGCCAGGTCAACTTTGAGCTGACTCAATCAGTTTGCCAAATAAGCTTGGTCGGCTCTGATACGGCCAGCCCAGTTGATTCATCCATAGAACTTTCAGATCGGCCCAAATTAATTCTTAACAAAAGCAAGGCCGATTTGGGAGATTTGGAGAGCTCCCATGTTGAAATATTTTTGTGATCCAAGCGCTGAAGTTGATGACGATGTTTGGCGGAGTGCATTTAAATATGTGGTGTGTAACAATAGCTATATCAGAAGACTGCTGAAGATTCATTTAGGATCTGATCAAGCAAGACTGGCTATGGGAGTCATCCATGCACTTTGTTGGGATAATCTAAGGAGGTGACCTTGACAAGCACCAAGTTGGAAAGTCTTATATAGAGTGATCAAAGTGGTGCTCGAAAATTCATATCTTCTGGAGACATTGCAAGGTGAAAGTCTCACAAGAGCAATAAACGAGAGGTATTTGAAAAATTACTTTCCAAGTGTTTGGCAAAGAGCTCAAGTGCTCACCGAACAATGGCCGACACATGTGTCGCCCTTAGTACAAAATATGGTCGATGTATACATCGTCCTTAGATGCTAGATAGCCGATGAGTTGGGTATCGTTGCTATTTAGTACTTTAATTATGTTTTTAGGTTCAATGCATCATTCACCTAAAAAATAGGGGGGCATATGTTGACACTCAAAAGTGTCTCAAGCGTATAATGGGCTCCATCATCAAGTTTGTGTCGTTAAGATGGCTGAGACCTCTTGAGAGACTTCCGACCAGGTCTCTTCAGAGATTTCCGACCAGGTAAAATTGGTCGGAGGCGGCAAGACAGCTATAGAGACCAGCTCCACTAAACCTGCATATACGTGCAAGATGGAAATTGCATGTACATGCCATAACCGAATAAACAAGTCCTATTTGGAGTTTTATTCGGTCAAGAGTCATATTCGGTTACGGAAAGACCAGCCGCCCTATAAATATAAAGGGTGACGGCCGATTGAGATCCCAACTATCCAATCGTCAAACCAATCTACTACAACCCTTTTACCCTCTTCTCCAACCTCATGTTGTTCATCCCTTGATCCGACGACCAAGGATGGCGCCCTAGGCTCGTCGGCCGACCTAGGGCAACCCGGCGACGTCCTTGCCCTGACGGGGTCCCTCCCGGGCGAGAGCTTCGACAGTTTCTTTGCTAGTTTGCCCAAAAACTGTCGTTCTTCGCCACATAAGTGCGATAGCTATTCTTTTGCCGGTTTGCTCGTAAACCTAGCCGTTTTTCACCACGTAAGTGTGACCTTATAGCTGCGTTCTTCGGTCCGTGGCGACCCGGACATCCAAAGCCCTAGCTGGTGTGTGATCCGGAACCGTTTCGGCGTCAACAGGATCGAACTTAGAACACAAATCATGGCTGGATACAAGTATCAGTGGAGATGGAGGTCGCCAGCGTTCTCGAGCCACAGCTCGCCGCCTAGAACCAACGCCAACCAAGTCGAGTTCTGTTTTTGTTCCTCCCCCTTAAGTATCCTGTTACAGCTGTGTTACAGGTAACAAGGGAACCCGATGCAACGGGTCTTCATCACTTCCCCTAGTCTGGGGCGCTGAGGCGCACGTTGGGCTTCCTGGTCCGCTTGGTCTTGAAGCCTTCTCCAGTTGTGACGGCTCATACCGTGACACGATGTTGGCGTACGTGAAGATGCTTCAGACTGAGGAACTCCGACCTAACAATTGTTTATTACTGGTGAAGGTCTCACGCCTTTGCACGGCCAATAGGTGAATAAATTTAGATTTATAAAGATATAGTTTATATCCATACATATCTGCAAGAATATATTAAGTCATATGTTACAGGTCGAAGCTGTCAATGTATAGATTTTTAAAAATACAAATAGGCCAAATTAAGCATAAGCAAATATTTTTAAATAAAAAACAAAACATGAGAAGAATCTAGATAATTTAAAGAACACAAAAATTCACAACTTGAACTTTAGTTACATCCATAAAGTAAGATTGCTCTCACAAGATCAAATGGACATATAAAATTTTAATTTGATAGGTGTATTCTAGATCAACACTCACGTGAGAGAGTTAAAAAAGATTTTCTTTTCGTGTTGTCCATAATGCTAGCTATTTATGTCTTGCCACCTGATGCTCCTCCTCTCTCCATCACGGCATCACCTTGAGAAGTCTTCACCTTTTGGACAGGAAGATAGAAGATCACAATTGAAGACAATAGTCTTAGAATCATGATAGCAGAATGTAAGATTTTCAATTTAATATATGTGCTCATTTCAACAAAGGAATTTTATGTAACAAAACATAAATGCATCACAGAAGTTGTCACAGACTCACAGCTTTCTTAGAATTGCCTTATTTATGGCATCCTGGGAGACATGTTTGTAAAACTAGTTCACAAAGGGAATGCAGTACTAAGTAAGGCATCCTAAGATCTACACTTCTCTCGGCCAACTTCATATATATAAAACAGGGAATGCAGTACTAAGAAGCATAGGGAACTCAAAGGGCACATGCATGCTGATCACTAATACATAAAAAAAATTGATTAGGCAATTCGATCTGTTGTCGTTTGGAGCATGTAACTGCAGAACACAAGTAAGTAGCAGATAAACATCTGCTCCAACAACAGGAATCATTTGCATGCATGATGTCTGAATTGTCGCAACAAAGCTAGATGAAAAAAGTTTATTTTGACCAAGATGTGAAAGCCTAACTACTGGAGTAGAACCAATGAATATAGCAAAAATGTAGACAACACATTTGTGCGCCAACACCAGCAAGCACCAAAGTGGCATGGGTGATGGACGTACCTCAACAACGAGGTGAAACCCAGCCAGTTGTAGTCTATTTACTGCTTCGAATCGGAGCCAAAATTATATTGTTGGATTCTACTTCTCGGACACCAAAATCAATGAGCTCATTCTATAAATCAAAGATAACAACCCTACAAATCAAATAAAAGAAAGTGTATTCTGCAAAATCAGTGAACACTAAAATCTCAAAAATCAATAAACACCAGAAGCACCAATAATCAGTTTTTACCACCACCGGACAAGCAAGCACCGGATGCTAACGCATATTCCTCCCCCTGCAGGATTATTTATATTTATATATAAGACTAAATTCATAAATCGATCATCACCATTTTTCTTTGTCAGAGTGTAGGTATATCAAGTAACACAATTATTTGATAGCACGCCCGCTGGTGAAGCGGAATGAGTCGAGGACGATGGGACTGACTGATTTACGAAGTGCAGCCATCTCCAAGAACAGCAACTCCTCGGTCTTGCGGAACGCGCCCACCTCTGCGCTCCGTTCGTCCATCAATGAATCCACCTTGGGCTTCCAGTCGACAATCAGTTGGGTGGCGTCCTCTAGCTTGTCGAATCAGGCGCCGATCTTCTCAACCACATCGATTCAATTGGAGAGCCTCCAATCAATGTTGGTCAGGACGTCTCACCACCTTGATCTCGTCAAGAAGCATCTTGGAGTTGGGATCCATGGCGCCTGTCTGCTTGCGGAATCGGGTGTAGTGGTCGTGGAAGATTTCGTGGGGTTCCAGTGTGGATCCCTTGCCACCACTATCGATCACACCAACCTCGCCTCGGACCTACAGGATCTCCGACTTTAAACAACACTGTAGTGAAGCCCGAAATCAACCTGCCGACATGAATCATGGTGCTAGATCTAGACGATGGGGGAGGAGAAGGGAAACCCAAGGATTTGGCGGCTCTGAATACCAATTTGTTAGCATCGGGAGGCAGCAGTAGCAGAGGGATAGAAATTTGGGGGCGGAAGTGTTGACGAAATATCGGTGATAGTCTACCGAGGGGTATGCCTGTCGACGAAATATGGTCAATAGTCTACCGAGGGGTATGCCCAAGGTAGTAGATTGTGCGGCGGAGGCGTGCGAGACGTTTGCAAAGCGTAAACACAGGAACGAGAGACAGCGATTTAGACAGGTTCGGGCCGGCAAGTCGCCGTAATACCCTACGTCCTGTGTTCTGGTGGCTGGTTTGTATTGCTAGATTGGAATATGACGTGTGTTTGGAGGGGATCCCTGCTCGCCTTATATAGCCGGGGAGCAGGGTTACAACTTGCCGAATCCTAACAGATTACAATCGGTTCCTTTTGGCAAGGAATCCGGGTCTATCTATTTGGATCTTCCTTGTAGAGCAAGTCATCATGAGAGTCCTCGGCGGCTGCGACAGCCTGGTCGCGGGCCGCAAGGTCTTCTGGTTGGGCCGTATTCCGTAGGAAAGCCCAAGTCGTGTCATGGGGGTATACGGGTGTAATATCCCCACAGCTAGTCCCCGAGCACGTTGCATCCATTGTGCGGGGCGTCGCGAAGTCTTCCGAGCAGGCCAGGCCTGGTCGCGTGTCGATGAAGGCGTCTTCCGACCAGGTTGCCTGGCCGCGGGTGCACTTGTCGCAGTCTTCCGACCAGGTTGAGCTGGTCGCGGACATACAGGCGGAGTTGTAACCGAAGTGCAGCCGTGTAGAGTATTCTGCGTCGTTCTGCAAAAAGGGATGCAAGGTGCTGCAAGAAAAAATTTGAAGATCTTTCATCTGGTGAAGTGTATCCACATACACTACAAGAAATGGTGCTTTACATGACGGTTTTTAATGACGTTCTAAGAAAGCATCATAGAATCATATTCTTCATTTGTTAGGTGATTTATATATGACGATCTGAACGTCACGGATTATTTTTACATATCTTAGCAATTGAGTGGTAGATCTATGACGGATACTTTCGTTTCGTCACAGCTCAACGTCCAACATGGCGATGATGTGGCTTGTTTTTTTTTGTATGGCGCTGATATGGCCTGCCAACATGGGCTTTGTTTTTTTTTGCCAACATGGGCCTTGTTTTTTTAAAAATATCTAGGATGGAGAAATCACCGAAATGAAAGTTGAAAAGCTCAAAAATTTATGAAACTTTGTAGTTAACAACTTTTAATTTGAAATCATGTTGTCATGCAAAACTGCATTTAAATTTAAAAATTTTGAAACAAAATTTTCAAAATACCTTAGATGAAAAATAGCCAAAATGAAAGTCATAAATCTCAAAAAGTTATGAAACTTTCTAGTTGATAAATTTTTAATTTGAAACCATCTTGTTAATGAAAATTGCATTTGAAATTTCTCAAATTTGAATTTAAATTTTGTAAATGATCTCGGATAGAGAAACTTTCTAAACAAAAAGTGTAGATCTCAAAAAGTTATGAAACTTTGTAGTTGACGACTTTTTGATTTGAATTCGTTTAGAGCATCAAACAAGTAATTTACACCTGGTTTAACATAATATGAGGGGAATTGAAATGGAATATAGACACAAATGACAAAGGAGTGGAGTGGTAGTGGGGGTTACACGCGCATGTGCGTGAGGTCGCTGGTTCGAATCTTGGTTAATGCAAAGTGCAAAAAAAATCACAAAAAATACAAAAAAAATACTATTGGGGTGATGGGTGGTGTAGCTAGCTAGTCCGGGCCCCTCCCCTAATTTAAAAAACATTTCCCCCTATTTTTTGGATTTTTTCGCTCAAACTTTATCGATTATTCTATGACGAAATGAAATGACAATCAGTGACGGCTTCAGTTGGTCCAGCAAATGTATGACGTGAGATACATCACAGATTTTCTGATCGTCATGACAAGTCAATTGTGACGTGTTTTCGACTGTTTATGACTAAAGTGATCGTCATGTGAAGCACTATTCCTTGTAGTGTTAGGATCTAGCCGGACCCCAAAGTTTGACGGTAGTCGGTTGAAGTCCTCGCTAGTCCGTCAAGCTGCGAAGAAAGAAAAAATGAACAATACATTCACCGCTAGGTGAAGTGTATCCACTTAGTCCCCGAGCTTGGAAGTAGGTGTTGTAGGCACGTGGTGCCGAGCTTGTAATTGTCCTGCATGAAACAGAGTCATTTTACAGAAGGAAAAATGGCGTGTGTACACGTAGTCCCCGGACCTGCTGTAGGAAGCAGCATGGTTCTTGTAGCAGGGCCAAAGAAAGTGGATTAGTAATAATATGAGGGGAGAGTCCCCGAGTTTAGAGTTGAGGGTCTACGGTCCCCGAGGATTATTGTGGCGCCGACCAGGAACTGCAGATTTCCCTAAAATGAATATGAGTACTAACGGGTGAAGTCAGTCCCTGTGCGTTAGTATCGCATTTATCAGCATAGAATAATTGATAACGAGTAAATGATGAAGTCGAACAGGCAGGCCATTTTTGCAAACCCGTGGCCCAGCGGCCCATTAAGACGGATGCGGAGTTGAGTGCGTGCGTACGGTTGTCGCAGGCGACGTGGCGGTCGTGGGAATGGTGGGCACGGGTTCCCAGGAACCCTGGAGGCGAAGGGTCGGGCCGCATCATATAAAAGGCGAGGCGAGCGGCGGCTGTTCCCCACTTGCTTCATTTACTTGCGCCTCGTTTCCTTCGTCTTCTCCACTTCCTTCTTGCGCACGAGTGTTCTTTGCCACAGAAGCACTGTAGCCCCAGATCCAGATCGGCGCTCACACCAAGTCGCTGTCAATGGCTGGCGGGAGGCGCGCTCGTGGTGCGGCGGCGAAGGCGAAGAAGACGACAGCGGTTGAATCCGACGACCGGGTCGAGGTTCCGGTCTGGGCGCGCGGGTGGAAGCGGAGCGTTCTCCGTCGGGAGAACCTGGAGCAGCTGATCTTCGCCGGCCTGCTCCTGGACAGCGTCACCGGCGGCTGGAGGGAGGCCTACTTGGAGGATTGGCCAACACCGAACACCTCAGAGCTCGTTGTCTTCGAGGATTTCTTTAGGTGCGGTTTCGGAGTCCCGGTGCACCCCTTCCTCCTTGGCCTGCTGGAGTATTACCAGGTCACGCTGTACAACCTGACGCCGAACACCATGCTGCACATCGCGGTTTTCATCCACTATTGCGAGGCGTACCTGGGCATCGAGCCGCACTTCAACCTCTTCCGCCACTTCTTCCGCCTGAAGATCAACGGCACTGGAGCGTTGGACATCGTCGGGTCGGTGTACCTCCAGCTGCGGGACGGGATGGCGGAGAAGTACATCGCGATGCCGCTGCCTTCGAAGGCGATGGAGTACAAGCCCAAGTGGTTCTACATTCATCATGAGGCGTCGAGGCCACCGTGCGACCCGGCGTTCAAGCCGGTGGTGTTACCATCGTGGTCGGAGCGTCCCGGCGCAGCGGTGATGGAGGAGGTGGAGGATCTCCTGAAGCTGGTCGACAAGCGTTGTGTCGACGGGGTGCTGGTGGCGTCAAACTTCATCAAGCGGCGCTACCAACCCTGCAAGGAGAGGGCGCACCCGACGTATGAGTATGCCGGGGACGCGGATGACCAGACGCGGGAGGCGCCGGAGGCCCTGACGGCGGAGCAGGTGTTCCTGCGGGTCGAGGCGCTCTTCGACCTGCAGAAGAGAAAAAAATCTGGAGTATTCGCGGGGGTCGTACTCATTGGAGTACCCTCCGCCGAAGGTTAGTATCGTTGCCCTGCGTGTGCTCGTTAAAATGCGCAAGTAGATACTTAGGGTTGTGGAATGTTGACACAGGGTCGGGACGCGTTCACATCGCGAGCGCCACTGAAGGTGTGGCCGAAGGGAGTGGACCCGCCGCGGGAGGACGTCGACGACGGTGGTCGAGGCGCGGCGGAGGTCGACGTGGAGGAGATCGGGAGCAGCGGGGAGGAGGGGAGCCAAGTCCCCGAGCCCCGGTCGGGCAGGCGGATGGCGTGTGAAGACCCGAAAGGGAAACACGTGGCCTCCTCTGCGAGGAAGAAGAAGAAGGTGTCGCTGGAGACTGGCGGCGCCTTCACCATTGATGAAGAGGCGGTGAAACGCCGCCGCGTGGTCTTCGACTGGTCGGACGACGCGTTTGACGGCGAAGACGACGTCCCGCTGAGTGCTCGTTTCGGGCAAGGCTCCTCGGCGGGGCGCGGAGGCGGGGCGGCGAAGGCGAAGGCGAAGCCGACGCCGAAGGTGGCTCGGACGCCGGAGCGGGCGCCAGAGGCGCGGGAGTCTTCTGACGGGGCAGCCGGTGCGCCCAAGCCGCAGGAGGAGTCCGTAGGCGGCGGCGCGCGTCCGCGCTCTCACCGCTTCTCGCGCGAGAAGAAGGTGTCGGGCTTGTAATCATTTCCTGCACATCTTGTTGTTAACCTGGTCGGCGTGTTATAACGACGGTGTTACCGAGCATGTCACAGGTCGGCTGATGTCGAGAAGGCGCCAAACACCGAGGGCGGTGGCCGGAGGGAGACAAGCCCTCCGGTGGAGGCGGACATCGGCGGGTCGGTGAGGTCGGCCGCGCCGGAGGAGGCATCAGAGGCGGCGGCAGACGTCGAGGCGTCTGCGGTCCCCGAGCCTCGGGGGGCGGAGCAGCCAGAGGCATCGGAAGTCCCCGAGCCTGAAGAGACGGAGCGGCGAGCGTCCCCAACGCCTGGGGGAAGTTCTGGAGGAGGCGTCGCGGCGGGGAGTGTTGTTGCTCCGGTCGCCGGGTCCCTGGGTCGTCACGCCCAGGGGACGAAGAGGAAGGTGGCGCCGCCTGCCTCGCCGGAGATCGAGGAGATCGAGCGTCCGGAGGACCCGCATCGGCGTTCTGTGCGCCGTTTCCGCGTTGATGGCGACGAGGTCGTCGAAGTTGATGACGAGGCAGCTAGCGCGGCGACGGACACCGTGATCGGAGATGCATCAAAGTTGCTGGAGAAGATCCAGGTATGCACGTTTACCTGATATTGTTTACCTTTAAATGACTTTTGTTCATTCTGGTCGTCATTTCCCTGTAGTATTTGTTGAAGGTCAGGGAGGAGCGTAAGCTCGCCCTTGACCGGATGGCGCCGATGGCTGAGGAGAACGAGCGGCTCCGAGCGGATGTAAAGCGCGTCGAGGGCCAGTTCGCTGGCTTGGAGGCACATCTGGAGGATGCCCACGCGCATTCTCGGCAACTTGAGGAGATCATCCAGCAGCAGGGGCAGGAGAACTTCCAGCTTCAGCTGCGGGCCGATAAGGCTGACGAGTTCGCCGCACGTAAGTCGATGACGTTGTACTTCCTTTTGCTTAGTACGCCATCTGGTCAGAGTCTTGAATCTTGGTGTTGTCTTCGCAGAGGCGATGCAGGCAGACGAGGAGAAGTGTCTCCTGGCCGAGGAGAAGGCGAAGTTCGACGAGGAGTTGCGGAAGTGGCAGGCCATGCACGCCGGTAACTTTCCTTAGTGAACCGTGATCGGAGGTGGTCGTCATCATACCCTTTGCTTTGGCGTTTATAGTTTACTAGGAAAACGTGAAAATGCAATTTGCAGATCTACAACGGCGTATTGATGGTTACCATGAGCGCTTCTGGTCATTGGCGGAGGAGGTGGCCCCGTTGGTGCAGTGCATCGATGAGGAGCCTTTCTTCCCGCCGGAGAAAGAGCGGCGAATCAGCGACCATGTCGTCCAAAAGGCGCGTGGCCTGTGGGGGCGCTTCTAGGCGTACACCAAGGCGGCAGCGCAAAGTGTGGCTGCTCATGGCCTTGCCATTCTTCGTTCGCATTATCCGTGGATGGAGATGTCGAGGTTGGGCGCTGGCTTTGCGGCGAACACGTCGGAGGCCGAGATGGAGCGCCTGGAGGAGGAGGCCGAGCCTGCGGCTGAAGCCCTCGTCGGAGGTGTAGATTTGTTTGGTGTCGGGCACAAGTAGCTTGTAAACTTGGAGTTAGTCTGTAAATAGACTCTTGGGCGAATGGAATGGAAACTTGAAGCGAGTCGGCGTGTTTCATTCATTCCCCTAATTCCGCAGACCCGATAGTCGTGAGCCATAGCGATGAACGGTTCGGCCTTGGGTTATCCCAGGATCCGTAGCGTAGAGCGCGGAGCTCGTTTGCGCATAGGAGTCAAGGGCGTCGCCCAAGGGACCGCTGCTGGCATCCCATAGCGCAGAGGGCGGGCGCTCATGCACGCGTAGGGAGGTACCATAGTCAGGGTCTTTTCCGAGAGGCTCGATCGTGGCGTGACATGGGCGAATGGCGACCGTTGTCGAGCGCGTGGGTGGCGCGAACGCGAGGCACTGAGCTTATAACCTCAGAATTCTCAGCCCAGGTTAGCCTTTCCTTCATAGCACAGAGGGCGGGCGCTCATGCACGCGTAGAGAGGTCAGGACGTCACCTGGGAGAACTGCTGGCCACCGTAGAGCAGAGGGCGGGCGCTCATGCACGCGTCCGATGGTGACAACAGCCCCGGCTCTGAGTTTTCATCGGCGTTAGTCAGGCTGCTTGAAGACCGAATGGTGACCAGCGCCGGCGCCATGTAGGGTGAGGGAGCCGTCGAAGAAGAGGGTCCAATGTTCTAGCGCTTCCGGCGGTACTGGAGTTTGTAGATCCGTCCATTCGGCGAGGAAATCGGCGAGTGCTTGTGACTTGATTGTTTGGCGACCTTGAAAGGCAATGTCATAGGAGCCAAGCTCGATGGCCCACTTGATGATGCGTTTCGTAGCGTCCTTGTTGCGGAGAATGTCCCCGAGAGGTAATTCCGTGACGACAGTGACCCGTTCGGAGCTTTGGAAATAGTGGCGTAGCTTGCGCGCAGTAATAAGGACCGCGTAGAGGAGTTTTTGTACCTGAGGGTATCAAGTTTTGGAGTCGTTCAATACCTCGTTGACGAAGTAGCAGGGTCGTTGGACGGTGTAGGAGTGGCCATCTTCCTCGCGTTCGACGACAATGATGGAGCTGACGACCCGATTTGTGGCAGCGATGTAGAGCAGCAGGGGCTCCTTCTCCTTAGGTGCGGCAAGCACATGAGGCTGAGTGAGGTATTTCTTCAGGTCGGAGAATGCAGAATCGGCTTCGGCGTCCCATACGAACTTTTCGCCAGCCTTGAGGAGCTTGAAGAATGGTAACCCTTTTTCGCCGAGCCTGGAGATGAAGCGGCTGAGAGACGCCATGCACCCGGTGAGCTTCTGGATGTCCTTCACGTTGGAGGGAGCTCGCATGCGGAGAACGACCGAAGTCTTGTCAGGGTTTGGGCGAATGTCGTCACGGCTGACGATGTTGCCGAGCAGGTTTCCAGATGATACGCCGAAGATGCACTTGTTGGGGTTGAGCTTCCACTTGAACCTGTTGAGGGCTTTGAAGGTTGCTTCGAGGTCGGAGATGAGCGTGTCGGTGGTGCGAGTTTTGACGACGATGTCATCCACGTAAGCTTCGACTTTCTCCGGGATGAGGTCCTTCAGGCAATCCTGGATCGCACGTTGGTACGTGGCACCGGCGTTCTTCAGCACGAACGACATGGTCGTGTAGCAGTAGGCACCGAAAGGCGTGATGAACGCCATTTTAATCTGGTCTTCGACCTTCAAGGCAATTTGATGGTAACCGAAATAGCAATCGAGAAAGGAGAGAAGTTCGCACCCGGCAGTGGAGTCGACGACCTCGTCGATGCGAGGGAGGAGGAAGGGGTCCTTGGGGCAATGCTTATTGAGATCGGTGTAGTCAACGCACATACACCATTCTTTATTCTTTTTTAGTACAAGAACCGGATTGGCCAGCTGAAAGCCCTAGTTTGATTTTGGTTAATTGATGAAACCTATTTGGTCTAATCTTATTGCTAAGCATGTGTGTAGCTTATAAGAAAGGATTGTGACCAAGCCAAGTGGTGGAGCTAGCTAGGTGGCAACCATAAAGGATGGTGATGGCCACAAGCAATCAAGAGATCAAGTGCTCTACCATTGGTAAAACTTGAGAAGAAGGGAAGAGATGGAGCAAAGAGGCCCGAAGGCAAAGGTATAATCTATAGGGCTCTTTGTTCTAGTGATCAAGACACTTAGCGAGTGTGATCACATTTAGGATACATAGCCGTACTATTAAGAGGAGATTATTCACGGCTTATGCGGTGTTCAAGTGCCACTAGGTGTTCTTTAACATTTCTATGATATAGACCTAGTGAGAGACTAACTAAACCCCTTGGAAAATGCTTTGCAAAATGCTAACACTCGTGCACAAGTGTTGAAACACTTTGGTGTTAGCACATGGGAGCAAGGGTAGAAGTTAGAAAGCGAAGGATGCTGAGTTTTCAGCATCGGACGCTGGCAGCGGGAGCATCGGACGCTGGTCGAGCGTCCGATGGTAAACCCTAGTTTTTTACAAACATTGAAGGAGCATCGGACGCTGGCAACGGACGCTGAGGAAACACTGTTGCAGAGTCCGATGCAGGTGACATGGCGAGAGCGTGCTTTGCAGGGAGCATCGGACGCTGGCCTGCGTCCGATGCAGAACCATCGGACGTGTCCGATGTGTTTTGGCCCTCTCTGAAACCTCTCTGCTTGGTCATCAGACGCAGGGATTCAGCGTCCGATGTGGAAGTGTCGGAGCGTCCGATGTGGCGCAGAATTGAACTGAATTGTGCAGTAGCATCGGAGCGTCCGATGGTCGCGATTTCAGCCCAACGGTTAGGCCGACTTGGATGGCCTATTTAAGGGGCTTGGCCGGCTCATATGGACTCACCCTTTGCACATTCTGATTCCTAAGCATACTAGTGAGCATTGGCAAGCCTCCCACTCATCTCCCAAGTTGATTTGATCAAACCTAGTGAGATTGAGTGATCTAGTGCATGATTTGATAGAGTTCAATCTAGTGGCACTAGTTCTTCGCATCGGCATTGAGTTTTCTTGTTACTCTTGGCATTTGTCGGTGCCTAGACGGCTTGGAGGTGTTGAGGTGGTTTTGGCAAGAGAAGGAGATTGTTCTTGGCCACCACCGATCGTGATTGTGAGAGGTTTTGGAGCCTCACCTCACCGGAGCGGCAAGAGGCATCCTTAGTGGATTGCTCGTGTCATTGAGCTACCTCACTAGCGGTAGATTCTTGTGGCGCTCTTAGTGAGCTTGGCTTTGCGTCGATTAGCCACCAGGTCACCTAGTGTTGGTTGACACAACGGGGAGTAGCGTGCCAGCAAGCACGTGAATCTCGGGATAAATCTTGGTGTCCCGTGTGCTTATTGTGATTGTCTTCATATTCACATCTTGGTGATTGGCATCACGAGTGGACTTCACCGGTGATTGGCTCTCTACTAGGCGATCCCGAAGGCTCGGTGAAACCACCTCTATCTAGCTCATTTACTTTGTGTATTTACATTAAGCTATTTCTCTTGTGTTGATACTATCATTTGTTGTATATCTCTTGTTATATTCCTTGTGTAGCTAGTTGTGATTAGCTTGCTTAGTCTATCTTTTTGTGCACACTTGTCTTATATACTTTTTGTATATCTTACTTGTACTAGAGCTAGATAGCTTTATTCCGCATTTGATACTAGCTCTAGTTGATTGTGTGACATAGAAATATTAGGTAGAATTTGTGGATAGGTGGCTGGCAACACACTATTAGGCTAACGCAAGAAGCTTCGCCATTTGTTATACTAATAGTGTTTGTCTAAGTAATTTTGTAGATTTTTAATTAGGCTATTCACCCCCCCTCTAGCCAATTTGGACCTTTCAAGTGGTATCGGAGCTGTGGTCACCGTTTGTTTGAGGCTTGACATCCTCCGGTGTTAAAATGGCTCAAATCAACTATATGGGGAAGCCACCACATTTTGACGGCACCAACTTTGATTGTTGGAAGAGGAAGATGTGTGCATTCACAAGAGGAATGAATAGAAAGATTTGGGAAGTAATTGAGCATGATTTTGCGGTAATTGACACCGCAAGTCCCACTCCAAGAGAAGAAGAGAAGCTTCAATGGAATGATGTGGCAATCAACTTATTCTATGAAGCATTTGACACAAAGGTATTTGAGCAAATCAAGGACCTTGAAAGAGCAAGTGAGATATGGGAGAGATTGGAGGAAACATATGAAGGCACCAAGGCGGTCAAGGGAGCCAAGCTATATATTCTCAAGGACAAGCTCGCCATGTTCAAGATGCAAGATGATGAAAGCATACCGGAGATGTTTCACCGGTTGCAAGTCATTATCAATGATTTGAAGGCCTTGGGAGAGAAGGAATAGGACAAGGACTTTTCTCACAAGTTCTTGAGATGCTTGCCACCAAGGTTTGATACTTTGGTGACTATCCTAGTAAGGGAAGGATTGGATACGGTAACCCCAAACCAAGTACTAGGTGATGTGGTCACACAAGACACATACCGTGTGGAAAGGAATGGGGGAGCCCAAGAGGAAGAAGAGAAGAAAAAGACTGTGGCATTCAAGGCTTCATCTTCCAAGAGCAAGAGCAAGGGCAAGGCAAAGAAGGAAGAAAGTGATGATGAAGTAAGCTCAAGTGGTTGTGAGTTAGATGATGAAGAAATGGCTCTCTTCGTGAAGAGATTTGGCAAGTTCATGAAGAAGAAGGGCTATGGAGCAAGAAAGAGAAGAGATTCAACAAAGAGCACAACTAAAAGGTGCTATAGATGCAAGAGCAAGGATCACTTCATTGCGGATTGTCCACAATCTAGTGATGATGAGGATAATCGCAAGAAGAGCAAGAAGGACAAGAAGGAGAAGAAAGAGAAGAAGAAAGAAAAGAAGAAGGGTGGTTCCTATGTTGTGACATGGGATAGTGATGCTTTCTCAAGCGATGATGATGATTCTAGTGATGATGAAAGGAAGACCACCAAGAAGAAGGCTATGTCTAGTCTTGCTATCTCAAGCAAGCCTTCTATCTTCAACACTCCATCGACGTGCTTCATGGCTAAGGCCACTAAGGTATCATCCAATGAAAGTGATAGTGAGAGTGATGATGATGAGGAATACTCAAAGGAGGACCTCATGAGCATGCTACAAGATGCTCACTCTTACATTGAGACTAAGAGGAAGGAGTGCAAAGAATTGCGCAAGGCCAACAAGGCTCTTGAGCAATCCTTTGATGAGCTCAAGTCCACTCATGAGAGGCTAGAGGAAGCCCATGAGAAGCTTGATCAAGCTCACACTAGGCTTAAGGAAGCCCACTCCTCCCTCCTTGATCAAAGTAAGATTGAGGATGTTGTAGAGACATGCAATGTAGGAGTTACATGTGATATTCTTGATGAATCTTTTTATGCTCCTATTATTGTTGCTCCCACAAATGCATCATCATCATCTAGCTCAACTAAAATGCCTACTTCTACTACATGTGATTCATCATTGGTGGTAGAAAATGAGAACCTTAAGAACAAGGTGTATGAGCTCACTGATGCTTTAGACAATGCCTATGGTGGTGATGCTCGCTTGCTTAAGTGCTTGGGTAGCCAAAGATGTCCACTCAACAAGGAGGGACTTGGCTATACCCCCAAGAAGGGCAAAGCCGCCTTTGCCCCTCACAAGACTAGTTTTGTGAAGAGCAATGGTCGGTATTGCTACAATTGCAAGCAATTCGGGCATATAGAGCAAAATTGCTTTAACAAGAACAAGAATAAGAACAATGTTCATGTTTCATCCATTAGACTTGATTCTTGTTACATGCTTACAAAGGGCACTAATGGTGTGAAGGCTAAGTACATTGGTGCACCCATGGTTGGCCCAAAGAAGAAGGCAATTTGGGTGCCCAAGAGCTTGGTAACTAACCTTGGAGGACCCAAAAAGGTTTGGGTACCTAAAAAGAATTGATCTCTTTTGTAGGTGAATTATAAAGTGGGAGGAAGGCATTGGGTGCTTGATAGTGGGTGCACTCAACACATGACCGGAGATGGAAGAATGTTCAAATCAATCAACACTAGTGGCAATGATCATGCGGATGCTATCACATTTGGTAACAACAAGAAAGGCAAGGTCAAAGGCTTGGGCAAGATTGCAATATCCAATGACTTGAGCATCTCCAATGTGCTATTAGTGGAATCTCTCAACTTCAACTTGTTGTCTGTGGCACAATTATGTGATTTGGGATTCAAATGCATATTTGGTGTTGATGACGTGGAGATAGTGAGTGTTGATGGAAGTAATTTGGTCTTCAAAGGATTTAGATATGAGAACCTCTATTTGGTGGATTTTGATGCTAGTGAGGCTCAATTGACAACATGCTTATTTACCAAATCAAGTATGGGTTGGATATGACATAGGCGCTTGGGACATGTTGGAATGAAGCAACTAAAGAGGCTAGTGAAGCATGACATGGTTAGAGGACTAAAAGATGTTCACTTTGAGAAAGACAAGCTTTGTAGTGCATGTCAAATGGGAAAGCAAGTTGGAAACACTCATCCCAACAAAGGAATGATGAGCACTACACATGCACTTGAGTTGTTGCACATGGACTTGTTTGGACCAACTACATATGCAAGTATTGGGGGAAACAAGTATGGCTTTGTGATAGTGGATGATTATACAAGATACACATGGGTCTTCTTTCTCGTTGACAAGAGTGAAGTGTTTGGCGTATTCAAAACCTTTGTCAAGAGAAGCCAAAATGAGTTTGATAGGAGAATCAAGAAAGTGAGAAGTGACAATGGAAGTGAGTTTAGAAACACAAGAGTTGATGAGCTATGTGATGAATTTGGAATCAAACATCAATTCTCGGCCAAGTATACACCTCAATCCAATGGGATAGTTGAAAGAAAGAATATGACACTCATTGATATGTCAAGATCCATGCTTAGTGAATACAATGTGAGTGATTCTTTTTGGGCCGAAGCAATCAACACGACATGCTATTATAGCAACCGACTCTATTGTCACCCTCTATTGAAGAAAACACCATATGAGCTCCCCAATGATAGAAAGCCCAACATTGCTTACTTCCGGGTCTTTGGGTGCAAGTGCTACATATTGAAGAAGGGCACAAGACTTGGCAAGTTTGAGAAGAAATGTGATGAAGGGTTTCTACTTGGTTACTCCACTACAAGCAAGGCATATAGAGTGTGGAACAACACTTCAAGAATAGTTGAAGAGGTCCATGATGTTGAGTTTGATGAAACCAATGGCTCTCATGAAGAACAAGATAATCTAGATGATGTGAGAGGATCACAATTGGTGGAAGCCATGAAGAACATGGACATTGGTGATATTAGGCCAAAGCAAGTGATTGACATTGAAGATGACAAAGATCAAGTGCTCTCTCCTCCAACCATACAAGGCAATGATATTGCAAGCTCTAGTGGTTCTCATGATCAACAAGATGCTAGTAGCTCTCAAGTGGCTCATCCAAGTGCAAGTGTCCAACCACAAGAAGTGTTCCAACCAACACACATTGCAAGAGATCATCCTTTAGATCAAATTGTTGGTGACATAAGAAGAGGCGTGCAAACAAGATCAAGATTGGCATCCTTTTGTGAACACTACTCATTTGTATCATCTATTGAGCCAACCAAGATTGATGAAGATTTGATGGATGTTGATTGGGTGAATGCAATGCATGAAGAGTTGAACAACTTCACCTGCAATGATGTTTGGGAGTTAGTGGAAAGACCAAAGAATACAAATGTGATCGGCACAAGATGGGTCTTCCGGAACAAGCAAGATGAAGATGGCATAGTTGTAAGGAACAAAGCAAGATTGGTTGCACAAGGGTACACTCAATTGGAAGACATTGACTTTGGAGAAACCTATGCACCGGTTGCTAGATTGGAGGCCATAAGAATCTTACTTGCATATGCTTGTTCTCATAACATCAAGCTCTATCAAATGGATGTCAAGAGTGCTTTTCTCAATGGATTCATCAATGAGCTAGTGTATGTTGAACAACCTCCCGGATTTGAAGATTTGAAGAAGCCCAACCATGTGTACAAGCTCAAGAAGGCACTATATGGGTTGAAACAAGCACCAAGAGCTTGGTATGAAAGATTGAGGGACTTCTTGTTAGCAAAAGGGTTCAAGATTGGGAAGGTGGACACCACTCTTTTCACCAAGAAGATTGGAAGTGACTTGTTTGTGTTGTAAATCTATGTGGATGACATCATATTTGGATCAACCAACCAAGACTTTTGTGAAGAGTTTGGAGAGATGATGGCTAAAGAGTTTGAGATGTCTATGATTGGAGAGCTTAGTTACTTCCTTGGTCTACAAATCAAGCAAATGAAGAAAGGAACTTTTGTTAGTCAAGGCAAGTACATCAAGGACATGCTCAAGAAGTTTGGGTTAGATGAAGCAAAGGCAATAACCACTCCAATGGGCACAAATGGACATTTGGATAGTGACTCTAGTGGTGACATGGTGGATCAAAAGTTATATCGGTCAATGATTGGAAGTCTACTCTATGTGACCGCATCAAGGCCGGATGTCATGTTTAGTGTATGCATGTGTGCAAGGTTCCAAGCTTCACCAAGAGAAAGTCATTTGAAGGCAACCAAAAGAATATTGAGATATTTGAAGCACACTCCTAATGTTGGACTATGGTATCCCAAGGGCTCTCAATTTGAATTAATTGGATATTCGGATTCCGATTATGCGGGATGCAAGGTGGATAGGAAGAGCACATCATGCACTTGTCAATTCCTTGGAAGATCTCTTGTCTCATGGTCATCAAAGAAGCAAAATAGTGTTGCACTCTCTACCGCTGAAGCCGAATACATATCTGCGGGTAGTTGTTGTGCACAATTGCTATGGATGAAAGCAACATTGCAAGATTATGGAGTCAAGTTTGGACAAGTCCCATTACTATGTGATAATGAGAGCGCCGTCAAAATAGCCACCAACCCAGTTCAACACTCAAGGACAAAGCACATTGACATAAGGCATCACTTCATTAGAGACCATCAAGCAAAGAAAGATATATCTATTGAGAATGTGGGCACCGATGATCAACTTGCCGATATCTTCACCAAGCCACTAGATGAGAGAAGGTTTTGCAAGCTAAGGAATGAATTGAATATCCTAGACTTCTCCAACATGAGTTGAATGCACCCCCACTTATGACATGCCTCTCCTCCAAGAAAGAAAAGGTGAAATTGTTTGGCATGTGCATTCATTCTTATTAGGTTGTGATCTAGTTCATATAGCCATCACATTGCTTATTTAGGATCATTCATGATAAATCAAATGAATTTGAAGTGTATATGGTACCACTATTGCTTCTATGATTGACTTGATCTAGTGGTAGCATATAACTTGTTTGTGAGCTTGTAACTCTAGTGTTTAATCTAGTAAGTGAGCAATGAGTGTTTAACCAACGTGAGTAAGATAACCATTGCAAGATGTGTGAAGAAGCTTACTCTAGAGTAAGCCGTGTTAAATATCCTATGCTCATGAGCTAGATTAAGCCACAACTAGACTTAGTTTGATTCCCTCGTACGAATCTCTTGAACATGTTGTCTCCTTTAATTAAAATTTGCCCCACCTTTATGATAATTGTTGACAAAGGGGGAGAAAATGATGCAACAAAGATATGTGATATGCTTATAAACCTTCAAGTGGAATCGAAGCATACAAATAGGGGGAGCAAGCTCATAAACATGAATGTTGCATTTGAAATGTGTATATTCATATGTTCAATTGCAATGCATAAGCTATTTATTTTGATATTCATGCTTATGTGGTGAATGCTAGTGTTAGAACATGATTGGTGATATGACTCACTAGCATGAATAGGATGAGAACTAGACATACTTGTATTTTAGTATTTTCAAGTGGCTCAAGAGACTTATTATTATGTTGATCTCACTGGGTTCTTGAGTTTTGATGTATGTCTAGTGATAAATGGTGCTAAGGATGGTATAACATGTGCACTCCGATTGGTATCACGCTTCAAAGGTCCATTCTTATGCCTTAGCATCATCATTGATAGTATTGCTCACCCACATTTCATATCCATACATATGTGCCAAATTTAGAACCAAACTCTATAACACATATGTAGGGGGAGCCAATACTATCAATGTGGTTACTCAAATTTAAATCACATATCTTTGAAAAGGTTGTCATCAATTACCAAAAAGGGGGAGATTGAAAGCCCTAGTTTGATTTTGGTTAATTGATGAAACCTATTTGGTCTAATCCTATTGCTAAGCATGTGTGTAGCTTATAAGAAAGGATTGTGACCAAGCCAAGTGGTGGAGCTAGCTAGGTGGCAACCATAAAGGATGGTGATGGTCACAAGCACTCAAGAGATCAAGTGCTCTACCATTGGTAAAACTTGAGAAGAAGGGAAGAGATGGAGCAAAGAGGCCCGAAGGCAAAGGTATAATCTATAGGGCTCTTTGTTCTAGTGATCAAGACACTTAGCGAGTGTGATCACATTTAGGATACATAGCCGTACTATTAAGAGGAGATTATTCACGGCTTATGCGGTGTTCAAGTGCCACTAGGTGTTCTTTAACATTCCTATGATATAGACCTAGTGAGAGACTAACTAAACCCCTTGGAAAATGCTTTGCAAAATGCTAACACTCGTGCACAAGTGTTGAAACACTTTGGTGTTAGCACATGGGAGCAAGGGTAGAAGTTAGAAAGCGAAGGATGCTGAGTTTTCAGCATCGGACGCTGGCAGCGGGAGCATCGGACGCTGGTCGAGCGTCCGATGGTAAACCCTAGTTTTTGACAAACGTTGAAGGAGCATCGGACGCTGGCCTGCGTCCGATGCAGAACCATCGGACGCGTCCGATGTGTTTTGGCCCTCTCTGAAACCTCTCTGCATGGTCATCGGACGCAGGGATTCAGCGTCCGATGTGGAAGTGTCGGAGCGTCCGATGTGGCGCAGAATTGAACTGAATTGTGCAGTAGCATCGGAGCGTCCTATGCCTGGCATCGGCGCGTCCGATGCCACTTTAACCGTGGCGCGAAGCGATATGACCGTTGGGATCTAACGGGCAGATTTCATATCAGAGGGACATGTGGCTCCATCCGAAGCATCGGACGCTGGGGCAGCGTCCGATGGTCTCGCATCGGCGCGTCCGATGGTCGCGATTTCAGCCCAACGGTTAGGCCGACTTGGATGGCCTATTTAAGGGGCTTGGCCGGCTCATATGGACTCACCCTTTGCACATTCTGATTCCTAAGCATACTAGTGAGCATTGGCAAGCCTCCCACTCATCTCCCAAGTTGATTTGATCAAACCTAGTGAGATTGAGTGATCTAGTGCATGATTTGATAGAGTTCAATCTAGTGGCACTAGTTCTTCGCATCGGCATTGAGTTTTCTTGTTACTCTTGGCATTTGTCGGTGCCTAGACGGCTTGGAGGTGTTGAGGTGGTTTTGGCAAGAGAAGGAGATTGTTCTTGGCCACCACCGATCGTGATTGTGAGAGGTTTTGGAGCCTCACCTCACCGGAGCGGCAAGAGGCATCCTTAGTGGATTGCTCGTGTCATTGAGCTACCTCACTAGTGGTAGATTCTTGTGGCGCTCTTAGTGAGCTTGGCTTTGCGTCGATTAGCCACCAGGTCACCTAGTGTTGGTTGACACAACGGGGAGTAGCGTGCCAGCAAGCACGTGAATCTCGGGATAAATCTTGGTGTCCCGTGTGCTTATTGTGATTGTCTTCATATTCACATCTTGGTGATTAGCATCACGAGTGGACTTCACCGGTGATTGGCTCTCTACTAGGCGATCCCGAAGGCTCGGTGAAACCACCTCTATCTAGCTCATTTACTTTGTGTATTTACATTAAGCTATTTCTCTTGTGTAGATACTATCATTTGTTGTATATCTCTTGTTATATTCCTTGTGTAGCTAGTTGTGATTAGCTTGCTTAGTCTATCTTTTTGTGCACACTTGTCTTATATACTTTTTGTATATCTTACTTGTACTAGAGCTAGATAGCTTTATTCCGCATTTGATACTAGCTCTAGTTGATTGTGTGACATAGAAATATTAGGTAGAATTTATGGATAGGTGGCTTGCAACACACTATTAGGCTAACGCAAGAAGCTTCGCCATTTGTTATACTAATAGTGTTTGCCTAAGTAATTTTGTAGATTTTTAATTAGGCTATTCACCCCCCTCTAGCCAATTTGGACCTTTCACCAGCCAATCTGGGTTATACACCTCTTTGATGAAGCTGGCGGCTAGGAGCCGGGTGAGCTCTACCCTAATTGCCTCCTTCCTATCTGGCGCAAAGCGACGGAGCTTTTGGCGAACCGGCCTGGCGGTTGAGGAGACGTTCAGGGAGTGCTCGACGAACTTCCGTGGAACTCCAGGCATGTCCGCTGGTTTCCAGGTGAACACGTCGACGTTGCTCCGTAGGAAGCTGACGAGCGCGTCTTCCTATTTAGGGTCGAGGTTGGTGCCGATGACGACAGTCTTCTCCGGAGCGCCGTCCACCAGGGCCACCTGCTTCGTGTCCTTCGACTTCTTACTGGAGCGCTGGTCGGTGGTCTCCGGGATCTCGAGATCGTCGAGGCGGAGTTTAGCAGCGTCGGTGATGCAGTCTTGGGCACCCTGGAGTTGTTGGCGTGTCTCGGCGGAGTTGATTGTCTCCTGCTCGCACTCGTACGCCACTTGGAGATTTGCTCGAACGCTGAGGACGCCTTTCTTCGTTGGCATCTTGAGCACGAGGTAGGCGTAGTGTGGAACATCCATGAGCTGTGAGAGCGTCGGGCGACCGAGGATGGCGTGGTAGGCGGTGTCGAAGTCGGCGACGATGAAGGTGATGTACTCCTCGCGGAAGTGGTCGGAGGTGCCGAACTGCACTGGGAGGGTTATCTGTCCAACAGGCATGGATGGTTTACCTGGTACGATGCCCCAGAAGGGGAAATTCGGCGGGAACAAATCCCGCTTGGAGTAGTCGAGCTCGTGGAAAGCCGATGAGAAGATGATGTTGAGGGCGCTTCCGCCGTCGACGAGGACTTTGCGGTAGCGGCAGGTGGAGATCACCGGGTCGATGACGAGAGGAAAGCGCCCTGGATACTTGTCGTCCGACCATTGATCCTCCCTGGAGAAGGTGATGGGGCGCTCCGACTAGTCGAGGTAGCGAACGTTGGCGGGGTCGTCGGTGATGGCCGCGACGGAGGAGATGTCGCGTCGTACTTGGCGCCGCTTCTGCTCAGTCTCGATGACGACGTTGCCGCCAAAGATGGTGAGGGTCCTCGCTGGTGCATGAAAGGCGGGCTCGTTGTTGTCGGCGTCCTTGTCCTTGTCGGTGTCGATTCGCGGCCGCTTGTCGTCGCTCCTGCGGGCGATGGTGTCGCACTCGCGCATGGAGTGTCTGGCGCCTTTGTGGAGAGGACACGGGCCATTGAGGAGCTTCTCATAGTCGTTGTCGTAGGTACGCCTTGGCCGAGTATTGGTGTTGGCGATGTTGCGGCGGTCGTGTCGGCGGTGGTCTGTTCTCGGACGGGAAGACTCTGGCCGATCGTGCCGGCGATCTCGGTAGTCGCGATGGTCGTGCTGCTTTGAGCGGTGATCGCGTCCTTCATTGCGTCATTCATTGCGACGATCGTCCTCACGACGACGCTCCTGGGACCGTGATCGGCAACGTGGGCGTTCATGATGGCGATGGGCGTCGTCGGCGTCGGCGTAGGACTTGGCGATCGTCATTAGTTCGGTGACCGTGGTGACCTTTTTCTGGATGATCTTGTCGCGGAGTTCCTTATAGCATAGACCGTTGGAGAACGTAGAGATGGCTTCAGCATCAGCGATCTCTGGAATTGTGAGCCGCATGGTGGAGAATCGTCGGATGTAGCTTCGGAGGCCTTCGTTGTGCTCCTGGTGGACGTTCTGGAGATCATAGTGTGTTCCTGGCTGGACGCAGGTGGCGCTGTAAGTCTTGATGAACACTTCCTTCAGTTGCTCCCAGGTGTCGATGGTGTTCTCGGCGAGCTTGTGGAGCCAGCTGTTGGCCGAAGACGATAGCATCACGGGGAGGTACTTGGCCATCACGTCAGATCCTCCACCGGCTGCCTGAATGGCAATTTTGTACGTGGTAAGCCACTGCTCTGGGTTGGCCTTTCCATCGTACTTGTCCACCATGGTGACTTTGAACCCATGAGGCCATTGGACGGCTCGTAGCCGGGGGGTGAAAGGGCGTGGCCCTGTCGAGGCGTCGGGAGCCGGAGCTTGATCGCGAGCGCGATTGCCTTGGGAGACTTCCTGGTCGCGACGTGGCGGCGATCTCCGTCGGCGTGAAGGATGTGGGCTTGGAGGCGTTCCGCTGTACGACGATCTGGAGGGTGAGGCGTAGCGGCCTCTCTCGTTGCACTGTACGGTGGCAGCTTTAACATGGGCGACAACCTTCTGTAGCTTCGGGGTCAGCGGAAGCTTGGAGAGTTCGTTGTAGACGACGGCGAGGTTGGCGCTTGGGGTCGGGTAGACGGGTTGATCATCGACCCTGTCGAACTCGTAGATGAGGTCACGGCCTCCAGCTTGGTCGCGCTCCCGACGTCGCTCGTTGTCGCGATGCTCCCGGTCGCGGCGCTCCTGGTCGCGTCGTTCGTCGTCCCGCCGGCGTTGCCGGTCGATGTTGCGTTGCTCCCGATTGGCACGTTCGCCTTCCGCTTCATTCGGCGGTGGGGGGCTATCGGCGGAGACGTTGAAGATGAAGCCGCCGCGATACGGCGGGAAGTCAACCCCTGAGTCGGTGGAGATGACGTTCGTAGACCGTGTTGAGGTGGACCCGTTTGTCCTGGTAGATCGGGATGCCGAACTTTCCGGCACAGTTTCACCGGAGATCTCTTGTAGAGTCACCATGCCGACGAGTGGAGGTGGAGTCATTCGATCGCGCTTGCTGGTCGGAGCCATCTGGTCGGAGCCGAGAGATTGGAGCTGGTCGGAGAGCCGTCGCAGCGCCTGGTGCTGATATGTAGGAGCCACACCACGTAGCCCAAAGGGCATGGACGCTGGAGATGATGCGCGACGGTGAGTCGGATGCCGATCCGATCTGGGGCGGCGGGTGGGTCGCGCGCTTGGGACTCCCAATGGTGTACCTGAAAATTGGTCAAGGCAAGATTGGTCAGAAAGCTGTATACGAGCTACCTCGATGGCGTCAATGCATTCTGCAAGTCCTTGGTTGGCTCGGTCGATGGCTTCGATCAGGTCGTCGTAGGGGACGATTCTTGGCGGACGGCGTGTCGGCTTGGTGACGTTGTGGATGGACGACAGAGCGTCCGGCGCAGGAAGCTGCGCAGATTCCATGATTTCTGGAGCAGGAGCATGGTCGCCCACGGTCCAGATCGTAGATCCGATCTGAAAAGTGGTGCCCGATTCTGGAAGTACCATGGAGCGAGGGAAAGTAACCGCTTGGCAGATCATGGTGTCGTAGCACACACCCCCTACCCGGCGCGCCAACTGTCGACGAAATATGGTCGATAGTCTACCGAGGGGTATGCCCAAGGTAGTAGATTGTGCGGCGGAGGCGTGCGAGACGTCTGCAAAGCGTAAACACAGGGACGAGAGACGGCGATTTAGACAGTTTCGGGCCGGCAAGTCGCCGTAATACCCTACGTCATGTGTTCTGGTGGCTGGTTTGTATTGCTGGATTGGAATATGACGTGTGTTTGGAGGGGATCCCTGCTCGCCTTATATAGCCGGAGAGCAGGGTTACAACTTGCCGAATCCTAACAGATTACAATCGGTTTCTTTTGGCAAGGAATCCGGGTCTATCTATTTGGATCTTCCTTGTCGAGCAAGTCATCATGAGAGTCCTCGGCGGCTGCGACAGCCTGGTCGCGGGCCGCAAGGTCTTCTGGTTGGGTCGTATTCTGTAGGAAAGCCCAAGTCGTGCCATGGGGGTATATGGGTGTAATATCCCCACAATGCCCAAGGTAGTAGATTAGATTGAGGAGGTGTGGATATGACTGCTCAAGCGTAAACACAAGGACGAGATACGATGATTTAGACAGGTTCGGGTCGGCAAGTCGTCGTAATACCCTACGTCCTGTATTTTGGTGGTTGGATTGTATTATGAGATGCGATCCAATCTAGGATTGGAGGGGGTCCCTGCTCGCCTTATATAGCCGAGGAGCAGGGTTACAATTCATAACAGATTACAAACGGTTCCTTAAGGCAAGAAATCTGGATCTAACTCTAGGATCTTCCTTGGCAGGCAAGGCTTCGTGAGAGTCCCTGGCGAGCACGACAGTCTGGTCGTGTGCCGCAGGGCCTTCGAGTTGGGCTGTCCTTGACGAAGGCCCCAAATAGGTCTATGGGGGCATACATAGGTAATGTCCCCACAGCTAGTCCCCGAGCACTTTGTATCTTGTTGACGACGCCGTCTTGAGCAGGCAAAGTCGATGTCGGCCAAGTAAGGCTTGCCAGAAGAATGTAAGGTGCTCAGGAAAAAATTTGAAGAGCTTTCTTCCGGTGAATTGTGTCCACTTGGAACTTGCAAGACTATAAGGAGCAGCAAGGTCCTAGTAGAAGTATGTGCAAGTCCACTTTGAGGGAGCATCCTTGAATTGGCAGAGAGAAAGAAAATACATTCACCATGAGGTGAAGTGTATCCACTTAGTTCCCGAGCTTGGTAGTAGGTGTTGAAGACATGTGGTGTCGAGCTTGTAGAGCATTTAGCAAGTGCTCTGATGAGTTGTCCAAAATTAGCACCCTGATTCGAACAGCATGGAGTGACTTGATGCACACCGGCGACGAGCGAAGACAAAGTCCCCGAGCCTGATCGGCGAAGGGCGAAGGCCAGGTAGATGAACATGGTCGGCGATGTGCGAAGGTCAGGTCGATGAACCTGGTTGGCGACGAGCGAAGGCGAAATCCCTGAGCCTGATCGGCGACAAGCAAGGGTGAAGTCCCTGAGCCTAGTCGGCGACGAGCGAAGGCGAATTCCCCGAGCCTGGTTGGCGACGAGCGAAGACGAAGTCCTCGAGCCTGGTTGGCGACGAGCGAGGTTGGCGACGAGCGATGGCGAAGTCCACGAGCCTGGTCGATGACAAGCGAAGGCGAAGTCCGATCCTCGAGCCTGGTCAGCGGCGTGCGAAGGCGAAGTCCACGAGTCTGGTCGGCGACGGGCGAAAGCCAGGTAAATGAACCTGGTCGGCGACGGGCGAAGGCCTGGTTGATGAACCTGGTCGGCGATGATCTTCTTGTCGAGTGATTCAGTCCCCAAGCTTAAGAAGCTCGTTGATCGAACCGTGTTCCTGAAAAATAAATTTGGAGAGCGGTAGTACATGATGATGTATAAATAAAATATAGAGAAAAACCAGTGGCGAAGAACGACCGCAGCTTGTCGAAGTCCCTGAGCTTCGGAGGCCGTCACGGGGCATTTGGAGATGGAGGCGAAGCCGGTCGTGGAGGCCCTGGTCGCTGATGTAGATCTTTTCACCGTAGGGCAGCAGTAGCTTGTATTTTATGAAATTAATCTGTAAGTACACTCTTGAGCGAAAAGAGGCAAAACTTTTAACGAGTCAGCGTGTTTTGCTTTTTCCTCGAATTCCGCAGACCCAATAGCCGTGAGCCGAAGCAATGAACAGTTCGGCCTTGGGTTATCCCATGATCCGTATCATAGAGCACGGAGCCCGTATATGTGTAGGAGTCAAAGGAATCCCCCAAGGAGCCGCTGCTGGCATCCTGTAGCGCTGAGGGCAGGCGCTCATGCAGGCATAGGGAGGTACTAGAGATAGAGACTTTTTCGAGAGGCTCGATCGAGGCGTGACCTGAGCGAATGAAGACCGTTTGACGAGCGCGCGTGGGTGGCGCATATACCAGCGCTGGGCGTGTGGCCTTAGAGGCCTCAGCCCGAGCTTAGCCTTCCCTTCGTAGCGCAGAGGGTAGACGCTCATGCACGTGTAGAGAGGTCAGGGCGTCACTCGGGAGGACTACTGGCCTCCATAGCGCAGAAGGCTGATGCTCATGCACGCGTATGGAGGTGACAGTAGCCCCGGCTCTGAGGCTTCTTCAGTATCAGCCAGGCTGCTTGGAGAGGTCGACGAATCTTATGGAGAGGTCGGCGATCGTATGGGAGGTCGGCAAACATCTAGAGAGGTCTGGTCGGAGCTGAAAAGCTCAACCTGGTCGAAAATTCGTCGGAGCGCCTGGTGCTAAAAGGTGAACGTCGTGCCGCGTAGCCCGTAGGGCATGGAGATCGACGATAAAGTGCGTCTGGCGAGCCGTGGAGCAAAGCGAGGAGCTGGATGTAGATCCGATCTTCGGCGGCGCGGGCGGGTCGGCGACGAGCGAAGGCGGTGATGAGCCCGATTGACGACGAGCGAAGGCGGCGACAAGTGAAGACGGCGACGATGAGTGAAGACGGCGACGAGCCTGGTTGACGACGAGCGAAGGCGGCGACGAGAGCCTAGTCGGCGACGACCAAAGGCGGCGACGCGGGAAGGCGGCGACAAGCTAGATTGGCGACGAGCCCGGTGGATGACGAGGGAAGGCGACGACGAGCAAAGGCGGCGACGAGCCCGGTCGACGACGAGAGAAGGCGGCGACAAGCCCGGTCGACGACGAGCGAAGGCGGTGACCAGTCCCGTCTTAGAGGGAAGGGCAAACAGTGCAACGGCCGGGGCCCATAACGGCTAGGGGCCCATGAGTATATGCATCTATAGTATACGTATTTGGTCAGTTCAGTCTACGCGCTTTGCGTGGCCACGGCGATCGACGAGGAGACGCGTAGTATTCACGCGTATTGCATAATCGTGTTACTCGGTGACGGCATACTGCTGCGGTAGTTTTGGTGTTCCAGGTTCCCGCAATCTGGTGATCGTATTTGGCCTGAATCCTCCTCCCCTATGTCCCTGTAAGTGAACGTGATTTCAGAGTTTTAGGGCCCGGCGGTGAACACTTGCAGTTCTTAGCAGTTTTAGTGTTTGTATGATTTGACAACTTTAATTTGCTTTTTGACCTTCCAATCCAATTCATCAATACTATCAGGCATCAAGGGGTTGAAGCGAATAGTTGATCCATTAATTATTATTTAATTCATCAAACCATGTAGGATAGGGATAGTAACCGAGAGGCCCGTGCAGGTAATTTATTTTAAATTTAAGTCATTCCATTTACGGTTCTAATTTTCTATTTTTCTAATTTCAGTATTTTTCTAATATGATAGATGTTATCAAAGATTTTACATCAAGAAATACGCAAAAGTGTTTTTTAAAAAAACGCTAAAGTACTATAGTCTTATTTGAGATAACTATAGGGGTTATTTTAACGTTTTTAGCTTATTTGATCTACTGCTGTTATTTTTTATAAACTAAATATACATTGCAAGATAACTCTTATTAATAGTTCTATGTACTTAAATCATCATATAAAAATATTAGATTATCGAGCCCTTACTATTTTGCTTGCCCAAGGGCCCTAGAAATTATTGAGACGACTCTGGCAGTGACGAGCCAGGTCGACGACGAGCGAAGCCTGCAACGAGCCTGGTCGGCGACGAGCGAAGGCGGCGACGAGCCTGGTCGACGACGAGGGAAGGCGGCGACGAGCGAAGGCGGCGACGAGCCCGGTCGGCGATGAGCGAAGGCGGCGACGAGCCCGGTCGGCGACGAGTGAAGACGGCGACGAGCGCGGTCGGTGACGAGCGAAGGCTGCGAGGAGCTGGGTCGACAACGAGCGAAGGCGGCGACGACGAGCGTAGGCGGCGACGACCCCGGTCGACGACGAGCGAAGGCGACAACGAGCCTGGTCGATGACGAGCGAAGGTGGCGAGGAGCCGGGTCGACGATGAGCGAAGGCGGCGATGAGCCCGGTCGATGATGAGCGAAGGCAGCGACGAGTCTGGTCGACGACGAGCTAAGGCGGTAAGGAGCCGGGTCGACGACCAACGAAGGCGGTGACGAGCAAAGGCGATGACGAGCGAAGACGGCGATGAGCCCGGTCGATGAGGAGCGAAGATGGCGACGAGCCGGGTCGACGACGAGCGAAGGCGGCGACGAGCAGAGGACAGACCAACGAGCCGTCTCGATGACGTTGATGCAGTCGGTGATCCTCTTGTTGGCCCGGTCGATGGGCTCGACCAGGTCATCGCAGCGGATGGATCTTGGCAAGCGGATCACCGACGTGATGACGTGAAGGGTGGACGACAAGACGTTCGGCGCAGGAAGCTGCGCAGATTCCACGATCTCCGGAGCGAGGACGGAGTCACCGACAGTCCAGATCATAGATCCGATCTGAAAAGTGGTGCCGGCCTCCAGAAGGATCATGGAGCGAGGGAAGGTGACCGCTTGACAGATCATGGTGTCGTAGCATACACCCCCTACCTAGCGCGCCAACTGTCGACGAAATATCGGCGATAGTCTACCGAGGGGTATTCCCAAGGTAGTAGATTAGATTGAGGGAGTGTGGAGACGACTGCTCAAGCGTAAACACAGGGACGAGACACAGCGATTAAGACAGCTTCGGGCCGGCAAATCGCCGTAATACCCTACGTCATGTGTTTTGGTGGCCAGATTGTATAATGAGATGCGTTGGAGGGGGTCACTGCTCGTCTTATATAGCCGGGGAGCAAGGTGACAGTTCGTAACAGATTACAAACGATTTCTTAAGGCAAAGAATCCGAATCTAACTTTAGGATCTTCCTTGGCAGGCAAGGCTTCGTGAGAGTCTCTGACGAGCACGATAGCCCGGTCGTGTGCCGCAGGGCCTTAGAGCTGGGTTGTCCTTGATAAAGGGCCCAAATAGGTCTATAAGGGTATACAGAGGTAATATCCTCACAGAAATCAGGAAGCAAGCAGAGATGGAAGAGACGATGAATGATTAACGAGTTTAAATAATATTATTCTTCTTGCCCTCTATTCTACAGGAAGATTACATCATACAGCAAGATTCATGTTCGGTCTGTTCACTTGGTTGCCGTCTACTTGGGCTGCTATGCTGGCCCAAACACATGCGGGTTGGGTATCACGGTCCTGCGTGGCCTTCCTCCCGACGGCCCATCAGTTGCCAGCAGTTCTTCTGGTGAAGGCGATGCAGAGGCCGAAGCCAACACTGTAACACGAGGGTAGAAGCAGGCTCAAGAGGAGCGCGAGGATGCGAAGGTGCTAGGGGCTAGAGGAATTGGACAGAGGGGACACCTTGGCGACAAGCACAGCGGGCAATCGGAGCTCTGCTTTCCGGCTTCCGCAGAGCAGAAAAGAGGAGGGAGATAAGGACGACGGCGAGGCTCCGACGGCAAGGGTAGCAAAGGGGGGCTTCACCAGCGCCTTCGCATGCCACGCGCCCACGCATGCTACCATGCGCTCATGCACGCGGGATTGGCAAGCCCTGCACGGCATACCGGCGGCGAAGAGCCAGCTCCTGTTTTCATGCTCTATCCCACATTTTAGGGGCCGTTTGGGAGAGCTCCAGCTTCAGTTTCTCCGAAGAGAATCACTCCCAACCAGCCAAACGCTCAAAATGTCAACTAATTCACCTGCTTCACCCTGCTCCCTGTTATATTCTGGTGGGGATCAGTCAATTCTCCTTTGCTCCCCACCCTGCTTCCTCCTAGAATCCAATAGAATCACTCTATCGGAGAATCATGGAGCGGAGCTGGAGAATCAGGGAGTGGAGCTCTCCCAAACGAGGCCCTACTATAGCAGTACAATTTCCATTTTTCTTTCTCAAATTCCTCTCAATTTTATTAAAGAACTTGAAAATTTCCCAAAATAAAAGTTGCTCCAAAAATTAGGATATACAACTTTCATTTAAGGACCATCTTCAAATTCTCAATGGTTTTCAAATTCAACTTTTGAATTTGAATTTAATTCAAATTTGTTTTTGAAATTACATTCAAATTTGTATAACAACTTCAAAAACTCCCAAAATAAAAGTTGTTCATCTCTGAAAAATCTACAACTTTTCTTTGGGCACCACATCAGATTTTGCATAACTTTTGAACTATTAAAAAGGGGGTAAAAGAAGGTTTGAATTTAGGGTTTTTCAAAACCAAAACTTTTTGAAATTTCTTGTGATTCATAGTATATTGGTTGCTCCATGTTTAGTTTAGGAAATTCATTTTCAAATTCCTCCAAAATCGAACTTCATAATTCACATTCAACACTTAACCAAGATTTTGACCAAGAGCTGAAATGATTATTAAGTTAAACCTTTGAGCAATTTATTAGTGACTAGTAAAAATGTCCGTGCTTCGCTACGGGTGGTTTATTATGTTTGAATACATTTTCTATTCTAATTTGGATCACTAACGTAACATTTCATTTTTGGCGTTATCATTATGTGTGCCCCAGTGGAGGAACAGTGCCCGCGCACGGGGTAGCGGCAATCGAGTAGCGCACGGGGCAGCGGCAGTGGAGCAGCACGCACGGGGCAGCAGCGGCGGATTCCTGGCGATTGTCCTGTATTTTAGTTGTGGTACGCTGTTCCATGTGCCCATTGCATCTCCTTCCTCTTGTTCCTTTTGGCTCTGTTTGCTCATGTGTTCTCGATCTAATTTCTTAATTCCACATACATTTCGTGGATCCATAGGGTGAGGGCACATGGATGGAGATTTGTGTAGGAGAGGTTGGAATGCTTCTAGGGTCTGTGTTGTATTGCACTGATGAGCGAATTTTGCTGATTTTTTTGTGCAAATTGGACGGTGTTGTTAGTTATTATCAATTAGGGTTCGGTTTGATGAATTATTCTAGAATTTGATGTGTTATTTGTGGTTGATTGAGGACAGGTAGTGGGGATTTGTGGAAAAAACGAATGTCATGGGGGAGGAGACAACATGATTTCTGAATTTTCAGTTAATTATGAATAAGATTGGAGTTATTGTATATCGATTCTATTTTCTGAATTTGTTGTGCAGAGCAATGCAAGTGTCGGAGTGCACGAGTTAGCTAAAATTCTATCGTCTCTTTTGGGATCAAGCAGACTAAATCGAGTTCGGTTGAACATGGCGTCACAAATTGTTATATCCATCGCGCATCATGTGCTAGTTGTTTGTCCTTCAGTTAAACATCCTGCATGTTGTCTTTTTTTTTGTCTGGCCTTTGATCTAGAACTCTAAAACAAGTTCATATTTGCAGAGTTGAGAGTTTGACATTTTACTGAATCCTAAATAGGTTCTACTATCCTAGTTTGCTACACACTGCACTGAAATCCCAACTTTAGCACTCTGTCTATGCTTAAATGAGTAGCAAAGTAAATGGATGATTACTTGCTTACTACAAAAATATATGACATTAAACTAGTTAATCCATTAGTGGGTTTTTAGTCATGTCATTGAGTTGATATCAGCTGCAGTAATTTTTTGTTTCTGTTTTTAACCAAACTTGGTTTGCTTGGCTGTATTTGACTCAGAATCATATTATTTATGAGCACGAGAATGGTCAGACACTATAGTAAGACATGGTATTTCAAGATTAAGTGTGTAAAAAGCTTAAAGTTGCAATGTGTTTGTTTCAAACACTAGGATTACAGTGAGGTTGGAAGCATATTGATTATAGTTCTTTCTTTTTTCCATCGGAGTATGTTACGGCTATTGAAGTTTTGTTCTCAATACACTCCTTTGGCATAGTACACCTCATCTGTATGGTGCACTATTTTTGTTACTCAATTTGTTAGGGAGAAGTAAATGGTCTTTTTTTGAAAAAAAAACTAATAATCTTGTGATGAGATTGTTTTCTGTGGGAAAAAACAGGAACTGTCAAATCTAAACCTCAGATGGGAGATCTCGCTGGCTATAGGGCAGCTCAAGAGCCTGCAGTTCGTGCGGAGTATGTCGATGACTCGAAGAACCATACAATTTCCTGCATTTGCCTGAGATTTTGTGCATTTGATTATACCTGCATCTCTGTTTTCAATCTGACTAAACATCATCTGATTTCACCCCTCGTTCCATGATGCGACACAGTACCTCGGTACTATTTAATTATTTTCTTTAAGCCGACACATCCTAGATTTGGCTTGTGATTAGTTTATTTGTGTGCTAATGATGCTCGTACACGGATCTCAAGCTGAACAAGCTCATAGGGCATATCGTAGATGAGACTGGAAATTGTGTCTCCTTAAAATATTTGTACGTCCCTAAATCAAGCCAAGTCTTCTCTTATTGTGTTGCTACCATTTGGTTGTCGGCTAGCCATTTTAAAACTGTTTTCTGTTTTTTCTTATCTCTGCTATGTTTTGTATGGAAACTTGTATGGATGTTCCCCTTCTCGGTCTCCAAGCTCAAGCAGCCTGAGGACCTGTAAGCTATAGTTGTCTCTATTCTTGTTTCCTGATTGCCTTTTTACAAAGAGCTATATCCTTTAAGATATGGTCACTTTTGCACTCACCTATACTTGGGGTATCTTAATGGTTATAGAAAAAATGGAAGGCAGTTGCATAAGCTGCATTCATCATGATTATCTCGTGTGTTGCAGACATTTGTTATGGTAGAAGAAATTTGCTTGTTTGTGGTCTGTGTCTTGCTAGTTGCTAGCTACTCTTTTCTAGTGCTTTAGGATTTCTAGTTTTGTGACATTTTTCTCTCCTTTTGACAAGCTTTTGAAGAACTCACGGGACCCATCCCTTCCACACTGTCCCATATTCCAAATATCAAGACCTTGTGAGTTTCCTGGGTCCTTTCATTATCCGTGACTCTTTTAATTTTGTGATTGTTGGTCATATTTGGTGGTTTATACGGGCTATTTCTGTCGTGTGGGTACAAAAAGAGACACTTCGAATACATGCTTATTGGTATTATCTTTACTAATCCATAATGACTTCTTTTGTTCGTAATTGTTTCTCAGAGACCTTAGCAAGAATGAACTGGTGTGGCTGATTCCTCCTATACATGGGAACATATCCTACACAGACAATTATGTCACACCCTGAAATTTGCATTTCTTGAATTAGAATTTAAAATGATTTATTTATAAATTTTGTGCTCATAAAATGTAGGGAAATAAAATTTTCTCTAAATTAAAGTTTATCCTAGGGTTTAGAAACATGTTTGTGCATTCATGTTGGAGCAATTGAGTTTTTGTGATGTATGGTTTTGGCTAAAATTCAATTTGAGCTCAAAATGGTTTTAAAACAATTTAAAGAAAACGAATTTTCTAGAAAGGGTTTTGAAAATAAAGATTTCCTGTTTTCAAAAAGTTTGGAAAAGTTTAAAGTTTCAAAATTTTTGTTTCAATCAATGATTCAAATCAAAAGTTCAAAAGGAATTCAAATTGGTTTGAAAATGATTTGAAAAGGTTTTGAAATAAAAAGAAAAGGCAAGAAACCCTCACCTCACCCCTCCTCTCTCATTCTGGCCCGAAGGCCTATTCCTCCCCTTTCCCCTCCGGCCTTTCTCCTCCTCCTGCGCGGTCCAACTCGCGGCCCAGCCAGGCCTGCTCTCGGCCCAGCAGCAAAAGCCGCGCGCCAGCCTTCTCTCCCTCCCCCCTCACTGCCATGCCTGTCCCACTCATCAGCGGGACCAGGCCGCGCTTGCACTCCTCCTCCTTTCACTGACGCTGCGACCCCACCTGGCAGGTTCCTCGTCCTCCTCCCGTCTCTGTTCCGGACTCCGCAGCCGAGCCCCAGTCCATCTCCGCCACGCCTCCTCCCCGCCTAAACCGCCTCGCTCAAGCCCATATAAAGCTCGCCGAGCCCGCCGCCTTTCCTTTTTCCTGAAAACTCGAGCTCCTGTGCCCTATTCCGCCCTAGCCGAGGGTTCCGCCGACTGTCGAGGTCCCGCCGTCGTCGTCCTCGATCTTCACTGCATCTCAGCCGGCGTAAGCAGTCCCTCGAGCTCTCCACTGGTCTCCCAAAACCGCTCGATATCCTCTCTCTCTTCTTCTCCCTCTGTTTACGTTAACCCGTGCTCGCCATTGTTCACAGAGCCGCCGTTGCCGCCATATCGTGCAATCCACCCTCTCCGAGGCTTCTCTGGTGATCTACTCACGACTGGTGAGACCCTCTTGATCTTCCCTTTCGATTTACGCCTTTCCCGTGGTCTCTAACGTTTCCTAACCCAAGGTCTTCCCGTGGTCTCTAACGTTTCCTAACCCAAGGTCCGAGCTCCGCCGCTAGTCTCCGGCCATGGCGCCGCCACCGTCTAGCTCCGCACCAACCCCCATAACCCGGCAGTGCGTTCCCAACCGCCCATCTACACCCATTCGCCGAACCAAGCCGGCTACACCCTGCGCCAATCTCGCCGGGGCACCTCGCCGCGACGCCGCCACCCGACCGCCTCGTCGCTCCCAGGCGCATGCATCTGCACACGCACAAGCAACGCATGCACGGCCGTGATCTAGGAAAAAAATTCAGTACGCTACGGGCGTACTGAGCCTCGCGTACGCCCCACTCGTCGATGCCCGCCGCGTGTCAGGGGATTCGATCAGACGGCACGATGTCAACTGAAGGCTAATTGCGTACGGCTCGGCTCAACTCTTAGGACCTCGGTGGCTCGGCTCCTTGAAGTCTGACCGTCACAGCATCGAGCCCAAACTCACGACCTCAACTGGATCGGAAGTCTGATCGTCACACGCAACATCGAGCCCTAACTAGTGCGGGGAGTTGGCCGCCGCCGCCATCGCGTCCATCCATGGCGGAAGTTGGAGGCCAAGAAGATGCAACCGTGAATCTGGCGCCATCATCTTCTGTAATGGAGGCTTCGTCAACTCGTGCAGTCGGTGGTAGCCATGGCAGTCATGGAGAAGACGAGGAGCACATAACACAGGTTGGGTATTTGTTTAGATTGTCTCGCTTTTTTATCTATGCGATGGTCTGATGTACTACGCATATTATACAGAACACCGCCGCCACAATTGATGCCACTGTTGATGTCGAGGATAACTCGTTTAGAACAATGGAGGATGTTGTACATGATGAGGTAATAAAAATGTATGTAGCATTTTGCTTTTTTATAGTGCAACTTTAATTAACAATCGATATGTACAGGAGGTGGATAATAAAGCTGGAAAAATTTGATCGCTCCTGAAGTTGGAATGACTTTTCAATCAGAAGAAGAGGCTTATGAGATGTATAACACCTATGCCGGTAAGGTCGGCTTTAGTGTTAGAAAGAGCAAGACAAAGCATCGCAAAGATGATACAATATCTCAAAAACATATGGTTTGTAGTAGTGAAGGACAACGACGAAATGAGTTGTCACAGAAGGACATTACAAGGACAAGTTGTCAAGCTCGTGTTCAGTTTAGTATCAGTAGAGAGGGAATTTGGACAGTGCAAAGGGTTGTACTTGAGCACAACCATTATCTTGCTAGTCCAAATAAGGCACACAAGCTAAGATCTCAACGACAGGTTATCGAGGCAGATAGGAAGTTAATTGGGCAAATACGGGTAGCCGGAATGAAGCCAGCCCAAGTATATGAATTCATGAAGGAGTTTTACGAAGGTGAAGACAAAATGCCGTTGACTAAGATGGATTGCAACAATGAGATTGGTCGCGAGCGCAGACAATACTTGGAAGCCAATGATGCACAAACATTATCTGAATACCTGAGAAATAAACAGTTAGCGGATCCTTCATTTTTTTATGTGATTCAGGTAGACTAGAAAGATGGTCGCATAGCATATTTCTTTTGGGCAGATGGTCAGTCCATCATGGATTACCAATGCTTTGGTGATGCTGGGTCATTTGACACCAAGTTTGAAATGCCTTTTGCTCCAATTCTTGGCACCAATCATCACAAGCAGACAATAATTTTTGGGTGCGCGCTTCTATTTAATGAAACTATAGAATCATTTGTTTGGCTTTTTGAAACCTTCTTAACAGCTATGTCCGGAAAGCACCCAAACACAATTTTCACGGATCAAGATGCAGCTATGGCAGGAGCAATTGCTTATGTATTCCCAAATACAAGCCACCGTCTTTGTTTGTGGCATATTTGCTTAAATGCCGCTAAACATCTCAGGCATGTAATTCGTGAGGCGGATAAGGAGTCAGATAAAGAGTCAGATAATAAGTTCCTATCTGATTTTTCAAAAAGTGTGTGTACGAAGACAGATCAGAGACATACTTCATAGAGAAATGGAATGAATTGTTGGCCAAATATAACCTGGAGAACAACTCATGGATGGAAAACCTATATGCTTTGAGGGCAAAGTGGGCTGCAGTATACCGTGACTCTTTTACAGCAGACATGAACTCGACCCAAAGGAGCGAAGGTATGAACAATGTCTTCAAGAAAGGATTTCGTAGAAGACTTGGTCTTTCGGAACTCCTTGTAGAATGTGAGAAGGTTGCGGTTAGTATTCGTGCAAATGAGTTGGATGCTGATTTTAACTCACGACGAAAGAATCCAGCTACGTATATTAGAAATCTACCTATGTTGAGTACTGCAGCTGGATCATATACAAGAAGAATGTATTCGGAGTTGAGGAAGAGTTTAAACAACAATTTACATTGTCTTCTGAATTGGTGCAATCTGTGGGGACAAACTTGACATTCTTTGTTAAGTATATGCAGTCTGACCGGGGAGCAACAGTACTGCTCAACACTGCTGATTCCACCATTAAGTGCTCTTGCCGCATGTTTGAATGCATAGGTACATATACTATTACATTTTAATCTTTACTTAGAAGCTTATAATTTAAGTTGCTGAAATTGACAAATATAAATATTACAGGTATATTGTGCAAGCATGCTCTTAGAGTCTTCAATACAAATGGAGTATACAATTTGCCATCGCAATATATCCTGCCCAGATGGACAAAATCTGCCAAAACTGGATTTTATATTGAGAAACATGGAACTGAGAAGGAAGATTTGAAAACACAGGCAGTATATATCTCTCGACAGGAGTGTTCGCCGTCACAGGAACTTCTTGATAAATTGAAGAAAGCGTTACATGACTTGAATTTGGAAGCAGATACTTATCTATGTGTGATGCACGAAAAATCTGAAGAGGTTCCTCCAACTCGAAATGAATTTGTCCAAGAACCAAAATGGTAATATATCATTTAAAATTCATCAAGTAATTAAAGGTCCGAAGAATGCACGTTTCAAAAACGTTGTTGAAAAGAAGCCAGGGAAGAAGAAGAAGAAGAAGGATGCTCAGAAAAAAGGTAGTGATCTGCCCACTACCATTTTCTTGTGTACAATTTATTTCAGATCTTCTATTATCTTATATATTTCATTGTAGGTGATCTAATTAATGATGAAGAAAAAAGAGATGAACATGCTCATCCAAAGGAAATGAATGTAATCAATTGCTATTTTCACAATTTATTTTTTCCCTTACAAGTATGGCTTGTGAACACTTTCTTATGCTATGACACAGGATTCTAATGCTGGCCCATCTTCAGTGATGATTGCACCTTTCGTGCAAGGTGGATATGCTAACTCCACAATGCCAATCATGGCTGCTCCTTTCGTGCCAACTGGATATGCTAATTCCACAATGCCACACTTCAGTTCAGCTGCAAATCCATCAGGAATGCCTACTCCATATATACCAGGAGGATACACAAGTCTCCTATTTGGAGTTGATCAAGATGCCACAATGCAAACAACTGTGAGGAAGTTACATTTTGATGGAGCACAGAATCAAGAAAATATATAACTGTACTGTTTGGATAGAGTGATATGATATGAACATGTTCAGTACTTTTCCATTGCTCTGAACGAGAACATGTTCAGTCTTACATAGTTCACAACTGGATAGAGTGATATATGAAACATATTCAGTACATTTCCTTTGCTCTGACTAAGAACCTGTTCAGTCTATCAAACTATGTAACTGCTCATTTGCTGTCAAATGATCTTATTCATACATGCATTCCACTGCTGGTCTCAATGCAAATATATTTCAGATAAAAATCATATTTTACAATTTGTCTAATTTCCCAACCTTCATAGAAAGGCACCACAGACAGTAGATGTCGAGACACAGAAACTTGGATGGTTGGACCATGTTTCTGAACCTTACTGTCATATGAAACTAAATTCTGAACTTGCAATCCTGACGACGGTGCTAGTGAAACTATCTGAAGAAAGAACGGAAATTAAACGATCTGCGCTGTGCTGCATGGCGGCGGAACCACTGTTGTCGCCGCCGCTTTCGCCTCTTCGACGGGATAGCTGGTAGGCTAGGTCGAAGCTGCAGGGTGGTGGATGACCTGCTGCTCCTTGGCGCGATCGTGACCTGCCACCGACTGCCTGACTGCGCCGCGGACTCCACTGCGGTGGACCCGAGGAGAAGCCGCACTCATGACTGAGCCGAGTCACTGCGGTGAGCCTATGCGTATGTACGGGACGAGCCGAGGGGGGCCGAGGAAGTGAGCCATGCGTGCTGTCCGTCTGATTGAATCCCCTGATACGCGGCGGGCATCGACGAGTGAGGCGTACGCGAGGCTCAGTACGCCCGTAGCGTACTGAATTTTTTTCCGTGATCTATATACGGGGCATGTATAACCCAGAGACAGGAGTCTGTCTCTAACCACCTCAAATCTATCGTACCGACGGATGTAAAGACAGGTTATACAACCCACAGATAGAGGATTCGTCTCTAAGTTGTTTAATGCTTTGCACATGACTAGGATCAACTATAAATAAACTTTTGTATACCAATGTGTGTCTATTTGATAGAAAATATATCAAAAATAAATAAGAGCAATAGGATTGCAATATTTTTTAAAACCATCAATACAATAATTATATTATATATAGTAGCGATATGATTACAATATTTTATAGAAACCATCGATGTAATACTTATATATTATATAAAATTGCAACACCTTTTGCCAATCTGAACCAAAAAAAAACTGTAGGAAAACTGGTTAGACTATAGTAGTGCAAGCTGCCCCAACCAAACTGAAACACTTTAGATGAAGAATCTGAATAACCATAGTCAATTGCATCAGTGTATTCTGTACAATGGCCAGGAAGCAACATGGATAACCGGTGTGTTCTGCAGGGAACTACTCCAATGGATTGAATGATTTTTCAAAAAACAAATTGGTCGCCTGAGCGCCGGCACTTCATCAATAGATGTCTTCCCTGAGCTACTACAATCAACCAAAAGAGCACAACAAATCTGTACCATACATTAGCCAGCAAATGTGAGTGAAATTTAGCATTCCAATTTGAAATTTATATGTGAAAGTAGCACTATATGTACAGCTAGGTGCTGGATTATGAATCAGATTGGACCCCATTAAAGATGTGAGATGCAGCATCAGATAGTAAAGCATCAGCTAGATGTAGAATCTGAATATGGTAGTGTCCATGAACTACTACTATGAGCATGAACTTTGTTCAAACTCCAACACACTGTAGACTCGCAAAGGGAAGCTAGCAAGAATCAACAGCTAAAATAAAAGCGGACAAACCATCCCAAGATTGGCGTGCTCGGGGCGGAGTTCACCTGCGTGGTTCACGGTGGCTGGGGCGGAGATCGCCTGCGCAGCTTGCGGCAGGCGGGGTTGACCTTGCTCGTGCGGCTTGCAGCCCGGGTCGGACCTCGTCCGCCGTATGTACGCAGCCCGAGGCAGAGGTCGCTTGCGCCGCTCGCAGCCTGCAGCGCAGCTCGCGGTGGCCGGGGCGGAGGTCGTCCAGTGCAGCTCGCGGTGGCCGGGGCGGAGGAAGCTACGCGTAGTCCACATCGCGGCGAACCTCGACCGCACAGGATCTGTGTTCATCGTCGAGTCAAGAAGACGGTTCCTACAACGCTGCCCGAGCTGGCGATTGGGTCTCGGAGCACGGGCCGTTTCCGTCGTCTGACGAAACGACGGGGCGACCGTCTCCACACCAAACCGAGGTGATTTTTGCAAAAATAACAACTTAGGGACGGGAGTAGAGACGGCGTTGTACATGCCCTAAGCTCTTGTTAGCTTGTTGACGTCATCCCAACGTCATGGCAATTTGTGGCCGTTTTCCCTTATAAAAATAATTCCAGAAATACATCTCCAAATACATATTCATGATTGTGGACACGGTCTACCATGGACTACTCTCACAGATTTTCCTCGGTCCATGGACTGTGGACCGAGTGCGCAACATAGTGCGCATATACTTGCAATCTAACCCCTCAGTTTTGGTCAAATAAAAATCCTGTTTTCTAAGTCACGTGTTTCTTACAAACTAGCCCCCTCAGTTTAGAATAATTGAGGCCCAGTCCGCCCGAATTTCCTATTTTCGTTTTATTTATTTAAATTTGCAAATTCAAATTTGAATAAACTACAGTTTTGCCACTGACTTTAAACCCTTATAACTTCTCCGTTTTAACTCCGATTTGAACCGTTCAACTTGCATTAGATTCGTTTCGAAAAGTTCTTTCAAACTATATAACTTTCAGTACTGTTTTCCGTAATTAAAATTTGATTTAAATCTAATCTAATAATTAGTGTCTTTAATCTTATTTAGATCATATTTTTTCGTTTCAACTTCGATTAGCGTGATCTTCACGTCTGTGTGTTCGTAGCGAATCGTAGATCAGTTTTCAAAATTCTTTATTTATTTATTTATTTATTTATTTATTGATTGGTGTACTGTTCTAATTATAGGCTATGTTTGCTTTGCATGACTGCTATTGGATGCATGTGTGGTGTCCTATGATCGTATGTCCAGACTGTGAGTTTACGTTGGTGATCAAGAGGAAGAGATCGTGATCAAGAGTCAACCTTTGGAAGTCTACGAGTCAACAGAAGAAGGATCTTGAGTTTAAGGCAAGTATAGCATGAGATCCTCCTTGATGTCCTAATAACCATAAATCACTATAATCATCATATGCATGTGTCTACCTTGATGCCTATTTAGATCTATCCTAGGTGTTGATCTTGTGCCTTGATATACTCGGTATGCATTGGGTAGAAATATGCTAGTGCTCAATTAAACTTTGATCATGTGAACTTGAATTTAATGATATATGCAACTTGGTAAAATTGGCTTTTATAGCAACATGGTTTAGGAACTACTATAAGGGATCATCCGGGACTACCGTGCAACCATGGGAGTTATATGGCTCTGACCTTAGCTCAGTATAAGGACCTTTTCTAGCTTGTTAGTGGTTACCCGAAAGGGCGCATAAGGTGCTTGACGAGCTGGATTTAGGGCGGCTTCTTTCCCCTTGCCTGCGTTGCCGCAAGGTCGAGAGACCCTTCTTCCCCTTGCCTTAAGACCTAGCTGTCACACCCAATTTTAAGAACAAAATTGAATGCAATAACTCATGTGTGCCCAGAGATCAATCACACACATAAGCCACAAATTAAGAAGTACCATTACGTATGTTTATTACATAACGAATATTAATCAAAGACTTTACATAGCAGCGGATAAATAAAGTATCTCTGGCGGTAGCTCCATCACAGGGAAGATGACTGGTTGACAGCAAGACTAGAACTCTTCAGGGAAGTCGTCGTTACCATAGCAATCTGTTACCCATCCGGGATTTTTATCCAAGTAGAAAGAAATAAACAAGCATAAGTACATCTCGTACTTAACAAGTGTAACATGGGGTTCATGAGGCTCAAATAAGGCTGACACTGGTTAAACTGCAGTAGCTTTTATTTGGCAACATTTTAACATTGAGGTGAACATATATGAAGGCTTAAAACCCAACCCACATGATCATAATAATTGAAACATAGCAATAAGGTAAACAACATGAGCAACATAAATAAACAACATATAACAACTAATCTGTGAGTTTTCCGGGCCGCTCGTATCCGTGAGCACGGCTGTTATAACAGTTTATTAAACTCTGCGCAGAGGTGTACACTTTACCCGATGAGTCGTGATATCCAGATGCCCGGGTTAATTACTCCCATAACACTTCCGAGGTGAGTGGGCAGGATACACGCAAAGCCTTTCAAAGGTTCGTCTAACAAGTTAGGGCCGCTAGCTCTTAAGGCAAGGGGATGTAGAGCCCTCCTTCCAGGTGGCACAATAACACGCAGCTATACTCACGTGGACAGAAGCCGCACTATACCCGACTCGGCAAGATCCAACGCGCCTATACAGGTGTCCACTAACAAGCTCGAAAAGGTCCTTATACTGAGCTAAGGTCAGAGCCATATAACCCTCATGGTTGCACTGTATGTCCCAGCTTTTGCTGACAGGGGGTCCTAATCCATGTTGCTAAAAAGATCAAATTTTATTCACCATTATTAGATCATGTTTGGTTTAAGGAAGCTCTAGCAAAATCTACCCATATGCATAGCATCCCAAGGTTATCAAGGTAACGGGTCAAAGGTCTAGGGTAAACTAGATAGGAGATCAAAATTAGACACATGCATATGAATTTAGATGTTCATGGTGAATAGGTCAACAAGGATGATCCCATGCTATACTTGCCTGATTCAGAGTACTCTGGTTGCTCCTGATTGTTGAAGTAGAACTCCTGGTCACCAGCGTAATTCTCACCGTCTGAACTCGATTATCACATCAACACACAATCATCGGGACACAATCATGCAAAGCAAACAAGCTATAATTAGAACATTACACCAATCAGCAAGAAAATAAATATAAAAGGTTTGAAAACAGAAAGTACGATCTACCGCGATCACATAAACGCGAGAATCACGAAAAACGGAATTATAACGTGAAAGCTAGGAGCTAAACAAGTTACAAAACCTTAATTAGTAGATTAAACTTAACTCCAATTTTAGTTTCTGAAAACAGTAGATATCCTTGTACAGATAGATAGAGCTTTTCAAAACGAATCTAACGCAACTTGAACGGACTAAATCGGACTAAGAACGTAGAAGTTATAAGCATTTGAAAACAGTGGCAAAACTGTAAATAAACTGAAATGAATTTGAATTTAAATTGATTCAAAACGAATTTCAGATCTGGCTGGACTGCGCCTCAATTTGGATGAAACGCAGGGGCTTAGAAGCAAGTTTTCGCAGACTCAGAGCACAGTGCACAAAAGGACCGCGGGTTGATGCATAAAAAGGTGTAAGGTTTTTTTTAAAACAGGCAACGAAGGGGTATCGAGCTCTGGTGTGCGTCGGATCTGAGATGGACGCTCGGGATTAGATCAGGGAGGGCCGGCGGCGCTTTTCGCCGGAGAGAAAGAAGGACGCGGCGACTCCACGGCCGGAAGGCGGCGGCGCGGCTCGGGATTCCGCTACAGAGCGGTAGAGACCTCGGGAAAAGATCCAATCGAAAGAGGAGCTCAAGGCGAACTCACCAGAGGGGTTTATGGCGCGGAGAAGACTCGGGGACGGCGGATTGCTCGACTTGGCGGTGGCGGGCTCTGCAGAGCGACGGCGAGCGATTAGAGCACCAAGACGAGGGGGAAAAAGAGGGAAAACTTCTCGGTTAGCTTCGAAAGATCAAGGGGAAACTCGAGGTGCCACTTACAGGCTCGGAAACCCGATGAATCGCCGGGTTGATGGCGGCGGAGATCTTGCGGCGTGCGGAGCTCTCGGTTGCGGCGTTTTGGGGCACGAGAGCAGGAGCTTGATGCGTGGGGAGAGGCGGCGGCTCTCTCGGGGATCTTATAAGGGGATCGGCCTCGGTCGATTTGGCAAGCGAGGACGCGTAGCGAGGATGGATTCGATCTCGGCCATGGAGAGCCGAGCAGGATACGAGAGGGAGAAGGAGCGAGGGACGCTGACAGGGGGGTCGAGCTGTCAGCGAGTGCGCGGGCGGGGAGCGGCGACGCTCGGGCGAGACGGAAGCGGCGACGCGCACGCGAGGCTGGACCCCGGGCGAGAGACGGAGACGGGTGATGCGCACGCGAGGCTGGACCCTCGGGCGAGACGGAGACGGCGATGCTCACGCGATGGAGGACCCTCGGGCGAGACGGAGACGGCGATGCTCACGCGAGGCTGGACCTCGGGCGAGACGGAGACTGCGATGCTCACGCGAGGCTGGACCCTCGGGCGAGTCGGAGACTGCTACGCGCACGCGAGTGCAGAGCGAGGCTGGACCCTCGGCTCAGCGAGCGGGCTGCGGCGCGCTGCGCAGGGCTGCTGGGCCGGGCGGCGGCCCACGCGAGCGACGGAGAGAGGGGAGGGAGCGGCCAGCAAGAGGGAGGAGCGGGCCGGCCAGTTGCTCGGGACAGAGGGAGGGACAAGAAGGGAGAGGCGGGGCCAGCTGGAAGAGAGGCCAGAGGGAGAGAAGGAAAAGGGTTTTCCAATTTCGATTTGATTTTTCAAATGCATTTTCAAATCCTTTTTGAATTCAAACAACTTTTGAACTAAAACACACATCCCAAAAAATAAGATATGCACCAGCATGTATGCATCAGCATGCTCTTTGGCCTAGGATTAATTTTAGCTTTTGCAAATAATTATTAACTAAGTTTTATGCAACACACAAAAATGCATAATTAAATCATATTGCCTATTTTTAAATGATGCAAATTTTGGGATGTTACAATTCTACCCCCCTTAAAGAATCTCGTCCTCGAGATTCCAACGATGCTTACTCAAACAACTGTGGGTATGACTTTCTCAAATCCTCTTCTCTTCCCAAGTGCCTCTGCTTCTGAATACCGATTCCACTGAACCTTACACATCTTTATTATTCTGCTCCGGTAACTCTTTCAGCGGTCTCTAGAATTCTTGTTGGGTACTCATCATAAGTCAAATCTTCCTTAACTGTGAGCTCTTCCAACGGTATCTGCTCTTCAGGCACTCGTAGACACTTCTTCAACTGAGAAACATGAAACACATCATGCACTCCTGACAAGCTTTCAGGCAACTCTAACTGATACGCCACTTCGCCACGTCTTTCAAGAATTTTGAACGGTCCAATATACCTTGGTGCTAACTTTCCTTTCTTATTGAACCTTTCACACCTCTCATCGGTGACACCTTCAGGTAGACATAATCACCTATTGCAAAAGATAGATCTCGACGACGGTTGTTGCATAACTCTTTTGCCGAGACTGAGCGGCTCTCAGGTTATCTCTGATATATCCTGACATGCTCGGCATTCCTCAACACTCAGGTCCAAACACTTGACTTTCACCAGTCTGATCCCAGAACAAAGGGTGTTCTACACGATCTTCCATACAAAGCTTCAAACGGTGCCATCTTAGACTCTCCTGATAGCTATTGTTGTATGAGAACTCTGCATAACACAAATTCTTGTCCCAACTGGTGCCATTTGCAATGCACAAGCTTTCAACATGTCTTCCAGAATCTGATTGGTTCTTTCCGTCTGTCCATCAGTCTGTGGATGATAAGCAGTACTGAAGTTCAACCTTGTGCCTAATGATCGATGTATCATTTGCCAAAAGTGAGAGGGAACTGAGTACCACGATCTGACACAATCTTTCGGGGCACCCATGCAAACATACTATCCGTTCCATGTACAATTCCGCCAATCAGCTCCCGTATAGGTAGTTTGACCGGTATAAAGGAGCAACTTTGGTCAATCGATCAAACTATTACCCATATGGAGTCGTACCCTCTCTGCGTACGAGGCAAACCAACTATAAAGTCCATACCGACTTCCTCCCACTTCCATTCAGGTATCTTCATCGGTTGTAACAAACCAGCGGGTCTTTGATGTTCTGCCTTCACCCTCTGACATGTATCACACAAAGCGCGTACTCGGCTACAACTCGCTTCAGTCCATCCCACCAATACTTTTTCTTCAGGTCAAGGTACATCTTAGTGCTTCCAGGATGAATGGAATAAGCTGACTCATGTACTTCTCGCAGTATAGACTCACGTATCTCCTTGATTGCAGGTACACATAATCTATTTCCATGCCATAATGTGCCATCATCATCTAACCGGAAAACCTGACGCTTTGCCAAGAACAATATTATCGGCTATCTGCTTCAACTTCTCATGACATCTGACCCTTTCGTATCTCTTGCATCAATACCGGTTTCAAGTTCTAACTCTATTCTGTTGATCACAATTCCCAAATTTAGATGTGCAAATTCAGCACACAACTCATCTGGCATAGAAGCAATTCTGACCTCATTGGCATGGCTCTTTCTGCTCAAGGCATCTGCTACAAAATTAGCCTTCCCGGGATGGTAGTGTATTTCCAAATCATAATCCTTAATCAATTCCAACCATCTGCGTTGTCTCAAATTCAGATCAGACTGAGTGAAAATGTACTTCAAGCTCTTATGATCGGTATAGATGTCCGTCTTGTGACCCACTAGATAGTGTCTCCAAATCTTCAATGCATGGACAACAGCTGCTAATTCTAAATCATGAGTGGGATAGTTCAGCTCATGCTTTCTCAACTGCCTCGATGCATATGCTACCACTCTGCCTTCTTGCATAAGAACACAACCCAAACCTTGACGAGATGCATCACAATAAATAGAGAAATCCTTACTCAGATCTGGCAGAATTAACACTGGAGCTGTAGTCAGACGTTTCTTCAACTCCTCGAAATTAGCTTGACACTTATCAGACCAAACAAACTTAGCATTCTTCTCTAGCAGAGCTGTCATTGGCTTAGCAAGTTTGGAGAATCCTTCAATGAACCTTCTATAGTAACCAGCCAATCCAAGGAAACTACGAATCTCAGTCACATCTGTGGTGGTTTCAATTCAACACATCTTCAACCTTGTGGATCTACTGAAATGCCTCCATTAGAGATAACATGTCCAAGGAAAGAAACTTCCTTTAACCAAAACTCACACTTGCTGCGCTTGGCATACAACTTGTGCTCTCTGAGTTTTGTAGTACTAACCTCAGATGTTCAGCATGATCTTCCTTGTTCTTAGAGTATACCAGAATATCATCAATAAACACAACTACGAAACTTGTCGAGATATTCCATGAACACCTTGTTCATCAAATACATAAAGTAGGCAGGTGCATTGGTCAATCCAAATGACATGACTGTATACTCATACAACCCATACCTGGTAGTGAAAGCGGTCTTTGGAATATCAGATGCTCGAATCTTCAACTGATGGTAACCAGAACGCAGATCAATCTTAGAGAACACACATGCACCTTTCAGCTGATCAAACAGATCTGTCCAGAGCTCAAAACTGCGCAGAAACTCTAACTTGAAACAGCCATATCTCACAAACCATATCAGCTATTGAAGTGATTCAGAGGCATTGGTTGATATAGGAGTCTATTTTTCCATCATAAAATTTTCAGCCATGTTTGCACGATCAGAACTTGAGATATAACCAAAAGATCACGGGTTGCTTCCAGAAAACAGCATAGGACAAGATGTAACTAACCCTTTTATTATTCATAAACGTTATGTCTAACTATGAGATTTGTAGACAAGCCCACAATATCTCAACACTCATTACAAAGAACCAAATCACACATAAACATAATAATCCAACTCACACATAAAGAAGCACACTAGCACAAAGGTTAACTAGACTCGACAAACGTCTACTAATATCGTCTTATTACATCGAAGGTGGACCTATGCCTATTGTAGAGCGGTTCACGGAGCCTCTTGTACATAGGGGGTTGGTTGAGGAGTTCCAAGAGCCCATCAATAGTGCTATAAATCTTTTGAGATCTTTTCCCTGGATATCACCTGCCTTTCCAAGTCCGCGTTAGACCTTTCCCTGTCAAGGAGAAAATCTCGTGTGGCCTTCTCGGTGGTGTTGCATTGGGGTCTTCTACCATGGCCTCCTTATTTCACTGTTCCAATAGGGCAGATAGCGGTATGCATCACCCTCATGTCTCAATACGACGACCCCGGAATGCTTTGTAGGCTTCAACTGGCCACGGCTTCCAAGGCTGACGCTAGAGTGGACCGACGAGCCCTGTGGCCGATCACCATCTCATGCAGGTATAGGCAACTCTCTGGTTCTCGGACGGCGACAGTCACTCCTGCCTTCAGTAGGCCTTCCATGGGGTATGTACTCCACATGGTGTACATGAGTTTACCTTCATTCGCGTGGAGGTTCTTAGATGGTGTGTAGTATACGATGAGTTCTTGTCGGGGTAGAGGCATCAAAAAGTTCCATCAGCCTGTGATGTGTGGGGCTCTGGGCAGCTGTAGGCGCTCCGACGAAATACCCGGAGTCCCCGTCCCATCCCACCGGGGAGCTCTTCATCGTCTTCAACCTCCAGCACTTCTGGGGGCAATGGCGAGGGAGGTACTGGAGCTTGTGCTGGTGGTGTGCCGGCGCTGTGGTTCCACTTCTTGAGGTGTTGTTCTTGCAGTACTGGCTCTTGCGGTGCTACCTCCTGCTGTTCTGGCTCCTGGGGTGCTTGCGGTGCTTGCGGAACGGGGTTTGCCTGCCCTCCTGCGTCCACTGACGGTCCTGCGGGTGATACGACGAGCCATCTATGGAATAGACCAAGAGATAGATACAATAGAATCAAATATTTGTGTAATAGAGTAAGTAAAGAGAAGCATATAGTTTTGATAAATTAACAAGGCTAAGATAAATAGCAAGAATTGAGAAGCAAAGACCACTAAAACGACCATAACTAACTAGGCTTGCGTCCTACAGTCAACATAGCTCCGATACCAATTTGTCACACCCAATTTTAAGAACAAAATTGAATGCAATAACTCATGTGTGCCCAGAGATCAATCACACACATAAGCCACAAATTAAGAAGTACCATTACGTATGTTTATTACATAACGAATATTAATCAAGACTTTACATAGCAGCGGATAAATAAAGTATCTCTCGCGGTAGCTCCATCACAGGGAAGATGACTGGTTGACAGCAAGACTAGAACTCTTCAGGGAAGTCGTCGTTACCATAGCAATCTGTTACCCATCCGGGATTTTTATCCAAGTAGAAAGAAAATAAACAAGCATAAGTACATCTCGTACTTAACAAGTGTAACATGGGGTTCATGAGGCTCAAATAAGGCTGACACTGGTTAAACTGCAGTAGCTTATTTGGCAACATTTTAACATTGAGGTGAACATATATGAAGGCTTAAAACCCAACCCACATGATCATAATAATTGAAACATAGCAATAAGGTAAACAACATGAGCAACATAAATAAACAACATATAACAACTAATCTGTGAGTTTTTCCGGGCCGCTCGTATCCGTGAGCACGGCTGTTATAACAGTTTATTAAACTCTGCGCAGAGGTGTAACTTTACCCGATGAGTCGTGATATCAGATGCCCGGGTTAATTACTCCCATAACACTTCCGAGGTGAGTGGGCAGGATACAGCAAAGCCTTTCAAAGGTTCGTCTAACAAGTTAGGGCCGCTAGCTCTTAAGGCAAGGGGATGTAGAGCCCTCCTTCCAGGTGGCACAATAACACGCAGCCTATACTCACGTGGACAGAAGCCGCAATACCCGACTCGGCAAGATCCAACGCGCCTATACAGGTGTCCACTAACAAGCTCGAAAAGGTCCCTATACTGAGCTAAGGTCAGAGCCATATAACCCTCATGGTTGCACTGTATGTCCCAGCTTTTGCTGACAGGGGGTCCTAATCCATGTTGCTAAAAAGATCAAATTTTATTCACCATTATTAGATCATGTTTGGTTTAAGGGAAGCTCTAGCAAAACTCTACCCATATGCATAGCATCCCAAGGTTATCAAGGTAACGGGTCAAAGGTCTAGGGTAAACTAGATAGGAGATCAAAATTAGACACATGCATATGAATTTAGATGTTTCATGGTGAATAGGTCAACAAGGATGATCCCATGCTATACTTGCCTGATTCAGAGTACTCTGGTTGCTCCTGATTGTTGAAGTAGAACTCCTGGTCACCAGCGTAATTCTCACCGTCTGAACTCGATTATCACATCAACACACAATCATCGGGACACAATCATGCAAAGCAAACAAGCTATAATTAGAAATTACACCAATCAGCAAGAAAATAAATATAAAAGGTTTGAAAACAGAAAGTACGATCTACCGCGATCACATAACGCGAGAATCACGAAAAACGGAATTATAACGTGAAAGCTAGGAGCTAAACAAGTTACAAAACCTTAATTAGTAGATTAAACTTAACTCCAATTTTAGTTTCTGAAAACAGTAGATATCCTTGTACAGATAGATAGAGCTTTTCAAAACGAATCTAACGCAACTTGAACGGACTAAATCGGACTAAGAACGTAGAAGTTATAAGCATTTGAAAACAGTGGCAAAAACTGAAATAAACTGAAATTGAATTTGAATTTAAATTGATTCAAAACGAATTTCAGATCTGGCTGGACTGCGCCTCAATTGGATGAAACGCAGGGGCTTAGAAGCAAGTTTTCGCAGACTCAGAGCACAGTGCCCAAAAGGACCGCGGGTTTGATGCATAAAAAGGTGTAAGGTTTTTTTTGTAAAACAGGCAACGAAGGGGTATCGAGCTCTGGTGTGCGTCGGATCTGAGATGGACGCTCGGGATTAGATCAGGGAGGGCCGGCGGCGCTTTTCGCCGGAGAGAAAGAAGGACGCGGCGACTCCACGGCCGGAAGGCGGCGGCGCGGCTTGGGATTCCGCTACAGAGCGGTAGAGACCTCGGGAAAAGATCCAATCGAAAGAGGAGCTCAGGCGAACTCACCAGAGGGGTTTATGGCGCCGGAGAAGACTCGGGGACGGGGGATTGCTCGACTTGGCGGGTGGCGGGCTCTGCAGAGCAACGGCGAGCGATTAGAGCACCAAGACGAGGGGGAAAAGAGGGAAAACTTCTCGGTTAGCTTCGAAAGATCAAGGGGAAACTCGAGGTGCCACTTACAGGCTCGGGAAACCGATGAATCGCCGGGTTGATGGCGGCGGAGATCTTGCGGCGTGCGGAGCTCTCGGTTGCGGCGTTTTGGGGCACGAGAGCAGGAGCTTGATGCGTGGGGAGAGGCGGCGGGCTCTCGGGATCTTATAAGGGGATCGGCTCGGTCGATTTGGCAAGCGAGGACGCGTAGCGAGGATGGATTCGATCTCGGCCATGGAGCCCGAGCCGGAGCGGATACGAGAGGGAGAGGAGGAGCGATGGGACGCTGACAGGGGGGTCGAGCTGTCAGCGAGTGCGGGCGCGGGAGCGGCGACGCTCGGGCGAGACGGAAGCGGCGACGCGCACGCGAGGCTGGACCCTCGGGCGAGACGGAGACGGTGATGCGCACGCGAGGCTGGACCCTCGGGCGAGACGGAGACGGCGATGCTCACGCGAGGCTGGACCCTCGGGCGAGACGGAAAGGCGATGCTCACGCGAGGCTGGACCCTCGGGCGAGACGGAGACGGCGATGCTCACGCGAGGCTGGACCTCGGGCGAGTCGGAGGACTGCTACGCGCACGCGAGTGCAGCGCCGAGGCTGGACCTCGGCTCAGCGCGGGGCTGCGGCGCTGCGCAGGCTGCTGGGCCGGGCGGCGGCCCACGCGAGCGAACAGAGAGAGGGGAGGGAAGCAGGCCAGCAAGAGGGAGGGAGCGGGCCGGCCAAGCTGGCTCGGGCCAGAAGGGAGAAAGGAGGAGGGAGAGAAGGAAAAGGTTTTCCAATTTCCGATTTGATTTTTCAAATGCATTTTCAAATCCTTTTGAATTCAAACAACTTTTGAACTAAAACCACACATCCCAAAAATAAGATATGCACCAGCATGTATGCATCAGCATGCTCTTTGGCCTAGGATTAATTTAGCTTTTGCAAATAATTTATTAACTAAGTTTTATGCAACACACAAAATGCATAATTAAATCATATTGCCTATTTTTAAATTGATGCAAATTTTGGATGTTACACTAGCGGCCCTAACTTGTTAGACGAACCTTGAAAGGCTTCGCAGTGTATCCTGCCCGCTCACCTCGGAAGTGTTATGGGAGTAATTAACCCGGGCATCTGGATATCTCGACTCATCGGGTAAAGTGTACAACCTCTGCAGAGTGTAAAAACTGATATATCAGTCGTGCTCACGGTACGAGCGGCCTAGAATTCTATGGTATAGTTGTTGCTATAAATAATGGTAATGATGACGATGATATAATTATTCAATGGATACATGTTTACTTGATCATATGTTTAACTTGGGATGGTTATACTTTGATGCTACTTAATGCTAAAATTATGCCAACTAAAAGCTAATGCAGTTAAACCAGTGTCAGCCTTTTTGAGCCTCATGAACCCCATGTTATATTTGTCAAGTACGAGATGTACTTATGCTTGCTTTACTTTTCAAAACTTTGGAAAAATCCCGGATGGGTACCAGACTGCAAGAGTTGGAGAAGTTAGGCTTATGATCAACCAGTCAGTTGTCCCTGTGAAGTTGGTGTCTCCATCTGAAGATCGGAGTGTCTTCCCGTTATCTGCTCTTTAAGGTTATGTTCTCTGTGTTTTATACGTTATATAAGAGCATTGTCTTCCGATAATTACCCTTTTATGTAGCTGTATGTGAGATTTGACTTCCTGGGCTCACATATGGTATATACCTGTAAGTGCATCTAGCCCTTAGTGGGTTTTGGGAATGATTGAGTGACAACATAATTAAAGGTCTAACAAGTTTGCTAAGTGTATCAAAGGTTCACTAGAAAAAGCAAACTTGATGGTATTCCACATAGTGTTGACATGAAGGCCAAAATTGTGTATTGTTGTATTGGAAGATCATAGAAACAATCTTGTTCAAGCAAAAGACAAACAATGCAAATAGAGTTGATGATATGGCTTCTATGTTGTGGGATATCATGGCATCATGAGAAAGCAAGCATATTTGGCAAATGACAAGTGAGACATGGATTGATGATTTTGGAATGGTCTCAACAATGGATTGCTTTTCATGAACAAGAAGAGTTTGATAGTGAACTAGCTTTGATCAAGGTTGAAGAATGAATCAAGAATGCATAAGTGAGTGAATGCCAAGCAAAGGTCAAATGACAAGGACTTAACTCATATTGGGTCATATGTCATCTCTACATTGGTTTGCTTGTATGGATAAAGATTGGAGAATCACTTTGCATTGATTTGATCAAGCTAGAAGTATGAAGATGGAAATTGAAGTGTGTTGAGTGTCAAGCCAAAATGGGAGGATTTAAGGAACCGTGAATTTGCTTGACCATATTAATGATGATCCATATATGTCTCTATGTGAAGCTTGTTGATCTCAACATTCATATTTATAAGATGTTCAAGAAAGGATCACAATATTGAAGAAATGGTTTTCAATGGATGCTTAATATGATATGACTTGAGTATGGCTTGATAGGGTGAGAAATAGCAAGGAAAGGGCTTCGAGGTACTAAGCGAAGGTGAAGGTCAAGGAGACGAGGTACTATGGCTAGGGTGAAGAAGAGAGTACTTGCATTGAGTCAAGGTACTAATCAAGCTACGAGGAGTCATATTGTGTTGAGGATCAAATCATTAGTGGAAGTGACTTGAAGCCATGAAGTTGAACTCATATATAGTGAAATGGTTCAAGTCACATGCTCAAGGGATGTTTGCTCAAAGAGATGGGATAGTCACAATTGGTTGCAACCCCTATGAAGTGACACTAGAAGAAGAAATGACAAATACATATAAAGAATAGAAGACTCAAGTGATAATCGTTTATATTCTTTTATTCTTGAGTTTAGGAAAAGCCGGACTATCAAGGGGGATTCTAGAACAGTTTGTCAAACTGTGGAACCAATTGCTCAAAATCCCAAAATAACATCCTATACCCAGCCAAACCAGCCAGCCGAATTTCATATTCATCAGAGTTGTTTGGCCAGGCGGCAGTGCCGCCCATTAAGGGTGGCAGTGCCGCCCTTCAAATCTGAGTCTGATTCAGTCGTATAAATACAATACAGAAACGTTGCAACAGTGTATTCTTTCTCCTCCCGACATTCAGACCGTTGCAGCAGCTCTCAAACACAGTTCTCTCCCCCCCATTGTTGCTCCTTCACCTCCTCATGAGATCTAGTGATTCCACCATTGAAACTTGAGAGAAGGCAGCAAAACACTCGTGGGGAGCTGATCTATGATTCCCATAGTTGAGAGCAGTTGGTTCTCGTTTGGCCGGTGGTTCTAGGGTTCTTTACTCTGGAGCTTGCTCCTAGCGGCTAGGCGTCGCCCTTGAGCTTGCCAACTTGTGTGGCAGCCTAGGGAGGTTTGTAACCACTCATTGCAGCTAAGAAATCACCCCTCACTTCAAGAGTTCATTCTCTTGATTTGAGATTGAGGGAAAGAGCAAGCCTATGTGGCTGGCTCTCCTTGTGTGGATACCTCAACAACGTGGAGTAAGCAAGCCTTGGTGGCTAGCTGAACCACGGGATAAATTTTGTGTCTTGTGTGTTGTTTATATTCTTGCAAACCATATTCATGCATAGACATTGTTAGAGTTGTTGAGGTTGATCTCCACTTGTGATTACATTTCTGTGGTATACAGTCTTCGAGTGTATCTTATCTTCTGCTGCAGGTTTAAGCTGCTTAGAGTATCTAGTTTCTACCTGCAAAGTTTCGTTTCTGTTCTCTTATATTTGAAGAGCGGCAGTGCCGCCCTGGTAGCCCTCTAATATTATTGAGTATCAAGCTGAAATTTTGCAGGGTTGTCACTAGATATCTTTGGTACTTAGTCTACCAGTTTGGACAGATGTGGACTTACGGTCACAGGGAGTCAGTGCGGCACTCGAAGGGAGAGCAGTGACGCTTTCAGTTTATAACCTTTTGTTTGAGCTGAATTTTTGTAGGCCTATTCAACCACCCCCCTCTAGTCCTCCTAGGCACATCAAGGTTCTTTCAATACCTGGTTTTGTTTTTAAAACACCGGGTGTGACAAATTATTAGTATCATCAACAATATTCTTCTTTCCCAAAGCTATAACATGTTTGATTTTGCAATAACATCAGTCTTCAGTGTAAAATCACAAACCAGATGTGGATTCCTGATAGCAGCCGAAACATTTTAGGTGATGGCCGGTTATGTGTGATATTTATTTTCCTCACTATAGAATACTCAAATTTGAGTTCACAAAATGTCAGCCATGAAAAATATGCTCAAGCTACTTTCTAGTAGTTTTGTAGTACTATAGAACAAAGATGCATGCACTATATACGACTGAATTTTGAAGTGCTCTGTTACTATTAATGTTTGTTGTTGATGAAAACCAAACAAATAAAACATTCATTTACATAATTGCAATCACCAACAAATTAAATTGCAGCTATTGGCACTGCAATTGTAGTTCTGAGCATGTGCAATTCATATTTATTAGTCGTATGACCCCCATTTGCTATTCTTGTTGCAATATTGACTCTATTTCTCTTTTATGCAGCGCACATTCTAAGGGTAGGTGAAGACCAAGTTGTCCAGTGCATCAACGGATTCATAGGTATAGATGTCACACCACCTTGTGGCCTCTCTGGTAAACTATGCATCGCTAAGCTCCTTATCCCAGCTTGTCTTTAGTAATTTATTGTGATTTGTGCTAACACCATTTACTTTGTTTATTTTGATTTATGCAGTCCACATTAATTTTTTGTTCTGTCCTTTCAGGCAAAAATGTTTTGGGCATTTGTGCTAATACACCTTTTCCTTTTTTGTTGTGATTTGTGCAAACACACACCAAATTTCTGTCTTGTCCTTTCATAGAAAAAATTGTTTTGTGTGATTTGTGCTAGCACACCCTTTTTCTCTATTTTATTATGATTGTGGTCAGTACACACCAAATTTTTATCCTCGTCCTTTCATAGAAAACACGGTTTCCTATGATTTGTGCTAACACACCCTTTTTCTCTATTTTATTATGATTTGTGCCAGCACACACCAAATTTGTATCCTTGTCCTTTCAGAAAAATAATTCTTGTAATTTGTGCTAACACATCTTTTTTCTTTGTTTATTGTGATTTGTACCAGCATAATCCACATTCTACACACTCCTTGCTTGTATCTTGTTTATTACTGATAAAGAAGTCATCCTTATTGCTTTCCATGTGTTGTGCGTTCGTTTTATTTCCCATGATATTTTGTGTTTTTCCATAGTATTTTTTCAGACATAGAATTCTGATAGTCCTCAAATGACTTTTTTCTGCTACTAATGCATATTTTCTCTGCCACAAAGCACTGGTTTTTGTCAATTTTGTGCTTTCTAATATGGTTACTAATAACTTTAATTTGACTACTTGCAGAGGTTTTTTCAAGCTCGATTTATTCTTGTCTGAAGAATATCCAAGGCTCCACAAAGGTATTTGTTCTTACTCTATCTTGATTAGGATTTCAGTGCAATACTTCTATGGTTTTTAAATTGCTAATAGTACTAAATAGGTCTGCTACGGATATTTGTCAAGTTAAATGTAAGCTGACTTGTAGAGTGAATCCAGAATGGTTACATATGTATTTTTGCTCAAATTCATTGCTATACTTTAATGAATTATTGTTCAAATAGGTCTTGTTATGTGTTCCTCTTATGATGATTTTGAGTGCCAAGTAAAATGAGGGTCTTAGGCTGTCTAGAACTCATATTGCTTGTCTATAAGTGTGGATATTTTGAGATTGGTCTGGTTGTTTTTCTTTGTCGTGCTAAGAAAATAGTGAATTATGATAAGGCCTGATGGTTGTACAAGTGCAGATTGCACTTCATTAGTTATTTCATGTGTCACATATATGTCAACCCCCTCTCTTTCCTAGTTTCTCTTCTCTGCATTGTATTATGTTTTAGAAAGATGGTCAAAAAAAGAAATTATCTGCATTTTACTGTTGAACCATTCAAAATTCAACCGACCACATCGAGGTTTATGTAGAACTCTCCTTGGGTTTCTTCCATTCTGTGCCTTTTTGTTTTATCTACCATAGTCTCATAGTCATAATTATGGTGTGGTTAACATAATGAATTGACAATGGCAGTGACATTTGTCAAGTGCATATATGAGACGAAAAGTTCATAACTGCTGGATTGTTCTCTTTTATGCTCTCATATCCTTTTTTAAACTATCACAATTATCTTCATGAATCATTATGTGTGGCACAATTTCTGTTTAGGTTCACAGCTGGTTCTGGGTATTGTTCGTTTTCAACACCTGTAGATTAGATCAGAGTGTATGTTTGTTCAATCCAATCTGAACATGTATTTGCTATTGCTATGGTTTTCATGCTTTTAGCCACTCCTGTTGTCTGAACATGTTAGGATTTGAGTGGACTGATTACTGACCAAATAGAGAAGTGTGTTTCTGTTGTTTCTAAAGATTAATGCACATATTTTATACTCAATTGCAGATTTTGTTAATTATAATTCTATAGACGTAATGTGCAATTTTTGGTACCAAGAATAAAATACCCATTTGTCTTTGTTATTTCATAGAAAAAATGTAATGTGTTATTATGATTTATGCTAATATAGACATTATTTTTGCACACTTCATATTCCCTAGTCGCCTGAAATCAACCTTATCTTCAGGCGACGTCTCCTCCGTCAGATGGTCCCGAAAATTTGTGTGTCTAGTTTGCTTCCTATCGGGTCTGATGTTTCTTATTGGATTTGGACACCGGAGACTGCACCCACTAACATCCCCGGGTAACCCAATCTGGACACTGTTTGTATTCCTCGATCCGGGAGCACGGAGGGAAAGGAAGCAGTGTTCCTAAGCTCATGGTGCGGGGAGGAGGAGGCGATTCTTTGTCACACCCGGTTTTAAAATAAAACCAAGTATACACCATATGTGAGTCCAGGAAGTCAAATCTCACATACAACTACAAATAAGGGTAATATCGAAAGACAACGCTCATATATAACGTATAAACACAAAGAACATAACCTTACGGAGCAGACAGCGGGAAGACACTCCGATCTTCAGATGGAGACACCAACTTCACAGGGAACAACTGACTGTTGATCACAAGCCCAACTTCTCCAACTTCTAGCAAACTGGTACCCATCCGAGATTTTTCCAAAGTATTGAAAAGTAAAACAAGCATAAGTACATCTCGTACTTAACAAATATAACATGGGGTTCATGAGGCTCAAAAGGCTAACACTGGTTTAACTGCATTCAGCTTTTAATTGGCAGAATTTTAGCATTAAGTAGCATCAAAGTATAACCATCCCAATTTAAACATATGATCAAGTAAACATGTATCCATTAACATGTATCCATTGAATAAATATCATCATCATTATTACCATTATTTATAGCAACAACTATACCATAAGAATTCCAGGTCGCTCGTACCGTGAGCACGGCTGATATATCAGTTTTTACACTCTGCAGAGGTTGTACACTTTACCCGATGAGTAGTGATACCCATATGTCGGGATTTGCAAGGCCCACGTTAAACTTCCAAGGTGCACGGCAGGGTTCACTGCGCAGCCTTTCAAAGGTTCGTCTAACAAGTTAGGGCCGCTAGGTCTTAAGGCAAGGGGAAAGGGTCTCTCAACCTTGCGGCAACGCAGGCAAGGGGAGAGAAGCTGCCCTAAATCCAGCTCGGCAAGACCTAACGCGCCTTTACACGTGACCACTAACAAGCTAGAAAAGGTCCTCATACTGAGCTAAGGTCAGAGCCATATAACTCCCATGGTTGCACTGTATGTCCCGGGTGATCCCTTATAGTAGTTCCTAAACCATGTTGCTATAAAAGCCAAATTTTAACATGTCACATATAACATTAAAACAAATTTACATGATCATAGTTTAAGTTGAGCACTAGCATCAAGCTATCCAATGCATACCCATGGTTATCAAGGCATAAGATCAAACATCTAGGATAAGTCTATATAGGCATCAAGGTAGACACATGCAATATGAATTAAGTGATATAAGGTGAATAGGTAACCAGGATTGTTGGGGCGGCGCCCAGACCGCAGGCGCCTCCGACCCGCGTTTTACCAAAAGATGATGATGCTTTCGTGCGAAAGGGAGCATTCGCGCGGAAGCACCCGTTTCGGTCCGCGGACCAAGGGGAGGCGGAGCTTTCGTGCGAAAGGAAGCATTCGCGCGGAAGCAGGCATTCGCCTCCGGTCCGCATGACCGGAGTAGGGAGACGAGCTTTCACGCGAAATGCAGCATTCGCGCGGAAGCAAGCATTTCGGCTCGCGCACCAAGGGAAGGCGGAGTTTTCGTACGAAAGGATGCATGACCGGAGTAGGAAGGCGGAGCTTTCGTGCGAAAGGGAGATTTCGCGCGGAAGCACGCGTTTCGGCTTGCGGACCAAGGGAAGGCGGAGCTTTCGTGCGAAAGGAAGCATTCGCGCGGAAGCAGGCATCCGTCTCCGGTCCGCATGGCCGGAGTAGGATGGAGTTTTCGTGCGAAAGGAAGCATTCGCGCGGAAGCAGGCATCCGTCTCCGGTCCGCATGGCCGGAGTAGGATGGAGTTTTCGTGCGAAAGGAAGCATTCGCGCGAAAGGAGCCCAGTGTTTCCGGCGAAGCTTTCGTCATTCATGACTTCGGTTTTTCTTAAGGTTTTCGCAGGGTGACGGAAGCCTAGGTCAAAGGGAGCGGGCCCACCGGCCAGGAAAAGGAGCCGGGGGACGCTGGGCCCACAGAGGGCGAAGTTACAATGATGCCCCTCGCGCCGGAAAGGGCGGCGTACAACATGGAGTAGTTGGGCAGGGCATCATTGTAATGTAGCAGAGTGGTTGGAAGGCATTCTTGTACTTTCAAATTGATCTGGATTAATATAAAAAGCTCCCAACCTCCAAGGGAGGGGGGGAGAACACTGTTCACTTCATCTGTTTTCCCGTTTTACCGTCCGGTTTCTGCTTTCGCTTTGGGCTTTCGTTCGTGCGACAACCCGCTGTTTCGGGATCTCGATCCCCGAAACAACAAGGATGGTCCCATGCTATACTTGCCTTAAACTCAAGATCCTTCTTCTGTTAACTCGTAGACTTCCAAAGGTTGACTCTTGATCACGATCTCTTGATCACGAACTCTTCCTCTTGATCACCAACGTAAACTCACAGACTGGACATACGATCATAGGACACCACACAAGCATCCAAAGGCAGTCATGCAAAGCAAACATAGACTATGATTAGAACAGTACACCAATCAATAAATAAAAAATAAATAAATAAAGAGTTTTTGAAAACTGATCTACGATTCGCTACGAACACACAGACGCAAAGATCACGCTAATCGGAGTTTAAGCGAAAAAGATATGAATTAAACAAGATTAAAGACACTACTTACTAGATTAGATTTAACTCAAATTTTAATTACAGAAAGCAGTACTGAAAGTTATATAATTTGAAACAACTTTTCGAAATGAATCTAACGCAAGATGAACGGACTAAAACGGAGTTAAAACAAAGAAGTTATAAGCTTTTGAATCTGGTGGTAGAACTGTAAATAAAACAGACCTGATTTTGTAAATTTAAATAAATAAATAAATCTGATTTTCGGCTGGACTGCGCCTCGTTTAGAGAAAAGGCAGGGCTTTGAAGAAAGTTTTCACAGGCTCATCGCACAGTGCAAGGTGGAGCGCGGGTTGAGGCTCAAGAAATTGTAAGGGCGTTTTTGCAAAGATGATCGGCGAAGGGGTATGGACGTGTTCTGGCCGTCAGATTTGGGATGGGTGAACGAGATTAGATGGCAGGGGTGAGGCGGCGCTGTTTTGCCGGAGTTGGGGAAAACACGGCGGCCCCAGGCGGCGCCATGGCTGGTAAGGCCCGAACCTTGCCGGAGTTCAAAGAAGATGGCGATTCCGGGAACCACAGGCAACATGGATGGCACAGGGAGATAGAGGGATGAACGGCAATTTCAATTGAGCTACTGGTTATGGCGGACGACGAACAGAGACAACACAGGCTTGGTTTTGGCGGCCGGCATGACCGGAGTTACCCCGGTGAGCTCGTCCGAGCGATTTAACGAAGAGAGAGAGCACGGAACGGTACCTACAGCTTCCTTACCTCCCAGAGAAACTCAACCGAGGTTCCCAACGACGGAGGGGTCACCGGAGTGGAGATCGAAGGTGGCGGCTGGTAGTTAGGGTTTCGCGGTGGCGGCTTGATTCGGCAGCTAGGGCAAGGCGGCGGCTTGCTAGGATCGGGATAGGAAAAGGCGGCGCGGATCTCGGGCTCCCCTTTTTATGAAGCACGAGGCAGGTCGGTGCCGAGGAGGATTCCATCGGCAGAGTCCGCAAAGGGCACGTCCAGAGGTGGAAGACGCCGCTGACGAGTGGGGTCCACTTGTCAGTGTAATAGGAGGTGGGACCCGGCCATCAGCCAGAGCGAGGATGGAGTGCGGTCGCTCCGAGCTGGGCTCTGCCCTTGCTTGGGCCGGACACACTGCTGGGCTGGCGCTGGGCCGGTGCGGGTGAAAAGAATGGGAAAAAGGTGAGGCTAGGGCAGGCCGGGCTGAAAGCCAAGGAGGAGAGGGGAGGAGAAGGAAGAAGCCTTTTCTTTTTTGATTTAGTTTTCTAAAAGGATTTTCAAACATTTCCAAAATAAATTTGAATTTCTTTTGAATCTTGATTTGAACCTTTGAGAGAAACAGAAAGTTTTAAAACTTTAACTTTTCCAAACTTTTTGAAAAACAAAAAGTCTTTATTTTCAAAACCTTTTCCATGAAATTCATTTTAAAATTGTTTTTGAACCAATTCGAACTCAAATTGAATTTTAGCCAAAACCAGACTTCACAAAAACTCAAATGCACCGGCATGGAATGCACAAGCATGTTGCTAAACCCTAGGATAAATTTTAATTTATAGAAAATTTTTATTTCCCTATATTTTATGAGCACAAAAATTCATAAATAAATCATTTTAACTCTAATTTCAGAAATGAAAATTCAGGGTGTGACATTCTTCTAGCGAACTCCGCTTCCTGCCCCGTCGAGGCGCGTCGGAGCCTCTCCCTCGCCGATTGTAGCCTCGCTCGTGTCCGCCATTGGTAGAGCTCAGGAGGTACGTTTGTACCTGGTGCCCGTTCTTCCCTTGATTTGAGGTCTGTTGTTTGAGGTCATTTCAGTTGTTGGTTCCAGCCCATAGAGGATGGAGTCGGCTTGCTTTTGCCTCACCTGGACTGGCATTGTCCTGCCGGAGCTGTTGGCTGGTTTGTGCAGGATCTCATGGTTTCTAGGTTGGATTTGTCGTGTGTGTCGTCGCTTCTTCACGGCCGCCGCCTGTGAGAAATTGCCTCACAAACAGTTGGATTTGTCGGCTCCGGGGACCTCGCTGTGGGGCGGAGGTCGGGCTGTATATCGCGGGATCCGGGAAGATTCAGTTGCGTCCTTAATGGACACAACGATTCCTTCGGCGTATCCCCATCGAAGCACAGCTTGAGACACTCCTCTAGCTGCCACTGCAACTAAGTTGGGCTGAGTTTAGATCTAATCCCAACGAACCTGCAGCCGGCTACAGTCAATCCTCATTGGTGATGGATTTCATGAAGGTTTTCGATAAGACTGCACGAGATGTAAGTTCTGGCCTTGTTTGTGGTTGTATGCTTTCGTTGGCATCATTAGATTCTGAGAGTGATGCTTATTGGATTCGATCCTTTGATCTTGATCTGTATGTTGCGCTTGTATTAATGCAGAAATAGGGAGGTCAATCTAAAGGTGCTCAAAATCCCGGAGATCGAGCAGAAGGTCGGATCTGTAACCTGCATGCCTTCAACTGCAAATTTGCAAGTTGACTAGGTGAATAAGTCTCTGAATTAGTGAATTGTGATATACTGATCCTGTCCATTGCTACCATATTTAGATGTAGTCTTTGATAATGATTCAGCCTGTAATTTTATATACTAGGATGGATAAGTTTCTTATTAAGAATGATGCTTCCAATACTACTGTTGAGACTAGAGAGAGTAGCTGAACTAAAAATAACACACATTGAGCTTAACATGAGTGAAATAGTTGCCGATTCACCGATCCAGCCATCCAGGACTTAGAAAGTCTATTGATGAGCTCCATCATGATAATTTGGTAATACCACAATAGCTCTAGTAAGATTTTACCCTTTTCTAACTAGCCCTCCCTTTGTCTGTTTCTCTGTCCTTTGCTGCTGGCTACTGCTCCAGGACTCCTCCACCAAGGGCAGAGACCTTTGTGTTTGTGAGTCCTCCTTGCGGGTGAACAACTCGTTCCTAGGAAGGAAGTGGGAACCTGTCTTGCTGGGGCTTCGGTACGACTGCATCCAATCCCAAGCACCCAACTATATAATTATTGAGTGTCTATTTTTAATTGATTACTGAATATTTGATCAAAGTAGCATGCTATTCTTATTCAAATGAGATCCTATAATAATGGCAAGGTAGCTGAAGATTAATACCTATGATATTTACGTATATACGAGCAGTGGGAAGAGGACCGGGAATCTAAGCTTCTTGGTGTGTGGTTCCAATTGCCAGTACATCTTTTCTATTATCTGTATTGCAAGCAACCATGCATATAGCTCCAGTTAAGTTTTAGAAAACATTGGTATGGATTCCAAGACAGATATTATATTAATTTTTCATCATATATACATCAACTAAAACCAAATAAAGTATGTGGTAATGTATGTATGTGATCTAATTATTAATACTTCACATCTAGAGTCTTGTCATATTCCTGCCCACATATGAATGCCAAAAGAAGCCTCTGCCTTGTCATATTTTGTGGTATTTTTTGTTTACTAAATGGAGAGCAAACAATGGTTTATATTCATGCCATCTTAGTGTGAAGGAAGTGATAACAACCTAGAATGTATGTATGTGCTCTAACAATGGTTTACTACCGCTATTACCTATTTGTTTCTTATGTTAGTACAGACTAGCATTGAATTGGAAGTGCAAGGCATCTGAGCTAGTGTGACTCTGCATCTTAACTCATTATAGTATATGTCTGCTCTACATCTGGACTAAATGTGTTTTGGTCATTTTTGTTAAATTTGCTTGTAAGTTTGATCCTCACACTGTTGTTTTTTACCACATTCTGTTAGAGCAAGGCCACTAATGCTTGGCTATAAGACTAATAGGTCAGCAAAATAATGGTCATTCCATACAACAATAGCTTACTAGTCTCTCTACAAGACTATTTTTATCTTTCCATTAACCCTAGAGGCCCACAAGATATTGAATGTGCTGCTATTTTGTGAATGTGAACAAAGCTATCAGGATACGAGTAGTTATCTGACTCTGAACAAAACTCTAAGTTGCAAGTTACTGAACAATTCTAAGTTGAAGTTACTGAACAAAACTATAAGTTGCAAGTTACTGAAACTCAGAATTCTAACCACTGTCATCTCAGCCATCTATGAGTTGATCTCACCTTTGAATAATATAGTAGTTGTATTGCTTTATAACTATTAACCTTTCGTGTTCATGAAAACTAATCAAATAAAAGGTTCAATTACATAATTGCAGCCATCAATAATATAAATTGCAAGTATGCAACTGCACGATTTTAGTTTTGAGTATATGCAATGTGCTGGGATTGGACCATTTTTCTTGTCATTTTGTCTTCTTTTTGTGGATTGATAGAATTTGAATGACTTTCCTTTTTGTGCTACTTGTTCATTTGCTCTTTAATCTGAGGAAATAAAAAACATGAATGGACTGTTTATATCCTTCTCAGCCTTCATGCAGTTAAATCTTTCTATTATAATCTGTTCTTACAGCTTGAGCAGCTTTATTTTTTCTGGTTCATAGGTTAGTAGTAATAATTGCAGTATGAACAAGTACTAATCGTTGTTTTGAATTGTGCAATTTTCATATTTGTGATTGTAATTTAGCATTTCCTTATGTACATGAGGTTTATGTATTGAAGTTGATTCTTCTTTTTTCATTTTAGTTTGATTGGTTCAGTTCAGAGTTCATAACAAGTTGGTTCAAGAACTAGTGTATACACACATGCAATAGAAATTATGAATTCCCCTAGTCTGATCCACAGCGATTTACCAAAGAGAGGACAATAGAGTCTAAAGTTTGACGAAGTAGAGTAGAGATGAATCCATCACAATGGAGAACAAAAAGAGAGATGGATACAAGATGTTTCCAGGTCAGTAATTTGTCTCTTGTGTGATCATCATCTCCTCCTCTCTTGTCTATCATCTTTTGTTTTTTTCTTCAAATTTTCACTGATTTTCACCCATGCATCCAATTTCTTTTTCTCAGATCCAAAAATCACTGGTGTGTCTTTCATGGTTGCTCAAGGGCGTAGTGGCAAACTTGTTATCAGCACCTGTTCGTGTGATATCTGGGCTGGTTACCGCATTCTAGCCCAAATGAGTACCTTTTAAGTTACCGGGTTATGGATATGTGCCTGTTAAGTTTTGGTGGGCCCGGTAAGAGTCTGTACCGGTTAGCGGGCTTATGTGTGGACTCATTAAAACTGACGGTATAACAGAGATAAACAGGACAGATCTGTATTGTTGGATGCTCATCTAATAGCCTACAACCGTCGCCTGAAAAGTTGTTAGATTTCAGGCATCTGGAATATAGCAACTCCCTATATAATTACGTTTATAGATCATATGTTTTTTATTGAACAATATGATTAATAAAATGAAATTTGAATTAAGATTACAACTTTTTAATTAATAGCTCTTATATTATTCTAATTTTTTTACTTTTCTTTTATTCTGTGTGTTTTATCATTAATGTCAAATTTCATATTGTCACTGCCATCATGTATATTTTATTAGCTTTCAAAAAAAATATCTTGTGTTGGCTCCTCGTCGTCAGATTCCTAGCGCCCGAGGTCCTAGACCTTCATTGTGCGGCTCTGACGGCTGCGGAGCGTCCATCATTGTTCCGCACAGAGCCGCAGGCATCATGTCAGCCGCCGGGCTGCCCTTCGTCGCTCCATGGAGACGCGCAGCGCAGGCCACCACGACGGTTGAGCTGGCGGCCGCCCTCTCCGATTTCTCAAGATATTCTTAGATCAAGAACTGTCTCTAACAAGGATTTCAAAGACAGATATCCTTATAGAAATTGATTTATGGAAGCGGGTGGTGTAATTTAATGAACGACGGAACCGACAACCAGAAGGTAGTAAATGAGTATATTTTTCTGGTCTAGCAGACAAAAAATTGTGTGCTAAACTACAATTATCTACACTTTGTCTCTCTCCTCTAAACAATCAAGCATTAGCTCAAGATGATTTAAATAGTTGATGCACTATTACTTTATAGTGACACAATCCAATGGAATGATACACTGCTGGAAAACTTAAGCTTTGTTAAACTGTAGTAGCAAGCGGAGAAATATAACAACTGCTAGGATTGTTCATGCAGAAAATTCCAGTCACCCGATGAAACACTTTCGAACTAAACGAGATAGAAAACTGCAACACCAGAAGCTACTGGTGCACACCTGAAACCGAACGAGCAACTCCTGAGAAAAATCAAAGATGCAGAGCAGCAGCTACAGAACATTTTTTATAGAACTCAGGACGAAAACTGAAAACAGCAGCCACTGTAATGCCATCAGAGATCGACAAGCAAGCTGCTACTGGGACTGTTGTGTTGTTCATACAAAAGACAAACATAGACAAAGGAGCAAACAAGAATACATGCTGCTGAAAATAATTTCTATAAGGAAACACGAGCTGTATATTGGTCAAGTGGCCCAGAAGAAACAAGTTGTAATTACTGAAAAGACACACCAAGCCTCACAAAAATTTGTTTTTGCTCCTTCAATGAACCTGATCGATGCGGTTCTGGTGCTTCTACTCATGAAACATTGTGGTTTCAGAAACCACACCGGAAAGCTAACCAATTTGCACCAAACAAAATCTCAGAAACTGGAATTTGGATCACCTCCCACCGTCACGAGAAACCAAACCCAACTTGACCCATCCAAAAATATAGGAACTTTCTCACAAATTTCAGAATCTAGTAAAAACAGGAAAACAAAATTACAGTTTTCCATTCAAGTTAGCATCCCATATCAATATTTATTGTTTAAAATAATAAATTGTGCAAAAAATAGTTCGCATGAGTTCAAGAACTTCACAAAGTGTAAGTTAATTTCATGATGTAATTAAAATACACATGACTCATCTCTCACTGGTGTAGTCTGCTGCAAATTTTGGTTCCCACAGAACATCTCTCATCAGTCATCAGTGCTTTGTGAAAACTATGTGAACTAGGTGAATCAAAGTCATCCGTAATGACTGTATGCTCTTTTGTAGATCCAGTTTTCAGTAGTGCATTGTTGCAGTTTCCACTTCTCAGCATCATCTAGTCATTCTGCTTGCCAACCATTGTACTAAATTGCATGGTGATTATTATGCAATATATAGATACTCGAATCAGAAATCCTTTACATATTGAAGAAATATAACCACTTTGTTGACAGTGCAGAGCCCTTCAAATGAGTCTCACATGTACGTGGCATATAGTGCTAAACTTCAAATAAATACATGCTCTGATCTGAATAGTGAGAACAAACATCGCTTATCCTATTAAAAATTGGAATTCTACATTAGCAATCCATCACAGAAATACATCTTCAATGATGTAGAACACAGACTCAAACGAACACCTAGAAATTAAAGATCTATGCATAACTAATATATTTTGAAACCACAAGCTCTATGTGGTACCATGACAAGCACATAGCATCTGGGAACCTAACGAAGCCCCCTTACACAACAAAACAAAGTAAAGGAGGTAGAAACAATCAGAGAAAAATAGCAACAAACCTTGCCTAATAATAACAAATAGTAGATCCGGCAAGTTTGGAATTCCGGTTGTTCCAATCAAAAGATTCAGTTCTTGTTCAGCTTGGTGAGATAAGAATTCGAAGTTGAGGTGTGCACGGCAAGATCAGGTACTTGTCTACTCACCAAAGCGCTTCTCCACTCGGCAAGATCAAGTATATGTCCTGTTCAGGATATCCCAATGGCACCAGTAATATAAGAAAGAAAAAAACTGAAGCAATTGGAGACGGATATGGAGTTTGTAACATACCTTGGGCTATAGTCTTCGTTCGATTTGATTAAAATCTGATTCTGATCCAATTCCAACTCCCTCGGCCAACACAGTGACACGAACAACTCAAAAACGTGTCAGCTGACCGCCCAGGATGGGAGCACGACGACCGGATGTGGCCGCGCCGGTCGGCCTTAGTTTCTGCATGAGAACGCCTTGGTGGCCTGCGATGACCGGGATGGACGGGCGAGAGCTGCGGGCTGGCTCCCTCAACATGCCTAGAGGACCCTCCGCAGCAGGCCATCTCCACGAGCTCGTCGTTGTCCTTGCCTCAGGGCCTTGACCGGCCGGACGGGAGCAGGAGAGGGAGGCGTTGTCCGGGGATGAAAGCGCGACGCTGCATGGAGGAGCGACATCACGCGCACGAACTGGAGAGCGGTGGCGCAACAGAGCGACGACGCTGCACTTTGCCGGAAGGAGCGGCGAACACGGAGGCGGCGCGGCGACCCGAAGAGATGAAAGAAAGCGACAATTTTTTTAGTCAGAAATCATCCTGCGGAGAAGGTCGATGTGAGTGAAGTGGGCCGCGGACGCACCGGAAACCAAACAGTTGGGCCAGACGATAGAACGGGCCAGACGAAAAGAATCGGGAGAAATTTTGCCTCTTTATTATATTATAATATATATATATTAGGTATAGATTATATATAGATATAGATATAGATAGATATAGATATAGATAGATTAAGTAGTTGATAAACCATTCAACCAACACCACATCTGCAAAGCACAAATTTCATACTAATCCATGGAATAAGAATAACACATATTTATTTATGAAACTTCATTTATTAATTGCCCAAAGTTGAATCCCAACTAAACTCACTGACTTGTCCAAACTAGAAAATAATATTGAATTCAAATTTTGAGGCTCAAGTTTGAGCAAATTTGACTAAAAGCACTTACCAACCTTGATCACATACTTAAGCACTCACTTGGCACAACAAGATTTGCACTCACAAAAATTTAATTATTTAAGCACTTTCCACTCATAAACTCACAAAGATTCTTAATCACTATTAACACTAGCATTTTGGACCACAACCTAACACATGCAACACATACATGCCATAATGGGAACATGCCATGCATTTATGCCACAATACATGATGATTATGCTTAATGATGATCATAATTAGAGTTTCAATTAATGCTTAACACCGAGGGTGTTACAAGATTATACTGGTTCAGGCCTTTGGAAGCGAGTAAAAGTCTTATGTCTAGTTGGTTACTTTTATATTGTTGTATTCGACGAGATTGTGATTACAATGTGGTTATTCCCTATGTAAAAAATCAATGGTTACAACAGAGGGATTGTTAGCTATTTATATCTGGTCAATTAGGGCTCCAAGCTAGGGTATGTGCACCCGCCTTCAGGATCCTGTCGTACTCGTTTAGGACTCTCGAGTATCGTGTCATCCTAGGACTCGGTAGATTGCATTCCCTGAAGAGTATGTCGTCCATCATCGGGCCCCTGATGATCCGGAGTCAATTTGACCGCCTGGTCGGGTACCCGAGGGTATGGCATCCACAAAATCAATGTGTTTATCTAATTTCGAATCCATCATCTCTAGTTTGACGGGTATTGTTATAACTCTGTCCCGGGTCGCTGAATAACATCGGGATGTTGTAAGCAGATCAAAAGAAACTCTCCATTATCCGGTAGTTATGGAGACACCAGATCAAAATAAATGTGAAGAATTTTTGTCTTTTTATTATCAGTATAGATATTGATATAGAATGGATATAAATATGTATTTACTTGCACATGTATCTCATCACTATATATACACAAAGTACGTATGTACTTAGGGCTGACATATAATGTTGGTATACAATGGGTGTCTTGCTATAAGGCTGTTTAATTATTTGTTGGAGATATATTGTATATTGTCATTGCAAAAAGAAATGACGACGTCTGAAATCCTTCACACACACACATTGTGCGTGCGTGCATGCACGTGGACATACAGGCCCGCTTTCTTTTTTTTTGGATTGCCTCAACCTTCGAGTACAAGCTGTAGTATCTGAACTCACACTCTAACTCATACCACACACACTAGACCTACAACCTATAACTACGAAGCGGTTGCAGATACCCAAGACCTGCCGAAAAAAGGGAAAAACCCCGGTGGGAAAATCCGCGTCGAGCAGAGCTCGAACGCGCGATCGGTGGCCTCCGCACCGAGAGAGCTCACCAACCGAGCTACGGCCCGGTCCCCTACAGGCCCGCTTTCTGGTACGCCGTGGTGGTGTGCACATCATGCATGGTAGGCCGGTATACGTACGTAAAGAGATGAGATGAGGACGGTGGAAGTTGCATGCATGCACTTTGCACTTGCAATAATGCTAGCTAGCTGTGGTCACAGGGATTCGACGGTTACGTGCCGCGTGAGCATATATAGGACGACGACTAATTCTTAGGAAGATTTGGTATTAGAATCATATAGGATATGTTCGGAGCTGAGAACAAGTGTCACATGTGCCCTGATGATAAAATATAAGTAATTGCTGATGCATATGTCAACATCATAGCTATCTAGCTAGCTTAGCGTCGTCGTCATATAGTACTAGCTTGATAGTGCGCGCTTCGCTGCGCAAGCGAAGATTAAATTAATAAACAGATAATATCAAAAGCATCTAATTATAAAATAATTTATATTTAGGAGGTGTTTATTTTTTGTGACTAAATTTTAATATGTGTAACATCGAAATGTTATATATGACACTAATTTAGAGCAGTAAAAATAGGCTACTAATAAACAAAATTATACAAATAAAGACAAAGAATAGTGAACATAAAAGGAAGGGAAAATAACCTAAAGGAAGAGGAAAAGACAAAAAAGAGGAATGAACAGTAGCGCTACAAGTAGCGCTACAGACAAAGAGGAATAAACAGTAGCGTTACAGTCCCTGGAGCTATGAAAGCTCTAAAAAACTCATAGCTGAGAGATACTATCATGGGTGCACTGACGTCACACCGTTTTTGAAAAGAGAAAAATATATGCGGAAGTTTGGTAAAAAATATCTGCTAAATAGAAGGAAAAGAGAAAAAAACTCGTGCTTCAGGGATACTATTATGAGCGCTCTATGAATACGCTGGTTTTTGAAAGGAAAAACCTATACGGAAGTTTTTTAACAAACCTATGCTAAAATGAGAGAAAAAGAGAAAAACAATAACCATAAAAGAAAATAAAAATGAAATGAACAGTAGACTAAGGCATGAAGAGGTAAAAAGTAACTCCTCATTAAAAATATTATTATATCTTATAGTACTATTGAACGCGCTACCGCGCATCGTTTTTAGAACGAAAATCACGAAAAAAAGAAGAAGAAAAAAGTAGAAAAGAAACATAAAAGAAAAAGGAAAAAACGAAAGCAAAAAAGAAAAAAAAAAACTACACTACATCAAGCGCTGAGAAGCCGCCAATCCTTCCGCGGTCATAGGTTTATATTATGTAATTAGTTTTGTTAATAGTATTTAATACTCTAAATTAGTGTTAAACACTCGATATAACATCCCAAAACTTTTTAATTTGAAACTAAACAATCTCTAAATATATCGGTCACTATATAAATATAAAACACACGCAAGCATTGAGAGGCGTTGTCCCACAATTAGAGTTTTATTATTGGACGCGCTATCGTTACACCAGTTTTTAATAAAAAAGATGCCTACAAAAATCTTAGAAAGAAAAAAAAAAAATTAAAAATAGAAAAAGTAAAAAAGAAAAAAAACTACATTAGCTTATCCCGCGGGAGGGCGCCAATCCTCCTGCTGGTAGAGGTTGTATTATATCTCGATCGGTCATTACTGGTGTGGGTAAGTATGTGTTAGTTGGTTCTCCATCATGTGCATGCAGATGCAGGTGTTCGATCGATCGACGTGTCCGTTACACGCCGATGCATGGACATGACCGACCGAGAGGCTTTTATTTTTCATAAGTAGCAGCCATTGCATATTAATTACTCCACAGGCAAAAATCAATTATATTCATTGTACATATGGAAGGTTTACAATACAACAATTTCATCACTATCTGAGTCTACTACAAAAGGTGATGGAGACATTGGTACACGGAGTAGGTTTGCCAACGAGGAAGACCCGTTGTTGCCCATCATTATCCATCTGAAATTCCTCGAGTTGATGATCTATGCTCGCACCAGATTCTGGCGGTGGCACATTGTCCATCGCAGATCCCTCAGGCCCGGGCTCATCTGTGGCACGTAATTCTGATGATGGTGGCACATTCTCCATCTCAGATCCCTCAGGCTCTGATATGTGATGTGCATCAATGTTGTTCTCCTGCTACTAGCCACCTATTCCAAAGATTTTTCCAAACAGCTGTTGGAGCCAACCTATTCTGTATTGTCTACCAATGATCACTGATACTGCAGACACAAACATCCATATATCAACAAGTATACCATAGGTCAATTTTCTTTTTTAAGCAATGATAAAGTAAAAAAAATCGAAAGAAATTTACATGTATATATGATGTGGTCAACCTTAGCTTTTTGACACTTGTGATCGTTAAGCTTAGAAAGGTTAGTTGAAGGTTTAGTACATCGTCGATCACTTACCAAAGGATATCGCTGCTAAACACACGTTAGCATAGTGGACCCATGTGCTGGTTCAACCGACATCCATGCTCCACCTAAGTGATCGAAATGGAAAATAAGAAACTTGCAGCCAAGATCAAGATAACAACATATGTCACTTCAAGTTAATCATTGCTGTCATCTTGACTTACTTCTCTGATGTATGATGTGTGTCCCAGCCGACAAACACCATGCCAAAGTACATTGAGCCCATAGCAAAGACAATGGAAAAACACGTACCCATATGGTACATCATTTTCCGTCTCTACTATGTTCCCGAGCTGCAAATGTCAAGCCATATTTTAGTTAGGTAGTACGTACAAGACATTTCATATTTTTTATGATTATATTTGTTTAATTGGAATGAAGAACATCATACATGTAAACATTTGTAGTCATCGGTGCCCGTCGAAAAAGTGGCTACTGTGATGCTGATCAGTTCAATAATAAAAGTCTGCCAATGATGAAATAATATCAATTAAATACTTGATGAAAATAACTATCTCCTAGATAAGGAACATGATAGAGTAAATAGTCTACTTACAATTATGGTAATCCAATTGTCGCCTGAGCTAAATTTCCTTTCTTGAAGCATCCTGTGTCATCTGGCTCACTATTGAGGCGGAATTTGACAGCCAATAAAAATAACAAAGTTAATTATGCCATATATATACATATATAGAGAGAGAAAGGAAACCTAATATAATAGGTTGTAGCATTGCATAATTCTATATAAATATTTTACCTTTTAATTGCTGACCAGCATAGGAATACAATGTATGCTCCCATTAGCCCCGGCTCCATATAAAATGCCTTCGACTAATTTAGACAATAGGTCACATATTCACAACACAAATTTAGTACACATATTTCACTTCTCTTTTTCTAATTCTTAGCTTTTGATGATTTATGTAAGTATGTACTTAATTATTACCTTTGACAATAGTGATATTATGACCATGAGGCACACCAGGAGCGTTGTGGTGACAATGTATGGTGATGTTCACCAAGCAGCCCTGTACCACAAGGACATAATTATTATCCCTACAATCGAGGCACTATAGGCTAGGACAGAGACCTGTGATCACCTCAAGATAGCTGTGTCATCAATTGGAGATTGTCAGATATATAGAAACAACGGTAGTACAACACATTAGGCAAGATAACTTAAAGCAAGCTAGCTTACTGATTTTCAATATTTGTTTGGCACCATTTGTAGTGCGGCCGTGTGACAAATCCAATGACACTTATGAGCTGGATTAGAAGAAATACCCTGCTCAATTACAAATACAAAATATAATAATCATGTTATTAGTGATGGAAAGGGGAAGGACATGAACAAGTGCATGGAAAAGTTTTTTTTATGTACCCAGCTCCAAAGTGTGCAGCTTGACCTAAAATAATTGAGACAAAAAAACAACCATGAACAGCACGTGGTGGATTTTTTAATTTATTATAAGTTGTAAGATGGGTCGGCAGGAACTAACCATAGAGTTGAATAACAAGAGAAGGTGTAAATATCGAGATCAAGATGGAAGCTGCCAAGAGGATGATCTTTACCGACCACCACTGGAAGTGCCACGAGTTCCTACAGTCTTGTACCGTCCTTGTCCGTACAGTGGAGAAGAACATTGTAGACAAAAAAAAGAGCTGATGTACATTTGTTAAGGCCAACAAAAAGCTAAAGGAAAAACCAACTGTTTGTTTGGAATTTTTTTTAGGATACGAAAAATGCAAGACTATATAACTAAACGCCCTCAGCAGCAAGGCAGTCACGAAACCCTACAAGGCCTGCTAACCAATGAGGCGTTGTCCCTAAAGTAAGCAATGGATTTCCCTGGACACCCATTGCAACGATGTTGCTAAAAAGAAGATCGCTCATAGATGTAGCGAGTCGACGTCGGTGTTATTAGGCTCCACTGATTGTCACCACCAACATCTCTCTCAGCCTGCGGCATCATGCCCGCATCTACAATCTGATAGTAAAAATCATGTGAGCAAGATGGAGAACAAATGGCTTTGTTTTAGCGTATTTAATAAGCTGCAAATATTTTAGATATTTTGCACTAAAATACGAATAAAGAAAAGGAACTTTATGTCATCTAACCACCTAATTTTACTAGAATATTTCATCATTTTCTATACTAGATTGAGTCATGCATGAGGTCAAAAGGATCAGAAAAGATCTATTCTATGTCTAGTGTTACGGTGTGAGAAAATAAATTTGTTAGAACAAAGGGAGACAAGGACAAGACATGGTAGGGGCACTGAAGCGCCCCTGTTTATGCAGGAACTCAAATGTGATGCAAATAGAGTTCCAGGCGGCTAGTTAGATAAGTCTCAGTACAGTAATCTTGACAGACGTGGATGAAATTAATGAAGACACGTCAGAATAAGAAGTAACCATAACCTAACATAGGCTCATCACATCCAGAAGACACAGACTGGATCAAAACTAACATTGACGAAAATCCAATGTCACAGGATAAACATGTCTTCCTCTGTTCAACAATACAAGGGTGAGTACAAAAGTACTCAACAAATCCAGCCTTACCTAGGGAAGGCCAACAATGCAATGCATATGGATATAACAGGATAAGGCTTGATTTTATTTGCATAAAGCTATCTTTTGGCACATGCAGAGTTTCGTTTCACAATACTTTAAAAGACATTTGTTTTCCATATTTAAGAGTATGTCTAAAAAGGGTTTGTCACAATTTTAAGTGTTACTGAACAGACGCCCGACAACACAGTCGACAACCATTTATTTCAAAATCACTTTCACTCATGTTTCCACTCATCCTAACCCAACTAGTTGCTGAAACCAAACCATAACTCGTCAGAGACACGGACACGGCTATCCAGATAGATTTTGCACTTTACAGAGGTTTTATACTTTACCACAAGTAGGGTACTGTAACTTAACACCGTCATGCAAGCTCAGATCCATCAGATCTATACCCTCAATAGCTGAGTACTAGCGCTCACACGGGAATATTAAGGCAACACCTCATATAATTCAATAATTTATAGAGCTTATTACATTTTATAACATCTCAATTTACACCAACATCTCTTAGTGTCCCGCTGGCACACCTGCCAAGGTGATTGGCATACCAACTACGGGGATTTAGACTAAGCCCCCCCCCCCTCCTCACACACACACACACAGGTCGAGTGGTTATACGATAAAATGAGTTGGTGATATGAATCATCAATTTAGTCCTTAATCGAGACAAGGCGGATATGTTCACGCTTGACCACAAAAGTACAGCCACAACACCGAGGCATCCCACGGAGAGATCCCAATCCGCCCCATCTCTAGGGTAATCACCGTCTATCCTTTGTTATTTAAACCTTTTCACAATACCCACAACTCATCCTCACAACTCATACAGTTTTTCATTTCAAATCATTGTATTTAAGAAAAACATGGTGATAAGTATACATAATAAGTATCAAGTTCGCAACATACTTAAAATAATAATATTTTATCATAGCATAATATTTATTCCTATGGTTGAACAAGGCGATCATCAAGTTATATCAATCAAGGTTGACTATTCAACAGGTCTTAGCTAATCAACAAAATACTTTATAAATATACTCGTACATGCAATATTTAAATCGGCTTCTACAGGTTGTCACTATACCACACACCAAAATTAGAGCCAGATATCTGTCGCTAAAAGTAGCTATTTAGTGATGCAACATCGGTTGGTAAAAAAATTCTACACAACATTGGGTGGTAAATGTGCTTGTACGACCTAACATCTGTCGCTATATATATCGTCCACCCATCCGTCGGTGTAGGTTTGTAGTAATGTCAACCAGTCGGTCACTGTATACTACAAGGGAAGAAACTGTAGCGTGCGGTGCTCGTAAAATTTTGAAACTTTTACATGAGTGCCATTATGAAAGTGGTAATTCGTAGAAGCCACTGCGAAGTTGGAGTGCGCACTGGTACCATCCACCTAAACTTTTTTGCCCTACTGTCATTCCGTCCACTTTAAAGTCTAACGGTGTTAAACAGACACGTAAAATGACGATGTGCCCTTGCGTGTCCTGCGTGTCCTTGTTGTCGCGCCGCTCGACCGGACCTGGAGCTGGGCAGTGGCTGGAGTGGCGCTCAAGACCCTCGTCATCGTGCACCGCCTCCTCGCCGACGGGGACCCGGCGTTCGAGCAGGAGGTGTTCTACGCCACGCGCGCGAGACGCGGATGCTCAACATGTCCGACTTATGCGACCGCTCCCGCGCCGACGTTTGGGACTTCTCCGCTTTCGTCCGCACTTTCGCCGCCTACCTCGACGACTGCCTCGAGTACCAGATGAGGGCAGGCAGCAAGGGGCGGCGGCGGCGGGCGCGGGTGGCATCTCCACGAGGCAGGTCGTACGAGAGATGTCGTCGCCCCTGGGAACCGCTACGCCTGCGACGTCGCCGCCTTCAACGGGAGACAGGAGGACGCGGTGGACGCCGAGGCTCACGCTCACAGCATGGCGGTGGTGGCGCTCGTGACCAGGGACCCGCCCACGAGCGAGATGACGGTGAATCAGCTGCTCGTCAAGGCCAACCAGCTGCAATCATCTCCTCGACGGGTTCATCGCCTGCCGCCCTGTAGGTGAGTGTGAGTGTGAGTCCGATCCGTTTCTCTTCCTCCGCGGCCATGCACGCATGCAATTTGTCTTTTTGATTGGAGTTGGATCATTGCCATGAATTTGTTAAGAGCTAGTAGCCAAATCATGCATGCGTGCTCCCTTCGAATGACATTGTCACAGCGCGGGCGAAGACGAACTGGGTGGTGGCGGTGTCTCTGTACCCGCTGTTTAGGAGAGCGTGCAGCTCTACTGCGAGCTCACGGAGGTGATGGCCACGCTCAACGAGCAGTTCGCGGAGATAGAGACCGCGGACTGCGAGCGCGTGCACACCCTCTTCGGCGGTCTCGCCAAGCAGCCGGAGACGTTCTACGCGTGGTGCAAGGTCGTCTGCGTGTGCGCCAGTCCGACGTCCCGGAGGTGGAGGTCGTCACGCAGAAGAAGCTGGAGCTCATGGACGAGTTCATCCGCGACAGGCACGCCGCGGACTCGTCGCAGCAGAGGCTCCTGGCGCCGGAACCGGAGCCGAAGCCAAGCCCAGAGCCAGCCGTCATTGAAGAGGAAAAGGACGACGATACGAACGCCGCCACCAAGGCACTTCCAGCGCCCGAGGAGCCGCGGCTGCAGTGGGTGCAGCGGCGGCCTCAGTATGTTGGGTGCTGGACGACGGGGCGCACGACAATGGACTGCGACGAGGCGTGGAAGCTCTACGAGGCTGAGGGCGAGGAGAACGACCCATTCGACGTGATCCACTCCGAGAGCGTCGTCGTGTTCCACCGCTGGGCGGTCGGTGTGGACAAGCTCTGGTAGTGTCATGACACGGCATCGAGCTGGAGGCCCTGCACTCGGGCATCTTCCTAGGACCTCGCCCGCGGGGGGGAGGAGCCCCGGTCGCTGGCGCTGAACCAGACCCTGGGCCAGTCCGTGTATCGCGTGCTCTCCGAGGTGCGCTTCTTCCCTAGCTACGCGCACCAGGTGGCCATCAGCGACTCCACGGGGGAGATGCTCCGGGACGTGTACCAGATCCTGTCCTGCCGCGTGCACGTCATCCTCAACGGCGTGGACGAGGCGCAGTTCAAGCCAGACCCGCCGCTCGGCGCGCTCGGCCGTGCGTTCGGGAGGAGGTCGGCGTTGCCCAGGGGGCCGACCTCGTGCTCGCCGTGTGTGCGGGGGGCTGGTCAAGGACAAGGGCCACCCGCTGCTGTACGAGGCCTTCTTCAGGCTGGCGCTGTCCGAAACATGGCTGCACTGCCATTGGGAGGAAGAAACGCATGACAAGTTGGCCCCACATGACAGAGAGAGAATGGGGCACGAGAAAAGGGTATTTTGGACGTTTTTTCTTGAAGGACCCACATGTCAGAGCAGCTAAACGGCAGAAAGTGGATGAAAGCTGAACGGAATGACATGTAAGGCAAGAAAGTTTAGGTGGATTGCACCAGTGCGCGCTCCAATTTCGCAGTAGCTTCTGTGAAATTGCGAACTTTCGTAATGACACTTATGTAAAGTGTCTAAAATTTTCACCTTGCGCTCTCTAACCCTACACTCTGTTGCCTCCTCGACAAATATCGTGTCTGCCACCCCCAAACCTCGCTTCCACTCACCTTTCTCCAGGTACTAGTTCGACCGTGAAAAAGTTTCAAAAAAATTTCCATCGTGAAAAAGAAAACTTTCTGGATCGGGATCCCGGGCGACCGGCGATCGGCATCGCTCCCAGGCCGTGCAACGCCTTCGCGGAGGTCTGCGTGCCTGTGGTGTAGCGTGTAGGCAATGCCGCATCCAGGGAGGGAGGCAGGGCTGTCGTCGCTCCCGGGGCAGGCCGCTAAGCCGCCGCCACACCCTGGTGTCGGCCACCCCCTGTGGGTCTGATTCGAGCATCCAACCATGAATCCGTCATTGATATACCTGCGCCCTAATCTGAATCGGAGTGCTGCGACCCTCCTTCAACTTCTAGTGCCCATTATATTGTCGTGCTTCCTTGCTAGATCTCCTCAACTCTGAGTTTTGTCTCCTCATTCTCTAATTTCCCCCAGTTCGTCCTCAGGCTTCCAGGTACTGATTTCACACCCTCGTTTCCACATGGTAGTTCCTTGCTAATGATTTGATGGATATGGATGATTGATACATTTACCATTTGGTATTGTCGTATTGTTGCAGTTATTTTGTCATATACTGGACTGCTTAATTTAATTTAAGAATTGGGTGTGCATATGTGCGGTGTGCTGATTATTGTGCCTTCAATTACTATTTTAGTATGTAATTTAGGAATTAGGATGCATATATGTGGATGTTAATGCTTAATTAATCTAAATTCAGTACATTGCAAGTGGGTTTATCATGTGTGTGGTCCTGAATGTTGCCTCAGCTCCTCATCCACCTGCTCAAATGTCTTCACGAATATGTTTCTTCCAAGTGGACAACAGCTGGCTCTCATCGCTGGGGATCATCACTGAACGAGCTGCTATCTGACTTGTCAAAGGAATCCAAATCTGTGTTGCTTGAGGGATCCTCTTCAGTTCTGAGCTTCACACTATTGCTTGAGGGATCTTCTTCGGATTTGAGCTTCAAACTATTGCTTGAATCATCTTCTTCAGGTTGGAGCTTCAAACTATTGCTTGAGTCATTCTTCTTCAGGTTTGAGCTTCAAATTGTTGCTTAAGTCAGCCTCTTCAGGTTGAGCTTCAAATTGTGGCTTGAGTCAGCTTCTTCAGGTTTGAGCTTCAAATTGTGGCTTGAGTCAGCTTCTTCAGGTTGAGCTTCAAATTGTGGCTTGAGTCAGCTTCTTCAGGTTTAAGCTTCAAAGTATCGCTTAAGGAGTCTTCATCTCCAGTTTTGGGTTTCAAAGCAGAGGCTAGTTTCACTGGAAGGGTGTCGCGGACATGGCGAGCGACTTCCCGGCAAGAGGACCATGCCCATCAAACACGCCGCAGAAGATGTGGCCCTTGTGGCCAGCAAAGTCCTAAGCATCTTGACACAATTGCGACACATCAAGATCAAGCGAATCGCCAGCGTAAAAGAGAAAAATTCAATGTACTTGCATTGGAGATGCTAATAATAAGGTGCAAAATATGGATGTGCCAACATAGTTTTTAATGTTCCGGCCCAGGTTCATGTACAACTCAAGCTTTCAGGACAGTGGTGCCTTGGTGGGCAATAAAGATGGTGAAGTACATGATTTCAGTGCCTTTGGTGCCAACATAGCTTTCAGGATAGTTTTTTAGCACAAGGTTGATAAAAAATAAGATTTTTTCCCCTTTTACTAATATCTCATGTTGTAAGATTTCAATTCTCAGCAGCTATAGATAGTAGATAGATTGGTTCCGGTGCACTTTGCACCAAACTAAGTTGTAAATACAACTTGCATTGCAACAACACCATGAACAGCTTACATATATTGGCAAAAAAAAAAAAACATATACACGATGAGAATATGAGGGTATTATAGAAGCAATAAGTCCTTCATTATTATTCCACAGACATTGTGAGCTGCTACAGTATCATTCTTCCTTTTCCTTTTTGCGCATATACAGTATCATTCTCCTGATTGGACAAAATCAATTCAATGGTGCAAGGAGAGCTACCAAGTGCGGTGCAACCAACCTAAGATGGAAGCTTTGCTGTCAAAAAAAAAAAACCCTAAGATGAAGCAGAGAGAAAAGACAGGCAGGGAGGTGAGGTGATGCACCTGACAGACAGTCATGGCGTCCTGGTTGGAGCCCTTCCACCCCTGCTGGTGTGCACGGAGACGCCGGCGGTGGCCCAGAGGTGGTGGTGGAACACGTCGTCGTGCATCCATGGGAAGCCCAAGCCCTCGTCGTCGTCCAGCTCCCCTGCTGCCGCCTTGCTGCAGCAGATCCCCATTGTTGGTCTCTTCTGCCTGCTTGCGCGTGAGCTCCGTCCTCCCTCTCCTCTCCTCTCCTCTTCCTGGATGCAGAGCAGGAGAAAGAGCTGCGGTGGGGGGTTCAATTTATGTTTGGGTTCATTGGTTGGTTCGTAGGTGTGGAGGGGGTGCATTAATGGCAGGACCGCTAGCGGTAGCGGTAGGGCAGGACAGGGCAGAGTATGACGACGGACCATTCTCCTAATTGTGTACAGGGATCCGTCACCATTGCAGTAATGATAAATGAAGCTTTGAAGCTTCCTCTGCTTCTAGGTCGACGGACAAGCATACGGACGGTGAACTTGAGGAAGACTGGAGAAGGAAAAGGGCTCGAGCAATGGCAGAGCGGGCGGCGGCGGCGAGGCAAGCCATGGCGGAGGAGTGACGCAACCCGGCAACAGCAGATGGAGATGCCTCCCATGCATTTACTCATCAAGGTACATGTGGTGTGAAGGGATCACGGACGGGACGGGAGCATCGGCCGGCGGTGGCAGCTACCCGCCTACCCGTGGTTGGCAACGGCAATGGCAACTGCATGCCTGTATGTCCGGCGCCAGCCAACGTGATGCCTGCGCCGCGCCGCCGCCCATACTCAATGCCATGCCACTAGCTAGCTGCCCATGGCCGCCTGCCTCTTCACCTGTCGTACGCTTGCTAGCTGCCTCCCTCTCTTCTCCCTGCCATTCCTGTTTTATGAGTTCCATGGTCTGGACTCACAACGGACTTGACCAAACTCCGGCACCCGCAAACTTTAGGAGAGCTACCGCACCAGATCCTGCATATTGTATGGAGAGTATATATATGCATTGGGTGCAACTATGCAGCGGCAAGCCACTTCAGAGGCACTATATAATATAAACAAGCAGAGAACTCCAGTATCTTATCCCAAAACAAACAGATGCAGACCACTTCATTCCAGCTAATCTCAAGGATATAAATGCAACAGCCAACAAACACATGCACTGCAAGTCATATCTCTATCTCAATAAATTTCAAAACCATTTTCTTACCAACAAAAAACCATCTCTTCCATATGAATATCTTTGCTTCATCTTAATACATGCTACTATTCTATACAACTTGCTGCCTGTGCAACACAGAATGTAATGTGCTCCGAGGCATATGATCACCTCACCAAAACAAATGTGAGATTAGGACTGGATCCACTCATCATCCCATCTAGTATACAACATCAAGATATATACTTCTGCTCAAAGTCGGTCTCCTACATGCTACTATTCTATACAACTTGCTGCCTGTGCAACACAGAAATGTAATGTGCTCCGAGGCATATGATCACCTCACCAAACAAATGTGAGATTAGGACTTGGATCCACCCATCATCCCATCTAGTATACAACATCAAGATATATACTTCTGCTCAAAGTCGGTATCCTATCCGCCCTCCATTGATGACGGTACAAAATTTTGAGCTCGTTCTTCAGACATCACTTCTTCTGGGTGCCAGTCAACAACCCATCCCCCTCCACACCATGCATGCCCTGGTTTCCAGGGTAGCTACACTTCCGGTCTTCTCATCGTACAAGCACATCTTGTGACTGTTTCCATACATCACAAGGTTCCACCTCAACCTGCAGAATGCAACACCTGTTATTAGACACTTCTGACTTTGCAGGCTTGTAGTTCTAGTACAAATCCACAGAATAAGCAAAATGTGCTATTATGCTCTTAGGCACCTTTTTAACACCATTCAAAAGCCAATCATGAGTTGCGTGTTTGAAGCATAGACGAAATATTGAAAGTAAAAAAAAAACATTTTTAACACCATCTAAAAGCAAATCATGAGTTGTGTTTTGAAGCATAGACAAAATATTGAAAGTACAAACAACAACATTCCATTTAGATCTGGCAGCACAGACATAGCTTAATAAAACCACAACTTTTCTGAAGTAAATACTAGCATGTCTGTTTTCAAGTAGCAAATCGGGCAAGGCACCTAAACAAGTTGGTGAACACAAGGTCTAATGCTGTGTAAAGCAACTAGGGGAGCAGTAGAATACCTTAAAGGTTTATCAATCCACTGGAAAACACAGCCATGTGCCTCAACAGTTTTTATCATATGAGCAGGCATCATGGATTTGAAAGCTTCATGAAGTTTCACTTTCATCAAACAGCCACAAACCATAAGAGTAGCTGTCAAGCCATTAGGCGTTATTCCCGCTAAATGGACGATGGTCATGTTCTGCAAGCCGGATATGCTAGAAAGGGAAAGAAGCCAATGTCGGTGACTGAACAATACGACAAGTTTATCTGCGATGAGACGTAGATGGTATTAGAATTGCAGAACATACATGGTACCATCAGATTCATTATTACAGTTACAGGAGAAAAGGATAATACCTGACGAAGACTATGAGAGAACTGGGACAGATAAAGCATTCCCACATCATTAATCTCAAAGCATTTCTTAATATCAAGCTTGGATAGTAGGCTGCACCCCATCACTATTTCTGAGATCCCAATGACGAAACCCTGGGCAGCCACGAATCTCCAGAGTATTCAGCTTTGCACATTTTGAGAGTGAGATCAGTGAACGATCTGTGATTTCTGTACAGTAGGATAGATTGATAGACTCTAGCATCGGACAACCCTGCACAATTTGAATAATTCCATCATCACTAAGGCCTCCACACCTGAAACAGAAAATATAAGTTAGTTTACTGACAAAGAACCAAACAAAGAAAACCACAAGGCATGTCCAATAATGACCTGTACAAATCAATGTCGCGAAGTTTTCGGCAAGACTTTCCAATGTGGGTAAGACCTTCATCACTTATCTTCAAGCAAATGCCAATTTTGAGACTCGAAAGTTTGCTGCATCTGGCAAGAGTTTTCAATCCTGCAGAAAAAAATATTCAAAGTCATCTTTATGTCCATTTGGCCAAGAACATTCAGTAGCCAGTTCAGTAAGTACCTTCGTCATCCAAATCACTGTCAGTAAGGTCCAACTCTTCCAAGTGAGGACACTGCTTCCCAATCAGTTGGAGCGCATCACTGGAAACACAGCTACAAGACTCCATCCTCAGAGAGAAGAGGTAAGTGCATGAACTATAGTTATGACAGCTAGTGAAACATCAGTGATATTCCGGCAACAAGTAATGTCCAGCTTCAGCAGGTTCTTTAACCTTGACACGGCAAAAGACAGTTCTGTATCCGTCACTCCAGAGCACTTGCTCAAGCTTAACTCCGTTAAAGAAACACAAGAGGTTCCAATGGCTTTTAGTCCATCAGCCACGAATTTGCAGCCTTCAGCTTCAGGGTCTGCAATTAGGAATCTTCTGGAAGCTTCTCACCATAGAAGGAGTAACCTGATACATGAAGGATGTAAATTAAGTTGTGAGGGCTCAAGTTAATAAGTTAAGCTCAGGTGATACAATAGTACGAGTAGATGATTAGCTACTTACAGGACAGCAGTATGAAAGATCCAGTTCCAATAGATTGGGTACCGACTTCAGTATGGATGAAACTCCCACATCAGTGATATTCTGACATTGAGACAGATCAAGCACCTGCAACAGTGCAAGCATGCAAGTTCAGTAATAAGCAGAGATTTGCCCTACTATCAAACACTTTTTTTGTGACTTATCAAAAGTACATATTTTGTACAAGTGACTAGTTCAGACAAGGCATCTACAGAGTTCAGATTGTCATGTGTGATTGCTAGTAACAAGCAAGTCAATAAAAAGGGCAAATTGCCATGAGCACCTCACCTGTAGCGATTTACTGCATTCTTTCCAAGACTGCCAAGGGCATCGTCATCAATTCCAATACACCCCACCAGTGTCAACTCTTGAAGATTGGGTAGCTTCATGATGGCAGGAAAGCTATCCTTTGTGATCTGCAACACAGGATACGTTTCCATATTATTATTACTGAAGGAAAATACAATAAGTGGGTCGGTAAAGCTGCAAGAGAAACTAGAGTTGGCTACTAGGACTGCTCTGCTGATCCATTGCTGCATACACTAGATGATTGCCATGTTTTATAGATATAAGAACGTCTGCAGATCAAGAATACTATATGTCGGTGTTTCGTACCCGGGGGTATCACACCAACGAGTACTATGATCGCGTTGCTTCTCTTCCTGGATGGTGATGCAAGGGGACACAAGGATTTATCCTGGTTCGGGCAAAGAAGGCCCTACGTCCAGCGGGGGGATGTTCTTGTATTACTTGCACCTAAGTGCTTGTACAGGGGCGGAATACAAGCTCAACGAGCGTGGACCGGAGTCCGGACTCGTGTATGTGCGTGGACTCGTGTTGTTGCGTGTCCCTCGTCCCGAATGAGGGCCCTAGCGTCCCCTTTTATAGAGCAAGGGGCGGCCAGGGTTACAAAAAGTATTACAGGTGTCGAGGCGCATGGTGCCCCATACGGAGAAGGGTAGGATCTCTGTCTTGTCGGGGCCACTGGAGCCGATGTGATCGTCGCTGTTGAGGCGTCCTTGAGTCGTGGCTTCCATCCCGGGCGCGGACGTGGGGACGCGACAAGGGGGAGCCGTACAGCACCCATCCCGGAATGTACAGTACGCGGTGAGGTCCCTCCGGGTCTTGGGGTACCTGTCCTCCAATAGCACGAAAGTAGTTAGGGCTCGAAGGGCGCGGAGCCGCTTCGAGGGGTTACAGTGCAGGGCTCGAGGGGCGCGTAGCCGGCCTCGAGGGGTTACAGTGCAGGGCTCGAGGGGGCGCGTAGCCGGCCTCGAGGGGTTACAGTGCAGGGCTCGAGGGGCGCGTAGAGCCGGCCTCGAGGGGTTACAGTGCAGGGCTCGAGGGGCGCGTAGCCGGCCTCGAGGGGTTACAGTGCCCGGCGTGGCCGAACAGTGCTGCACTGGTGCCCTTTTGCCCATGCTTGTGGTGAAAACGTGACTTGACCTTTACACCGGGTTACTGTGGTACATGCCGTGCACTAGTGGACGTGACCGGAGTAGGTGAAGGCATTAAATGCGTGGTATGGGCTGGTACAGCTGTCTGTACAGCTCGAGATTCGTGTGTTAAGGCTCGAGGTGTGGAGGCGCGCTTGCCCGAGGTTTGGAGGGCTCGAGCGAGACGGGGAGTGGTCGTGCTTGCCCGAGGCCTCGCTGAGTGAGAGGGCTCGGGCGAGACGGAAATAGAGCGTTCGCCCGAGGCCCGGCTGGGAGGGCTGGGCGAGGCGAGAGATTGAGCGTTCGCCCGAGGCCTCGCTGGGAGGGCTCGGCGAGAGACGGAGACGGAGTGTTCGCCCGAGGCCTCGCGGGGAGGGCTCGGCGAGACGGAGACGGAGTGTTCGGGTGTTTGCGTTGATTGGGGGTACCCCTTTTCGTACCACACCGACAGTAGCCCCCGAGCCCTTGTTTGAGTGCTTGCACTCGAGCAGGGGCTCCAGGTTGGGATCTCGATGGGTAGCTGACTGGTCTCGAGGCTTTCGTCGATTTGATTCCGTGGGTGTCGTGCGAGCGACACCCGCGGGTGTAGCCCCCGAGGCCATGGGGGAGTGGTTAGGACTCCCTCGTGGACTTTCCGAAGAATCCTTCGTCGGTTGGGAGCCTTCTGCCCAGCGGGGGTGCGCCTTGTTAGGCGGATATCGTCAGGACGCGCAGATCGCGGCGCCGTGTGCACCTGTCAACAGGCTCGAAATGTGGTTTGGTAGTAATATTAAATATTCGCGGTAACCTTCCTTTGCCGTGGGAGACTTCGTTCGAGGCTTGGCTCGGAGGGCCCGGAGAGAGGCGGAGAACGAGCGTTTGTCCTGGGCCTGGTCTCGAGGGCTCAGGCGGGATAGGGGTCGAGCTTTTACCCGCGGCCTGAAAATCTCACGCTCACACAAAGAAAAGAGATTAGTCGCAGCTGTCCGAGTTTATAGACCCTCTTTCGTCGAGGGGTGCCAGGCTGAACCGACTGGCCGGCTCCTCGAGCTGTCCGGCATATCGATGCCCTGGCTTGTCATCCCGCGAGTCCTTTCGATCGGATGCGAGGGGGATGCCTCGTACTACCCGAGTGGGCGAGTATCGAGGTTCCCGGTGAGCTGGTAACGGGGAATCCAAGTGAGAGCTCGTGCCCCGTTCGTTAGGGGTCGACTGTGGCCCGGAGGCGGTCTCATAAAGCATGGGGGCTCAGTCTGCAGGAGTGCCGGGTCCGTTCGATAGGGCCCGGTGGCTCGATGCCTCCCTCGGAGGGGATCTCACTGCACGTCGAGCTCCCTGCCTTGGATACACGTGGGGGGCCTCGAGGGCTCGGCCCTCGAGTAATGCCGCGAGTGGCGCCCCTTGGTGTCCCTGACTCGGATGCTCGAAGCCGGCTGTCGAACCCTTTTCGAGGGCAGCCTTCGCTACTTCGAGACTTAGGGCCGGGGCCCGTTTTACCTTTATGAAGAGGCCTCCGTCTCTGGGAGTCCTTCTGCCCGTTGGGCGCGCCTTTTAGGCGGGAAACTGTCGGGGAGGGCGACGGGCGTGAAGCCGGAGCGACGGTCGTGGCGGGCCCGGGTAGTGGAGCGAATGGAGAGGTAACGCGTGTGTAACCTGCACCCGGCTCGAGACGCGGTTAGGTAGGCGCATTGAATGCATTCCGTACCTTTTACGTCGTGGGAGATCCCGTCCCTTTGGATTTCTCCCTATAAATATCGAAAGAGGGGAAAGAGAACCTTTACTTTGCCTTTGCCTTCGCCGCCGCTGCTGCCTTAACGCGCCCTCTCCTTCGAGCTAGCCGCCGCCCGTCCGCTGCTCGGATCCGCGCCGCGCCACCGTCATGGCGCCCAGGACACAGATATCCCCGGCCGAGGACTGGAGCCCGTCGAAGGTGACGCAGAACGAGATGGACTCGCTGGTGGCCCAGGGGCTCCTGCGCCCAATCCGGAGGAGGGGCCGCATGGTGGTTATCCCGTCGGCGGAGCACCGGGAGCCGCACCCGCCGGAGGGGAGTGGTGAGCTTCACGCGCTACCACCGCATGGGGCTCGGCGTCCCTCCGAGCCGCTTCCTGCGAGGGCTGCCCACCATTTCGAGGTGGAGCTTCAACACTTCTCCCCCAACTCCATCTCGCACGCCGCCATATTCGCCGCGGTGTGCGAGGGGTACCTGAAGATGGAGCCGCACTGGGAGATGTTCGTCCATCTCTTCCGGGGCGAGCTCTTCATCAAGTCCCTGAAGCCCAGCGGGAGGCGGCTCGTGCGTATGGGCTCCCTTGCCATTACTGCGAGGGCGGGGACCTCGTCGGCCAATGTCCCCCGCGAGTACCTACGGTACAAGCTTTCCTCCAACCAGGCCGGGTGGGACGACCATTGGTTCTACCTTCGGAACGAAGGTGGCCTCCTTCCGCAGTACACCGGCCGGGTCCTCACTCAACGCCCGGAGAAGTGGACCTGGGTGTTGGCACGGACAGGGCAACGCACTGGTCCCGCTGATGGAGCTGATGAAGATGCTGGTGGACGAGAAGAAGCTGACCGTGCAAGCGGTCATTTGGGCGTTCCACCAGCGAAGAGTTCTTCGCTGGCGGACCGCCCCCTGCTTATGCACGAGATGGGCCCGCAGGCTGAGCTCGAGGCGCTCAATCGCTCGAGGATGGCTGAAGGGAGGCTGTCCCGGAACGAGGGCGTCTCCCGGGTGTCATCACAGTCCAGGGGTCGTTCGTCCCTGAATACTCCCACCTGATTGCGATGGCACCCGACGAGGGGTGCCTCGACCTGGTAAGCTTCCCTCGAGTCGAGGCTATCTCGAGCCTCCTCTCCTTTTCCTCCTTCGATCCCTTTGCATCCGTCTTGCAGTTTGTCTCATCACGCTTCTCCTTTCTTCAGGGGGCATTTACTTGTCGCGCGTCGAGGCCCCCGGTGAGGGAGGACGCGCGGATGCTCAGGTGAGGCGCCCCTCTCTGCTCAAAGGGACAAGGAGAGCAAGGATGCAAAAAAGAAGAAACAGAAAGATAGAAACTTGCGTCGCTTAGCTCGGGAGCAGAGACTGGCGAAGGCTCGTCGTAACCGTCAGTCTGGGGACGGGTCCCCCGAGCTGAGCTCCTCGAGCTCGGAGGAGAGAGAGTAGCGACGAGAGGAGGAGGACGACGACGAGGGGATGGATGCGCGCTTGATGCGCGCGGGGCTCGTTGATGACCGGGCTGACCGCTCCTCTGTGCAGGAGGGTACATTGGAGGTGCCGTCAAAAGGGGTGCGCGGGGCGCAGCCGCGGAAGGCGGCGCGAACCCCCTGCCTGTCGGGGGCCCGAGGTCCGTCGAGCTCCGCGCCGGAACGTGCCCCAGTCGCAAGGAAGCCCCGGACCCGGAGCGCCTCCGCCACTGCGCCAACGGAGGCCGCCCCCGCGTCAGCCCAGACGGGGGGTCTCGAGAGGGGTCGAGCCTCGAGAGGCGGCCGACAGGTCGAGAAAGGTTCCGGGCCCCGACCCCCGCGAGCTGTCAAGGGCGCCGTCGAGCCCGCGGAGGGGGTGGGCGCCAAGGAGAGGCGTCGAGCCCGCGCCATCATGAGCGTCGGGGAGGGAGCCCCGAGCGCTCGTGACCAGGGCGCGAGCGCCTCGGAGTCCATCGCCGCACCGCGCCGGCCCGCGGAAGCGGACGCGGGAGGGCGCGATCACCAGCGCGGGCGCGGAGCAGGTCCCGGAGCCCGCGCCGGGGCGAGCGCCACGACGTCAGCGCGAGGGCGGTCGATCGCCCTCCCGCGATGTGGTGCGGAAGGAGGCTCTCCCTCGAGGTCAAGCCATGGGAGGCGTCGGGAGCCCTCCCCCCATCCCAGCCCTGAGGAGACAGCCCAGGCGCAGGGCTCGAGCCGGGGGTAGGCTCGAAGCCCCCGAGTGGGTCTGGTGACTCCGGGAAGAAGCCCAGCCGCCGCTTCGGGTGAGTAGCTTCCTTGGGTCTCGTCGGTAGTGAGGCTTCACCTCTTTGCTTTTAATGACGCGTGTATCTCCATCTTTCAGGGGGAAGCGCTCCTACCAGGAGGTGGATCTCGCTTCGTCCAAGCGGGCCAAGGCCTCGAGCCCCGTCGAGGCACAGGCACCTCGAGGTACGGCACCCTCCTCTGCTAGAGAGGCCGCTTGGCTGGAGAAGGCCCGAGCTGCCATGGCTCGAGGGGGCCGGATGATCGTCGCAAATTTTGGTGAGGCCGTCGCCACCGACCATAGGGGTCGAGGCACTTTTGCTGGTTCTGACGTTTCCGCCATCTCATACTGCAGGGGCCTCAGCTCATGGCATCGAGCCCGCCACCGCCATGTCCGCGGAAGCGCTGCCTCTCCCCCTCCTCCTCCTGCGATGGCGCAACTGGAGCGCCCATCCCTTCCCCTCATCATGACGAGTTGCTCCGGCGGGAATCGCCTGCGGCGAGCATCGGCCCCGCCGGCGCTGGAGCTAAGGAGACTGCGCCCCTTGTGGCTCTCCAACCAGCACGCGCGGGCTGCGGAGGAGAGAGAGAACGGGGAGAGACGTCGGCGGGAGAAGCGAGCGACGGTGAGAGACCTCACCAGCTGACACGAGCGGAGCAGGGGCCGACTCCTCGCCGCAGGGCTCGAGACGGTGGAGGCGCCCCGTCGTGTCCGGCTTAGCGCCGACGAGGCGCCGAGAGGCCCGGCCCGGAAGAGGGCCCAGGGTCGAGCCTTCCGTCGACGAATCCGCAACAGGAGGCGCCGGCGGAGGGACGGGGGAGACGGGGCCGTCGGTCGAGCGGCGGGTCGCTGTCGGGGCAGCTCGAGGCGGAGGAGGGTCTTGGCCCGACATCGAAGCTCGACCGACCAATACGGCCCAGTTCCCGTCCCCACTGACCCGCCCCTTGCCGTGTTCCCGTCGAAGCAGCCGCCCAGCGGGGGGCCACGCTCGCGACGGTGCGGTCCATCTCAGGGAGCGTGGCCCGCACTTATGGCGGAGGCGGAGCGGTCCGCTCCGAGGAGGCGGGCCGATCCGCACAGGTGGTCAGCCGCCCTCGAGCGGGCCGAGGCGGAGCTTCGAGATCTCCGCGCGGAGCTGAGCCGGAACGCCCAGATGGCGACGACCTTAACGAGGCGGAGCGGAGGTCCAGGCGGCTCGAGGTGAGGTCGCCCGATCCAGGGAGGAGGCCGCCGCCACTCTCTGAAGCGTCGAGGAAGGAGGCCGCGGACGCTCGAAGCGAGGGCCACCTCTGCCCGGGCTGAAGCGAGGCGGCGAAGCAGGAGGCTGCTGACGCCCGTGGCGAGGCCGCCGCCGCCCGGACCGCAGCGGAGGCCGGCCAGAAAAGAGGCGAAGACGCCGTGAGTGGCGCCGCCACCGCCCGAGCTGCCGAGAGGGCGGCGTGGCAGGAGGTGATTCGCAAGGATCTGGCCCTGGTGGAGGCGGGCCGGCTGATCGAGGGCCTTAGGTCCGAGAAGCTCCTTACGCTGGCCGAGAAAGCGCAGGCTGGAGCAGCGTGCCGAGGGCCTGACCAGCGACCCTCGCCGTACTGGGGCAACACTGCGACGGTGAGGCTTACATCTTGTTTTTGTTTGGATCTTGAAGTTTTTTGCTATGCCACCGTCTCACTCTTCCTTGTTTTTGCGCATGGGGTCGAGAAGACGGTCGAGGAGCTCCGTGAGACGAACCAGGCTCTCTGGGACCAGCTCCAAGATGAGACGATGGTGGCGGAGCGGGCTCGCTCTTCTCTCGACCGGCTCGGCCCATGTGGGGTGCTCCTCCTGTTGCCGCGGCGGAGGGTGCGATGGCTCGGGGCGATGCCTTGGTCGACGCCTTGTGCTTCTTCGACGCAGCCGCTCGGGACCGCGTCCGGCAAGCTCTCCATCACGGTGTCAAGCAGACACTCGCGGTTGTTCGCTCCGGTTTCCGCTTCCCGGTCCATGTTGTCGCGAATGGCTTCATCGAGATCGAGGGGAAGGATGAGGAATGGAACAATCGCCGAGTTGACAAAATTTTGGAGAAGATGGAGAGGCCGGGGACGTCGCTTGCGAAGATCTTCGAGGAGGACGTGCTGCCTCCTGACACCAGCAGCGGTGTCGGGAGCCCTCCTCCCTCGAGCTCGGGCGTCGAGGTCGAGCCTGCCCTCGCGGACCTTGGGGAGGAGTACCGCACCGACGAGGATTGAGACCTGCGTGCCAAATTTGGGCGTCGAGGCCCTTGTAAGAATTTTGTGAGATAAATGAGGATAAGTCGAGATCCGAATGTATACGTGATTTGTTTATGGAAAGAGTTGTTTTCTTTTCAAATGCGTTTGACCGCTTCTCTTTGTCGCAAGCTCGAGTTTCTGCTAACTTAGTTTGTGTTCTTTTGATACGTCGCGAGCCCCTCGAGGGAGGCGTAGGTAGGGCACCGTAGCCCGGGGGCGTAGGCGGCCGTCTACGTCGACGCCCCCCCGACCCTGGAGGCTCGAGGTACTTTTAAGATTTAGACGTCGCTAGTTTACTCGAGGCGCGAGTTGAGGCGAGGTCAAAATTTTGAAAAGAAAACACACATTTTTTCCGGGGTCTGGGGCTTTTACCCCCTTGTCAGCCCCCGAGGGAGGCTCGACCCTGAGCTAGGCAGGGTCGAGGCTACCTTAAGATGTGAAGCGACATGAACGATAAAGCACGAGTTTGTTCATTCATGTGGACATGTTTGTACAAAGTGATAAAATGAACGAGGCCTCGAGGCCTTTAAGGGTAGAAGCGACGTAGATGAGATATGTTCCACGCGTTCGCCAGGATCCTGCCTTGGTCGTCGTAGAGCTTGTATGTGCCTGGCTTGAGCACTTCGGCCACGGTGTATGGGCCTTCCCACGGAGGGGTGAGCTTATGGCGCCCTCGATTATCTTGCAGCCGTCGAAGCACGAGGTCCCCCACCGTCAGGTCCCTTTTGCGCACGTGCTTGTCGTGGTAGCATCGAAGTGTTTGCTGGTAGCGTGCCGAGTTGATGAGCGCCACGTCTCGAGCCTCCTCGAGCTGGTCCTTGGCGTTGGCGAGCCTTTCGTCACTGGTTTGCTCGTTGTAGGCTCGAAGTCGGGGTGAGCCGTACTCGAGGTCTGTAGGTAGGACGGCCTCGGCGCCGTAGGTTAGGAAAAACGGAGTGAACCCGGTGGCTCGACTCGGCGTAGTCCTGAGGCCCCACAGCACCGAGGGGAGCTCTGTAGCCCACCCTTTTCCGAAATTCTTGAGGGTTTTGAATAGCCTTGGCTTCAGCGCGTGAAGTATCATGCCATTGGCGCGCTCGACCTGCCCGTTGCATTGGGGGTATGCGACCGAGGCCCAGGTTATGCGAATGTTATTGTCCTCGCAGAAGTTGGTGAACTTTTTGCCCGTGAATTGGGTGCCATTGTCGGTGATGATGACATTAGGCACCCCGAACCGGTACATGATGTTGGCTATGAACTCGACAGCCTTCTCGGAGGTGGGGTCTCCTATCGGTTTAGCCTCGATCCACTTGGTGAACTTGTCGACGGCCACGAGCATGTGTGTGTATCCTCCACTTGTCCTTTTGAGGGGACCCACGAGGTCGAGCCCCCATACGGCAAATGGCCAAGTGATTGGGATCATCTGCAGGGCGTGTGCGGGCTGGTGCGTTTGCTTGGCGTAGAATTGACATCCGTGGCACGCTTGGACCAAACGCTTGGCGTCCCCAATGGCGGTCGGCCAATAGAAGCCTTGGCGGAAGGCGTTCCCAACCAGGGCCCTCGGCGCTGCGTGGTGGCCGCAAGCCCCCGAGTGCATATCGTCGAGGAGCTTGCGCCCTTCCTCGAGTGGGATGCAGCGCTGAAGGATCCCGGTCGGGCTTCGTCGGTACAGCTCCCGTTCGTCGCCGTAGATGACGTAGGTCTTGGCTCTCCGAGCGACGCGTCGGGCCTCCGTCTTGTCTTCTGGTAGCTCGCCTCGCGTCAGGTAGTCGAGGTAAGGCGTCCGCCAGTCGAGGGGTCGTGATGAAGAAGAGTCGTGTGCGTCGGTTTGCATCGCCTCCGCGGACATCGAGGGGTCCGTCTCGAGGGGTGGTATCGAGCGTCGAGCCCCCGTGCCTTGCTCGAGGGGTGGCGTCGAGGGGCCAGCCCTTGGTTCAATCTCGGCGGATGGCTCGAAGACGTCCCTCGAGAAGACATCTGGCGGTACCGTGCCGCGCGTGGACGCCAACTTTGCCAGCTCGTCTGCGGCCTCGTTGAACTTTCGAGCTATGTGGTTGAGCTCGAGGCCGTAGAATTTGTCTTCCAGCTTGCGTACCTCCCCGCAATACGCCTCCATCTTTGGATCGATGCAGCTTGAAGCCTTCATAACCTGGTTGATGACGAGCTGCGAGTCTCCTCGGGCGTCGAGGCGTCGGACCCCGAGCTCGAGGGCGATGCGCAGCCCATTGACGAGGGCCTCGTACTCGGCGACGTTGTTGGAGGCGGGGAAGTGCAAGCGTAGCAGGTAGCGCATGTGTACTCCGAGGGGCGAGATGAAGAGCAGGCCCGCACCTGCCCCCGTCTTCATGAGGGATCCGTCGAAGTACATGGTCCAGAGCTCGGCTTGAATCTGCGCCGGCGGAAGTTGATTGTCGGTCCATTCAGCGACGAAGTCTGCCAACGCTTGCGATTTGATGGGGGCGTAGGTGATGGTTTCCCCCATTAGCTCGGCGGACCACTTGGCGACGCGCCCCGTGGCCTCCCGATTGTTGATGATTTCACCGAGGGGGAAGGAGGACACCACTGTTACGGGATGAGCGAGGAAGTAGTGCTGGAGCTTGCGCCTCGTGACGATGATGCCGTAGAGCAGCTTCTGGATGTGCGGGTACCGGACCTTGGCCTCGGAGAGCACCTCACTGGTGAAGTACACTGGCCGTTGGACTGGCAATGCATGATCCTCCTCGTACCTCTCGACGACTATGACCGCGCTGACCACCTGAGTGGTTGCGGCCACATAGAGGAGGAGAGGCTCGGGGGAATCACCGTCCTGGGCTGGTTGCGGAGGCACGAGAACTGGCGCAGAAGTCAGCAATCCCTTCAACTTGGTCAAGGCTTCCTCGGCTTCGGTGGTCCACGCAAAGTGCTCCGTCTTTTTCAGCAGGCGGTAGAGGGGTAGTGCTTTCTCCCCCAGCCTCGAGATGAATCTGCTGAGAGCGGCTAGGCAGCCTGTTACCTTCTGTACGCCCTTGAGGTCACGAATCGGGCCCATCCTCGTGACTGCTGAGATTTTTTCAGGGTTTGCCTCGATCCCCCGCTGCGAGACGATGTAGCCAAGTAGCATGCCTCGAGGCACACCAAAGACACACTTCTCGGGGTTGAGCTTCACATTCTTGGCCCGGAGGCACTCGAACGTGGTCTCGAGGTTGCTGATGAGGTTCCCTACTTTTTTAGTTTTAACCACGATGTCATCGACGTAGGCCTCGACGGTTTTGCCTATGTGCTCGCCAAAGATGTGTTGCATACATCGCTGGTACGTTGCCCCGGCGTTTCGAAGGCCGAAGGGCATCGTAACATAGCAGTACATACCAAATGGCGTGATAAAAGAGGTCGCGAGCTCATCGGATTTTCTCATCCTGATTTGGTGGTAGCCGGAATACGCATCAAGGAACGAAAGCACTTCACACCCAGCAGTGGAATCGACGATCTGGTCAATTCTAGGTAAAGGAAATGGAACTTTTGGACATGCTTTATTAAGACCAGTGTAATCTACACACATCCGCATTTTTCCATTCTTTTTCCTAACTAGTACAGGGTTAGCTAGCCACTCTGGGTAAAATACCTCCTTGATGAATCCGGCCGCCAAAAGCTTGTGCACCTCCTCGCCGATGATCCTGCGCTTTTCCTCGTCGAAGCGACGCAGGCGTTGCTTCACCGGTCTGGATCCGGCCTGGATCTCCAAGGCGTGCTCGACGACTTCCCTCGGTATGCCCGGCATGTCTGAGGGGTTCCACGCAAACATGTCGATGTTCGCGCGGAGAAAGTCGACGAGCACTGCTTCCTATTTGGGCTCGAGGCTGGTACTGATGGTCAGCGTCTTGCCATTGGCCGAGGTCGAGTCGACGGGTATTTGCTTGGTGTGCTCGGCTGGCTCGAAGGTGCCGGCGTGACGCTTTGCTTCTGGGGCCCCCTCGGTGGCCAGAGCTGCCAAGGCCTCGAGCGAGTCGAGGTGGATGTTGGCCTCCCCCCGCTCGACGCACTCCACGTCGCAGTGGTATGCGTGCTCGTAGGAGGTGTCAACGGTGATGACTCCTTTCGGCCCCGGCATCTTGAGCTTTAAGTACGTGTAGTTAGGAATCGCCATGAACTTGGCGTAGCCTGGCCGGCCGATGATGGCGTGGTAGGTCCCTTGGAAGCCGACTACCTCGAAGGTGAGCGTTTCCTGTCGGAAGTTTGCCGGCGTGCCGAAGCAGACCGGCAGGTCGATGCGCCCGAGGGGGTGGGCCTTCTTTCCTGGCACTACTCCGTGGAACCCCCCGACACTGGGTCGGAGCTGTCCTTCTGAAATCCCCAGGAGGTCGAGGGTCTCGAGGTATATGATGTTGAGGCTCGAGCCCCCATCCATCAACACCTTGGAGAACCGAACGTCGACTATGATGGGGTCGACGACGAGGGGGTAAGCCCCCGGGTTTATGACCTGGTCCGGATGGTCGTCACGGTCGAACGTGATTGGCGCATCGGACCAGTCAAGATACCGGGGGGCGTCGTGGTTGAGGGAAAAGATTTCCCGGCGCTCCTTCTTTCTTTCTCGAGCTGAGAGCCCGACGGTCGGCCCCCCGTAGATCATGTAGCAGTCGCGCACCGGGGGGAAGTCGCCATCTGCGTTTCTGCCGCCGCGTCGATCGGTATCCTTTCCCTTAGGCGCGTCTTCTTTCTTATCGCCGAGCTTGGAGTAGTAGCCCTTCAACAGTCGGCAGTCTTTCAACTTGTGGTTTACGGGGCCCCGGTGATAGGTACATGGATCCTCGAGCATTTGGTCGAAAACAGCCCCATCGGGGGGGCCTCGAGGCTTCTTGGGCTCGAGGGCGCCCGCGAGCACCTCTTTGTCGTCGTCGTCATCGGTGCCACGCTTCGCCTTCTGGCCCTTGCGTTTGTTTTTCTTCCTTTTGTTGCCGTCATTGTTGTCGTTCTTGGCGTCGTTGCCTTTGTTGGAGCCCTCCAGAGCGACCACCGCCTTGCCTTTGTCCGTGGTACGGCCAAAGAAGGCCCCCACTGCTTCGTCGCCCGAAGCAAAGCTGGTGACGCGATCCATCAGGTCCTCGACCGTCCCGGGACGGTAGCGTCCTAGCTCATGAACGAGCTCTTGGCATGTTGTGCCTGCGAGGAACGCTGAGATGACGTCCTCGTCCGGCACGTGGGGGAGCTCGAGACGCTGCTTCGAGAATCGTCGAGCGAAGTCGCGGAGGGGCTCGTCCGCCGCCTGCCTGCAACGCCGTAGGTCCCAGGGGTTGCCTGGGCGCACGCAGGTCCCTTTAAAATTCCCGTCGAAGACCCTGACTAGGTCGGCCCAGTCGTGGATTCGATCCGGCGGGAGCCCCTCGAGCCACCGGCGGGCGGTGTCCGAGAGGTAAAGTGGGAGTTGACGGATGATCACGCGGTCGTCGTTCTTCGCTCCGCCCAGTTGGCAGCCAAGGCGGAAGTCCGAGAGCCAGAGCTTGGGCTCGACCTCCCCGTCGTACTTTACGATGTTGGTCGGCGGTCGGAAGCGGTCGGGGAGGGTCGAGCTGCGGATGGCCCGGCTGAAGACTCGGGGGCCCGGGGGCTCGAGGACCTGCCGGTCCTCGTCGCTGTCGTAGCGCCCCCCTCGATGGGCGCTATAGCCACGCTCTTGGGCCCCCTTGTCTTTGCGCCGTCGGTTGATGTCGTTGCGGGCGTCGTTGGGGTCCCGAGGCGGCCGGTTGTCGACGATCCGTTCGCGGACTGGCCTAGCTCGAGAGGCGTCCGGCTGGTGGACGGATGCCTCGCGAGCGTCGTGGGGCGTGTCCGCCGGTTTCCCCGAGGCTGCCCCGCGTCGGCGTGACGCCGAGCTCTCAGCCTGCTGTACCGCGGCTGTCTCGAGGAGGTTTTTCATTTCTCCGAGCATGCGCCTGGCATCGGGGTTGGAGACGGCGGGCAGGTCCCGGAGCATCATGGCCGCTGCCACCACGTTCTGCCCAGCTCGTGGGAAACATACCTCAGGGCGTGCTGGGGCCCCGTCCTCGAGGATCCGCCGGTGGACCTCTCGAGCGCGGCCTCGAGCTCCGGCTCCTCGGGGCTGGGGTGGTTCCTGCATCAGGGTTTGCCGGAGCTGCAGCAGGTGTCGCCGTTCCTCCTCGGCTTTGGTGATTGCCTCTTGTACTTGTGCGAGTTGCGCCGCCCGGCCATCGTCGTGCTTTGGCGGCACAGCCGAAGCTCGAGGTTCGTCCCTTCCCAGGACGCGTGACCCGCCTGCCGCGGCCACGTCGCTAGGTCCCTCTAGGTCGAGGGCCGGCCTGTTGTCGTCGCCTTCGTCCTCGGTATCGCACACGACTCCCTCGAGTTGGAAACACTCCCTGGTGGGGTCCCAGAGGTCGGGGTCGTGGTAGTCGTATTCGTCGGAGTCGGAGCTGTTGAGGGCACGCCGCCTTGGCCGATGCTGGGACCGCAGCTCGCGGTACCATTCTCCGACGGTAGCTCGCCGAGGTGGCTCGAGGGGTCGCAAGAAGTCGCGGTCGATGCACGCGGGGTGGACGATTTCCAGGCTGGCCATAGCTTGCAGCAGCGTGCCCGGACGCTGTTCCCGGCCCACCTCCGTCTGGCCCTGTTGGCGCTCGTCGAGGCGGTGGGCGAAAACAGCCGCAGAGCTGTCGAGGCTGGCCGGGAACCGCTGGCGTCGAGTGCAGCGCGACCCGCGCGGGAGGAGGCTGAGTTGCGTCAACGGCGCACGGCTCGGAGGCCTCTGGCCTGGCTCCTGGTCCGTACGTACGACGAATGCGAAGTCGCTAGACGGGCGTGAACGCGCCTTGGAGGTCTCCGGCCGTGCGCCGGGTGGGTTTCCCCTTGGGGCCCCTGCACCGGCTACGGGGGCGTAGGTGTTTGCCGTGGGCACCGCCTGCGCCCGACGACGACGGTGACGATGGCGCCGCTCGTGACGTGGCGGCGTGTGGGGGTGCGGGCGACGCGTCACGCCCCCCGCGCGGGGTGGCGTGACACGCACTCCGCCCAGGCCCTCCGTGGAGAGCAGAGTCAGCTCGTTGCTGTTGCCTGTGGCCAGGAACTCGAGGCTCCCGAACCAGACGACGGCACCAGCCGAGAACGGAAGAGAGGATGAAGCCATCCAGGAGTCAACGAGAAATCGGCTCGGGCACGCGAATACCCCTACCTGGCGCGCCAACTGTCGGTGTTTCGTACCCGGGGGTATCACACCAACGAGTACTATGATCGCGTGCTTCTCTTCCTGGATGGTGATGCAAGGGGACACAAGGATTTATCCTGGTTCGGGCAAAGAAGGCCCTACGTCCAGCGGGGGGATGTTCTTGTATTACTTGCACCACTTCAGTGCAAGTAATACAAGACAGAGTACTTGCACTGAAGTGGTGCAAGTAATACAAGAACATCCCCCCGCTGGACGTAGGGCCTTCTTTGCCCGAACCAGGATAAATCCTTGTGTCCCCTTGCATCACCATCCAGGAAGAGAAGCACGCGATCATAGTACTCGTTGGTGTGATACCCCCGGGTACGAAACACCGACACTATACTACCTATAAGTGCCTATACACTGAAGTGGTCCAATGCCCTAAGCACTAACTGAATAAATTGGATTGAGCAAATGATGCACATGATGCACTAGTAACTGATGAAAGTAGTAGATTTATAGCGAAAGAAATAACTGAAACCCTTTTCTCTCCGGTGAATTAAAGAGGGAACCTGATGCCTTGAAATCGAAATGAAATCAAAGAAACGCACTAGAAGCAAACAAAGACAGAAATGATGCAAATTAAGCTAGGAGGGCTCAAGTTATGCTGAGGTGATATGATAATAAGGTGACATTCTGACACTGAGACATATCAAGCACCTTTCAGTAAGCAGTAATCTGTGCCACTATGAAACACCTTTTTTGCAAATTATGCTATATACATATTTTAGTACAAATAAGTAGTTCAGACAAGGAATAGCTCAACAGAAAATACAGTGTTGCAAATGAAGGTGACACATGATTGCTAGTAACAAGTAACAAGTAAATAAAAATGACAAATTATGATGCTCACCTCCTCTGTCTTCTTTACGGGATTAGTGTTCCAAGTGTCAATCAAATGGTCTGGAAAATTGATTGGTTCACCACCAGATCCTCGTCTTTTCTCAGAAATATGACGAATAACCTTTTGGGGTGTCTTTCTCCTTTTATCATATTTCTTCTCCTTTCTTCTGCCACCTTTTCTCTTATAATCATCATCACTGTCATCATCATCACTTCCGAGAACAACCTCGTCATCACTGCTGTCACCTTCGCCTAGATCAATAGGTTCCCACTGTTGTGGGGGAGAAGGTATAGGCTCGTGCATGAACAAACCTTCGCTATATGCATCTCGGTGTAGAATCCTAATCATTCTCAGGATATCTTGTGCAGTAGCTATCATTGAGATCCCATAATTGTCAATTTGGGCTCCTACTTGATCACCATGGCCGATACGTTGGTCTATATCATTCATTCCTTGATTGCTTAGTTTACTCCACTTCTGGCAGCATTCTCCAAGTTGACTTTCTAGCCCATTTTCAGCATCAAGCCTGCTAATACTTGAGTCTAGAAAAGATCTGCAGGTGCGCTCAAAAATGGCCTGATTTTTTGGAGCCTCACATAAGAATACAACAAATATTCCAAAGGCCCACCTGAGCTGATGCGGCTCTGGGTTTGGTGCAAAGTAAGCCCACAGTATTAGGAAAGCCTTTCGAATACTATGCAGACCCATCTGAGTGCTGCCAGGATCACCATTTGAAATAAAACGGTGATTGCCTCTGAAAGATAGGATGTTACAATCTTTGCAGTTCATGTATGGTGTGTCCTGGTCATCTAAAGTCAGCTGGTGTGTTCCATTCTGACCATAAAAGCCCACTAGTCAACCACTCCTTCCTTGGATGACAAAAGTCAATTTCCTCCCGCCAAACCTGACAACAAAGTAGAATGTGCCAGTCGGAGGGGTTGTATATACCTCTCTCTGACCTCCATACACAGAAGATATGTCAAGCCTTATTCCTTTGTATCTGTTCCATGCCCGGAAGTGTCCTAGGGCTCTCCTGTAACTCTGAAGACATTGTGCATTGTCACCATCTAAAGCTAACGTCACAGTGTTCTGAAAAGATACAAAATTTGAACCAACAAACACGTCATATGACAGTAGAGCTCATAGTGCTGTATAATAAGTAAAAAAAAACACATTATGTTTACCCTTGGGGTAGGCTCGTCTTGTGGTGGTTGGTTATCCATAAGTTAACAGAATGATGGTTCGTCCACACTGAAAGAATAACGAGATTATATCCATAAGTTAACAGAATGGTGTATTGTTCATCCACACTGAGAGAATCAGTAATGAATAGGGGTTTGTTTACTTGAACTAATAGTCAAGAAAATACTACACTAGAGGCTAGAGCAACTTGATAAAGTTCTGGTAAGCAAATTCCTTTGAAACACTTGCAATTCAGATTTGAAACAAACTGGTTGAGTCAATCAGAGTTCTTAAAAATAGCAGAAACAATTTGGAGGGAACCTTGCATAGCCAAATCAGCACTGGATAAAATTCAGCAAAAATTGAAGTTACATAAACAATATCTTTGCAGACCTAAATCAGCACTAGATAAAGTTTTATTTAACAAAAATTGAAGTTATGTAAACAATATATTAAGGGTTGGGGCTTAGCTCTGCAAATGGAGTTTAGTAGCAAGAAAAGGAAAAGAAATTCAACAAAGATTGATCGATCTTGAATCTGTAGAGGAAATTAAATCTATCTCCCAATCAATTGATTGAGAAAGCGCACTTATTGAAAGGATCCTTCACAGTGCGATGAGGAGGAAAAAATACCCTATCCTTTTTCAACCAGGTGAACAGCAGTAACATTAACTTGTGTGGGAAGAAAATATTCCACCAAAAATCAAGATTTTTTTATTCCTTGTTGAGAATAATGCAATCTATATTCCTTTTGGTCAGCATCGAGAAAAGAAACACGTATGAATGAAAAGTAAAACTCCCTATAGTTCAGTTGTGATTCGTAACAAAATTCACAAACGTGGGAGTGGAAGCCCTCTGCCGACGCCAATTCAAGATTCTGGTGCCACACCGCAGGATACGAGGGAGGGGTGGATGGGGGACAACTCACGGGGAAAACGACACCAGGAGTTGCGGGTGACGTAGACGATCGCCTGGTGCGTTCCGATCGCGGGGGTGGCGACGATGACGGGCGGATAGGAGGCGCTCCAGCCCCAGCCGAGTCGCGCAATCACCGGCGACGAAGCGCCTCCGTGACGGAATCGCCAGGCAACGAAGCGACGGCGGAGAAGTTGGGCTAGGGTTTGTGGGGAACGATCTTGAAGAGGGCAAGAATCGGGCTGAGAATCAAAATTGAGGGATTAGGAGGGCAGAGGGATTGGGAGGGCAGTCGTCGGTAGGCGGTAGCCGACTCCAAGTAACCGTTGAGAGGCGCGACTGAGCGCGAAACAAATTTTCCCAGTCTTTTCTATGTTTTTAATGATTTTTTTCGTTTTTTATTTAAAACTAGCAAAATAAGCCCGTACGTTGCACCGGGACGTACAATTTGCGGAGTGGTTATGTGGACGATCTGTGATTTGAAGATTTATGTTATGGTCGCGTTATTTGTTTTAATACGTCTTGGAATCGAATTTTTACTATCTAGATATGTTCTATTGTAACCCGTATATCAATTTATTTTAAAATCAGATTCTACACTATGGTTAGACACATCATATTAATTCATACAATACGAGAGAGATGTTCCAATGTCTTTGAATTAAATTCCATCTGGCTCTTATTCTAATTTGATTTCAAATTTGACTTCACACTGTGTTCCAAGTTTGGTCATGTCACGTTAACTTCACGAGAAATTTGGTCTGCTGAATCTCGATCGAATGGTATTGAGTGTGATAGACCAAAAAGTTTTTCTTGACGGTGGGAATTTTTTCCTTAGGGGGTGTTTGGATCCCTGGCAATTTTTTTTGTCTATCACATCGGACGTTGCGGTACTAGTTTCGTCTATTAAAAATAAACTAATTATAAAACTAATTACAGGGTCATATACTAATTACTAAGACGAATCTATTAAGGTAAATTAATCTATCATTAGCGAATGTTTACTGTAGCACCACATTGTCAAATCATGAACTAATTAAGTTCAATAGATTCGTCTCGTGAATTAGTCTCCGGCTGACAAATTAGTTTTTTAATTACTATATTTTTAATAGGCAAAACTAGGGCCGCAACGTTCGATGTGACGGGGCAAAAAAATTTTGCCCTGAAAACGAACACGCCCTTAGTCAAAAGTTCATGTTTGACATTTAGGACGACCTATTTAGAATTAGAGTTTAGAACATAGGAATTTTACAAATCAGTTCAATCAGAGAAATACCCGTAAACATAAAATTTTTATTTGCATTCCAAACCTGTCCTTATTAAGTTATTATATTTTTTAGGATTTTGTTTATAGAAGAACGCTAATAGTGAGTGCTATTTGAAAGCCTAAATATTTTGCCTTTAATTTGCCTCCGCCTGGGGGTTGGGGCTCATTTTCACGTATATTGGAACGACGGATTTTTTTTTCTTCATTTCTCCGCCAGGGCTCCGATCTCTAATCGAAAAAAACATAAAAACGCAAAAAAAGAAGAAGAAAATCTGGCATCAGAAGGACTCCAACCGGAGGTCTTTTGACTGCTAGGTTGACAAGTTAGCCAACAACACCACGTCGATTGTTACTGTTCTATCGCTTAAGACTACGTCTTTGTTTCCTTCCAATTCGGTGTCGTTTATTTTTACTCAATCTTCTGTTCTTAAAAGTAGACCAGACGAAAGAAAATCCAAAGTAAAAAAAAAATAGCTGAACTTTTACCTCTTTATTATTTGGTAGGTATAGACTAGAAAAACCTTTCCGTACGTTACAACGAGAGAAAACAAACTTTTATGAAAAACAACAAGATGAATGATACATATATATTTATGTTTTACTTTTTCTATATTCTATATATAAAACATAAAAGAATAGATGGAACTTAACTTTTGAAGAGATGCCATTTATGTCCATGAATTCTCAAACTGATTTTTTGGTAAATACCTGTTTATTTATGCTTGTATTTTGCATAATATATATATATATATATATGACTGCACTAATTAGTACACAAGGTACTAACAGGGTACTAAGTATTAATTAGTACCGGAGATTAACGCCTAAACCCACGTACGCGCGTCCGCGTCCTGGCCCCGTGCGGCTGTGCCCGCCTGCATGGAGCCGTCGGCCAGATCCTGCTGTTCCGCCTACGACCCAACTCACGGCTCCGGTTCGGCTTGGATTTTCTTGCTGTCGTTTTTTTTTCATTTCCATTTTCTTGCCATCGACTTTTTTTCCATTTTCTTGCCATCGACTTTTTTTCCATTTTCTTGTTGTCGCTTTTTTTTTTCATTTTTTCGCATGAGTTTCTTTTGGTCTCATGGCTTTTTTCGGATGACTGAACATTCAAAAATCGACTCTTGCTGCTAATTTATTTTCTTCGGTTTTCTACTGGTTTTTAGGATGGGTCAACCTCCGAGACACATAACCTGAACGTGTATTATTTACTACATATTTTTGGAAGCTAGATTTTATGTTGAGATAGATGAGGCAGCAAAACAAGTCTCCAATCTCTATAAACGAATCCTGCACCAAAAGCGGGCACCCGATAGTGCCACGTCATCCGCTAACCCACGAGCCGTTAGATCAAGCGTTCATGCGATCTGGACCGTCCGATACGGGTCGTAGCAGGTCTCTTACCCGTGGAGCTGTCAACCCGGAAGGTCGCGAATCCTCGCGAACCCGCTCGCGGGCGACTCGGCCTCTCCGCGACGCGTCTCTTATCCGGTCCTTCCGGCGCGGGAGGGGCCTCCGGGCCCCGGCGACCTCGGCGCAGCGGGGTGCGGGCTCGGCAGCTCCAGCCATCCCAGTACGGGCGGAGGCCCCAGCGGTCTTTGCACTCAGCGCGGCCGGCGGTGCGGGCCACGGGCGTGGCCGCTCCGGCGAAGCCATCCCGGCGCGGGCGGAGGCCCCAGCGCCCCTGCGAACTCGGCGCAGCCAGCGATGCGGGCGTTGACGCTCTGACATCTCGGCGCGGATGCAGGCACCAGCGGCCCTATGTGGCCATGTGGGCGTTGTCGTGCGGGCAGCGCGGGTCGCGGGCGACCCTAGCGGGAGCAGCAAGTTGCCGCCTCCTCGCTGCCGTCATTGAGCGCCGATCACTCCATGGGACGCCGCACCCACGCTGGGCCGGCGCCAGAGACGCCGCTGAACTCCGTTTCCTGCATAGCTCGCTCTCTCCTTTGGTTGCTTCGTCGAGTTTATCATGTGTGGTGTGATGACTAATGTAAGATCTTCGTGCGTTTCCTGAGCTCAGGTAGTCCCACGGCTGCCTGCAGCTGGCAGAGGAAGTGGACAAGGAGCAGAATAATATGGCCGACAAGATCGCCGAGTAGTGGTGAAGGTACCCCCGATTTCGTTCCTTGTGAATTGCAGACCTTTTACGTACAGGAAGTTCGTGGCTGAATTTCACATCTCATGGTACTTTGCACATATGTATTTCTCTGAATTTCAGTTCAGTTCCACATGTTTCTCTTAAACATGTTGTGCTTTAACTTTGGTGGTCGGCCAGCGTGCAAGGCGACTGTCCCTCAGTCCTCAGATGGCAAAGTCCGTGAAGAGGACTATCGATGGCTTGTGCAGTCATTAACATCTCTGCTACACCATCAGCTTAGCTGGTGATTCGGGCTGTGTTCATAGGAACCGAGCATGTAAAATCATTTATCCACATGTTGTTCACTGTCGGCAATGCCCAGCGAATGCTCGATAAGATGGCTAAAAGGTCTTATTCCGTCCAGTGAACACAGTTATGCTTTGCATAAAACTTTTTTGGGACTAGCACTTAGGGATCAACTTAAGATAGTGAACCTATTGTTGATTGCTTCGAATGACTTCTAATCATGGTTTTAAATAGCGAGCTAAAGGTAAAGTGTTTAGCGTTTTATAAACTGTAATTAGCGGGCTTTAGCGACAAAATAGCGGCAGAATTGTGCATGAACGCAAATAGCGGCACAATTTTTTTCAAGCTATTTCGGGCTATAGCGGCACAAATAGCGGGCTATTTAATTCCATGCTTCTAATATTATAAAGTGGTTTCTTATTAGCTGGATATCTGAATTTCTATATGGTTAACTTCAACTGTATACTATGTGAGCAAGGCAAGCATTATGGTATTTAGACACTGCTTCTTTTTCCTTTGCTTCTTTCTTTGCAAAATTGCTTCGTTTGTAAAAATTGGCTGTGATCCTGAACTCATTCGGTCTAGCTTGCATGTTTAGTTTAGATATGTGAGTATTTCCATTTGCCTCAATCATATTATAGTCATGGATTCTATGCATAAATGTTAGATACCTTCATTGTTTGCTGCATGGAAAAGAGTTTTTTTATTCTCTTTTTAATGATGATGGATTCCATGTCCATATGCCTATCAACTTCTCTTCCAATTTATACAGTCATGAATAAAGCTGAACCAGGTACATGGTACTCAGTAATCGAAACAAACTCATCTTGCCGCCACAGATTATGCAAACTGAGATGCCCACCCCCTATATGTATTTGATAAAATGCAAAAGTGTGAACCACGATACTCCATATGTATGGCTCATGAAGGCAACAAACAAGCCCCAATACCTATATGATGGATAATGGTAAGTACGAACAGATAATCACCTATTTCTTATATCCATAATAATTTTGCAGTGTTGCATAACTTTCTCTCTGTCCAAATTATTCAGCAAGGCAAAAAAATATAGACAATAAAATTTACTAAAATTTAACTAAGTTTAATTATCACTTTAATCACCTTGACCTCTGTAATATGAGCAGTAACCTTTTATATCATACAGTTCTAGGAGAGATTAATAATCCTGATATGTTTTATATCCGTCCCTATGCGAGTCGTACTGCACTTTCAACAGTGTCATAATGCTTTGACAAAATTCATGTGAATCAAGGGACACTCGTGACTGAAAATATGAAATATTAACATATCTCATTTTAGTATCTTGGATTCTTATTATTGCAAAATACTATTTAGTATTTACTGACAAGAACTTACCAAACCATAGGAGTAATATATTGGTCCGAACTGGACCAAAGAAAAAAATAATCCCATTCTTTGTACAATTGACAGTTTGAGAAGTACAGTATTGATTAACAATGTACTCCGCATTCACTCAGATTCTGCATTGTTTCTCATTGATATTGAACTAGCTTCATAGCTTAGATACTCATTTTAGTATCTTGTTATTATTGCAAAATACTGAGAACTGTATTTACTGACAAGTGTTACATTTCTAAGATCGACTAGTAGTAGATCTATCGGGGAAAAACATGACTAGATTGAATGAAAGGCTTGTTACCGACAAGGCAGCGAGGTCCCGTCCTCAGGTGATGCAGAAGCGCCGCACAGCAGGTCGGTGATGGCACAGTCGTCGAGATCCAGTGGCGGCGCCGGTGGAGCTGCTGGTGGCGCTTCCCGTCACTGGCAGCACCTCCCTCTAGATCGGATTAGGGTTTAGGTGGGGAAACAGGGTCACGGCGAACCTCGTCCCACGTGCCACTAACCCCCACCTCTCTATATATGATGCTGTGTGACAGGGGCCCACCAGCCACCTATTGGGCTGGACGCCCCCGATCAGGGCGTTGGATCAAGGCCTAGTCTGACCGTTGGGTCAGACTGGAGGAGATCAATTCCAACATTCTCCCCCTTGATCTCATCTTATACTTTAACTTCTTATTCAAATTCAAATTCCAATCTTCTTTATTTCTGTTCCATTCCATTACAGATTAGTGCATAGAGCATGCTCCATCGTCACGGTCAATCGCCGATAGATTTAACAGCTACAATCCACTTCTCTGTTATGAAACAAATCATTTAACCTTGGGGCCCTTTATTGTCCAGAAATCATAGGCCTTACCATAAAACCCATGTCGACTGTGTATTCTCTAAATACACTGGGTGGTAAGCCTTTAAAAACGGATCCGTAATATTTTCACATCTAAAGGTATGATTTTGGACTTTCTCCTTCACAACGTACAACCCAATGTCAATGTGTTTGGCAGCACACTCGACCCGTTGTCTTAGGAGTAAACTTCTTAAATGGTTATTGTTGTTGTTTACCATTATGAACTCCGGGTATAGGTTTCTTAACCATTTTGCCTGTTCTTTATGCCTCATAATAAGCTATATCATAGGTATGCATCATCAATGACACATAACTATTTCTTTGGAGCTTTTCCACAATAAAACTCCAACTGCGAGTGTTAGTTACTAATGTGGATTTCACTACACATCTCGCTCAAACATATCAGTTGTACTCACAACCATTTGAGAGTACTTGTTGTCTTATACTTGTCATGAGGCATATAAAACTTTGCACGATTGCAACACTTCCATTCCAGTGATCTATATCTGGATTGGATATCTGCCAAAATCCCGGATACAGGAACCATGTCAGGGTAAATACTTGTGCACTCATTAAGCTTCCAACAGCCGAAGCATACAGGACGCCCATTTTATCAATTCTCATATCTATTCTTGGAACACTGAAAGTTCTCAAAACTATTACCCTTGACCATAGGAACAGGCGTATGTTTACACACATAGATACTTTATTCCTTTAGAATCTTCTCAAGTATACACTTGAGACAGTTCTAATACCCCTTTCTTTTATCCCGGTAAGTTTCAATTCCTAGATGAATGACAATTTACCGAGATCAATCTTATGTAATTTAGGGCAATGACTACTTTTCCAATAGTAGATTAACACCATTGCCAGCAAGCAAGGTGTCATCCACATACAAGTTTAGGAAAATAAATTTCCTATTCTTGAACTTTGCACAATGCCATTGTCCTTCTCATTCTCTTTAAAACCCAAAACTTTTAATTGATTCTTCATCTTTAAAATACAACTTTATAGAGACTTGCTCTAATCCTTAAATCGTTTCTTCAGGGGACATCCTTTATATCCAATTCTTCCATGACAAAAAACAACATGGAAACTTTTCGTACAAATCCCCATCATCTATCTGATGTAACTCTAAACATTATGTGTCATTAACACTAGTTAAAGTGTTTTATTTCCTTTGTGTGAATTCTTTCACCATAATGTTTCTATGTTCCCTCCGGAGCCACATTGCATCTTGTAGACCCATTACAGTCTACTGTTTTGGCTCTTTTAGGAATAAATTCACATCTTTAATTCTTTGAGACCTTTTAGGTCCAAAATGGCACTCTTTTACATGGGATGTTGTTGCTCTTTCATTGCCTAAGAGGCAATTGATACTTTACATTACTCATCTTTCTAGAAGAGCTAACAACAGGTGTTGTATAGGCCATACAACATCAACAGGTATGATTGTTCTTGAGTTATTGGAGTGGGCACGCAGTCTCACTTCTCTTCAAGTCTTAGATCTCTACATACCATGCTCCCCCAGATTATCCCATCTTTTGAAAAGATGGTGCTTCCTCAAATTTCTTATTTGGGTTTAATCTGTCAAAATCATAGGGTGCCTTAAGCACCGCTCGTCCAGTACAAATACTGGTTCACTATGCTATCTTCCTATCATAACCATAAAGGTATAGGAATTTAGCTATTTCTTTTTTTACTTAGGGGTATCGTTATTATGATCATTGTACTCCCTCAATGGTCATATTCATCTTTTATAGATCACTTTTGCCTTAATGCATATCATGCATTGCACTTTTGAGGCACAGGGAAATGGAGAGAATCTCTTATCTTTCGGTGTATAATCTCACTATTCTCCCCCTCGAAATATGGCACAAACTTTACTGCCATAATTTCGAAACTATTCTGAACTTTTGTGAACGAGGAGACAACTATAATTTGCTTTATTCACATTACCATGTCATGCAAACAAAGTCATCTTTTGATTCTTATGGGAGTATACTTTCCTCATTCTACTTTAAGAACTTAACGAAGTCCTTACTTAACTTTACTTTTGCAAGTCATGCTTGCATGCTTTCTTTATCTGGGATTGCTCCCCTCATGGCCTTAGCCCATGACCATGTCATGGTCAACATTGTGATAGCATAAAAGCTACCCAAACTTTTCATTCTTTCTCCCACTCTGGGATATACTTTAGGCACATGAGCCATCACAAACTTTTTCCCGCCATGCGGGACAATTTCCCATCAGGGACATTAAAGCCACAACTGACTTTCACATTCCATCATCAAATTCAGAAATAAATCTGAATATTCTGTAATATACACATTTAATCCAACATTGGTCAAATTAAATATGCATATTTCTTATTACAACTTGTCATAATGACTGAAACTTAAACACATTCTTCTTCATAGAGAGTACATAAAACACATTTCATGTACTAAAATCTTACTTTGGACCAATGTCCCTGAATTATTTTCCTTTTAAAGCCATTCTCCAAAGAGAACACAATCCCTTTATGTAATGACTTTCACTTTCCATCTTCTGAGTCACAAGTACCCAGCTCTTTCTTTCTACCTCCAAGAATGAAAGCATGAAGATCTTTCTGAAAACATTTATCAATGATAATCAACAATAATGAGCATGAAAATAACCCTACGTTGGTCTGGTTAAAACACGCACATTAAACTTTAAAACTTACAGTTTTATTCTATATCACCGTTGGGCAGAAAATAGAACAAAACAATATCCTTTTACATTAATTCCACATCACCGTTGGGCAGAAATAGAATTAACGTATACAATCTCAATTAACTTAATGATAATCAATATCATTGCAGCGGAATATTTTTACTTTACCAGAGACACAAACTTTACATTACATTTAACTTATAATATTGTTATTATCAACGTTGGTCAGAAAATAACAATATCATAATTCATTTTAAACATGTGACTATTCCTCTAATTAAATTTTCCCGTTGGTTCCAATTTAATTAGAAGATAATCAATGTCAACTTTGCAGCGGAAACATGAAAATACTCTTAAAACAATAATACTTAATCAGAAGCATCATTGTATACTTTTAACCATTCTCTGTACAAATTATCCCGCTGGTTCAAATTTAAACAGGATTGAAACATAATGCAAATTCATCAATTTGCTTCTGAAAAAGAGTAAAACAAAACTCCACTGATCTTCGGCCCAACGAGCAAAAATCCCATCTGCCCACAGTCACTCCCACGTGGCCCATTTGCGCACACGCACACTGGACGCGGCCCAGCGATGGAAACCGGCCCATCCAGGCGTGCGGCACGCTCCTCCTCCGCGCCCAGGCCGCAACCTGGGCCTGGGCCGGGATTTGGCTCGCCCGCTTGGGCCGAAAGAAGCCCGGTCGGTCAGAGCCGACCGATCGCATCCGACGGCCGGGAGTAAATGTCGCGCGAACAAAACTCCAACCGGCCGCCATTTCCCCTAACCCTAATTTCATTTCTTTCCCTTCCCCCTCCCTTTCTCTCTTCTGCGCACATCCACGGAGAGCGGAGCCCAGAGAGCCGCCGCCGGGCTCCTCATCGGAGATCCCCGGGTCTGCTTCCTATCTCTCCCTCCCCTCACCTACTCCTCACCCGAGCGCGCCTGCAAACAGTAGCGGCGGCGGCGGCGACCGCCGGAGAGGACTGGCGCCGGCCGCCCCTTCCTCTCTCTTCTTTCTCAGAGTCTCGGCGCATGGGCAACAACAACCACCCATGGCGGCCGGAGGAAAAAGTGGGGCGCCGCCGCGGGCCCCTCGCCGGCGAGCGCGCTCGCCCGAGGCTGAGCGCGCCGTCGTCGAGCGGCCTTGCGACGTTGCCCTTTACTCCGTCCACTGCCAGCGGCGGCCCACGAGAAGGCGAGGCCTCCCGGCCGGCGGCTCGGGTCTTTCTCCCGCACGAAGACGGTGTTGCCGGCGGTGAGGGGACCCGGGGAGGTCTCTGTCCGTTTCGGACTTTCTTCGAACATCAGGTTAGGGTTAGGGTCGGGTCTGATTTGATCTTTGATTCAAGATCGAATCCTCTCTGCGTTTCTATCTGGCATGGACCTCTAAGCTAGGGTTAGGGATCCACTGGATTAAAACTTAGATCTCGGGTTCTTCCCGAACACCGATCGGGATCTGACTTCTTTTCCCAATCTAGATCTACACGCTAGAATCAGGCTCTGATACCATTGTTACATTTCTAGGATCGACTAGCAGTAGATCTATCGGGGAAAAACATGACTAGATTGAATGAAAGGCTTGTTACCGACAAGGCAGCGAGGTCCCGTCCTTCTCAGGTGATGCAGGAGCACCGCACAACAGGTCGGTGATGGCACAGTCGTCGAGATCCAGTGGCGGCACCGGTGGAGCTGCTGGTGGCGCTTCCCGTCACTGGCAGCACCTCCCTCTAGATCGGATTAGGGTTTAGGTGGGGAAACAGGGTCACGGCGAACCTCGTCCCACGTGCCACTAACCCCCACCTCTCTATATATGATGCTATGTGACAGGGGCCCACCAGCCACCTATTGGGCTGGATGCCCCCGATCAGGGCGTTGGATCAAGGCCCAGTCTGACCGTTGGGTCAGACTGGAGGAGATCAATTCCAACAACAAGAACTACCAAACCATAGGAGTAATATATTGGTCCGAACTGGACCAAAGAAAAAAAATAATCTCATTCTTTGTACAATTTTGACAGTTTGAGAAGTACAATATTGATTTACAATGTACACTGCATTCACTCAGATTCTGCATTGTTTCTCAATGATATTGAACTAGCTTCATAGCTTAGATAATGCTTCACTTTTAGACTAGTAGTGATCTTTTATTCAAATCTTTGGATTGCGTACACAAATTTTGCAGCCTAACCTTTACCTTTACAGAAACAAATTCCAAGCGTGACTCTGCATGTGCTGCCTTAGGTGTTCGAGAAAGACTCCATATAATCTTTTATTCTTAAATAATGTTGCTTATAATGACCAAAAGTACATGGGGTCATACAAACCAGAATATATAAGGTTTTACAGCTATTTGGTGATTATAAAGATTGTGCTTCCTCTATTTAATTCAACTTAGAAAAATTTATGGTCTCCTTGCAGATTCATGGATGTGTCCATATGCTATACATTGGGCTTGCAAGACCCTTATCTACAAATAGAGAGAGAGAGAGCAGAGAGCTGACATTGTTAACACAAAGGAAAATTTCTCTATGCTGCTGCTTTATGCGGTCTTGGGTGATGACCGTGGTGGAACAAGTGGGGCTCCAATTGTTGGACCTAATGGCACCAACTCTGGTTCTTGGTTTTGACAAAATTATTGTAAGTAATAAGCAAGGTACTATTTACTCTGCTTCCAGGCTTGCACCTATGTGAAGCAATTGACGCCTTAGGTACACATAGACAAATAGCATGCATTCTCAATATATACCATAAGGTGTTTACAGACAATTCTTGACATTATGATTCCTTTTGTTTTCAGCCTCGTTCTGTCAAAGGACTTATGTGAGCATTTTGATATTATGAGGATTTTTTTCAACATCTTATTGTTATTGTATTATTGTTTCTGAATCCATGTGTTTCGTATCATCGTAACCAAGTATTAATACTCACTGACAAAGATTAAGTTTAAATTGATTGTTCATTGTTCTAATGACCCAACTTATTTGTGTCAAAAAGCTAATACTAAGAACTACTGCAGATGAAGATCGGGAGCAAACCTGATAACTATCAGGTGACATCAGACGACCTCAACATATCTGTAACACTGATGTAAAACAACTTGTCACATATATCTTCACTCATGTCATTCAAATTTAAGACTATTGAATACTACTATAAGCTCTAAATAGAGTTTGGATTTTGACTTTACCATTTGTTACCATATATTACCCTTAATTATCGAATGGTCAAGCAACAGAATTATTTCAAGATGAGCTATGCTCCTATTTTTTTTTCCTTTTTCTTTCTATCCACCTTTTTTTATCATTTATAACTGGTCATATTTCTACACGCAAAAGGAGGGAACACTATATACTAAGATCGTCTAAACAAAGTAATAGGTAACATAAGGCGGGCATAGGGCATCCAGCATGGCCGCGCGGCAACGCCGCACGTGCTTTTCTAGTAACAAATGAATCATACAAAGCATATTTAAACTATTTCTGGCTAAAACATATTTTCATGTAAATGAATCATGAAAGATTGCAATACACTTTGTAGTTTGAATACACATAGTTTGAAGCCCAAGCTAAGTTATTCCACAAAATCACCGTGCAAAAGTTTATGGCAGCTAAATAACCTTCAATGAGATCGTAAATATCAGGGCTCTGACAACTTATGCCAAATTATATATTACTTTTTAATTTGAAAGAAAAAAACTAATGCATCTGTCTGTCCTTTGCCCCTCTCTAATGACCGCCAATTCTTTCACCTGTCAAAAAAGCAGAACAAAAGAAATATTAATAAGGAACTTTCATGATTAATAATAGAGTATGGCATGCATATGGATTTGTAGATCTTATAGAGGAAACTAGTTTGAAATGAATGTTTATGTTTATGATTACATATAACTTTGAACATAAATTATTTCAAATCAATCTATTACAACACATGTTACTATGGATATCAGGATTCCAATAGTTTAGAGGTATGCCATGGGGACTGGGGAGACCTATGTCTGTGGTAATCAATTGAAAGCATCCATCCACATAATTAAGAAGTGTTCTTGCGTGTAAAAAAACATAAAATTGGCTTGAAAGGGAACTTATAATGCTAGATGTAGATAATCAAACCGAATAAGCAAGAAAAGTTGCTCTCTAGACTTGACATCCTGTTCCTGCAGTAGTCCATAGTGGACAAAAAAAGAGACATTTTCGTACAAATTGATATACTGATTTGTGCTTTCATAAATAACTGAATAAACAATAATGAATCAACATCATTTAATGTAAAAAAAGAAAGTATGAAATCTAGCAAAGAATAGCAACTAAAGCTGAGAGGCGCCACCAACAGCCCATGGAATGGACACTGAGAGGCGCCATCAAGAATCAGGACCAGGTGTACTGTATAATATCTACATGCAAATATGTTGTTCAATGGATCAAGCTAAGTATACTCTAATAGAACAAATTGTGCTACATCAGCTACACCAGCAAGCAAACTGGATGAACCTGTGAACTGAGAAAATATCTGACTTGATAGTTACCAAAACAGCTGGACATGTATTCTTCCGGCACAAACAAGTGAGGTCACTCCAAACTAAAAAAGATGCACTAAATCTAATCACTGAAATTTAACTATTTTTCTAACACTCGCTAGATATTTGTGCTAATGAATAATGCAGCATTCTTTATTTTAATGGCCTTAATAAATAGTGGCAAGTAATCACTGAAATGTGTGCATGACCAACAATAGTTATGCACCTGGACAAAAGGTGCCCCTGCACCCAGCTGGTGCATATTGACACCACAACATTGGTACTTCAATTATATGCATATATTAGCATGTATCATTTTCATAAATGAAGACAACTCGTAACTGCAGTAATAAAAAAAACAGGAATAAATATTAAGAAAACTAGCACAAGAAATTTTAGAAATTCAGAAACATGAGTTGGTACGCATTTGGTAATTGCATTTGGCAAGTAATCACTAAAATGTTTTAATGCAGCAAGTGGACCACTGATGCTTGTGGCTTATTTAACTTATTCAGTTGAAAAGAGCTATTGCCAAAACACCAGTCGCTGGCATCTACCACCTGTATTTTCAAATTGAACCATATTTGTGGTTTGGAAAATAATTTTTTGTAGTTAAGAATAAATTTGGTAATAACTATTTGTGGACTGAAGACAAAAAAATATGTGGTTTTAAAAAATGATTGAAAAAATCTGCTTGTAAGAGGATATAATCAGGTGCATGCAAGATTGAGCACAACAGTCATTGGCTTCTGGATATTCAGCATTGCATAGAGATTAGAATCCCTACTATGGGTTAATTCACAACGACTGTTTGGAAGGCACGAGATTAGAATTATAGACAACTAAAAAATAGAAAAATCAGAAAACAAAACTATGAATCCAAAAATCTTGTTGCCATCCAGAAAATAACTGCATTGGCTAGTGTTTTTCTCGTAGACTCATCATACATGCATCAAGTCATATACTAATTCAAAGCTCAAGTACTCTAGAGAAGCTACAAAGGAGGGCATAATTCAAATTGATCGTAGTTGACTAATTCATACATCTAATTAAATACTCCAAAGTACAAGAAACAATTGAATTAGAGATATACCTAACTATAACATAACACTAAAACTATAAGCAGATGACATATATCTTCATAAGACTTACAAAGAGGTTGTCTTCACTTCAAAATAACTATAGCCCAGACCCGAAACTGCAAGCTGACATAGAACATTGTGAAACTGATATAATAGGAAACAATCAAAACCACAAAAATCTAAACATTCAAATCCTCCCCAGGTATTCTACAGAACTGTAGCCCACTAAAAAGAAATGAATAATCTTCTTCCTTCACTGTTTACAAAATCTCTCCTTATATAATTAGTGAAATCAAGACACAGCCAAAAAAACAGTCCACACATCATTAAACAATAGGTTTCTTTAGTTAACTGCAAGAGTCAACAATTAATGTAAGAATCATTTTGCTAATTCTCGTAGGCTTGTTTTCTTATTATAAATAACTCGAGTAACATGGACTAACATAGTCATATATTTAATGTATTTCAGATGCACTCAAATTGCAAGCATATTATTTTAATGTAATTTCAGATGCATAAAGGGAGAAGAAAAAGGATGGTACAAAGTTACAAGTGATGAGGAATAGACAGACATCCATGTGATGCCCTGCCTTTTCTCTCCATGCTTATCTGTCTTCTGATGGTTCTATGCAGGTAGCCACCCATGTTATCTGTTGCCATAACATAGTTATTTCTCTATGAAATGAATGAACTACATTACACCTATGTTTAAAAAGTTGTGGGAGGACTGAATAGACAAGAACAAAAAGTGCAATATGAGCTCACAAATAACAACCTCTTTAAGTTGAAAGGCATCCTATAAACCAGACTCTGACCAGCATCCATTCGACAAGCGTGGAAAAAAAAGGTTTGTACCGTTTTTAATAACATGCATAGGGACCATTTATATGCACATACAAGAACTGGACTTTATCCACAATCTAATCGTCAGAATGGAAATAGAAAAGCAATATGGCTGGTAAAATTGCGATTGGTTATTAGGGCCAAAATTTAGTATGCGGGAGTAAGGAAAAAATATCATAATATGGGAAAACATGACCTTCTCTGTGAGTGGTCTAGGGGAGTAGGTGAAGACTGCTGCAAAAGGAGAACACCTCGGAGCTACAGACCACAAGAAAAGAGAAAAAAAGCAATAAACAACACTGATGAAAGTATTGGTTCTGAATAGGCTAGATGATTTTAAAACATTGATATTATACTAGCTAAAAAAAGTATCTTCCTATTGCTATATATGAAAACTCCAGAACCTAGTATTGTCCTACAAATAAAGACTACTGGTAATTTAGGATAGCAAAATTTAAAATCCATGAATATTAAATTGTTCTATAATTATGTGTCCATGCATCAGATCATATAAATATAAATAAAAAAAGAATCATAAACAAGATTAGATAGGCTGTAAATGAGTGTATCTAATTTTGTCTAGTCATTTGTAAAATACTAACTCCATACTGCAAAAAGATTATAATATTATAGCACAACCATTCTCCTTTGCAACTCTATTTCGTGGAGCCGATGCAGAGGCTCTACCAAGCGAGGACGGTAACCTCTCGTCTTGTCACGGAGGGATCTCATACCTAAATGAGCAATAATCACATTAACCGAGAGAAAAGCAAGTACAACACATGAAAAAGGCCACTAAAAATAAAAAAAACATGTACGAACCATTGTTGGGTGCTCTCAAATACAAGTATTTTTGGGTTGTTAGGCATCTTATCAAATAGCTTCAACTGGATTCTGAAATCAATGATTTATAATGTATTTAGAATAAGGCATTCATATACTCTATAGCTTAAATTTACAAGCTCATTCCATGGAACAATGTAGTTGCAACTATTGAGTCAATACGAGTGTATAAAAAAATAACATAATGGAAATATAAAATAGAGAACCTTTTAGTTGACGAACAAGGACCTTTTTCGACATAGGAATCCTCTGCAAATTCAGAATAAATAGAATTGCTTTATTAAACTATATATAATCATCCCATAAGTAAAAACATACGTGAATGATCTAAACAAAAAACAACGAAAAATAAAATCAATGTCTATGGATGTGAGAAACCAATGCCATGATCGCATAGCGAATTAATGAAGATGAAAAGGATCTTCAAGAATTATATGGGCATAAATCCTACAAAACTAAAATAAAAGGAAACATAGAAAATAAAGTGGAAACACGGTGATCATTCCTTTTTAACAAATAGTGCCCATATCATAGAATCTAATAGTGAAACCAATTTTGACACAAAAAGCAAGATACGTAAATAAGGATATAAAGAAAACCCGAGGGACCGGGCTGCTCTATCCCAAATTATGCAATCAATGTGGTTGCTCGGCAATCAAGAGGTGGTGCAGCACTGGGAGCGGCATGGCGGATGTGGAGGCAGGGACAAATCTACCGAGAACGACAGGACAGGCGACGGATGCATGATAAAAAAATAACTACTACAACTCTTGCGGTACCTAGGAGCGAGCGTCGAGCTCGGATCTGTGTGAGTCACCCGTCCGTGAGGCTGCCTGTGCGCCCGTCAGCAAGGTTGTTTCCTCCGCCGTCGCTCGTGCACCGCCTGCGCCCTCACTCCTCCACTCTAGCTGCCACCGGACAAGATTAGTTTTTTTGTTTCTTCTAGAGCCAAGGCATTCTGCAAATAAGTGATCCACATATTTATCAAAATCTTTATTCTTTTGGATTGGTGTTTAGTGTAAAAATTCAGAAAAATATAGAGATGTATCTAAAACTCCTGGTTCAGCAGAAATAATACCTTTGTTGTGAGTGGTGACATGGTTAGTTTAGCAGGGCGTTTAGAAGGGGAATGCATTGGATCTGCATATAAAAGGGAAGAGATTGGAAAAGAAATAAACAAATATAATGGGAAACCTTTAAAATACAACTTTTCCCCTTTACACCTCCGTTGTGTGGATCCGGTGTAGGATGTCTACCAGATGAGTAGGTAATTTAAATAAAACAAAAGCAAACGAAATCGTAATAGATGAATAAAAAATTAAGCACATAAAAAGTACCCATAATATGGAACCTAAAATTGAAACCAATAGGGGCGCAAGGGGAGGTTCACACCTTGAGGAGCAGCAACGGTAGAGAGGGGTCGCCGGCGACGGGGTAGTTGAGGATGGCGGCGGGGGGTGACGGGATGTGGCCGCGGCGTTGAGCAGCAGCACCTGCCGACCTTTGACAAGCGACAGGAACACCGGCCCCACGCACTCCAGAACACCGGACGACATAATATTGCAATCATTTGAGTAGTCAGAATTTTTTCCAACGAGTATCAGACATGGGCACATGGTTAGGTATGCAGAATTGGTAAAAAAACAAGCAGCTCCCATCATTAGTGCAAACATGTATATATAGAATACAAGCTAATCCCAATAAGTCAATTGAGGCTCGACCTAGGTGCAAGGAAGCAAAAAGCTACGGGAGATTCATAGTCTAGCAGAAAATTAGGATTATCCAAGCTAGAAAATTAGATGAGGGCCTTTACAATAGCCAAATAAAATGAGCTATTGCAGTATTTGATCAATTTAATTTATTCAACTATTTTATAGAAGGAAGCATCTGACTTTGATCTAATAAAAAACATATTCTCATGTTGTTTCCTAATCCCCAACAATCATCATAATTATAATCATATAAGCTGCGTCTCAAAGCACCTTATGTGACAAGCAACAAAAACATCATCGATTTAATGTTGTGGTATTTTTGCAATATACAATTATGATGCTTCTAATCATCATTAAAAACATCAGAACAAAGCCAGTCTCAAATAACATGGCAGGCTCAAAGGCACAGTAATAAAGTACACAGTACATCGTGTGTGGTGAGATATTAAATTCATGATGAAACTTGATTTATACAATATAAAATTTATATAAACAGATTAGCAATTTCGTTACCAGCATACAACAAAGTAACTGCATGGCCGCATGGGACTGCAAAAATGCAGACTTCACAGGCAGTAGTATATTTATTAGCTAGTCAGAATTTTGTAAAATTGCATTACTATACCTAAATCTCTAAGCATGGTAGAACCAATGATCTGCTTAGAAAGGTAGCAATGTCATGTCCCTATTTGGTAACCACAATTTTTTTTTGACAGGAAACATGATATATTAATATTTAGAAAGAGAGTACATAAGATTGGGTATTGAATACCCAATTACAAGCCAGGCGGCCCAGATCGCCGAGAGCATAAAGATTTGTTCGAGAGCAGGAAGCCGAAGAGTCACAAGAAACTCTGAATTGGGTCACTAGACTCGACAGTCTCGCAGCTGAAGATGGACCCATAATGTGTCCCAAAAGGAACACGATGAACTTTGCACCGGTTATTGGCGACACAGGCCATCGAGGACCTCCAAAGAGCATAAGCTGCTGAGGTTGAAAACTGAGTCGTGGATATGATGGAGGAAACACCAGACTCAGATGATCAGCTACGAAAAGATGTCGAACTAGTGGAAACGGTTGAGTATCTGAAAATGATTGAACTCTTCTGGGGCTACGTGGTCTCTGGGATGAAGCTTCATCTGAGCTCTTCTCCGAGCATGTGCATGTCGAACAGAACAGGACCCAAACCCGCCGCCAAATTTTCCCGCACCCGAAACCGTAACGGGTCGGGTCTCCACCCGTAAACCCGCTTTGACTGAGCAAATGGATCTGTAGCACTGGATCACGGGCACGCTGTAGTCTTTGATCCGGGGGCGGGTCTTGGCTGCGGCGATAGCATCCACCAGGCCATCGAACGCAACACCGCACAAGGGAATTCAGAAGAATGTGCTGGGGAAGCTGCTGACTTGCCTCGTCGATTTCACGCTCAGGGGCGAGGTCGGGCGGCCGAGGCGGGTGAGCGTGAGCGAGTGGAGGCGCTTGTGCGTGGGCCCCGCGGTGAAGAGCGGCGAGCGTGGGCCGAGCAGCGTGGCGAAGGAGGACGGGTAGCTGCAGCTGACGGCGCGGCCCTCGGCGAGCAGCAGGAGGCGGATGAAGGCCGAGTCGGCGGAGAAGACGCTGCGCTCGCCGAAGACATGCGTGGTGAACACCCCGCTACCGTGCCACGCCACGCGCTCGTCGATGAACGGCTCCGGGTTCGGCGTCTGGTACGCCGTGGTGAGGCGCAGCATCTCCCCGATGAGCGGCAGCCCCGTGCTGCCCGGCGGCAGCCGCGGCGCCGACGACGCAGACCGCCGCTGCGCCGCCCGCCCGCCGACCAGGAAGCACGTGCTCCACTCGGCCAGCTTCGGCACCTGCCCGAAGACGTCGGTGACGGCGGCCATGACGAACTTGGCCGGATCCACACAGAGCGTGAACGACGGCGGCCTTTCGGCGCGCAGCACGTCCGCCTCCATGCGACGGGCCACCACAAAGCTCAGGAGCGCGGCCGATTGCAACCGCGCGCACAGCGCGTGCAGGCTCACGACGAGGCCCTCCTCTGCATCGGAGTCGGAGGGCGGTGGCCCGGAGGGAGCCGCCGCTATCGTGGGTGGACCGCGCCAGGATCTTCCTGTGGTGGCGCAACACATCGGGGGGCGGCCAACGGTGGGGGCGGCCACGGGAGCCCAGCCCAACTACGAAGACGGCGGCCGCGGCTCCCAAAACGCGGCCGGAGGATCCGAAACCGGATCTGCCGGCGGATATGCTTATTGGAGAGGAAGGATTGGGAAGAAATAGCAGAGGAAGGAGGGAGAGGAGGTGGAGGTGGGTGAGGGAGCCGGCTCGCCTGCCCATACCGCCGGCGAGAGCGCCGGGGAGAGGGGCAGGGGGCCGGCGGGGACGGCGGTGGAGGCCTGGGAAGAAGAACAACACAAGGCTTCTGAGAGACGGCACAAGGCCCCTGGATCGGTCTCTCGGATCAGAAGAACCACAATTTTCATTTGTGAGCAAAGAAACAGCTAGCATGTACCAAATCACATTATTAGAGCAGCGTTGTTTCATGTCATATTTGTTTGAACCCTTTAAGTTCCAATATGCTGAACCAACCACTGTCTTTGAATCTAAACTAATCAGGGGAGATTTATCTACCTCACCTTTGAGGTTGGAGGTGCATACAACAGTCAATATGTAACCAGCTACGAAGGGCAGTTTGCAACTCGAGCTTCTTTTCCATGCTCATCTGCTTCATCGCAAAGTGTTGCTGCGAACTACTCATTGTCCAAACAAAATCGATCAATAAAAAGAATGTTAGATCAATTATCAGTGGCACAAATTGATTGTATTAACTTGCTAGCAAAACTTGATTCATGGGAGGTAAAGAAAGGGCAGGACTAGCACTAGAACTGTTGGACGCTGCATGCCTGCATCTACTTATGGCAGGGGAAAATCAAGACAAACCAGAAAAAAGAGGGAATTCGGAGGGGGAAGGGGCTGAATATGTGGATCGGAAGGAGAAGAAGAAACTTTGACTTGTGAGACGAAGCTAGCTCTTGCTGCATCAAGCCCCAAGTCAGGAACAAAACCACAGCATCCGGTCTAGCCCTAGTTCATCGTCTCCCTCAGCTCCCTCTCCGGCCACTTTTCTCAGGAGCAAAATTGCTGGTAGCTGAGCGACGCATTGTTGGCCGTTTGACATATGCTCCCTTCGAAATGTCTGTCGTTTGCGCTTGTCAAGAAACAACTTTGACTAAATATATATATTAAAAAAATATTAATATGTATGATACATAATTAGTATCGTTGGATAGATATTGTGGAATCTACTTTTTTAACAAAATTATGTGAAGATACAAATGTTACACATATTTGCTACAAATTGAGTCAGACTTGTGACACATACACCAACATCGATAGTCAATTAGGGACGGAGGGAGTACGTGAGAAGGACAGAAGGTTGTTGAGCATGGGCCCACTCAACGAAAAGCACGCACATGGCCGAGGCTGCCTACTAAGGATGACAACGGGTCAGATTCGGATCGGGTGGAGTCTTCGTGCTCCTAAACCCAAAACCCGAACTCAAAACCCGAACCCGCCCTGAAAACTGATTCAGGTGAAAATCCATCACCATGACGAAACCCGCGTATACCCAAAACCCGATTGAATATCCGAAACCCGTTTTGTGTTCCACTATACTAAGAGAAATAAGTATTTTCCGTAAATATATATGTGATATATATATATATATATTCACATGTATAATTGTAAGGAAATGGACCTCGGACCATTTAACTTCGGATTTTGGTGTTTGATGAACAACATAACCAAATTGGACTAACAAGTTTGCAAGCGTTTGTTTTGTAGTCCAATAGGGTGCAAATGTGACTTGGACTAAGGCGATGTGGTGATCCGATGATCAACACCTCAAGCAACACATGTGAAGCTCAATAGAAGACCCTCAAGATCAAGCAAAGTCCAAGGCACAAGAACGGAACCAAGACGGCGCAAGAAACCGCGAAGAATTGAAGAAAAAGGAGTGACCGGACGCTGCTTCGCAGTGACCGGACGCTGACCCGGATACGTCCGGTCAGTACCTCAAGTCAGCAGCGCCACGTCAAAGCGACCGGATGCTACGCCAGTTGGATCAGACGCGTCGATGCGACTGTTCATCAGCGTGGCAGTGTGACCGGACGCTACGGCGTCGATCGGACGCTGGAGATCAGCTGAGTCCAATCGAACACAGAGAGGTTCCAGAGGCACGAAAATGCGATCGGACGCGTCCGATCGTTTGTGACCGGACTCATGCCAGAGTCCGATCAGTGCCTGAGCTGGCGGCCAACTAGCCGTTGTGAGAGACCGGACGCTTCCGGTCAGGACGTCGAGCGTCCGGTCGATGGCAGAAAAGCCCATCTCTTTGCCCAACGGCTCTATTTGCTTGAGGCTCTATAAATACCCCCATGGCCGGCCAAAACAATGAGGTTGGAGCTCAAGGAAGTATACCAAGTGTATAGACACATATTTAGTTGCTCTAGCCACCAAAGTGCTTAAGTGATATACTAGGTGATTAGTAGAGGTGCTTTGCGAAGTGCTTAAGCTAGTTAGACCATCGCTTTGCGCTTGCTCTAGGTGTTAGGCCTAGTGTTTAGTGAGGTTGAAAACCTCTCATCTACCGGTGCTTGCGCGCACCGTTGTTGTACATCGGCGGGGCTTGTAAGTCTTGCGAGATCACACCAACCGCGATTGTGGTGTGGCCGCCTCCGTGTACCGAAGGGAACAAGGCCCGCGGCGTTTCGGCCGGAAACTTGATAGTGAAGACGGCGGGGAGCATCCGGGAGAGGCTTTGCCATGAGTGGCTTAACCGGAGACCCACTTGCGCGTGGGAAGACCGGAGCTATCCACGGAGTTACCCGACCGGGAGCTTGGCCCTTGCGAGGGATTCCTTGCGAGGGGCTCCAACGAGGACTAGAGGGAAGCTTGCGCGCTTCTCGATACCTCGGTAAAAATACCGGAGTCGTCGACGGAAGTTTGCATCTCTATCACACTCTTTAGCTTCCGCATTTGCATTGTTACCTTGTTCTTGTGCTTTACCTTTCCTAGCTTACTCTTGCTAGTTGATAGGTTTGGAAACTAGGTAGCATAACTCCCTTTTGCGGTAGAGATAGCAAACACACTTAGCAAAACCTTAGTTGCACATTAGATAGTTTACTTTCTTGCATAGTTTTTGCTTAGGTGATTTTTAGAGGTCATAGTTTAGAGTAGAAGTTTTGAATTGCCTAATTCACCCCCCCCCCTCTTAGGCGTCACGGTCCTTTCAATTGGTATCGGAGCCGGTTGGCTCTCTTGTGGACTCTTGGCTTAATCGCCTTCGAGCCGACGCCCCTAAGAGAGGTTGGGATGGATACCTCTAGGCCTCCACACTTTGACGACACTAACTTCCCTTACTATAGTGCTAGGATGGCTTGCTTTTTAGAAGCCGTTGATCTAGGTGTTTGGAGAGTCACCCGCGACGGGATGAAACCCATTAAGAATCCCGAGAAGCCTACCGCGGGTGATGAGAAAGAAATTCATCTTAATGCTAGAGCCAAAAATTGCTTGTTTGAATCTATTAGCATGAATGTCTTTAACCAAGTTTTTACTTTGCAAACATCTCATGAAATTTGGTTAAAGCTACATGAGCTCCATGATGGTACAAGTAATGTACGTGAGCAAAAACATCACCTAACAAAAACAAGCTATGATTCCTTTAAAATGAATGATAATGAGCTTGTTCGTGATATGTATTCTCGTTTGAATCTAATTATCAATGAGCTCCATTCTATAGGAATTACAAAGCTAGGTGATGCGGATATTGTGAGGAAGATCATCTCCGTTCTTCCAAAGAACAAATATGCAACCATCATCACCATCCTCCACAACATGGAGGACTTGAGCACCATGACCCCGACCATTGTCATTGGCAAGTTGGTGGCATTTGAGATGTCACGCAAGATGGGTCAAGAAGAAGCCACTTCATCAAGCAAAGGCATTGCTCTCACATGTGATGAGCACAAAAAGATGAAAGACAAGAAGCAAGTTGAGACAAGCTCAAGCTCCTCAAATGAAGATGAGGATGATGATGATGAAGAATCAAGTGATGACGATCAAGCCTCCACCTCATCCGATTCCTCCTTAGATGAAGAAGAAACAATCAAGCTCATGAAAGGAGTGAAGAGGATGATCCGCAAGCTCAATGTCAAGGGTGTGCCCATCACCATAGAAGATTGCCTCTTCACTAATCAAAGAAGAGAGCAAAGGAAAAAGGGATGTTATAGATGTGGCAAGAAAGGGCACTTTGTGGAAGATTGTCCAAAACAAAAGCCCACACCCAAGGACAAGAAAAAGAAGGGATGCAAGGCCAAAGCTCTCACCACCATCAAGACATGGGATGATTCATCAAGTGATGATGAAACCCATCACAAGAGGCATGGCCGCAAGCACTCATCATCAAGCTCCTCACGTATGTGCCTTATGGCACGAGGTAACACAAGCCCTATCTCTAGTGATAGTGATAGAGATAGTGATAGTGATGATGAGCTACCTTCTTACAATCAACTTGTGCAAGATAATCTCAAATATGCTAAAGCTTGTACTAGCCAACAAAAGAAGATTAATATCTTAAAAGAAAAATTAGATAGTTCTCAACAAGCCTACAATGCTATGCTAGATCAATATGAAACTTTCTCAAATTTAAATGTTGAGCTATCTAATAAAATTGAGAAACTTGAGGCTAGTATAAGCACATATGATAGCACAAGTAATGATGAGCAACTTGCTAAGAAAAATGAAAAACTAAAAGCAAAGTTAGCTAGCACACAAGATGCTTACAAAAGCTTGCTTGCTAAAATGGAAATCATGTGCAAGCATTGTGATGAGCTAACTAACAAAGTTGCTAATCTTGAAACTATCGGAGCAAACCCCACCGAGGCACCTAAAATTGAAAAATCAATCTTTGATATGCCTAAAAAGGATGCCTCTACTTCTTGCATTGATTTACTTGATTTAGACTCACCCATGTGCAAACAAGCTTGTGTTGAGAATGTCATTGTAGAAACATGTACACAAGAAGTTGCAATGGAGAATGAGCTACTAAAGCAAGAAGTGGCTCGCCTCACCAAGGACTTGATCCAAACAAAAGGCAAGGGGAAGCAAACCCGAACTCATCAAGATAACACCGTCAAGGGAGTGAAGAAGCTTGATGAGGAGCAAACCGTGGTTTGTTACCTTTGCCACAAGGAAGGCCACAAGTCATATGAGTGCAAGGTGAAGCATGGTGGAGAAAAGAAGAAAGAGAAAAACAAAAAGCAAACAAGCAAGCTCTCCAACACCTACACCAACAAGGTGAACAAGAAGGCCACCACACCTTATCTTTTGAAGAAGAAGAAGAATGACAAGGTGGTGGCCATCAAGGTGAACAAGCAAGCCAACAATGGGGCCAAACGCATTTGGGTGCCTAAGGACATTATCACAACCATGAAGAGCACCAAAAAGGTTTGGGTCCCGAAAGGGAAGTAAGTAGTCAAGTTGACTTCGGGGAATTTGGAGACTTGGCAAAGTTTTGGGTGCATATCATGGGGTACATCACATTGGATCATGTCATTGCCAAGTATGTTAGTGGGTACTATGGACCCAAGTTCCCCCTCCCATGTTAGGTAACTAGATTTAAATTCTTGCAATTACTTTCATTTGGTATAATGTCTTGCAATTATTTTTAGCATCTAGTTCCTTCATTGCCTATGTTTGCATTGGTATATTCATATCTTTTGTCATGCAAATTAGGCTTATCATATGGTAGTTTTGCTCGGTATCACTCACATTCTTAGAGCAATTCTACATGGTTTTAATTGGTTAGAAGCACGACACATAGCTTCTTTTACTTTGTACTTATCTTATATGTGCCAAAATCCAAATTATAGATAAACTACCCCAAATTACCATCTTCAATTGATGTCACATTTCTTGTAATATCAATATGGAAAATGGTAGTTTGACCTTACAAGTCAATGTGCATGTGTCCCACAAGTATTCCAACTTGTATGCACACTTTTAGGGGGATTTTACTCTACAATTTGGAAGCTTTGCGACTAACACTACTTTCAAGTCTATCATGTGTGTAGTAGTCTCATTGCAAGGAAAGTGGAGTTCCCAGAGACAAGCATCATATGTGACGATAATTCATTTGGTATCCACATATGGTATTCCTAACCGATAACCTTATGTTGATTTCACTTTGATATTCTTATATGCTTTCTCCATACATTATATAGATTAAACTCCTTATGCTTTAATTTGTCGGTTATGCATATGCTTTTGCTTTACACCATATGTATGCATATACTTAGAGGGAGTTTAGCTTATATAATGTTTCCTCTCTTGAGCTTTAATGTCTTCCTTTTCGGTGTTTGATTCCAAAGGGGGAGAATGTGTAGGGACCAAAATCAAGCCCAAACTAAAACAAACAAAATAACCAAAATCAATTTTTTTAAAAAAATCTATGGTTATTTTCATGGGAATGGTTCAAAAAGGGAGGATGTGATTTATGGAGTTAGGGGGAGTCTTAATCCATAAAGTCACAAAGAGGAACTCTATGGCAAGGGCAAGATATGCTAGAAGAAATGTATTTCAATTTGGTATCCTTTAAACATCATAAGATCTTGCCTTTGCATTGCATCCTAGCAAGAAGATTGCATTCTAATTTTGTATCTTTTATTTGCTTGTTTTGGTCGTGTTGTCATCAATCACCAAAAAGAGGGAGATTGTAAGGAAATGGACCTCGGACCATTTAACTTCGGATTTTGGTGTTTGATGAACAACATAACCAAATTGGACTAACAAGTTTGCAAGCGTTTGTTTTGTAGTCCAATAGGGTGCAAATGTGACTTGGACTAAGGCGATGTGGTGATCCGATGATCAACACCTCAAGCAAGACATGTGAAGCTCAATAGAAGACCCTCAAGATCAAGCAAAGTCCAAGACACAGGAACGAAACCAAGACGGCGCAAGAAACCGCGAAGAATTGAAGAAAAAGGAGTGACCGGACGCTGCTTCGCAGTGACCGGACGCTGACCCGGATGCGTCCGGTCAGTACCTCAAGTCAGCAGCGCCACGTCAAAGCGACCGGACGCTACGCCAGTTGGATCGGACGCGTCGATGCGACTGTTCATCAGCGTGGCAGTGTGACCGGACGCTACGGCGTCGATCGGACGCTGGAGATCAGCTGAGTCCGATCGAACACAGAGAGGTTCCAGAGGCACGAAAACGCGATCGGACGCGTCCGATCGTTTGTGACCGGACTCATGGCAGAGTTCGATCAGTGCCTGAGCTGGCGGCCAACTAGTCGTTGTGAGAGACCGGACGCGTCCGATCAGGACGTCGAGCGTCCGGTCGATGGCAGAAAAGCCCATCTCTTTGCCCAACGGCTCTATTTGCTTGGGGCTCTATAAATACCCCCATGGTCGGCCAAAACAATGAGGTTGGAGCTCAAGGAAGTATACCAAGTGTATAGACACATATTTAGTTGCTCTAGCCACCAAAGTGCTTAAGTGATATACTAGGTGATTAGTAGAGGTGCTTTGCGAAGTGCTTAAGCTAGTTAGACCATCGCTTTGCGCTTGCTCTAGGTGTTAGGCCTAGTGTTTAGTGAGGTTGAAAACCTCTCATCTACCGGTGCTTGCGCGCACCGTTGTTGTACATCGGCGGGGCTTGTAAGTCTTGCGAGATCACACCAACCACGATTGTGGTGTGGCCGCCTCCGTGTACCGAAGGGAACAAGGCCCGCGGCGCTTCGGCCGGAAACTTGATAGTGAAGATGACGGGGAGCATCCAGGAGAGGCTTTGCCACGAGTGGCTTAACCGGAGACCCACTTGCGCGTGGGAAGACCGGAGCTATCCACGGAGTTACCCGACCGGGAGCTTGGCCCCTGCGAGGGATTCCTTGCGAGGGGCTCCAATGAGGACTAGGGGGAAGCTTGCGCGCTTCTCGATACCTCAGTAAAAATACCAGAGTCATCGACGGAAGTTTGCATCTCTATCACACTCTTTAGCTTCCGCATTTGCATTGTTACCTTGTTCTTGTGCTTTACCTTTCCTAGCTTACTCTTGCTAGTTGATAGGTTTGGAAACTAGGTAGCATAACTCCCTTTTGCGGTAGAGATAGCAAACACACTTAGCAAAACCTTAGTTGCACATTAGATAGTTTACTTTCTTGCATAGGTTTTGCTTAGGTGATTTTTAGAGGCCATAGTTTAGAGTAGAAGTTTTGAATTGCCTAATTCACCCCCCCTCTTAGGCGTCACGGTCCTTTCAATAATCAAGAGACAATAAATAATAAATAATTTATAAGTTAACTTAGAATAAATTTAATAACCTAAGTAAAAAATTTATTATTAGTATATTATAAAACATGAGTTTTCATTCCAAACGGATATTCATTGGGTATCCACGAGTGAAAAACCAAATCCAAAATCGAACCTGATAGGTTTCGGAGCCCGAACCTAAAAACTGTGGGTGAGAAACCATCCCCAAACCGGAACCCGCTAGACCCGAAACCCGCGGACATCCGACTCCAAACTGACCCGTTGTCATCCTTGCTGCCTACGGCTCCGCGAGCGGCTCCTCTCCAGCAACCACAGCTGGAAGAGGGTGTTCAACAACAGCAGCACCGCGCCGCTACGACCATCTCTTGGTGGTTGTGCCTTGATCCGCACGACGACAGCTGCGAGTACGTGAAAGATCAAAGGCGCAGGATAGGAGGAACACCGTGACCCTAGCTTGGGTTCTCTGGTGATTGCGTGTTGATCGAATGGTTGAAACAGCCTCGACCGTGGCATGTACATATATATAAGACTATACAGTACCAGACTAGCTACAATCGGGGAGATGCTAACATCCGTAGCTTTAGCTACAATCGGGGAGATGCTAAGAGCATCTCCAACAGATGTTCTAAATCTGTCCACAAAATCCGGTTTAGCGATTTAGGAGTAAAAACAGGCTCCAACAGCTTATCTATCGGCTTCTCTAATTTATCACGTCTTGTATCCCGCGTTTTGCGCTCAGAAGAAAAGACGAGCGCTGCTCGCTCGCTATCCCTGCTTCCAGCCTCTCTGTCCCACGCTTCTCCCTCTCCCGTGCGGCAACCTCCTCCACGTGGCCCAATCCCAGGTCAGGCGTTCGACGAGAGGACAACGAGATAGAGAGGATGTTGTGGTGTTCTTTGTATTTGAAGAGCTATTTTATTTAGAGAGCCTCTAAATCTTGGTTTTTAGAGGTCTATTTTACCTAGTCTCTTGGAGATGCTCTAACATCCGTAGCTTTACAGATTGTTCTATCAAAACTAATCCCTATCTTGTAGCTATCTTGGTACACACATTTCTGTTACACGCATACATATCTATTCTATTAACACTCCCCCTCAATCACAACTTGGTCATATGCTTGATGTTTTCCAGAAGTCGTACTGACAATGTCTTCGTAAAAGCCATCTGCAATCTGATCTCCTGACGAAACAAACTCAATGTCTAATAATCTTCGTGCAACTTGTTCCCTGACAAAGTGATAATCAACCTCTATGTGTTTTGTTCTTGCATGAAACACCGGGTTAGTTGACAAATACTTGGTACCAATATTATCTCACACCATAGCTTGACAGCCTTTGGACTATTAATATCTAATTCTCTAAGGGCCCGTTTGGATCCACAGAATTGAATTGGTTTCAAAGAATCACATTCTATGAAATGAAATGAATTGAATTGAATCAGATTGAAACCAATTCCTTTCCAATATTCTTGTTTGGTTATCACAGAATTTATTTCTAAAAATTAATTTCAAAATGATGTTTGGCTGACTTGGATATGGAATCAATTTGCACACTCACTCACAATCTCATGCTCACTACTCTCCGACTCTCTCTCTCAGCATATAAATCAAAAGTTTTTTGCAGATGGAAACAAAACAAAAGCTTTCTGCAGATCTGAATTAAAAATCAAAGGCTTTCTGCAGATTGAAACAAGACAAAAACTCTGTAGATTGAGCCTGAAATAAAACAATGAAACAAGACAAAAAGAACACCATATTTTACAATTTCTGCACTTGTCAAGAACACAAGTCATTTTCTAAACTAGAGCTAACCATTTGGGGTGTGACAAAAATGAAACTCGGCCACTAGCATTTCCAATGATCTCTCAAATTGTTCATTAGGAGTGAAACTGGAAGCAGCACACAGACAAATGGTTTCCTCGTAGCCTTTTGGTCCTTCCCCCGATAGACCTAAGTAGGCATAATCTTTGGCAGCTCCTTTCTGCTGATGAAGATAGAGTTTGTATCCACATCACCTCAATAGTTGCATCGGCTACTGCTTTGTTTTCCAATTCCATACTCGTTCTAGAAACTGTACTTTGCTTGTAAGCACTCTATGAGACAAGATTGGACCTAAGAAATACAACAAAACCACTTGTGGATCTTCTATCATCTCCACTGCCAACCCAATCTATATCTGAAAAAGCACTCACCAAAGTACAAGATGCCTTATGCAATTTTAATCCCAGTGATGTACATTGTTTTAAGTACCTTAATGTCACACCCGGTTTTAAGAACAAAACCAGGTATACACCATATGTGAGCCCAGAAAGTCAAATCTCACATATAGCTACAAATAAAGGGTAATATCGAAAGGCAATGCTTAAATACATAATGTATATATAACAAAGAACATAACCTTAAGGAGCAGACAACGGGAAGACACTCCGATCTTCAGTTGAAGGCACCAACTTCACAGGGAACAACTAACTGGTTGATCACAAGCCTAACTTCTCCAACTTTTGGCATTCTGGTACCCATCCGGGATTTTTCCAAAGTGTTGAAAAGTAAAGCAAGCATAAGTACATCTCATACTTAACAAATATAACATGGGGTTCATGAGGCTCAAAAGGATGACACGGGTTTAAGTGCGGAAGATTTTAGTTGGCATAATTTTAGCATTAAGTAGCATCAAAGTATAACCATCCCAATTCAAACATATGATCAAGTAAACATGTATCCACTGAATAAATATAGTATCATCATCATCATTATTAAAGCAACATCTATACCATAAGAATTCCAGGTCGCTCGTAACCGTGAGCACGGCTGATATATCAGTTTTATACTCTGCAGAGGTTGTCACTTTACCCGATGAGTAGTGATTCCCGTTTGCCAGGGATAGCTAGTCCCATATCACACTACCAAGGTGCATGGCTGGGTTCACTACGCAGCCTTTCAAAGGTTCGTCTAACAAGTTAGGGCCGCTAGGTCTTAAGGCAAGGGGAAGAAGGGTCTCTCAACCTTGCGGCAACGCAGACAAGGAGAAAGAAGCCACCCTAATTCCAGCTCGTCAAGCGCCTTATGCGCCCTTTCGGGTAACCACTAACAAGCTAGAAAAGGTCCTCATACTGAGCTAAGGTCAGAGCCATATAACCCTCATGGTTGCACTGTATGTCCCGGGTGATCCCTTATAGTAGTTCCTAAACCATGTTGGTATAAAAGTCATATTTTAACATGTCTCATATATCATTAAATCAAATTTACATGATCATAGTTTAAGTTGAGCACTAGCATCAAGCTATCCAATGCATACCCATGGTTATCAAGGTACAAGATCAACATCTAGGATAAATCTATATAGGCATCAAGGTAGACACATGCAACATGAATTAAGTGATTATAAGGTGAATAGGTAACAAGGATGGTCCCATGCTATACTTGCCTTAAACTCAAGATCCTTCTTCTGTTGACTTGTAGACTTCCAAAGGTTGACTCTTGATCACGATCTTCTTCTTGATCGATCACCAACGTATAACTCACCGACTGGACACATGATCAAAGAGCACCATACAAGCATCCAAAAGCAATTCATGCAAAGCAAACATAGCCTATGATTAGAATAGTACATCAATCATAACAAAAGAAGATAAAGAGTTTTGAAAATGGATCTATGGTTCTCTACGATCACACAGACGCGAAGATCACTCTAATCAGAGTTATAACAGAAAAGATATGGTCTAAACGAGTTACAGAGCTCTAATTACTAGATTAGATTTAACACAAATTTTTATTATGAAAAATAGTACTGAAAGTTATATTTTTAGAAGAAACTTTTTGAAACGGATCTAATGCAAGTTGAACGAATCAAAACGGAGTTAAAACAAAGAAGTTAGGGCCTTTTGAATCTGGTGGCAGTTTTGTAAATAAATCAAATTCGGGTTTGCAGATTTAAATAAATAAAACGAAATTGAAATTCGGATAGACTGCGCCTCGATTTGGAGAAAGCGTAGGGGTTTATACGGGAGTTTTGCCAGACTCAACGCACAGTGAGCAAAGGACCGCGGGTTGATGCTTAAAAGGTTGTAAGGGTGTTTTTGAAAAATAGCCAACGAAGGGGTAAGGAGCGATCTGAGTCGTTGGATCGGGAACAGATGGTGGAGATTAGAAGGGGAGGGCAGAGCGGCACTGTAGACCGGAGCCGGGAGAGGGGACGGCGTCCGCGGTGGCGCCGTTGCCGGAGAGCGGTGGTGGGGCTCGGATTTGGAGCTAGAAAGCTCGGATCGAGACGGGAGGACACGAGAGGGATCAGAAGCTTAGCGCGGATTCACCTGAGGCAAAAGCAGGGTCGGGGAGGTCTCGTCAACGGCGTGAAACGCGGTGAGGCGGCGGCGAGGCTCCTGCAAACGACGGCGAGCTCGGGTTAGAGTGAAACAGAGGGGAAAAAGAAAAAGGAGAGAGCTGACGACTTCGGGAAGTCGATTCGGTGACTCGGAGGGGACCTCAGAGCGACGGTGGAGCAGCAAGAAACAAGACCGATGGCAGCGGGATCTCGGCCTAGGGCGGAGCTCTGTGCAGAGGCGAATTAGGGCACGAGGCGGCGTGATTTCCAAACGAGCGAATGCGGCGGGGACCGGGGATCTTTATAGGGGCCCTGGTTTGGCCGATACGGCAAGAGGGAAGGGCGTGGTCGAGGCGGACTCGAGCTCTGCTCGTGTCCAAGCAGGAGTCAGAGGAGGACGATGGGGATGACAAGTGGGGCCACCAGTCAGCGAGAAAGAGGAAAAACGCGGTGAAGCCGGTGCAGCTGACGCACGGGCCGTCGATGTCAGCGAGAGGAGGGAGCGCGAGCTGGCTTCGGCCCAAGAGCAAGGAGGATGAGCAGTTGCAGTGCGGGCCGAGTTGAGGGGAGGGCACGGGCTGGAGCCAAGGCCGGACGGGCCAGATGCGAGACTGCATGACAGCGTGAGGAGGTGAGAAAAAAGGCCGGGAGAGAGGGAAAGGATTCGCAGGCCGACTGGGCCTCTCGGGCCGGAAACCGAAGGGGAGAGGGGAGAAGGGAGTTTTGCCCTTTTCTTTTATTGGTTTAATTTTCCAAAAGGATTTTCAAAACATTTCCAAAACAAGTTTGAACTTTTTTTTAATTTTGATTTGAATCTTTGGGGAGAAACACAAGTTTTGAAATTTTGAACTTTTCCAAACTTTTTGAAAACCAAAAGTCTTTATTTCCAAAACCCTTCTCTATGGAATTCATTTTTAAAATGTTTCCAAACCATTTTGAACTCAAATTGAATTTTAGGTAAAACCACACATCACAAAAACTCAAATGCTCCAACATAACATGAATGCACAAACATGTTGCTAAACCCTAGGATAAATTTTAATTTGGAGAAATTTTTTATTTCCCTATGTTTCATGAACACAAAAATTCATAAATAAATCATTTTAACTCTATTTCAAGAAATGCAAATTTCAGGGTGTGACACTTAATATTGTTTTAACTGCAGCCCAATGAACTATAGTTGGAGCATGAAGAAAATGACAAACTTTGTTTACTGAGTATGATATATGTGGTCTTGTAAGAGTCAAGTACTACAAAGCACCAACAACACTTCTATAATGTGTGTAGAATCTTTGGACCCAATAGGTGACCCTTCATGGAGAGATAATTTTTTACTAGTGCTAAGAGGAGTCAAAACTGGTTTGCATCTGACATCCCTACTCTTTCTAATAGATCTGATGCATATTGAAAGGACCTAGGGGTTGTTTGGTTCACGCCATAGCATGCCACACCAAATGTTAGGCAGCGCCACAAACTAAATATAGTGTTTGGTTGATGATTCGATTGTGGCGGCCACAACTTTTTATAGTTCATTTCGAGTGTGGCAGCTGTGCTGGGTGTGGCGGCCAAAACTGGCGCTGCAACTTTGGTGGTAGCGGTGGCTGTTGACGGAAGTTATAGCATGTTTTACCTTATCAAAATACCGTCAACAGGCCTCGGTTTGAAGTAAGAATAGCATATCATGAGCATATTTATCACTAATAAGTTCCACTTGTACTCTTAGCTTGTGAACTCGTAGAAGATGGCAAAATGAACAAAATGAGGCCGCTTGTGAACTCGTAGGAGATGGCAAAATGAACAAAATGAGGCCAGGTGGGCCCACCAAGGGGGTCAGGCGACCCCACCTTTGGGCCACCTCGGCCATGGTGACATGGCATGATCCAAGAGAAGCATGTTCAAGCCAATATCAACCATTGGATCAAGCATGTGCTTTTGCTCAATGGCGCAAGATGAGAAGCACATGGATTCATGGGTCCACACCGAAAACCAAATGCAACCAACTTCACAAGACTTGCTCCATGACATGTGGGGTCACCAAGTGAGAGAAGAAGGTGGGCTAGCCCTGTCATAGGGGGGTCAGCCGACCCCCCTTGGTGGGACCCAGCAGAACTATTCATCAGGGTGACATCAGCACCTTCTAGAAGATGTACCCCGGGCCCACATGTCAGGGACAGGGGTCGGCCGACCCCATGGTGATCCTCATCCAAGTCGGTGGCAAAGTGCATGTTTAACACGTGAAGAATATCCAACCCATTCATCCAAGTCGGTTGTCATGGCGGTGGATCCAAGGGTGAAGAAGGGAGGATCACACGGATCGCTGACGTGGCACCGGAGTAGCCCCTACTCCACCTCCACTATAAATAGAGGCCTTCACCCTCTCATTTAGAACACCCCGAGATAGTGTACACATCTCACAAAACATATCTCCACTCTCATGTGAGATCAAGCAAGAGTAGTAGTAGTTAGTCTAGAGTGGGAGTTAGAGTCGAGTCGGGCGAAGCTCGGGTCTCCGGAGTCGTCTTCTGGGAGTCTGGTATAGCCCTTGTATCTTTCTTCTTTTGTAAGACTTTATTTATTTAATATATTATTCTTTCTTTACTTTACTTTGCATTTACTTAAGTATTTACTTTCCAAGTATTTATTTAAGTATTTACTTAGTGCAAGTCTATATTTATATAGTCTTGTTGTGTGCTTATCTTAGTTCTATAGTTGTCTTAGTTAGATTGATTTCCTTTAAATAGCTTCTTGTGTGTGCGTCATCGTCCTATCTTAGGATAAGGGCTTTAGCTATTTTGATCGATAGCTAAAGGTGTAGATAAGTGTGAGCGTGGTGCTCATACTTCATCTTATCTTTGACTACCGCTGGCTTGCACAGACATTAGGGGCGCATGGGCAAAAGGTGACAGATTTTGCCTGGCTACCTAGATCCCCTCACATGAACTCAGGCTAGTTTTTAAAAGGTAAGGCGTCCATAAGCCAAATATCCGCTTGAGTATTGGGTTAGGTGAACAACCTTCTATCGCTTTACTCTCTCGTTTATCCCTCTCACACAAGTAGCAAGGCGTCAATCTAGTTAAGTCATCTATTTAATTAGGATTAGTTCATAGGAGTAAAGGTAGAAACATAGGAGTTCTTTATACTCACTCGTTGTCCTCCCACCTAGCTAACTCTACTAAAGTTATCTTTCATATCATATACTCTTTGCTTAACTTATTTATCTTATCTATCTATCCTCCCTTATATCCACTTATCCCCTTTTGCTTCTCTAATTGATAATAGATTATAGTAAGACTAAAGGATCTATCTTTCCTCTCTCTACATCTTTCCTAGCTTGCTTTCCTTTGGGATAAAATAAATAATGATACCTTGGAATACTCCCGGGTGAAGTGCTACATCGGTATATTCTGTGCGCTTGCGGAACTATCCAATAGTCAATAGTTTTACCACCAAGACACTTCTAGCGCCGTTGCTGGGGTTAGACTTCATAGTCTAGTTCTAGTGGCTGTGCTAAGAAATACCAACAAACATTTCTGGTGCCGTTGCCGGGGATAGATTTAAACTCTATTCTTAGTAGCAACGCTAAGAAATTCCAACAAGCATTTCTGGCGCCGTTGCCGGGGATAGATTAAAACTCTATTCTTAGTAGCGACGCTAAGAAATTCCAACAAGCATTTCTGGCGCCGTTGCCGGGGAAAGCAACAACCTAGGAGTTTAGAGAGAGTGAATCCGGAGTCTGCTATATATTTGTTATCAATTATTATAGGGGCTAACCCCTCACCTGTCTATTTTCTTTTCGTTATCGTGAAACTAGTAGGTGTATGAGCGGTTTCCAACTGTCGTCAAACTTCGTTGAAAATCCTGAGCAGTTGTTGAGGAGGACTAGACTTCGTCAAGTTCCACCTCAGAGGTTCATCTCGAACCAGAATCCGTTCGAGGAGGAAGTTTCTGCACCAGCTAGAAGACAAGCCATGGCCCAAAAGACCATCTCCGGGTACTCTGCGCCGTCGGCCGACAATGTCGCCACGGGTCCGCAGCTTAACTTGGGGGATGCGACTTTCGAGCTCAAGCCAGCTCTCATCAACATGGTGCAAGCCAATCCATTCTGTGGGAAGCCGCATGAGGATGCCAACGCCCATCTCCAACACTTCTTGGAGGTATGTGGTACCTTCACTATGAAGAATGTGTCTGCAGACGCCATCCGTCTTCGTCTTTTCCCGTTCTCGTTATTGGGAAAGGCGAAGCAATGGTTCTACGCCAACAAGAGTGAAGCCTGTGACACCCTAGTGTCAAGCACTGCATTAGGCACTGCAATTAGATACTAAGAAAGCATAAGCAATGCATTGCGTCATTTCATGTGCATAAGAGTGCTTTTGTCTTTTGTTTATTTATTTGGATTTGGATTTCTATTGGATGGTTGTTTGAGTGACTTTCCGTTTTGGCAAAGAGTTTTATAAAGTAGAGAACATTGAGTAGAGTGCTTTTCATGTTGGAGTTTTGACGTAGTTCAAAATAGTTTGTTAAATAAAAATAAGTCAAACAAAATGATTTATGTTTCAAATTTGGCTTTATTTATGTGGAGGATTTAAAAATGGTTTTCAGAAAAAGTGTCCTATATGAAAGTTGTAGAGAAAAAAATATTTGGAGCAACTTTTGTATTTGGGTCAAAACCTAGTTTGGAGTTTTTGAAACTGTTTTTGAGTGGTCAAAGTTTGAAAAGTTTTTGGAAAAAGAAAAAGAAAAACGATTTCCCCCGCGCCCCACCTTTCGGCCCATCTGGCCTTTTGGCCCAACCGCCCGCGCCGCTCACCCCGCGCAGCGCCGGCCCAGCTCGCCGCGCCCGCTCCCGCGCGCGCTCGCAGGCGTCGCGCAGCACCGGTCGCCGACCGCGCCGCGCCGTACGCCGGCCAAATCGCCGCGTGGCAGCTTGCCTCTGCCGCGCATCAGCTCCGCCCTATCGCCGCGAGATCCTTGTTCGCTCGATCACGCCACAATCCGCCTCGCCCACTCTCCGCTCGCCTCGCCTGCCGCGCCCGCTCGCCGTGCACGGCATCGCCCGCGCTGCCTCGCCGACCGCGCCGCCGTGTCCCGCCACGACCACCGGCCGGTCAAGCCGATCAAAACCCCGAGCACCCCCTTCACTCCCTCGCTCACCCGCGCACACAACTCCCACTCGCTCTCGCTCTCACTCCCTCTCCTGCCCGCGAACGCAAGGCCGAGCGCTCACCTCGCCTTGGCCACTGCACGCCACCGCGAGAGCGCCTCCCCACGTTCCAGCTCTCACTGAGCCACCGCCGGCCGATTAACTCAGGCCACCACTCCGCCATCATCGAGACCGCACGGTGCTCCCGCTTCCACTCCACCGGAGCCCCACCACTGCCAGAACGAGAAGTGCCATTTCTCGGCCGCCATCGACGACCGGGAGTGCACGCCATTGTTCTACACCACCCGAACCTTCGCCGAGCCTCGTATCTCCCGTCGAGCTTCACCGAGTCAAGACAAGGTGAGAACACCTATCCACCTCAACGCTACCGCTCCCTATCTCACTCTATCTCCCCGGCCGAGCGCCATGGGCGCCGCCGCGGCCATGCTCAAGGTCGCGCTCCTCTGGAGCCAATCAAGCCAAACCAACCCCGTAGCTGTGCTCCTTAGGATTCACTCGAGCTTTTGCCTCCCCCAATTTCTCCGGCCGCCGCCGGAAACGGCGTAGCCGCGCGTTGCCGCCATCACCGTGCGCCGCCGCTCGCCGCCGGCATGCTCCGGCCGTGCGCTAGCCAAACCACCTACACCTCTCGGTGCGCCTCGTCGAGGCGAGTTCACAAGCCTAGCTTCCCCGCCGGCGACCTCACTGTCGGCGAGGAATCGACGATCAAACCTCTCCCCTGTTTTCCGTCTCGCCCGAGCCTCGAGCCAGGCCTCGGACGGGCGATTGTTTTCCGTCTCGCCCGAGCCTCCGAGCCATGCCTCGGACAGACGTTTGTTTTTATCATCTCGCTCGAGCTAGGCCTCGAGCGAACCCTCGGGCACTGTCTCGTTCGAGCCGGGCCTCGAGCGAACACACACCTACCGCCGTGCGCTCGAGCCAGGTTGAGTCGAGTTGGACTGGGCCGAAAGCCCCGTTTGGGCTAGAATAAAGTTTTTCTTTTTTTTAGTTTTCTGCTCAGTAACTAAGTTTGTTAATTTTGCTATAATTAATCTGTAGCTCTGTTAAATAGGAAATTTCAGTTTTGCTAGTTTGCTTATGAGTAGATCTACCATGGAAAAATATAAAGTATTTTTGGTAGGAGTTTATTTTACTGTTTTCATTTATTCCAGTTTATATGCTTTTGCTAAGATAAATGGTTATATATGTTTTCTGGTTGAGTTAATTCCTGGAAAATTTTGTGTAAGTTTATTATTCTGTTTACACCTGTGAAAAATATATGATGCACTGTTTATGTGGAAAAAGTTTCTGTTATGCTTAAAAGTCCTTTTTGGTTGATTTCTTAGGATAAATGTTAAGGTGTTTTATATGTCAAAATAAAATATGAGAAAATTTGTACAGTCTCTGTTTATAATGTTCAAGCTAAGAAAAATTAAAGCATGATCTGTTATGAAAAGAAATCCGAAGTTGTTTTACAAATGTGCTTTTCTGTGTTTTTCTTTGGAAATTCATGTAAGAAATAATATAATGTTTCTGTTCATGAAACTTTCTTGAATAAGCATAAAATGTGAAGTGGAATCTGGGAAAAATATGAAGTTGAGTTTAACACCCTTTTCCGGTAGGGTTGTAGTTCAAGTGGTTTATTTTGGGATAGATTTGTTTATTTGGTGTAGGCTTGTATGTTTATGCTCTGGCCACAAGTTTTCTGCAGTAGAATGCTTTTGAGTAAAAGAAGCCAGGAAAATTATGAACTCTGCTGTTTGACACTTTTTGGATAAGGAGCTAGTTCAAAGTACCTTTTGAGCAGTTTATTTGTTATTTTTGTATCTGCAGTTTGGTATTTTATTTTTGGCTGAAATTTGTTCAGTGGAGTCCAGCAGCTGTTGTTTGCCTTCTGGAATTTTCGTGGATTTTTCTGAGTTCAGAAAAATGCACTTGCAGTTCAAACCTGAATTTCGTTTGAATTATTAAATAAGAAATAGGTAAATAAAAGGATTTTGTTTCATGAATTAAATAAGTATTTACCTCAATGTCAAAAGTGGTTCAACAAGTTGGTTTTGTTGATTTGCAAGAAATGCTCTTCTCATACCACACATCTTGCACCCGCATTGCAAATATTTATTATTCGTCGCATGCAATAGGATCGACCCCTCCGGAGCTCGAGCAGGAGCCAGAAGCAAACGCCGAGCAGCAGATTCCGGAGCTTCAGCAAGCCGAGGAGGTCGACCCCGCCAGCGACACTAACTTGCCCGAGTGCCCCTCCCACGAGGCCTCGGTCTTCACCCAAGGCAAGCCCCGGAGCATTCTAAGTCTCCCAGTTTTTATAATTAAATTACTTGAGTCCTTTTATATTGTGATGCATTAGGTTAGGAGTTGATTGAATCCTACTTGCTGCATTATCGTTCCTTGATTATTGATTATTACCCACCTTGTTATCCTGTTACTTACTATTATAATGTAGAATTGCTTAGCCTGCTGAATAAAAGTAATAGTTGAGGATGTTTCCGTAATACCCTGATGGGTAGTTACCGGATCACGGTTGGCTATATTTGCTATCGTGGAAAAGAACCTGAGTTGTAGTGAAATACGGTCAACTGGAAGGCAAGGCACAAGTTTGGAAACTTGGGGCAGTCCGTCCGTTGGATCATGTAGGTTTGTATCGATGTTGGCCCTCGTTCATTTTTGAACGCGCCCTTTTACTTAGGGATATGTCGGTGCCGTAATCATCGACCCCAAAGCCGGTTAGAAGCTGTTCGGGCCGGTCTCAACCCGTGTCGTGCCCTCTAGTATGGAAATTGCGATCTGCCGCGTGAGGCCATCGCCAGGTTCCAATTGGGCGGTCCGTGCTGTGAGCCGCGACGATTACCACCACGAACAAGCATCGAGCGGTTGCCCAATGCATGGACCCGACGGGGAAAGTGTGGGCTGGTATTAAAGGTCTTTCACCAGCTGGTTTGGAATTCGATTCGAGTCGCCGTCTCCCCCGGTTAGTGGGAAACTATGGCGAGCTTCACCACGATACAACTCCATGTGATGCTTAAAAGGTTCAACTAAAATGTGGAGAAGTCAACAGGATATGGTATATTATTGATTGATAGATTCAAGTGAGTGCTCTAGTACAGGTGAAAAACCTAGAGTTTAAGGAATAGGTCTAAAAATGGCAGCTCATCAGTATCATTAATTACCTCCTATCTGAATTTGTGCTTTTCGCAACTAAAAGATCCCAGCTCCACCCAAAAGACCTTGCATACCCTTGGAGTCTTTATTTTCAGTTGGACGGGTAAGTCTAGCTGAGTACATTCCCGTACTCAGGGTTTATCCCGTTGTTGCAGATGGCCAGGTCTACTTCGGCTATTGTAAGCACTGCCTCTACCCAGCGGAAGGTGATGAGGAGTAGGCCCAGGGCAGGGTCGTCCAGAAGCTTCCCTTTTTCTTTTGCTGGTCTGAGACTTCTAGTGGCACATTATCTAAAAAGGGAAGAGTGAGTTGTGTGAGTTGGTTTATCAAACAATGTTTTATTTGGACCACATGTGTAGTGGTCGTGTTTCAAACTAATTCAGCTTCCGCACTTTTAAATTCAGTATTGTAATAACTCCGTTTTAAATTCGCACTATGATATTTTAAATTCGGTTTCGTTTTCGCTATGGTGTATCTTTACGAATGTAATCCTTGAACGATGCGATCCTGTATGATGTATGGTGTTAGAAATCCTTCGAGATTTTCGGACTACCGGGGTTATATGGGTTCAAGTATCAGTTGAAGTCAGACGAATTTGACTAAGATAATACTTGAGCTCTTATAATCAGGACGGTTCCGCCACAGCTGGTATCGGAGCATGGTTCAAGTGATTACCTCCGTAAAGAGCTATTTTCGAACTAAAATGGGTATTTCAAAACTACTTTCAAAACTATTTTCAATTACTAAGTGTGCCCAGTCTCGTCCTTAAGCCCTATACTAGGATTCAGGTGGCTTAACTGCTAACAGGGTTCAGGGTTTTGCTTCATGCTGGATCTTTATTTGCTGGTCCATTCTCGGGGAAAAGAGAATGCGTCGATCGCGAAAACATGCATAAAATGATTTTTGTGAGATATGAGAGCATGACCGTCCAACCGTCGGTCTAGGTGAGAGTTCTTATACCAAGTACGTGCGAGCTCCACGCGGACACATACGAGGGTATCAATGTTTTCAAGGGTGTTTTCTATGTTGGTGCATGGTGTTTAGTGTTGGCTTCTATGTATTTTGCGCATATTGGCCAATACTCAATTGTTTTATCATTGGGAATTGCTTTGGGCTGAAATGAATCTTCTGCAGGTACACTAACTATGCGAACGAGTAGAACATGTAGATAACGCATGAGGGATCGTTCTTGCCACCGACTAGAACGTTAGGACTTAGGAGTCATATTAGTGAGTGAGAACGTAAGTACGATCATGCATCATGTTTATATTCATGCATTTACATTACCTCCCCTTAAATTAAAAGTTGTCCCTTTTCTATAAAATTTGCCAACTTAATATCCGTCTCACGAGAGTTCAAAACCCTTTTGTTCTACAAATGGCCCGGACTAAGCTGACCGCTCGCAAGGCCACCGGAGGCAGAGGAGTTCCGCGTCACCGCTTGGCCACCAAGCTGACCCGGAAGACGTTCTTGTCCTACTTCGGGTTGCCGACTATCCTTTGGAGGATTCTGCAGGCCGTAGGCTATGAGGACGGACAGGAGCCCAGGTACTCATGGCAGAAGGAGATCTACGGGCAGGATTCCTTGGTCATGGTGGAGATCAAAGTCAAGGCCTTGCCTGCCAAGCCTCACTGGACAGGGTGGACGGAGATCACCAGAGGCACTTGTGCCAAGGATGGAGCCAACAGGGCAGCATACCTAGTGCTGAAGGATATCATCGCCCGCTTCCCCGCCGACCTAGCTAGCGGTATGGCAGGAGTGTTTCCCCGTGGATCACTTTTTCCATTGCGCTGGAAGCAGACTTCGGAGTCAGTCTTGACAGGGAGCCCAGAGGAGAGGTTCTACTGTGAGACGCCTGCGATGAGCGCCACTGGAGCTTTGTTGGGTGTATGTGAGAGTTTGGAGCACACTCTCGGGAGCGTGTCCTTCACACTCACAGCCACCTACCAGAGCAAGAGGAAGCTTCAGGAGGACTTCGACGCTGAGGTTGCTCGTCTGCAGGAGAGGATTCAGCAGCTCACTCTGGAGCGTGACGACGCCCGCACCACAGCAGCAGCACAGTCCACTGCCAGGACAGTTGCAGAGCAGATGTACCTGACTACCGCTCTTCAGAGGGATGAGGCCCGCACCGCGCTCGACCAGCTCAGAGAGGGAGCCCACCTGTTGATACAGCAGATCCACGGACAGCAGGCCTACATCGACCAGCTCCACGAGGCCGTCCATCAGATGCATCACGCCGCACAGGAGGCCGCCGCCCCAGCCGCTGTCGAGGTTCCCGCCGCCGAGGCCCAGGATCCCCAGGACGGAGAGGTCCTTGGTCCCGACGCCCCTCTGGAGGAGGATCACGCTGACGAGCCGATGATCGACATCGACGCAGAGGACGCCGCATCCGCTGCTGGAGACCCCTGAGCGCTAGTTTGTTAGGGATCGTTTTCTTTTGTATAGCTTAAGCTTGCTCGCTAAGTGATGTAACACCCTAAACATGTGCTAGTTTTATGTTTAAAATGTTTAATGGCATGTAAGCTTTTGGACAAAGTCCGGACTTCGATCCGGCACCTTTTATGGAAATCCGTCGTTTGCATGTCTAATTTTGAGCGATTATTTTGTGATGTTGTATGGAAATGAGTAATTATACTTGGTCGTGTGCTAAATTTTCGAATTATGTACAACGCAGTATTTATTCATGATCGATGTGACATCACCTAATGATTGCTTATTAATGGGATATGCAGATGCCGGCACACACTCGCAGCCAGCGTGGGCAGGGGGCAGGACAGGAGGAGAATCTGCCACCTCCCCCACCGCCGCCGATGACGCCGGAAGCGTTCTTTGGCCAGTTCTTGGGTAGCCAACGGAACATGGAGGAGATGCAGAGGCACATGGAGGCCACCCTCCGCAATATCGCTAACAACACTGCGCAGCAGCATCATCAACGCCAAGGCCCAGAGCCCAACCAGTACAGCTCCTACCGTGACTTCTTGGACACTCGCCCTCTTGTGTTCAAGGAAGCCACCGAACCGCTCGAAGCTGATGAATGGCTCAACTCCATCACTCAGAAGTTCCGTCTGCTTCGTCTGACGGAAGAGCTCAAGGCAGAATACGCCGCGCACATGTTGGAAGGACCCGCAGGTTTGTGGTGGGCCCAGTACCGTGCATCCTTGCTAGCAAATGCACGTGTCACTTGGGATCAGTTCTCTACCGCTATGCGCAACCACTACATCCCTAGTGGTTTGATGGAAATGAAGGTTGTAGAGTTCATGAGGTTATCCCAGGGGACTAGGTCTATGTCCGAGTACCTTCACAGTTTCAACAACCTAGCTCGCTACGCCCCAGACTTTGTTGATACTGAGGCCAAGAAGATCGCAAGCTTCAAACGTGGCATGAGTGCCGCCATGCTTTCCAAGATGGGCAACAGTCACCGCACCACCTTCAGTGACTTCGTCAGTGACTGTCTCAATCAAGAGGCCAATGACATCCGGCTAGCGACAGAGACACGCCGTCGTGCAAACGAAGGAGGTTCGTCTCAACAGAGGACCCCTTTCGGAGCACGTACCCCGTATCGCCCGCCTGTTACAGGAGAAAGATACCGTCCCCCACAAAGGAAGATCACCACCAACCGTCCCCGTCCTAGTTTTCAGAAGCCCTACACCGCTCCCTTGATGCAGAACAAGAACAAAGCCGGAAGTGCAGGAGGTCCCAAGACCCCATATGTGATTGGTCCATGCTATAACTGTGGTCAGACTGGACACCTGTCACGTCAGTGCCCTCGCCCAAAGAAGCAGTACACTCAGCCCCCACCTCGTACGGGACATGTGCACCACACCACCGTGGAAGAAGTGCCAGAAGGAGAGCCTGTCACCGCTGGTACGTTTCTTGTTAATCAATGCCCCGCAGTTGTGCTGTTTGATTCTGGAGCATCGCATTCTTTCATAAGTGAGAATTTTGTTATAAGAAGTAATCTTGAGTTGATAGAGTTAGACCGGGGATATCAGATAAGTTCCGCCGGAGCTGTTCTCTCCGCGCGTAAAATGGCTAAAGGAGTGGAAATGACCTTTGGGAATAAGAAGGCCATAGTGGATCCTATAGTAATTCCTGGTCTAGGTCTGGATGTAATCTTGGGAATGAGTTGGATGAAACTCTGGAAAGTCAACCTCGATGTCGCAACGCGAGTAGTTTCTATGGTTAGCCCTCGTAGTGGGTCTACCTTTCGGTTCAAGTTACCTCGAAACCCCCATGAGATCGGAGTGTTGTTCCATATCACCGCAAAACAGATAGCTGAGATCTCAGTAGTGTGTGAGTTTCCAGATGTTTTTCCTGATGAGTTGCCTGGACTACCGCCAGATAGGGATGTGGAGTTTGCTATAGAGTTAATCCCTGGAACGGCACCCATATCACGGAGACCGTGTAGAATGCACACTAAAGAGTTAGCAGAGCTCAAAGTTCAGTTGCAAGAGCTTTTGGATAAGGGTTTAATACGCCCTAGTTCGTCACCTTGGGGATGTCCCGCTATCTTTGTGAAGAAGAAGGATAAAACTTTAAGGATGTGTGTGGACTACAGACCGCTTAATGCAGTAACTATAAAGAACAAATATCCCTTACCCCGAATCGATGTCTTGTTTGATCAGTTGTCGAAGGCAAAGGTGTTCTCCAAGATTGACCTGAGGTCAGGATACCATCAGATTAAGATCAGAAGAGAAGATGTGCCAAAAACAGCTTTCTCTACCAGATACGGACTCTATGAGTATTTAGTTATGTCCTTTGGATTGACCAATGCACCGGCACATTTCATGTACCTGATGAATTCGGTCTTCATGCCAGAGTTGGATAAGTTTGTTGTAGTGTTCATCGATGATATCTTGGTATACTCTGAAAATGAGAAGGATCATGCTGAGCATCTACGAGTCGTTCTAACCCGGCTTAGAGAGCACAAGTTGTATGCTAAGTTCAGCAAGTGTGAGTTTTGGTTGAAGAAGGTACCTTTCCTTGGTCATGTCCTTTCCGAGGAAGGAATCTCTGTGGACCCTTCTAAAGTACAAGAGGTTATGGATTGGGAAGCACCCACGAGTGTTTTTGAGGTTCGCAGCTTTTTGGGTTTGGCCGGATATTACCGTCGGTTTATTCCGGATTTTTCGAGAATAGCCAAGCCTATGACCCGCTTAACGCAGAAAAACAAGAAGTTCGAATGGACTCCAGAGTGTGAAACAGCTTTTCGCACTCTGCGAACGTTGTTGACTTCCGCGCCTGTTTTGGCTCAGCCAAACTTAGAGGAACCTTTTGATGTGTTTTGTGACGCATCCAAGATTGGACTCGGATGTGTACTCATGCAAAATGGAAGAGTTATCGCCTATGCTTCTCGCCAGTTGAGACCGCACGAAGAGAATTACCCCACTCATGATTTGGAATTAGCAACCGTCGTGCATGCCCTCAAGATTTGGAGACATTATCTTATGAGAAATCTATGTCATGTGTACACGGATCATAAAAGTCTGAAATATATCTTCACCCAGCCAGAGTTGAACATGAGGCAGAGAAGATGGTTAGAGCTAATTAAGGATTACAACCTGGAAGTGCATTACCACTCTGGAAAAGCAAACGTTGTAGCCGATGCCTTGAGTCGCAAGACTCATTGCAACTCCCTACAACCACTTTTGGAAGATGGATTTAACCTTATGCACCCCGTTATGGTGAACAACATCACTCTTCAGTGCACCTTAGAAAGTGACATCATCGAGAAACAAAAGACCGATGAAGAGATCTGTCAGATTAAGAAGAGGATGGAAACCAGTAGTTCTTTGAACTTCAGGACAGATGAGCAGGGAATTCTATGGTATAATCAGAGGTTGGTTGTTCCTAAGGACACAGAGCTGAAAGAAAGAATTCTGAATGAAGCTCACAATTCAAAGTTATCCATTCACCCCGGAAGCAGTAAGATGTACCAGGATTTGAGAACCAGGTATTGGTGGTCAAAGATGAGGAAAGAAGTTGCAGCTTATGTTGCAAGATGTGATACTTGCTGCAGGGTAAAAGCTATACACCTGAGACCTGCCGGACTGCTACAACCGTTGTCAATCCCAGAGTGGAAATGGGAAGAAATTAGTATGGATTTCATCACAGGTCTTCCCACCACTCAAAAAGGAAATGATTCTATCTGGGTTATCGTAGATCGGTTATCTAAAGTGGCTCACTTCATACCAGTTAAGACTACGCACCGCCCTCATCAGTATGCAGACCTGTATATTCAGAATATCTTGAGGTTGCATGGAGTTCCAAAAAGGATTGTCTCTGATAGAGGACCCCAGTTCATAGCACGTTTTTGGGAACAGTTGCACAAGGAACTAGGAACTAAGTTGGTAAGAAGTTCCGCCTATCACCCCCAAACTGCAGGACAGACGGAGAGAGTAAATCAGATTCTGGAAGATATCCTAAGAGCTTGTGTTCTATCTTCCGGAGAGTCATGGGAGAAATGGTTACCCTTTGCCGAGTTTTCATATAACAACAGCTATCAGGAGAGTATAAAGATGGCACCATTTGAAGTTCTATATGGACGAAGATGCAGAACCCCAGTAAATTGGGTTGAATCAGGAGATCGAGGATTCTATGGGTCAGATTACGTAAAGGATGCAGAGGAGATTGTGCAAACAGTACAGCAGCACATTAAGGTAGCACACTCCAGACAAAAGAGTTATGCCGACACCCGGAGAAGACCCCTGGAATTTCAAGCAGGAGACTATGTATACCTTAAGGTCTCACCAAGGTCTCACCCATGAGAAAAGTCCAACGTTTTGGAATCAAGAAGAAGCTAGCACCTCGATATGTGGGACCTTACCGGATCATAGCAAAGAAGGGACAGGTGGCATACAAAGTACAGTTACCCCCAGAAATGAGCACAGTTTTCCCAGTATTCCACGTATCACAGTTAAAGAAGTGTCTTCGAGTTCCAGAACAAGAAGAAGTTCGGATTCCAGACGTCACTATCAGATCGGATCTAGAGTACTACGAGCAACCCAAGGAGATTTTGGATACCAAGACCCGAGAGACTCGTAACCGAACGATGAAGACTTACAAGATTCTCTGGAGCAATCACGGACCCAATGATGCGACTTAGGAAACAGAAGAGTACTTACGCGTAAACTACCCCGCTTTTTATAAAGACCGGTACGTAACTCAAATCTCGGGACGAGATTTCTTTAAGGGGGGAAGGGCTGTGACACCCTAGTGTCAAGCACTGCATTAGGCACTGCAATTAGATACTAAGAAAGCATAAGCAATGCATTGCGTCATTTCATGTGCATAAGAGTGCTTTTGTCTTTTGTTTATTTATTTGGATTTGGTTGTTTGAGTGACTTTCCATTTTGGCAAAGAGTTTTATAAAGTAGAGAACATTGAGTAGAGTGCTTTTCATGTTGGAGTTTTGACCTAGTTCAAAATAGTTTGTTAAATAAAAATAAGTCAAACAAAATGATTTATGTTTCAAATTTGGCTTTATTTATGTGGAGGATTTAAAAATAGTTTTCGGAAAAAGTGTCCTATATGAAAGTTGTAGAGAAAAAAATATTTGGAGCAACTTTTGTATTTGGGTCAAAACCTAGTTTGGAGTTTTCGAAACTGTTTTTGAGTGGTCAAAGTTTGAAAAGTTTTTGGAAAAAGAAAAAGAAAAACGATTTCCCCCGCGCCCCACCTTTCGGGCCATCTGGCCTTTCGGCCCAACCGCCCGCGCCGCTCACCCGCGCAGCGCCGGCCCAGCTCGCCGCGCCCGCTCCCGCGCGCGCTCGCAGGCGTCGCGCAGCACCGGTCGCCGACCGCGCCGCGCCGTACGCCGGCCAAATCGCCGCGTGGCAGCTTGCCTCTGCCGCGCATCAGCTCCGCCCTATCGCCGCGAGATCCTTGTTCGCTCGATCACGCCACAATCCGCCTCGCCCACTCTCCGCTCGCCTCGCCTGCCGCGCCCGCTCGCCGTGCACGGCATCGCCCGCGCTGCCTCGCCGACCGCGCCGCCGTGTCCCGCCACGACCACCGGCCGGTCAAGCCGATCAAAACCCCGAGCACCCCCTTCACTCCCTCGCTCACCCGCGCACACAACTCCCACTCGCTCTCGCTCTCACTCCCTCTCCTGCCCGCGAACGCAAGGCCGAGCGCTCACCTCGCCTTGGCCACTGCACGCCACCGCGAGAGCGCCTCCCCACGTTCCAGCTCTCACTGAGCCACCGCCGGCCGATTAACTCAGGCCACCACTCCGCCATCATCGAGACCGCACGGTGCTCCCGCTTCCACTCCACCGGAGCCCCACCACTGCCAGAACGAGAAGTGCCATTTCTCGGCCGCCATCGACGACCGGGAGTGCACGCCATTGTTCTACACCACCCGAACCTTCGCCGAGCCTCGTATCTCCCGTCGAGCTTCACCGAGTCAAGACAAGGTGAGAACACCTATCCACCTCAACGCTACCGCTCCCTATCTCACTCTATCTCCCCGGCCGAGCGCCATGGGCGCCGCCGCGGCCATGCTCAAGGTCGCGCTCCTCTGGAGCCAATCAAGCCAAACCAACCCCGTAGCTGTGCTCCTTAGGATTCACTCGAGCTTTTGCCTCCCCCAATTTCTCCGGCCGCCGCCGGAAACGGCGTAGCCGCGCGTTGCCGCCATCACCGTGCGCCGCCGCTCGCCGCCGGCATGCTCCGGCCGTGCGCTAGCCAAACCACCTACACCTCTCGGTGCGCCTCGTCGAGGCGAGTTCACAAGCCTAGCTTCCCCGCCGGCGACCTCACTGTCGGCGAGGAATCGACGATCAAACCTCTCCCCTGTTTTCCGTCTCGCCCGAGCCTCGAGCCAGGCCTCGGACGGGCGATTGTTTTCCGTCTCGCCCGAGCCTCCGAGCCATGCCTCGGACAGACGTTTGTTTTTATCATCTCGCTCGAGCTAGGCCTCGAGCGAACCCTCGGGCACTGTCTCGTTCGAGCCGGGCCTCGAGCGAACACACACCTACCGCCGTGCGCTCGAGCCAGGTTGAGTCGAGTTGGACTGGGCCGAAAGCCCCGTTTGGGCTAGAATAAAGTTTTTCTTTTTTTTAGTTTTCTGCTCAGTAACTAAGTTTGTTAATTTTGCTATAATTAATCTGTAGCTCTGTTAAATAGGAAATTTCAGTTTTGCTAGTTTGCTTATGAGTAGATCTACCATGGAAAAATATAAAGTATTTTTGGTAGGAGTTTATTTTACTGTTTTCATTTATTCCAGTTTATATGCTTTTGCTAAGATAAATGGTTATATATGTTTTCTGGTTGAGTTAATTCCTGGAAAATTTTGTGTAAGTTTATTATCCTGTTTACACCTGTGAAAAATATATGATGCACTGTTTATGTGGAAAAAGTTTCTGTTATGCTTAAAAGTCCTTTTTGGTTGATTTCTTAGGATAAATGTTAAGGTGTTTTATATGTCAAAATAAAATATGAGAAAATTTGTACAGTCTCTGTTTATAATGTTCAAGCTAAGAAAAATTAAAGCATGATCTGTTATGAAAAGAAATCCGAAGTTGTTTTACAAATGTGCTTTTCTGTGTTTTTCTTTGGAAATTCATGTAAGAAATAATATAATGTTTCTGTTCATGAAACTTTCTTGAATAAGCATAAAATGTGAAGTGGAATCTGGGAAAAATATGAAGTTGAGTTTAACACCCTTTTCCGGTAGGGTTGTAGTTCAAGTGGTTTATTTTGGGATAGATTTGTTTATTTGGTGTAGGCTTGTATGTTTATGCTCTGGCCACAAGTTTTCTGCAGTAGAATGCTTTTGAGTAAAAGAAGCCAGGAAAATTATGAACTCTGCTGTTTGACACTTTTTGGATAAGGAGCTAGTTCAAAGTACCTTTTGAGCAGTTTATTTGTTATTTTTGTATCTGCAGTTTGGTATTTTATTTTTGGCTGAAATTTGTTCAGTGGAGTCCAGCAGCTGTTGTTTGCCTTCTGGAATTTTCGTGGATTTTTCTGAGTTCAGAAAAATGCACTTGCAGTTCAAACCTGAATTTCGTTTGAATTATTAAATAAGAAATAGGTGAATAAAAGGATTTTGTTTCATGAATTAAATAAGTATTTACCTCAATGTCAAAAGTGGTTCAACAAGTTGGTTTTGTTGATTTGCAAGAAATGCTCTTCTCATACCACACATCTTGCACCCGCATTGCAAATATTTATTATTCGTCGCATGCAATAGGATCGACCCCTCCGGAGCTCGAGCAGGAGCCAGAAGCAAACGCCGAGCAGCAGATTCCGGAGCTTCAGCAAGCCGAGGAGGTCGACCCCGCCAGCGACACTAACTTGCCCGAGTGCCCCTCCCACGAGGCCTCGGTCTTCACCCAAGGCAAGCCCCGGAGCATTCTAAGTCTCCCAGTTTTTATAATTAAATTACTTGAGTCCTTTTATATTGTGATGCATTAGGTTAGGAGTTGATTGAATCCTACTTGCTGCATTATCGTTCCTTGATTATTGATTATTACCCACCTTGTTATCCTGTTACTTACTATTATAATGTAGAATTGCTTAGCCTGCTGAATAAAAGTAATAGTTGAGGATGTTTCCGTAATACCCTGATGGGTAGTTACCGGATCACGGTTGGCTATATTTGCTATCGTGGAAAAGAACCTGAGTTGTAGTGAAATACGGTCAACTGGAAGGCAAGGCACAAGTTTGGAAACTTGGGGCAGTCCGTCCGTTGGATCATGTAGGTTTGTATCGATGTTGGCCCTCGTTCATTTTTGAACGCGCCCTTTTACTTAGGGATATGTCGGTGCCGTAATCATCGACCCCAAAGCCGGTTAGAAGCTGTTCGGGCCGGTCTCAACCCGTGTCGTGCCCTCTAGTATGGAAATTGCGATCTGCCGCGTGAGGCCATCGCCAGGTTCCAATTGGGCGGTCCGTGCTGTGAGCCGCGACGATTACCACCACGAACAAGCATCGAGCGGTTGCCCAATGCATGGACCCGACGGGGAAAGTGTGGGCTGGTATTAAAGGTCTTTCACCAGCTGGTTTGGAATTCGATTCGAGTCGCCGTCTCCCCCGGTTAGTGGGAAACTATGGCGAGCTTCACCACGATACAACTCCATGTGATGCTTAAAAGGTTCAACTAAAATGTGGAGAAGTCAACAGGATATGGTATATTATTGATTGATAGATTCAAGTGAGTGCTCTAGTACAGGTGAAAAACCTAGAGTTTAAGGAATAGGTCTAAAAATGGCAGCTCATCAGTATCATTAATTACCTCCTATCTGAATTTGTGCTTTTCGCAACTAAAAGATCCCAGCTCCACCCAAAAGACCTTGCATACCCTTGGAGTCTTTATTTTCAGTTGGACGGGTAAGTCTAGCTGAGTACATTCCCGTACTCAGGGTTTATCCCGTTGTTGCAGATGGCCAGGTCTACTTCGGCTATTGTAAGCACTGCCTCTACCCAGCGGAAGGTGATGAGGAGTAGGCCCAGGGCAGGGTCGTCCAGAAGCTTCCCTTTTTCTTTTGCTGGTCTGAGACTTCTAATGGCACATTATCTAAAAAGGGAAGAGTGAGTTGTGTGAGTTGGTTTATCAAACAATGTTTTATTTGGAACACATGTGTAGTGGTCGTGTTTCAAACTAATTCAGCTTCCGCACTTTTAAATTCAGTATTGTAATAACTCCGTTTTAAATTCGCACTCTGATATTTTAAATTCGGTTTCGTTTTCGCTATGGTGTATCTTTACGAATGTAATCCTTGAACGATGCGATCCTGTATGATGTATGGTGTTAGAAATCCTTCGAGATTTCCGGACTACCGGGGTTATATGGGTTCAAGTATCAGTTGAAGTCAGACGAATTTGACTAAGATAATACTTGAGCTCTTATAATCAGGACGGTTCCGCCACAAAGCCAACACTTGGGAGGAGTGCGCCAATGCGTTTCTCAAGAAGTTCTTCCCGATGGGCAAGACCAGCGCCCTTCGTGGAAAGATTTCCAGCTTCCAGCAACAAGCTGATGAGACGATTCCCGAAGCATGGGAACGTCTACAAGAGTACATTCACGCCTGTCCTCATCATGGGATAGAGGAGTGGCTCATTATTCAAGGTTTCTACCATGGCCTGACCGGTATGGCCCGTAGTCACCTAGATGCAGCCGCTGGAGGGGCATTCTTACAACACAATGTGAGAGATGCCAAGGACCTCATAGAGAAGATGGTTACCAACCAAGGTTGGAATGAGGAACGTCTTCAGCCCAAGAAGAGAGGTGTTCATGCTCTCAATGAGGTGGACATGCTCTGTGCGAAGATGGACCTCCTGATGAAGAAAATAGAAGAACGTTCCAAAAGGGAACAAGAGGTCGTTCAACCTTATGCAACCGCACGAGCCGTCGAAGCCGACCAATGGTGCGAGGTATGCAGAGGCAATGACCATTCGAGAAACAATTGTCCCGAGATGAAGGAGGAAGTGAGCTTCATCAACAACACCAACAACAACGGGTACCGGCCCCAACAACAACAACAAGGATGGAATTCACGCCCCTTCTACCAAAATCAAGGTAACGGTTATAGCAATAATTTCAATAGTTCTTATAATAACCAACCTTCTTTAAGAGATCTTGTCTTAGGCCAATCTAAAATAAATGATAGTATTAATAAAAAGATGATGGCTAATGATAAGATTCTTGAAAATATAAATGAGAAAATGGATAGCTTTAATTCTGCTATGAAAAATCAATTGAGTTTTAATAAAATGCTAGAAACACAATTAGCTCAATTAGCAGCAGCTGTCCCATCCTACGAGCAAGGTAAGATCCCGGGGAAACCCGAAGATCCAATAGAGGGTGTAAAATTGGTTACTACGAGGTACGGTAAGCCTCCGCTCCGGTCAAACTGGGGTTATCTACTTGATCCACCCTTCATCACAAAGAAGGAAGATCCAGGCCTGCCAACCATCACCTGCCAGATTGGACCACATCTCTTCCACGACGCCTTCTGCGACCTTGGATCGAGTGTCAACATCATGTCCAAGGTAACACATGATAACTTACTAGGGGGACTGTTGACGTTTGTTAACACAAATAGAATATGAAAAATTCCGCAAGCGCATAGAACACCATTGTAGCATTTTACCGGGAGTATTCCAGGATCGTTATTTATATTTTACCACAGGGAAGCAAGGGTCAAGAATCTGATAACTTACTATCATGCATCTACTAACTCAGAATACTAGTTAGACTAAAGCAGGAGTAAATGATATATGATATAATAATGAAAGCACATCAAAGAGAATTCATAATAAATGTATAGATAACTATAGTGGGAGGACAACGGGAGAGATTAAGGTTCCTATATACTTCTCTATTACTTGTGTTCTAAGGCAACAAAGATGAAAAGATATAGCAGTTATACACATTGGCATTTTGGAGCAGCAGGTCCTTTCCAACTCTCGAAGAAGACTGGGAAAAAGGTAGTTGGGAGAAGGCTGCCAAAAGCTCTACGAAACATCAATCCGAACGTGGTGGACTACGAAGGCCTAACAAAGCTGTCACCCCTGGGGCTACCACAACTATTCCGTGGGATTGAGCGCAACCTCGGGTAACCTATAGACTAAACACCATGTCTGATCTATCGATTACTACTCTAATTAGCTAGCATAACTAGAGCACTCAATACGAGCGAAGATCCCCTGCCAAGATATAACAACTATACTAATCATATAATAAAGCATAAAGTAAATAGAGAAGATAAATATAATTAAGCATAAGTCTTACAAAGACAAGATACAAGACATACCAAAACTCTGAAGACTCCTCGGAACCGGAGCGCAGCTCTGCTCTCCCTAACTCCCGACTAGAGCTAAGCTATTACATTGGAAAATCTAAACCTAATTACATAGAGAAGAGAGGTCATCCATTCGAGGGACGCCTCTACAACTCCATGATGGTGTGTTGCCTCAGGGGGGTCCATGGTTTATTATATAGGGGCTCCTGGCCTCCCCTCCACCTTGGGCAAGCGATGTGGTACTAAATCCTTCGTCATATGCACTTGGGCCTAAATGGGCCAAAACGTGTTGGAGAGGTCGGTTGGAGCGCGTCACGCGAAAGGGGGCGAATTTGCGCCCAGCACCAGACCGGCCGGTCCAGGGGGGAGACCGATCGGTCTGCCCCTATGACAGGTGGGCCCCACCTTCCGTGGGTCGCCTTCTTGTGTCTTCTGGAATACTCTGGAATGTTCTAGAATCTCCCAAGTCGCATCCATCGAGGACTCTCGCTCTGGGACTCCAATATAGCAAATCATATGTTCGTTTTGATCATCTCGACGAGCTGTTCGCAATGGTGTGCTCTACTTCATTACTTGAGATACTTTTATATGGTGAAATATTGATAATCCTGCAAAACAAGTGAGAGCACCAAAACTCGTGGAACTTGTTAGTTTCAAACCCTACAACTATGCTTTATGATTTATTTCATGTCATTTCATGCAATAGTTGATGGTTAATTATGAGCATTAGTGAGCATCAACAAGTTCCCCCAAGCTTACCCTTTGCTAGTCCCTTAGCAAAGCCAAACTCAACAATGGATCAAGAGTTGCTGCAATATATGCAATTCTAACAAGTACACATGCATTCAAACAAAAGTTCTCATTTGGATTAGAAAAAGATATCATATTATTTATCACGGGGCTTAGTACTTTACCCTGAATCTTGCGTATTTGAAAGATAGAACGATCAAATCAAGCACTATGTGAGAACACAAGGTTGATATGTGCCCTTGTGGTTCCCTTCCTGAGTGATGAGTGATCGATCAACGGGCAACATGTCTCTTGGCTGTGTTGATGTGCAGGTGCGGAGCTCGGACAATGGTCGAAGGTGAGGTGAAGGTCAAGTAGAGACGTGTCGTGCCGATGGACCGGGAGCGGTGAAGAGCGGACGTGGTGCTTGGACCGACGGACCAGGAGACCTGAGGATCAGCTGTGGTAGCTGGCACGTGGCGTTGACGAGCAAGAGTACATGGGGATGTGCGGTGCATCTGCCAAGTCAGGAGGATGCCCGGCGTGGAGGCTGGACATGCTCCGGCATCGGTGCTAGAACTCGGGGTGTGCGACACACATCCCGTCTACGGCACGGGTTCGGTAGCTGAGCCTCGAAAAGCTACCCTCGACGGTTTCCGAGTTTGGGCCTCAAAACTCGGGGTGGCCGGTTTCCGAGTTTGAGCCTCAAAACTCGACGAGGACGGTTTCCAGGTTTGGGCCTCAAAACCTGGGCGCGCGGGTTTCTGAGTTTGGGCCACAAAACTCAGCCCGAGGACAGGTTTCCCGGTTTTGGCCTCAAAACCGGGGGAAGGCCCAGGTTTCCCAGTTTCGGCCTCAAAACCGGGGGGAGGTCCGCAAAAGGACGGTCGACGCGTGGCGGCGTGGAGAGGCTGGCGCGGAGGTGAGGCTATCCACGATGTAGGCGCGACGGTCGACTGGGCGGCACGTGGCGGCATCCTGAGGCTTGCGTCGAGGCGAAGCTAAGGATGAGAAAGGCGCGTGGCCGTCAGATCAACTATCAGCAGAGTTGGATCGGGATACCCCTAGGGTTGGCCGTTTCGCTCATGTATCTAGGGGTAGTAAGGGGATTATTGTTTTAGGCTATAAATAAGAGAGGCACCCCTCCTCTCATCCTATCCTTGCAGTCATTTGTTCCTGAGCTCTCTCTCTAGCCCTCGCTTAGGTTCTAATCATACCTCGCTGCAAGCGATCCGCAGAGACGGGAATCATACCTCTGTGTATTTGGACCTTTTGAGGAAACGAGACCGTATTCTCGTTGTCTCCTCGTGTGGAAGAATTTCGGCTGAAATCGAATCGTGTTCTGTGTTCTTCATGTTTTGGTTTTTCATCTCTTGGAGATTTGCCTCGTTCTCCCTCTCCACGAGATGATTTTCGATTCCACTTGAATCAGTTTGTTCTTGGTCGTGAGGTCCATCTTTTCACCGAAGGATTTCTCCTATAACCTCATGAGTCCATAGATCGGGTTGATTTCGTGTTCGTTCTTCCTCTTTCCCCCTTTCCGGTGTTTCTCGGATTACTCTCGATTGACTTGGATTGGTGCAATGATTTCTTAGGATTAGCACCCCAATACATTGAGGAACACCTGAGAGAAGTTTGATCGAACTCCTTTTTGTTTTGGTGAAGTTCCGATCGATTTGCCTTTTCACCCCGAGCAGAATTGTGCTTTCTGTTCATCCGCGGACAGTCCGCGCCCCCAGCGGCGGACAGTCCGGGGATCGGGGTTTGGTCGATTTAGTCAGGTGCAGACCCCTGACTGTTCACTGTCGAGTGAACGGCGGACAGTCCGCGGTACAAACCCGCGGACAGTCCGGGACCTGTCCAGCAGACTCGCAGTACTGTTTGGTTTCTGTGTTTTTGCCTGCGGACAGTCCGGCTCCCAGTCGCGGACAGTCCGGGACTTAACGGTGGACAGTTCGGGACTCTGACCGCGGACAGTCCGCGAATCTGCAGTTTGTGCTGTTTTGCTCCGTGGCTTTGTCAGTTGGTTTTGGGGTTTCTTCGGAGGTTCCGCTGTACCACTAGGACATCTCCTAGGGTATCCACCTACTCGTAGGTCGTGAACTCTCCAGTCATTTCGAGTCTTCGGTTTCGGGGTGATTTTCTGGGACAAGGGCTAGACAATTCACGAGTTGAATTTGAAGCTCCCATTCACCCCCTCTGGTCGCTAATCCGGTCCTTCAATTGGTATCGGAGCCGGTTAAGGATCTCTCCTACCTTAATCGGTTTCAGATCCTAAGGGCGACATGGAACGAGGGAACAACAAGGCTCCTTGGTTCGATGGAACGAACTATCCCTATTGGAAGATTCGGATGCGTGCTTATCTCAATAGCATCGGATCTTTCGTCTGGGAGATATGTGAGAACGCCGAGTATGTAGTCCTTGCGGCTCATGTGGGTCAGATCCAGATTGACCAACACGAGGCCAACTCCAAGGCTCGTAATGCTCTTCTAGCCAGCCTCTCCCTTCCTGAGTTCGAACGTATCTCTGAGCTTGAGACGGCACGAGAGATCTGGGTGAAGCTTCAGAGCTATCACGAGGGGACCGCTCAGGTCAAGACCAGACTCTTCGAGGCCTACAAGCGAGAGTACGAGAACTTTGTTCAGTTGGAGGGAGAAACGATTGACGCCATGTTCGCTCGTTTCCAAACGATTGTGAACAAGATGCGTGCCAATCGGGCCAACCTACCCTATGACGATCATGAGAGGGCTCTCAAGTTGCTATACGCCCTGGATCAGAGGGTATGGGAGGTGAAGGTGTCGACCATCATTGAGTCTCCTGCTTACGACACCCTCACCATGGACGAGCTGGTCAACAAGCTCAAGTCCACCGAGATCGATCACCTGACTCAGGCCAAGCTGAAGAACCCATCTTCACACACCATGGCTTTGGTCTCAGGCACAGGTGGATCGACCTTCTCTACTGACGCATCACCTCCTCTTGTTGCTTTGTCTTCTTTGCATATAGTCACGGAGGAGCAGTTGGAGGCGCTGGGGGACGATGAGCTCGCCCTCGCCATCACCCGGTTCTCGCGGTTTCACAACAACCGCCTGAATCGCCGGCGTGGTGGCGCACGCGAGGGCTGCTACAAGTGTGGTGATCTAGACCACTTCATAGCGAACTGCCCCAAGAACGACAAGAACTTCCCCGGCAAGAACCGCAACTTCAGGCGCAAGGGCAAGCCGGAGAACAAGGCTGGGAAGAAGAAGAAGAATGGCTTCTACCGCCAGGAGGACATGGAGAAGGCTTTCGACGCTGGCAAGCGTGCCTTCCTCGCCACTATCAGCGATGGCGAGAAGACCTCCGACGGCGACTCCAGCGACGACGAGTCCGAGCACAAGATGGAGGATCGCTTCAACGGACTCTACTTCTTCGGGAAATCCTCCAAGGGATTTTGCACCATGGCCTTGGATGAAGAGGACCGCAAGCACCAGGCAGAGGACGCCGATGACGCCCACAGCGACGACGACGACGACAGCACTTCCGAGGTATCAAACTCTTCTGAAGTCGATCGTCTCATTGATGAGCGGGATAGGTTTGCGGATTTAGTCCTTGTCCTGGAGAAGAGGCTTACGGAAGTTTTCCAAGAGCGCGGTGAGTTTAAGGCTAAGATGAAAGAGGCGCGTAAGGAGCTTGAGTTCGCTAGGTCCGAGGTGAAGGTGGCCGATGTGGAGGAGTGTGAGGAGTGCACGATGCATATGACAAACTTTGCCACCCTGCAAACCAAGTATGCCTCTTTGATTGAGGTGTATGATGAGCTGAAGAGTAGGCTAGACTTGGTGGGTGATTGCAAAGAGTGTCCCTCCCTGAAGGAAGAGCTGGAGGAAGTGAAGACTAGATCTTCTTTTCTGGGTGCATGCAAGCTTTGTCCTAGCTTGCGAACTGAGTTGGCAGGAGTTAATGCCAAGCTTGCTGAAGCCTTGAAGGCCAGCTCAGTTAGCACCTTGTCCGCTCCATGTGAGCGATGCGTGGGGATGGAGCTTGAGATTGCCAACTATCGGCATGACAGGATGCAAACCGAGGAAGAAAATACATACCTTCGGTCCATCCTGAGTTGGGTGTCATGCAGTGAGCCGCAGCTGGGCATGATGATCAGTCAGTTCAAGAGGGGAACTGATTGCTCGGGAGTAAGCTTTACTTTAGGTGGGAAGGGCGCTAGTACCTTTGGTAAGATCGGTGAGTTTAGCGGAGTGAACCCGAGTGAGAAACCATCCGCTATCCCTAAGCTTACCAAGATCACCCCACCTGAGCCTCCCAAGCCTATCACCAAGGATGGCATCCTTGATGAACCTCCCAAGGCTCCACCTCGCAAGCAAGTGTGGGTTCCAAAACCTAACCATCTTAGGAACACACTTGACACCCTTCCTGATGTCTCTAGTGAACCCCTTTCAAGAGGCAAGCAGCCAGCCAGAGTGAACAACCCTCGCAACAATAGGAACCAACAACCCAAGAGAGTGGTGAGGTTCGAGTGCGAGTACTGTCATCGTGAGGGTCATCTAGTTGAGTTTTGCTTTCGGAGGAAGAGAGACGCTAGGAAGGAGTTGGAGCTGAACAACCAGGCCAGGCACCACCCTCTCCATGGTGTGCAAGGTCGGGGAGTTCAGAGGCAGGGCGCTAGACCTGGAGGTGCACCCCCTCAGGTTGCTAGGCTCCAGGCAGCGAGACCACAGGGTGGTGGTCTTGCCCGTCGCGATTCCGGTCGTCCTCTATACGATCATGAGCCGAGTGTAAGAGGTTTTGCTGCTCAGTCTCATAGCGGACCACCTTTTCAGTATGGTTGTGATCGCTTTGCTCAGATGTGACAGGTAGGTCAGTTTGGAGGTTTTCTGTTCCATAGCGGACCACCCTTTCAGGTTGGTGGTGATCGCTATCCACCCATGGGACGAGGACAGTTTGGTGTTGCTACTAACACTTTCTCTGGGCCTATGATGCAGCACTGGTATCCTTCTCAGTATACTAACCCCAGTGTTGTGCCATATGCTCACTTTCTGCCTTTCTATTGATGCAGGAACTTCGGTTGGAGAACATGTGGCTCATGGATTCCGGGTGTTCGCGCCACATGACCGGAAAGAAGGAATGGTTCTCCAGCCTTAGCCTCGTGATGCACAAGGAGTACATCACTTTCGGGGATAATAGTAGAGGTAAGGTTGTTTCTTAGGGAGCTATTCGGCTCAATGAGAACTTTGTCCTGAAGAATGTTGCCTTGGTTTCTAATTTGCATTTCAACTTGCTTTCTGTCTCGCAACTTCTTGAGGATGATTGTGAAGTGCGCTTTAAGAAGGGTTTGAGTCGCGTTTTAGACCCTCGGGGAGATCTTGTTTGTCGGATCGTCCCTTTTGGCCGTGTTTTTAGAGCCGACTTTTCTCAGTCTTTTGGCTCTGCTAGGTGTTTGGTGGCTGGTCCTTCTTCTGATTTGTGGAAGTGGCATAGGAGGCTCGGCCACTTGAGTTTTGACTTTCTTGCAAGGCTTAGCTCACTTGGCCTAATCCAAGGATTGCCCAAGCTTAAGTTTCAGAAGGACCTTGTTTGCCACCCTTGTCGTCACGGGAAGATGGTTGCTGCTTCCCACCCACCTGTTAATCAGGTGATGACAAAGCGACCCGGTGAGCTTTTTCACATGGACATAGTTGGTCCAGCTCGGGTTTGCTCAGCGGGTGGGAAGTGGTACGTTCTAGTGATCGTTGACGATTTTTCGAGGTACTCTTGGGTATTTTTCATGGAGGGTAAGGATGAAGCATTTTCTTTTGCTCGTGACTTGATTTTGAGGTTGAAAACTGAGTTTCCCCCCTGATACCATTAGAGCTATTCGTAGCGACAATGGTACTGAGTTTGATAACTCTCAGTTTGCCTCCTTCTGTTCTTCTAATGGAATCGAGCATCAGTTTTCTTCTCCTTATGTCCCTCAGCAGAACGGTGTTGTTGAGCGCAAGAACCAGACCCTTGTTGAGATGGCCAGGACGATGCTTGATGAGCATAGGACTCCTAGGCATTTTTCGGCCGAGGCGATCAACACCGCTTGCCATGTTTCAAATCGCATCTTTCTTCGTGCTTTGATGAAAAAGACTTCTTATGAGTTGCGTTTTGGACGGGTACCCAAGGTGTCTCATTTTCGGGTGTTTGGGTGTAAGTGCTTTATCCTGAAGCAAGACAATTTGGAAAAATTTGAATCTCGTTTTGCCGATGGGGTGTTTCTTGGTTATGCTTCTTACTCACGAGCTTATCGAGTTCTTAACCTTGAAACTAACCAGATAGTGGAGACCTGCGAGGTCACATTCGACGAAACTATGCCTTGTGTTTCTTCTGCTTTTGATGTTGCAGGAGAACAGGAGATGGGAGAGACCATTTTTGTGGAGGAGGAGCAGGAGAATGCCGATTGGGGTGATCCCGAGCCAACTCCACTGGCTGTCCCCGTCGACCCTGCGACGTCTACTTCAGCTCGAGGACCTGATCCCACTACGTCTTCTTCTTGGGGTCCTCTAGAGCTACCTCTCCAGCGAGCACCCGCTGCACCTGAGGGAGCGACAGCATCTGGCGAGGGGGAGGCAACTTCGGCGAGGCAAGCGCCTCGAAGCGTTCAGCAAGTTCACCCCCCGCGACAGATGATCGGCGGCATCGACCAGCAAGTCACGCGGTCACGAGCATATGAAATCTCTCACTTTGCTCATTCTGCATTTGTTGCTTCTTTTGAGCCCAAAGATGTTGGACACGCACTTTCTGATTCTAACTGGGTCAATGCCATGCATGAGGAGCTAGAAAACTTTGAGCGAAACCAAGTTTGGACCCTAGTTCCACCTCCACCACAATGCCACCCTATAGGTACCAAATGGGTTTTCAAAAACAAAGAGGGTGAGGATGAGATGGTAGTGAGGAACAAGGCTAGGCTAGTAGCCCAGGGTTTCTGCCAGAAACAGGGTATAGACTATGATGAAACCTTTGCCCCTGTAGCCCATTTAGAAGCCATTAGAATTCTTCTAGCCTTTGCTGCTTCGAAGGGTTTTAAGCTTTACCAGATTGATGTCAAGAGTGCCTTCTTGAATGGGTATATAGAGGAAAAGGTTTATGTTAGGCAACCCCCTGGTTTCGAGGATCCCAAGTTTCCAAACCATGTTTATAAACTTTCAAAAGCTTTGTATGGTTTGAAACAAGCCCCGAGAGCATGGTATGATCGTTTGAAAACCTTTTTACTCTCTAAGGGTTTTCAAATGGGACGGGTCGATAGAACTTTGTTTCTCCTCAAGCAAGGCAATGATACCCTGATAATCCAGATTTACATGGAGATATCATCTTTGGTGGCTCCTCTCACGCACTTGTTGCCAAGTTTGTAGATACCATGAGCAGGGAGTTTGAGATGAGTATGATGGGTGAGTTGACCTTCTTCCTCGGGTTGCAAATCAAGCAAACCCGAGACGGGACGTTCGTGCATCAAGGCAAATACACGAAGGACATCCTGAAGAAGTTCGACATGGGCGAGGCCAAGCCTCTTACGACGCCCATGCCAACGACTGCGGCGATGGACGCGTACCAGGACGGAGAGCCGGTTGACCAGAAGGAGTACAGAAGCATGATTGGCTCACTTCTGTACCTGACGGCGACGAGGCCGGATATACAGTTTTCTGTGTGTCTGTGCGCCCGTTTTCAGGCGTCCCCTCGGACTTCCCACAAGCAAGCGGTCAAGCGCATCATGAGGTACCTCCGATACACTCCTGAGTTCGGACTTTGGTACTCTTCTTCTTCGACTCTTTCGTTCTGTGGTTATTCCGATGCGGATTTTGCCGGCTGTCGGCTTGAGCGCAAGTCTACTTCTGGGACTTGTCAGTTTCTTGGCTCCTCCTTGGTTTCGTGGTCTTCTCGCAAGCAGTCGAACGTAGCCCAGTCTACTACTGAAGCCGAGTATGTTGCCGCTGCTTCTTGTGCTTCGCAGCTTTTATGGATGGTTGCTACATTGCGTGATTTTGGTCGAGATTTCAGTCGGGTTCCTTTGCTTTGTGATAGCACTTCTGCCATTAGTGTAGCAAAGAACCCCGTTCTTCATTCCAAGACCAAACACATCGATGTTCGCTTTCACTTTCTTCGTGATCACTATGAGAAAGGCGACATTGATCTTAGGCATGTAGACACCCATAACCAGGTTGCGGATATTTTCACCAAGCCTTTGGACCTCTCAACTTTTGCTAGGTTGAGAGGTGAGCTTGGTGTGTGTTTCCCCTTTTAGATGGGGGAAGCATTCTGTTTATGTACCATAGACTAACTTTCTGATCCTTTTGTTTTTGGGTCTTGAGTCTTTTTGATTTTACTTTGGCTCCGATTCTGACTTCATCATGCATACATCTTTTACTTTCAAGCTTCATGTCTATATTCCTTAGAATGAACTTATGCTCTGATTAGTGTATGCTTCAATGATATATGATGATGCTTGTAGCTTAGGCTCTCTTTGATCACTGTTACTTCTTGTGAGCTAAGCTAATTTTTCAGAACAATGAACATGCTTAATGAACTTAAAACTGAATACATGTTCACCATTGAGATTGACAACTAGCATGTGTAGGATGTGTTGAGATCACTTGAGCTATTTCATATATGCTAGGTTGCTATGTCTCTAGTTCTGAGTCATTCACTTGCTTGGTCTGCTCATATTCTGCTTAAAATGAACCAAGTTCTAGTGAATTGAAAAGATCGAGATGGGATTGCTTTGTCAGCACATCATGGTATTGAGACTGTTTCTTATAGCACCTTGAGTTAAACTTGAGTCGTGTAGTAAGACCGAAACCGATGCTTTAAGCTCCTGATTGCATATGCATAGGCTTAGCACGGTTGAAAAGTTAGTCAAAGACAAGATTTCAACCTCTCGCAATCACATGCTGAATTTAAACTTGTGTTAATAACCGCTGCAAATTCTCCGATAAAATCTGAAAACACAAGTCTATGTTTCATTCTATAGCATGATGGTTGAACCTTGCTAGGGGTAGTTCACCTTACATACATGTTTAGCACTTGTTTGACTTCCTGTCTATACATGCTTAGTGTTAATTCGATGGTGAAACTCCTTTCTAAATGACTTAAAACTGCTCACTGGGCTTATGCATTCATATCTTGTTTTCGGTGATCAGTTTGAGCCTTTGCTAGCACTTGTGTATGCTGCTAGGTAGTCGGGTCAGCACTCATTTGAGCGTTCTTTCACTCTTTCGAGTATATACTTGAAGCTGCTAACATGCATTTTTTGACTAATGTGCATTTTCTTGACTCTGATAGGCATGTCCGAGCATAATTGTGCTTTCTGTTCATCCGCAGACAGTCCGCGCCCCCAGCGGCGGACTGTCCGGGGATCGGGGTTTGGTCGATTCAGTCAGGTGCAGACCCCTGACTGTTCACTGTCGAGTGAACGGCGGACAGTCCGCGGTACAAACCCGCGGACAGTCCGGGACCTGTCCAGCAGACTCGCAGTACTGTTTGGTTTCTGTGTTTTTGCCTACGGACAGTCCGGCTCCCAGTCGCGGACAGTCCGGGACTTAACGGCGGACAGTCCGGGACTCTGACCGCGGACAGTCCGCGAATCTGCAGTTTGTGCTGTTTTGCTCCGTGGCTTTGGCAGTTGGTTTTGGGGTTTCTCCGGAGGTTCCGCTGTACCACTAGGACATCTCCTAGGGTATCCACCTACTCGTAGGTCGTGAACTCTCCGGTCGTTTCGAGTCTTCGGTTTCGGGGTGATTTTCTGGGACAAGGACTAGACAATTCACGAGTTGAATTTGAAGCTCCCATTCACCCCCCCTCTGGTCGCTAATCCGGTCCTTCACTATGTCTCTTGCTCTTTCACTTCACCATTATCCCGGAGTTTTTATGAATTTTCAAAAAGCTTAAAAACATATGTTGCAAAATTAAACAATGGATCCATAGAGAAAGTCAACCACATTATTGAATCGAGAAGTGAATGTGTATGGAAAATGGAGGCAAATGCTCTTTTGAATACATCACTCTCTTTTGTCTATCAGAGACACATGGCTATGAGGCTAATTCTACTGTCGGGCACATGCCCATTTTTTCTGATATTCATCATTTTTTTTCTTTTTTTTCTTCGAGGTTCCGGACACTCGTCCCTTTTTATTTCCTCGGGATCTATCTTTTTGAGGTTTCGGACACTTGTCCCTTTTTATTTCCTCGGGATCTATCTTTTTTTCAATAGCCACATGCTTCCAACAAACTTTTGAGATGATAGCAATAGATAATCATGAGCATTTATGCGAAGGATGGATGAAATGTGTAAGTGATCTCAATCCAATAGTATGATAACTTATCATAGGGTCAACAAAGCTTAATTTAACTCAGTGCAATTATTGGTCATATTAATATTGGAAATCTCTGGAACTCTAGTGTTGTTTAGAACAAGATAACAGCAGCTCAGATCATCTCATGTCATATCTATCAATTACCTAGACTCTGGATCAAGCATTTGCTACCCATATATTTAATTTTATTTAAGGCATCATTAATTTTTAAACTTAGGAGAACTCATGCTTAAAGGCTAGGTACTAGAAAGAAATACAATAGAGCAACTATTCATCATTTCCATTTTAAGAAACTAGGGAGAGAGTTCTTCAGATTAGACATGCTTTATTTATTTAATCTAACACACACTATAACCTATTACTTAAAAAAACACTAAGATAGTAGTAAGACATACCTGAATCATGAAGATAACGGGGGTGCACCTCCCCCAAGCTCGATGTTGTTGTAATAGTGTTGAGCCTTCATGTGCTCATATTTTTTTGTATTTTAAATTTATTTATAAAAAGAAAAACTTAAGAGGATAAAGATACTTACCTGGATACACGGGAGTGCTTTCCCCCAAGCTGAATGTTGACGTAGTCATTCATTGATTGATGTTGATGGTTGTTGAAATAGTGCTCCAACAGTGGATGGAAAATCCACTTGCTTGTCAGCTTGTCTTGGCCTCTCAAATCCTGTGAAACTCAAATAGACAACAAAACTTGTGGAACAAATTAAGCGTTAGTGGTTGGTCACTTAAGCCTTAGCTGTCCAAAACTTTTGAAATTATTCTTGATGCTTTCTAAGCTGTGTTTCAGCAAGATCTTTTTCTTAATATTTTTGTATTTTTTATTTTTATGATGCAATGATAGTCTAACAAAATGAATGCATTTTTATTTTTATGCCACCACAGTGAATATTCTTGCAGGTTTTTACACACCATAGAATTATTCACATGAGGCTTTTAGATTTTATGATGCAGTGTAATATTTTTTTATTTTCTCCTTTTTATGCAATGCTAATGCAGAAAAGTAAATATGCTATGGAGAAATGATTATGCAAATGATAGAAAGTAAAGATACAAAAATATAAATTAATGCAGAAAAGATAAATATGGATAACTACCGATTTTACATTTCGGCGAGGGTTCAATGTTTTAAGTCCTCTGAACAGGACTTCTCACCATGTTCATTCCTGAGGTGCGTCATTTGATCCTGATATGTAGACCTTGATAACTAGACCTCTTGATATGGTGTCACTCATGTTCTCCGTTCGTCCAGCAATTTGAAGTGAAGCATTGATTCTGTAAGCTGGCAGCATCTTGTTCAGTGTGCACGTTCTTGTAGATCCAGGACTTTCACTCTGTAGAATTTGGGAGTTGATAAACTCCTCCATGTTTTGCTCAAGAGTGTGTCCTGCTCATAAAGACAAGGTAGAGATCAAGTGCATGGGCTCTGTTGATGGAAAAAACACCAACAAAACCAAAAGTTTTGTTCATTCTTCTCTAACCTTAGGCACATTGCACAAGATAAACTTGTTGTTTATGTGTTCTATTCAATCTTAACATGAGTGATTGGATCAAAAGATGAGCATGAAAGTAGCATCTTAAAAATATTTAACAGATCATATTACTTAACCCAAGGAAGGATAATCTATGTATAGTGTGTTGATCTTTTTATGATTGTGATATATCACCTTCCAAAGGTTGGATGCACAACATTTTAGCTCATTTAGTTAAAATAGTGAGATTAAGAGAGTAAAGCTAGGAACAAAGAGTAAAGAACTGAACATGTTGAGTTGATTAGGGTGGATCAAGTGAGGTGTAACTTAAACATGTTTGGTTCTTTATTTATGTGCATACCATAATCAAGGAGAAGCTTTTAAAGTGATGGTTACTTACCTTGAGATGTTACCTTTATCATTGAAGAGTGATGGTGTCTAACCACCTTGTGGAAGCTTCTCTTGTTTATCTAGTTGTTGTTCATAAATGGCTTGTCTTCTCTTGCTTATCTCACAGTGGGCCAGCTGAGTCTTGTTCTCAACAGGTCCAGACGATGGAGGCTTTGTCAATTATTCTCTTGATTTGTAGGCTCAGGTACTATCTCTCCATCTTTGAATTCTTCCAGTGCAGTGGCTTCATCCTTCATGATGTCCCCCTCAATTCCTGGTAGTTGGTTCTTCCTTTGTCGGTTGAGTCAACGTCTTCTCTTGGTTTCCTTCGGCTGCTCATAGATGGTATATTTGTTAAAGAAGCAACGACCCTATTGATCGAAGATCCAAAAGTGGACGTCTCCATGTCCGACATAGATGGCACATTGGTGGTGTTCAAGAACGATCTTCCAAGAATGAGTGATGGATCATATTCTTCTCCTTAATTCAGATAGCGTCCAGTGGCTTGTACTCATCAAAGTGTTGAAGCTGGATTTCTCCTTCCTCTCCTTGATCGTGAAGCAAATCTAGACAACGGAATTGTGTCTCCCCCAAGCTGGCTTGTGAAGTAGGTGGATGTCCAAATTTCTTCAACAATATGTTCATGAGTTGAAATTGTAGACCTTATTGTTGTTGAAGTTGTTCCACCTCATCCCCCAAACTAGCTCTTGTGTTGCAATGATTAGAAGTGAGGAGAACTTCCACTGCTTGTCTTCATAGCGAACCACCAACAAACTTTCTTCGGACGACACATAGATGTTATAATGTAGTGGCATATCGTCACCCTGGTATTTGTTGTTGGTGTCGGTGTTGATGTCTTCGACAATGATGAGCGTAGGCATAGATTGACCCATACGGGGTGAGTTGCATCCTACTCGTCATAAGTGTCCCAGCTTAAGCCTTGGGATGGCTCAAAGCTTGGTTGCCTTCGACATCACTAGTGTCTTGTCTGATGATGAGTTTTGTGTATCCACGGGTTGGGTTTTAGATCTTTAAGTTTCAGACCATGAACAAGCAAACCTCATCTCCTACAAAAAGTTAGTGGACACATACCCGAAGGATTGCACTGAATTTGAAACATGGGTTGTTATCCACAACTTATGTGTTATTCATCCATGCTAATGAAAAATATGGTTTTAGGATTACTTTAGCATAGACTAGTGTTTTATGTGTTGGCTGCATTTTAACATGGTTCAAGGCAAAGATACTTGCAGTAGAAGATAAACTTAAATAATCTTTAATACTCACAGTTTTGTCATCCATGATGAATGAGCTGAGTCTTCTTTGTGCAGTTCATCATATGCCTTGCTTTATCTCTGATGTGAATTCATCTCAGGACTTTCCCAAATTGTATTTAGAGTTATCTGCAGGGGTTAGTCTAACAAAATATCCAATGTCTACACAAGCTAATTTCAGATCAATAATCAAACCAAACTCCGTGTCTAATTTGATTAAGGTAGACTATTTAACCTAAGCACCACGCTTAATTTAAAAAGCCTATGAAAGTACTCAATTTAAGTACTTTCAAACCAAAACATAGTATGGTAAACAAAGGTAGCACGAGAGCATAACAGAGATTTATTCAAAAAGAGATGAAAGAGCATGATCACAGTGAGGAATATTTTTTTTCGTTTAGATGCAGATGACATGAATGCATGCAAGGAACTAAATATGATGAGGATTTGATAAAAGAAAACATAAACTAAATGGAGTGGATGAATGATTAAAAGTAAACATGCAGTGGTATGCAAGAAAACAAAAAGATAACTACTCATAAAGTTTAAAGTCCATGAGCAAGACTGTCTCACCTTGATCATACTTACCATGACTCACAACTAGGACTTGTGAGTGGCGCAGCGTAACTATCCGTCACATGGGATGAGAGTTGAATTCTTGTGACAGCGACCTTTTCTCCAATCTACACATGGTTAGAATAAATAATATATATGTATGTATACACAGACCTGCGAGATGGCAGGGTTCCAGAATTAATGATGGATCTTGAATGTTTAGGCACCCTGGGTTCTTCATTCTTGTGGAAGCTTGCCATAAGGTCGAAACGGCATCTGATGTCCTATCTATTCCACACTCAACAGAACAAGGGGTAATCCTACTAAAGCTAGTGGTACACTAAATTAGCAGACATCAAGATCATTATCAAAATCTTTACACCAATTGCTTCCCCGGCAACGGCGCCAAAAATGCTTGTTGACGTTTGTTAACGCAAATAGAATATGAAAATTCCGCAAGCGCACAGAACACCACTGTAGCATTTTACCGGGAGTATTCCAGGATCATTATTTATATTTTACCACAGGGAAGCAAGGGTCAAGAATCTGATAACTTACTATCATGCATCTACTAACTCAGAATACTAGTTAGACTAAAGCAGGAGTAAATGATATATGATATAATAATGAAAGCACATCAAAGAGAATTCATAATAAATGTATAGATAACTATAGTGGGAGGACAACGAGAGAGATCAAGGTTCCTATATACTTCTCTATTACTTGTGTTCTAAGGCAACAAAGATGAAAAGATATAGCAGTTATACACATTGGCATTTTGGAGCAGCAGGTCCTTTCCAACACTCGAAGAAGACTGGGAAAAAGGTAGTTGGGAGAAGGCTGCCAAAAGCTTTACGAAACATCAATCCGAACGTGGTGGACTACGAAGGCCTAACAGAGCTGTCACCCCTGGGGCTACCACAACTATTCTGTGGGATTGAGCGCAACCTCAGGTAACCTATAGACTAAACACCATGTCTAATCTATCGATTACTACTCTAATTAGCTAGCATAACTAGAGCACTCAATACGAGCGAAGATCTCATGCCAAGATATAACAACTATACTAATAATATAATAAAGCATAAAGTAAATAGAGAAGATAAATATAATTAAGCATAAGTCTTACAAAGACAAGATACAAGACATACCAAAACTCTGAAGACTCCTCCGGAACCGGAGCACAGCTCCGCTCTCCCTAACTCCCTACTAGAGCTAAGCTATTACATTGGAAAATCTAAACCTAATTACATAGAGAAGAGAGGTCATCCATTCGAGGGACGCCTCTACAACTCCATGATGGTGTGTTGCCTCAGGGGGATCCTGGGTTTATTATATAGGGGATCCTGGCCTCCCCTCCACCTTGGGCAAGCGATGTGGTACTAAATCCTTCGTCATATGCACTTGGGCCTAAATGGGCCAAAACGTGTTGGAGAGGTCGGTTGGAGTGCGTCACGCGAAAGGGGGCGAATTTGGGCCCAGCACCAGACCGGCCGGTCTAGGGGGGAGACCGGTCAGTCTGTCCCTATGACAGGTGGGCCCCACCTTCCGTGGGTCGCCTTCTTGTGTCTTCTGGAATGCTCTGGAATGTTCTAGTATCTCCCAAGTCGTATCCATCGAGGACTCTCGCTCCGGGACTCCAAATATAGCAAATCATATGTCCGTTTCGATCGTCTCGACGAGCTCTTCGCAATGGTGTGCTCTGTTTCATCACTTGAGATACTTTTATATGGTGAAATATTGATAATCCTGCAAAACAAGTGAGAGCACCAAAACTCATGGAACTTGTTAGTTTCAAACCCTACAACTATGCTTTATGATTCATTTCATGCAATATTTGATGGTTAATTATGAGCATTAGTGAGAGTCAACAGGGACCTTTGCTCCCTACATTTGTTCGTTTGCAGCTGGCCGATCAGACGCTACGGTTCCTCGAGGGACTAGCAACGGACATTCTCGTCAAAGTCCAAAACAGCTACGTCCCCGTCGATTTCCTTATATTGGACATGGGATCCAATGTAGATGTCGCGATCATCCTGGGAAGGCCGTTCCTTAATACGGTTAACGCCGTCATCTACGTGGGATCCGGCCAACTTCACCTCCAGTTCCCGGAGTATAAGGTAAAGTGTCCATTCAACGGTTATAAAGCTAACATGCAGGTGAAGGACAAAGAACCTCGAGACAACAAACATCATCGTCGTCGCCCACGCCGTAGGAACAAGAAAAAGAGCGAGTCGGCCAACAAGGCCGAAGTAAAAGAAGAACTCGTCGATGAGGTGCAACCACAGTCTCCATCTCCGGGACCAACCGAAGCACCCAATGAATGACAAGACGGAGAGGTCCTGCTCTACGGACCTGAAACATGGAGCCCTTGCTGATAAGGTAAATCAGTAGTTATCTCATATTTAATTTTTATGCATTTCAATTTTTTTTTGCATTTTCCCTCAATTGCATACTTAGTTAATTTTGCATATTTCATTTTGACAAAATAAATCTCCATGCTAATAACACCTTGATAATGACTTGCAATAAAACTGAGCCGTGGGACCACCCCAAGGTGGGGTCGCCCGACCCCACCAGTGGGCCCACTGGCACATGCTCTATCTTGGCTTAGTACCCTGAGTATGACACAACACTTTGGTGCTCAAGGAGCATCCAAGGTGGGATCTGTCGATCCCACCATGGTGCCCTCCTGCACCCTACTGCACTCCACTCAGCATGCTCATAAACATCATGCATATCCACAAATCCAACATCTGAAAAGAAATGGTCTTTTGCTTTACTCTTTAAGCATGAGATGTTCCTCTTTATGTTGGATGCTCATGGTGTAACACCCGGATTTACGAATAAAGCCGAGGTAAAGTATATGTGGGCCCAGGGGTCCCAAATCCACATATACCACAAAATGTATATCATTACAGCACGAACAACGTTTAATAACTTATTACAACACACGAGATTGTTCATCTCATCGGCCAACGACCCATTATTACAACGGTAGCGTAGACGTAGACTTCACTCCACAGTGACACCGACTGGGGGTACGCCATCCTCAGTAGTCCGGCACATCTTCTGGATACTCCTCATACTCTCCTTCATCTGGTACCCATCCGGGATTTTTATGTGAACCAACGACAAGCGTCAGCTCACCATGCTCAACAAGTACAACTACGGGGGATGCAAGGCTCAAAAAGGTTGACCTGGTTGACTGCGGTTAGCATTTTATCTTAATCATATTTTAAAGTTAACCTTTCATTACTAAGTATATGATCCCTGTTGTCCCAAAAGTATGATCATTATTATGTTAACAAGAGGTAAGCCACAAACCACCAACATACCCCACCATGAACCACTTATAAAGGATCTGAGCCGCTCGTATCCGTGAGCACGGCTGATATATCAGGTTTACACTCTGCAGAGGTTGTACACTTTCACCTTAGGCCGTGATTCCCATATGCCGGGGAGAGCCAATCCCACATTACCTCCTCTATGGAAGTATGGCAGGGTTTCACTACGTAGTCTTTCACTAGCTACCCTAACAAGTAGTAGCCGCAAGGTTTCGGCTTCCAGGCGAATGGAGGCCCCCTTCAAGATGGCACACCTGACAGCCGACCAGTACACATCTTGACAGGCAAAGAAGCCATTCTTTAACCCGGTTCCCCCCTCTAGCGCCTTTCGGTAACTACTACAAGCTAGAGGAAGTCTAGTTACCCAACTAAGATCAGAGCCATATAATACCCAAGGTTGCACGGGATCTCCCGGGTGGCCGCTTTAAAAGATAGCTCCTGGGGTGGGTCACTGAGCAACACCAGGCTCCAGTGCCCTTAAATGTGGTTAAAAAGCCTCTTTTAACATTGTTCCATAGTCATTAATCAGTATTAAACAATTAGAAACATATAGCGCGTAGCATTACTAGTCATGTTATGCAAAACCCACCCATAGCTTCAAGGTATACAGTTTCAGGAAACTAGTATGATCCTATGGTTCATCATATTAGACACATGCATAATGATTACTAGGTCTTGCATTAAATAGGTAACAAGGAAACTGTGGGTTGTACTTGCCTTGGTCACACGCTTGGTCTTGGTACTGCTCTTGCGAAGCCTGCTCCTCAAACACGTCACCGTCTGGACTCGATATAGAAACACCAATCATAGCATCCAAACAGTCATTACATGCAAACAAAATATATATTTATTAGAACAGTACACCAAACATCAAAAACAGTTAGAGAAACTTATATAAAACTATTCTACTCGTCGATACGATCAAACGAACATAAAGATCACTCTAATTGGATCTAAAACGAGAAAGTTATAAAGAAAACAAGTTTCAGGGGCATTTTTATAAATAAAAATCATTTTCCGAGGGCAAACTCGCGAAAACCGAGGACTAAAACGCTATTGAACACAGCCGTCGGCGGCTAACACGCGAAAACGCGTCCTCTGGACGGCGGGCACTATAACCGGGAACTCCAGGGGCTAAACCAAAAGAAAACAGGACTTAAAACTAAATATTTTGAACTGCATCGGACTGCGGGTTGATTTTCATAAAACACGGGGGCCTTTCTGCAAAAGCGGCAGCGGCTGCCGCGCTGGCGCCGACACGGCGCCACGCGGCGCAAGGGGATTGGGCGGGTCCACCAGCTGGCGGTGGACCGCGAGCAGGGCGCGGGTGCACGGGCCGGTGAACCCGGCGCATACCCCTTCGGGGTTATGCTCTAATCCTGGCCGTCTGCACCGATCGGACGGCGCAGGGCGGCTCGGCGAGAGAGCGCGGCGGCGGGAGCGGTGGTGCAAACGCCGGCGAGCGGCGGCGCCATGCGAGGGGCTCGGGAACTCGCCGTTCCGGCGTTCCCGACCTTGGTTGGCCACGCGAATAGCACCGGAGCGAAGCGGGGGCGAAGGCGAACTCGGCGGTGGCCTTGGCTCCGGCGGAGACTCACCGCAGCGACGACGAGGCGGCGGCGGGATCTGCGAAAAGGAAAAAGCTCCGGTGAGGCTCGGGTTCACGCGGAACAAAAGAGAGAGGGCACGGGGTGGGATCGGACGGTCGCGGCGTCACCTGCGGGTGCTCGATGGAGAGCTAGGACGGCCGGCGGGCCTCGCAGGCGGTGGCAGAGAGGGTGGATGCGGGAAGTGGCGAGGGGAGGGCGAGGGGCTTCGCCCGGGGCTTTATAGGGCTCGGGTGGACGGTGAGGAGTCGGGGAAGAGCTCCACCGAGGTTTGATTGAAGCCGAGTGACCATAAAGGCCACTGCCGTGGCGGTTTCGGGAGAGGAGGGGTGCGGCGGCGCGGACGCTGAGCGTCGCGAGGTAGGGGAAGGGGCGCGTGGCTGACAGGTGGGCCCGGCTTGGCAGGCGAGGGGGCGGCGACTGACGCGCGGGGTCGGTTCGTCAGCGAGCAAGGGCGAGCGGGCGGGCGCTGCGCGCGTGAGCGAGCGGGCCGCGGGCGTGCGCGGGCGACTGGGCCGCAGCGCTGCACGCACGAGGGGAGAGGGAGCGGGCCGCGCAGAGGGGAGAAGCGAGCGCGGAGCGGGCCAGCTGGGCCGATCGGGCGCGGCGGGAAAGGGAGGAGAGGGGGAGAGAGAGGCGCGCGGCGAGCGGGCCGCGGCTGGGCCGACGCGGGCCGGGGAAGGGAGAAGGGAGAGGGGGCGCGAGCTGGGCAGGCCAGGCCGGGAAAGGAGGAGAAGAGGGAAAGGGAGTGGCGGCCGTGGGCTGGGCCGCTTGCGGCTTCGGGCCAAAAGGTTAGGGACGGAGAAGAAAGAAAAAGAAAAGGGTTTTCTTTTGTTTCTTTTGCAAACTTTGCTCAAATTCAAACCAAGTTTGAATTCAAACCACTCAACTCTATTCCTACACTCAAACAAAATATTATGCTCCAGCATGAATGCAACAAAAAAAGTTTCTGAACTCCGAGATATTTTATTAATTCACCAAAATTTATTATTTGGCCTATGTGTTGCATGAAAACAAATAAATAAATTCATATTAAATTCTATTTTCCCAAAAGCGATTTTTCAGGGTGTCACAAACCTACCCCCCTTAGGATGAATCTCGTCCTCGAGATTCGGAAGATAGAAAAAGATTGGGATACTCTGATCTTAGATCCTCTTCTCTTTCCCAAGTGGCCTCGTCCTCAGAGTGCCGATTCCACTGAACCTTACACATCCTGATTTTCTTGCTCCGAGTAATTCTCTCTGCGGTATCCAAAATTTTGACAGGATATTCTGCACAAGTGAGATCTCCCTTGATGTCCAATTTCTCCAAAGGTAACTGTTCTTCAGGTACTCGCAAACATTTCTTTAACTGCGATACATGAAACACATTATGTACCCCTGAAAGACTTTCTGGCAACTCAAGCTGATAAGCCACTTCTCCTCTTCTATGTGAGATTCTGAATGGTCCCACATATCTGGGTGCTAACTTGCCCTTGGCATGGAACCTCTTGGTTCCTTTCATAGGTGAAACCTTTAGATAAACATAATTCCCGATTTCAAACTCCAGATTTCGTCTTCTGTTATCTGCATAACTTTTCTGCCTTGACTGAGCCATTTTCAGATTCTGCCTGATTATATGAACTTGATTTTCTGCCTCTTTCAAGACTCCCGGTCCGAAAACTTGACTTTCACCTGTTTGGTTCCAGAACAAAGGGGTTCGACACTGCCTTCCGTATAATGCCTCAAAAGGTGACATCTTTAAACTTTTCTGATAGCTGTTGTTATACGAAAACTCTGCATAAGCCAAACTCTTGTCCCAACTGATTCCATACTGAAGTGCACATGCCCGTAACATATCCTCGAGAATCTGATTTGTTCTTTCTGTCTGCCCATCAGTCTGCGGATGATATGCTGAGCTGAAATTGAGCTTGGTTCCCAGTGATTCATGTAACTTCTGCCAAAACTGAGATGTAAACTGAGTCCCTCTATCAGACACGATCTTCTTAGGAACTCCATGCAAACATACTATCCTTTCCATATAAAGCTCTGCTAGCTTAGCTCCTGTGTAAGTGGTTTTGACAGGAAGGAAATGTGCCACTTTGGTTAACCGATCCACTATAACCCATATTGAATCATAACCTTTCTGAGTACGGGGTAAACCCACTATGAAGTCCATTCCCACTTCTTCCCATTTCCATTCCGGAATTTTCATGGGTTGAAGCAGTCCTGCGGGTCTTTGATGTTCTGCTTTAACTCTCTGACATGTATCACAGATTGCAACATATTCAGCTATTTCCCTTTTCATACCACACCACCAATACTTTTCTTTCAGATCTAGGTACATTTTTGTACTGCCTGGGTGAATTGAATATGCTGAATTATGAGCTTCATTAAGAATCATGTCCTTGATTGTTTTGATATCTGGCACACAGATTCTTTTACCATGCCATACAGTCCCTTGTTCATCCATTCTGAAACCAGGAGCTTTGCCAACCACTATGCGTTCTGCAATGGCTATGATGTCCTCATCTTTCAACTGACCTTTACGGATTTCTTGTTCAAGAACAGGTTCCACTTCTAACTCCACTGCGTGTGCGATGATTGCTAGGTTTAACTTTCCAAACTCTTCTGCTAACTCTGCCGGGAACTGAGATGTTCTAACCATATTTGCATAGCTTCTTCGGCTGAGAGCGTCTGCCACAACATTTGCTTTTCCTGGATGATAGTGTACTTCGAGATCATAATCCTTGATCAATTCCAACCATCTTCTTTGCCTCAAATTCAGATCTGACTGAGTAAAGATATACTTTAAGCTCTTATGATCAGTGTAAATCTCACACTTGTGTCCTATCAGATAGTGTCTCCATATTTTCAAGGCATGCAAAACTGCGGCCAGTTCTAGATCATGAGTCGGGTAGTTAAGTTCATGCTTTCTTAGCTGTCGTGACGCATATGCCACTACCTTGCCATCTTGCATAAGAACACATCCCAAACCTTGCCTGGATGCATCACAGTATATCGAGAAACTTCTGGTGAGATCTGGCAAAACTAACACTGGTGCAGTTGTCAACCTCTTCTTTAACTCTTCGAAATTTCCTTGACATTTTTCTGACCAGACAAACTTAGCATTTTTCTCTAGCAAAGCGGTCATTGGCTTGGCAAGCTTGGAAAACCCTTCTATGAACCTTCGGTAGTATCCGGCCATACCCAGAAAACTACGAATCTCACTGACATCCTTGGGTGGATTCCAACTCAACACATCTTGAACTTTCTTTGGGTCCACTGCTACTCCACCGTTTGAGATAACATGCCCAAGAAAGGATACTTCCTTTAACCAAAACTCACACTTGCTCAACTTAGCATATAACTCATTCTCCCTGAGCTTTTGCAACACTAGCTTTAGATGTTCCTCGTGTCCCTCTTCATTCTTGGAATAGACCAAAATGTCATCTATGAAAACCACAACGAACTTGTCCAGATACTCCATGAATACATTGTTCATTAAGTACATGAAGTAAGCCGGTGCATTGGTCAAACCAAAAGACATCACTGTGAACTCATACAATCCATAACGAGTGGTGAAAGCAGTCTTTGGTATATCTGATGCTCGAATTCTCAACTGGTGATAACCAGATCGGAGATCTACCTTAGAGAAAACACATGCTCCTCTCAACTGATCAAACAAGTCATCAATCCAAGGCAAAGGATACTTATTCTTTATGGTCACTTCATTCAAGGATCGGTAATCTATGCACATCCTTTGAGTCCCATCTTTCTTCTCTACGAACAACACAGGTGCTCCCCAAGGTGAGGAACTAGGTCGAACATAACCCTTATCCTGTAACTCTCTTATTTGTTTCTTTAGCTCTTCTAACTCATTAACACCCATTCTATAAGGTATTTTTGCTATTGGTGCAGTGCCAGGTAAAAGATCTATTATAAATTCAATTTCACGTTCAGGTGGCATACCTGGCAGATCGTCGGGAAAAACATCCGGGAATTCTCTGACTATTGGAATATCATCAGTCGTTGATCCCTTAATCTGATTCACTTGGCATACTTCAAGAGTAGGTGATACTGCCTTGCACTCTATTACTTCTCCTTCTGAAGTTTTCAGCTGTACGGTTCTTGTTGCATAGTGAATAACTGCATCATGCCTTATCAACCAGTCCATACCCAGAATGACATCGATCCCATATGTGTTTAACACCATCAGATCGGATAAGAAGTCTACCCCCTTATGTTAACCTTAACTTTTGGGCAGCGCAAGCTTGCTCTCATTTCACCACCTGGTGAACTAACAAGCATGGCCTTGTCCATGGTATGCATGAGTAGAGTATGCCTCTTCACAAAGTGTGCAGATATAAAAGAATGCGATGCTCCGGAATCGAACAAAACTAAAGCAGAGTGGGAGTTAACTGGGAACGTACCGATCACAACATCCGGGGCGCCCTGAGTAGATTCTGTTGTCACATGGTTCACCCTTCCACTAGTATAGTTCTGCTGTCCTTGACGGCTTGGCGTGTGAGTGTTGAGCTTCTGGTTGCTTTGGGATCCTTGCCCCGTCTTCTTGGGACAGTGATAGGAGAGATGCCCAACGTCACCACAGACGAAGCACTTGTTGTTTGTTGGAGTGGCCGGCGTGTTGGGAGAGTTTTTCACTGGTGTTCCACCAGCCTGTCCCTGACGAGGGGTCTGTGCACGATTCTGATTCTGATGTGACTGCTGTGGGGTCCTCTGCTGGTTCTGGTTGCGCTGGTCATTACCTATTTGCCCATACTGCCTTTGCTGGTTGCCATACCCTGCAGAAAAGCGCGGATGGCTGCTGCTTCCCGACTGCTGGTTCTGGAACTTTCTCTTCTTGGCGTCCATATCACGCCTCTTTCCCTCAATCACCAATGCCTTATCAACCATCTGCTGAAAGTTGGCGAAGGTGTGAGAGAGTAGCTGATATTGGATCCCATCATTCAGTCCCTCCATAAAGAGCTCCTGCTTATCGAGGTCTTCTTCAATGTCCCGCGGTGCATAACGGGAGAGCTGTGTAAACTTGTCCTTATATTCACTAACGGACATGCTTCCTTGCTTCAAAGCTAAGAACTCCTTTCTCTTCAAACGTACTGTTCCCGCCGGCACATGATGCGTGCGGAAACTATCGCGGAACTCCTGCCACGTGATCTGGTTGGGGTTGGGGTGTGCTTGTTGGTAGGTCTCCCACCAATCAAGAGCTGCTCCTTGGAGTTGCCCGGATGCATACAAGACCTTCTCACAGTCGTTGCATTGCGCAATCTCCAGCTGGCGTCCAACTGCCCGGAGCCAGTCATCTGCCTGAAGGGGATCAGGGGAGTGATCGAAGGTAGGCGGGTGTCCTTTCATGAACTCGCCACGCTTATCTCTAACTTGAAGTGGGGGTGGGGGTGGATGATTCTGGTTGTCCTGGATAGCATTGGTCATCTGTTGCATAAGTTGTGTCTGCATAGCCAGGAGCTGTTCTATCAACACATTGGGTGGTGGTGGTGGGTCTCCTCCTCCAGAGGTTCTCCTTGTGTCAACCATCTGTAACATATGTATAGGCCTCATAAGCTCTTTTGTACTGTATGATAAAGTACTGACAGAGATAGAGATAACAAAAGAAACTGCTCGAGAAAGCTGATCCGAGAAAAGATGATATAAAACCCAACGTTATTATTATTATTATAACCACATTAAGAGTACTAAGATGGTGTGGACATGTCCCACACTCATCCCAAACATGCAAAGATCCAAATCATCACATGTCCATCATCACAAGCATTAAGGCACATTATTTAACTCAAAGTTCATCCATGACTCGATAACATGACACTGACATAAGACTGACTCGAACTCGCGTAACTGACGATCTGGTCTAAACTGGGGTGGAACGCCTATGGCTCGTAGGTCGTGCGGGTGCAGGTGCAACTCGGGTGATGCCTCTTGCGCTGAGCGACGATAGCTGGGTCCCTCGCTGCGGCGGTCGGGAGGGGATCCTGGGGCTGAGCTCCACGTCGCAGCTGGCGCTCGAGGTTGTCGATCCGTAGCTGCATCCTCTCCGTCTCGATCCACAGAGTCCTCTGATCAAGCATAGCACGGTCCAAGGCTGTGTTGAGGGCGACTACCAGAGGCACCGTCTCTATCATGCGAGCACTCTCGTGCTGCTGCACCTTGGCAACCACACAGCCGTCGTCCAGAGTACGGCGTCGAGGGAAGTAGCGGTCGGCGTCCTGCTGGATCGTCGGGAACATCCTGTCACGGAAGATGAGGCATGCCTGCCTCGCTGCGTCCTCCACGCCGAACTCCCGGGTGAGAGTCGGACTCAGAGCGTAGATCACGTCACGCACAACCCAGGTCTTGTCGTCCTCATCCCTGGTCTTCACGAACGCCTTGGTGACCCAGTAGCCGGTATGCTCGGGGTGAACATACTCCCGGCTACGGTACTCCACCAAGGTGCGGCTGGGGCCGTAGTGCAGGTCGACGAGCTTCAGGAGCTTGGGGTGGTAGAAGCCATCACCCTCCTCAGTGGTACGGGTCCTCCGGATCCAGTCGGCGTCGTCCTCGTCCTGGACGTGGTACTCGGGGGACCTCGCTCCACTGCCGTCGTCGTGCGAGTCGCTGGAGTCGGAGCTGGAGTGGTCGTCGGAAGAGTCGTCTGAGGAGTGGTCGTCGGAAGAGTCATCTGAGGAGTGGTCGTCGGAAGAGTCGTCTGAGGAGTGGTCGTCAGACGAGTCTCCGGAGTCGTCGCTGGGGTCTCCACCTACAGCCTGCTGCTGCTCCTCGGGCTCCTCCTCGGCCTCCTGCCTCTGCTGACGGAACAGACTGAGGTACTCGGCGCGGGTTGGTGCACGTCCTCCGGTGCTCTTGCGAGCGGTCTGCTTGGTCCGTGCCATCTACAAATTTTAAATATGAGTCAGATACGGTAAAAAAAAAGTTTTATGAAAGACAGAGGAGTACTAGAAATTTTATAAATTACAGAAAGCAATAAAATTTTAGAATTACTCCTAGGAAAAGGGGTGTCCAGTCTATCTAGGGTAGCGTCCTACAGTCAGTTCGGCTTTGATACCAATTTGTAACACCCGGATTTACGAATAAAGCCGAGGTAAAGTATATGTGGGCCCAGGGGTCCCAAATCCACATATACCACAAAATGTATATCATTACAGCACGAACAACGTTTAATAACTTATTACAACACACGAGATTGTTCATCTCATCGGCCAACGGCCCATTATTACAACGGTAGCGTAGACGTAGACTTCACTCCACAGTGACACCGACTGGGGGTACGCCATCCTCAGTAGTCCGGCACATCTTCTAGATACTCCTCATACTCTCCTTCATCTGGTACCCATCCGGGATTTTTATGTGAACCAACGACAAGCGTCAGCTCACCATGCTCAGCAAGTACAACTACGAGGGATGCAAGGCTCAAAAAGGTTGACCTGGTTGACTGCGGTTAGCATTTTATCTTAATCATATTTTAAAGTTAACCTTTCATTACTAAGTATATGATCCCTGTTGTCCCAAAAGTATGATCATTATTATGTTAACAAGAGGTAAGCCACAAACCACCAACATACCCCACCATGAACCACTTATAAAGGATCCGAGTCGCTCGTATCCGTGAGCACGGCTGATATATCAGGTTTACACTCTGCAGAGGTTGTACACTTTCACCTTAGGCCGTGATTCCCATATGCCGGGGAGAGCCAATCCCACATTACCTCCTCTATGGAAGTATGGCAGGGTTTCACTACGTAGTCTTTCACTAGCTACCCTAACAAGTAGTAGCCGCAAGGTTTCGGCTTCCAGGCGAATGGAGGCCCCCTTCAAGATGGCACACCTGACAGCCGACCAGTACACATCTTGACAGGCAAGGAAGCCATTCTTTAACCCGGTTCCCCCCTCTAGCACCTTTCGGTAACTACTACAAGCTAGAGGAAGTCTAGTTACCCAACTAAGATCAGAGCCATATAATACCCAAGGTTGCACGGGATCTCCCGGGTGGCCGCTTTAAAAGATAGCTCCTAGGGTGGGTCACTGAGCAACACCAGGCTCCAGTGCCCTTAAATGTGGTTAAAAAGCCTCTTTTAACATTGTTCCATAGTCATTAATCAGTATTAAACAATTAGCAACATATAGCGCGTAGCATTACTAGTCATGTTATGCAAAACCCACCCATAGGTTCAAGGTATACAGTTTCAGGAAACTAGTATGATCCTATGGTTCATCATATTAGACACATGCATAATGATTACTAGGTCTTGCATTAAATAGGTAACAAGGAAACCGTGGGTTGTACTTGCCTTGGTCACACGCTTGGTCCTGGTACTGCTCCTGCGAAGCCTGCTCCTCAAACACGTCACCGTCTGGACTCGATATAGAAACACCAATCATAGCATCCAAACAGTCATTACATGCAAACAAAATATATATTTATTAGAACAGTACACCAAACATCAAAAACAGTTAGAGAAACTTATATAAAACTATTCTACTCGTCGATACGATCAAACGAACATAAAGATCACTCTAATCGGATCTAAAACGAGAAAGTTATAAAAAAACAAGTTTCAGGGGCATTTTTATAAATAAAAATCATTTTCCGAGGGCTAACTCGCGAAAACCGAGGACTAAAACGCTAATGAACACAGCCGGCGGGGGCTAACACGCGAAAACGCGTCCTCTGGACGGCGGGCACTATAACCGGAAACTCCAGGGGCTAAACCGAAAGAAAACAGGACTTAAAACTAAATATTTTGAACTGCATCGGACTGCGGGTTGATTTTCATAAAACACGGGGGCCTTTCTGCAAAAGCGGCAGCGGCTGCCGCGCTGGCGCCGACACGGCGCCACGCGGCGCAAGGGGATTGGGCGGGTCCACCAGCTGGCGGTGGACCGCGAGCAGGGCGCGGGTGCACGGGCCGGTGAACCCGGCGCATACCCCTTCGGGGTTATGCTCTAATCCTGGCCGTCCGCACCGATCGGACGGCGCAGGGCGGCTCGGCGAGAGAGCGCGGCGGCGGGAGCGGTGGTGCAAACGCCGGCGAGCGGCGGCGCCATGCGAGGGGCTCGGGAACTCGCCGTTCCGGCGTTCCCGACCTTGGTTGGCCACGCGGATAGCACCGGAGCGAAGCGGGGGCGAAGGCAAACTCGGCGGTGGCCTTGGCTCCGGCGGAGACTCACCGCAGCGACGACGAGGCGGCGGCGGGATCTGCGAAAAGGAAAAAGCTCCGGTGAGGCTCGGGTTCACGCGGAACAAAAGAGAGAGGGCACGGGGTGGGTTCGGACGGTCGCGGCGTCACCTGCGGGTGCTCGATGGAGAGCTAGGACGGCCGGCGGGCCTCGCAGGCGGCGGCAGAGAGGGTGGGTGCGGGAAGTGGCGAGGGGAGGGCGAGGGGCTTCGCCCGGGGCTTTATAGGGCTCGGGTGGACGGTGAGGAGTCGGGGAAGAGCTCCACCGAGGTTTGATTGAAGCCGAGTGACCATAAAGGCCACTCCCGTGGCGGTTTCGGGAGAGGAGGGGTGCGGCGGCGCGGACGCTGAGCGTCGCGAGGTAGGGGAAGGGGCGCGTGGCTGACAGGTGGGCCCGGCTTGGCAGGCGAGAGGGCGGCGACTGACGCGCGGGGTCGGTTCGTCAGCGAGCAAGGGCGAGCGGGCGGGCGCTGCGCGCGTGAGCGAGCGGGCCGCGGGCGTGCGCGGGCGACTGGGCCGCAGCGCTGCACGCGCGAGGGGAGAGGGAGCGGGCCGCGCAGAGGGGAGAAGCGAGCGCGGAGCGGGCCAGCTGGGCCGATCGGGCGCGGCGGGAAAGGGAGGAGAGGGGGAGAGAGAGGCGCGCGGCGAGCGGGCCGCGGCTGGGCCGACGCGGGCCGGGGAAGGGAGAAGGGAGAGGGGGCGCGAGCTGGGCAGGCCAGGCCGGGAAAGGAGGAGAAGAGGGAAAGGGAGTGGCGGCCGTGGGCTGGGCCGCTTGCGGCTTCGGGCCAAAAGGTTAGGGAGGGAGAAGAAAGAAAAAGAAAAGGTTTTTCTTTTGTTTCTTTTGCAAACTTTGCTCAAATTCAAACCAAGTTTGAATTCAAACCACTCAACTCTATTCCTACACTCAAACAAAATATTATGCTCCAGCATGAATGCAACAAAAAAAGTTTCTGAACTCCGAGATATTTTATTAATTCACCAAAATTTATTATTTGGCCTATGTGTTGCATGAAAACAAATAAATAAATTCATATTAAATTCTATTTTCCCAAAAGCGATTTTTCAGGGTGTCACACATGGGGACCACAACAACCAGCCAAAGGCATGTCTTAGTGCTCTCATGGTCCATGGGAATCACTTTAGACATGTCTCCACTTTGGCCATTCATCTTTTCCCTTTCACCAAACACTAGGCAAGGGAATCTCTGAAATTTGTGTCAACCTTGAACCAAACATAGTTACATCTTTACTAGACACTTGATGACACAAAGTTTAAAGCTTGAGGGGGGCATGTCATGGGGCCGGGCGACCCCCATATTACACCAACCTGAAAATGTGTTTGCACACATTCGACATGTCCCCTGGCTAAAGCAAAAGGAAATTTGAAAGTGCCAAGAAGGGGGGTCGGTCGACCCATGCTATGGGTGGTCACCACTTGCCCTTATCCCCCTATATATACCCTTGCATTGTGAGCTCAACTCCACACCAAAACCACCAGAACCATCTCGAGCTCACAAGTTCTTCCTTTCCTTCCTTAGTTGCAAGTTCATTCTCAAGCTTAGCTTAGTAGTAGCCATCCAAAAACCAAAAACCCAAAAAAATAGTTCCCATTTCATAGTAGTAGTAGAAGTTTGGTAACTTATCTTGTAGTAAGATGAAGAAGTTGCTTGCCTCCCGTTTCAAAAAATCCAACAAGGGTGAGAGTTCTTCCCAAGAACCTCACCATGCTAGTGCTCATGAGAGGAGAGAGGTGGCGGAAAGAAGTGAGCTAGTACCCTTCATTCCCCCTGCTAGAGTAATGGAGACCGAGAGTGGCCTCAGGCTAAATGCCGAAGAGATGGGGAAATTCTTCACTCTTAGTGAGTGTAGTTTCTCACACACAAGCGTCATTGATCCGGCCCTCTTGCAAGAAACAGGTATGGATTCAGAATTTTATGCTATTTTCAATACCATTGGTTGGGGAGGATTCTTTGAAATTCTTGAATTTGGCATAGAGAACCTAACCATTGAGTTTGTATGCATGTTAAAAGTGAATAACGATGGGGTAGCATTTCGAATGTTTGGGATGGAATATGACTTGACTTGGAGCACATTAAACACTGCTTTAGGATTTGATCACTCTTGCCATCTTGATGTAGACCATGCTTTTCATTATGACACATGCATAATGATTACTAGGTCTTGCATTAAATAGGTAACAAGGAAACCGTGGGTTGTACTTGCCTTGGTCACACGCTTGGTCCTGGTACTGCTCCTGTGAAGCCTGCTCCTCAAACACGTCACCGTCTGGACTCAATATAGAAACACCAATCATAGCATCCAAACAGTCATTACATGCAAACAAAATATATATTTATTAGAACAGTACACCAAACATCAAAAACAGTTAGAGAAACTTATATAAAACTATTCTACTCGTCGATACGATCAAACGAACATAAAGATCACTCTAATCGGATCTAAAACGAGAAAGTTATAAAGAAAACAAGTTTCAGGGGCATTTTTATAAATAAAAATCATTTTCCGAGGGCTAACTCGCGAAAACCGAGGACTAAAACGCTAATGAACACAGCCGGCGGGGGCTAACACGCGAAAACGCGTCCTCTGGACGGCGGGCACTATAACCGGAAACTCCAGGGGCTAAACCGAAAGAAAACAGGACTTAAAACTAAATATTTTGAACTGCATCGGACTGCGGGTTGATTTTCATAAAACACGGGGGCCTTTCTGCAAAAGCGGCAGCGGCTGCCGCGCTGGCGCCGACACGGCGCCACGCGGCGCAAGGGGATTGGGCGGGTCCACCAGCTGGCGGTGGACCGCGAGCAGGGCGCGGGTGCACGGGCCGGTGAACCCGGCGCATACCCCTTCGGGGTTATGCTCTAATCCTGGCCGTCCGCACCGATCGGACGGCGCAGGGCGGCTCGGCGAGAGAGCGCGGCGGCGGGAGCGGTGGTGCAAACGCCGGCGAGCGGCGGCGCCATGCGAGGGGCTCGGGAACTCGCCGTTCCGGCGTTCCCGACCTTGGTTGGCCACGCGGATAGCACCGGAGCGAAGCGGGGGCGAAGGCGAACTCGGCGGTGGTCTTGGCTCCGGCGGAGACTCACCGCAGCGACGACGAGGCGGCGGCGGGATCTGCGAAAAGGAAAAAGCTCCGGTGAGGCTCGGGTTCACGCGGAACAAAAGAGAGAGGGCACGGGGTGGGTTCGGACGGTCGCGGCGTCACCTGCGGGTGCTCGATGGAGAGCTAGGACGGCCGGCGGGCCTCGCAGGCGGCGGCAGAGAGGGTGGGTGCGGGAAGTGGCGAGGGGAGGGCGAGGGGCTTCGCCCGGGGCTTTATAGGGCTCGGGTGGACGGTGAGGAGTCGGGGAAGAGCTCCACCGAGGTTTGATTGAAGCCGAGTGACCATAAAGGCCACTCCCGTGGCGGTTTCGGGAGAGGAGGGGTGCGGCGGCGCGGACGCTGAGCGTCGCGAGGTAGGGGAAGGGGCGCGTGGCTGACAGGTGGGCCCGGCTTGGCAGGCGAGGGGGCGGCGACTGACGCGCGGGGTCGGTTCGTCAGCGAGCAAGGGCGAGCGGGCGGGCGCTGCGCGCGTGAGCGAGCGGGCCGCGGGCGTGCGCGGGCGACTGGGCCGCAGCGCTGCACGCGCGAGGGGAGAGGGAGCGGGCCGCGCAGAGGGGAGAAGCGAGCGCGGAGCGGGCCAGCTGGGCCGATCGGGCGCGGCGGGAAAGGGAGGAGAGGGGGAGAGAGAGAGGCGCGCGGCGAGCGGGCCGCGGCTGGGCCGACGCGGGCCGGGGAAGGGAGAAGGGAGAGGGGGGCGCGAGCTGGGCAGGCCAGGCCGGGAAAGGAGGAGAAGAGGGAAAGGGAGTGGCGGCCGTGGGCTGGGCCGCTTGCGGCTTCGGGCCAAAAGGTTAGGGAGGGAGAAGAAAGAAAAAGAAAAGGTTTTTCTTTTGTTTCTTTTGCAAACTTTGCTCAAATTCAAACCAAGTTTGAATTCAAACCACTCAACTCTATTCCTACTCTCAAACAAAATATTATGCTCCAGCATGAATGCAACAAAAAAAGTTTCTGAACTCCGAGATATTTTATTAATTCACCAAAATTTATTATTTGGCCTATGTGTTGCATGAAAACAAATAAATAAATTCATATTAAATTCTATTTTCCCAAAAGCGATTTTTCAGGGTGTCACACATGGGGACCACAACAACCAGCCAAAGGCATGTCTTAGTGCTCTCATGGTCCATGGGAATCACTTTAGACATGTCTCCACTTTGGCCATTCATCTTTTCCCTTTCACCAAACACTAGGCAAGGGAATCTCTGAAATTTGTGTCAACCTTGAACCAAACATAGTTACATCTTTACTAGACACTTGATGACACAAAGTTTAAAGCTTGAGGGGGGCATGTCATGGGGCCGGGCGACCCCCATATTACACCAACCTGAAAATGTGTTTGCACACATTCGACATGTCCCCTGGCTAAAGCAAAAGGAAATTTGAAAGTGCCAAGAAGGGGGGTCGGTCGACCCATGCTATGGGTGGTCACCACTTGCCCTTATCCCCCTATATATACCCTTGCATTGTGAGCTCAACTCCACACCAAAACCACCAGAACCATCTCGAGCTCACAAGTTCTTCCTTTCCTTCCTTAGTTGCAAGTTCATTCTCAAGCTTAGCTTAGTAGTAGCCATCCAAAAACCAAAAACCCAAAAAAATAGTTCCCATTTCATAGTAGTAGTAGAAGTTTGGTAACTTATCTTGTAGTAAGATGAAGAAGTTGCTTGCCTCCCGTTTCAAAAAGTCCAACAAGGGTGAGAGTTCTTCCCAAGAACCTCACCATGCTAGTGCTCATGAGAGGAGAGAGGTGGCGGAAAGAAGTGAGCTAGTACCCTTCATTCCCCCGGCTAGAGTAATGGAGACCGAGAGTGGCCTCAGGCTAAATGCCGAAGAGATGGGGAAATTCTTCACTCTTAGTGAGTGTAGTTTCTCACACACAAGCGTCATTGATCCGGCCCTCTTGCAAGAAACAGGTATGGATTCAGAATTTTATGCTATTTTCAATACCATTGGTTGGGGAGGATTCTTTGAAATTCTTGAATTTGGCATAGAGAACCTAACCATTGAGTTTGTATGCATGTTAAAAGTGAATAACGATGGGGTAGCATTTCGAATGTTTGGGATGGAATATGACTTGACTTGGAGCACATTAAACACTGCTTTAGGATTTGATCACTCTTGCCATCTTGATGTAGACCATGCTTTTCATTATGACACATGCATAATGATTACTAGGTCTTGCATTAAATAGGTAACAAGGAAACCGTGGGTTGTACTTGCCTTGGTCACACGCTTGGTCCTGGTACTGCTCCTGTGAAGCCTGCTCCTCAAACACGTCACCGTCTGGACTCAATATAGAAACACCAATCATAGCATCCAAACAGTCATTACATGCAAACAAAATATATATTTATTAGAACAGTACACCAAACATCAAAAACAGTTAGAGAAACTTATATAAAACTATTCTACTCGTGGATACGATCAAACGAACATAAAGATCACTCTAATCGGATCTAAAACGAGAAAGTTATAAAGAAAACAAGTTTCAGGGGCATTTTTATAAATAAAAATCATTTTCCGAGGGCTAACTCGCGAAAACCGAGGACTAAAACGCTAATGAACACAGCCGGCGGGGGCTAACACGCGAAAACACGTCCTCTGGACGGCGGGCACTATAACCGGAAACTCCAGGGGCTAAACCGAAAGAAAACAGGACTTAAAACTAAATATTTTGAACTGCATCGGACTGCGGGTTGATTTTCATAAAACACGGGGGCCTTTCTGCAAAAGCGGCAGCGGCTGCCGCGCTGGCGCCGACACGGCGCCACGCGGCGCAAGGGGATTGGGCGGGTCCACCAGCTGGCGGTGGACCGCGAGCAGGGCGCGGGTGCACGGGCCGGTGAACCCGGCGCATACCCCTTCGGGGTTATGCTCTAATCCTGGCCGTCCGCACCGATCGGACGGCGCAGGGCGGCTCGGCGAGAGAGCGCGGCGGCGGGAGCGGTGGTGCAAACGCCGGCGAGCGGCGGCGCCATGCGAGGGGCTCGGGAACTCGCCGTTCCGGCGTTCCCGACCTTGGTTGGCCACGCGGATAGCACCGGAGCGAAGCGGGGGCGAAGGCGAACTCGGCGGTGGCCTTGGCTCCGGCGGAGACTCACCGCAGCGACGACGAGGCGGCGGCGGGATCTGCGAAAAGGAAAAAGCTCCGGTGAGGCTCGGGTTCACGCGGAACAAAAGAGAGAGGGCACGGGGTGGGTTCGGACGGTCGCGGCGTCACCTGCGGGTGCTCGATGGAGAGCTAGGACGGCCGGCGGGCCTCGCAGGCGGCGGCAGAGAGGGTGGGTGCGGGAAGTGGCGAGGGGAGGGCGAGGGGCTTCGCCCGGGGCTTTATAGGGCTCGGGTGGACGGTGAGGAGTCGGGGAAGAGCTCCACCGAGGTTTGATTGAAGCCGAGTGACCATAAAGGCCACTCCCGTGGCGGTTTCGGGAGAGGAGGGGTGCGGCGGCGCGGACGCTGAGCGTCGCGAGGTAGGGGAAGGGGCGCGTGGCTGACAGGTGGGCCTGGCTTGGCAGGCGAGGGGGCGGCGACTGACGCGCGGGGTCGGTTCGTCAGCGAGCAAGGGCGAGCGGGCGGGCGCTGCGCGCGTGAGCGAGCGGGCCGCGGGCGTGCGCGGGCGACTGGGCCGCAGCGCTGCACGCGCGAGGGGAGAGGGAGCGGGCCGCGCAGAGGGGAGAAGCGAGCGCGGAGCGGGCCAGCTGGGCCGATCGGGCGCGGTGGGAAAGGGAGGAGAGGGGGAGAGAGAGAGGCGCGCGGCGAGCGGGCCGCGGCTGGGCCGACGCGGGCCGGGGAAGGGAGAAGGGAGAGGGGGCGCGAGCTGGGCAGGCCAGGCCGGGAAAGGAGGAGAAGAGGGAAAGGGAGTGGCGGCCGTGGGCTGGGCCGCTTGCGGCTTCGGGCCAAAAGGTTAGGGAGGGAGAAGAAAGAAAAAGAAAAGGTTTTTCTTTTGTTTCTTTTGCAAACTTTGCTCAAATTCAAACCAAGTTTGAATTCAAACCACTCAACTCTATTCCTACACTCAAACAAAATATTATGCTCCAGCATGAATGCAACAAAAAAAGTTTCTGAACTCCGAGATATTTTATTAATTCACCAAAATTTATTATTTGGCCTATGTGTTGCATGAAAACAAATAAATAAATTCATATTAAATTCTATTTTCCCAAAAGCGATTTTTCAGGGTGTCACACATGGGGACCACAACAACCAGCCAAAGGCATGTCTTAGTGCTCTCATGGTCCATGGGAATCACTTTAGACATGTCTCCACTTTGGCCATTCATCTTTTCCCTTTCACCAAACACTAGGCAAGGGAATCTCTGAAATTTGTGTCAACCTTGAACCAAACATAGTTACATCTTTACTAGACACTTGATGACACAAAGTTTAAAGCTTGAGGGGGGCATGTCATGGGGCCGGGTGTAACGTAACGGCTCAAATCCCATGGCCCACTGATCACCTTCAACCACTGACAGTCGATCCGTACAGCCAAGCGATTAAGACCGGTTCCGCTACTGGGCTACATCAGTGCCCGATGTCCGCAGGATCATCTCACAATTCAGTTACAATCTCTTGAACATTTTGACAAATAACATCGGAGTAAATAGCGGAAGACTTAGATAACAATAGTTTTACAAACCAGGGTTCAACATAAAATCAAAGTGAAGTTATTACAGACCATAGTTCAAATAGATAGAGTTGGCAGAGTAGCACATGACAACAACTGAAGGGTAAAGATACTTCACCCAGCCCGAGGGTGAATAATCACTCATCGGCCTCATCGGCCTCTTCCTGAACAACAGTCACACAGCAGGGTCCAAGGCATACTGAGGAATCTGTCATACCTGCAACATGGGTAATAAAACCCTGAGTACAAAGGTACTCAACAAGACTTACCCGTCTAAGAAAAAGGGAGAAGACTCAGGAATGAAAGGCTTAGGTAAGGCTTGAACAAGATCGAGAAATTTGCAGAAAAAGCATTTTGAGTTTTTCCGCCAGCAACAAGCACCTCGGGACTCTAACCCAAGAGTACAGGTCCTGTTTGCAGAAAAAGCATTTTGAGTTTTTCCGCCAGCAACAAGCACCTCGGGACTCTAACCCAAGAGTACGGGTCCTGTTTGCAGAAAAAGCATTTTGTAAAACTTGTTTTATTTTGGAAAGGTTCAAGTATTCCTCAGTTCTTCATTGACCATGATTTATTTTACATTTCAAAACATTCCTAGTTGAGAACCACTCTCCGTTGACAGTCAGTGACCAAGTCTCCATAACCGAGGAGCAACGTTAATCCGGATAAAGAATACTCAGCTGAGGATCCCTATTCACACTGCATATGTAGCACCCAAGCTTGCATATGCCAACTCGTCTACCACGATTCCTCCAAGATTGGGCCCGGTCCTACGCCACCCGGAAGTACAGTACACCACTCCAATCCGGGACTCTAACCCACGTGGGTACATGCTACTTCCGCCATCTCTCCACTCCCAGTGCGCGGTTGTCGGTCCAATAATGGATTTCTCGGAGCCAGAGCTTTCCGTAGTATGTGAATAGTTACAAGTCTTGACCAGCAGGCCCCCATACGGATGGTCCCTAATTTTCCAGCCAGAACTACACCTTGGTTATATCTCACCCAAGCGTAATAGTCCTGTCAGTTTTTCAACCCTGTCCCGGTCGGTGTCAACTGTTGAGTCCCGGACTACAACATGACGGCACCGTACGCGCGGACAACCTCTTCTCGACAATGACCACATGCTAGCTAGGCAAGCAGTCATCGAACGGGAAGTAAAACCAAATTCCCATAAAGTTTCTTTCAGTGATCACACTTTTGAAATTGGCATTTTTGCAAATCTATTATATAGCATCACTAAGCATTTTGCAAATAGTTTTTGAAACAAGGCGGGTGGATCCTTTGGTGGAGGTAAATAATGCAGGAGGCAATAGGTCATCACACAACTCCTATAACCTAATGCAGTAATTTAACTCAAAAGCATTTAAGGAAAACATTTTATAAATGGAAGGGTTAAATGCACCGGGGCTTGCCTTGAATGGCAAAAAGGACGGACTCGGGGTTGGTGGTGTAGGTGTCGGAGCTCGGGGTTGCCTCGGGGACGATTCCTTCGGTGGCTACCTCGACTTCAGGGCCTTCTTCCTCGGTCACTATACGTATGCAATGATGCATGCACATGAGTATGCTAGTATGAACAAAGTGCAGGATAAAACTAGAGTACAGCTTTGCAAAGAATAAGTGGTTGTTAAAGTGGACAAAAGATTACTTATCCCTTTCTAGCAATATTAGCTAACTTTATTAAGCAACTTTTATATGACTTAAGCATAATCATCACAAGGCATCACAATCATCATAGACCAGAGGGGTATGGGTCTATGAACATCAAACAATCCAAAGATCACATCATCAAACACTTATTACCATCACTAATCACTTTTTCTATTTTCCTAAATTAATTAAAAAGGTCATTTTATGAAGTTGCTCCAAAAATTACCAAATTAATCACATAAGTTAATTATGGCATAAACAGATGGTAAAACAAATTTCATAATTTTTGGAGGTCATTAAGGTGCTCAAATAAAATCAGACATTAATTAGCAAAAGGCACTATTTAACAATTAAAATAAAAGCCCAAAAATCAACTTGTTCCAAAAGACTTCAAAATTTTACCAGAGACTAAACATGGCATAAGAAGCTCACAAAAATTTGTCTCATGATTTTTGGAGTTATAAATCACTCTCCAAAAATACCAAAACCTCCATTTTTCAATTAAAAGGGGAATTTTATATTTTTAAATCTTTGCACAAAACTCAAGTTTCAAATTTTTATAAAATACTCCAGAGCATAAAGAGTCTACCACAAAAATTTCAGAATTTTTGGATGCACACAGAAAATCATACAAAAAAGAGAACACAGAACACTATTCACATCTCTCAGAAAAAGAGAAGAGCACTGTGCTCCTTCTAGGCCGGGCTCGGCGAATCGCGGGGCTCGGGCGAATCGCGCGGGGCTCGGTCGAGACGGGCTCGGTCGAGACGGGCTCGGTCGAGACGGAAGCGACAGCTTCGTCCGAGGCCTGGCCCGGAGGCTCGGGCGAAACGGAGAAGTGAGCCTCCGTCCGAGGCCTGACTCGGGCGAAGCGGAGAGCATGCGCTCGCCGAGGCCTGGGCTCGGGCGAGACGGAAAAACAAGCCTCCGTCCGAGGCGTGATTTGGAGGCTCGGACGCTTACCACGTGTCGGAGGCAGGGCTCGAGGGCGAGGCTCGACTCGTTCTCGAGGGTGAGGCTCGACTTGGGCTCGAGGGTGAGGCTCGGCTTGTGCTCGAGGGTGAGGCTCGACACGCTCGAGGGTGAGGCTCGACACGCTCGAGGGAGAAGACGACAGCGGCGGCGCTCCGGCGATCCGGCGGTCCTGCGCAGCATACGCGACCGCAAGGGCCGGGTTAGAGTCGCGCGAAACCGAGGAACACGACACGGGGGTCGGGAGAAAGTATCTGTGACCGGAGGGGAAGTATTTGACGAACCCGAGTTCACCGGGGTACCGTCGGAGATTGGGAAGATGGAGTTACGCCGGGCAAACGGAGGCGGGGAAGGTGAAATTGAAGGGTGGGAAAGCTTCACGAGCTCACGGCGGAGCTTTCGGGCTAGCTGGTGGAGAGGCGGAGTGTCTGGAGTAGTCTGGCCACGGTGGCGGAGGTGGATGCGGAGGTCGAAGCTCCGGCGGCTTATATAGCCGCGGCTATGGGACGGTAGAGAGCACGGGGGTGGGTGGATAAGCTCGGCGAGAGCGTGCGCACTCGATTGCGCTCTGGCGGGAAGGACGGCGTGCAGCCGGGGCTCGGGCGTGCGTTCGCCGGCGACGGCCACGCGGCGGCGACGCGCGGGAAACAGTGGGGGACGGGGCGGAGGTCAACTGTGCGCGTGCGGGTGCGAAAGAGCTGTCGCGGGCGCGGGCGACAAGTCGGGGCAGACGAGCGGCTGCCAACGCGTGGCGCGCGCCACGCCGGAGGCTCGGCCACGGCCGGGGCCCCCTCTGCACTGCGCCGGCTAGAGGTAGGGGACGAACAGTGCTAGGCCTTAGGGTTTGACTTTTGGCTGAACTCTGTATTTTGCAAATATCTCCCAAAATTTGAACTGTGCGACAAAAACTCAAAATACCAAAGTTGCTCAGAAAAAAGAGATCTACAACTTTTTCAATATGAACATTTTCAAATTCCAAATATTTTTTGAACTATATTTCAAAAACAGAAAAGGGGACACTCTTTCAAACTGGATTCAAATCAAAATTACTTTGGATTTCAAACTGAAACTTGAAAATCTTTATATATGAAAGTTGTTCCATTTGACAAAACCTATAACTTTGCTAACATACACTTTTTCTGAAACTCAATAGTTTTTTGAATAAATTTTTAAAACTGAAAAGGGGACAAAAACTGGAATTTGAACGAATTTGAAATTACTTCAAATTTTATATAGAAACATGGAAATCTGTAAATACCAAAGTTGTTCTTCTAGGTCAGATGCACAACTTTGCTTTTTGAACCAACTCAAAATTTTGAATTTTGAAAAAGTTATCAAAAAGGGAATAAATCCAGGATTTGGGATTTTAGGGTTTTGCAAAAGGAAATTCAAATCAAATCTGATTTTTGAACTTTGATCAAAGCAACAAACATCAGGACACTAAATTTGAACAAGAATTACATAGAACTAGGCACAGAGGTGAAATTACCATGTTGCCCCTATAGGAAGAAGTGGGCTAAAAAGGGTTTTTGCAATAGAGGTACATCACATAAAATGATACACTAAGCAAATGCATACACATGAAATCATGATCAAGATGATTAATGATGCTAATGATGATATGTCAAGTTAATTACATGCTTAAACACCAGAGGTGTTACAACCTTCCCCCCTTAAAGAAATCTCGCCCCGAGATTTTGCGTCTAATGAAAGGACAAAGAAGGGATAAAGGTAAAACTTTACATAGACAGGGATTCGAGAAAGTCGGGATAGTTCTTTGCCAAGAAGTCTTCAGATTCCCAAGTAGCTTCTTCTTCAGAGTGCTGGTTCCACTGGACTTTGTACCACCTTGTGGTAGTTCTTCGAGTAACTCGATCTTTGTGATCCAACACGCGAACTGGATATTCCTGAGTAGGATAGATCAGGCTCTAGCTCGACACCTTCAACTTCAACGACATGTTCTGGTACTCGGAGGCACTTCTTGAGTTGGGAGACATGGAAAACATTGTGGACAGCAGAGAGATGATCGGGCAATTTCAGCTTGTAAGCTACCTTGCCACAACATTCCAAAATCTCAAACGGACCAATGTAGCGGGGTGCTAGCTTTCCTTTGACTCCAAAACGAGTGACTCCTTTGGTGGGTGAGACCTTCAGGTACACATAATCCCTGATCTCGAACTGCAGAGGTCGACGTCTCTTGTCAGCATAACTTTTCTGTCGAGACTGTGCGATCTTCATGTTCTCTTGTATTTGCTTGACTTTCTCTTCCATATCTTTTACTAGGTCGACTCCAAAGAATTCCCTTTCTCCGGGTTTAGACCAACTGAGAGGGGTACAACAACGGCGGCCGTACAGTGCTTCAAAGGGTGCCATTTGGATGCTCTCTTGGTAACTGTTATTATAAGAGAATTCTGCCAAGGGCAAACACTGATCCCAAGTATCTGCGAAGGTGAGCACACAGGCTCTCCACATATCTTCTAACACTTGGTTGACTCTCTCAGTCTGTCCATCAGTCTGCGGATGATAAGCCGTGCTATACAATAGCTTGGTTCCAAGTGAGGTATGGAACGCTTTCCAGAACTTTGCGACAAACTGAGTACCACGATCAGAGATAATGGTCTTGGGTATTCCATGAAGCTTCACTATGTTGTTCTTGTACAAGGCGGCATACGTGGGGACGGCGTAGCTGGTCTTGACTGGCAGAAAGTGAGCTTGTTTGGTGAGTCGGTCCACGATTACCCAAATGGAATCAAAACCTTTCCGAGTCTTGGGTAGTCCATTGACAAAATCCATGCTGATATCTTCCCACTTCCAGTCAGGTACAGATAAAGGCTGCAATTCTCCTCCAGGCTTCATGTGCACGGCTTTGACTTTCTGACAAGTGTCACAGCGAGCGACATAGCGAGCGATTTCAATCTTCATCTTTGTCCACCAGAATCTCTGCCTTAGATCCTGGTGCATCTTGTTGCTGCCGGGGTGGATGGAAAACCTAGACAGGTGTGCCTCATCAAGGATCAACTGTCTCAACTCAGGCACCTTGGGAACTACTAGACGGTTCTTGAACCAAACAACTCCTACATCATCGATCCTGAAACAATCAGTCTTACCGGTCTGGACCTTTTCGATGATGTGCTTGATTCCAGGGTTATTTTTCTGTGCAGCGATGACTTGTTCCTTGACCGATGTTTCTATCCTGACATTGTTCAGGCTTCCTTGCGGAACTATCTCAATACCCATCCTTTCAAGAGCATGGCACAAGGAAAGATCGTAGGGCTTCGTCGTCAGACAGTTGCAGTATGACTTGCGACTGAGTGCATCGGCGACCACATTTGCCTTACCCGGATGGTAGTGCACTTCGATATCATAGTCCTTGATTAACTCAAGCCATCTTCGCTGCCTCATGTTCAGCTCTTCTTGGGTGAAGATATACTTCAGGCTCTTGTGATCTGTGTACACATTGCAGGTACTGCCCAACAGATAATGACGCCATATCTTCAAGGCATGAACCACTGCTGCTAACTCAAGATCATGAGTTGGATAATTTTCCTCATGTCGCTTAAGCTGCTGCGAGGCATAAGCGATCACTCTTCCTTCTTGCATCAACACGCAACCCAAACCAGTACCAGATGCATCACAGTAGACATCAAAGGGCTTCTCGACGTTCGGCTGAGCTAGCACTGGTGACGTGGTTAACAGCTTCTTCAAAGTCTGAAAAGCTTGTTCACAAGCTGGTGACCAAAAGAACTTCACAGAATTCTTCAGCAACTCGGTGATAGGCTTGGCAATTCTGGAGAAATCTGGGATGAACCGACGATAATATCCAGCCATTCCCATAAAACTGCGGACCTTGTGAACAGAGGTAGGTGGCTTCCACTCCAGGATATCTGACACTTTTCCGGGGTCGACTGACACACCTTCTGCGGATAGGACATGGCCTAGAAACTGTATCTGATCCAACCAGAATTCACACTTACTGAACTTAGCATAGAGCTGATGTTCTCTGAGACGGGATAGAACAATACGAAGATGTTCAGCATGATCTTCAGGGGTTTTTGAGTAGACAAGGATGTCGTCAATGAACACGACCACGAATTTATCAAGCTCTGGCATGAACACAGAGTTCATGAGGTACATGAAATGAGCAGGGGCATTGGTCAAACCGAAAGACATGACCAAATACTCATATAGACCGTATCTGGTGGTAAAAGCTGTTTTAGGAATATCTTCAGGATGGATTTTTATTTGGTGGTAACCAGATCTGAGGTCAATCTTGGAAAACACTCTGGCTCCAGATAACTGGTCAAACAGAAGATCAATACGAGGCAAGGGATATTTGTTTTTGATGGTGACCTCGTTGAGTGGGCGATAATCAACGCAAAGCCTGAGACTCTTGTCTTTCTTCTTTACAAAGATTGCAGGACAGCCCCAAGGAGACGAGCTTGGGCGAATGAAACCCTTGTCCAACAAATCTTGTAATTGGATTTTTAGTTCTGCCAACTCTCTGGGAGGCATTCGATAAACTCTACGGGATATAGGAGCAGTCCCGGGCTTTAGCTCTATAGCAAACTCAACATCCAAAGATTGATTTTTGAACGAAACTGACTGATAAGATTCATTGATGCAAGGGTAGATAACTGATACAAAGGTTCGATAGATAACCACAGACTGACAAAGGAAAGGTACAAGACGAGATACAAACTCGACTAGACAGAAGACCAACTAACGCCCCAAACCTAGACTTAAGGCTTTAGGTGAGCAGATGGCATAGACACAATGAGTCTAGTCATCGTCGATGAAGATCAACTCTTCGTCATCATCATCATCCTCGATGATAAGCTCAGGCTCTTCCTCCTCATCCTCATCTTCAACGTGGACATCTTCAGCAGGTTCCACTTCCATGTTCTGATCGGGCTCGTGTTCCACTTCAGGTTCCTCCACAACTCCGTCTTCGGGGTCTTCCATAACCGGGGGTACCAAGGGATGGAGTTGATCATGCAGCTGATGCACTTCCTCATGAAGCATATCATTGAACTGCTCAATCTGGGCGGTGTATTGCTGCAGTCCATGGAGCTGGGCTCTGGTGACATCCTCTCGGATCCATGTTGCATCACGCTGCTGGATAGCGCGAACCACATTCCGGTTAGCTTCCTCAAGAGCGGCTCGTGCCTCATAAAACTCCATGCGGGAAAGGTAGAAGTCATGCTCCATATTCTCCATTTCAGCCTTCAGATTCTTGATTTCCTCCTTCAGCTGCTTGCGGGTGCGGCGGGGAAAGCGACGACCATTGGAGGATTCTCCAGTCTCTTCTCTGGTGCGTGGCGCCAGCTGGTGACGCGGCACACCGTTCGGTCCAGTCGACTTGCGGGCAGTCCGCTTGATGATGGCCATATCTGGACCAGAGGTTATAGATGAGAAAGGCTAGCAAGAAAAAAGGTATAGGCACACTAACCCAACGAACTCTTTTATATACTTAAATGAATGTGACATGATGCATGAATCGTTCCTACGGAACAAGGCAATGCAACTACTAAGGTAAGGTACATAGGGCTTATACAAGTTGTCTTGCTACTAGTTGCCAAAGACAAGATGAGATGAGAGAAGCAATTTGGACTCAAAATAGTCAGGTTTAGTTTTTGTTAAAAACATTTTGAAGTTTTCGCAAAAAGATTGCAACGTCATAGTGAGATGCTCCGATACCACTCTGTAACGTAACGGCTCAAATCCCATGGCCCACTGATCACCGTCAACCACTGACAGTCGATCCGTATAGCCAAGCGATTAAGACCGGTTCCGCTACTGGGCTACATCAGTGCCCGATGTCCGCAGGATCATCTCACAATTCAGTTACAATCTCTTGAACATTTTGACAAATAACATCGGAGTAAATAGCGGAAGACTTAGATAACAATAGTTTTACAAACCAGGGTTCAACATAAAATCAAAGTGAAGTTATTACAGACCATAGTTCAAATAGATAGAGTTGGCAGAGTAGCGCATGACAACAACTGAAGGGTAAAGATACTTCACCCAGCCCGAGGGTGAATAATCACTCATCGGCCTCATCGGCCTCTTCCTGAACAACAGTCACACAGCAGGGTCCAAGGCATACTGAGGAATCTGTCATACCTGCAACATGGGTAATAAAACCCTGAGTACAAAGGTACTCAACAAGACTTACCCGTCTAAGAAAAAGGGAGAAGACTCAGGAATGAAAGGCTTAGGTAAGGCTTGAACAAGATCGAGAAATTTGCAGAAAAAGCATTTTGAGTTTTTCCGCCAGCAACAAGCACCTCGGGACTCTAACCCAAGAGTACAGGTCCTGTTTGCAGAAAAAGCATTTTGAGTTTTTCCGCCAGCAACAAGCACCTCGGGACTCTAACCCAAGAGTACGGGTCCTGTTTGCAGAAAAAGCATTTTGTAAAACTTGTTTTATTTTGGAAAGGTTCAAGTATTCCTCAGTTCTTCATTGACCATGATTTATTTTACATTTCAAAACATTCCTAGTTGAGAACCACTCTCCGTTGACAGTCAGTGACCAAGTCTCCATAACCGAGGAGCAACGTTAATCCGGATAAAGAATACTCAGCTGAGGATCCCTATTCACACTGCATATGTAGCACCCAAGCTTGCATATGCCAACTCGTCTACCACGATTCCTCCAAGATTGGGCCCGGTCCTACGCCACCCGGAAGTACAGTACACCACTCCAATCCGGGACTCTAACCCACGTGGGTACATGCTACTTCCGCCATCTCTCCACTCCCAGTGCGCGGTTGTCGGTCCAATAATGGATTTCTCGGAGCCAGAGCTTTCCGTAGTATGTGAATAGTTACAAGTCTTGACCAGCAGGCCCCCATACGGATGGTCCCTAATTTTCCAGCCAGAACTACACCTTGGTTATATCTCACCCAAGCGTAATAGTCCTGTCAGTTTTTCAACCCTGTCCCGGTCGGTGTCAACTGTTGAGTCCCGGACTACAACATGACGGCACCGTACGCGCGGACAACCTCTTCTCGACAATGACCACATGCTAGCTAGGCAAGCAGTCATCGAACGGGAAGTAAAACCAAATTCCCATAAAGTTTCTTTCAGTGATCACACTTTTGAAATTGGCATTTTTGCAAATCTATTATATAGCATCACTAAGCATTTTGCAAATAGTTTTTGAAACAAGGCGGGTGGATCCTTTGGTGGAGGTAAATAATGCAGGAGGCAATAGGTCATCACACAACTCCTATAACCTAATGCAGTAATTTAACTCAAAAGCATTTAAGGAAAACATTTTATAAATGGAAGGGTTAAATGCACCGGGGCTTGCCTTGAATGGCAAAAAGGACGGACTCGGGGTTGGTGGTGTAGGTGTCGGAGCTCGGGGTTGCCTCGGGGACGATTCCTTCGGTGGCTACCTCGACTTCAGGGCCTTCTTCCTCGGTCACTATACGTATGCAATGATGCATGCACATGAGTATGCTAGTATGAACAAAGTGCAGGATAAAACTAGAGTACAGCTTTGCAAAGAATAAGTGGTTGTTAAAGTGGACAAAAGATTACTTATCCCTTTCTAGCAATATTAGCTAACTTTATTAAGCAACTTTTATATGACTTAAGCATAATCATCACAAGGCATCACAATCATCATAGACCAGAGGGGTATGGGTCTATGAACATCAAACAATCCAAAGATCACATCATCAAACACTTATTACCATCACTAATCACTTTTTCTATTTTCCTAAATTAATTAAAAAGGTCATTTTATGAAGTTGCTCCAAAAATTACCAAATTAATCACATAAGTTAATTATGGCATAAACAGATGGTAAAACAAATTTCATAATTTTTGGAGGTCATTAAGGTGCTCAAATAAAATCAGACATTAATTAGCAAAAGGCACTATTTAACAATTAAAATAAAAGCCCAAAAATCAACTTGTTCCAAAAGACTTCAAAATTTTACCAGAGACTAAACATGGCATAAGAAGCTCACAAAAATTTGTCTCATGATTTTTGGAGTTATAAATCACTCTCCAAAAATACCAAAACCTCCATTTTTCAATTAAAAGGGGAATTTTATATTTTTAAATCTTTGCACAAAACTCAAGTTTCAAATTTTTATAAAATACTCCAGAGCATAAAGAGTCTACCACAAAAATTTCAGAATTTTTGGATGCACACAGAAAATCATACAAAAAAGAGAACACAGAACACTATTCACATCTCTCAGAAAAAGAGAAGAGCACTGTGCTCCTTCTAGGCCGGGCTCGGCGAATCGCGGGGCTCGGGCGAATCGCGCGGGGCTCGGTCGAGACGGGCTCGGTCGAGACGGGCTCGGTCGAGACGGAAGCGACAGCTTCGTCCGAGGCCTGGCCCGGAGGCTCGGGCGAAACGGAGAAGTGAGCCTCCGTCCGAGGCCTGACTCGGGCGAAGCGGAGAGCATGCGCTCGCCGAGGCCTGGGCTCGGGCGAGACGGAAAAACAAGCCTCCGTCCGAGGCGTGATTTGGAGGCTCGGACGCTTACCACGTGTCGGAGGCAGGGCTCGAGGGCGAGGCTCGACTCGTTCTCGAGGGTGAGGCTCGACTTGGGCTCGAGGGTGAGGCTCGGCTTGTGCTCGAGGGTGAGGCTCGACACGCTCGAGGGAGAAGACGACAGCGGCGGCGCTCCGGCGATCCGGCGGTCCTGCGCAGCATACGCGACCGCAAGGGCCGGGTTAGAGTCGCGCGAAACCGAGGAACACGACACGGGGGTCGGGAGAAAGTATCTGTGACCGGAGGGGAAGTATTTGACGAACCCGAGTTCACCGGGGTACCGTCGGAGATTGGGAAGATGGAGTTACGCCGGGCAAACGGAGGCGGGGAAGGTGAAATTGAAGGGTGGGAAAGCTTCACGAGCTCACGGCGGAGCTTTCGGGCTAGCTGGTGGAGAGGCGGAGTGTCTGGAGTAGTCTGGCCACGGTGGCGGAGGTGGATGCGGAGGTCGAAGCTCCGGCGGCTTATATAGCCGCGGCTATGGGACGGTAGAGAGCACGGGGGTGGGTGGATAAGCTCGGCGAGAGCGTGCGCACTCGATTGCGCTCTGGCGGGAAGGACGGCGTGCAGCCGGGGCTCGGGCGTGCGTTCGCCGGCGACGGCCACGCGGCGGCGACGCGCGGGAAACAGTGGGGGACGGGGCGGAGGTCAACTGTGCGCGTGCGGGTGCGAAAGAGCTGTCGCGGGCGCGGGCGACAAGTCGGGGCAGACGAGCGGCTGCCAACGCGTGGCGCGCGCCACGCCGGAGGCTCGGCCACGGCCGGGGCCCCCTCTGCACTGCGCCGGCTAGAGGTAGGGGACGAACAGTGCTAGGCCTTAGGGTTTGACTTTTGGCTGAACTCTGTATTTTGCAAATATCTCCCAAAATTTGAACTGTGCGACAAAAACTCAAAATACCAAAGTTGCTCAGAAAAAAGAGATCTACAACTTTTTCAATATGAACATTTTCAAATTCCAAATATTTTTTGAACTATATTTCAAAAACAGAAAAGGGGACACTCTTTCAAACTGGATTCAAATCAAAATTACTTTGGATTTCAAACTGAAACTTGAAAATCTTTATATATGAAAGTTGTTCCATTTGACAAAACCTATAACTTTGCTAACATACACTTTTTCTGAAACTCAATAGTTTTTTGAATAAATTTTTAAAACTGAAAAGGGGACAAAAACTGGAATTTGAACGAATTTGAAATTACTTCAAATTTTATATAGAAACATGGAAATCTGTAAATACCAAAGTTGTTCCTCTAGGTCAGATGCACAACTTTGCTTTTTGAACCAACTCAAAATTTTGAATTTTGAAAAAGTTATCAAAAAGGGAATAAATCCAGGATTTGGGATTTTAGGGTTTTGCAAAAGGAAATTCAAATCAAATCTGATTTTTGAACTTTGATCAAAGCAACAAACATCAGGACACTAAATTTGAACAAGAATTACATAGAACTAGGCACAGAGGTGAAATTACCATGTTGCCCCTATAGGAAGAAGTGGGCTAAAAAGGGTTTTTGCAATAGAGGTACATCACATAAAATGATACACTAAGCAAATGCATACACATGAAATCATGATCAAGATGATTAATGATGCTAATGATGATATGTCAAGTTAATTACATGCTTAAACACCAGAGGTGTTACACCGGGCGACCCCCATATTACACCAACCTGAAAATGTGTTTGCACACATTCGACATGTCCCCTGGCTAAAGCAAAAGGAAATTTGAAAGTGCCAAGAAGGGGGGTCGGTCGACCCATGCTATGGGTGGTCACCACTTGCCCTTATCCCCCTATATATACCCTTGCATTGTGAGCTCAACTCCACACCAAAACCACCAGAACCATCTCGAGCTCACAAGTTCTTCCTTTCCTTCCTTAGTTGCAAGTTCATTCTCAAGCTTAGCTTAGTAGTAGCCATCCAAAAACCAAAAACCCAAAAAAATAGTTCCCATTTCATAGTAGTAGTAGAAGTTTGGTAACTTATCTTGTAGTAAGATGAAGAAGTTGCTTGCCTCCCGTTTCAAAAAGTCCAACAAGGGTGAGAGTTCTTCCCAAGAACCTCACCATGCTAGTGCTCATGAGAGGAGAGAGGTGGCGGAAAGAAGTGAGCTAGTACCCTTCATTCCCCCGGCTAGAGTAATGGAGACCGAGAGTGGCCTCAGGCTAAATGCCGAAGAGATGGGGAAATTCTTCACTCTTAGTGAGTGTAGTTTCTCACACACAAGCGTCATTGATCCGGCCCTCTTGCAAGAAACAGGTATGGATTCAGAATTTTATGCTATTTTCAATACCATTGGTTGGGGAGGATTCTTTGAAATTCTTGAATTTGGCATAGAGAACCTAACCATTGAGTTTGTATGCATGTTAAAAGTGAATAACGATGGGGTAGCATTTCGAATGTTTGGGATGGAATATGACTTGACTTGGAGCACATTAAACACTGCTTTAGGATTTGATCACTCTTGCCATCTTGATGTAGACCATGCTTTTCATTATGACAAGAATGCTTTCTAGTATGTCATTACTGGCTCTAGTGATTGTTCCAACCCCTCACCACACAAAATTCATAACCCAACCTTACGTTTCATGCACTACTGGCTGTTCACCACTCCTTTCCCTGGCATGAGAGGAGCTTTGGTAAGTGATGATGAGCTGAAACTACTCTATGCCATGGTTAGCAAGGTTAAAGTTTCACCTAATAAAATGCTTGTGAACTATTGGCTTAGCTACATAAAGCCTAGGAAACCCATATACTTCACATCATTCATCACACGCCTAGCCGAAGCTTTGGGTGCACTAGAATCCCAAACTTTTGAGTACATTAAAACCGTGAGAGATGTTTTGGAAGAAAGTGTATTCATTGGTTGCGATGTACTCAAAATGGGTCCCAAGGGTGAACTAATAATGATTTATCCACGCCATACATTCGAAATCACTCTCCCTTGTGAGGGACTTCGATTGTATGCGCTTCGTACGCTAACCTTTGATTTGGACCCCGAGGAAAGAGCCCCAAAAGTTACAGGTACTAGCAGGAGGACAAGGAGAGCGTCCCGTGCTACTCGAATGGAACAAGGCGGACCTTCACATCAGGCTAAAGAAGTTGAGGAGGGAGATGAGGCAGCCTCTATGGACATTTCAGGGTCCTTGGGGAGGCCTCCTCGCTCACAGGACACCCCTCGCTCTCAAGACACTCCTCGCCCACGGGGCAGAGGAAGGCAACATCAAAGGACGCCGATGGACGAGCTCATAGACAACATGGGTGCGATGAACATCGAACAAGAGGCAACATTGCTTCTTGCACAACAAAACGCCCAACTCTTGCGGGCCATTCAAGAAAAAGAAGCACGACGTTGGGCCGGGTGGTACCAGCATTATCCACCACCACAGTAGGCAAGAACCAAGCTTGGGGGAGATCCTCTCCCCCACCAAGGTAAGTCATGTATCTTAAGTCATTTACGTTTCAATTAGTTTTCTCATTGCATTTATAAAAAAAGAAAATACCAAAAATATTTGCTTAGTACTCCCCTTAGCACATATGTCTCATATATGTCTATCTTCCCCATGGAAATGATGACTAGTTGCCTTGCTAATGTTTCTCTAGTGCCTAGTTTACAACTTGGTATTTCTCTAAGTATGGATTACTTAGCTCATTTAAACCATCATGAACCTGAAAACTTTGTGGGTTGCAATTGCTAGAACTAAGTCTAAGTTGTTGTGAGACATGATATAGTGAGACAAGAGCTGCTACAATATTTTTCTAAGCATGATAGATTACCAGAGAATTTAAAAATGATCAAAATCTTAATTGTTCCTCAATGGTGATAAATTCCTACCACGGCCATATATGCTTTACATGTTTACAAACCTTCTACATAGGTTATTTGCTTTGTATTGAGTGTTGTCAAGTCTTGTTGACCCTTGTTAAGAGACTTTTCATGCTCCTAAGATCAAGATCATGTACACACCTCATATACATGCTACTTCTACACCCGAAGTACACAAAAACATGCCTTTCATTTCCACCAAATAGGTTGCTTCATACTCCAAGTGTTAGGAAATCTCTCTCAATTATTTAGTACATGAGACTCAAAAGGCTAGGAAAAATAAAAATGAAAAAAGAGAGAGATGGACAAGTGAAAGTCCATAAAAAAAGAAAAAAAGAAAAAAAAATGCTAGCCATGTCTCATTAGAAAAGAGAGAAAAAGAAAAAAAATATAGAGAGATAGATCTTATCAAATAAAGAAGCAATCTAGTCCACCATACACCACACACTTGCACATCTTGATCTGGGAGTATGACACTTCTCTTCAAGGATCCGAGCTTTGACTTCGCAACAAAATGCAAGTAAGTATGCCATCTTCTTTCATCTCTACCTTGAGCTACACATAAGCCTGTTTAGAAGTAGGATATGAAATAAAGAAGGCAACACTTATCATATGCCTTGGTGAGGAATCATACACCATTTGAGCGACATGAGAGAACCATATGAGGAACATTAAGTCTTTCTTTTGAAAAATATTGCAAAACCTCCGGTATGAAACTTGCTAAAAACAAGAAAGTTAGTGCTCAAGTCAAACTGTTCTATCTTTCAACCACCTAAGACAAAGGAAAAGCCATAAGCCCCATAGAGTACTAAGGTAATATGGGTGATTTACATAGCGAATTTTTCCATTCAAAGAGAAGAACTTTGTTGTGCACATGGTACTCTTGAAATGTGATGCATAGCAACAATACTGATCCACCGAGGCAAAGTTTGATTGTTTGCTCGGGACGAGCAAAGGTTAAGCTTGGGGGATCTTGTTGACAGAAGTTATAGCATGTTTTACCTTATCAAAATACCGTCAACAGGCCTCGGTTTCAAGGAAGAATAGCATATCATGAGCATATTTATCACTAATAAGTTCCACTTGTACTCTTAGCTTGTGAACTCGTAGGAGATGGTAAAATGAACAAAATGAGGCCAGGTGGGCCCACCAAGGGGGTTGGGCGACCCCACCTTTGGGCCACCTCGTCCATGGTGACATGTGAAAGGACCGAATCAGCCTAGAGGGGGGTGAATAGGTGATTTTTAACAATCTGCAACTACACAAACTTGGAAATGTAATTAGATATCACCCGGAGAGGCTGGTTTGTTTGGGTAGGTACTACTGGGTGTAGAACACCAGTACTACCGACACAAACAAACGGCACAACCGGGATCCTAAAAGGAACTACAAATCCAAAGTAAGTGAACTACAAGAACAAGTGAATTAGAGAAATAGAGACAACAACAACAAGCACACGGGACACGCGATTTATCCCGAGGTTCGGCCAATCCACAAAGGAGTGCCTACTTCCTCGTTGTTGAGGTGACCACAAAGGTCGGAGTCTATTTCACCTCCTCGCCTCACTCAAGCAACCACAAAGGCTACGAGAGTATCTCTACTAGAAATCTCAGGGTAATACAAACGCTTCGGGGAGCCCTCACAAGTAAATCAATACGGGCTACCACGAAGAACACCTAACCGGCTAGAGCTCAAGGAGCTCAAGAGTAAAAGACACAAAACAAGCCGGCAAGATGGAAACCAAGTGCTCAAGTCGGAGATCGATGCTTCCCGCTCTCTAATCTCACTTCCCTAGCTCAAATCTCACAAGGGTGAAAGGATCAAGATGCCCAAGAGGGGGGGTGAATTGGGCTTTTCTAAAACTTCTTGCAAGAATTAAAACCTATCAAGCCCAATTAACCCCCTAGTGCCTAGAAGTGTGTGAACAAGAATCAACCGCACAAAAAGACTATCGCTACACCATTTCTACTCTAGTATGGCAATTCAATTCATGAAAGAACAACAAGTAAATGCGGAATTGAATTGCTCAAAAGTAAATGCAAAGTAAAGAGAGTAGAGATGACACGATGATCTTTTTGTCGAGGTATCGAGGTGTCGGCACACCCCCCTAGTCCTCGTTGGAGCACCCGCGCAAGGGTATTGCTCCCCCTTGATCCGCACAAGGATCAAGTGCTCACTACGAGCTGATTCTTCGCCACTCCGGCCCGGTGAATCGCTCGCTACCGGTCACAACATGGCTTGGGTCATCCACAAAGCCTCCGGATGATCACCAAGCACTCCGATCGCCACCAAGCCGTCTAGGTGATGCCGATCACCAAGAGTAACAAGCTAGAACTCTCACTTGACCAAGACAAGGCCAAAGAGATGGATGGATGCACACTTGCTACTCAATTCTCACTAGGAGGTGTCTAATTCTCACAATTAGCAAATCACTCAACCTCACTAGGGCTCTTGCTCTTTCTCACACTCACAAGGTGTCTCTCAGCAGATGGAAATGGCAAGAACATTCAAATGGATGGAGGCAAGGAAGTATATATACCCCTCAACCCGGCCATCCAAAATCAGCCCAAGACAGGTATTTTGCGGGGGCATCGGACGCGCCGATGCCAGGCATCGGACGCTCCGATGACCCCGTCCAACGGTCTACTATACCTTCTTGTCAGATATGTTTATGGAGCATCGGACGCTGGGGAGCATCCGATGCCCCTGCATCGGACGCGTCCGATGCCTAAAAACCCTCTCTGGAACCTCTCTGCATGGCCATCGGACGCTGGCCCTCAGCGTCTGATGCCAGCGTCCGATGCCCTGCACAATTCACTCCCAAGTGAACAGTGGCATCAGACGATTCGATGTGGCACCACCGGAGCCTCCGATGCCGCGCACCAGACCAAACCCTAGGTCGGTGTGGGCATCGGAGCCTCCGATGCCCACTGATCCAGCATCCGATGCCCAAATCAAGGGCAAGATCAACTCGGATCGCGACGCGGTCTAAACGAATTTTGTTCCTCTCGACATAAGGCATCTCTCTGGGCTACCTAGGGCTATGAAATAACAAGTGTGCACCACACCTACCTCAATAGACTCATCTAGGTCAAGCTACTGATTCACACCCCTCTTTATAGTACGGCCAAAGGAAAAACAAAGACCTAAGACTACCTAAGTGTCCTCCAACACCATGCGACACTTAGCCTAGCCTACCACCGTCTTCGTCGTCCATCCTTTGAAAACCGAAACGATTTCCATCGCCAGGGGGCATGAACTCCATATGCCCATATCGTCGCCATTACCGTGACCTAACTCATCCCTGTTTCTGCAAAACACACGTTAGTCACAGTAATCTTGTGTTTCATCCAATCACCGAAACCACTAGGGGCCAAGATGCGTTCAATCTCCCCCTTTTTGGTGATTGATGACAACACGAGATCGAGTATAGAGAATAGAGGTTTTTAAATCATGACATGTATGAACTTGCAATGAATAAGAGAAATTAATTAGAGGCAAGTTCAAACATGTCATGCCATCATCCTGCACTCAACAAGTTAGAGTGAATAGCAAGTGCAAGAGTGAAATAACTCGAATACACAATAAATGAGAATTGAGCACAAGTAATCGAGTAAAGAGAAATGACATGTCATATCATATATCATAGTGAGCACAAACATGTCATATGATCCATAGCATAGGTATATAACATAAACAAGCACAAAATATGCGAAAAGTAAAGAGCGTATGTGAATATAACACATCAAAAGACACAAAGCCCTCTCACACCACTCCCCCTATCGCTATACTCGGCCACTCTCCCCCTTTGGCATCAAGTGCCAAACTAAGCGTCGGAGGGCGGAGGTGGTGCAGACGAGTCAGGTGCCGTCTCCGGAGTCCTCTGCGTGAACTCGAACTGCTGAAGTAGGGCCTCGGAGTCGGAGGACGAGTGAAAGTCCTTGTTTGGTTTTGGATAATTGATGTCACCTAGAGTACTAACCTTGTCATGAAGTGTTTATGAGCTAGGTTGGTACACACCAAGTGCGGGAGCTAGATGATGATCATGGTATTGGTGGTGATGACCAAAAGATGGATCAAGTGCTCCACATTTGGAAAGAGAGGAAGAGAAAAGCAAAACCCCTACGGAGATCAAGGCAAAGGTATAAATAGGGATTTTGTTTTGGCACTCAAGACACCATAGAGGGTGTGAGTGTGTTTAGGATAGATAGCCGTACTATTAAGAGGGGACTATCTCGGTGATTGCGGTTATCAAGTGCCACTAGGTGAATTCATACATGCATATGCATTAGGACCTAGTGTGCTAACCTCTAATCCTTTGAAAATGATTGTGAAAATGCTAATACACATGCACTTGATGGTGTACACTTGGTGGTGTTGGCACATTTGCAAAGGAGAAGTTGTTGGAGTTGATTTGGATCAACACAGAGAAGAAAAGGGAAGTTTTCTGAGTATGGCCGGTAGTACCGCCCAAGGGGGTCGGTAGTACCGCCCAAGGGTACTGCGTGCAACCTTCTCTGTGTTGGGGCTGATTTGGCCTGGCGGTAGTACCGCCATAACCTCGGTACTACTGCCGGAGGTGGTACCGACCAGAGGGTCGGTGGTACCGTGGCCCTGAAGGGCTTTGCAGGCTCTCTGTGTTGAGCTGAGTTTGGCCTGCCGGTAGTACCGCCCGCGGTGGTACCGACCGAGGTCGGTAGTATCTTGGTTTCGCGAAGCTCTCTGTGTTGAGTTGAAAATGGTCTGGCGGTGGTACCGCCATAACCTCGGTACCACCGACCTCGGAGGTACCGACCTTTGGGCGATAGTTTCCGAGGGACCAAGTCCCTTTGTGAGATGCTCTCTGTTCGCGGTCATGTTGGCCTGTCGGTAGTACCGCCATAGGGCCGGTACTACCGACCATCGGTGGTACCGACCAGGAGTCGGTTGTTCGTTTTGGTCAACGCTGTGTGCAACGGTCATAAGTTGTGCCGTCGGTTGTATCGGACCTTGTGGTCGGTAGTACCGACCTGGCGTCGGTAGTACCGACCGCAGGCGCAGAAGCTCGGGAAAAAGGGGGGAACGACTTGCTGTCTTCTTCCCCCTCTTATAAATAGGTGGTGGCCGGCTAGTGGGGTTTCTTCTTGACTTTCTAACCTCTTGAACATCCTCTTGAGCAAGATCTACTCCCTCCCACTCATCTCCTTGCTTGATAGCGTGAATCTAAGTGAGATCGAGTGGATCCAAGTGCATTTGCTTGTGAGTTTGCATCTAGTGGCACTTGGGGATTGTTGTTGCTGCGGGTATTCTCTTTACTCTTGGTGGTTGCCGCCACCTAGACGGCTTGGAGCAGCGGAGGAGTTTTGGCACGAGTGGTGATTGTTCGTGGCCATCTCCCGGTGATTTGTGAGGGGTATTGTGCCTTCCCCGGCGAAGAGCCAAAAGGTAACTCTAGTGGATTGCGCGTGTCTTTGAGTTACCTCCATTTGTGGGTTGGTTCTTGCGGCGCTCATTTGTTGAGCTAGGTTTGTGAAACACCTATTAGCCGCCGAACCACCAAGTGGTTGGTCGACACAACGGGGAGTAGCGTGCCGGCAAGCACGTGAACCTCGGGAGAAAATCTTTGTGTCTCTTGCCTCTTTGGACTTCTCCCGAAGTTTCTTGGTATTCTTATTGTGATTGATTGTTTCTTGCCGGTGTCGGTACATCTCTCTATCCTTGCATTACTTTCGTTATCACTTGTGTAGAGATATTTGTTGCTAGAAGTAGCTCTCTAATTAGAAGTAATTATTTCTTGCTAACTCATTATTTTAGAGAGTAGTAACATATCTTTTGTGTGACATAGTGATTATAGGTTACTAGAATTGTTGGATAGGTGGCTTGCAACACTTAGTAGAGCTAGAGCAAAAAGCTTCGCTTTGTAATTGTCTAACTAGTTGCTCTAAGTGTTTTGTAGAATTTTTTATTAGGCTATTCACCCCCCCCCCCCTCTAGCCATTTAGGACCTTTCAACGATTCGCCGGGAGCCTGCTGACCCTCTGTAGCTGGAAGCTCTGGAGAAGCGGTCTGGGTCGGGTCCGGCACTGACTGCTCTGCCTGCGCGGTCTGCTCTGACGCTGTCTCTGTCTGTGTAGTCGTGTCAGCCGGAGGCTCGGAGTGCGGAAGCTCTGGGATAGCTGACAACTCAGGCTGCACGGACGTGGTCGTCTCGGACTGGACTGGCTCTGTCTGCTCTGAAGATGCGACTGAGCTCAGAAGAGTCTCTGTGGTGGAGGTCACAGGAGCCGTCGACGTCTGAACCAGATCCGGAAGATCTGGAGTGGGAAATCCGGTGAGCTCGCTGAACGTGGCCGACAGGTCTCGAGTCACAGAAGTCGTCGTAGCGAAGAGCGACTCTGTCGGCCTGGGAGTGAACCCTGTGCGCAGCGGACTGAAGAGCGGGGCCCCGCCTGGAGTAGTGAAACTCGTGAACTGCGAGGAGCCGGGGCCCGGAAGCTGCTGCTGCTGAGCAAACTGAGGCGGCAGACCGAACGACTGTGTCTGAGGAAGGACAGGTGGCTGCCACTGAAGCTGCTGCTGTGGGGGAGGCTGCTGCCACTGCCACTGGGGAGGTCCGCTGGCTAGACGCTCCATGAAACTGAGAGTCTGCTGCTGGAGTGCCATCATCTGTCGCTGTAGAGCATCAGACCTCTCCTGCGCCTGCTGCTGAGCTAAGGCCTGCTGCTGTGCCAACCTCTGCTGCTCCTGGGCAAGCCTCTGGACATCCTGAGTCACTGTCCGCTGCTGCTCCTCCATCCGTGCTAGTATGGCAAGGAGTGCTGGATCGGAGGAAGCAGTACCGCTAGACCCTGCCTGGTGGTCGTGTGCTCTGGGCTGGTAGCGGGGCGGGAGCTGGTAGTCCTCATCTGAGCTGTCTGTGGGATCCGAGGCCACGTGGGGGTCACCACCCTCGAGATCGGCAAGCTCCTGCTCCGCGAGCGCCTGAACGGCCTCATCCTGCTGCTCAGCTGACTCTGGCACCTCAGGTCTCTGACGGGTGCTAGTCTGTGCCTGCTGCTGTGGCTGTCTGTGGTCCCGACCGTATCCCAACAACTGGCTCATGTTATACTCAGGGAATACGGTCGCTGTCCCTGTGAGTGACTGACTAAGGCGAGCACCTGTAGTGGCAGCTACCTTCCAAAGAATGTAGGAGATCCAGTGTGCGTACGGCAGCTGCCTGCGGGCCTTAATGCCCTCTGCCACTGTGTCCTCAATCTCACACAGAATGACGTCCCAAACATCAAACTGCTGCTGCCTGATCATATATGCAAGAAGCCATAGCTGCAGCCGTGAAAGTCCCTCTCCGAAGCCGACCCGAGGAAGTAAAGTCCGCCGTAGGATCGCGTTGAGGATCCGAGCCGTAGGGGTGAGATCCCTCAGAGTGCGGCTCGAACCCTCACCGAACGGCTCTGTGAAGCACGGACGGACCAACTCTGTCGAAGGCTGGGCGCCACCGTGAGGGCGACGGGGTGGCTCTGTCCGGTCATAGCACAGGTCGTGGATCCGGGTCTGTGAGCGAGTCAATCCAAACCACTCCCGGATCTCGGACGAGAACAGTCTGTAGTGGTCCCCCCTCAAGTGCAAACTCAATAGTCTCTCGGTCGGGGTGCACCCACAGCGAAGCGTAAAACTGAAAAACCCAGTCCTCTATATATGAGCCAGACCGCCCCAGTAGGTCTGCCAGACCAGGTAGGTAGGTGAGAATGGGGCGAATCTGCTCTCCGGCTGCGCCTACAACTGCCTCAAGTGAGCAAACACGCTGGGGCCGCAAAGAGATCCCAGCGTTCCTGTATCCCTGGTAGAAGTCCTCCTGCAGCACTGTATAGAAGGACGGACCAGCCTGCTCCTGTCGCTCCCTGGGAAACCACTGCTCCCCTGGCACAAGTCGAAGGGTCTGGATCTGTGAGCAAGTGGCGCTCCTGAGGTCCAGTCGTGGTATCGGCAGAGGTGCACGCCGCGACGGAGGATGGCTGCCCCGAAGAGGAACGTCGGGCCGGGGTGGCACCGTAGTCCTGCGACGGGTCGACCGACGTGGGGGAACTACCTCAGGGACCTCCTCCTCGGCCTCCTCTGCCTCTGCTGCCTCTGTAGCCTCTGCCTCAGGTGCCTCTGCTGCCTTGGCCTCTGCCTGGCCCTGCCCTGAGCTCTCGGGCTCAACTCCGGGCGAGGTGAACGTCGTTCGACGACCGGCAGCCATGAGCATGCCAGTCGGCGAACCGTGTCGACGCTCGACCTCCTCGATCGCTCTGCGCTGCTCGGGGGACAGCTGATCCTCAATCCGAAGTCCGCCCATACTGCCACCTCGCTCGGCACGCTCTGCGGCGTCTGCCACTGCCTGAGCCTGGGCTGCCTCTCGCTCTTCCCTGGAGCGCTTCCTGTGTGTGATAAGCTTCGCCTTCCCGGGTCGCTGACCGGAAGGCGGGCGACGTGGAGGAGAGTCTCCAGGGCCACCACCGACGTTCTTGCAGTGCGGCATGGCTGACAAGAACAGGAAACTGACGCGGAAAGAGGCTCGGAACTGGTGCTGAAAGACAAACTGCCACTAAACAGAAACCACTGCCGCTGAAAGCCCCGGAAAGCAACTGACAAGAAAACCACTGACGCAAGCTCCCCCTGACACTGAGAAACACTGCAGCTGACACTCGCGAGGCTTGGCCTCGATCCTTACCCGCGGGCTTGGCCCCGGGTTAACTGACACTGCACACTGACCAAGCGGACAACTGCACTCTGACTCGCTGCGAGAATAGAAAGGATATATAAGCATACATACGCTAGAGATGAGAAATCCTATCGGAAGCAAAGCAAGGAGATAAGGAAGAGAGAAGGCTTTGCTACCTCGCGATTCGACGAAACAACCCAAGAAGGAGGAAAGCACTGACGTCCTAGGGTCCCCACGACAAACCAAAGTGCCTGAAAAAGATTTGAAGTGAAACAGGGGTCAAAAGCGGTGGAATGGACATTGGGGCATAGTGTCGAGAACATGGGGGGCATAGGGTAAGGAGGTGGGGGCGTTGTGGCTTACGGTGGGGGGATCGACCAGCCAAGAAGTACGCCAGAGAGAGGAGGAGGCTCGGGGACGTAGATGAGACGTTCTCCGGCGAAGAAGACGTGGACGCCGGCGAGCTTGAGTGAATTCCGGCGAGGTGGTGCTCCGGTGGAGTTCAGACAGGAGCGCGCGGGAGCGCTGGAGCGAGGGGTAGGCGGCGGCCGGCGGCTATCGGGGTGGGTACGGCGGCGCGGCGGAGGTCAATCAGCCGGCGGCGAGGGGGCACGGTGAGTGCGCTCGGTGGAGGTTAGGGCACGGGCTCGGGTGGTTGAGCGAAAGAGAAAGAAGACGATGGATATGACGTGTGGGACCCGTCTGTCAACTATAGAATTCATTGCGCCGCTTAAAGGAGCATCGGACGCTCCGATGAAAACACATCGGACGCGCCGATGCCCATCCAGAGAGCTCCAGAAACGCCGAAAACGCATCGGATGCGTCCGGTGCCTGGCCATCGGATGCTGAGCAGCTTCCGATGGGGCACCGGAGGCTCCGTTGAGAGCACATCGGACGCGGACAATTCACTGTTTCAGCCAGGGCTGCCTACAGTGCAGGCATCGGATGCTGGACCAGCGTCCGATGCAGCGTCCGATGATGCATCCGATGCTCTATTTGAGCAGTTTCGAAGATCTCCGTTGTGGCTCCCTCTCCCAACCAAGTTCCAACTCAAATAAGAGGCAAATAAACACCAGTTGGAACCTAGTATGAGCATCCTCGCATAAACCCTCTATTTTATAAATATTTTGCCATAGGCTACATATCATTTTTAGTTAAAATAGGCGATAAATCCCGAGGAGACAACATGTGGCCACCAAAACTAGGGGTCTCAACCAAGAGGAGCCTCAAATGCTCCCCCTAGCGGTGGACGAACACAGCGGTTGCTCAAAACATAACCGAAAAGAAACGACAAAGCAACAAACATGCATATGCAATGCAATACGGAATTTTGAATCTAGGTTGCTTGTCAAGTTTGCTCATGGGTAAGCTTCTTCACACGCTTTTTAGGGCGGTTATCTTAACCACGTCTGACAAGCCTATGTGCATAGCATAATTTAAACATGGCATATATTACAATGTAATGCAAAGACAACCCCCTTTCACCTTTTGACAAAGTTACTTAGATCAAGCACATTAAGCTCACTTCGCAATCTACAAAGGGTGTTCTCATCTAGGGGTTTTGTGAAGATATCGGCCAATTGATCTTCGGTTCTAACTCCCTCTAAGGATATGTCTTTCTTGGAAACATGGTCTCTAAGAAAGTGATGGCGAATATCTATGTGCTTTGTGCGAGAGTGTTGAACCGGGTTGTTAGCAAGCTTAACCGCGCTCTCATTGTCACACAACAAAGGTACCCTTTCAAGAACTACACCATAGTCTAAAAGGGTTTGCTTCATGTAAAGGATTTGTGCACAACAAGCACCCGCGGCTATGTATTCCGCCTCGGCGGTAGACAAGGCCACACTATTTTGCTTCTTTGAACTCCATGACACTAGTGATCTCCCAAGCAAATGGCACCCTCCGGATGTGCTCTTTCTATCAATTTTGCAACTCGCGTAATCCGAATCGGAATACCCAACGAGTTGGAAGTTAGCTCCTTTGGGATACCAAAGGCCAATGCTTGGGGTGTGCTTTAGGTACCTAAGGATTCTCTTCACCGCTATGACATGTGATTCCCTAGGATCGGCTTGAAAGCGAGCACACATGCACACACTAAACATGATGTCGGGCCTAGATGCGGTCAAATATAACAAACTACCAATCATAGAACGGTAGAGAGTTTGATCAACCGGGTTACCTCCCACATCTAGGTCGAGGTGTCCGTTGGTTGGCATTGGAGTCTTGATAGGCTTGCAATCATCCATGTTGAAGCGCTTGAGGAGGTCTTTTGTGTACTTCTCTTGAGATATAAAAGTCCCCTCCTTCAATTGCTTGACTTGAAAGCCTAGGAAGAATGTGAGCTCGCCAATCATAGACATCTAGAACTCCTTCGACATCAAGTCACCAAATTCCTTGCAATAGGCTTCATTTGTTGACCCGAAGATGATATCATCGACGTAGACTTGACAAATGAAGATCTCTCCATCAAGCTTCTTGGTGAATAGTGTGGTGTCGACCTTCCCAATGGGGAAGCCCTTCTCAATGAGGAAGTCCCGGAGGCGCTCGTACCACGCTCTAGGGGCTTGCTTGAGCCCATATAGCGCCTTGGACAACCTATAAACATGATTAGGATATCTAGGGTCTTCAAACCCGGGAGGTTGATCAACATAGACTAGTTCATTTATGAAGCCATCTAAAAATGCACTTTTCACATCCATTTGATATAATTTAATGTCATGATGTGATGCATATGCAAGGAGGATACGAATGGCTTCGAGTCTTGCAACCGGTGCAAAGGTCTCTCCAAAATCCAAGCCTTCAACTTGAGAGAACCCCTTTGCCACTAGCCTTGCCTTGTTTCTAACAACCTTGCCTTGATCATCTTGCTTGTTCCTAAACACCCATTTTGTTCCAATAACTCTTGCGCCTTTTGGTCGCTCTTCAAGTGTCCAAACTTGGTTGCGGGTGAAGTTGTTTAATTCTTCATGCATGGCATTCACCCAATCCGGATCACCTAGAGCTTCATCTACAATGGTAGGCTCAACAAGAGAAACAAAGGAGTGATGTTCCATAAATAAAGCAAGTTTTTGAGAGCGAGTCATTACACCCCTTGTCGGACTCCCTATGATGAGATCTTGAGGATGAGCTTGTAGTAGAGGAGTAGTCCTTCGATCAACCACTTGAGGGGCCGCTTGTGGAGCACCAACATCTTGAGCTTGTACCACCATTTGATCATGGGAGACATGAGTATCTTCATTGGATCCCTCCATCTTTGTCATCATCAAGTGGTACATTGGATGAGGATGGCTTGTCAATGACTTGCACATCATCATCATCATCTTTAGGCTTGATGGCTCCAACCGGCATGTTCTTCATTGCTTCCCTCAATGGTTCATCACCTACATCATCAAGATTCTCATGCTCTCCTTGAGAGCCATTAGATTCATCGAATTCCACATCATATGTTTCTCTACCATCCCGGTGGCATGGTTGAATACTCGATATGCTTTGGACTTCAATGAGTAACCAACAAGAAAACCAATATCACATCGGCGTTGAAACTTCCCTAGGTGTTGGCGCTTCTTGTAGATGTAGCATTTGCACCCAAACACTCTAAAGAAGGATACATCCGGCTTCTTGTTGTTGAGTAGCTCATAGGGGGTCTTGCCAAGTAGACGATGGGGGAACAATCGGTTTGATGCATAGCAAGCGGTGTTGATTGCTTCCGCCCAAAATCTCTCCGGTGTAGAGTACTCGTCTAGCATTGTCCTTGCTAGGGTGATTAGGGTCCGGTTCTTCCTCTCAACTACCCCATTTTGTTGTGGTGTGTAGGTTGCGGACACTTCATGCTTGATCCCAACTTCATCACAATATTCCTCAATATGGGTGTTGTCAAACTCCTTTCCGTTGTCACTTCTAATCTTCTTGATCTTCACATCAAATTCATTTTGAGCTCTCTTGGCAAACTTCTTGAATGAAGGGGTTGCTTCGGATTTGTCATGAAGAAAGAATACCCAAGTGTATCTAGAATAGTCATCAACAATCACTAGGCAATAGAGATTTCCACCCAAGCTAGCATATGTTGTTGGTCCAAATAGATCCATGTGAAGTAGCTCTAACTCTCTTGATGTTGACACAAAGGCTTTGGTTGGATGAGTGTTTGCAACTTGCTTGCCGGCTTGACATGCACTACACAATTTGTCCTTCTCAAATTTGACATCCTTCAAGCCCCTAACCAAATCCTTCTTCAATAGCTTGTTGAGAGTGTTCATTCCAACATGTGCTAATCTTCTATGCCATAGCCAACCAAGTGATTGCTTAGTGAACAAACATGTCTTCAAGTTGGCATCTTCGGAGGTGAAATCCACTAGATAGAGATTGTTGTATCTAAAGCCTTTGAATATCACTTGTGTATCATCTTTCTTGGTCACAACCACTTCCTTGTCGGTGAACAACATTGAAAGCCAAGATCACATAGTTGCCCAACGGATAGCAAGTTGAAGCTCAATGATGCAACTAGAAGCACATTGGAGATGGTATGATCATTTGATATAGCCACTTTGCCCAATCCTTTGACATTGCCCTTTGAGTTGTCACCAAATGTTATCTTTTCTTGGTCATCGACATTCTCTTCTAGTGAGGTGAACATCCGGGGATCTCCGGTCATATGTTGTGTGCATCCACTATCAATTACCCAATGTGATCCACCGGTCTTGTAGTTCACCTACACACACAAGAAATCAAGCTTGAGCTTTTGGGACCCAAACTTGTTGCGGTCCCTTAACCTTCTCAACTAGTGACTTAGCAACCCAAATTTGCTTGGCCTATTCTTGTTAGGTGGCCCCATAAACATAACCTTCACTTTGCCACTAGAATCTATTTGTCTAAGCATGTAGTGAGCATTGAAAGCAAAGGGCCTAGCATGCTTGGGCAAGGGTGTGGGCTTTGGCTCTTCACAATAATGAGCAAAGTGTCCTTCCTTTCCACACTCATAGCATCTTCCAATCTTCTTCTTCTTTGGCTTAGTGATGCTCTTGCGTTGCTTCATCTTCTCTTCAAGAAAGCCAATGCCATTTCTATTTGTCTTCATGACGGTGTTCATGAGAAGCTCACTTTGAAGACATTGGTCCTTTGTGAAGTTCCTCAATCCGGTGGTGAGGTGTTCCTTTTCTTTTTGAGCTTGTCATTCTCTTGTTGGAGCTCTAATTGAGATGGTGTCATCTTGTAATCTCTCTCCATCTTCAATCTCTTGTTCTCTTCTTTTAGCATGTCAAGCTCAAGTGTCATGCTATACTCATCATCTTGGGTCTCAACAATGACTTGCTTGTGGTTGCAAGCTTCTCTAGATCAACTTTGAGCTTTGCATTCTCATTCTTGATCTTGATGTAATCATCATAGTGATCGGCCACAACCACACTCTTGCCTTTGCCACTAGCTCTTTGCTCATCATTCTCACTAACCAAGTCCTCACAAGATGTTGCTATGTCACACTTAACAACAAGGTTAGGAGCATCATGTGTCTCATGTGAAAGCATATCATAAGAAATGGTGAGAGCATCATAGTCAACTTTCACTTGAGTGTATGTTCTTTAGCAAAGCATAACTAGTGGTAAAGTCACTATGCATCTTATCAAGTTTTTCATTTTTAGCTTTGAGCTCCTTGTTAGAGGACTTGAGCTCCTTGATAGTGGATGACATAGTTGCAAGTTCATCTTTTAGTTCATCACTAGCATGAATAGCATGATCACATTTTTCAACAAGAGATTCATTTTCATCAACAAGCTTCTCATTTTTAGCTCTAGTCTTTCTTATGATTTTAGAGTAGTCATTTAGCAATTTGACAAGTTCATCATAAGTGGGAACCTCAAATTCACCATCACTATCACTATCACTAGAGTCATCATCGTTTTGTACCTTCGGTCACCCTTGGCCATAAGGCATAGGTGTGTAGATGATGATGGCGACGGTGGTGGTGGTGGTGTAGAGGAGCCAATGACTAGAGCGGCCACCTTCTCCTTCTCATCATCACTATCTTCATTTGATGAGCCATCGGAGGAGTCAATGTCGGTGAGCCAATCACCAACAATGTAAGCCTTCCCACCTTTCTTGTGGTATTGCTTCTTCTTCTTGCCATCCTTCTTGTAGTAGGGCTTTTCATCCTTCTTCTCATCTTCACTTGATGAGTCATACTTCTTGCCCTTGTTCTTGTTCTTGTAGCTCTCTTTCTTAGGCTTGGTGCATTGATGAGCAAGATGGCCAAGCTCACCGCAATTATAGCAATCCATTTCGGAGATTGGTCTCCTCTTGCTACTTGTGAAGAATTTCTTCTTTCTTGAGTCAAAGTTGACTCCATTCTTGTGAAGCTTCTTCAACATCTTGGTGGTCTTCTTCACCATGAGAGCAATGTTGGAGTCATCTTCATCATCGCTTGTGCTCTCATGATGCACCTCAATAGCCTTGGACTTGCCCTTCTTGGCATGGCTTGCTTTGAAGGCCAAGTCCTTCTTCTTGTCGGTGGAAGAGCCACCACTTGGTGTGATGTGCATGTACATCTCATGAGCATTGATCTTCCCCAAGACTTGTGTTGGTGTAGATGTGGAAAGATCACCTTGATGTAGCACCATCACAATGTGTCCATACTTGTCAATGGGAGGAAGGACAAAGGATCTTCCTCACAACATCGGATGGTTGCATTTGTGTGAGGCCAAGACCATTGAGCTCCTCTACAAGAACATTCAAGCGTGAGTACATTTCATTTGCATTTTCATGAGCAAGCATTTCAAAAGAGTCATCTTTTGCATAAACAAATGATAACGCTCCTCACGCTCACTCTTGGTTCCCTCATGGAGCGCACAAATGTTTTCCCAAAGATCATGGGCATTTTTGTGGTTCCGAACGCGATTGAACACATCTTTGCAAATGCCTCTAAAAAGGATGTTTTTGGCTTTTGCATTCCATTTCTCATTTTCCTTCTCATTAGGAGTGAGGCTTGTGCCTTCTTTGGGCTTGGCAAAGCCGGTGATTGCGGCATTGAGGCATTTAACATCAACCGCTTCTAGGTACGACTCCATACGGATTTTCCAATATGGGAAGTCGTCTCCCTCGAACATGGGGAGCCATGGGCGGTGGTCCATCACCCCGGGACCATCTTAACTCTCGCGGTTTAAGCCTAAATCGAGAGCACGAGGGCCCGATACCAATGAAAGGATCAAGATGCCCAAAGGGGGGGTGAATTGGGCTTTTCTAAAACTTCTTGCAAGAATTAAAACCTATCAAGCCCAATTAACCCCCTAGTGCCTAGAAGTGTGTGAACAAGAATCAACCGCAACAAAAAGACTATCGCTACACCATTTCTACTCTAGTATGGCAATTCAATTCATGAAAGAACAACAAGTAAATGCGGAATTGAATTGCTCAAAAGTAAATGTGAAGTAAGAGAGTAGAGATGACACGACGATCTTTTTGCCGAGGTATCGAGGTGTCGGCACACCCCCTAGTCCTCGTTGGAGCACCCGCGCAAGGGTATTGCTCCCCTTGATCCGCGCAAGGATCAAGTGCTCACTACGAGCGATTCTTCGCCACTCCGGCCGGTGAATCGCTCGCTACCGGTCACAACATGGCTTGGGTCATCCACAGAGCCTCCGGATGATCACCAAGCACTCGATCGCCACCAAACCGTCTAGGTGATGCCGATCACCAAGAGTAACAAGCTAGAACTCTCACTTGACCCAAGACAAGGCCAAAGAGATGGATGGATGCACACTGCTACTCAATTCTCACTAGGAGGTGTCTAATTCTCACAATTAGCAAATCACTCACTCACTAGGGCTCTTGCTCTTTCTCACACTCACAAGGTGTCTCTCAGCAGATGGAAATGGCAAGAACATTCAAATGGATGGAGGCAAGGAAGTATATACCCCTCAACCCGGCCATCCAAAAATCAGCCCAAGACAGGTATTTTTGCGGGGGCATCGGACGCGCCGATGCCAGGCAGGACGCTCCGAGACCCCGTCCAACGGTCTACTGTACCTTCTTGTCAGATATGTTTATGGAGCATCGGACGCTAGGGAGCATCCGATGCCCCTGCATCGGACGCTAGGGAGCATCCGATGCCCCTGCATCGGACGCGTCCAATGCCTAAAAACCCTCTCTGGAACCTCTCTGCAGGGCATCGGACGCTGGCCCTCAGCGTCCGATGCAGCGTCCGATGCCCTGCACAATTCACTCCCAAGTGAACAGTGGCATCAGACGATCGATGTGGCACCACCGGAGCCTGCCACGCACCAGACCAAACCCTAGGTCGGTGTGGGCATCGGAGCCTCCGATGCCCAATGATCCAGCATCCGATGCCCAAATCAAGGGCAAGATCAACTCGGATCGCGACGCGGTCTAAACGAATTTTGTTCCTCTCGACATAAGGCATTCTCTGGGCTACCTAGGGCTATGAAATAACAAGTGTGCACCACACCTACCTCAATAGACTCATCTAGGTCAAGCTACTGTTCACACCCCTCTTTATAGTACGGCCAAAGGAAAAAACAAAGACCTAAGCTACCTAAGTGTCCTCCAACACCATGCGACACTTAGCCTAGCCTAACACCGTCTTCGTCGTCCATCCTTTGAAAACCGAAACGATTTCCATCGCCAGGGGGCATGAACTCCATATTGCCCATATCGTCGCCATTACCGTGACCTAACTCAATCCCTGTTTCTGCAAACACACGTTAGTCACAGTAATCTTGTGTTTCATCCCATCACCGAAACCACTAGGGGCCAAGATGCGTTCAAAGGGAATGAAGCTCCGAGCAAAAGGGGGGGAGAGAGAGGGGTGAGTCAATGCTTGGAGATGTTTTGTCCAGAGTTAGGTTTGCAATAAGTGTGTGGAGTGAGTGGGTGACCGTGGAAAGAGAAGGGAGGGAGCATTTGTACTCCCTCAGTCCCGAGGAAGGTCGGTACCACCGACCACCATGGTCGGTACCACCGGCCAGCCCATAACGGTCGCACAGATCCAGATCTGGTCAAACAGTCAGCTACCGACTTCAGGTCGGTACCACCGCGGGCGGTAGTACCGAGGTAATGGCGGTACTACTGCCAGGCCAAACTTGGCTCGAACAGAGAGCAACTCGGTTAGGGACTTGGTCCCTCGGAAACTACCGCCCGAAGGCCGGTACCTCCGAGGTTGGTGGTACCGAGGTTATGGCGGTACCACCGCCAAGCCATTTTCAATTCTACACAGGGAGCTCTGTAAACTTTGGTTACTACCGGCCAGGCTCGGTACCACCGAGCCCGGTGGTACCAAGGTTATAGCGGTACCACCGCCAGGTCATTTTTTATTCTACACAGGGAGCTCTGCAAACTTTGGTTACTACCGGCCAGGCTCGGTACCACCGAGCCCGGTGGTACCGAGGTTATAGCGGTACCACCGCCAGGTCATTTTTGATTCTACACAGGGAGCTCTGCAAACTTTGGTTACTACCGGCCAGGCTCGGTACCACCGAGCCCGGTGGTACCGAGGTTATAGCGGTACCACTGCCAGGTCATTTTTTATTCTACACAGAGAGGGTGTTTCAGCGCTGTGCAGAGAAGCCGTGGTCGGTACCACCGACCACCAATGGTCGGTACCACCGACCAAACAGAAATACCTCTAATTGATCATGATTTTCGGTGTCTCTCAAGCACACTAGGGTTAGACGATTTGAGCACTTTTCTCCACATCTAGCCAACTTACTTTGTGACCCTCTTCATAGTCCGGCTTACCTATTACTCAAGTTTAAAATTGAAATTTTAAACTACCACTTGAGCTAGGCATCTTTAGGTCCAAAAGTATCCTACGTGCTTTGTTCACGAGATCTCAACGATTCAATTCTTTTATAGGACTAACACCTGCATGCATGCTTTTTATAAACAGGTTAGTCCCTAATTTGATTGTCATTAATTAGCCAAAACCCACATTGGGGGCGAATGCACTTTCAACATGGCATGATCCAAGAGAAGCATGTTCAAGCCAATATCAATCATTAGATCAAGCATGTGCTTTTGCTCAATGGTGCAACAAGATGAGAAGCACACTGGATTCATGGGTCCACACCGAAACCAAATGCAACCAACTTCACAAGACTTGCTCCATGACATGTGGGGTCACCAAGGGAGAAGAAGGTGGGCTAGCCCTGTCATAGGGGGGTCGGCCGACCCCCTTGGTGGGACCCAACAGAACTATTCATCAGGGTGACATCAGCACCTTCTAGAAGATGTACCCGGGCCCACATGTCAGGGACAGGGGTCGACCGACCCCATGGTGACCCTCATCCAAGTCGGTGGCAAAGTGCATGTTTCACACGTGAAGAATATCCAAGCCATTCATCCAAGTCAGTTGTCATGGCGGTGGATCCAAGGGTGAAGAGAGGAGGATCACGCGGATCGCTGACGTGGCACCGGAGTAGCCCCTACTCCACCTCCACTATAAATAGAGGCCTTCACCCTCTCATTTAGAACACCCCGAGATAGTGTACACATCTCAACACATATCTCCACTCTCATGTGAGATCAAGCAAGAGTAGTAGTAGTTAGTCTAGAGTGGGAGTTAGAGTCGAGTCGGGCGAAGCTCGGGTCTCCGGAGTCATCTTCTGGGAGTCTAGTATAGCCCTTGTATCTTTCTTCTTTGTAAGACTTTATTTATTTAATATATTATTCTTTCTTTACTTTACTTTGCATTTACTTAAGTATTTACTTTCCAAGTATTTATTTAAGTATTTACTTAGTGCAAAGTCTATATTTATATAGTCTTGTTGTGTGCTTATCTTAGTTCTATAGTTGTCTTAGTTAGATTGATTTCCTTTAAATAGCTTCTTGTGTGTGCGTCATCGTCCTATCTTAGGATAGGGGCTTTAGCTATTTTGATCGATAGCTAAAGGTGTAGATAAGTGTGAGCGTGGTGCTCATACTTCATCTTATCTTTGACTACCGCTGGCTTGCACGGACAGTAGGGGCGCATGGGCAAAAGGTGATAGATTTTGCCTGGCTACCTAGATCCCCTCACGTGAACTCAGGCTAGTTTTTAAAAGGTAAGGCGTCCATAAGCCAAATATCCTCTTGAGTATTTGTTCACACTGGTTATCTATCAAAATTAAAGGATAAATAAATATGAAAAGGGCATGAATTCAATCACCAACAAAGGTTTAGGGTTTTTAATTGACAATATTCCACGAGTTTTGGTGAATTGTGATTCTGTAGGGACTAAACCAGGAAACCAGCGTTGATTGCTTCCCCTAGAAGGAAACCGACGGGAGATAACGCAACGCCACGTCAGGAAGTTTCTAGAAGACTCCAGAGGACACCAGAAGACACCAGGAGGTCGGGCACCGCGGGACCCTGCCAGGTGGGACCGACCGGTCCCACCATGAGACCGACCGGTCTCCCCCGAGCCCGCTGGCTTCCGTCTTCTGCAAGCTTCCTCCACCGAACCCTAGGACTCATCTCCACCGTCCCTGAAGTCGGTTTGATCTAACGGCTGCGGTTGATCCCTCAGGGCTATATAAGCAGCCCAGACCCCCTCTCCAGGCATCTTCATCTTCATTATTCATCTCCACATCAGAAACTAGGGTTTCAATTAGAAGTAGAGGTCCCTCTAGATGAATCTCTTCTAGTTCATCTAGAATTAGATCTAGTTCATCTAGTTGTAATCAAGAGCCAGCTATCAAGTAGAAGACTAGTTACCCCTCTAGTTTAGGTTTAGAACCTAGTCTTATACTAGAACTAGAAGAGAGAGAGAGAGAGGAAGAGATCAAGAAGGAGCTCCGGCCTGTCGGATCCACTTCTTCATCTTGTACCTGTGGATTCAAGTTCATCATCAACTTCAGCGATTGTTTCGGTAATCAACGTCTATATTTAAGTTTGAGCTATTGTTCTTATTATTCTTAAAGATTTATGACTCTCTTTTGAGTACTTTAATTCTAGTCATTCTAGAGTTAGAGTAGTTGGATAGTGTAAGCGTGGTGCTTAGACTTGATAGCTCATATATGCCTCCTATAACGCCGGTAGTAGTGGTGTTCGCAAGGGTGACTTATAGCCTTGTTGATTCTTCTATAGTCCACTTACCCGTGTGTAGGCTCGGTAGGATTATACATTTGCATAAAAGACTCATACTCTGTTGTGACCTTTTATGGCAACTTCCCCACTAAGAATAATATAAACATATCACTCTTAAATTGGAATTAGACAGCCTTAGTGATCCCCTCTATACTTCTAGATTCTCCGTCCTTGTTAGCTACTCAGGGATAGACTTTAAGACTTAACACTATCCGTTCCTTTGGTTCGATATTAAAACTGGGTTACTCCGGTGAAGTGCTACATCGGTAGATTTTATCTGTGCGCTTGCGGATAAAGTAGAGTGTGCGTTAATTTATACCAACAAGCATTTCCTGGCGCCGTTGCCAGGGAATGGTAGATCATCTTAAGTCTTAGTTTAACCTTGTATTATACTTTTATCTTTTCCTTTTGTCCCAGTCTTTTTCATTATTTTTGTTTTCATTCTTATGAATATGTTTTTTTGAATTCCACTCTTATCTATCACTACCCCCCATGAGCAAGCTATAACCAGTAGAATCCTTATACCCCATCATAATACTTGGTTATGAGCTATGCCTACCTTTCTGCTGCACTGTCCTTGTAATGAGCATAGAAATATAATTATGAAAATATTCCTTCGGGTATTCTTGTCACTAACCTTTCCAGGTTTGGAGCAGAACACAAGTATGTCCCCCACCCATCATCATGCAACATTGAATTACATTCATCCAATCTTGATTTGTGCAAAATCCAAGCTTGGGAATAGACTTTCTAAGAATATTTATTGCCATGTTGCTATGTTGGTTGTCCCTACCTTGATATTCTCATCATACTCTTTCATCACCATCTGAATAAATCTCTATAATGCTTTCATGTCATCTTTATTTGCTATAGTATATTCTTTGGTTTTGAAGTTTTATCATACACTTTTAAAATTAGGCATGGAGCTTAGTTTAACAGTTTTTCATGAATAAAGTAAGACATGGTGTCTGGTTTGATTCTTGAGCTAAAAGGTGTGCTGATTTTACTTCTAAGGGCTTTTAAATTAAGTATGGTGCTTAGGTTAAAATGCCTTCCTAGATCAAATTAGACGTGGTGTCTAGGTTGATTTCTGAACTGATAGTATGCTATAGTAGATATTGGATATTTTTGTTGGACTAACTCCTACAGAAAACTTTCATTATTAATTTGGGAAAGTCCGGAGATGAACTCACACTAGAGATGAAGCAAGGCGTACAATGAACTTCAACAACTTTGCACCATGAAGACTCAGCTCATTCATCATGGATGAAAGAATTGTGAGTATCGAAGTTTATTTATTTTGTCTTCTACTGCAAGTTATCTTTTGCCTTGAATCATGTTAAAGTGCAGCCAACACATAAAATACTAGTCTACGCTAAAATAATCCTAAAACATATTTTTATTAGCATAGATGCAAAATACATAAGTTGTGGACAACAACCCATGCTTCAAATTCTTGCAATCCTTCGGGTATATGTCCACTAACATTACGCAAGAGAGAGATTTTGTTCATCTATGGTTTGGTTTGAAAATTGAAGATCCAAAACTCAAGCCATAAACACACAAACCTACTCTCAGATCACAAATGGTGCTAGCCTAGCTTTGAGTCTTGCTTGGGCGCTGATGACAAACAGGATGCAACTTACCTCGTATGAGACAACCTATGCCTACAACCATCATTGTCCAAGACATCAAGACAAGAAGTGGGGAGTTATCTTCTTTTTAATCAAGAGCTAGCTTGGGAGACAAGATGGTACCACTACAACAATAGCAAGATCTACAAGTCAAACACATGAACATGTTGTTGGAAGTCCATCTACATCACAAGCCAGCCTGGGAGAGACAATTCCATTGTCTAGATGTGTTTCACAATCAAAGGGGGGGAGGAGAAAACCAGCTTCAAGACATATTGATCTCCTACCTATCACTTTGATCAGTACAGACCACTAGATGTTGTCCCAGTCAAGAAGAAGAATATGATCCACCACTCATTCTTGGAAGGTCGTTCTTGAACACCATCAATGTTATCATCTTTGTCGGACCTAGAGAAGTCAACTCTTGGATCTTTTGCTGATTCTTCAACAACTACATCACTTATGAGCAGCCAAAGAGAACCAAGAGAAGATGTCGAAGGGAGAACTAACTGCCAAGAATTGAGGAGGGCATCATGAAGGATGAAGCCACTGCACCACAAGAGTTAGAAGATGGAGAGATAGTACCGAGCCAGCAAATCAAGAAGAATAGCCGATAAGATCTCCATCATCTAGACACTGTTGAGAGGACAAGTCTCAGTTGTGACATTACAAGACAAAAGACTCTCATGGAGGCACTCGAGTAGCAGCTCTAATTTCAAGTCTCTTGTCAACCCAGTAATTAAAAGAAAACAAGAAAGGTTGACAAGAGAAGAATGCGGAACTGTCCCTACATCCTCATAGTACAGAATTAATACAAGAAAGAGAGAGGATCCTAGTTAGCATACTCGAGGAACAATGCGCCTTCACTGATAAGTCGACACAACAGAAGGAAGGTCAATACCTCTAAAGATGATTCCACTGTGATCTTCCTCCTCTCAATCACATTGTGAGACAAACAAGAGAAGACAAGCCAGCTAGACAAGAGAAGCTTCCACAAGGTGGTTCGACACATCACTCTTCAATGACAAAGTAACATTTCAAGGTAAGTAACCATCACTTTAAAGCTTCTTCTTGATTCTAGTATGAACATAAATAAAGAACAAAACATGTTTAAGTTGCACCTCACTTGATCTAACCTAATCAACTCAACATGTTTAGTCATTTGATCTTTGTTCCTAGCTTTACTCTCTTGAATCTCACTGTCTTAACTAAATGAGCTAAAATGTTGTGCATCTAACCTTTGGAAGATGATATATCTCAATCATGAAAAGATCAACACTTTATGCATAGATTATCCTTCCTTGGGTTAAGTAATCTGATTTGTTAAATATTTTAAGATGCTACTTTCATCCTCTGATCCTATCACTCATGTTAAGATTGAATAGAACACATAAACAAAAAGTTTATCTTGTGCAAGGTGCCTAAGGTTAGAGGAGAATAAACTTTTGGTTATGTTGGTGTTTTTCCACCAACAGAGCTCATGCACTTGATCTCTACCTTGTCTTTATGAGCAGGACACACTCTTAAGCAAAACATGGAGAAGTCACTCCCAAATTCTACAGAGTGAAGGTCCTAGATCTACAAGAATATGCACACTGAGCAAGATGCAGCCAGCGTCCGCAATTAACGCTTCACTTCAAACTGCTGGACGAACAAATAACATGAGTGACACCATATCAAGAGGCATAAACAAGAAGGAATGATGGAAGAGGTCGTAGTCAGAATTAGAGGTCATGAAGTCCCCATAGACTTCTTGATCCTCGACATGAGAAGACGATGATGTCCACCTCATCCTAGGAAGACAATTCCTCTATGCTACAAGTACAATCATCTACAAGAGGAAATCCATTTTCACTTTCCTGGAGAAAAGGCACGATGCAACTTCATCAACTACATGTCCAATGAAGCACTCAAGAAGAACAGAAGTGAAAGACGCCGCTATCAAAGCCAAAGAAGACAAACTATCAAGAATAGAGAGGGCAATCATGAAGAAGAAGTTATCGACACTGTCCCAGAAAAGAAAGGAGAGAAACCTCAAGACAGTGAACCACAGGAAGTGAAGACTCAGACCAAGAAAGTATGAAAAAGTCTGCACCTCACAGGTACAATCAATAACAACTTTCCAAACGTCTGACATACCTTGGAAGGTCTAAACCAAGGGAAGGTCCGGTTCGTCGGACCTAAATATCCGAACCTTCGCCAAAAGGTAAAAATCGGTAGTTATCCTCATATTTATTTCCCTGCATATTTCTCATTTTTAATTTTTAGTTATTTATTGCATCATCATATTTAATTCACAAACATTTTATTTCTGCATTACATTAGAAAACAAAATAAAAATATTTCACTGCATCATAAAGCCTCATGTGAATAATTCTATGGCGTGTAAAAACCCACAGAAATGTTCACCATGGTGGCATAAAAATAACAAAAATAAATATGCATGCATTCATCCTGTGTATTTTCTCTTGCATCATAAAAATATAAAATACAAAAATATTAAGAAAGAGATCTTACTGAAATTCTAGACAACTAAGGCTTAAGTGGCCAATCACTAACGTTTAATCTATTCCACAAGTTTTGTTGTCTATTTGAGTTTCACAGGATTTGAAAGACCAAGAAAAGCTGATGAGCAAGTGAATGCTCCATCTACTGTTGGAGCACTGTCTCAACAAACATCAACATCAATCAAAGCTCTGATAGAGGAAGGACATATCCACTGTCAATCTGCTACATTGCAAGATCGAATGACTACGTCAACATTCAGCTTGGGGGAAGGCACTCCCATGTATCCACGTAAGTATCTTTATCCTCTTAAGTTTTTCATTCTATAAATAAATTCAAAACACCAAAAAATTGTGAGCACATGAAGGCTCACCCTTAAAAAGAAAAAAACAAAAATATGTGGGCACATGAAGGCTCACCATTAATTAAAAAAGAGACAAAATATATGGGCACATGAAGGCTCAACACTAGTAAGGGAACCAGCTTGGGGAGACGCACTCCTATTATCTTCGCGATTCAGGTATGTCTTTATTATTACTACTACTACTATTATTAGCTTTATCTTAAAGTGTGTTAGATTAAATAAATAAAATAGTGTGTCTAGTTTGTTTAAAAAGTTGATGGCCAAAGAAGAACCTGCTCTCTCTAATCTTTTGCATGGAAATAATGAATAGTTGCTCTATCTAATTTCTTTCAAGTACCTAGCCTTCAAAGCATGAGTTCTCCTCATTAATAATGATGCCTTGAGGCCTTAAAATAAAATTAAATGCATGGTTCGCAAATACTAATCTAAGGTCCAGGTAATGGGATATGACATTGATGCTTTGAGTGCTATGATCTTGTTCTAAACAACAAAAATTTCGGAGATTTCTAAAATAAAAATGATTGATAATTGCATTGAGTTAAATAAGCTTTGTGACCCTATGAGATGTTATCTTGCCATTGAATTGAGATCAACATTTCATCCATCTTTCGCATAAATGCTCATAATTATCTGTTGCTACCCTCTCAGAAGTCTGTTGGAAGCATGCGGCTATTAAAAAAAGGAGAAAAAAAAAGAGATCCGAGGAAATAAAAAGGGACAAGTGTCTGAAACCTCAAAAAGATAGATCCCGAGGAAATAAAAAGGGACAAGTGTCCGGAACCTCGAAAAGAAAAGAAAAAAGAAGAAGAAAAATGGGCACGTGGCCGATAGTAGAATTAGCCTAATAGCCATATGTCTCTGAAGCCTGGGCGAGTACGGTCGCGTGATCTTCATAACTTTCCAGGAGATCTTCGACATCCTTTGGAAGCTCGCCACCATGGAAGCCGGTCGGCATGGCAGAGAAATCCTCGCGTGTCTGGGTGGACATCGCCGCCAGTCCTAAAGCAACGCCATGGTGTACGCCGTGAATGGCGACTTGATCGACACGGCCGTCTGCATCATCAACGCGCGCCTCCACAGTTTCCCCCTGGGCGTTCACCTTGTCGGCCACCCTGGTTGTCGCGATCTTCAGATGGTCAACCTCTACAGACAATGCTCGATAGGAAAAGGCATACATCAGGCAAACAAGTTCAATTAGAAGAAGGGGAATCGGGCGAGAATTTCACTGACCTGTGATTGCATCGCAGAGTTGCTTCCGCTGATCCTCCCAGTCGAGCTGGTCGATGCCGTACTGTTTGGAGACCTCGCTCAGCTCCTCTCGAGCCTTGTCCCTTTCCTCCTTGAAGCGGCAGGCGTCGCGGTGGTTCCACCGGTCGGAGTAGTAGAAATCCGAGGAGGAGTCCGAGGGGTCGGATGAGCTGGAGGACCCGGATGATGGGGTTCCTGGCTGGGAAAGAAGATGGCTTTGACTGATGGAGATGAATCTTATCCTAGAAAGTAAGAAGAAAATCGAAGTCAAAACAATGGATGAACAGGGAAATAGAAGTTGCAAGGGGGCAGAGTAATCGATTCCTACCCATGGCGCCGACGCTGCGGTGCTCTGCTGCCCTCTGCTTCTCCTTCAGCGGGTCTCTTGCCACAGTCGTCGCTGTTTGCCATTGCTACAAGAGCTAGGGTTTTTTTTCTGAGTCGAATCAACAAGAGGAAGTGAAGAGGTGGAGGCAAGGATGCGTAATTGAAAGTGCCAATCGAGGTTGCAGAAAGGATTTATTTATAAGCCGGAAAAGTAGTCATGGCGAGTTCCACGGAGTAGTTGGGCAAGAATGCCAAGCGACGAAGTAGGGTTTTTTCCCTCTCGACTGGGCCGTTATTGGACTGGGCCAGGCTCGGTTAAGACAAACTCCGCTCGGTTATCTTCTTAGTTCTTTAAGTCAAGGTTTGTTCGGCTATCAGAAAATGAAGACAGTCGACTATATCTCAATATGAAAGATTTAAGAGAAAAGGATCGATTGCATTCTCAGACAAATGAAAGCATGGGAGCACAAAGATAGTTTTACGAAGACAAAGTATATTACACTTGGTTTGTTACAAGATCAATGTTTACTCATTCAAAAGCTGATTAATCGCCTTTATAGACTCGGCTCTAATTCGGCTAACATTATCTAGCACTTTTTGGTCTTCACCTTCAGAGCTCTGGATTTTGGATAGTTTGGCTTTGATTTGCTGATCTTCTTTAAGGGCCAAAGCTATCTTTAATGAGGCTGCTTCTATGTTCTTCGGCAGATCAGCTATATGAGCCCTGTGAGACTGAATTTTGGCATTCAGATCGGCTAGCCGGACTTCTAACTTGTCTTTTTCCTCCACCATGGTTTTCAATTCAGGCTCCAAGGTTGCCAGGGAATTTTTTGCAGTTTGAATGTGAGAATGCAGATCTTTAAGCTCTAGCTTCTTTGAAGACCTATCATTCTGCAAGACAGCCCTGGATGATATGTTTTTAGTCGCCCTCCTGACCATTCCAACAAAGTTGTCAAGACAAGCTACAGACTCTAAGTGGGTCAAAAGAGCAGGGGGAATATCTTCATCAATAAGCTCAAGAATATCTCTTATCTGATCTGCGTCCTGAACCAAATTGACGATGTCTTTGTTCAGCACAGTGATCACTTCCCTTAGTCGAGCTTGATTTTCTATTGATAGAGTACGTCGGGAAGTATTTTCTTCACCCTTCTCAGTGATGTAATCTTCGGCAGGGAAAGAATAACTCGTGGTCGGCTCGTTGGTATTTTTCTAAAAAGGGGAAAGGAGCGTTAGCCGACTGAGTGAATTTGGTAAAAGCAATATAGTTCGAAAACAAAACTTTGCCTGCTGAGCTGATTGGTCATCAGGGGGCGCTGTGTCCTGGCTTGCTTGAGGACTTTGTCGATTGTTCAGAGGAGGTGGACTTGGAGTATGATCAGGAGATGGCTCTTCTTCCAGCTTCTTTAAAATTTCATCTATTTCAAATAGTAATATGAGTATGTGGCAATAGAAAGGAGGATAGCCAAATGTATCACCTATAGTTTTATCGGTTTCTTCATTTTTTGAACCTTCAGGAGTTTTTGATCTTCAGCTTCATCTTGAATCTCTTTTGTAGAAGCTTCAAGAGATGGGTTTGCAGTTGCTGAAGTACTGCGTGATTTTGGGATTTTGACTTGTGGCTGCAATAGAAGTGATGGAATATGGGATTGGTCAGATTTATTGCCAAATAAAGTTACTTAACATAGAATGAAAGATTCATACCTTGAAGATAGTTTAGCCCTTTTGGTCCTTGGTTTCTTAGATAAAGAGACATCTCAAGCTGTGCCTTTCTTTTGCTCTCTCCTCCTGAAGGTGCAGTAGTTGAAGTTGCAGGGATCTTCATGAAAGTACTCAAGCTTGGAGCATTAAAACCCAGGGCAGGATTGGGTCCAGCCAGGTAATATTGGATCACCTTGACAGGGGGTGTAAGCTTAGGATCCTGTGTATAGCCGAATGGTAAAGAGGGGAGTGAATTCAAGAATGGAAAATAATAAGTGTAATGAAATTACCTCACTGTCAGAAGCAAAGTCAGGTTGCAAGTTTTGACATAAGGGGTGAACTGGTACATTGAAGAGATGAGCGTGCCATTCTTCCCACCAGGAAGTGAAGAAAGGATGAGCAATGTCTACTATCCCAAATGGAGACGGTTCATATGTTGGCAGCTCCCATCCTAGTTCAAAGACTTTTTTGGCCACTATCCCCTCTGTGATTACTTCTCTAGGCCTTATTGTTGTTGAGAAGAAAGGTCTTGGGGGCAATTGACCACACCCTAATTGTCTAGCTACCATGTTTGGATAATAGAACTCATAGGTGGACTGCACTAATCTTCCATGGTGAAATTCGGCTGGCAAAATGCAAGGTCTGATGAAAGAATTGAAGATATCAATGGATGTTTTGTCTGCACAACCGGATTCACAGTTAAACTTACAAGGAAGAGTCAGATTTTCGTTCTCTTTGTAAGGAAGCCCAAGTACATTGTCAAAGCCTTTGAAGAACAGCTTGAAGAGATGACCAATGTACATGTCGATGCTGATAGATGATGTTGCTCTTGTTGTGTTGCCTTCAGCATAATTAATTGAAGGGAAACTAAGTTTGACAAGGCTCACAGAAACTATCTGATGCATATATAGTTGGAGCCACATCTGGACCAACCACCAGGGGCCATTCACGCAGGAAATTTCTCTACCCATGTGCATCTGGAGAGTGATATGATGCATCATGTGATAGACAGACCCCAAGAGATATTTGCCTAGTGGGATTTGAGTACCTGTAGATAAGTCTTCAGCCATCACCATATGGTTTAGGGTAGGTTCATTGGATTTTCCACAGAAGATGAATCTACATAGCCACATATTTATAAAGGCTTTCAGCTCTTTATCAGAGACAGTACCAGATGACTCCATATAAGTCTGAATGTATTTGGCCCATCCACATCCAGAACTGACAGCTCTTTGATTACTTTTATTCTTGTATTTGTAAGGATACACTGGTAGTGTCACATTCAGGCCAGTCATCATAAAGACATCAGCTAAGGTGATAGTCATCATACCATGGCCGAAGATGAAAGCGTTGATGGCATCAGACCAAAAGTGGGAAGCTGCTATCAGAAGGGAGTCGTTTCTGGGTGTTTCTGATAAAGATAATTCCAGACAGTGGCCAATGTCTTGATTTTCCCAGTGACTGCTGCTTTTTTTGAACATCCTCCGGTACCAATTTCGCCATCCAGCAATTGGGAGAAAAGGCCAGTTCTTAAAGGTGTTCGGCCATTGATTCGGTGAAGTAATTCCAGATTTGAAGGGAATTCTTTGGGTTTCCTTCTCAATAATCTCCGTTGGGTCGGAATTTCCCATTGGACCAAGGAGATAGGAGTCAGGATTGGCAGCATAAGGAATCAGGATCTGGTTCTTATATTCCTTCAGGAAATAGCGAATTGGAGGAGAAAGTGAATCGAAAGAGGGACGAAACTAGCGAGAAATTACTGAATATATGAGGATAAATGAAGTTTACCTCTAGAATCTTGTCTTGAGTCGCCATTAGGGATTCGAAGTGCAGTCGAGGTTGCACTGAGGTTTGAATTTCTTGAGCAGGCGGCTACAGTGCCGAAAAGTGAAAACCTAGAAGAGGGAAGAAGCTTGCAGGCAATTTCGAAATAAAATTGACTTTTATCCCGAAATTGAGGGGGCATGTGTTAACACTAGAATTTCGCACGCATAAGAAGATGACAAGAGGGCCCAGTTGGCAGTAAGGAAAGCATTCGGCAGACGTCCAAGCGGTCGGATAGTCCTCAGAGTTTCAGCAAGTGCCTGTACAGTCGGATATCTTGCGAAACGACAACCGCACGAGCGCACGCCCGCCGCGCCTCTATTAATGGGTCGCTGGGCCGACGGTTTGCACAACGGCCTGCCCGTTCGCCTTCATCATTTTCTAGATTTTAATTACTCTGTGCTAGTAAATGTGATACTAATGCACAGCGACTGACCTCACCAGCTAGCTATGATAATCATTTCAGGGGAACAACAAACGTTATAGTTACTCCTGGGGACTATGGATCTTCAACTTCAACCTCGGGGAGTTTCCCCTCGTATTTGTATTAACACATTTTCTTTGGCCCTGATACAAGAACCATGCTGCTTCTTACAGCAGGTCCGGGTCTACGTGTACACACGTCATTTTTCTTTTGTAAAATGACTTTGTTTTGTTGCAGAAATTTTGCAAGCTTGGCACCACGTGCCTACAACACCTACTCCCAAAAGTTGTTTGGGTCCAAGAGAAGTGAAGGGAAGAAAGTTTGCCAATTTAGCTCTGCGATTTTAGGAAACGTTCAAAAGGATTCGCGGTGAATTCGAACAAAATTTGTAAAGGAGAAAGGGATCTTTCCCAAGTTATGATTTACCATAACCCGGAGACAGGGATAAGAGAGATCATGAAGGGTTTTCATAACGAATGAGAGGAGGATGCTATGGACATGTGCTCTCCAATATAAGACTTAGGTTGTAAAGAGAATCTCTGACAAACTCCTACAAGCAATACTATATGAATGCAACAAGATTATTTGTATTGTAAATTGTCTCGGTTCAGCTAGCAACTACATGCTCCACACAATCATAGAAAAATTTAAAAAAGTCCAAATTTTTGGGTTGCTACAGTCCACCCACCTTACAAGGATCTCGTCCTCGAGATTTAGGAGTTAGTGCTATAGAGTCAGGTCTTCGTTGTCAAGTCATATGCACTATGCATTTGATTTTGAACTCTAGCATTTTGAAGAGGAGTTTTGGAATCTTTTGTTTTCGGAAGTCCTTTTAAAATGGAGAAACCTTGTTTCGCAAAGTAAGGGGAATTCATTTAGGAGATCCATTTTTAAATTCTAGTTGGAAACACTTTCGTAAACATTGTTTGCGGGAGAACAAACTTTTTGGAAGATAAACCGGGATTTCAAATCCTTTTAGGAAACCGGTACGACTTTTGAAATCAAATCTTTGTCCAAAATGTCTTTAGGAAGCCCATGAAACAGTTTTGGTAAACACCGTGTTTCTGTAAAGCGTCTCTTTTTTAAATGAGAGTTTTTGAAAGCATCTAAATTGATGATTGATTTTTCGTAAATAAAGGTGGTTGGTTGAAAACTTCCTTAATCCCGATAAAACGAAGCGGGGTTTTCGTAAAACATATATATATATATATATTGACCTTTTTGTATAGGGAAAATATTATAGGGTAGGATTTTCACAATAGAAAAGAATTTTCACAAACTTTTCGAATCCTAGTTTTAAAATGAAAGAGGGAAAGGGTTTTTGGGATAGAATTCAAAGTCTTTTTCCAAATCCTTTCAAAAGTAGGTTTTCGTAAAACTTTTCAAAATTCCAGAGGTGGTATTTGAAATAAATATATTGAAGGGTCTTCGAAATGAAGCTACACATTTTTGCTTTTCAATATGTTTTGAAATCAAATCATTTCGAAAGATACTTTTAAAAGAGGCATTACTCCACGCGTTTTTGGAAATAAAAGCAAGCTAGTTTCATGGATGATTTAAAATAAATCAATAGCTTTTGAAAATGGAAATAATTATTTATTTTGAAAATGAAAATTGATTGCATTAGTTTTCGTTATTATAAATCCATTTGAAATTATGAGATTTTGAAGAGGGTCATGGCTCCTGGTCTAAATCAGAAGGTTTTGAAATAACGTTGTGCCTCAGATTCTGAAAGTGTTTTGTTTACGATAAAAAGTACAAAATTTCATTTTATTTTTGAAAAGAGTTTTGTCATTCAAATCTTTTGCGTTCTTAGTATAAATTTTTTTGCAAGAGGTTTGAAAAAGATTCAAAACAGGCTTTTGACATTTTAAAATCAAAGCTTTTATAAAAGAGAGTGCATTGAAATAGCGAAACAGGCAGTTTGAAATCCTTTCAAAGAAACATTTTGCATTTTTTTTAAAATCCAAGTCGGGTTTTCAAAATGTCTAAAATCGACTCAGATTTTGCAGATAAAAGTATCTTGAAAGTCTTTTGTTTTTGAAAACAAGACACACTCGTTTATTTTGAATCTAACGATTTTGAAGACAAAAGTTTTGAAACGGGGCATTGCTCCCTCTTATTTTGAAACTGATTTTGAAACGTACAGGCTACTTTTGATACCGGTTTTAAAACAAGCCTTTTTTGAAAAGCAAAGATTTCGCAATCAAATTTATTTTCAGAAACCTTTTCAAAACAACTTTTGAAATAAACATTGGAAGAACTCTTTTTTTGAAACGATAGCAAGACATCTTTTTCGCAAAGGTTTTGTTTGATAAAATAGTTGCAAAGCATTTTTGAATGCAGGGTTGTCTTTTGGAAAGGGAACTTGGCTCTAAAGTTGAAATCTAAAGACAAAATCGAGCCAAGGACTTTTGGTTTGAAAACATCTTACCTAGTGAAAGCAAAACTCGATTCCCTGAAGTTGGGTTTTGACTTTTGAGACACTTTTTGAAAAAGAAAATAGTTTTCTCACTGCTTTTTAAATAGCTTTTGATGGAATCAGTTTGAGAAGAGACTAAATATGTTTTTTTCGAAAAGGGAATGCCATTTTGAAAGGGTTGTATTTCGAAATCAAAACATTTTATAAGGCTTTTGGTAAAACGGTGTTTTAAAATAGAGAGGATGCATGGTTTGTAAAGTCCTTTTGAAAGAGACGTTTCGCAACGCTTTTAAAATCTAGTGCAGGTTTTTAGAAATAGTCGAGATCGACGTAAGTTCTGCAATCAAACTTTTGAAATCTTTTGATTTTGAAAACAAAACACACACTTTCGTTTCAAAGGACTTTTTGCAAAACAAGAACCTTTTATATCTACGACAGTTTTTGGAAAGTAGTGATTTTGTAAATAACACGGTTTTAAAGAGAAATCATTTTTTAATCAACTTTTGAAATAGACTTTAAAAAATTATTAGAATAGTTGCTTTTGAAATCCAAGACAAGTTCAAGGCTGAAATATAAATCTAAATTTTACAAAGAAAAGGGTTTATATTTTCAACCAAATAGGGGGAAATTTTGATGTTGAAGTTTAGAAATCAAATCTCTTTTGTAAACAGTCTAGAAAGACATGGTGCATCGTTTGGTATCTCCGGGTAGTTGGGTCACTTATGTACTATATGGAGGGTCTTGGGTTGGACCTATCCAGAGATAACCAGGGTCCAGAGTCTTTTATAAATATAGCTCTACGAATTACACTCAATTAGTAAAAATGAATGAAAACGCAGAAACACAAGATCCAGGCATTCAGACAGCATTACAACTTCTATATGCATAGTGATTGACTTAAGGTGACTCTTTAAACCTTCAAGTCTCACACATCTACCGTCTAGCGTGGGCAGTCATGGGGTATGTTCTTTTCTAAATAGCTTTTCCAGGGTGAGAGTGTTAATAAGTAGCAGAAGTCAAGGCAGAGAAAAGAAACAAAGTATCAACAGTTATTAGACAGTTATTAGACGGAGATGTTTTGGCTTCTATACTAGTGTTTGGGCCCTGAGGATTCGTCCTAAGGTCAAGTATGGCTTTGATACCAACTGAGACGTCCTCAATTTTCTACGAAGGGAAAAATCCATAGAACGAGTTATAATATGACAAAACCAGGAATTGGTCTTATCATATTATCATATATCAGTCGATATCACAGTCATACATCATAAAATTACATAGTTATAAGCTTTACATCATTGAGTATCACCTATTACAGAGTCTATTCTAGCGGAAGTCTATTGAGTAAAGGCTCCTCCTTCACGGGCATCATCATCAAAGTTGTTGTAGCGCAGCATCCACCGGATCCTCCGAACCAAACTTGAGCGTAAGCACGAAACCTCCTATCCCTTCTAGAGTCAGTACTTCTAAAGCAGGAAATCTGCACACCGCCAGATGTGTGCAGGCCATGGTCAGCACTGATGAGCTTTAGTGGAAAAGATAAAACAAGGGATCTGGCGATCCTAAGATTTGGTTGTGGATTTGCATCCTAGCACATGAGCAGTAATAAATATAATAATGTTATCAAGTTTTAACACATTCCCATACACGCACATCCACATCCATTCACCATATCCATACCCATCCCAATCATCACCGCACCATCACCTCATCTCATCTCACACACTCAGGTCGACAGAGGCTAGCTCCCTCCCGGCCTTGTCTCAACGGCCCACAGCCTCACACTAGGCTCACGCCGGCACTCACATACTAGAGGGAGAAAGAGAACTCTCACTACGTCGGAAACAAGTCAGGGAAAAGGTCCGCAGCCAACGAATTGGCTAACGTATCGATCGATCAACCATACACTCTGCAGAGGTTTTACAATATCCACAAGATCGCCATCATCGGCACTCCGGAGATGTCTAGGAGGATATCGGTCGCTTGCCAGCTTAGAGTAATGCCACCATACCACTTAGCCCTGGAACACCCCAAGTCTGTCTAGGATGGCTAAGTCTGTGAAGTCACGTTTGTCCCCCTAAGTCCGTCTGTGGGCCGTGATCGTCTCAGAAGGGTGTGGGACTCCCATGCCCGTACCTTCCTCACACTCTCTCGCCTAGCAGTAGTGGCATCACTCTACCAGGTAGTCCGACCGTCCCATCCATAAAGAGCGAGTGGCATGTAGAGTATTCCCCGTGGTCAGGATTTCCGCTCCACCTAGGGTGACTAAGCCGGAATGTCTTCTCAAAGGTTTTTATTATCCGTGCCACCACAGCACGCTCCTGACCCGGGCTCCACCAGCGGCTCACACCCGGATCCACCTCGAGTCACCACTTAACCCGCCACAGGTTTCACAACCACAGGGGCATCCAGATTTGCCCCACGGCAAGACTCGCACCAGGCTCATCGTATATTCCGGTTCGGTCGACACAACCCTCATCCTCCACACACCGAAGTCACACACGCAGCACGCTCATCCATCACCAAGACTGGTATCACCCGCCAAACCATTCCCAAGGGTTCACCATCTGCATCACATCTCAGATATAATACGAGGTGGAGTTAATAATATAATGGTGAAACATGCAAGCAAGCAGGTGAGTAAGCAATATTAACTGAGCGAATGCGCAAAGCAGGGTATTGTGGTAGAGTGGGTTGCAATCAGGTAATAATGGCTTAGGTAGTATCATGCATCAATATACTAGCAAAGGAATAAATATAAAGCACTAGCGAGTCTACATATTTGCAATGTCTAATAGGATTCTCTAAAAAGAGGGTGCCGCCATGACACCTGCGAAGTAGTCGTAGTCGTGGTTAATTATTCCTTGTTGGCGTTCCATCAGCGAGGTCGTCTCCTCCTGAGTTGACTCCATGTCGCAGTCCTTGTTGGCGTTCCATCAGCGAGGTCGTCTCCTCCTGAGTTGACTCCATGTCGCAGTCCTTGTTGTTGTCCATGTTCTCTTGGTCCAATCGTATGCTACTCCACGAAACAACACACAAGGCAAGAGAACACTCACACCATAAAGACATCAGGACGTAGAAAGATCCATTAACTCCAATGAGACACTAAAATATACAAGGTTTAGCCCTCTCGGCGGTTGTCCGATTTCCTCGGGCTAGGAACAAGGTGGTGGTTTGCAAGTTTAAGTCTTGGCCAAGCCAATACGGCTTTATGTCATAGGGTTCAAACCAAGGCTTATCCTTAGCAAACACCACGGCTCACATCCTTCGATTTGGTCGTCATTAATAGGGCGGAAATCGAAGGACGGGCCTAACGAATAAAGAACGATGGGGTTCAGCTCTTGTAGCCTTATCCCAAAGGTCATTTGATCACAAGAACGATTAACACCATTGTGACTTGACTCCAAGGTACCTTGGCTTGCCCGCTATGGCAAAAGCGATAGCGCAAAAGGATTGGAGTCCTACAATCGTCTCGATCCACACGACACAGTACGTCAGAAACCAAGACTCAGGGTTACTCACTTATATTTGGACTAGGTAGCATGCCTGTGCATTGCTACGGAATAATAAACTTTTATACTAATAGGTAGTGTGCCCGTGCGTTGCTACGGGACAATAAAACTTTATAGTAAAAACACACATCGCACGATAAGATAATAATATTATAATACCAAATATTGATAATAAAGTAAACATTTAACCAAAAAACAAAGTTAGTGAAATTAATACGGTCATTGAGAGTGTGGCGTCGCATGCTCACAAATATTGTATAGATCTTTCAGTGATGCAAGTAAGATAATCTACAATCCAAATTGCAATCCTTTGAAATCAACATTCAAACTAATACAATATGAGACAATCTAAGATGCATTGTCATAAAATCCTTTTTGCACACCTACATCGCTGGTCAGGTATGCAGCTGTGAGCTGCACTCCGGTTTTCCATCTTATTACCCTCCCCAAGAGTATTGCTCTTAGTAACTCCATACTGAAGAACACCAGTCTGGTTGTACCACCATCGATCATCGATGCCATTGAAGGGAGCAACACTCCGATGGAGGATGTCCATGTCTGTTATATCAGCTTTGGGAATGCCCCTTGAGACATAGTACTACGATGGTCGTGTATGTCCCATGCCAACTCAGGTGCTACCTTGGCATCAACGAGATGTCGCCTTGGCCTATAATGCCTTCAGACTTTCTCATGCTCTAGCAGACCGACGAGGAGTTGGATGCCTTGCCACCCGTCGCACGATTGGTTGATCGGTGACGGTTGCACTCTCAAATGGTAATACTGGGCCTACCACTTGGTAGAGATGAAGCCTGTCAGAAAAATAAATTGGGAGTTAGTGACTGAAAAACAAAACTGATGGGTAGCCACAAATAAGGAAATGCAAACGGTTACCTGCTGGAATCCTTTGAGCAACCTGAGAGTAGAGTTAACGGTTGTTGTCCTGCAAGCAACAAATCAGGGTCAACGGCCAAGTTTGAGCAAATTTTCTACATCTCAGGCCAACCCATCATCTGATAGGGTTTAGGGTCTCGTAAGATAAATCTTTCAAGGACCGCATTCATTACACTATCCTATATCTAGTTTTTTTACTGAATATCCTATATCACGTTGCCAAATCCTATTGAGTGAACCTAATACATTACCCTGGTTAATCAAATTCAGCAACTAATAATGGCAGCACAAATCATTGAGAGTTAAAGAATATTATGTTACCTTGGGGAGAAACATGCTTCCTGTCGAGCTTGTCATTCCTCCCTCCATTTTCTTTAAGCTAGTAAATTGCCTACGAAACCTGTCAACAACGCTGCAAAATAAAAAAAATTTCAAGAACTATTGATAATGTATGTCATGAATATTACCACATTGAAATAAAATAACAAGAGGAAAAAAAAACTAAAAGATATAGTCAAGGAAAGAACCTGGCATATAGAAAGCTCGTTTTTTTAGAGTCGTTCTTGTAATCCTTAGAAGTTAAGGATGGTACTTCAGTATCTCCTAGAATGTAATTCCTTGACATCCTATTTGGTAAATTTTTGTTCCAACTCAAATTTCATTTTTGAAGTTGGTTGACAGGTACCTACTTTGGTAAAACTTTTGTTCTAAACTCAAACTTTGGTAAACTTTTTGTTCAACCCATCAAACTTGGAAACAGTACCTACTCTCTTCGGCCATTGGTCGATCCTTAGAATCAAATGCTAGAAGCTTTTGTAAGAGTTTGAGCACACGCGAAGGATTTGCATTAGGGAACATCTCAGAAAAGGGTATTGTATGTTTCCTCTTCAAGCTTCTCAGATACCTCCTTATTTCTCATTTCAAATCTGTAGACAAATAAACAAAAACATTTGAGACAGCAATAATTTATTCTTTGATATTGAACATGTCTCAATATTTACATAAATAATAAATCATACGTGTGAATGGTATCTGTTGTGATGGTGCCAGCAAATCAGTCTTAAATCCAACAGATGAACCACATTTTTACCAAAGGAATAAAAGCTTGCCTACCAAAATATCTGCAAAAATGCAACTAGTGCTCCACATATCAATAGCCGGTGAAAATTGCACAAAAAGAATCAACTTAATATCATCGAGATAACATAGGCATTTTAAACTAAATATTGAAGGTGGAGAAAAATAGAAAAAGACCGATACGGCTCAACGAAACAGTAGTATCAAAAAATTCAGTACCTTACTAAAGAAAGTCAAAAGATCTGCACATCTTGGGAGCCATGTATTATCTAGTAGCAACATAGTCCTACAATCATTTTGAGGCAGGCAATGAGACTTAAGTCTAAAGTATGACTGTTTGCATTGGTTCAGAAGTCCTAAGTATGACTCTTTGCTCATAACAATGTTGCTCACACCAGTGACCGACGCCACAAAGACAACAAATTCACATCTTAGACACAATCTCATCCATCTTCTACAACACCTCACAGACATCATCTTCTACAACAAGGACCAGGGACGGCGAAAGAACATCTCATTACTGCAAAAAATAGCAATGATAATGTAGTTCACCCCAGTACTTCATCGGACATACCTTGTTGTTTGTCCAATGTTCAGTACATCACCAGAGTGACCACCTGATGAAGCAATGGTTCCTCTGAGATCTAGATCAACATTGTTGGGATCACAACACAAGCAGAATATGTGGATTGCATCATGCCCTTGACTTTGCATTTCGTCTCATTTTTAGCATCGATATGAGCTAACCAGTGCACTAATTAGTAAAACATATAAAGGAATTGTTCTGAAGAAACATATTGTTAATAATTGACAATGACAACAGGAAGCAAATTACATCTAGACATGGTATTTTCCTTAGAAATTAATAATCTGCAAATAAATAATGAGACTTAATGCAATATATCGGTAACCAACCAGTTAACTGGAAACCTAAAATACTATAGTTTCTAAATCGAGTGACCAAAGCACGGGTTGGCTAACTTGGCGACGGGACATTGTATCTGAAAATAATTTGATACTTAAAGTATGTCCAAAAGAAAGAAATTACTTGTTTTGACACAAACTCACGTGGCCACTTTCTAGAATCCTAAAAATCCTGCTATTTAGGAATGCCTCGCATCTGTGTGGGCTTTGTGGACCGTTCCTCCATGAGACCATGACAACCACCATTTCCTCCATCTTATAGGATCATTGCAGCTCTTAACCAAACACAACTGCAGTGTGGTTGCATCACAAGAATCAACTGGGCATCCAAGAAATAAGATCAATGATTACCTAGGAACAATACATAACAATAAATTTTGAATTAGAGCAAACGATGAACTTTGAAATTTTTAGGATAACAGAGTGTAAAAAATAAATTTCAACTTCCTCAACCTCCTCCAGTTCCTCCTTCGTTCTCTCATTCAAAAAAAACTTGGCAACTTCCACCTCCTCCAGGTCATCACATTTCAAATAGAGGCAACAACTAAATGATTACAAAACCAGCATCAAACATTGCCCTCATACAAGTTGAACAGTAGAACAAAAGAAATCAGGAAAGTGGAATTTTCTAACCTTTTTGTTCCTCTTGCTCCACCTCCCTCCTCTTTGGGTCATCACATTTCAAATCCAAGGCAACAGCTACCTGATATGATGATAATGAAATCAGCCTAAAAAAGTTGTTTGTTTGGTAGCCAGCATATATGACAGATTTGGTTAAAACTCCTGCAAGAAGTGGTGAGGATACCCCCTCCTATCTAATATCAAAAGCTCATGTCACTACAACTTTCAAAACAAAAAAATGGCAATAAGCTAAACTAATAATATTATATCTTTTTTCATCATAGGTACCCACGACAACCTGAACAATATCACCAGCCATCTCCCAGTATTACCAAACATAATTAAAAAATCATCAAGCAATGAGATATGAGGGGAATTAGGGAATCAAGAAAAATGCAACCTACAGGATTGCAGCACAAGAACATCCACTTGAAGAGCAATCCTTGCAAACAATAGAACATCCACTTGAGGAGCAATCCTTTTATGCAATAGAACAGGAGCAGGTATGGTTCAGGAAGCTTGTGGTGCTACCTCATTGGCAGCCTATGATTCAGGCATTTGCTGGAACATGTGGTGTGCATGTGTGCTATTTTCCTCCAATGCCACAAGGTCGATGGCCATTACCTTAGTTCGTGCTGCCTGGATAGCACCATCGTGCCTCACTGCCTCTGGCTGGCTCACGCATGCACACCTGCAGATGGCTGGCATGCCCAGATCTCGATGTCCATGCACACAAGTTGCAGAAGTTATACATGAGTGTACAACAGTTGCAGAGTGGAATCGAGAACACTTCACGAACGTACACAAAAGTGGAATCGAGAACTCACCAAGTTTAGGCCCTGGAGTGCCATGGCCATGGCAGCGTTAGGACATCTTTGCGCTTGCACAGCGCTTGGAGCTCCCAGCGCGAGAGCGTGTGGAAACTGGAAATCCATGGTCGTCGCTGCCACCATTTTCCCCTCACTGACCTGCGGACGAGCATCCCTACCTTTGCCGCGTTGCTGACCTGGTGGTACGCTGCTGGTCCAGCACCTGGCCGCTGAGTTCGCCCGTGTCGTGGTCGTCGTCCGCCCGTACTTGGTGACGGCGCTAGGGTTTGGCAGTCGCCCCCATCTCTGGTCCCATCGGCATCGCACTACCATTGAGTCCGCCTATGGCGCGGTGACACAACTATTGTCCCTCGTCCTCACGGATCTTGAACGCGCAGACGACAGCCACGCCACAGGTGGGGGCCGGACGGCTTGGGGCGCGGCGGAGGAGGCCGGCAGCTTTGGGGCGCGGTTTTTCGGCAGCGGCTCCGTGCGACCCCGAGGGAGGTTTGGGGGCGCGGGTGGCCGGCGGCGGCAGGGCGCGGACGGCGGCTGTTCCGGAGGAGGACGGCGGCTTGGGTGGTGGATCATCGCGAGGGGAGGAGTCATGGAGTCGCACGCCGAAGGAGAGCGGCAGTCGCGGCGAACGCCCAGGTAGATTTTCTTTCCTTTTAGCGGAGTGGAGGGAGCGTTGGCCGGGCGTCCTTGGGTCGCACGCAACGCGGGATAGCGTAGCGAAGAAATACCGCACAAAGACAATGTCCTTTCTCTCTTTTTATTTGTGAGAGAAGAGATGGGTTAGCTCAACACATCTATGCCATGCTCTGAGGCACATCTCTAAAGAAATATGTTTAGGTGATCTCTAAAGAAATAGAACGTAGCTCTGCTAACAAAAAGGAATAGCAAGAGTACAAATATATATAAATCAAAGGCTCATTCCTTCCAACGCGCACATCATGGTAGAAGACGAGGTATTGGAAGGAGTGGCACAATAAAAGAAGCAAGTGCGCATACTACTCGTAGGGTACCCGACCGGGGTGCCCTGGCACTAAGTCATTTCTAGATTCGCGACAGTGCGGTTGTCACCACGAGAATCAAGATATGCAGTGGTCAATGAGTACAAGCATACAAGAGTTTGTGCACGAAGAAGCATTTATAAAGCATATTTATATAAGTGAAAAAGGCGTAGCTCCATGGCCATGGCGAGGTGTACTCGCGACCACAAGATACACTAACAGGGGTCATGTTACATTCGGCACCACGGCCATGGCAAGATGGGTCTCGCGATCGTAACGTCCAAACGAGGTACGATCCCTTAGCCGGCTTAAAGACTCGGCACACCGAGACAAACACCCGAACATCCAACAATACAACCATAAAGCGACACAAAGACATCAAATCGAATAAATGGAGTAGCACATTCCCATAGCATGAGATTGGATGGATCCTGTATCACAAGTACATATACATGCGGTCGTAAGAACAGGGTATAGCATGAGTACAGGTAGATAAATAACGTCGAGGGTAACATTTACAGAAGTTCACGGGTTCAACCTTGATGTTTGGCGGGGAAGACGAGGCTTCAACGAAGCGGTGTCGAAGACATCGGGCGCCACCACGATCAAACAGCAAGGCGCCACGAACGGCAACTCAGCAGAGGAGGACGTCGGGCGAGGCGAAAGGTTCGTCAGGGCATCTGCTGTTGCGGCTGGTTCTATCTTCTGCGGACGGCGTGGTACGATGGCAGCAGGCATCCGGGAGGCGTCATAGCTTCGACGGAGGCTCGCAGTGAGGGTCATCTTCCTGGCAGCGTTAGGACATCGGCGCAAAGGCCGGGGCTCAGGCAACTGTGTCACTGGACAGGAGACGGAGAGAGTTTCAGAGTTGCTGGCTCACCCAGCGAAGGAACTTGGCGAGGGCGAGGTGGAGATGACGCTGTGGGGAATGTTGACGTCGTCTGGTGGTGAGGTCGGTTGCAGGCCCTCGTGGCGCCCGGTCGCGGCGTCGGTGGAGCCGTCGCAGTGGCGTTGAGGCAGCAGTCCGGTAGCGTTGCAGGGCACAGCTGCAAACTTGCCCGCGCGATCAACTATCCGGCACGGGAGGCGTAGCGTGTGCAGTCGTTGCCTCGGCCCGACGCAGTCCGACGAGGAGGACATGCAGCTGTCTGGCGGTGGCGAGGACGCGGCGTCGTGGAGTCCGGTGGCAGCGTCATCGGGCAGGAGCAAGTCGCACGGCCCAGGGCCACAGCCGTCTGGGCGCTTCGAGGCCGAGCCCGCGGCTTGGTTGAAGGCAGCCGCGGCGTGGCTGTGGCATTGGTGCCGGCTTGCTCGGCCGTCGGTTGCAGGCGGTCAGCTCGGCGTCGCGGTTCTTCGCGACCAGCAAATGCCTCGCATGTCCAGCTCGGCGGACGACGGCGTCACGGACAGGGGAGGCACACGACGCTGCGGATGGCGGAGACGGGAACGGCGCGGCTTCCCAGCATGGCTGGCGGCCCGACGTAGCTGTGTGCATGCCATGGTGGGCGCGACGCGGCCGCTCGGTTGGCCGGCGTGACGCCGCCGTGCAGTGCTTCAACAAGGGGGAGCAGAGTGGTGGTGGCGGCTAGGGGGAAAAGCGAAGCAAGACGGCGGCCGGTGAGGGAAAATAGGAGAAGGGAGCGGCGGCCGCGACTTTTGTACCGGCGCTGGTTAGGGTTCCTTGGGCTGGCGACCATCCTCATCGTCCGTGACGGCTTTGGGACACGCGGCGATGGATCCAAGGCTTGTCGTACGGACGTCGAGGAGGGGTTGGGCGCAGGGAAAAGCCGGGGCGGAGCCCCTTGGCGGCGGCGGCGACAGGCTCCCAGGAGCAAGTGCTCCCTAGGGTTGCAGCAGGGGAGTGGGCGCAGCTGGGCCTTGGGCCACACGTGCAAGCAGCCGAGAGAGGGGCGCGCGGTCTGGCGTCCTGGGGCTATTGGGTGTTCGGCCTGGCAGAGGCAAGGGAGGAGAGAAGCGGTGAGCGAGAGTGGGCTCCGGCCCATGCGGTCAAGAGAGGTGGAGGGGGAAAGGAAAGATATGGTGGCCGCCTAGAAAAGTAGAAGGGGAAAAGGATAGGAGTTTGGGTCCAAGAGAAGTGAAGGGAAGAAAGTTTGCCAATTTAGCTCTGCGATTTTAGGAAACGTTCAAAAGGATTCGCGGTGAATTCGAACAAAATTTGTAAAGGAGAAAGAGATCTTTCCCAAGTTATGATTTACCATAACCCGGAGTCAAGGATAAGAGAGATCAGGAAGGGTTTTCATAAAGAACGAGAGGAGGTTACTATATGAATGCAACCCGGTTCAGCTAGCAACTATATGCTCCACACAATCATAGAAAAAATTTAAAAAGTCCGAATTTTTGGGTTGTTACAATCTTTGAGCATGCTCATAGGAGTATAGTTTACGTATGTGTATTAATAGGGATGAGTGTGCGTATGTTATGAATGTTTGAATTCTACTATTAGTTTTTTATTAAAAATATAAAAAAAATACTAGAGACAAAGAAGAGATAGCGATGAGGTAGGAAATTTAGTGGGATATGGTTTTTGTTTCTCTCGTTTTCTGTTTAGAAACTTTTCTCTCGTTGATTGATGATAGCCGTGTAAGGGTCTGTTTGTTTCCGTGACCCGCCGTCGCGCGACCGTGTTTGAGCGAACGCGCCTCCCGAGCCGTGTTTTGGAAATCGCCCGCCCACGTTGGCTTTTCACCGGCCATCGCGCGTTGGCCGTGGACCGTTTGACGGGATTTTTCCGCTTCTCCCAATCGCAACGCAGATAAACGCGGAACCAAACACGGCCTAAGCCCAGTCCGTCGCGGATAGCCAGCCTGGTCTTTTTAGGCTTGGGCCTGGGCCTGGGCCAAATCCAAGATTGGGGTCGAACAGACCTACTCGAACTCGATTCGGACCTGGGAACAGGCCTACTCGAACTCGACCCAGCCTTTGTATGTATATACCACAAGCATACCAACACAACCGGTGGCCGCAGAAGAGGAACAGAGCATCCACGATCCATCCCCTCGCCGCCGCCTCCAGACTAGGGTTTGCCGCTTGCAGGGTTGCGGATCGGGCAGCAAAGGAGAGAAAATGCTGCTAGTAATAAGTTCGGCAGCTGACCGGCGACATGCCGAACAGTGGCGGAGGGATCGGAGGAGTAGACGAAGGGAAGAGGGATGGGCGGCGGCGGCGCCGCCGGTCTAGTCCAGATCCAGATCACCCTTACGAGTACATCATGATCCCCGGGGGCGGCCGTTTCGACACTCCTGAAGGAGAGGACAAGGAAGAGTGGATCCAGTTCTTCGAGGAATCTGCCAGAGCCACCAGGGAGATCATAGCGCGCAACGGCGGCAACGGCCGTCCAGCCGACGGCATCAGCCGTGCCCCGATGCTGCCCAACTGCACCCACCGCGACGGCGCCATCTACAGAGTCACCGGCGGCTGGCATAAGACCTACCGGATCCACGACGCCGATGAGAGTAAGCGAATATCAAATCATCTTGCTTGGGCCCCTCCGATCCTTCTACGTATTTATTTGTTTCTTGATTGACAAATAAAATGCGCACCTCGACTGAAATACACACCGTGCGTGGCCAAATTGATTTGTGGCTATCTTTACTTCCAAGAAAATTATGACTTCTTGAAGTTAGTAAGCCTTTTACATGGAATGGTTTTTTGTCTTAATTCTTCTGAATATGCCCACTCCGTACTCGTAATTCAAATCATTTTGGATAAGGTTGAAGTCTTACATAGGATATAAATCAACAATAATTTTTATGTTGTTCAGTTTGAAAATGTCAAAAAGATATGAATATATTTGTCTTAAAAAAGACTTTCATAAAAAATATACATATATCACTTTTCAATAAATATTTTTATAAAATAAGAAGTCAAATTTATATTTTGGAGACTGTGTCTTTTGTCCAAGACGACTTACATTACGAGTACGGATGGAGTAATTACAAACAATTTTTTTTTTCCGCTGAAGTAAGTGCATGTAATCTATTTATTGTCGAAATTATTATATCCTTATAATAACTTCTTTTTCTGTATGTTATGTGAAGCCCAATTAGAGGCAGCAAGCCTTTCAAACCCAAGCAATTGTTATCCGAATCAGGAAACTTGTTTCCAAAATATCCCGGGAGCAATGATGCAAATATTTTCTATAGAATTGGGTAAACTTGCCATGGATAGCGGTCCAGAACAGATTTATGGATATATAGCTATACGAGACACTCGGGACCCATTACGCAATTACGTATTTCATCGAAGCAGGGTCGATCCCATCACATTGAAGCAGGTAAAGCATATATATCTTAATTATTGGTTTATGACATTTCATTCATAATATTTTTTTGTGAAGCTTTCACTAAAATATTTAATTTGATTTTATAGGGTTCTCCTATAGAGATGATTGGTCCCAAGCGTGGCATCGATATGTCTTCTGGTGTGCTAGTAGAATTTGATATGAAGATTAAGAAAGGAACCAAGAACCAGATGACATACAGTTGATTGATGGAGTAATAGATTTGATGAACTAACCACACCAGCATTCAAACCGTTTTTGAGTCTTATTGTGGTTTGGTGGTGCGGTTGACATAACATTAGCTATGTTTAACTTCGCGGTTGAGTCAACAATAGAAGTGGACATAGCACAAGCTTGTGAAGATGGTTTACGTCTGGTTATCATTCTTTAGTAAGTGGACTAGTATAGAGAAAAGAAATCCAGCTCTTTGATGGTGTTGTTGGTCGGCCATGTGGATTAAGAAGGTTTGTGTGTTGCTGTTTCTATACATGCTTTCATGCATTTGAAGTTCAAGTTTGTTGATGGCACCAACGAAGTTGAACGTTGTGCCTCTTTCAAATCAAGGCGGCATGGATATGACATGCAACAATTAAAACATAATGGGGCATCGATCATGTGTGAAAGTGAGTTGGTCAACTTTGTTATCAAGAAAATAAGAAACAGTTACCAATTTTATTTCTATACTAGTTGCATGGACTCTACCGTTTGTGTTATTTCCATTTTTTGTATCTATATATCGTTCTATAACTGGCCGACTCAATTGGTCCTGGTCATTTGGCTTATCAACTGTACTTCTTCTTATTCTCTCTCACAGAACACTATTGAAATAGCCGAAATCAGTCGTATGATGGTGTGGTTAATTTGTTGAAATTTGATACTTAGATATCTTTTATAGCGTCATAGAAACACCATTTTCTTATTACTCTCCTAATTTTAAGAGACATTTAAATATCTCCTTTTTGTATATTTTTTAAGAGAGAATTTTTATACAACTGTTTTTGAGTCGTATTGATGGTGTTGGTGGTAGGAAAGGAGATTTTTCCTTTTCCTACTATTTTTTTAATAATAGATAATTTTCATACAAACATTTTTTTAGTCACATTGATGGTGGTTTTTTTAAAAAAATGTATTGATGGTGATCCCTCCAGCTCTTGATGGGGTGTTCGTCTTCTGTCAAAAAAACTGAGTTTATCACCCCGGAGGTTCTGATACTAATTTAATCTATTAAAAATAAATTAATTACACCGTTATATTCTATTAATAAGATGAATCTATTAAGATAAATTAATTTGTCATTAGTAAATGTTTACTGTAGTATCATATTATCAAATCATGAACTAATTAAGCTTAATAGATTCGTCTTCTGAATTAGTTTTCGGCTAAAAAATTAGTTTTTTAATTACTTTTATTTTTAATAGACCAAATTAGTATTGCAAAATCCAATCCGATATGATAGGATTAAATTTTTTGCTGGACCAACACCCCCTTGGCACCGCAAAGTCAAGATGGCAGGCAAAAAGTACACAAGGCTTGATGGATAAGTCTTTGCGTTGGCTGCTTTTGTGGGAGGCTGCAGCACATGCTGCATTGGTGGTATTGCTGCCCCTCAAGGACAGCATCTTGACTGGTTGTTAGCATCTTTAGGACAGCATCTGCATGTTGGTTAAGTACAGCATCTTGACCATTTTAGGACAGCATCTAGGACATCTAGGACAGCATCTTAGTGTCATCTTAGACTAGCATCTTAGACTAGCATCTTGGCATATGCTTGGCTGGCTAGCAGCCCTATAAATATATATCCCCAACCCCTCAGGTTGGCATGGCACTTGTAAGATTGTGTGAGAAATAAACCCCAGAAAATGCCCCATCTCGAAGTGTCATCCTCTCGATGAGAGTTAGGATCTTGCTATCTCCAAGAGCAAGGATCCAACGACTAACAAGTGGTATCAGAGCCAAATTATCCCTGTAGCCTAAGCATCTCCTGCTCACGTCCTCTCCAGCCCCCACTCGCAGCCTTGAGCGAGCAGCAGCAGCAGCTCCGGCTGCCTCTGCTCACCGTTCCTCCGCGTTCAACGAGCAGCAGCTCTTCAGAAGCAGCGAGCACTCCACGCAGCAGCCCTCCGCAGTGCGCCATGTCCGCAGGACACTCTCACCTCTCAATCGTTTCGGTCACCCTCGAGCATGCAGCGGCGGCAGCAACCGACCGCTCTCTCCCTCGCCGCAGCAGATGGACGCGTTGGAAAAAAAAGCCCCCCCGAAGCACAGCACGGCTGCCAGCAGCAGAAGGGTCGTGCTGGCAGCGGCGAGCTGGCAGCAGCCGAGCGGAGGTTAGGCAGCAGCAGCTGCGATTCAGCGCGTGCGCAGCAGCGGAGGTAGAGGTCCTGCGCGGCATTCACAGCAGCTCCATCTCCGCTTACGACAGTGCCGACGCTGACCTCGAGCTGTTGGAGAGGGAGGCCGGGCGAGGAGCTGAGCAGCCGCAGTGGGCAGCCGCGCACTCTCATGAGCGTGGTGGGCAAGTCCAGGCAGGCTCGGACACGCCGTCTTTGCTCCTGGAGGAGGCGCGCACGCGACGGCGCTTCCTAGAGGAGGTGCACACAGGGGCGGTAACGGTCGTACAGGAGAGCGCGACCTTCACAGCGGCCGGCTCTCTCTCCCCGGTTCGGTACCCGTGTGGTCACCACGAGTACAAGCGCATCGTGTCAAGGACGTTGCTCCGCGGCGGGTGGCCTTCCCTCACCAAAACCACTACGTCGAGTGGGCTGGCTGTGAGAGGGTGAGGCTCCGTGCGCATATGTGGGATGCGTCCCTACGGCGACGTCGAACTACTACCAGGATCGACGGGCGCTGACACGCCCTCATCGCTGCAGCCCGCCCGAGAGCAGTTCTCGCTTACCAAGCAATCGGATTGCCCACGAGGCTTGGGACGCCATTGAAAGTCCTTGTTTGGTTTTGGATAATTGATGTCACCTAGAGTACTAACCTTGTCATGAAGTGTTTATGAGCTAGGTTGGTACATTCCAAGTACGGGAGCCAAATGATGATCATGGTATTGGTGGTGATGACCAAAAGATAGATCAAGTGCTCCACATTTGGAAGAAGAAGAAGAGAAAAACAAATCCTATGGAGATCAAGGCAAAGGTATAAATAGGAATTTTGTTTTGGCACTCAAGACACCATAGAGGGTGTGAGTGCATTTAGGATAGATAGCCGTACTATTAAGAGGGGAATATCTCAGTGATCACGGTTATCAAGTGCCACTAGGTGAATTCATACATGCATATGCATTAGGACCTAGTGTGCTAACTCGAATCCTTTGAATATGTTTGTGAAAATGCTAACACACATGCACATGATGTTGTACACTTGTTGGTGTTAGCACACTTGCAAAGGAGAAGTTGTTGGAGTTGGTTTGGATCAACACAGAGAAGAAAATGGAGTTTTCTGTGTATGGTCGGTGGTACCGACCAGGTGTGTCGGTGGTACCGCCCATAGGTGCTGCGTGCAGCCTTCTCTGTAATGGGGCGTTTTTGGCCTGGCGGTGGTACCGCTATTACCTCGGTACTACCGCCGGCGGTGGTACCGACCGGATGGTCGGTGGTACCGTGGTCCTGAGGAGTTTCGGGAGGCTCTCTGTAGTTTTTGAAAATGGCTTGCCGGTAGTACCGCCATTACCTCGGTACTACCGCCCACGGTGGTACCGACGCAAGGTCGGTAGTGGCTGGTTTTTCGCAGAGCTCTCTGTTCGCGGCGTTTTTGGCCTGGCGGTAGTACCGCCATTACCTCGGTACTACCGACCTCGGAGGTACCGACCAGAGTCGGTGCCTCGCCTAAATCAGCGGGACGTGTGTTAAACGGCTAGTTTGACTCTGTCGGTACTACCGCCCCAGAGGGTCGGTACTACCGACCAAGCGCAGAAAGGTAGGGTTCGGGCCGTCGCCCTCCCTTCCCTATAAATTGACCGTGGCCGCCTTTGGGGTTTCTTCTTGACTCTCTGACTTCTTGAACATCCTCTTGAGCAAGATCTAATCCCTCCCTCCGATCTCTTTGCTTGTTAGTGCGAATCCAAGTGAGATCGAGAGATCCAAGTGCATTTGCTTGTGAGTTTGCATCTAGTGGCACTTGGCGATTGTGTTGCTGCGGATATTCTTATTACTCTTGGTGGTTGCCGCCACCTAGACGGTTTGGAGCAGCGGAGGAGATTAGGCACGAGTGGTGATTGTTCGTGGCCATCTCCCGGTGATTTGTAAGGGGTTTCTTGTACCTTCCCCGGCGGAGCGCCAAAGGTAACTCTAGTGGATTGCTCGTAGCTTGTGGATCCCCATCTTGTGTTGGTTGTGCGGCACCCTATTGAGGGTTAGGCGTGTGATGCCTATTAGCGCGTGAACCTCCAAGTGGGTGTATCGCTACAACGGGGACGTAGCTTGCCGGCAAGCAAGTGAACCTCGGAGGAAAAATTATTGTGTCAACTTGTCTCCGTGGTATTCTTTGATATTCATTTATTAATCTCTTGCCGGCTCGGTATACACACACTTCTATCTCTTGTACTTACATTTGTTACTTTCTTGCAAGTTAATATTATACCTTGTTGTTAGTTACATTCTCTTATCTTGTGTAGTGATATACATTATTGCTTATTTAGTTGTTGATAGTTCCTTTGATATTGTGTGACTTAGAGTTTGTGGTTATCTAGAATTTGAATAGGTGGCTTGCATCTGTGTAGAGCTAGCGCAAACTTCGCTTCGCCATTTAGTTGTCTAACTAGTTTGTTTAAGTGTTGTTGTAGAAATTTTTATAGGCTATTCACCCCCCCTCTAGCCATTTAGGACCTTTCAATTGGTATCGGAGCAAGGTCACCGTTTATTTGAGGCTTAACAACCTTCGGTGTCAAAATGGCTCATATCAACAACACCAAAAGGCCACCCCAATTTGATGGCACAAACTATGGCTATTGGAAGGCAAAAATGACCACTCATTTAAAGTCAATCAATAGAAAGATATGGCAAGTTGTGGATGTCGATTGAGATAGTTGATCCGGAGAATCTCACCAATGCCGAAGAAGAGAGTGCAGAACAATGACATTGCTCTCAGTGCTATTCATGATGCCGTTGATGAGAGGGTGTTTGAGCAAATCAAAAATTTGGATATGGCATATGATGCTTGGAAGAAATTGGAAGAATCATTTGAGGGCACTCAAGCAGTGAAAGGAGCAAAAGCATACATTCTCAAAGAAAAGTTTGCTAGCTTCAAGATGAATGAAGATGAAAGTGTTCCAGAGATGTTCCATAGGCTTCAAGTGCTTGTCAATGATCTCAAAGCACTTGGAGAAGAGGTGAAGGACAAAGACTTCTCTCATAAATTCTTGAGATGTCTTCCCAACAGATTTGGCATGTTAGTCACGTTGCTTGTAAGAAGCGGTTTGGACACTATGACACCAAACCAAGTTCTTGGAGATGTAATGACCGATGACACCTATAGAGATGAGAATGATCAAGAAGTGAAGAAGGATGAGAAGAAGAAGAGTGTGGCATTCAAAGCCACAACATCATCATCAAAGAACAAGGGCAAAGCAAAGAAAGAAGATTCTAGCGAAGATAACTGCTCAAATGACAGTGATGACGATGATGAAGAGATGGCTCTATTTGTCAAAAGGTTTGGCAAATTCATGAAGAAGAAGGGCTACCGGGCAAGGAGGAAAAAACTTCATACAAGAACAAGGATGAACCAAGGAGGTGCTTCAAGTGCGGTAGCAAGGACCATCTTGTTGCTCAATGTCCGTACAACAGTGAGAATGATGATAATGACAACAAGAAGGACAAGAAGAAGGAGAAGAAAGAAAAGAAGAATTACACAAAGAAGAAGAAGGGGCAATCATATATGGTCACTTGGGATAGTGATGCATCCACAAGTGATAGTGATGAAGATAGTGATAATGAAGATCGCAAGACAAGCAAGAAGAAGGCACTTGCAAGTATTGCTATCAACAACAAGCCTTCAATCTTCGATACTCCATCATGCTTCATGGCTAAGGCCACAAAGGTACTATCTGATGATGATGAGAGTGATAGTGATGATAGTGATGATGATGAACCCACTAAAGATGAATTAATTGAAATGCTTGATGATGCTAGAGAACATTTTGATAAAAAGAGAAAGGAGTGCAAAGAATTGCAAAAGAGACTAAAAGCTCTTGAGCAATCCTTTGAGGAGCTCAATGCTACTCATGAGAGGCTAGTGGAAGCCCATGAGGAGCTTGGCAATGCTCACACTAAGCTTAAGGAAGCTCACTCCTCACTTGTTGATCAAGCTAAAACTGAAAAGTGGTTAAAACATGTGACATAGGCATAGCTTGTGATATAATCGATGAATCTTTCTATAAGCCTATTGTTATTGCTGCTACTAACCCTTCATGTAGCTCATCATCTACCACTACTACTTCATCTATGGATGATGGCTTCACTTGTGATGCCTCACTCATGGTTGAAAATGAGACATTGAAGAAGGAGGTAAATGAGCTCACTCACGCCTTAGGTAAAGCCTATGGTGGTGAGGCCCGCTTGCTTAAGTGCTTGGGTAGCCAACGTTTTTCTCTCTCAACAAAGAGGGATTGGGCTATACCCCCAAGAATGGCAAGGCGGCTTTTGCTACTCACAAGACTAGTTTTGTGAAGAGCAATGGTCGGTTTTGCACTAGATGCAAGCAAAGTGGGCATGTAGAGCAATATTGCAAGAACAAGAACAAGAACGCTAATGTATCCTCTATTAAATTTGATTCTTGTTATTTGCTTACCAAGGGTGTTAATGGCATAAAAGCTAAATTCATTGGTACACCAATTGTGGGCTCAAAGAAGAAAGCTATTTGGGTACCAAAGAGTTTGGTCACTAATCTTGGAGGACCCAAAAAGGTTTGGGTACCTAAAAAGGATTGATTTGTTCTTGTAGGTCAACTATAAAGCCGGAGGGAGGCATTGGGTGCTTGATAGTGGGTGCACTCAACATATGACCGGGGATTCAAGAATGTTCAATTCAATCAATTCAAGCGGCAATCATGGTTTTGATTCTATCACATTTGGTGACAATGGCAAAGGCAAGGTTAAAGGGCTTGGTAAGATTGCAATATCAATGACATGAGCATTTCCAATGTGTTGCTAGTTGAGAGCTTGAACTTCAATTTACTGTCAGTCGCTCAGTTGTGTGATCTTGGTTTCAAATGCATTTTGGAGTTGATGATGTAGAAATCATAAGTGTAGATGGTTCTAATTTGATATTCAAAGGATTTAGATATGAGAACCTATACTTGGTTGATTTCAATGCTAGTGAAACCCAGCTGTCAACATGCTTGTTCACTAAATCTGGTTTGGGTTGGTTATGGCATAGAAGGCTTGGTCATGTTGGAATGAAACAGTTAAACAAAAATAGTGAAGCATGATTTAGTTAGAGGCTTGAAAGATGTCACTTTTGAGAAGGATAAACTTTGTAGCTCTTGTCAAGCTGGCAAACAAGTTGGTAACTCCCATCCTAAGAAAAGCATGATGAGTACTAGCAAAGCATTTGAGTTATTGCACATGGATTTATTTGGACCAACAACATACACTAGCATCGGTGGAAGTAAATATGGCTTTGTGATAGTGGATGATTACACTAGATACACATGGGTCTTCTTTCTTAGTGATAAAGTGAAACTTTTGATATCTTCAAAACTTTTGTCAAGAAATGTCAGAATGAGTTTGAAACAACAATCAAGAAAGTTAGAAGTGACAATGGGAGTGAATTTAAGAATACAAGAATTGATGAGTTGTGTGATGACTTTGGCATTAGACATCAATTCTCACCCAAGTATACTCCTCAATCAAATGGGATTGTTGAAAGGAAGAACAGAACTTTGATTGATATGGCAAGGTCTATGCTCAGTGAATACAATGTCAGTCATTCTTTTTGGGCCGAAGCTATCAATACGGCTTGCTATTGTAGCAACCGTCTCTATTGCCATGGCATGCTAGAGAAGACACCATATGAGCTATTAAATGGAAGAAAGCCAAATATCGCATACTTTAGAGTTTTTGGTTGCAAATGTTATATATTGAAGAAAGGTGCAAGATTGAGCAAATTTGAGAAGAAATGTGATGAAGGATTCTTACTTGGATATTCAACAACAAGCAAAGCATATAGAGTTTGGAACTTGGCTAGTGGTATTATGGAAGAAGTGCATGATGTTGAATTTGATGAAACTAAGGGCTCTCAAGAAGGAAATGAAAATCTTAATGATGTGAGAGGCACTCAATTGTCAAATGCAATGAAGAATATGGATATTGGTGATATTAGGCCAAGACAAGTGGATGATAATGAAGATGACCAAATGTTCTCCTCAAATGTGCAAGTTGATGCAAATCAAGCTAGTGGTTCTCATGATCAATCAAGTGCTAGTGAAGATCAACAAGCTAGTTCATCTCCAACAAGCAATCAAGTGCAAATCCTCCAACCAACCAATATTGCAAGAGATCATCCCATAGATCAAATTGTTGGGGATATTAGAAGTGGTGTGCAAACAAGATCAAGATTGGCATCATTTTGTGAGCATTTTTCTTTTGTGTCATCATTTGAGCCAACCAAGATAGAAGATGCATTGATGGATGTTGATTGGGTAAACGCTATGCATGAAGAGCTAAACAACTTCACCCGCAACCAAGTTTGGGAACTTGTTGAGAGACCAAAGAATTACAATGTAATTGGAACCAAATGGGTATTTCGAAATAAGCAAGATCAAGATGGGATAGTAGTAAGAAACAAAGCAAGATTGGTAGCTCAAGGTTACACTCAAGTTGAAGGTCTTGATTTTGGAGAACATATGCACCGGTTGCAAGAATGGAAGCAATTAGAATTCTATTGGCTTATGCATGTGCTCATAATATCAAGTTATATCAAATGGATGTCAAAAGTGCATTTCTCAATGGGTATATCAATGAGTTAGTATTTGTAGAACAACCACCTCCCGGTTTTGAAGATGACAAGAAGCCCAACCATGTTTACAAGCTCAAAAGGCGTTGTATGGTTTGAAGCAAGCACCAAGAGCATGGTACGAGAGGTTGAGAGATTTCCTACTCTCTAAAGGGTTCAAGATGGGCAAGGTTGATACTACTCTCTTCACCAAGATTGGCAAAGACTTGTTTGTGTTGCAAATATATGTTGATGATATTATCTTTGGGTCAACCAACCAAGAGTTTTGTGAAGAGTTTGGGAATATGATGGCAAATGAGTTTGAGATGTCTATGATTGGAGAGCTTAGTTACTTCCTTGGTCTTCAAATCAAGCAAATGAAGAATGGCACTTTTGTGAGTCAAGGCAAGTACATCAAAGATATGCTCAAGAAGTTTGGTCTAAATGATGCAAAAGCTATTAGTACACCTATGGGAACAAATGGACATTTGGATAGTGATGCTAGTGGCAACATGGTGGATCAAAAGTTGTATCGGTCTATGATTGGAAGCTTACTCTATGTGACCGCTTCTAGGCCGGACGTCATGTTTAGTGTATGCATGTGTGCAAGATTTCAAGCTTCACCAAGAGAGAGTCACTTGAAGGCAACTAAAAGAATATTGAGATATTTGAAGCATACACAAAATGTTGGATTGTGGTATCCCAAGGGGTCAAACTTTGAGTTGATTGGATATTCGGACTCCGACTATGCAGGATGCAAAGTTGATAGAAAAAGCACATCGGGCACATGTCAATTACTTGGAAGATCACTTGTATCATGGTCATCGAAAAAGCAAAACAGTGTTGCACTTTCAACCGCCGAAGCAGAATACATATCCGCAGGAGTTGTTGTGCTCAATTACTTTGGATGAAAGCAACTTTGGATGACTTTGGAATTAAATTCAAACAAGTACCATTGCTATGTGACAATGAGAGTGCAGTGAAGCTCACCAACAATCCAGTACAACATTCAAGAACAAAGCACATTGACATTCGCCATCACTTCATAAGAGACCATCAACAAAAGGGTGATATTTCAATTGAGAATGTTGGTACCGATGATCAACTTGCCGATATATTCACCAAGCCACTTGATGAAAAGAGATTTTGCAAGCTAAGGAATGAATTGAATATACTTGATTTCTCAAATATGAGTTGATGCACCCTCCGTTATATGACATGCCTCTCCTTCGACAAAGCAAAGGTAAAATTGTTTGGCATGACATTCATTCTTGCTAAGGATATGTTTAGTGCATTTAGTCATTCCTTGCATCTTATAGGCTCATTCATGAAAATAAAATACTTTGGATGTACATATGGTACCACTATTGCTTCTATGTTTGATATGATCTAGTGGTAGCATATGACATGTTTATGGGCTTGTGAACCTAGTGTTTGATCTTGAAACAAGCATTCAAGGTTTAACCGACGTGAGTAAGATAACCATTGAAAGATGTGTGAAGAAGCTTACTCTAGAGCAAACCGTGTTAAATATCTTATGTTTGTTTGCTAGGTTGAACCATACTTGATCACCCTATTGATTACTTAACTCCTACTAAAATTGGTGTGCCTTTTATGGTACTTAATGACAAAGGGGGAGAAATGGTTAAGATAGATATATATAACAAAGGGAGGATCAATTAAAATTTGAGCATATAAGTCGGGGGAGCAAGCTCATGAACTGATTGTTGCATTTGAATGTGCATATTCATATGAGTGATTGCATTGTAAACATTTAAATTCAATATACATGCTTGTGTGATGTATGCTAGAAATAAATTTTGAATGATGATTTGTGAACTAGCATGCATAAGTGGTAGCTAGATGTAATCCGTTTTTTGCAAAGCGGTACTAGAACCTTTATATAATGTTGATCTCATAAGGTATCTAGTGTTTTTGTAAGTCTAGCTAATCAAGATGCTAAGGATGGTGTACATTGGCAACTCCGATTGGTATCACGCTTCAAAGGTCCATTCTTTATACCTTAGCATCATTTGATAGTATTACTCTCCCCACATTTTATATCTATGCATATGTGCCGAACTTGAACCAAACACTATAGCACATATGTAGGGGGAGCTAATACTAACAAAGTGGTGACTCAAATTTTCAAACATATATCTTTGTGAAAGGTTGTCATCAATTACCAAAAAGGGGAGATTGAAAGTCCTTGTTTGGTTTTGGATAATTGATGTCACCTAGAGTACTAACCTTGTCATGAAGTGTTTATGAGCTAGGTTGGTACATTCCAAGTACGGGAGCCAAATGATGATCATGGTATTGGTGGTGATGACCAAAGATAGATCAAGTGCTCCACATTTGGAAGAAGAAGAAGAGAAAAACAAAACCTATGGAGATCAAGGCAAAGGTATAAATAGGAATTTTGTTTTGGCACTCAAGACACCATAGAGGGTGTGAGTGCATTTAGGATAGATAGCCGTACTATTAAGAGGGGAATATCTCAGTGATCACGGTTATCAAGTGCCACTAGGTGAATTCATACATGCATATGCATTAGGACCTAGTGTGCTAACTCGAATCCTTTGAATATGTTTGTGAAAATGCTAACACACATGCACATGATGTTGTACACTTGTTGGTGTTAGCACATTTGCAAAGGAGAAGTTGTTGGAGTTGGTTTGGATCAACACAGAGAAGAAATGGAGTTTTCTGTGTATGGTCGGTGGTACCGACCAGGTGGGTGGTACCGCCCATAGGTGCTGCGTGCAGCCTTCTCTGTAATGGGGCGTTTTGGCCTGGCGGTGGTACCGCTATTACCTCGGTACTACCGCCGGCGGTGGTACCGACCGGATGGTCGGTGGTACCGTGGTCCTGAGGAGTTTCGCGAGGCTCTCTGTAGTTTTTGAAAATGGCTTGCCGGTAGTACCGCCATTACCTCGGTACTACCGCCGCCCACGGTGGTACCGACGCAAGGTCGGTAGTGGCTGGTTTTTTCGCAGAGCTCTCTGTTCGCGGCGTTTTTTGGCCTGGCGGTAGTACCGCCATTACCTCGGTACTACCGACCTCGGAGGTACCGACCAGAGTCGGTGCCTCGCCTAAATCAGCGGGACGTGTGTTAAACGGCTAGTTTGACTCTGTCGGTACTACCGCCCAGGAGGGGTCGGTACTACCGACCAAGCGCAGAAAGGTAGGGTTCGGGCCGTCGCCCTCCCTTCCCTATAAATTGACCGTGGCCGCCTTTGGGGTTTTCTTCTTGACTCTCTGACTTCTTGAACATCCTCTTGAGCAAGATCTAATCCCTCCCTCCGATCTCTTTGCTTGTTAGTGCGAATCCAAGTGAGATCGAGAGATCCAAGTGCATTTGCTTGTGAGTTTGCATCTAGTGGCACTTGGCGATTGTGGTTGCTGCGGATATTCTTATTACTCTTGGTGGTTGCCGCCACCTAGACGGTTTGGAGCAGCGGAGGAGATTAGGCACGAGTGGTGATTGTTCGTGGCCATCTCCCGGTGATTTGTAAGGGGTTTCTTGTACCTTCCCCGGCGGAGCGCCAAAGGTAACTCTAGTGGATTGCTCGTAGCTTGTGGATCCCCATCTTGTGTTGGTTGTGCGGCACCCTATTGAGGGTTAGGCGTGTGATGCCTATTAGCGCGTGAACCTCCAAGTGGGTGTATCGCTACAACGGGGACGTAGCTTGCCGGCAAGCAAGTGAACCTCGGAGGAAAAATTATTGTGTCAACCACTGTCTCCGTTATTCTTTGATATTCATTTATTAATCTGGAGGATACACCTCTATTTTTGTACTTACAGCTAATGATAATCTTATCTTGAGTGATATACACTCGTTTGGTGATTATTGCTATTGACTATCTTAAACTCCTTTCGCCCGGTAGCAGGTTCGGGCAGCCCCCTAGGCTTTTACCCACAAGATCTTCTACAACACTTCTATCTCTTACTTACATTTGTTCTTTCTTGCAAGTAAATATTATACCTTGTTGTTAGTTACAACATTCTCTTATCTTGTGTAGTGATATACATTATTGCTTATTTAGTTGTTGGATAGTTCTTTATATGTGGGACTTAGAGTTATGGTTATCTAGAATATGAATAGGTGCTTGCATCTGTGTAGGCTAGCGCAAACTCGCTTCGCCATTTAGTTGTCTAACTAGTTGTTTAAGTGTTGTTGTAGAAATTTTTATAGGCTATTCACCCCCCCTCTACCATTTGGACCTTTCACCATTGCTGCAGCACGCATCGCAGCGAACGCGCCCGCAGTCTCACTGCAAGCACTTCGCCAGTGGGAGAGCCTGCCTTCAAGCCAGGTGAGGACATTGATGATTTTGCCCTCCGTCTCAACACCCTGTGCGAGTTGGTGCAGTTCGGCGACAAACCTACGACGAGAGAGGCGATGTGGATAAGCTCCTCCGCGTGTCCCGAGACGAGCTGTCCGCGAGCTCCGACCAGAGATCAGATGGCTCGCCCGATGCAGTCCATGCAGGATCTCTCCACGACGACTATCGAGGAGGCGTTGGGTTGCCTCAAGGTCGTGGATCTTGATGAGCCACAGCCCCTTCCGGGACCCGTCACCTTGGCGGGAAGCTCCTCCTTACTCGGGAGGCAGGCTGCGGCCAAGGCCAAGAAGAAGGGGAGCCTTCTTTCGCGACAGGCGGCCGCAAACGTGGCAAGCCGCGCAAAGACGCCCAGGCAGGGCGCGAGGACGTGCAGAGGGTGCTGATCGTGCAGACGCCCAGGGTGGCGCGGCTGGCAAGAAGCCGGCACGAGACGACCCTTCCACAACTGCGGCAAGCTTGGCCATTGGGCCAAGGATTGTCGACAGCCACGACGCTGCCAGGCTCACGTCGCGCAGGCGGAGGAGGAGGAACAGCCCAGGTCTGTTCATAGCTCATGCGAGTATCGAAAGACCTCCAGCGGCATCGGCCGCAACAGCTTTCCTTCACCTCGACGAGCCGAAAGCACAAGCCCTCTCGGCGACAGCCTCAGCAACGGCAAGGTGGATGGGTGGTGCCTCGACCACCGCGCCACCCATCACATGACCGGGCGCGGGAGTTCTTCTCCAGCTCGACTCCAGTCCAGGTCCGAGGCCCGTCAAGTTCGGCGACGCCTCCACCGTGGAGATCAAGGGCGCCGGCTCTGTCGTCTTCGTGCCAAGACTGGCGAGCACCGGGCGCTCACCGGTGTCTACTACATCCCGCGTTACGGAACTCCATCATCAGCTTGGGACAGCTAGATGAGAATGGATCGCGCGTGGAGATCGAACGCGGGGTGCTGCGCATCTGGGATCGGCAGCGGCGGCTCCTCGCCAAGGTCAACAGGAGCAACCGCCTCTACATACTTCATGCGCAGGTGGGGCAACCTCTTTGCCTTGCAGCACGCCACGACGACGACGCCTGGCGGTGGCACGAGCGCTTTGGGCACCTCAACTTTGAGGCCCTGGGCAGCTCGGCAACAAGGAGATGGTGCGAGGCATGCCGCACGTCGACCACGTGGAGCAGTTTGCGACACCTGCGTCCTCACCAAGCTGCGGCGGCTCCCTTTCCTCCTCAGGCGAGCTTCCGAGCCAAGGAAAAGCTGGAGCTCGTGCACGGTGACCTCTGTGGCCCGTGACTCCGGCTACACCTGGAGGCCGGCGCTACTTCCTCCTCCTCGTCGACGACGTGTCCCGCTACATGTGGGCTGTCCTGCTCGACACCAAGGCAGCTGCAGCAGACGCCATCAAGCGCCTTCAAGCTGCTGCAGAGGCGGAGTGGGGACCGCAAGCTTCGGGTCCTACGCACGGACAACGGCGGCGAGTTCACGGCGGTCGAGTTTGCGACGTACTGCGCCGACAAGGGGATCCACCACCGCCACTTCTCCGCCCGTACACCCCGCAGCAAAACGGCGTCGTCGAGCGCCGCAACCAGACGGTGGTGGCCACTGCCCGCGCCCTCCTCAAGCAGAGAGGGATGCCGGCGATCTACTGGGGTGAGGCGGTGATGACTGCCGTTCACTTGCTCAACCGCTCCCCCACCAAGGCCCTTGACGACAAGACGCCATACGAGGCGTATCATGGGCGCAAGCCCGCGGTGAGCCACCTCCGCGTCTTTGGCTGCCTGGCCTTCGTCAAGGAGCTCAACCACGTCGGCAAGCTCGACGACCGGAGCTCACCAGGGGTCTTCATAGGCTACGCGGAGGGCGCCAAGGCCTATCGAGGAGTCCTCGACCCTGTAACACGGCGTGTGCGCACCACGCGTGACGTCGTGTTCGACGAAGGGCGAGGCTGGACATGGGCAAGATGGTGGATGACGGCTCGACTTCGACGACCAGCGATTTCGTCGTCGACTACGTCCACTTCGAGGAGGAGGGGGGAGCTAGCAGCTCGTCTTCATCGAGCTCGCCTACACCACCACCACTCGCTCGTCACCAGCCCCGGCGAGTCCACAGTTTTCGGCGGGTTCACCGACATCGCCGGCTACACCTCGATCCCCTACACCGGCGCCAACATCTTCAGGCTCGGCGCCGGCAGCTTCGGTCCACGACGAGCAGCGCACGGTGGAGTTCGCCACTCCGGTGTCCGTAACGGAGACTCGCATAGGTGCACCACCGACGGACGCATCGACGCCTACCACGCTACCTGTACTGTGGACGACCTCTTCGGCGAGCACCGGTCCCTGGACTGGCGCAGCGCGACTTCGAGGCGAGCTGCACCTCGCACAGGACGACGGCGAGCCTCGTTCTTTCGCCGAGGCGGACAGAGACGCGGCATGGCGTGCCGCGATGGAGCAGGAGATGGACGCCGTCAAGCGGAACAAGACGTGGGAGCTGGCCGATCTTCCGGCCGGCCACCACGCCATCTCTCTCAAGTGGGTCTTCAAGCTCAAGAAGGACGAGGCCGGCGAAGTGATCAAGCACAAGGCGCGTTTTGGTGGCGCGTGGCTTCCTCCAGCAGGAGGGAGTCGACTTCGACGACGCCTTCGCGCCGTTGCACGGATGGAGTCCGTGCGTCTCCTCCTCGCCCTCGCAGCCCAGGAGGGTTGGAGCGTCCATCACATGGATGTCAAGTCTGCCTTTCTCAACGGCGACTTGAAGGAGGAGGTCTACGTCCGCCAGCCGCCGGGATTCGTTATTCCCGGCAAGGAGAACAAGGTTCTCCGCCTGCGCAAGGCTCTCTACGGCTTGCGGCAGGCACCTCGAGCTTGGAACGCCAAGCTGGACTCCACTCTCAGGCAAATGGAGTTCCAGCAGAGTGCTCACGAGGCTGCGGTCTACGGCGGGGCAACGGAGACAATGCCTGCTAGTAGGCGTCTACGTCGACGACCTTGTGATCACCGGTTCCAAGGAGAAGGAGATCGAGGCATTCAAGGAGGAGATGAAGGCCACCTTTCAGATGAGCGACCTCGGGCTCCTCTCCTTCTATCTCGGGATCGAGGTCCACCAGGACTGCTCTGGCATTTCTCTTCGCCAGACCGCCTATGCCAAGCGCATCGTGGAGCTAGGCGGCCTCACCGACTGCAACCCAGCCCACACTCCTATGGAGGAGAGGCTGAAGCTGAGTCGTGAGAGTACGGCGGAGGAGGGGACGCGACACAGTACGGCGCATTGTGGGCAGCCTTCGCTACCTTGTCCACACGCGTCCGGATCTGGCTTTCGCCGTTGGCTACGTGAGCCGGTTCATGCAGCGACAACGACGGAGCACCCAGGCCGTGAAGAGGATCCTCCGCTACGTCGCGGGCACCTCTGACTACGGTTTGCACTACCCGAGGTGCCCCGGTGCGGCGCACTTCATCGGTACAGCGACAGCGACCACGCCGGCGACATCGACACGAGCAAGAGCACCAGTGGGACGTGTTCTTCCTCGGCAAGTGTCCGATCAGCTGACAGTCGTCAAACAGCAGGTGGTGGCTCTGTCCAGCTGCGAGGCAGAGTACATCGCAGTCACTACCGCTTCTACTCAGGCTCTGTGGCTGGCTCGGCTGCTTGGCGATCTCCTTGGCAGAGACGCGGAGGCAGTGGAGCTCAGGGTGGACAGCAAGTCCGCCCTGGCCTGGCGAAGAACCCCGTCTTCCATGAGCGCAGCAAGCACATCCGGGTGATATATCACTTCATCAGGAGCTGCCTGGATGAGGGGATGTGTCGGGCCAACTACATCAACACCCAAGACCAGCTCGCCGACTTCCTGACCAAGTCTCTTGGGCGAGTCAAGTCCAAGAGCTTCGCACCAGATCGGGATGGTTCAGATTCCTCGCAAGGAGCCCACACAAGACTTAGGGGAGAATGATGGATAAGTCTTTGCGTTGGCTGCTTTTGTGGGAGGCTGCAGCACATGCTGCATTGGTGGTATTGCTGCCCCTCAAGGACAGCATCTTGACTGGTTGTTAGCATCTTTAGGACAGCATCTGCATGGTGGTTAAGGACAGCATCTTGACCACTTTTAGCACAGCATCTAGGACATCTAGGACAGCATCTTAGTGTCATCTTAGACTAGCATCTTGGCATATGCTTGGCTGGCTAGCAGCCCTATAAATATGTATCCCCAACCCCTCAGGTTGGCATGGCACTTGTGTAAGATTGTGTGAGAAATAAACCCCAGAAAATTGCCCCATCTCGAAGTGTCATCCTCTCGATGAGAGTTAGGATCTTGCTATCTCCAAGAGCAAGGACCCAACGACTAACAAGGCTGCAGATTTTCAGTCGGTGCACTTGGGTTACGATTTGGCCAGATTGGGTTGAGATAATAACACAACATGATATGCATCTTTACAGCTAAAAAGATCCGGAAGTCATCGTAATTGTCCCACTCCCAGTTTCCGCGGCGCTAATTTTCCCGTCGAAACCCGCAAAGCGTCTTCTCCCGGCCGTCCACGCCCACCGCCACACTGCATCTCCTGGTTGCTCTTGCCTGCCGCCGACCTCTCCCGACCCCACCGCTCTCTCTCCCGCCACCACCACACGCCGCCCCTCTCCCGGTCGCCTGCGCCCGCCGCCGACCTCTCCTGGCCTTCCGCGTCCGCCCCGACCTCTCCCCCGCCCCTCTCCCGGTCGCCCGCGCCCGCTGCCGACCTCTCTCGGCCTTCCGGGTCTGCCTCCGACCTCTCCTGGTCGCCCCAGCGCTCCCCCCTCTCCCGGCCTTCTGCCCCCGCCGCCAAACTGCATCTCCCGGTTGCTCTCCGCCTGCCACTGACCTCTCCGACCCTACCACTCTCTCGGCCACCACCAGCACGCCGCCCCTCTCCTGGTCGCTCGCGCCCGCCGCCGACCTCTCCCGGCCCCACCGCCGACCTCTCCCGGTCGCCCCTAGCGCTTCGCCCTCTCCCGCCTTCTGCGTCCGCCGCGGCCGGGAGCACGCCGCCCTCTCCTGGCCCCCCGACGACATCTGTCAGGTACTGATTTTCTCCACTCTTAGTTGTTGATTCCTCCCCCTCTCAATTGATTTAGAGATGTCAAATTTGCAGTCATTTTTTTGATAAATAAATGCTAGAATGACTTTGTATGTTAAGCGGCATCTTAACATATCAAATAGTTTGTTACAGGTCTGATGTGAACTGGATGATTTCTTTGTTGTCTCAGTGTGTTAGGCTTTGCCCTTTTTAAAGTGACTAGATAAATACCCTTGTGTTGCTGGTGATGCATAATTGTGATGCAGATCAAATTAATCATAACCGAGAGGAGCCTTATGAAGCATAAACTGGTTATAACTTTGTTAGAAGACATTAATGGCCAAAATAAAATCAATGTGAAATTAGAATGTCATATTATGTCATTATATTTATATTTCAAATTTCCAAAGTCTAATAATTCATATTTACAAATAATCCAACATTGTGAGCATATGTCTTGGTAATGCAAGCCAACATGTGTCCTGCAGGATGCATGAAGGACGCACATTGTACCAAACCAGACCTTGTGTATTCAGCTTTGCACTCAAGTAGGTTTATGAAATGGCAGTGCTTGCATATAGACTCTAGGCAAACCAAATGCAATTCAGTTATACTAACTTACCAAATTAAATCAGGCTCTAAGGCACTTTTGCACTCTCGTCAAATTTTCCTGTTACAAACAACTACAAGAGGAGATAAATTCATTTCAGGAAATATAACATGTCACATGATAATAATTTACAATGATGTTTATCATTGGGCCTCAATTATTGTCTTGACATATTGTACTGATGTTGAGAACAGTAGAAGGCATGGCCTGAATTTGCTGGTTGCTTGGACTGTAGTTTAAGACCAATGCCGAGCTTTTTGGGCCAGTTACCAAAGCTACACCTGTACCAGGCGCGTTCCTATCTGACGTGAATGATTTCTTCTATGGAAAGCCTGGCATTCTATTCCTCAAAGCATGTCATGTCTATTCCTCTAATTCTGCTTCCCAATTCCCATAAATTATTGGGTCCTCATATTTATCGAGACAGGACTATTTTAGCAACTCCTACGAAGAAAGATTAGATGTAAGATATCATAAATCAGAACATATTATGTGATATCGTTTTTTCTATATGTACACCTTATCATTTGGTTCTGGGCATTGGGCCAATTATTATTTTTATTTAGTTTGTGCAATATATCAGTTTGCCAGGTAGATTTTCCTGTAGAAAACATGTACTAATATTTTGTGTACGCTGATTTCCAAAGGTTACCCTTTTTTAGCTTGCATATATATTTGGTATCCTGGATTTATCTGTGTAATCAGTTTACTATATTTTTTGGGGCTTGTAGAGAATCGCGCGAGCGCCACTGGAGCAAAGGGGCCCATTGATCCGCTGGCGGCGTCTCCTCTCCGGCCGGCCGTCACCACCAGACCACTCCCACCGGCAGCGCCAGCACCTCCGTCTGCGGAAGTGAGTGCCTCCCTGTTCAGTTCCTGCAGTAAACATTTTTTTTACTTTGTGAATTGGTGTCGTGTTTATGAATTCTGTATAAGGGCTAATCAAGTATGGCAAATGTAACTGGGTCCTCTCATGAAGCTGGGTTGTGTGGCTGAAGCTTTTGAGTTTGAGGTTTTTTTTTTTTGCTATGCTACCATAAACTACCTATCCGGAGGAGTCTTAGCCCCAGGATGAATGCTATCATCCTGATCGGTTGTGCCTTTCTTCTGCTGCAGCTGTAGCTGCTGTGCTGCACACAAACAACACACTATAGAGATATGCAGTTCAGTCTCAGTAGAAAGACAGTTGATCAGGGATTCAGGGCCTATCAAATGGAGGACGCAAAAAAAGCTCCAGCGAAGCAGCCCACGGCCTACCTGGAGCCACAAAACTAGCTTCTCTTGGCTCCACGCCCATCCGCACGCTAAAAATACAATCCCATCCTCAGCTCTTGTGTGTGCGTTGCATCACACTCGATGCCGGGGGTGGGGGGGTGGGGCTATCCCGGTGGCCTGAGCATGGCCGGCAAAGCGCTCTCCTATGTAGGCTGGCAGAACCGACGGCTGGCATGGCCTCATATTCTTTTGCGGGAAAAAACTACCAGAGATATTTGGTTTCATAGATATGATTTATGTATGATGGCAACGCAAATCTGTACAGCTAAAAGGATCGGAGTGATATCGTAATCGCCCCGCTCCTTCCTCACCCCGTGCTAAACTTCCGCGCCTCGCGAAACTGTCTCCCGGCCACAACCGCGCGCTCGCAGTTCCCTCTGCGCAGAAGTCGCCACCGCGCCCGCCCCCTGGTCGCTTGCACGCCGTCGGCCGGACGCGCGCGAGCTCCCCGCGCAGGCTCCGCCGGCCCACCGGCTTCGCCATCGGCACCACCCGCCCTGTCCCACCCGGCACTACCATTATCTCAACGCGCCCCCGTCCCTGGCCGCTCGGGCGCCGCACCAACGCGCCCCGTCCCTGGCCGCTCGGGCGCCGCACCAACGCGCCCCACCCTTGCCGCCCGGACGCCGCCCCCACGAGCTCCTCCCCCTGCCGCTCGGACGGCGGCCCACGAGCTCCTCCCCCTGCCGCTCGGGCGCCACCCCCATGCGTGACGCGCTGACGAACACCCAAGCGCCTGGAAGGGGCGGCGACAAATACCTCAGTGCCTGGCGTGACGGAGCATGGGGCGGCCCGGTGGTGATCTCAGTGCCTGGTGAGTAGGGGGCGGTCGGCGTCGAGGTGCAGCTGTGCCGACCTGAGCAACTGGCTTGATGGGGCAGCACCTGAGGAGGTGTGTGGACGGGAGGAAAGGACGGAGAGGCAGCAGCGTGGGTCAGGGAGGCTAAAGCACGGTCTGTCCACAACCAAGTAGTAGTCAGGTATATGAAATAATCATTCCTGAATTTTCAGGATTACAATTTTGTTGTTTAGTGATCATAATTGTTTGCAGAATTTCACTGCTACTTACAATTACAAATTTCTTGAAATAACAAAACTTAGACTTCACCTTTTTGTACTTTGGATCTGCTTCATAGGGTAAGACCATAAGAGAGCTGCTCTCTGTGTGATGGATGTTACTTTCTTCTGTATTTTCCTGAGTTAATGTTCTGGAACAATTGCTGGATTTGTCAATTTTTGAACAGAACTATGAGTAATTTGCATTGTAATGTTACATAACCCAATTTTTTTTAATATTAACTCTGAACTTCTAATTTTAGTGCATCTAAATGCTAATTCATTTTCCTTATAAAGTGTTTTGATTTCTATGCATAATCCATTCCTTGATTCAGTAGAAACTCTGAATCAACTATACTCCAAGACTTACTGAAACACATTATCCTGAGAAAATAGTTGACTATTTCCTGAAACCACCTCATCAGATTGTTCAGAACTGTACTAACTAAAACAAATGACTCAAGAATAGTATGACTAGATCTAGATGTTAAACTAAAACTCTTCAGTGGTGGCTTTGACATACATGAGTGTCTACATAAGCTGTCTACATGAGATGCATTCTTAAATCTGCTGGAAATAAGAAGAGAGGCTGAATGAGCATGTTCCAAATGTAAATTGCTACAGATCAATATATTTTTTCCCTTGGGTGGGTTCCAATTGAATTTACCAAACCATGTAATACAATATTTAGAAATTTTGAACAAGTCAACTATTTTTAATAGATTGATCATGGCCCAAGTAAAACATCCCGTTTACATACTGGACTTACTTGACCATGTATGTTTATTGCAGTGCATCTTAGATTGACTGACATATTAGAATATTGTATTAGTTTGAAGGTGGAGATAAAAGGTTTGTAGTTCCTATAAAGGTCATATCTCCACTGTAATATGTACAGCTAAGGCCTTGATGATAGGCTTTTAATCATTGGCTTCTAAGGAGGTGTTTAGTAAAGTGAACTACAAGCTGCGCACGTTTAACCATACAAGGTGCTTCAGTTGCCTGAACTCAAATAGAAACCATGAAAGATATGCATTTTCAAGCAAACACATTTCTTTCCTGTGTTAGCTGGAAAATGCATAGGGTAGTTAGGATTTTGAAAATAAATATCTTTCATGTGTTTGCTTGAAAATGCATAAAATAAGCCTTTTACCCTACATGTCGCTTATACATATGTTTTGAATCGATGATTCTCGTTTTGATACAGCATAATTTATGTACAATACATGTATTCACTCAAGTAAATGTGTATCATGATGAAATAACTGATAACATTTTTATGCCATAGAAAGTAGTGCCAAGAAAGAAAGGAAATATATAGATGGTACAGTTTTTTGCCCAAATCCTGACTATCCCGCTGCTGTACATTAGTCCTCAAGTCATCAAGTGCCGGCAAGGTCACAGGGAGAAAGTGAAAACATATTTCTGTTAGCTCCCTACTGTTTTCATGTGTGAAAGATTAGTGTTGTCATCCAAATCAAATGAATAATAACGCATCAAACCAGAGCATGGCATGGCAAATATGAAATATATACATGCAACATGTTGTTCAGGTTGTTGCTTTTCCTGCTACCTTTTTGCTTGCTTGTCGTAATCACAGGAGAAATAATTATCAGCATGGCAGCTTCCAGAAGTTCTATTTTAAAGGATGCTCACACTTGCTTGTGCTGATCTCACAATTGCTTGCTATTTTGTTTTGTCCCAGATGGTTCTATTTAGTTCCTGTTGTTCCTTTCTTTTCAGCCAGCTCATGACCAACTTATATGTTTAGTAGACCTATTATTTCTGAAATGCTTTGACATTTGCATATACAGTATGGGGCTTTAGCTATGAATATTCCTTTTACTACAAAACAACATTGAGAAACAATGTCTGAAAGGTTCTATTAAAATGTGACCAGCTCATGACTGTGTTCTTGCTGCAGGTTGTTCACCGTGGCCTGGTTTGCCTAAAGGTGTAAAATTTGATCCATCTGACCAGGAATTAATCTGGCACTTATTGGCAAATCATGGAAAATTTCGTATAAAAGCTCATCTGTTCATTGACGAATTTATTCCAACAGTTGAGGAAGATGAAGGGTCGAAGGCATCTGTTACACTCATCCATAGAAACTTCCAGGTACTTCTATCTTCTTTCTGAAAGATTATGGGATTTTCAGGATTAATAAGGTTCTTAAGTAAGAACTTCTACTTTTAGATAAGATCAAATGTAAAATCAGCACTTTACAGCTACTGTCAAATGCTTATCTTTGTTAGTGATTTGTTGTCCTGTGGGATTCTTCTTTATTGATCACACCCTATGGTCTGCATTTAGCCTAGGAAAAACTGCATGTATGGCAAAAGGCTTATTTTATTTTTCATTTAGTTGTTCACCATGTCGCTATGCCACAATTAAGAACTTGTACAACTCTTGAATTGTTACTGCCTTCTTTCAACAGACATTTCACATTCTGGTTGTGACGGTATTGCTTTGATATGTGAGCTTGATGAAGGGTGGGAAGGCTAAGAACCAATTGGGTGATCCATCAGTACCACCTAGGCACTGGAGAGGATGAGAAAGATGGTCAATATGTCGTCTTATAAGGATTTTTTCAGCTAACAGTTTAAACCTGGGGACAAGAATGCTATAGAGCTAACCACGTCGGATGATCTGGAATCAATGACTGCTGAAGCAGATCCCTAATTTTACTACATTACCCGCTGACAAGCATGATTGTACAATCCAAGAAATTGTCCGTAATCCTGAGCATAATCTTTACCAGGTAACTGAATATTCCTGTCTTCATTATCTATATTTTGTATGTGGTGCATTCGTAGAACATATACTGCACATTCGTAGGTGATAGATAAGTTGAACCAGAAAATAGAACATATACTGCAAAGGTGTCGTTGTGCTTGTCAATGTGAACTACTAAGTGGTTTGGCGGTATCCATGCACCGTACCGATAGATCGCTAGGTGAACCCTTTTCTCCTTCGGTTCCTATAGAAAATTACTGTAGCATGAAAACCAAGTGACTGCCTATTTGTGAATGGCAGATTGGCAGCGAGGAGGTTGGAGATAGTGACAACACCTCAACCCTGGTTATATGGCTGGAAGGATAATGGCAACATATTGCGTGTATTCAAGTAAGTTGTAATGCTTTGTGCTAAGAATGGGATCAGTAGGCTAAATTAAGTCACAAGACTTTTTTGGTTTCATTTATATTTGCTAATACTTTTTTTTATTAATTTGATAACGAGTCCACCAAAAAATCTTGGTTTCTAGGGGCTTAATAGTCTACATTGGTCTTTACTAGAGTGCCCTACTCCTGATTTGGACTAACGAATTTGGTCCATATGGTAATATGAATATGTGAACCATTTGTGTTGTTGGAGTATCAGAGCGCAACTTTAGTGTCACTTTTTTCATCCTCCTATATTTAGCCCGTGTTAGAAAAGGAAATGTGTGATTAGCCGTGGAAGCTAAAAATGATCGCTAGATATGCAGGTAGATTTCAGATTTATTGACTGCCTGATACAAGCAGGTATATGTGGCGCAGCATGTGTCTTGCGCGCGGCCTCCAACAGACTGCCTGCTGACGGCTCTACCCGGTTGCCCGATGTTTATCCTTCCATTGTTTACTGCTTCAAGGTTAATGGGATCAAATAAACCAAAGATTTTTATGTACCGGGTACTGCAGATCGTCCCTCCTTTTGCATGTCATTAGTTTTTGCTATGTATATGCTATCTAATGTGCATTACTGCCGCCCCCCAATTCTGATTTGAGGATATATATGTATTTTTGCTATTTGTGTAGGCAAGGGATCCATACTGAAAACTCCTAATGGAGGAGGGTTACTACAAACAAAAGGAGGTTTGCCTAGAAACAAAACCTTAAGATGTTATGATGCAAATTGGATTGCATACGATTCTAACAAGGGTTCATATTTGGCTTCATGCTAGAGTGTTGACTATAAAGAGCTATGAGGATGTCCTGGAGACAGTAAGATCAGCCAGCTAGAAGCTCTAGCCGATTAGCCTGTCGGTTTTAAAAATTGGCAATTGTTATTGTATTTTAAATAGAAAATGTGCTTATAAGTTTATAACTACGTCAAGATGATATAATGTCCGCATGTAAATTTGTCAGCTAGCGGTACTATAAAGCTGTGGCACTATGACGTGAGCATGTACTCCCTCCGTCTCATTGAGAGTGTCGCCCGGGAAGCGTGTTTGTGAGAGTGACACTTTCAATGGGACGTAAGGAGTACTCCATAGAAAATGACTTCACCTCACTATATGTTCAAACGACTACCTCACATGCAGAATTGAAGTATCACGATTTTGATTTTGGTGGATTGGCTACTAGACATCCTATGATATTGTTTTTTCCCGTTGCAACGCACGGGCACTCAACTAGTACAAGTATTATGTCCCACTCCCGTGGCGAAATAATTAACTTTTTATCATCCTTGTGAGGTAGGTAGTATATAAAATACACATCAGTGACTTATTGTCAGTGGCATATGTTAGAGTAACGTTCGTAAGAGTGGTAAAAAAAGTTAGAGTTTACCTACATATGTCATTATGAAAGATGGCAATTGCGTATAGCCAGGAAAAAAAATTCGAGCAGTCACGTATGTCATCGTGCTAAACTTTTTTGTCATCCATGCCACTTTTGTTAGATTTGGATCTAACGGTGTTAAATAGCCAGGGTAAAAAGTCAAAAATGTCTTTAGGTGTGAATATGTTATTAGTTTTTTTGAACAACTTAACGACTTCAAACTCAACTCGACTGGACAAGAATAGTTATAGATCTCCTTAAAAAAACAATTTACATATAAAACTTATTTTCATTTAATTATATTAATTTTTTTCTAATACATACTACCTCCTCCGTACCAGAATAGAAGATGCTTGGGGTGCGTGCCGGTCAATTTTTTCTACTTTGACCAAGTTTATAGAAAATACGCGCGACATTTATTTTCAAATAATTTGATAAAAAAATATTCAACTATCTATCTAATATAATTATACTAATATGGTTATAAATATTAATATTTTTAATATATAATTGGTCAAAGTTGTAAAATGTCGAAGCTCGAAACGTCGGAAAGGAGAATAATACCTATTTTAGAACGGAAGGAAACGAAATAACAAAAGTATTTTTTATATGAAAACTAGTTCTGAGTTTTTTTTTATTTGAAGTCGTTAAAATGCTTAAAAAAATTAAAAACATATTCATACTTGAGGGTATTTTTGACTTTTCACCCCAGCTGTTTAACATCGTTAAAGCTAAATTCTAACGGAAGTGGCATGAATGACAAAAAAATAGCACGATGACATACGTCACATCAAGTACTCCGGCTCCGCGGGCCAACGCCACCACCAACTTCTCCGCCTCCCGCCGCCGCCACGGACTCCGGCTCCGTGCCTCCGGCCAGCTGCAGGACCCGCCGGCGACGCCTGGGTACGAGTCCGGAGCCGAGTCCTCGCCGCGGCGTCGTCGCCAACATCGGTGCTCCGCAAGGTTCCCTCCCTGTCGTCCCAGCTCGCCGAGGACTCCAAGGACGACTCCTCCGACGCGGCGGTGGCGGCCCCCGTGCGAGCGGCCGGCCGCCGCCACCGAGTGCCGCGGCCTGGTGGCCGTCCTCGAGGAGGCGGAGCTCGGCGAGTTCGTGCCGTTCGAGGACGCGCCGGTCTACGCCACCAGCGGCTTCTCGGACTTCGAGCCCGACGCCGGGTTCCTCTACGCCGAGCCGTCGTTGCCGGAGGCCGCGTCGTGGAACGCCGCCGCCGTCGTCCGACGACTCGCCCAGCTGGGCCGCGCCGTCGCCGTCGCCGATGCAGCAGGAGTGATGAGGGACGACCCGATCTTCCATGAGGTAGCTGGTAAATTCGATTGGTGGAGATCTCGACGTTGGCGATCCGGCTTCAAATCAGACACGATTCGAACCCTGCAACCGTTACACCACTGCTCCGTTGGTTATTAACCAAGCACAACTTGATTGACCTCGCCAAGAAGGCTAATCCTGCAAGCGAATCGAAGAACACAAGCAAGAAGGTAAAAGTACGCAATCTGAAATTGCAGATATGAATATCACGAATTTAATAGAGGGGTTCAAGAACTCGGTTCCAAAGGACTAATCGACACAGTGGAGGAGATCAAGAACGGGGGCCCTGGATCACTGTAAAAGGATTCGACACGCAGTTACAATGAACGATTCAGTTCCTCGATGGAAAACTAAACTCTAAACAAAACCCGAGACCTAACGACGACGACGGCGGCTAATTATAGGGTTTAGGTCGTCGCCCCTGCTGGACGCGTGTAACACCTCTGGTGTTTAATATGTAATTAACCTGACATGTCATCATCTTTAGTCATTAATCATTCTTGCCATGCGCTTATGTTTGCCTATTACTTGTTTTGCTTTTACCTTTTCTGAAGTGATTTGTGTAGTGATTCCTTTTTCAAAACCCTAAAGCCCAAACCTTCCTTAAGGGCAAAATGGTAATTTCACCTCTGTGTCTAGCTCTGTGTAAATCTTGTTCAGTTTTGTGCCTTGATGTTTTGTTGTGTTGATCAAGGATAAAAATCAAAAATAGATTTGGAAGTTCTTTTGAAAAACCCTAATTTTCAAACTCTAGTTTAACCCCTCTTTTTATAATTCAAAAACTGTTCAAAATTTGAAAGTTGGTCCTTTTGGCAAAGTTGTAGATCTTATCAAGAGGAACAACTTTGGTATTTACAGATTTTCAAGTTTCACTATAAAATCAAAAGTAATTTTGAATTTATTCAAATCCCAAAAGTGTCCCCTTTTCAAATTTCAAATGTGATTCAAAAACTATTTGGATTTTGAAAATGTTCTTATTGACAAAGTTGTAGATCTCTTTTTTCTACAAACTTTGGTGTTTTGAGTTTTTGTTGCTCAGTTCAATTTTTGGGAGTAGTTTGCTAAATACAGAAATCAATTCTAAGTCAAACCCTAGACCTAGCCCTGTTCATCTTCAACCTAGAGCTAGGGGGGAGGGCCCCGGCCATAGCCGAGCCGCGGCGCTGCGCGTGCCGCGCGTCTGGCCGCTCCCCGCCTGCCTCCAACCTGCCGCCACTGACCCCGTGATCATGCCGCTCCCGCACGCGCAAAGCGCTGACCCTCGCCCGTCCCCCACTGCTCCCAGCACGTCGCCGCCGCGTGGCCGTCGCCGGTGAGCGCACGCCCGGCCCCTGAGCAGACTTCCGTCCTTTCTTCATCATGGATTCGCAAGCACGCGACGCGGCCGATCTTATCCACCCTCGCACACCTCTTATCCGCCCCTGAGCACGGCTATAAAAGCCACCCGCCGGCCGCCGTTCTTCCGCCACCTGCGAGCTCTGTGAACCCGAGCCAGCAAGCCTCCCCAGAGCCCGCCAAAGCCGCCGTTGCCTTCGTCTTGAGCTTCTCCACCTTCCCAAACCACCATTTCACCCCTCCGCCCCTCCTTTAGCCGGCGCAAGCGATTCTTCTCCGACTCCGGTGAACAGTCTTGCCGCGGTAAGCAGCAAAATTCGTCGCCGTTGGTTTTCTTCTCATCCATCCGACCCCCGCCCTCTCTTCCTCATCTTGGTGCGCTCCTAACCGCTCCTCGGCGATCTCTTTTGGTGGACAGACCAGCCGGCACGCCGCTCGCCGCCGAGAGAGCTCCGCCGAAGCACCGCCAACGTCGAGCTCACTCCTTCGACCCTTGTTCCGCCCCGCCGAGCCCTGCCTCCGACCCGTGAAGAGGATCCTCCGCTACGTCGCGGGCACCTCTGACTACGGTTTGCACTACCCGAGGTGCCCCGGTGCGGCGCACTTCATCGGGTACAGCGACAGCGACCGCCGGCGGACATCGACACACGAGCAAGAGCACCAGTGGGACGCTGTTCTCCTCGGCAAGTGTCCGATCAGCTGACAGTCGGTCAAACAGCAGGTGGTGGCTCTGTCCAGCTGCGAGGCAGAGTACATCGCAGTCACTACACGCTACCGCTTCTACTCAGGCTCTGTGGCTGGCCTCGGCTGCTTGGCGATCTCCTTGGCAGAGACGCGGAGGCAGTGGAGCTCAGGGTGGACAGCAAGTCCGCCCTGGCCCTTGGCGAAGAACCCCGTCTTCCATGAGCCGCAGCAAGCACATCCGGGTGAGATATCACTTCATCAGGAGCTGCCTGGATGAGGGGAGTGTCCGGGCAACTACATCAACACCCAAGACCAGCTCGCCGACTTCCTGACCAAGTCTCTTGGGCGAGTCAAGTTCCAAGAGCTTCGCACCAGGATCGGGATGGTTCAGATTCCTCGCAAGGAGCCACACAAGACTTAGGGGGGAATGATGGATAAGTCTTTGCGTTGGCTGCTTTTGTGGGAGGCTGCAGCACATGCTGCATTGGTGGTATTGCTGCCCTCAAGGACAGCATCTTGACTGGTTGTTAGCATCTTTAGGACAGCATCTGCATGGTGGTTAAGGACAGCATCTTGACCCTTTTTAGCACAGCATCTAGGACAATCAGGACAGCATCTTAGTGTCATCTTAGACTAGCATCTTGGCAATGCTGGCTGGCTAGCAGCCCTATAAATATGTATCCCCAACCCCTCAGGTTGGCATGGCACTTGTGTAATTGTGTGAGAAATAAACCCCAGAAATTGCCCCCTCTCGAAGTGGTCACTCCTCTCGATGAAGTTAGGATCTTGCTATCCTCCAAGAGAGGATCCAACGCCTAACAAGGCTGCAGATTTTCAGTCGTTGCACTCTGGTTACATTTGGCCAGATTGGGGTTTGGGATATAATAACACACACAATATTCATGTTTTGTTACAGCTAAAAGATCCGAATGAGTGCATGTAATTGTCCACCTCCCAGTTTCCGCGGCGCTAATTTTCCCGTTCGCGAAACCGCGTCTTCTCCCGCCTTCCACCCCACCCAAACTGATCTCCCGGTTGCTCTTGCCGCCGCCGACCTCTCCCGACCCCACCGCTCTCCCGGCCACCACCAGCACGCCGCCCCTCTCCCGGTCGCCTGCGCCCGCCGCCGACCTCTCCGCCTCCTTGTAACGTAACGGCTCTAATCCCATGGCCCACTGATCACCGTCAACCACTGACAGTCGATCCGTACAGCCAAGAGATTAAGACCGGTTCCGCTACTGGGCTACATCAGTGCCCGATGTCCGCAGGATCATCTCACAATTCAGTTACAATCTCTTGAACATTTGACAAATAACATCGGAGTAAATAGCGGAAGACTTAGATAACAATAGTTTTACAAACCAGGGTTCAACATAAAATTAAAGTGAAGTTATTACAGACCATAGTTCAAATAGATAGAGTTGGCAGAGTAGCATATGACAACAACTGAAGGTAAAGATACTTCACCCAGCCCGAGGGTGAATAATCACTCATCGGCCTCATCGGCCTCTTCCTGAACAACAGTCACACAGCAGGGTCCAAGGCATACTGAGGAATCTGTCATACCTGCAACATGGGTAATAAAACCCTGAGTACAAAGGTACTCAACAAGACTTACCCGACTAAAGAAAAAGGGAGAAGACTCAGGAATGAAAGGCTTAGGTAAGGCTTGAACAAGATCGAGAAATTTGCAGAAAAGCATTTTGAGTTTTTCCGCCAGCAACAAGCACCTCGGACTCTAACCCAAGAGTACGGTCCAAACAAGCACCTCGGGACTTAACCCAAGTACAGGTCCGCAAAGACTCGGACTCTAACCAAGAGTACAGGTCCTGTTTGCAGAAAAGCATCTTGTAAACTTGTTTTTATTTGGAAGGTTCAAGTATTCCTCAGTTCTTCATCATTCATGATTCATTTTACATTTCAAAACATTCCTAGTTGAGAACCACTCTCCGTTGACAGTCAGTGGACCAAGTCTCCATAACCGAGGAGCAACGTTAATCCGGATAAAGAATACTCAGCTGAGGATCCCTATTCACACTGCATATGTAGCACCCAAGCTTGCATATGCCAACTCGTCTTCCACGATTCCTCCAAGATTGGGCCCGGTCCTACGCCACCCGGAAGTACAGTACACTACACTCACTCCAATCGGGACTCTAACCCCGTGGGTACATGCTACTTCCGCCATCTCTCCACTCCCAGTGCGCGGTTGTCGGTCCAATAATGGATTCCTCGGAGCCAGAGCTTTCCGTAGTATGTGAATAGTTACAAGTCTTGACCAGCAGGCCCCCATACGGATGGTCCCTACATTTTTCCGCCAGCGACAAGCACCTCGGGACTCTAACCCAAGAGTACAGGTCCTGTCGGTTTTTCAACCCTGTCCCGGTCGGTGTCAACTGTTGAGTCCCGGACTACAACATGACGGCACCGTACGCAAGGACAACCTCTTCTCGACATGACCACATGCTAGCTAGGCAAGCAGTCATCGAACGGAAGTAAAACCAAAATTCCCATAAAGTTTCTTTCAAGTGATCACACTTTTGAAATTGGCATTTTTGCAAATCTATTATATAGCATCACTAAGCATTTTGCAAATAGTTTTTGAAAACAAGGCGGGTGGATCCTTTGGTGGAGGTAAATAATGCAGGAGGCAATAGGTCATCACACAACTCCTATACCTAATGCAGTAATTTAACTCAAAAGCATTTAAGGAAAACATTTTATAAATGGAGGGTTAAATGCACCGGGGCTTGCCTTGGATGGCAAAAAGAGCAGACTCGGGGTTGGAGTAGGTGTCGGAGCTCGGGGTCGCCTCGGGAACAGATCCTTCGGTGGCTACCTCGACTTCAGATCCTTCTTCGTCAACTATACGGATGCAATGATGAATGCTCATGAGAATGATGATATGAACTTAAGGTGCAAGACAATTCCACTGATTCTAGATTACTCTAAAACAAGGCATAATCGAAATCTAGGTTGAGCATAAAAGGTAACCATTTCTTCCTTAAGCAATATTGATTAAACTAGCCCTTATTATAATTATCCTAAGCATCAACCAAACATAGCATCACAAACATCATAGACCAAAGGGTAGGGATCTATGAACATCAATCAATCCAAAGATCACATCATCAAACACTTATTACCAACCCTAATCCATCTTTTCTATTTTTCCTAATTTATTTAAAAGGTCATTTTATGAAGTTGCTCCAAAAATTACCAAATTAACCACATAAGTTCATTATGGTTAAACAGATGGCAAAACAAATTTCATAATTTTTGGAGGTCATTAAGGTGCTCAAATAATTCTAGACATTTAATAACAAAAGGCACTATTCAATTAAAATAAATGCTCAAAAATCAACTTGTTCCAAAGACTTCAAAATTTTACCAGAGACTAACATGGCATAAGAAGCTCACAAAAATTTGTCTCAAGATTTTTGGAGTTATAAATCACTCTCCAAAAATACCAAAACCTTCATTTTTCAATTAAAAGGGGAATTTTACATTTTCAAATTTTTGCACAAACTCAAGTTTCATATTTTTATAAAATACTCCAGAGCATAAAGAGTCTACCACAAAAATTTCGGAATTTTTGGATGCACACAGAAAATCATACAAAAAAGAGAAAACAGAACACTATTCACATCTCTCAGAAAAAGAGAAGAGCACTGTGCTCCTTCTAGGCCGGGCTCGGCGAATCGCGGGGCTCGGGCGAATCGGAGAAGTGAGCCTCAGTCCGAGGCCGGACTCGGGCGAGACGGAGACAGCGTCGCCGAGGCTTGGGCTCGGCCGAAGCGGAGGGCATGCGCTCGCCGAGGCTTGGGCTCGGGCGAACGGAAAAACAAGCCTCCGTCCGAGACCTGACTTGGAGGGCTCGGGCGAACGGAGTGGAAGCAGAGACCGGAGGCTCGGATGCTTACCACGTGTCGGAGGCAGGGCTCGAGGGTGAGGCTCGACTCGTTCTCGAGGGTGAGGCTCGACTCGAGGGTGAGGCTCGACACGAGGGTGAGGCTCGACACGCTCGAGGAGAAGATGACCGCGGCGGCGCGCTCCGGCGGTCCGGCGGTCCTGCGCAGCACATGCGACCGCAAGGGCCGGGTTAGAGTCGCACGGGACCAGGAACACAACACGGGGGTCGGTGAGAGATGATCATGGCCGGAGACGGCGAATTCCACGAACCCGAGCTCGCCGGGATTCTGCCGGAGATGGGGACGGCGAGCTTACGCCGGGCAAACGGCGGCGGGGAAGGTGAAATTGAAGGGTGGGAAAGCTTCACGAGCTCAAGGCGGAGCTTTAGCTAGGTGGTGGAGGCGGCGGAGTGTCTGGAGAAGTGCTGGCCACGGTGGCGGGGGTGAGTGCGGAGGTCGAGCTCCGGCGGCTTATATAGCCGCGGCTAGGGGACGGTAGAGACTTCGGGGTTGCGCGGGTAAGTTTGCGGGGGCGTGCGCACTCGATTGCGCTCTGGCGGTCGAGCTGGCGTGCAGCCGGGCTCGGGCGCAAGCTCGGCCGGCGATGGCCACGCGGCGGCGGCGGCTGCACTGTAGGGCCGAGAGCAGGGTCAGCGCTCGCGTGCGGGCGCGAGGGAACCGGAACAGCGGCGGCAGGATAAGGGCGCGTGGGGAGCAGCCGCAAGCGCCGGCGCCATGGCCGGGCCCCCCCCTGGCCTCTGGCTCTACGGGAGAAGAACAGTGCTAGGTCTAGGGTTTGACTTTTGCCGTTTCTGTATTTTGCAAAAACTCCCAAAATTGAACTGTGCGACAAAAACTCAAACACCAAAGTTGTTCAGAAAAAAGAGATCTACAACTTTGTCAATATGACATTTTCAAATTCCAAATAGTTTTTGAACTACATTCAAAACAGAAAAGGGGACACTTTTCAAATTTGATTCAAATCAAAATTACTTTGGATTTCAAACTGAAACTTGAAAATCTTCCAATATGAAAGTTGTTCCATTTGACAAAACCTATAACTTTGCTAATATACACTTTTTCTGAAACTCAATAGTTTTTGAATAACTTTTTAAAACCGAAAAGGACAAAAACTGGAATTTGAATGAATTTGAAATTACTTCAAATTTTATATAGAAACATGGAAATCTGTAAATACCAAAGTTGTTCCTCTAGGTCAGATTCACAACTTTGCTTTTTGAACCAACTCAAAATTTTGAATTTGAAAAAGTTATCAAAAAGGGAATAAATCCAGGATTTGGGAATTTAGGGTTTTGCAAAAGGAAACTCAATTCAAATCTGATTTTAGAACTTTGATCAAAGCAACAAACATCAGGGCACTAAATTTGAACAAGAATTACATAGAACTAGGCACAGAGGTGAAATTACCATTTTGCCCCTATAGGAAGAAGTGGGGCTAATAAGGGTTTTTGCAATAGAGGTACATCACATAAAATGATACACTAAGCAAATGCATACACATGAAATCATGATCAAGATGATTAATGATGCTAATGATGATATGTCAAGTTAATTACATGCTTAAACACCAGAGGTGTTACAGCCTTCCCCCCTTAAAGAAATCTCGCCCCGAGATTCTGCGTCTTAAGAAAGGACAAGAAGGGATAAAGGCAAAACTTTACATAGACAGGGATTCGAGAAAGTCGGGATAGTTCTTTGCCAAGAAGTCTTCAGATTCCCAAGTAGCTTCTTCTTCAGAGTGCTGGTTCCACTGGATTTTGTACCACCTTGTGGTAGTTCTTCGAGTAACTCGATCTTTGTGATCCAACACGCGAACTGGATATTCCGAGTAGGATAGATCAGGCTCTAGCTCGACACCTTCAACTTCCACGACATGTTCTGGTACTCGGAGGCACTTCTTGAGTTGGGAGACATGGAAAACATTGTGGACAGCAGAGAGATGATCGGGCAACTTCAGCTTGTAAGCTACCTTGCCACAACATTCCAAATCTCAAACGGACCAATGTAGCGGGGTGCTAACTTTCCTTGACTCCAAAACGAGTGACTCCTTTGGTTGGTGAGACCTTGAGATATACGTAATCTCCAACTTGAAACTTCAGAGGTCGACGTCTCTTGTCAGCATAACTCTTTTGTCGGGATTGGGCAATCTTCATGTTCTCTTGTATCTGCTTGACTTTCTCTTCCATATCTTTGACCAGGTCAACTCAAAGAATTCTCTTTCTCCGGGCTCAGACCAACTGAGGGGTGTACGACAACGACGACCGTACAGTGCTTCAAAGGGTGCCATTTTGATGCTTTCTTGATAACTGTTATTATATGAGAACTCTGCCAAGGGCAAACAGTCATCCCAAGTATCTGCGAAGGTGAGCACACATGCTCTCAACATATCCTCTAACACTTGGTTGACTCGCTCAGTTTGTCCATCTGTTTGTGGATGATATGCTGTACTATGCAAGAGCTTGGTTCCAAGTGAGGTATGGAACGCTTTCCAGAACTTTGCGACAAACTGAGTACCACGATCTGAGATAATGGTCTTGGGTATTCCATGAAGCTTCACTATGTTGTTCTTGTACAAGGCGGCATACGTGGGGACGGCATAGCTGGTCTTGACTGGCAGAAAGTGAGCTTGTTTGGTGAGTCGGTCCACGATTACCCAAATGGAATCAAAACCTTTCCGAGTCTTGGGTAGCCCATTGATAAATCCATGCTGATATCTTCCCACTTCCAGGCAGGTACAGATAAAGGCTGCAATTCTCCTCCAGGCTTCATGTGCACGGCTTTGACTTTCTGACAAGTATCACAGCGAGCGACATAGCGAGCGATTTCAATCTTCATCTTTGTCCACCAGAATCTCTGCCTTAGATCCTGGTACATCTGTTGCTGCCGGGTGGATGGAAAACCTAGACAGGTGTGCCTCATCAAGGATCAACTGTCTCAACTCAGGCACCTTGGAACTACTAGACGGTTCTTGAACCAAACAACTCCTACATCATCGATCCTGAACAATCAGCCTTACCGGTCTGGACCTTTTCGATGATGTGCTTGATTCCAGGGTTATCTTTCTGTGCAGCGATGACTTGTTCCTTGACCGATGTTTCTATCCTGACATTGTTCAGGCTTCCTTGCGGAACTATCTCAATACCCATCCTTTCAAGAGCATGGCACAAGAAAGATCATAGGGCTTCGTCGTCAGACAGTTGCAGTATGACTTGCGACTGAGGCATCGGCAACTACATTTGCCTTACCAGGATGGTAATGCACTTCGATATCATAGTCCTTGATTAACTCAAGCCATCTTCGCTGCCTCATGTTCAGCTCTTCTGGGTGAAGATATACTTCAGGCTCTTGTGATCGGTGTACACATTGCAGGTACTGCCCAACAGATAATGACGCCATATCTTCAAAGCATGCACCACTGCTGCTAACTCAAGGTCATGGGTTGGATAATTCTCCTCATGTCGCCTAAGCTGCCGTGAGGCATAAGCGATCACTCGACCTTCTTGCATCAAAACACAGCCTAACCCAGTACCAGATGCATCACAGTATACATCAAAGGGTTTCTCGATGTCTGGTTGAGCTAGGACTGGTGATGTAGTTAGTAGTTTCTTCTTCAAGGCTTGAAAAGCTTGCTCACAGGCTGTTGACCAAACAAAATCCACGGAATTCTTCAACAACTCTGTGATAGGCTTGGCAACTCTGGAGAAGTCTGGGATGAAACGACGATAGTATCCAGCCATTCCCATGAAGCTGCGAACTTCGCGGACAGTGGTAGGTGGCTTCCAATCCAAGATATCTGCCACTTTTTCAGGGTCAACTGACACACCTTCAGCGGACAGGACATGACCAAGGATTGAATTCGATCTACCAGAATTCACATTTACTGAACTTGGCATACAGCTGGTGATCTCTGAGACGAGAGAGAACGACACGAAGATGCTTGGCATGATCTTCAGGAGTTCTTGAATAAACAAGGATGTCGTCAATGAACACGACTACAAATTTATCGAGCTCTGGCATGAACACAGAGTTCATGAGATACATGAAATGAGCGGGGGCATTGGTCAAACCAAAAGACATGACCAAGTACTCATATAGGCCGTATCTGGTGGTGAAAGCTGTTTTGGGAATATCTTCGGACGAATTTTTATTTGGTGATAACCAGATCTGAGGTCGATCTTGGAAAAACACTCTGGCTCCAGATAACTGGTCAAACAGAAGATCAATACGAGGCAAGGGATATTTGTTTTTGATGGTGACCTCGTTGAGCGGGCGATAATCAACGCAAAGACGAAGGCTTTTGTCCTTCTTCTTCACAAAGATAGCAGGACAGCCCCAAGGAGACGAGCTTGGGCGAATGAAACCCTTGTCCAACAAATCTTGTAATTGGATTTTTAGTTCTGCCAACTCTCTGGGAGGCATTCGATAAGCTCTACGGGATATAGGAGCAGTCCCGGGCTTTAGCTCTATAGCAAACTCAACATCCAAAGATTGATTTTTGAACGAAACTGACTGATAAGATTCATTGATGCAAGGATAGATAACTGATACAAAGTTCGATAGATACCCACAGACTGACAAAGGAAAGGTACAAGACAAGATACAAACTCGACTAGACAGAAGACCAACTAACGCCCCAACCTAGACTTAAGGCTTTAGGTGAGCAGATGGCATAGACACACACGAGTCTAGTCATCGTCGATGAAGATCAACTCTTCGTCATCATCATCATCCTCGATGATAAGCTCAGGCTCTTCCTCCTCATCCTCATCTTCAACGTGGACATCGTCAGCAGTTCCACTTCCACGTTCTGATCGGGCTCGTTTCCACTTCAGGTTCCTCCACGACTCCGTCTTCGGGGTCTTCCATAACCGGGGGTACCAAGGGATGGAGTTGATCATGCAGCTGATGCACTTCCTCATGAAGCATATCATTGAACTGCTCAATCTGGTGCGGTGTATTGCTGCAGTCCATGGAGCTGGGCTCTGGTGACATCCTCTCGGATCCATGTTGCATCACGCTGCTGGATAGCGCGAACCACATTCCGGTTAGCTTCCTCAAGAGCGGCTCGTGCCTCATAAAACTCCATGCGGGAAAGGTAAAGTCATGCTCCATATTCTCCATTTCAGCCTTCAGATTCTTGATTTCCTCCTTCAGCTGCTTGCGGGTGCGGCGGGGAAAGCGACGACCATTGGAGGATTCTCCAGTCTCTTCTTCTCCGGTGCGTGGCGCCAGCTGGTGACGCGGCACACCGTTCGGTCCAGTCGACTTGCGGGCAGTCCGCTTGATATGGCCATATCTGGACAGAGGTTATAGATGAGAAAGGCTAGCAAGAAAAAGGTATAGGCATACTACCCAACGAACTCTTTTATAAACTTAAGTGAATGTGACATGATGCATGAATCGTTCCTACGGAACAAGGCAATGCAACTACTAAGGTAAGGTACATAGGGCTTATACAAGTTGTCTTGCTACTAGTTGCCAAAGACAAGATGAGGAATGAGAGAACAATTTGGACTCAAAATAGTCAAGGTTTAGTTTTTGTTAAAACATTTTGAAGTTTTTCGCAAAAGATTGCAACGTCATAGTGAGATGCTCCTCGATACCACTCTGTAACGTCACGGCTCTAATCCCATGGCCCACTGATCACCGTCAACCACTGACAGTCGATCCGTACAGCCAGAGATTAAGACCGGTTTCCGCTACTGGGCTACATCAGTGCCCGATGTCCGCAGGATCATCTCACAATTCAGTTACAATCTCTTTAACATTTTGACAAATAACATCGGAGTAAATAGCGGAAGACTTAGATAACAATAGTTTTACAAACCAGGGTTCAACATAAAATTAAAAGTGAAGTTATTACAGACCATAGTTCAATAGATAGAGTTGGCAGAGTAGCATATGACAACAACTGAAGGTAACGATACTTCACCCAGCCGCCCGAGGGTGAATAATCACTCATCGGCCTCATCGGCCTCTTCCTGAACAACGTCACCAGCAGGGTCCAAGGCATACTGAGAATCTGTCATACCTGCACATGGGTAATAAAACCCTGAGTACAAGGTACTCAACAAGACTTACCCGACTAAAGAAAAAGGGAGAAGACTCAGGAATGAAAGGCTTAGGTAAGGCTTGAACAAGATCGAGAAATTTGCAGAAAAAGCATTTTGAGTTTTTCCGCCAGCAACAAGCACCTCGGGACTCTAACCCAAGAGTACAGGTCCAGCAACAAGCACCTCGGGACTCTAACCCAAGAGTACAGGTCCAGCAACAAGCACCTCGGGACTCTAACCCAAGAGTACAGGTCCTGTTTGCAGAAAAAGCATCTTGTAAAACTTGTTTTTATTTTGGAAAGGTTCAAGTATTCCTCAGTTCTTCATCATTCATGATTCATTTTACATTTCAAAACATTCCTAGTTGAGAACCACTCTCCGTTGACAGTCAGTGGACCAAGTCTCCATAACCGAGGAGCAACGTTAATCCGGATAAAGAATACTCAGCTGAGGATCCCTATTCACACTGCATATGTAGCACCCAAGCTTGCATATGCCAACTCGTCTTCCACGATTCCTCCAAGATTGGGCCCGGTCCTACGCCACCCGGAAGTACAGTACACCACTCCAATCCGGGACTCTAACCCACGTGGGTACATGCTACTTCCGCCATCTCTCCACTCCCAGTGCGCGGTTGTCGGTCCAATAATGGATTCCTCGGAGCCAGAGCTTTCCGTAGTATGTGAATAGTTACAAGTCTTGACCAGCAGGCCCCCATACGGATGGTCCCTACATTTTTCCGCCAGCGACAAGCACCTCGGGACTCTAACCCAAGAGTACAGGTCCTGTCGGTTTTTCAACCCTGTCCCGGTCGGTGTCAACTGTTGAGTCCCGGACTACAACATGACGGCACCGTACGCAAGGACAACCTCTTCTCGACAATGACCACATGCTAGCTAGGCAAGCAGTCATCGAACGGGAAGTAAAACCAAAATTCCCATAAAGTTTCTTTCAGTGATCACACTTTTTGAAATTGGCATTTTGCAAATCTATTATATAGCATCACTAAGCATTTTGCAAATAGTTTTTAAAACAAGGCGGGTGGATCCTTTGGTGGAGGTAAATAATGCAGGAGGCAATAGGTCATCACACAACTCCTATAACCTAATGCAGTAATTTAACTCAAAAGCATTTAAGGAAAACATTTTATAAATGGAAGGGTTAAATGCACCGGGGCTTGCCTTGGATGGCAAGGAGAGCAGACTCGGGGTAGGAGTAGGTGTTGGAGCTCGGGGTCGCCTTGGGAACAGATCCTTCGGTGGCTACCTCGACTTCAGATCCTTCTTCGTCAACTATACGGATGCAATGATGAATGCTCATGAGAATGATGATATGAACTTAAGGTGCAAGACAATTCCACTGATTCTAGATTACTCTAAAACAAGGCATAATCGAAATCTAGGTTGAGCATAAAAGGTAACCATTTCTTCCTTAAGCAATATTGATTAAACTAGCCCTTATTATAATTATCCTAAACATCAACCAAACATAGCATCACAAACATCATAGACCAAAGGGTAGGGATCTATGAACATCAATCAATCCAAAGATCACATCATCAAACACTTATTACCAACCCTAATCCATCTTTTCTATTTTTCCTAATTTATTTAAAAGGTCATTTTATGAAGTTGCTCCAAAAATTACCAAATTAACCACATAAGTTCATTATGACTTAAACAGGTGGCAAAACAAATTTCATAATTTTTGGAGGTCATTAAGGTGCTCAAATAATTCTAGACATTTAATTAACAAAAGGCACTATTCAAGAATTAAAATAAATGCTCAAAAATCAACTTGTTCCAAAAGACTTCAAAATTTTACCAGAGACTAAACATGGCATAAGAAGCTCACAAAAATTTGTCTCAAGATTTTTGGAGTTATAATTCACCCTCCAAAAATACCAAAACCTTCATTTTTCAATTAAAAGGGGAATTTTACATTTTCAAATTTTTGCACAAAACTCAAGTTTCATATTTTTATAAAATACTCCAGAGCATAAAGAGTCTACCACAAAAATTTCGGAATTTTTGGAGGCACACAGAAAATCATACAAAAAAGAGAAAACTGAACACTATTCACATCTCTCAGAAAAAGAGAAGAGCACTGTGCTCCTTCTAGGCCGGGCTCGGCGAGTCGCGGGGCTCGGGCGAATCGGAGAAGTGAGCCTCAGTCCGAGGCCGGACTCGGGCGAGGCGGAGAACATGCGTCGCCGAGGCTTGGGCTCGGCCGAAGCGGAGGGCATGCGCTCGCCGAGGCTTGGGCTCGGGCGAGACGGAAAAACAAGCCTCCGTCCGAGACCTGACTGGGAGGGCTCGGGCGAAACGGAGTGGAAGCAGAGACCGGAGGCTCGGATGCTTACCACGTGTCGGAGGCAGGGCTCGAGGGTGAGGCTCGACTCGTTCTCGAGGGTGAGGCTCGACTCGAGGGTGAGGCTCGACACGAGGGTGAGGCTCGACACGCTCGAGGGAGAAGATGACCGCGGCGGCGCTCCGGCGGTCCGGCGGTCCTGCGCAGCACATGCGACCGCAAGGGCCGGGTTAGAGTCGCACGGGACCAAGGAACACAACACGGGGGTCGGTGAGAGATGATCATGGCCGGAGACGGCGAATTCCACGAACCCGAGCTCGCCGGGATTCTGCCGGAGATGGGGACGGCGAGCTTACGCCGGGCAAACGGCGGCGGGGAAGGTGAAATTGAAGGGTGGGAAAGCTTCACGAGCTCAAGGCGGAGCTTCCGAGCTAGGTGGTGGAGCGGCGGAGTGACTGGAGAGAGCTGGCCACGGCGGCGGGGGTGAGTGCGGAGGTCGGAGCTCCGGCGGCTTATATAGCCGCGGCTAGGGGACGGTAGAGACTTCGGGGTTGCGCGGGTAATGTTTGCGGGGGCGTGCGCACTCGATTGCGCTCTGGCGGTCGAGCTGGCGTGCAGCCGGGGATCGGGCACAAGCTCGGCCGGCGATGGCCACGCGGCGGCGGCGGCTGGGCACTGTAGGGGCCGAGAGCAAGGGTCAGCGCTCGCGTGCGGGCGCGGAGGGAACCGGGAGACAGCGGCGGCAGGATAAGGCGCGTGGGGAGCAGCCGCAGCGCCGGCGCCATGGCCGGGCCCCCCCTGGCCTCTGGCTCTACGGGAAGAAGAACAGTGCTAGGGTCTAGGGTTTGACTTTTGGCCAGTTTCTGTATTTTGCAAATTACTCTCAAAAATTGAACTGTGCGACAAAAACTCAAAACACCAAAGTTGTTCAGAAAAAAAAGATCTACAACTTTGTCAATATGAACATTTTCAAATTCCAAATAGTTTTTGAACTACATTCAAAAACAGAAAAGGGGACACTTTTCAAATTTGATTCAAATCAAAATTACTTTGGATTTCAAACTGAAACTTGAAAATCTTCCAATATGAAAGTTGTTCCATTTGACAAAACCTATAACTTTGCTAATATACACTTTTTTCTGAAACTCAATAGTTTTTGAATAACTTTTTAAAACCGAAAAGAGGACAAAAACTGGAATTTGAATGAATTTGAAATTACTGCAAACTTTATATAGAAACATGGAAATCTGTAAATACCAAAGTTGTTCTTCTAGGTCAGATTCACAACTTTGCTTTTTGAACCAACTCAAAATTTTGAATTTTGAAAAAGTTATAAAAAAGGGAATAAATCCAGGATTTGGGAATTTAGGGTTTTGCAAAAGGAAACTCAATTCAAATCTGATTTTAGAACTTGGATCAAAGCAACAAACATCAGGGCACTAAATTTGAACAGGAATTACATAGAACTAGGCACAGAGGTGAAATTACCATTTTGCCCTTATAGGAAGAATGGGGCTAATAAGGGTTTTTGCAATAGAGGTACATCACATAAAATGATACACTAAGCAAATGCATACACATGAAATCATGATCAAGATGATTAATGATGCTAATGATGATATGTCAAGTTAATTACATGCTTAAACACCAGAGGTGTTACATTCCGCGTCCGCCTCCGACCTCTCCCGGCCGCCCCTCTCCCGGTCGCCCGCGCCCGCTGCCGACCTCTCTCGGCCTTCCGGGTCTGCCTCCGACCTCTCCTGGTCGCTCCCAGTGCTCCGCCCCTCTCCCGGCCTTCTGCCCCCGCCGCCAAACTGCATCTCCCGGTTGCTCTCGCCTGCCACTGACCTCTCCCGACCCTACCACTCTCTCGGCCACCACCAGCACGCCGCCCCTCTCCTGGTCGCTCGCGCCCGCCGCCGACCTCTCCCGGCCCCACCGCCGACCTCTCCCGGTCGCCCCTAGCGCTTCGCCCCTCTCCCGGCCTTCTGCGTCCGCCGCCGGCCGGGAGCACGCCGCCCTCTCCTGGCCCGCCGACGACATCTGTCAGGTACTGATTTTCTCCACTCTTAGTTGTTGATTCCTCCCCCTCTCAATTGATTTAGAGATGTCAAATTTGCAGTCATTTTTTGATAAATAAATGCTAGAATGACTTTGTATGTTAAGCGGCATCTTAAACATATCAAATAGTTTGTTACAGGTCTGATGTGAACTGGATGATTTCTTTGTTGTCTCAGTGTGTTAGGCTTTGCCCTTTTTAAGTGACTAGATAAATACCCTTGTGTTGCTGGTGATGCATAATTGTGATGCAGATCAAATTAATCATAACCGAGAGGAGCCTTATGAAGCATAAAACTGGTTATAACTTTGTTAGAAGACATTAATGGCCAAAATAAAATCAATGTGAAATTTGAATGTCATATTATGTCATTATATTTATATTTCAAATTTCCAAAGTCTAATAATTCATATTTACAAATAATCCAACATTGTGAGCATATGTCTTGGTAATGCAAGCCAACATGTGTCCTGCAGGATGCATGAAGGACGCACATTGTACCAAACCAGACCTTGTGTATTCAGCTTTGCACTCAAGTAGGTTTATGAAATGGCAGTGCTTGCATATAGACTCTAGGCAAACCAAATGCAATTCAGTTATACTAACTTACCAAATTAAATCAGGCTCTAAGGCACTTTTGCACTCTCGTCAAATTTTCCTGTTACAAACAACTACAAGAGGAGATAAATTCATTTCAGGAAAATATAACATGTCACATGATAATAATTTACAATGATGTTTATCATTGGGCCTCAATTATTGTCTTGACATATTGTACTGATGTTGAGAACAGTAGAAGGCATGGCCTGAATTTGCTGGTTGCTTGGACTGTAGTTTAAGACCAATGCCGAGCTTTTTGGGCCAGTTACCAAAGCTACACTGTACCAGGCACGTTCCTATCTGACGTGAATGATTTCTTCTATGGAAAGCCTGGCATTCTATTCCTCAAAGCATGTCATGTCTATTCCTCTAATTCTGCTTCCCAATTCCCATAAATTATTGGGTCCTCATATTTATCGAGACAGGACTATTTTAGCAACTCCTACGAAGAAAGATTAGATGTAAGATATCATAAATTCAGAACATATTATGTGATATCGTTTTTCTTATATGTACACCTTATCATTTGGTTCTGGGCATTGGGCCAATTATTATTTTTATTTAGTTTGTGCAATATATCAGTTTGCCAGGTAGATTTTCCTGTAGAAAACATGTACTAATATTTTGGTGTACGCTGATTTCCAAAGGTTACCCTTTTTTAGCTTGCATATATATTTGGTATCCTGGATTTATCTGTGTAATCAGTTTACTATATTTTTTGGGGCTTGTAGAGAATCGCGCGAGCGCCACTGGAGCAAAGGGGCCCATTGATCCGCTGGCGGCGTCTCCTCTCCGGCCGGCCGTCACCACCAGACCACTCCCACCGGCAGCGCCAGCACCTCCGTCTGCGGAAAGTGAGTGCCTCCCTGTTCAGTTCCTGCAGTAAACATTTTTTTTACTTTGTGAATTGGTGTCGTGTTTATGAATTCTGTATAAGGGCTAATCAAGTATGGCAACATGTAACTGGGTCCTCTCATGAAGCTGGGTTGTGTGGCTGAAGCTTTTGAGTTTGAGGTGTTTTTTTTTTTGCTATGCTACCATAAACTACCTATCCGGAGGAGTCTTAGCCCCAGGATGAATGCTATCATCCTGATCGGTTGTGCTCTTTCTGCTGCAGCTGTAGCTGCTGGTGCTGCACACAAACAACACACTATAGAGATATGCAGTTCAGTCTCAGTAGAAAAGACAGTTGATCAGGGATTCAGGGCCTATCAAATGGAGGACGCAAAAAAAGCTCCAGCGAAGCAGCCCACGGCCTACCTGGAGCCACAAAACTAGCTTCTCTTGGCTCCACGCCCATCCGCACGCTAAAAATACAATCCCATCCTCAGCTCTTGTGTTGCGTTGCATCACACTCGATGCCGGGGGGTGGGGGGGTGGGGCTATCCCGGTGGCCTGAGCATGGCCGGCAAAGCTCGCTCCTATGTAGGCTGGCAGAACCGACGGCTGGCATGGCCTCATATTCTTTTGCGGGAAAAAACTACCAGAGATATTTGGTTTCATAGATATGATTTATGTATGATGGCAACGCAAATCTGTACAGCTAAAAGGATCGGAGTGATATCGTAATCGCCCCGCTCCTTCCTCACCCCGTGCTAAACTTCCGCGCCTCGCGAAACTGTCTCCCGGCCACAACCGCGCGCTCGCAGTTCCCTCTGCGCAGAAGTCGCCACCGCCTCGCCCCTGGTCGCTTGCACGCCGTCGGCCGGACGCGCGCGAGCTCCCCGCGCAGGCTCCGCCGGCCCACCGGCTTCGCCATCGGCACCACCCGCGCCCTGTCCCACCCGGCACTACCATTATCTCAACGCGCCCCGTCCCTGGCCGCTCGGGCGCCGCACCAACGCGCCCCGTCCCTGGCCGCTCGGGCGCCGCACCAACGCGCCCCACCCTTGCCGCCCGGACGCCGCCCCCACGAGCTCCTCCCCCTGCCGCTCGGACGGCGGCCCCACGAGCTCCTCCCCCTGCCGCTCGGGCGCCACCCCCATGCGTGACGCGCTGACGAACACCCAAGCGCCTGGAAGGGGCGGCGACAAATACCTCAGTGCCTGGCGTGACGGAGCATGGGGCGGCCCGGTGGTGATCTCAGTGCCTGGTGAGTAGGGGGCGGTCGGCGTCGAGGTGCAGCTGTGCCGACCTGAGCAACTGGGCTTGATGGGGCAGCACCTGAGGAGGTGTGTGGACGGGAGGAAAGGACGGAGAGGCAGCAGCGTGGGTCAGGGAGGCTAAAGCACGGTCTGTCCACAACCAAGTAGTAGTCAGGTATATGAAATAATCATTCCCTGAATTTTCAGGATTACAATTTTGTTGTTTAGTGATCATAATTGTTTGCAGAATTTCACTGCTACTTACAATTACAAATTTCTTGAAATAACAAAACTTAGACTTCACCTTTTTGTACTTTGGATCTGCTTCATAGGGTAAGACCATAAGAGAAGCTGCTCTCTGTGTGATGGATGTTTACTTTCTTCTGTATTTTCCTGAGTTAATGTTCTGGAACAATTGCTGGATTTGTCAATTTTTGAACAGAACTATGAGTAATTTGCAATTGTAATGTTACATAACCCAATTTTTTTTTAATATTAACTCTGAACTTCTAATTTTAGTGCATCTAAATGCTAATTCATTTTCCTTATAAAGTGTTTTGATTTCTATGCATAATCCATTCCTTGATTCAGTAGAAACTCTGAATCAACTATACTCCAAGACTTACTGAAACACATTATCCTGAGAAAATAGTTGACTATTTCCTGAAACCACCTCATCAGATTGTTCAGAACTGTACTAACTAAAACAAATGACTCAAGAATAGTATGACTAGATCTAGATGTTAAACTAAAACTCTTCAGTGGTGGCTTTGACATACATGAGTGTCTACATAAGCTGTCTACATGAGATGCATTCTTAAATCTGCTGGAAATAAGAAGAGAGGCTGAATGAGCATGTTCCAAATGTAAATTGCTACAGATCAATATATTTTTTCCCTTGGGTGGGTTCCAATTGAATTTACCAAACCATGTAATACAATATTTAGAAATTTTGAACAAGTCAACTATTTTTAATAGATTGATCATGGCCCAAGTAAAACATCCCGGTTTACATACTGGACTTACTTGACCATGTATGTTTATTGCAGTGCATCTTAGATTGACTGACATATTAGAATATTGTATTAGTTTGAAGGTGGAGATAAAAGGTTTGTAGTTCCTATAAAGGTCATATCTCCACTGTAATATGTACAGCTAAGGCCTTGATGATAGGCTTTTAATCATTGGCTTCTAAGGAGGTGTTTAGTAAAGTGAACTACAAGCTGCGCACGTTTAACCATACAAGGTGCTTCAGTTGCCTGAACTCAAATAGAAACCATGAAAGATATGCATTTTCAAGCAAACACATTTCTTTCCTGTGTTAGCTGGAAAATGCATAGGGTAGTTAGGATTTTGAAAATAAATATCTTTCATGTGTTTGCTTGAAAATGCATAAAATAAGCCTTTTACCCTACATGTCGCTTATACATATGTTTTGAATCGATGATTCTCGTTTTGATACAGCATAATTTATGTACAATACATGTATTCACTCAAGTAAATGTGTATCATGATGAAATAACTGATAACATTTTTATGCCATAGAAAGTAGTGCCAAGAAAGAAAGGAAAATATATAGATGGTACAGTTTTTTGCCCAAATCCTGACTATCCCGCTGCTGTACATTAGTCCTCAAGTCATCAAGTGCCGGCAAGGTCACAGGGAGAAAGTGAAAACATATTTCTGTTAGCTCCCTACTGTTATTCATGTGTGAAAGATTAGTGTTGTCATCCAAATCAAATGAATAATAACGCATCAAACCAGAGCATGGCATGGCAAATATGAAATATATACATGCAACATGTTGTTCAGGTTGTTGCTTTTCCTGCTACCTTTTTGCTTGCTTGTCGTAATCACAGGGAGAAATAATTATCAGCATGGCAGCTTCCAGAAGTTCTATTTTAAAGGATGCTCACACTTGCTTGTGCTGATGCTCACAATTGCTTGCTATTTTGTTTTGTCCCAGATGGTTCTATTTAGTTCCTGTTGTTCCTTTCTTTTCAGCCAGCTCATGACCAACTTATATGTTTAGTAGACCTATTATTTCTGAAATGCTTTGACATTTGCATATACAGTATGGGGCTTTAGCTATGAATATTCCTTTTACTACAAAACAACATTGAGAAACAATGTCTGAAAGGTTCTATTAAAATGTGACCAGCTCATGACTGTGTTCTTGCTGCAGGTTGTTCACCGGTGGCCTGGTTTGCCTAAAGGTGTAAAATTTGATCCATCTGACCAGGAATTAATCTGGCACTTATTGGCAAATCATGGAAAATTTCGTATAAAAGCTCATCTGTTCATTGACAAATTTATTCCAACAGTTGAGGAAGATGAAGGGTCGAAGGCATCTGTTACACTCATCCATAGAAACTTCCAGGTACTTCTATCTTCTTTCTGAAAGATTATGGGATTTTCAGGATTAATAAGGTTCTTAAGTAAGAACTTCTACTTTTAGATAAGATCAAATGTAAAATCAGCACTTTACAGCTACTGTCAAATGCTTATCTTTGTTAGTGATTTGTTGTCCTGTGGGATTCTTCTTTATTGATCACACCCTATGGTCTGCATTTAGCCTAGGAAAAACTGCATGTATGGCAAAAGGCTTATTTTATTTTTCATTTAGTTGTTCACCATGTCGCTATGCCACAATTAAGAACTTGTACAACTCTTGAATTGTTACTGCCTTCTTTCAAACAGACATTTCACATTCTGGTTGTGACGGTATTGCTTTGATATGTGAGCTTGATGAAGGGTGGGAAGGCTAAGAACCAATTGGGTGATCCATCAGTACCACCTAGGCACTGGAGAGGATGAGAAAGATGGTCAATATGTCGTCTTATAAGGATTTTTTCAGCTAACAGTTTAAACCTGGGGACAAGAATGCTATAGAGCTAACCACGTCGGATGATCTGGAATCAATGACTGCTGAAGCAGATCCCTAATTTTACTACATTACCCGCTGACAAGCATGATTGTACAATCCAAGAAATTGTCCGTAATCCTGAGCATAATCTTTACCAGGTAACTGAATATTCCTGTCTTCATTATCTATATTTTGTATGTGGTGCATTCGTAGAACATATACTGCACATTCGTAGGTGATAGATAAGTTGAACCAGAAAATAGAACATATACTGCAAAGGTGTCGTTGTGCTTGTCAATGTGAACTACTAAGTGGTTTGGCGGTATCCATGCACCGTACCGATAGATCGCTAGGTGAACCCTTTTCTCCTTCGGTTCCTATAGAAAATTACTGTAGCATGAAAACCAAGTGACTGCCTATTTGTGAATGGCAGATTGGCAGCGAGGAGGTTGGAGATAGTGACAACACCTCAACCCTGGTTATATGGCTGGAAGGATAATGGCAACATATTGCGTGTATTCAAGTAAGTTGTAATGCTTTGTGCTAAGAATGGGATCAGTAGGCTCAAATTAAGTCACAAGACTTTTTTGGTTTCATTTATATTTGCTAATACTTTTTTTTATTAATTTGATAACGAGTCCACCAAAAAATCTTGGTTTCTAGGGGCTTAATAGTCTACATTGGTCTTTACTAGAGTGCCCTACTCCTGATTTGGACTAACGAATTTGGTCCATATGGTAATATGAATATGTGAACCATTTGTGTTGTTGGAGTATCAGAGCGCAACTTTAGTGTCACTTTTTTCATCCTCCTATATTTAGCCCGTGTTAGAAAAGGAAATGTGTGATTAGCCGTGGAAGCTAAAAATGAATCGCTAGATATGCAGGTAGATTTCAGATTTATTGACTGCCTGATACAAGCAGGTATATGTGGCGCAGCATGTGTCTTGCGCGCGGCCTCCAACAGACTGCCTGCTGACGGCTCTACCCGGTTGCCCGATGTTTATCCTTCCATTGTTTACTGCTTCAAGGTTAATGGGATCAAATAAACCAAAGATTTTTATGTACCGGGTACTGCAGATCGTCCACTCCTTTTGCATGTCATTAGTTTTTGCTATGTATATGCTATCTAATGTGCATTACTGCCGCCCCCCAATTCTGATTTGAGGATATATATGTATTTTTGCTATTTGTGTAGGCAAGGGATCCATACTGAAAACTCCTAATGGAGGAGGGTTACTACAAACAAAAGGAGGTTGCCTAGAAACAAAACCTTAAGATGTTATGATGCAAATTGGATTGCATACGATTCTAACAAGGGTTCATATTTGGCTTCATGCTAGAGTGTTGACTATAAAGAGCTATGAGGATGTCCTGGAGAACAGTAAGATCAGCCAGCTAGAAGCTCTAGCCGATTAGCCTGTCGGTTTTAAAAATTGGCAATTGTTATTGTATTTTAAATAGAAAATGTGCTTATAAGTTATAACTACGTCAAGATGATATAATGTCCGCATGTAAATTTGTCAAGCTAGCGGTACTATAAAGCTGTGGCACTATGACGTGAGCATGTACTCCCTCCGTCTCATTGAGAGTGTCGCCCGGGAAGCGTGTTTGTGAGAGTGACACTTTCAATGGGACGTAAGGAGTACTCCATAGAAAATGACTTCACCTCACTATATGTTCAAACGACTACCTCACATGCAGAATTGAAGTATCACGATTTTGATTTTGGATTGGCTACTAGACATCCTATGATATTGTTTTTTCCCGTTGCAACGCACGGGCACTCAACTAGTACAAGTATTATGTCCCACTCCCGTGGCGAAATAATTAACTTTTTATCATCCTTGTGAGGTAGGTAGTATATAAAATACCACATCAGTGACTTATTGTCAGTGGCATATGTTAGAGTAACGTTCGTAAGAGTGGTAAAAAAATTAAGAGAGTTTTACCTATATGTCATTATGAAAGATGGCAATTGCGTATAAGCCACTGAAAAATTCGAGCAGTCACGTATGTCATCGTGCTAAACTTTTTTGTCATCCATGCCACTTTTGTTAGATTTGGATCTAATGGTGTTAAATAGCCAGGGTAAAAAGTCAAAAATGTCTTTAGGTGTGAATATGTTATTAGTTCTTTTTGAACATCTTAACGACTTCAAATGAACAAACTCTGGACTAGAAAGTTATAGATCTCCTTAAAATCTACAATTTACATATAAAACTTATTTTCATTTAATTTTATATTAATTTTTTTTCTAATACATACTCCCTCCGTCCCATAATAGAAGATGCTTTGGGGTGCGTGCCGGTCAATTTTTTCTACTTTGACCAAGTTTATAGAAAATACGCGCGACATTTATTTTCAAATAAATTTATTATAAAAATATATTCAACTATCTATCTAATGATACTAATTATGCATTATAAATATTAATATTTTTTAATATATAATTGGTCAAAGTTGTAAAATGTCGACTTCTCGGAAAGTGAGAATAATACCTATTTTAGAACGGAAGGAGTATGTTGTACGAAATTAAACAAAAGTATTTTTTATATGAAAACTAGTTCTGAGTTTTTTTTATTTGAAGTCGTTAAAATGCTTAAAAAAATTAATAACATATTCATACTTGAGGGTATTTTTGACTTTTCACCCCAGCTGTTTAACATCGTTAAAGCTAAATTCTAACGGAAGTGGCATGAATGACAAAAAAAAATAGCACGATGACATACGTCACATCAAGTACTCCGGCTCCGCGGGCCAACGCCACCACCAACTTCTCCGCCTCCGCCGCCGCCACGGACTCCGGCTCCGTGCCCTCCGGCCAGCTGCAGGACCCGCCGGCGACGCCTGGGTACGAGTCCGGAGCCGAGTCCTCGCCGGCGGCGTCGTCGCCAACATCGGTGCTCCGCAAGGTTCCCTCCCTGTCGTCCCAGCTCGCCGAGGACTCCAAGGACGACTCCTTCGACGCGGCGGTGGCGGCCCCGTGCGAGCGGCCGGCCGCCGCCACCGAGTGCCGCGGCCTGGTGGCCGTCCTCGAGGAGGCGGAGCTCGGCGAGTTCGTGCCGTTCGAGGACGCGCCGGTCTACGCCACCAGCGGCTTCTCGGACTTCGAGCCCGACGCCGGGTTCCTCTACGCCGAGCCGTCGTCGCCGGAGGCCGCGTCGTGGAACGCCGCCGCCTCGTCCGACGACGCGCCCAGCTGGGCCGCGCCGTCGCCGTCGCCGATGCAGCAGGAGTGATGAGGGACGGCCCGATCTTCCATGAGGTAGCTGGTAAATTCGATTGGTGGAGATCTCGACGTTGGCGATCCGGCTTCAAATCAGACACGATTCGAACCCTGCAACCGTTACACCACTGCTCCGTTGGTTATTAACCAAGCACAACTTGATTGACCTCGCCAAGAAGGCTAATCCTGCAAGCGAATCGAAGAACACAAGCAAGAAGGTAAAAGTACGCAATCTGAAATTGCAGATATGAATATCACGAATTTAATAGAGGGGTTCAAGAACTCGGTTCCAAAGGACTAATCGACACAGTGGAGGAGATCAAGAACGGGGGCCCTGGATCACTGTAAAAGGATTCGACACGCAGTTACAATGAACGATTCAGTTCCTCGATGGAAAACTAAACTCTAAACAAAACCCGAGACCTAACGACGACGACGGCGGCTAATTATAGGGTTTAGGTCGTCGCCCCTGCTGGACGCGTGTAACACCTCTGGTGTTTAATATGTAATTAACCTGACATGTCATCATCTTTAGTCATTAATCATTCTTGCCATGCGCTTATGTTTGCCTATTACTTGTTTTGCTTTTACCTTTTCTGAAGTGATTTGTGTAGTGATTCCTTTTTCAAAACCCTAAAGGCCCAAACCTTCCTTAAGGGCAAAATGGTAATTTCACCTCTGTGTCTAGCTCTGTGTAAATCTTGTTCAGTTTTGTGCCTTGATGTTTTGTTGTGTTGATCAAGGATAAAAATCAAAAATAGATTTGGAAGTTCTTTTGAAAAACCCTAATTTTCAAACTCTAGTTTTACCCCTCTTTTTATAATTCAAAAACTGTTCAAAATTTGAAGTTGGTCCTTTTGGCAAAGTTGTAGATCTTATCAAGAGGAACAACTTTGGTATTTACAGATTTTCAAGTTTCACTATAAAATCAAAAGTAATTTTGAATTTATTCAAATCCCAAAAGTGTCCCCTTTTCAAATTTCAAATGTGATTCAAAAACTATTTGGATTTTGAAAATGTTCTTATTGACAAAGTTGTAGATCTCTTTTTTCTACACAACTTTGGTGTTTTGAGTTTTTGTTGCTCAGTTCAATTTTTGGGAGTAGTTTGCTAAATACAGAAATCAATTCTAAGTCAAACCCTAGACCTAGCCCTGTTCATCTTCAACCTAGAGCTAGGGGGAGGGCCCCGGCCATAGCCGAGCCGCCGGCGCTGCGCGTGCCGCGCGTCTGGCCGCTCCCCGCCTGCCTCCAACCTGCCGCCACTGACCCCGTGATCATGCCGCTCCCGCACGCGCAAAGCGCTGACCCTCGCCCGTCCCCCACTGCTCCCAGCACGTCGCCGCCGCGTGGCCGTCGCCGGTGAGCGCACGCCCGGCCCCTGAGCAGACTTCCGTCCTTTCTTCATCATGGATTCGCAAGCACGCGACGCGGCCGATCTTATCCACCCTCGCACACCTCTTATCCGCCCCTGAGCACGGCTATAAAAGCCACCCGCCGGCCGCCGTTCTTCCGCCACCTGCGAGCTCTGTGAACCCGAGCCAGCAAGCCTCCCCAGAGCCCGCCAAAGCCGCCGTTGCCTTCGTCTTGAGCTTCTCCACCTTCCCAAACCACCAATTTCACCCCTCCGCCCCTCCTTTAGCCGGCGCAAGCGATTCTTCTCCGACTCCGGTGAACAGTCTTGCCGCGGTAAGCAGCAAAATTCGTCGCCGTGGGTTTTCTTCTCATCCATCCGACCCCCGCCCTCTCTTCCTCATCTTGGTGCGCTCCTAACCGCTCCTCGGCGATCTCTTTTGGTGGACAGACCAGCCGGCACGCCGCTCGCCGCCGAGAGAGCTCCGCCGAAGCACCGCCAACGTCGAGCTCACTCCTTCGACCCTTGTTCCGCCCCGCCGAGCCCTGCCTCCGACCCGTGGTAAGCACTCAAAGCCCCCCGGTCTCTGCTTTCACGGCGCAAAGCTCGAGCCAGGCCTCGAGCGGATACGCGTTCACTGTTAGCTCGAGCCAGGCCTCGAGCACACGTTTCCCGTCTCGCTCGAGCCAGGCCTCGAGCGGACACACTCACCACTTCGCTCGAGCCAGGCCTCGAGCGAACACACACCCTCACCGTCTCGCTCGAGCCAGGCCTCGAGCGGACTCACACACCCACACCGCTTCGCTCGAGCCAGGCCTCGAGCAAGTACTCACACACTGTCTAGCTCGAGCCAGGTCTCGAGTAGACACACACCCTCACCACTTCGCCGAGCCTAGCCTCGAGCAAGCGTGCACCCTCCGCTTCGCCCGAGCCAAGCCTCGAACGAACCCGCGTTTTCGTCTCGCCCGAGCCTCCCAGCCAGGCCTCGGACGGACGATTGTTTCCGTCTCGCCCGAGCCTCCCAGCCAGGCCTCGGACGGACGATTGTTTCCGTCTCGCCCGAGCCTCCCAGCCAGGCCTCGGACGAAGCGATCCTTTCCGTTTCGCCCGAGCCCTGCGGTCCGCCGCGCGATTCGCCCGAGCCCTGCGGGGAAGGAGCACAGTGCTCTTTTTCCTTTTTGGAAAAATGTGAATAGTGTTCTGTTTTCTCTTTTTGTGAGAATTAATCTGTTGTTCCATAAATCTAGAGAAAAATATGGTATGCTCCTTGCACTGTGTAGAATTTTAGAAAAATAAGAAACTCTACCTTTCTGCAAAAATTAGAAAATGAAAAATCCTTATTTTAATTAAGAAATGGATGGTTTTAGATTTTTAGAAAATCATGTGTAGCTCCAAAAATTATGAGGTAAATTTTTATGCGCTAGTTATGTCATGCTTAGTTCCTGGTAGAATTTTGAGGCCTTTTGGAGCAACTGCATAAAATGACCTTTTTAAATAATTAAGAAAAATAGAAAAAGTGATTAGGGTTCATGTTGTATGCCCTGTGATGTGACTTTTGGGATTGTTTGCTGATCATAGACCCCTACCCATCTGGTCTATGATGATTGTGATGTCATACAATGATTGTACTTAGATTGGAAAGAAGATGCTTAATAGGTTTGTCTAATATTGCTTAAAGGAAGAAATAAGTAACTTTATGTCCATTCTAGAAATTGCTTACACAATGGAAAGTTGTACTCTAGAAACAGTAGATTTGTCCTGTGCTGTATTGTTCTTGTCAGCATCCTCATTAGCATACATCATTGCATCCGTATAGTGACCGAAGGAGAAGGCATCAAAGTCGAGGCAGCCGCTGACGAACCTACCCCCGAGGCGACCCCGAGCTCCGACACCTGCACTGCCGACCCCGAGCCTGTTCTCTCTGCTCTTCAAGGCAAGCCCCGGTGCATCTTAACCCTTCTTTGTTTTCACAAAAGTTTACTTAAATGCTTTTGAGTTAAAACTACTGCATTAGGTTATAGGAGTGGTGTGATGACCTATTACCTGCATTGTTTACCTCCACCAAAGATCCACCTGCCCTGTTTAAAAACAATTTGCAAAATGCTTAGTGATGCTGTACAATAGATTTGCAATAAAAATGCCAATTTCAAAAGTGTGATCACTTAAAGAATTTTTATGGGAATTTGGCTTTACTCCCTGCCTGTTGGCTAAGTATCTGATCCGTACCTAGTCAACAGTGAGGAGAGGTTGTCCGAGCGTAAGGTGCCGTCATGTTGTAGTCCGGGAGTCAACAGTTGACACCGACCGGGACAGGGTTGAAAAACCGACAGAACCTGTACTCTTGGGTTAGAGTCCCGAGGTGCTTGTCGCTGGCGGAAAAATTTAGGGACCATCCGTATGGGGGCCTGCTGGCCAAGACTTGCAACTATTCACATACTTCGGAAAGCTCTGGCTCCGAGGAATCCTTAATTGGGACCGACAACCGCGCACTGGGAGTGGCGAGATGGCGGAAGTAGCTTGTACCCACGTGGTCGTCGTACCTGGATATGAGTGGTGTACTGTACTTCCGGGTGGCGTAGGACCGGTCCAATCTTGGAGGAATCGTGGTAGACGAGTTGGCATATGCAAGCTTGGGTGCTACATATGCAGTGTGGATAGAGATCCTCAGCTGAGTATTATTTATCCGGATTAACGTTGCTCCTCGGTTATGGAGACTTGGTCACTGACTGTCAACGAAGAGTGGTTCTCAACTAGGTATGTTTTGGAAGGTAAAATGAATCATGAACAATGAAGAATTGAAAAATACTTGAATCTTTCCAAAAATAGAACAAGGTTTACAAAATGCTTTTCTGCAAAATACTTGGTCTTGCTTAAGCCTTACCTTGACTACCCTAAGCCTCTCATCCCTGAGTCTTCTCCCTTTCCTTTAGTCGGGTAAGTCTTGTTGAGTACCCCAGTACTCAGGGTTTGTTACCCATGTTGCAGGTATGACTGAGTCCCCGATGTGTCTTGCGCCCTGCTGCATGACCATCGTCCAGGAAGAGGCCGATGAGGCCGAAGAATAGTTGTGCACCCTCGGGCTGGGTGATTACAAGTATCTTATTTTGTTGTACTCCGCTACGTTGCCTATTTTCAATTATCCGAACATGGTTTGTAATAACTGCACCTCTCATCTTATTTGGAACCTCGGTTTATAAAACTAATGTTATTTAAGTCTTCCGCTCTGTATTCCGATGTTATTTGTAAAAGTATCCAGTGCTGTAACCGAATTGTGAGATGATCCTGCGGACAATGGGCACTGATGCAGCCCAGTGACGAACAGTCTTAATCGCGTGGAACATAGGTTCGGCTGTCAGAGGCTGACAGTGATCTGTGGGCCATGAAATTAGGACCGTTCTGCCACAACGCGCTCCCTAATGGGCTCTAAGACGATACATGGCCCATCGGACCAAAAGACGGTGTCGCAGCACCCTGGCAGATTCTGGACGCTGACTTGTTTCGACGATTCCCGTTGACTCCGGACGTATTTTGACGTGATTTCAAAGCCATTGGTTAGCTTATCAAATTATCTTTCCAAGCATATCTGGTTCGTCGAAAACGGAGTCCGTATGCATCCGGGGCGTTGATTTTACCCGGGACTGCTCCTGAATTCCGAGGGTGACGAGGTAGCTGAGTTGGAGACGGATTGCAACTTGGGGAAGACCATGGCGTCGGTGTGTCCAGCGTAGCGATGTCCTCATCATCCTCCCCTTCTTGAATTGGAGTCGTCCTTGACTCCATCTTCGCGATGTCCTCATCATCCCCTCCTTCTAGAATTGGAGTCGTCCGCGACTCCATGTCACCTCCAAGCTCCTGCAAAAGGTTAGTGACCGCACAATGCGAAACACAATGTATAGGATCATGTGCAGCAACACTAACATGTCGACAAAGCATAGTATAACAAGGAGCATCATTATTATCACATAACGCAGCAGCAGTAGAAGTTGTAGCAAGAAAAGCACCACCTTTTAACTTAATCTCATTATTGTTAGCAATGTTTGTTGGAGGTTTATTTTTATTTTTAATCTCCTTAGCATGGTTAATAATATCCGTAGGAGACAAAGGCAGCAAAGTAATTTTCTTGTCCTTATGTAGGATAGTGTATGTATTAGTTATACCATGGTGTAAAGCATCATTATCAAATTCCCATGGGCGACCTAACAAAATGGAACAAGCTTGCATAGGGACAACATCAAAATCAACAGTATCATGATAAGAGCCTGTGAAAAAGCTAATGCGTGCTGATTTAGTTACCTTAGTCATACCATTATTATTGAACCATTGAAGTTTATACGGATATGAATGTTGTCGTGTGGTCAAGCCAAGCTTCTCAACCAAATCTGAACTCATCAAGTTGTTGCAACTCCCGCTATCAATGATGGTGAGAACACGACAACCCTGCACAATGAGATACATGTGGAACAAATTGTGGCGTTGGATCTTCATCTCTTCTTCTTCATGTCTCACACGTGTACTCAACACTCGCTGCACAAGAAGACTAGGATAGTCCGCAGCAGCAGCCACAGAGTCAATGGTGATGGTCTCCTTGTCGTGATCGTCCTTGGTGGAATCTGCAACAATGTTAGCAGCAAGAGCTAAATCATCTTCAACATCACTAGTACTTACATATCCATCCTCGGTAGCAATGAAAGCACGACGACTGGGACAATCCTTCATGACATGTCCCATGCCTTTGCATCGGTGGCAGATGATTGTAGAGCTGGACGAGGAAGATCTAGTAGAAGCACCCGAAGTGGCACCTTTCTTGAATTGTGGAATCTGCACATTAGACAATTTACTTACCTCAGAAGGTGTAGACGGTTGTGGTGCAGCAGGAAGCTTGGGCGTCTCCGGCTCAGAACGTTGCTGAAAGGTCCTCCCAGTGTTATACCTGAAAGGCTGATGTTGTTGTTTGCGGCCCTGTACTTCGCGTTCAGCTTTAAGAGCAAGATAATATAATTGGCTGAACCTAGTCCAATCTTTGTAATCAAGAATATCCTGGATATCACGATTTAAACCACCAAAGAATCTAGCAGTAGCATCGTTATCATCTTCATGTATACCACAACGTGCTAAACCAATAAGCAGTTCTTGATAATATGCCTCTACGCTTTTATCACCTTGTTTTAAAGTTTGCAATTTTAAACGCAAATCACGTTGATAATAAGGAGGAACAAAACGAGATTTCATGTGTTGCTTTAAAGCATTCCAAGTTTGAGGCACAGCAGCAGCATTATTAGCATTGCAAAGATCACTCCACCAGAATAAAGCAAAATTAGTAAACTCACTAGTAGCAAGTCTAACTCTATGCTCAGCAGGAACATTATAAGAATCAAATTTTTGTTGAACAGTAAGTTCCCAATCCAAATATGCCTCTAGATCCATATTACCAGCAAAAGGAGGTAGGCTCAATTTAATTTTAGCAAAAGGATCATTATTATGATTATTACCTCCCATACCGCGACGATTGAAGTTGAGGCGGCGACGAGGACCAGCATCCGCATCGTCATCAAAAGCATCGGCATCTTCGTCATCACGATGAGGTTGAGGGCGTTGTTCAAGCTGTTCAATGCGGTTGACCAGATTGTTCACGTTGCGCGTCAGCTCGGTCATGAGGTTGCGTTGTTCATTCATGAATGTCGTAAGCTCGCCTTTGGACACGCACTCATTGAAGTCCATCGGAATTCCTGCCATTGTTAGAAGATAGAAAAAGACAACAGCAAAGTATTATCCCTATCAACTAAAAGAAACCAAGTGGTGGTGGTGGTGGTGAAAGTGGAATGCAAAATCACAAGCGGTTTACCACCGTCTTGCCTGTAGTCTTACCAACGCCAAACAAGATCAACCCAAAGTGGCGAAACAATCTGTTGTTGAGCGTGGGTAACAGTTGCAAGATGAACCTGTGCTGACAGAAGTATATGTGGAGCTATAGGTAGGCACAATATGACAGCAAAGATTAGCAATTAACGAATACAGATTAGCAAAGTTCAATAAGTATCCAAAGCACAAGTCACAATTGCTGGCTAAGACGTGTGTAGATGTAGCGCAACAAGATGAAACAAAGAACGATGAAAAGAACTCACAGAACAAGCAAAGAGCACTGATTTTTCTTTTTTCCTGAATTTTACTTGATTTTCCAAAAAGGTACTAGTAGGAATCAAACTTTTTTATTTTTTCACTATTTTTTTTATATTTTTCTCTGGACAAGGATCACACAAGATGCAACCACAAAAATTGGCACCTGCAACTGAGGTGGGATGTGGTCTATAGAAAATCAGCAAGTTCTCTGAAAAGCGTGCTGAAACCTTGTCAATTTTTTTATTTATTTTCCCGAATTTTTTTGGCAATTTTGAGGGGACCAAACAGGGCGAAGCCAAGTTTGGGTCGGCTCCAAACGGTGTCAAGAAACTCCACAAAAAATTTCAGATTTTTCGGACAAACGAGCGAAAAGTTATGCCTGTTTTACCGAAGGTACCTCAAGTTATGGTTTTGGAAAGGCACAACACGAAAACGACAGATAGAGCAACTCGGCAGCGGCAGTTAGGGCAAAACGACCTGAAACGCCAAAAACGATCACAAGAGCAAGCGTCCTTGTGACTAACAGCAGTAGGTAGATGCGAGATGATGTAAGGAGGGCTGCGATGTAGGCAAAAATTAGAGCGGTGGGCAACCTATCTAGGGTTTGCGCGGCGGCGAGAAGTTACACAAGGCGGCTAGCGGGGCAAGTCGAGTAATGTGGTGCCTTCGACTCGTTGTTTGGAAACGGTGGATGGGATCACGGCGGAAACAAAGAAACAGCGAAGGGCACGTTGAACTACGATGACGATCACAACCCTAAACCAGCAACAAGACTCGACCACGGACACAAACTGAACAATACGAATCTGAAACGAAATTGCAAAGGCACAAAAGGCGATAGGACAGCGGGAATTGAAATATTTTTTTAGGCTTTTTGTGGACTCTAGGTAATGAACAGATATGAATGTAAGGGAAACGAGATTATACCTCGCGGGAAACCTGAAATATCCGATATCAATTGATGAGGGACGGCCCGATCTTCCGTGAGGTAGCTGGTAAATTCGATTGGTGGAGATCTCGACGTTGGCGATCCGGCTTCAAATCAGACACGATTCGAACCCTGCAACCGTTACACCACTGCTCCGTTGGTTATCAACCAAGCACAACTTGATTGACCTCGCCAAGAAGGCTAATCCTGCAAGCGAATCGAAGAACACAAGCAAGAAGGTAAAAGCACGCAATCTGAAATTGTAGATATGAATATCACGAATTTAATAGAGGGGTTCAAGAACTCGGTTCCAAAGAACTAATCGACACAGTGGAGGAGATCAAGAACGGGAGCCCTAGATCACTGTAAAAGGATTCAACACCACAGTTACAATGAACGATTCAGTTCCTCGATGGAAAACTAAACTCTAAACAAAACCCGAGACCTAACGACGACGACAGCGGCTAATTATAGGGTTTAGGTTGTCGCCCCTGCTGGACGCGCCCCCTAATGGGCTCTAAGACGATACACGGCCCATCGGACCAAAAGACGGTATCGCAGCACCCTAGCAGATTATGGACGTTGACTTGTTTCGACGATTCCCGTTGACTTCGGACGTATTTTGACGTGATTCCAAAGCCATTGGTTAGCTTATCAAATTATCTTTCCAAGCATATCTGGTTCGTCGAAAACGGAGTCCGTATACATCCGGGGCGTTGATTTTACCCGGGACTGCTCCTGAATTCCGAGGGTGACGAGGTAGCTGAGTTGGAGACGGATTGCAACTTGGGGAAGACCATGACGTCGGTGTGTCCAGCGTAGCGATGTCAAGGAGAACAACGACTACTTCCAGGACCTGCGCGACCTCTTCCCGCTCAACCCGCTTCCCGCGATTTTCTGAACAGCAGAGAGCGGACGGGCCGGGGAACGCCGGAACCGGAACGGCCTCGTCCATTCGTCTACCGGAATGTTTTTGTTTTGGACGTCGAGAGTGTGGTGTGTCCTGTGTCGTGTCGTGCCTGAGTGCACTGTGTACTTGTACGCCTCTTCCCTGCCGTGATTTTTTTCCGAGTCGATGAGAAATGTAACATGCTGCCGTGCCGATGAGCACGTACAGTTTTGAGGTGCTGGAGTCTACGAGTTTAGTGTATTACTACGTGAATGGTTTTTTTTGGTACCGTCCAAATTGTGATGCCTGCATACAGTAGATGCTGGTGTACTTTGTACTGTCCCACCTGGTATAGGTATACCAATCTCGTTTCTGCTCTACACGACTACACTACATGCACGACGACGGCCTTGATTTGGCAACTAGCATGCGCGCATTCCCAGTGACAACTCTCCTATCGCTAATCTGCTACGGCTGGGGCGGCCGGCTACGCGGCGTGGTCCAGAGTCGACTCGAGAGACGCGGCCGTGCTTGTGCTTGAAATGGGGAGGCCATGATGCGGCTGTGCGGAAAGTCTGCTGGTTTTGGTGGCCGGCTGGGTCCGCCGTGCCCGCGTGCCATGAGTGGCTCGATCATCCGCCCGATCCGACGGGGCCCGACCACGGCGTACACGCGCGCGGGACCTTTGCGTTGTCGACCGGTCGGGTACAGTGACCTCACCGACCGCCCGCGCTGGCGGCGCTCGCGCGACGGAGCCGGGGGCGGCGGGGTCCGTCCGTTCGACAGGTGCGTTCGTTCCGCTGTGTCTCGCGACTACTAGCATGTACAATGACCCCGGGCGGGCGCTGCGGCGCCACGTTTAGTCCTGCGTTTGGGAGTCATGACACGGCTGGGATCGCTTCTTGGGCTTGGTGCCCGTAGTCCCGTACCGGCCGTACGTACGCGCGCGCGTCATTCCTGTGACTCTAGTACTCCGTAGCTACCGAAACGTACGTACCGCGCGGTGCGCGCGAGGAAGGCCGAGACACGGTCCGAATGAATTGCGCGCGGACGCGGCGAGGCCGCGAGGCGGCAGCGGCGGCGGCGGTCCTGGCTGCTGCTGTGCTGCTGGCTGCTCCTGATGAGGCGGCCCGTCCTCGCAGGCAGGCCCACGACCACGTTGCGATCCGGAACAGGAACACGTACACGTACTGTACGCCGGGTGACCAGTGACCACACGGGGAAGACAGCGTAGAAGATAAGGGAAGGCACAGCAGGGCTGCGAGACCAAGGTACGTGGCGCGGTGGGAGGGGCAGAGGCCGGCGCGCGCGGTGTGCCTGATTACTGGATAGTGGGGGTCGCTTTGCGGCCCAGATAGTCGCTGTACGCTTTGAGTGGGCCGGCTCGTGCTCGTCCAATGACGGGCTCCTGGCCAGCCTCGTAGTCGGAACTCGGAAGTGCTCGGTGAGCGTGGGCTCCACGATGCATGGCCGCAGAGACGCGTGATTCTTGTGATATCCGGTTGCGTCGCCAGCGCTATGCTACCAGCACAGCACCATTGTGCACCGTGCACCGTGCACACCTGCACGCGTCTACGGTGGACCGTGGACGGGTGCGTACCCGTCTAGCTTCAAGTCGTGTAGAGGCATATGCTGTTGTAGTGCTGTACTGTGTGTCTATGTATGAGATCGAGCACGGGACAAGATGGTGACCGGTGAGGAGGTGCTGAGAGAGGAGACAGAGGAGAGTATCGACGGCATAATCCATTTGTTGTGATGTTTGATGTGGGAGCTTCTAAACATCCACAAAGAAGATTGAAGACAACTAGACAAGTAGTGCATGAGAGATTGCGAGAGGATCTTGTTGACACCTTTGGCAGTTCCATGCAGTTTGATTTGAATATTTGTCATTTATATAAAATAATGCATTTGAATTCAAATTTATGGATTTGAATTTATGAATTCGAATATTTATAGGACGTTGGGGATTTATGAGTTACCTTGTAGCCTAGTGGTTATAAGAGACTCAGTATCACCTCAAATCCTAATAAGAACGACTCCCCGGACATGGGAGCAAATTTTTCAGTGTGTTGTGTGTTTTCAATGGTAAGTGTTGTTTCCGTCGATAACGAGAAGTCTATGGTGACTTTGTAAAATTTTGAGGATTTGAGAATGAGGCATATGTGGTGATTTCGTAATAAAATCTCAAGAATTTACTGACTCGGTCTTCAAAGATACTTATAGAGGTAGGGTATGTTCATAGGATTAGTGCGTGTCAATTATGAGTGTCTGTGTTGTACGGCGCGACATAATCCATAATCAGATTGCAACGCCTCTAATTAATTCCTTAGGAAGTTTTACCCCTTAAAATTAGCATATTTGCTTGTGTTGAGATGTGGTCTTTCGCTCAAACCCTCCCGAAGGTGAGGGTGAGCCAGACTAGTCTCACACAAGGGGAAGAGGAGGAGAGAGAGCCCGGACATGCCCCCCCCCTCCGAGAGCCCCTTAGCCTTTATTTATAAGGGCGGTGGGAGGAATAATCTTCCTCCTTACCCCTCATAGTTCACGTATTTACAAGGAGGTCCTTGGACCTGTCAGGCGTAGGGCCTTTTTACAAGGAGGAGAGCAGGCTCCGCTGTCTCTACCCCCAACAGTAGCCCCTTAGCCACTAGGCTTTGGCAGACACAACAAAACCTAGTTGCTAAAGTACGGGAAAAAGGCCCGGTATTAAAATTCCCTAGTCTACCTCAAGCTTCGACTGGAGTCCCTAGAGCAGCAATCAATTTCACCCGAAGGTCGAAGGCCTTGATAAAGACAGCGACTTGTCAAATGCGGAGGTTGGTGACCCAGCTCTCGATGGACTTAGCTTCAGCGAGGGACTTCGCCTCGTAGGGAGCAACTCTCTGTAACAGAAGTAGTCATAGCAGCAAAGGCAATCATTCGGGCAGTCGTGGTCGCCGGACGTGGTTAGACGCCGGAGTTCCCACCGAGGGTTGATGACGACGCGTTTGTCGAGGTAGATGTTGATATAGCATTTATTGTAGTTAGCAAGGCCTTCCCCTTTCAGCTCATGGGCAACGGCCAAGACATGTTCTCCGGGTTTACGTGCCCCCCTTAATGCACCCCCTAGCCCCTCTTGGTTGGTGCTTATGAGCAGACGAAGGACTTGTGCCTAGTTGATGAAGATGTTGATGAGCCCTTTGTCGCGGTTGGCTAAGGTGTTGTTTACGTCGCCGAGGTCAATGGTGAGCCCCTTGCCGTGAAATCGACGAGGGTGCTATCGATGTTGCCGAGGTTGTTTGCAAGCCCCTTGCTATGGAGTCGGCGAGGGTGCGGTTGATGTCACCAATGTCAGAGATGAGTCCCTTGTCGTAGAGTCGGCGAGGGTGCAACTGATGTCGTTGAGGTCGGACGCGAGCCCTTGCCATGGAGTCGGCGAGGGTGCAGCTGATGTCACCGAGGTCGGAGGCGAGCCCTTGCCGTGGAGTCGGCGAGGGTGCAGCTGATGTCGCCGATGTCAGAGATGAGTCTCTTGTCGTAGAGTCGGCGAGGGTGCAACTGATGTCGTCGAGGTCGGAGGCGAGCCCTTGCCATGGAGTCGGCGAGGGTGCAGCTGATGTCGCCGAGGTCGGAGGCGAGCCCTTGCCGTGGAGTCGGCGAGGGTGTTGCTGATGTCGCCGAGGTTGTAGGCGAGCCCCTTGTCGTGGAGTCGGCGAGGGTGTTGCTGATGTCGCCGATGTGGGAGGCGAAGCTGATTTTGCCGAGGTCGGAGGCGAGGCTGATGTCGCCGAGGTCGGAGGCGAAGCTGATGTCGCCCAGGTCAGAGGCAAGACTGATGTCGCCGAGGTCGGAGGCGAAGCTGATGTCGCCCAGGTCGGAGGCGAGGCTGATGTCGCCGAGGTCAAAGGCGAGCCCCTTGCCACGGAGTTGACGAGGGTGTCGTTGGTGTCACCAAGGTCGAAGGCGAGCCCCCTTGCCATAGTGCCGGCAAGGGTGTAACTGATGTCGTAGAGGTCGGAGGCGAGCCCTTGTCATGGAGTCAGCGAGGGTGTCGTTGTTGTCACCGAGGTCGAAGACGAGCCCCCTTGCCGTAGTGCCGGCAAGGGTGTAACTGATGCCGTAGAGGTCAGAGGCGAGCCCCTTTTTTCGAGGGGGGTTTCCCTTGTTGATAAGTTGAAGACCTACAAGGGAATCTCCGTAACCAATGTGAAGTCGATAAGATTTCTGAGGGAAACATTCGACTTGCTTTGCATTGTGGAAGTTGAGTGCAAGCGAGTAGCTCTGCAAAAATAAAGTTATTTTCACATAACGAGGAATCATAAGATTTCAGCCCTTCACGTGTTTCTTTGCGAGGGTGCTTAATTTAGACCTCCCTCTTCGTCCTCCGTTGTCTTTTGGAGGGCGAAGTGAGGTTTGGTTGTGAAAGTTTGTGACCTCCCTCTTCGTCTCCTTTATCTTTCGGAGTTCAAAGTGAGGTTTGGTATGCACCATGAAAATTTGATGTGATGGTATGATGAATATGTATGCTTGATGCATTTATGACAAGTACTTGCACAAAAATAGTGCGAAGGTAAGCTGAGCATTTTCATAGGAAAAATGTGATTTTGAGGCACGTGCCAAAATAGATGATCGGATCCCTGCAAAATCAATAAATAATGGGAGAAGCTTCACATATTAGAGGTCATCCTGCATGGATGTTTCGATAAATTGTATAATCACAGTTTTGAATTACTGCAAAAATGATATCCTGCAAAACAGTTTGTAATATGAGACCTTCGCACATTTGAACATGAGAAGTGAAAGTCCGAGATTAGCGAAAGGCTAGTTGTCCCAGTAGATGAGATCTAATGTCAATTTTAGCTAGTTTTGTGCGGTAGGAATTCATTACCTCGAGTGAAACACAAAGATCTGTAATACAGAGGTAACCTGCCTTGAAAAGAAAGGGTTAGCACCATTATAAATTATTATTATTTTTTTTTAAAAAAGAAATTTTCATGCGAAGGTTTGGAGTGGCGATTATTTGTGAAAGTAATGAAGATAGGTCAAAAGGTTGTGAGGGCTTATACGAGAGTATGTTACCTCGCGAAGAATGCGAACCTGCGAGCAAATACAAGGAAGTTCTAATAAAGGGTTAGTTTAAGTGTGTAAGAATATACTCGACAGTGCTAGCATCCTGCATGTTGGCACAATATATGTTTGTTTTTTTGCAATACTTGAAACTTGCATTTCAGGCACAATATAAGTGAGTTAGACACGTAAGATGATCAAAGGCTCAGCCGGTACATAAGTTATGAGGATTCATTTGATCTGATATATGTGAGGTCACGCTAGTAGCACGACTGTTGAGCAAAGATATGATGGCAATGTTAGCCCGGGAGGTAAACAAGTGCGCAAACATGCTGCAGACCACAGAATGATAATTTTTTTTGAAATAGTTATCGGATACTTAGCTATTCTCAGGTTATCTGGAACCCTCGCGCGATGAAAGGCACCGTAGACCTGACCTTCAGCAAGTTGATTTAGATGGCTCAGATAGCATATGAGTCGGATGACTGGAGACTCCTATGAGTGACAGAAACTCATGAAAAACCTGCAAGAATATGACAAGCGTAGCCTTACAAGCAAATTGTTAATGGTACATGCATTTATCGGTGAAGGTGAAACATTGGTCAGGAAAAAACTTAATTCTGCCTTCTTCTTTTTCTCTCTTTTTTTCAAAATATGGATGAAGGTTATCAATACTTGAGAAATACTTAGGTAGAAGTTTTGCTCCTTCGCATGGGCGGGTCTTTTCCGTTTGCAGTTTGCTTTCATGGCTGGTAGGCTTATACAACAACTTGTCTGATCTTTAGGGCCCTTTGGACCCACCAAGTAGACTTGGGCCGCTGAACCCTCGCAAGTCAGCTTTGCGCCACTTGCTTGAACCTTCGCATATCCTTGAACCTTTGCATGTCCAGCTTTGCACCACTGGCTGCTGAACCTTCGCATGCTCAGCTTTGCGCCACTGGCTGCTGGACCTTCGCATCCAGCTTTGCGCCACTGGTCGCGGAACTTCGCGTCGCAGACGTTCATGGCCATGTGTTACGGATCTTCGTGATCAGCATTGGTTATCCTGAAAAACATGCAAAGGGGAAAAACAAGACATGTATATTTGGTGTTGTGGCGCACGAGGGCGCAAAGGTCGTTTGGCCAAATATAACGGCCTCATCAAACCTGCATGTTTAGTGTGAGATTCTACATGTAAATTAATATGGCGTAACAATTATATGGAATCTTGCGACGGTCAGTCAATCAACCGGTATAGCTTTACCAATGACAAAAGCGGAGGTGCCAGTGCATAACTAGAATGCAGTATGTGCATGTACTTTTCTAACGAGGGTTGTGTTTTATTTTGGTCGAGGAGGTGACATATCATTGTCTGATTGCCTTTTGCTGAAAAAAAATCACTGCAGAGCGAAGGTGTTTCTGGCCACGCGCGGGCCGAAGGTGCTAGGCTAACGCAATTGTGCGACAGGTGCGAAGGTGACTCTGTCTAGTGCGACGGAGATATGTCGAATGCAAATGCTTGGAATACTTGGCTAGTCCATTACGTCGAAGGTAGCCACAAGCCGAGAACGGTCGAGGGTGACCCAGACTGGTCTAGCGGACGAGCAGGCTGCCAGGCTGGTGCACTCGGCCTCTTTGTGAAGCGAAAATGACTGGCCTTCGCTTGCTCCCGGTAATGGCGACCGAAATTTAAGCGAACTGACTGGCCGCCGAGTACCTAGCTGGCCTTTGTAAAACATGCGGGAAGCTGGAGCGCAGAAAATTCGATGCGTGTGTTCTCCAGAGATCGAGAAGGAATTCAGTTTGTAAAATGTTCCCAGAATATAGAAGTATAAATGTGAAGTTTGATGCTCTAACATATATCTATATTAATATATACAGAAGGATGCAAAAATATATTGTGAGTAGGCGGAAAGGAATCACCAAGGGGTTTTTTGGTGAAAAAAAGGTCGCTGCAAGTACTGAATTTTGAACATATTGAAGAAAAGCAAAGCGAGAGTCGGGCGTTTGTCATGATGGCCAGCTGCACCGGCTTGGCATGCTTGGTGTAGACCTTCGCCGGCGACTAGCCTCTGGCCTCGGCCGGCCCATACCTCCCCCATGTCTCGGGCGCCCGTGCCGCCTCTGCCTCTGTTGGGTCGCGCCGTGACAGCCTCGGTGAAAGGTCGATTGGCTAGAGGGGGGTGAATAGCCTAATTTAAAAGTCTACAAAATCACTTAGGCAGATGATATTAGCAACACAAATAGTGAAGCTTGTTGCACTAGCCTAATATGTGTGTTGCAAGTCACCTATCCAACAATTCTACCTAATATCTCTATGTCACACAATATCAATCAAGTGTACACTAGTGATCAATAGTATAGACTAGGTGTAGCACAAGTAATTGATTTGCTAGAAAGGTAAGCAACAATCTTTCTACATAGATTATATCTAGCAAGATAAAAGACACAAGATATAGACAAAAGCTAAGATGATGAACTATAAATAATCTTCACAAGATATATACTATGAACAATATTAAGCAAGACAACAAACTATTTATATAAAAGATACACAATGAACTAGCTCAATGAGAGAATGAATATAACAATGAAATGAGCTAGCAGGAAGTTTATCACCGAGCCTCGAGGATCGCCTTTGTAGTACCAATCACCAGTGAAGAAGATGGATGAAGAACCAATCACCAAGAATAAGAGTGAAGTCCAATCACCGGATGATCAGTCACACAATAGAGCAAGCGGGACACAACAATTTATCCCGAGGTTCACGTGCTTGGCATGCTTGGTGTAGACCTTCGCACAAGGGTCGGGCGTTTGTCGCCCACGAGCATTGACATGCATAAACAAATGGACCTTCGTCGGCTGGAGCTCTGGGCGGCTAGCTAGCACGGACCTTCGTTCGCTAGACTAGATAGCGGTGGTCTGATATTTGTATAGCAGATCGGATAAGCTTTACTAGCTGTTGGGATGGTTATATTGCGGTACGTAGTTCTGCAGATGGTGGAGATAGTTTTGCACAGCGAAGGTGTCGGCTGGGTGACGAAGGTGTACACGTTCTAGGTGGACGTCATTATTGGGACCAGCAGGTTGGATAAAGGCTCCCTAGTTGTTCGCGAGGGTGAACTCGTGTGGACTAAAAAGTAACAGCTAGCTAGCTTCGCATGGGTTTGGAACTGTCGGACCATCGCAGTTTGCGTGCAAGCAGTTACGACTAGCAAGTTGTATGAACAACATAACCACACAAAACAAACCAGCGTGAGCAGAAGCGGAGGTCGATCTTGTTTCTACAAGCCTTTCATATGAATTGAACGTACAGGTTCGAAGACTTAGCTGGGGTTAGATCGAGGTGTCGGCCCGTGGTTTGGTAGTTGTCGCAGGGCTTGCACCTTCGACCAGGTCGGTGGGCTAAGCGAGTGGGGTCTGCACCTTGGGGGTGGCTTTGAGTCCCAAATTTTGAACGTTGTAGCACTAGCAGCACGGTTGTACGCATTGGTGCAGCCTCGAAGGATTTGCCTGCAAAGATGTGTGATCCTTTTAACGAAAACGAAGGTTTAGTCTAGGGAGCATACTCGGTGTTAAGAGAGGCGCAGGGTGAAGCTGATGGTGAACTATTTGCAGCGAGGGCCGGTAACTAGTGCGGCGAGGGTAGTTCTGTTTGATCGTGACACATGATGTTCATTCTTGCCACCACGAAGGTTCCTCCACCGTGACGAGGGTTGCTCAATCTGATCATGACGAGGGTTGTCCTGTCGGGCTACAGTAGCATGACGAGGGTAGCTTTTTGGTGTCTTTTTTCTTGTTCCCCACGGTCGGGGTGTGTTGAGGGGGCACTTCAACCCGAAGAACATGTCTTGGCCGCTGCTCATGAGCCGAAAGAGGCATGCCTTGCAAACTGAGGCAACCGCTCCATCAACATTTGCCTCGATAAATGCGTCGTCATCAACCCTCGGTGGGAACTCTAGGGTCCAACCATGTCCGGCAACCACGACCGCCCGAATGGTTGCCTATGCTACTATGATTACTTTTGTTATAGAGAGTTGCTCCCTACAAGGCGAAGTCCCTCGCTGAAGCTAAGTCTAACGAGAGCTGGGTCACCGACCTCTGGATTTGACAAGTCATCGCCATTATCAAGGCCTTCAACCTTCGGGAGAAATTGATTGCTGCTCTAGGGACACCAGTCGAAGCTTGAGACAGACTAGGGAATTGTAATGACGGGCCTTTTTCCTATACTTTAGCAACTAGGTTTTGCTGTGCCTGCCAAAGCCTAGTGGCTAAGGGGCTACTGTTGGGGCAGAGGCAGCGGAGCCTGCTCCCCCCATGTAAAAAGGCCCAGCGCCTAATAAATTTGGGGACTTCTGAAAGGACCTAAGGTGTCGCCTAGAGGGGGGGTGAATAGGCTTTTCTGAAAATTTACAACTTATAATGCGGAAGCAATTAGTATGCGAGTTTCCAATTACTTGGAAACTCCCAATCGGAGTATAAACAACCCCTCAAGAGACAAACACAAAGTATATGACTAGAAATTAATCACCTAGAAGGCAATACCCTGCACCACAAAGATTAGCTCAAGGATTAAACAAATTGGGCACAGTCAGTAAATACCGGACATGTCCGGTATCAATACCGGACAAGTCCGGTATGCACGGGTTGTGCGGGACTGCTCCTTTTCTTCTCCAATTTCTCACACAACCTGCAATCACTATGTATGATGTATATATAAAACTGATTGCTTGCAAAACAACTAGCACAACGAAGAATAACAAATAGCCGAAAGTAAAGCACAAAGGAATGACACGGTATTTGTTTCACCGAAGTTCGGCACCCCCTCGGGTCCTACTCTCCGTTGAGCCGGCTGCGAGCTACCACAAAGGTGGGCTCTAGAGGACACCACGGGTCACTCTAGCTGCGGTCTATTTCACCCGCTATGCTCCTTCCACTAGTTGATCTCTTTTGAGGAGAGATCGAACCTTCACAAACTTTCCGAGGCACTCCACAAATCTCTTGGGTGCTCAACGGCGACGCCTAACCGTCTAGGACCGTAGAGTCCAAGAGTAACGAATGCGCACAACAAGATCGACGATTTGCACAAGTGCTCAAGAGATGGCTTGCTCTCTAATTTTGAATCTCTCTCAACCCACAAATGGATTTGGCAATTAGAGGACAATCACTCACTAAGAGAGGGTTGGAAAGTGTTTTGAAAGGCTTAGAATGAGTGTGGGAACCAGTAGAATCAGCGGCCTCCAAAGGTGGAGGTTTGGGGGTATTTATAAGCCCACATTCGAAACTAGCCGTTTTCTAGCCGTTGGCTGAGTCAGCTCATACCGGACATGTCCGGTATGCATACCGGACATGTCCGGTATGACTTTACTGCGTGAGGAACACACTGAACAGACCAACTTTCAAACTTCCAACATCTCTCGGTAGTACCGACCACAAGGTCGGTAGTACCGCTAGTTGTAAAGGGGGTTTTCACAACCTCTCTGGAAGTAGCCAATTTTGACCTACCGGTCGTACCGCTATAACCCCGGTGGTACCTCTCGGTGGTACCGACCCAAGCGTCGGTAGAACCGCCTATCACAAAGATACTGTTAGCCACAAATCCGCAAATACCGGACATGTCCGGCATGCATACCGGACATGTCCGGTATGACTTGACTGCGCGAGAAGCACTCTTAACCAACCATCTTTCAAACCCCGAATAGGATCTCGGTAGTACCGACCACCAGGTCGGTGGTACCGACAGTTAAGAGGGGGTTTTGCAACCTCTCTGTGTTGGGCCAAATTTGGCCTACCGGTAGTACCGCCATTACTCCGGTAGTACCGGTCGGGAGTACCGACGCAAGAGTCAGTTGAACCGCCCGAACACAAGCTGCGAGACAGAACTCCGCTAATACCGGACATGTCCGGTATGCATACCGGACATGTCCGGTATGGACTCCACAAGAGCGCCCGAGGCCGAGGCCTGGCGCAGAGGCTCGGGCGAGACGGAGCTTGAGCGCCCGAGGCCGAGGCCTGGCCCAGAGGCTCGGGCGAGACGGAGCTTGAGCGCCCGAGGCCGAGGCCTGGCCCAGAGGCTCGGGCGAGACGGAGCTTGAGCGCCGAGGCCGAGGCCTGGCCCAGAGGCTCGGGCGAGACGGAGCTTGAGCGCCGAGGCCGAGGCCTGGCTCGGGCGGGACGGAGCTTGAGCGCCGAGGCCGAGGCCTGGCGCAGAGGCTCGGGCGAGACGGATGGCCGCACTGCTGTGGGCTCATACCGACATGTCCGGTATGGACAGACAGTGCAACACTCATCTGGAAGTTAGCTCTAGCTCTCTCATGTCTCACTTAGGTTGGATTGAGCACTTATGAAGAATCATCTACTATATGTTGCATCCCTCTTAATAGTACGACTTTCCTATTTACTCAAGATAAATTGAAATACGAATTTTAAACCTCTTGAGTTGATCTCCATTTGAACCCAAGCCGCTTCTCTTCATTTTCTATATTGGAAGGAATGCTTGTCATGTTTAGAAGTAGATATCCCTCAAGCAAAGCCATCTTGAGCATGTGACTTGACTCCATTCAAGTGATATAATGGAATTCCAAATGTGCCAAGTCACTCCAATCAATATTGTTGCTAGGAATGTCGATTCTCCACTAGATGCGATCTTCAAGCTTGATTGATCCTTCAACTAAATGCAAGTACTTTCTTCTTCACTCTAGCTAGGTTCTTCGGTCGCCAAGCCGTCGCTTGCCCTTCACCCTTGCTTAGTACCTCAAAGACTCTTTCCTTGCTATCTTCACCATTTCAAGCCATTCAACCATGCTTCATTTTGAATCCTTTCTTAGCAAACATAAATGCACTATGATTATCCCACAATACGATAACCCTTTATATCAATATCATTCTCATTGTTGTTTTGTGCTTGTGACATGATCTTCATACAACAATCCTTCATTTTGGCTTTGCATTACATTTCAAGTACATAGTGAGATAATCATTTCCCTGTGTCACACTTAGCAAACATATTAGTTCTTTAATCAACATTGTCATCAAATCATCCAAAATCACACTTAAGTGCAACATGCACTTTCAAACTCCCCCTTTTTGGTGATTGATGACAACCTTGATTAAATTTTACCAAAGAATAAACAATTAAGCTTATGGGTTCAATGATTTATGAAGAGCTCCCCCTTAATATGTGCAATATGAATTGAATTCATAACGGACCTCAAAATGTCAATTTGCACATACTAAGGTGAGTTGGAAACTCCCCCTAAATCATTGCATCCGAGAAATGCAAGTGTGAGCAATATAGATCATGATGCATATGACAAGATATATCACACAAGACAATAAATGAAAAACAATACACCAAGACATATGCAACACACTAGTAAGTGAAGATCTTATGAAGAATGAATTACTACTCATATCACACACATAGCACTCACACAAAGATTTCTCAAGTCCACAACCACTAAGATAGATTATATTACAAGATAAGGATCATGTCTCATCACAAAGATATCTCTGATATCGGATACACTAAAGAACTCATACATGACTCATGATATTACAAAAAAGCTCAAACTCTGAGAACTCAACCACCTGCAGTACAAATCTCCAGATACGAGACACATAACAGATAACATGAAGACTGAAGCTCTAATCAACTATCTCTCCCCCTTTGTCATCTATCTCCAAAAAGGTAAAGGTGAAGTTCAAGGATGACACCAGGAGGGCTGCAGGCGAAACTGTCACTCGTCGTCGTCCCCAGGCTGCCGAGAGCTCTGTCCTGGGTCAGGGTAGCCGTAGGTACCACCAAGGAAGCTGTCCCACACGTCTGAAGCAAACTCCTCAGCTGAGCTAGGACGAAGTAGAGGGTCTGTGGAGAACCTGGGAGCTGAAGGAGGAGTGTCATGGGGCTGCTGCTCAGCCTCTACTCCCTGCCTCTGACTCTGCTGCTCTGTCTCTGCTCCCTGTCTCTGACGTACTGAAAAGTCGTCAAACTCCCTCTCATACCTCTGCTGCTGCTGCTCAAACGTCTCAGGCTGCTCAGTCTCATCATCTGACGGTGGGGACCTCGGGGGCTGAAACCTGTAGTGCTCGTGAAGCATCTTCAGTGTCCTCGAGTCCTCTCTCCTAGCCTGCCTCTCACGGTGCTGCTGAGCCTTGATCACATTGACATCCTTGCACACGCCGAGAATACTGCTAAGAACCTTGCGCAAGAGAGAGCGCTGCCTGCCACGTCCCTGAGAGGTGGAGTGTGAACGAGTGTGTGGCTGTGGCGAGCCTGCTCCAGCTGCTCCTCCCGCTGCTCGTGCAACTGGGTCCTCTGGCTGTGGCTCTACTGCTGCTGGAACTGCCCCTGGAGCCGGAGGCGGTATAGGAGACTCAGGAAGATCTGCCTGGAACCTCAAGGGCCTGTGTGAGTGGTCATAGGTGAAAGTGGCACCAATCTGCTGCTCAATCATATGCTGAATATAAGGTGCAAATCCACATCCCTTGAGTGGCCTCTCTCCCACTCTCTTGATCTCATACCAGATGAAATCAAAGATACTGAAAGGCTGTGCTCCTGGTGCTAACCTGTGCAGGAGGTTCCTCGTGTAATCTGCAAGTGTCCCCCTGTCTCCTGACTTGCAATCTATAGTGGCCCTGAGCATCCTGTTGAGATAGCCATAGGTAGGGTGAATGCCTCTCACCTTCCCTACAACTGCCCCAGCAGGTAGAGGTGGGGGGTACATGTACCCAAGCTGCTCTGGAGGAAGCACAACCTCATCGTGAATACAAGCTCTCTGAAGATCCTCCTCATCAAAGCCAAGATACCCTGCAAACTCCCTGTAAGACACGGAGTACCAGACACCCTCAGTCATCCAGTTCATGCGCTTCTCATCAATCTCATCAGACTCCTCAACATATAGGGTGGCATAGAACTGGGCTATCACCTCATCACACCAATCATGCTGAAACTCCAGAATACGGTAGAGGCCTGTCTGCTGGCAAATAGCAATAGCATGCTCAACTGAAGGACGGTGATGATCTCTAGCATGCTGCCAATCAACGTACTGAGCTCTAATGATCACAGGGTTTCTGGTCAGAAGCACCTTCTCATAATAGTCAATGTGAAACAAGGTGTGGAACCTATAGTCATAGATGTTCCTCTCCTGTCCCCTGGGATCTCTCCTCCGCTCTCTCCTGGCCTTCTGTGTACCACCGGACTCCCGATAGTCCACACGAGCCACCCAAGCAGGAATCAGGGCGGCAGGACGTATCGCAAGAGCCCCAAAGTGCAAACCCTCCTGCTGCTGCTGAGGTGCATCTTCTTCCTCTTCCTCTTCTTCTTCTTCCTCTTCTTCTTCTTCAAACTCTTCTTCCACTTCTTCCTCTTCCTCTTCTTCCTCTATGTCATCATGAGCTGCAAACTGATAATGAGCTCTAGAAGCACCTCCCCTCGGAGGCCTAGTAGTGCCACGGCCACTACCACTGCCACTGCCACTGCTGCCTCCACCTGACAAGCCAGGGTGAGAATCTTGCCTCCTCTTCTTATGTCTTTCCCTTGCTGGATCATGTCTCGTCTTGGTTCGAGGCTCAATTCTATCACTCATAGCTGCTGCCCTGTGACCAAACAACCCACAAAGATGTCTCAGAAGCATATTCATCGGATTTCTCAAATATAGTTGAATAATTAGAGAAATGATTAAATGCCCCATGAATTGCAAGCACCTAGATCAAACTTGATCACTAGGTTTACAACACACTTATAGACATCTGATACAATCCCTAATATCAACCATAGGAGGCATGAATCGAGAAAAACAGAAAGTTTTCTGTTCTGCTGGGAAAAACCGGACATGTCCGGTCTCATACCGGACATGTCCGGTATGGACGTTCACAGCACCCCCTTCCTAGGGTTCCTCGATTCACCACCAATTCAAAACCAATCCATCTCAAACTTGATACATTGCTTCTAGACCATGAATCCAACATCTTGACCGAAGGAATTTGAGAATGATTTAGCGATGAATAGATCGGACAAGTCCGGGATTTGAGATACCTTGGGATGAGAGGAAACGAGGGAAAACTTCAAATCCAACACCGGGTACTTGCTTTAGATGGAGTCCTTCTCCAAATCCTTCTCCCTCTCTCACTTTTCCAAGGTAGAATCACTAGGTCGCCGTAGGAGGAGAGGTTTGGCCCCTTGCTTGGCCGGTGTGGGAAGAACAGAAGTGAGGGAGAGAGAGAGCCCGAAGGGGTACGCTGCCCTTATGTCCCCCGCTCATACCGGACATGTCCGGTATGGATACCGGACAAGTCCGGTATTTGCGGGTTTTCTCCAGAGCTTCTCTGCTTATACCAGATTTGCTTCTTTTTCATCCAAAACCCCTTTCTTTCCTTGAACATGTAATCCATCATATTTTATTCTCTTCTCTTCATATGATTTCACAAAGAGTGCTTGTGTCCAAATCTCAAGTTTTCTTTTCTCTATGTTTAATCCAAGGTTTTCAACACACTAAAGATTATAGAGAAACCTTATGTCCATGAATCGTTTTGACAAGAGGATTATCAAGGAATATAATTTACTTTAGAGATATAGGACTTGAGAGAGGTCCATGCCACTTGTAATTAGCCAATCAAACAATCAAGGGGAACTATAATTACAAGTGTCATGGATAGGTCACAAAGACCAAGTGTCAAATATTTTCCCAAAACACACTTCCTACTCATGCTAGTAAGGAATTTGGAAATATCTATCCTATCACACATAAGTGCACATGCTAGCATATTATAGGCCTATTATGCACTTTCAATGCACATATTAAAAACATACCTTTGCCTTGTGCCCACAAGTTCCACCTAGCATAATCATGACATGGTGATGATTTTGTTGACCTTTCTTGTCAAATAGTCATGTCCTCACCGAGAAGTCAATTTGATCAAGATGAACTACAACATATGCTAGATAAACCTTATCAGCTCATAAAAGGTACAAAGTTGAAATTGAGCTCCCCCTCAATTAGTGCTTCAAGTATTTGAATTCCTTTCCAAGCACTTTCATTCCATTAAGAATGTGAGAGTCAAAATTCAACTTTGGCCAACACAAAGTAATTTTCCATATATGATAAGAGAGTAAATTTTAAGCACAAGTCACTTGAGACATAACGACATGTGAGATCTAAGTTAAGACAATAAGCATAACACAAGTAGAATTAAGCTCAAATCTCATGTAGGCAATGATGGGTAGCAAGTTTAGGCACTCTATGTCATGGTGAAGATAAAGCAAAAGATAAGATAAACATAGATTACCAACGGGTCAACCACATAAAGCAAGTATGATGAAAATAGGTTGATAAGTTGAGTTAGAATTTCAAATTGTCTTGCTCAACCACCCCGAATGCACATACTAGCATTATGAATCCTATATGCACTTACATAGCATGTATGTAAACACATACCTTGGCCTTGAGCTCACATTTGTTCCACTAAGAGTAACCATGGCATAATCATCTTCGTGTTGACTTGACTTGTCAAGTGATCATGCCTTTGTCAAAGTGATCTCCATTTTTATTCATAGAACTATCACATCACTTAGAGGTAATTGTTAGATCACAATGGTTCAAGGTAGAAACTAAGCTCCCCTTTACAAAGTGCTCAAGTTATTTGAATTACTTGTGAAAGCACTTTATTTTTCTTTTAAAAAAAAATGGGAATGCTTTTCCACCTTGACCTAGACACATAATTTTGTCAAGAATTGAATTAAGCCCAAGCAAAGCTTACAAATACTCACTGTTGATCAAATGTGTAGGTCTTTAGTTAGAGCATGGGACTAGATCACAAGGATTTAAAAATCCTACTGAAGTCAGGATGCTGTGCTTTTCCTGGCCATACCGGACATGTCCGATAGGCATACCGGACAAGTCCGGTATGAAAAGACTTCGTCCAAATCTTCGTACTGAGTCACTGGTTCTGCCTGAGTGAATATCCCATACCAGACATGTCTGGTATGATACCGGACAAGTCCGGTATTTGCAAAACAGAACCAGAAAACAGCCATTTCTGAGATTTCCTTTTGACTCTAGTTTATTTCGCTTTCCTGCACTTCATCTAAGATAATGCTCTGCTAGAGAGCCATTAAGAGCATCGAATGACAAATATCATAAGGATAAATTAAAGTAGTTTAATTACTAAGTTTTGGGCACTTATCATCAATGGTGGAGATGAGTAAAAATGAAATCGATCATCACACAGTCTTCGGGTCAACCATATAGGGTAATATTGACAACATAGGTTGATAGTTTGAGTTGAGATGTCATTTTGCTTACTCAAACACCCCGAATGCCTTCATCTCACCATTGGAACCTACATCAACATCCTAAGCACATTTTGGTACCCAACTTTTGTTGGGTCCTTGAAAGTTAGTCAACAAGTGCTTAGGCACCCAAGTGGCCTTAGAGCTAGTATGAGGTGAACACATCACCTTACTAGTGCTAAGTCCCTTTGTGACCTTCCTAAGCACCTTATCATTTGCAAATGTGTTCGGCTTAGGAAACATACCATTTGGGCAATCATAGCTTAGATGCCCCTTTCTCCTACAAGCATAGCAAATACGCCCATTGTTTGCTCTTCTCTTGTCTTGCTTGTTGGGACATGCATCAACCATGTGTCCCGGCTCATTGCATGCATAGCATCTTCTTATTGTAACTTGAGCCATCTTCCTTGCCTCTTGGTATGTGGGGCAACTCTTGGTGAGGTGACCCAACTTGTTGCATTTGAGGCAAGGACTTGGTGCATCATTCTTCATTTGCTTGGACAATTTGGTTGATGCCTTTTGTTCGGCCGCTTCACATTTGTCGGCCCAAGTCTTGTGTGGACACTTAGCCCACTCATGTCCATACAATCCGCAACCATAGCATAATCTCTTCTTTTGTTTCTTGCCCTTGGTTGCTTTCTCATGACTTGAGGAGTGACCAGATTGTTGGATTTTGGAGGAAGCAAGGTTTGAACCCTTCTCAAGCTTCTTCACCATGATATCACGGTTATCTTGAGAAGGTTGTGCTTTCTCCTCATCCTTCAATCTAATCACATCCTTCTTTAGATTTCCCACTTCTTCGATGAGCCTAGCATTTTCTTTAAGAGTTTGCTCAATCGAAGATTGGCTTGCTTGAGAGGCACACTCATTAGCACAAATAACATTTAATTGAGATGGTGCACTAGTGAGTGTAGTAGTGTAAGGTTGAGAAGATTTTACCATAGCAACAACAACCTCATGTGCAATCTCAAGCATGGCATTTGATTCCACTAGCTTCTCATGTGAGCACTTAAGATGGGTGAAGTCCTCTTGTAGGAACTTGTGCTCATATGAGAGATCACTCATTTTTGCCTTAAGCATGTAGTTCTCCTTCTCTAGCCTTTCCACATTAGATAGAGAGTTAGTAGCTAAGGCATGCTCAATTGACAATTTTTCATACCTTTCTTCTAATGCCTTTAGCTCTTCTAATTTGGAGATGAGGAACTCTTCTTGATTTTGAAGGGATTGCTCTTGTTCATCCACCTCCTTTTCTAGCTCATCATTTTTCTTCAGCAAGTTGACGAACAAGAGCTTATCTTCATACTTGAGATAATCAAGTGATTCATCATCTTCATCATCCTCATCGCTCTCTACTTGATTATCTCTTGATGCCTTCTCCTTGATCTCACCAAGAATCTTCTCTTGATCTTTCTTGGTTGCTTTCTTCTTGTTCTTCTTGGCCATGAGACACAAGTGATGAGTATCATGAGCTACTGAGGTTGACTCATCACTTGGTTGCCACCGAGCACGAGAGCCGTTGCTGTCTGCTCCTAGCTCCCTGTCTGCTGGGCTGATACCGGACATGTCCGGTACCCATACCGGACATGTCCAGTATGGACAGACAGGGTCCAGAGCAGCAGCAGCCAGCACCTCTCGATCCGGCTCGTCTTCCTTGAGGCTTCCTGAGGCTTCCTCACATGATGATGACTCAATGGACTTCATTTCCATTGAATCACAATCATATGCTTCATCACATTTGGACTTCCCATACAAATGGGCAAGTCTAGTCCAAATGACATGAGCACTCTCCGGTGGAGAATCTCCATTGTAGATAGCCTCCTTAAGAACCTCTGCACTCAATGAGTTCAACATGATCAAACACGCATGAGCATTGAGTTGCACACATATCTCTTCCTCTTTTGTCAAGTTCTTATAGTTGCTCCAATCAACTATAGAAAGAGTTATGCTTGCATCCACAATATGCTCAATAATGGGGCTAATATCCCGAAATGCATTGAGTACATAAGATGACCAAGACAGAAAGTTTGAACCATCATTTTGGAGAAGCACCACGTTTGTCTCCGTAGGCGAATCCATCGGTTCTCACAAGCGGTGAAGCTCAAACGTGAGTCCAAGCTCCGATACCAATTGAAAGGACCTAAGGTGTCGCCTAGAGGGGGGGTGAATAGGCTTTTCTGAAAATTTACAACTTATAATGCGGAAGCAATTAGTATGCGAGTTTCCAATTACTTGGAAACTCCCAATCGGAGTATAAACAACCCCTCAAGAGACAAACACAAAGTATATGACTAGAAATTAATCACCTAGAAGGCAATACCCTGCACCACAAAGATTAGCTCAAGGATTAAACAAATTGGGCACAGTCAGTAAATACCGGACATGTCCGGTATCAATACCGGACAAGTCCGGTATGCACGGGTTGTGCGGGACTGCTCCTTTTCTTCTCCAATTTCTCACACAACCTGCAATCACTATGTATGATGTATATATAAAACTGATTGCTTGCAAAACAACTAGCACAACGAAGAATAACAAATAGCCGAAAGTAAAGCACAAAGGAATGACACGGTATTTGTTTCACCGAAGTTCGGCACCCCCTCGGGTCCTACTCTCCGTTGAGCCGGCTGCGAGCTACCACAAAGGTGGGCTCTAGAGGACACCACGGGTCACTCTAGCCGCGGTCTATTTCACCCGCTATGCTCCTTCCACTAGTTGATCTCTTTTGAGGAGAGATCGAACCTTCACAAACTTTCCGAGGCACTCCACAAATCTCTTGGGTGCTCAACGGCGACGCCTAACCGTCTAGGACCGTAGAGTCCAAGAGTAACGAATGCGCACAACAAGATCGACGATTTGCACAAGTGCTCAAGAGATGGCTTGCTCTCTAATTTTGAATCTCTCTCAACCCACAAATGGATTTGGCAATTAGAGGACAATCACTCACTAAGAGAGGGTTGGAAAGTGTTTTGAAAGGCTTAGAATGAGTGTGGGAACCAGTAGAATCAGCGGCCTCCAAAGGTGGAGGTTTGGGGGTATTTATAAGCCCACATTCGAAACTAGCCGTTTTCTAGCCGTTGGCTGAGTCAGCTCATACCGGACATGTCCGGTATGCATACCGGACATGTCCGGTATGACTTTACTGCGTGAGGAACACACTGAACAGACCAACTTTCAAACTTCCAACATCTCTCGGTAGTACCGACCACAAGGTCGGTAGTACCGCTAGTTGTAAAGGGGGTTTTCACAACCTCTCTGGAAGTAGCCAATTTTGACCTACCGGTCGTACCGCTATAACCCCGGTGGTACCTCTCGGTGGTACCGACCCAAGCGTCGGTAGAACCGCCTATCACAAAGATACTGTTAGCCACAAATCCGCAAATACCGGACATGTCCGGCATGCATACCGGACATGTCCGGTATGACTTGACTGCGCGAGAAGCACTCTTAACCAACCATCTTTCAAACCCCGAATAGGATCTCGGTAGTACCGACCACCAGGTCGGTGGTACCGACAGTTAAGAGGGGGTTTTGCAACCTCTCTGTGTTGGGCCAAATTTGGCCTACCGGTAGTACCGCCATTACTCCGGTAGTACCGGTCGGGAGTACCGACGCAAGAGTCAGTTGAACCGCCCGAACACAAGCTGCGAGACAGAACTCCGCTAATACCGGACATGTCCGGTATGCATACCGGACATGTCCGGTATGGACTCCACAAGAGCGCCCGAGGCCGAGGCCTGGCGCAGAGGCTCGGGCGAGACGGAGCTTGAGCGCCCGAGGCCGAGGCCTGGCCCAGAGGCTCGGGCGAGACGGAGCTTGAGCGCCCGAGGCCGAGGCCTGGCCCAGAGGCTCGGGCGAGACGGAGCTTGAGCGCCGAGGCCGAGGCCTGGCCCAGAGGCTCGGGCGAGACGGAGCTTGAGCGCCGAGGCCGAGGCCTGGCTCGGGCGGGACGGAGCTTGAGCGCCGAGGCCGAGGCCTGGCGCAGAGGCTCGGGCGAGACGGATGGCCGCACTGCTGTGGGCTCATACCGACATGTCCGGTATGGACAGACAGTGCAACACTCATCTGGAAGTTAGCTCTAGCTCTCTCATGTCTCACTTAGGTTGGATTGAGCACTTATGAAGAATCATCTACTATATGTTGCATCCCTCTTAATAGTACGGCTTTCCTATTTACTCAAGATAAATTGAAATACGAATTTTAAACCTCTTGAGTTGATCTCCATTTGAACCCAAGCCGCTTCTCTTCATTTTCTATATTGGAAGGAATGCTTGTCATGTTTAGAAGTAGATATCCCTCAAGCAAAGCCATCTTGAGCATGTGACTTGACTCCATTCAAGTGATATAATGGAATTCCAAATGTGCCAAGTCACTCCAATCAATATTGTTGCTAGGAATGTCGATTCTCCACTAGATGCGATCTTCAAGCTTGATTGATCCTTCGACTAAATGCAAGTACTTTCTTCTTCACTCTAGCTAGGTTCTTCGGTCGCCAAGCCGTCGCTTGCCCTTCACCCTTGCTTAGTACCTCAAAGACTCTTTCCTTGCTATCTTCACCATTTCAAGCCATTCAACCATGCTTTATTTTGAATCCTTTCTTAGCAAACATAAATGCACTATGATTATCCCACAATACGATAACCCTTTATATCAATATCATTCTCATTGTTGTTTTGTGCTTGTGACATGATCTTCATACAACAATCCTTCATTTTGGCTTTGCATTACATTTCAAGTACATAGTGAGATAATCATTTCCCTGTGTCACACTTAGCAAACATATTAGTTCTTTAATCAACATTGTCATCAAATCATCCAAAATCACACTTAAGTGCAACATGCACTTTCAAACTCCCCCTTTTTGGTGATTGATGACAACCTTGATTAAATTTTACCAAAGAATAAACAATTAAGCTTATGGGTTCAATGATTTATGAAGAGCTCCCCCTTAATATGTGCAATATGAATTGAATTCATAACGGACCTCAAAATGTCAATTTGCACATACTAAGGTGAGTTGGAAACTCCCCCTAAATCATTGCATCCGAGAAATGCAAGTGTGAGCAATATAGATCATGATGCATATGACAAGATATATCACACAAGACAATAAATGAAAAACAATACACCAAGACATATGCAACACACTAGTAAGTGAAGATCTTATGAAGAATGAATTACTACTCATATCACACACATAGCACTCACACAAAGATTTCTCAAGTCCACAACCACTAAGATAGATTATATTACAAGATAAGGATCATGTCTCATCACAAAGATATCTCTGATATCGGATACACTAAAGAACTCATACATGACTCATGATATTACAAAAAAGCTCAAACTCTGAGAACTCAACCACCTGCAGTACAAATCTCCAGATACGAGACACATAACAGATAACATGAAGACTGAAGCTCTAATCAACTATCTCTCCCCCTTTGTCATCTATCTCCAAAAAGGTAAAGGTGAAGTTCAAGGATGACACCAGGAGGGCTGCAGGCGAAACTGTCACTCGTCGTCGTCCCCAGGCTGCCGAGAGCTCTGTCCTGGGTCAGGGTAGCCGTAGGTACCACCAAGGAAGCTGTCCCACACGTCTGAAGCAAACTCCTCAGCTGAGCTAGGACGAAGTAGAGGGTCTGTGGAGAACCTGGGAGCTGAAGGAGGAGTGTCATGGGGCTGCTGCTCAGCCTCTACTCCCTGCCTCTGACTCTGCTGCTCTGTCTCTGCTCCCTGTCTCTGACGTACTGAAAAGTCGTCAAACTCCCTCTCATACCTCTGCTGCTGCTGCTCAAACGTCTCAGGCTGCTCAGTCTCATCATCTGACGGTGGGGACCTCGGGGGCTGAAACCTGTAGTGCTCGTGAAGCATCTTCAGTGTCCTCGAGTCCTCTCTCCTAGCCTGCCTCTCACGGTGCTGCTGAGCCTTGATCACATTGACATCCTTGCACACGCCGAGAATACTGCTAAGAACCTTGCGCAAGAGAGAGCGCTGCCTGCCACGTCCCTGAGAGGTGGAGTGTGAACGAGTGTGTGGCTGTGGCGAGCCTGCTCCAGCTGCTCCTCCCGCTGCTCGTGCAACTGGGTCCTCTGGCTGTGGCTCTACTGCTGCTGGAACTGCCCCTGGAGCCGGAGGCGGTATAGGAGACTCAGGAAGATCCGCCTGGAACCTCAAGGGCCTGTGTGAGTGGTCATAGGTGAAAGTGGCACCAATCTGCTGCTCAATCATATGCTGAATATAAGGTGCAAATCCACATCCCTTGAGTGGCCTCTCTCCCACTCTCTTGATCTCATACCAGATGAAATCAAAGATACTGAAAGGCTGTGCTCCTGGTGCTAACCTGTGCAGGAGGTTCCTCGTGTAATCTGCAAGTGTCCCCCTGTCTCCTGACTTGCAATCTATAGTGGCCCTGAGCATCCTGTTGAGATAGCCATAGGTAGGGTGAATGCCTCTCACCTTCCCTACAACTGCCCCAGCAGGTAGAGGTGGGGGGTACATGTACCCAAGCTGCTCTGGAGGAAGCACAACCTCATCGTGAATACAAGCTCTCTGAAGATCCTCCTCATCAAAGCCAAGATACCCTGCAAACTCCCTGTAAGACACGGAGTACCAGACACCCTCAGTCATCCAGTTCATGCGCTTCTCATCAATCTCATCAGACTCCTCAACATATAGGGTGGCATAGAACTGGGCTATCACCTCATCACACCAATCATGCTGAAACTCCAGAATACGGTAGAGGCCTGTCTGCTGGCAAATAGCAATAGCATGCTCAACTGAAGGACGGTGATGATCTCTAGCATGCTGCCAATCAACGTACTGAGCTCTAATGATCACAGGGTTTCTGGTCAGAAGCACCTTCTCATAATAGTCAATGTGAAACAAGGTGTGGAACCTATAGTCATAGATGTTCCTCTCCTGTCCCCTGGGATCTCTCCTCCGCTCTCTCCTGGCCTTCTGTGTACCACCGGACTCCCGATAGTCCACACGAGCCACCCAAGCAGGAATCAGGGCGGCAGGACGTATCGCAAGAGCCCCAAAGTGCAAACCCTCCTGCTGCTGCTGAGGTGCATCTTCTTCCTCTTCCTCTTCTTCTTCTTCCTCTTCTTCTTCTTCAAACTCTTCTTCCACTTCTTCCTCTTCCTCTTCTTCCTCTATGTCATCATGAGCTGCAAACTGATAATGAGCTCTAGAAGCACCTCCCCTCGGAGGCCTAGTAGTGCCACGGCCACTACCACTGCCACTGCCACTGCTGCCTCCACCTGACAAGCCAGGGTGAGAATCTTGCCTCCTCTTCTTATGTCTTTCCCTTGCTGGATCATGTCTCGTCTTGGTTCGAGGCTCAATTCTATCACTCATAGCTGCTGCCCTGTGACCAAACAACCCACAAAGATGTCTCAGAAGCATATTCATCGGATTTCTCAAATATAGTTGAATAATTAGAGAAATGATTAAATGCCCCATGAATTGCAAGCACCTAGATCAAACTTGATCACTAGGTTTACAACACACTTATAGACATCTGATACAATCCCTAATATCAACCATAGGAGGCATGAATCGAGAAAAACAGAAAGTTTTCTGTTCTGCTGGGAAAAACCGGACATGTCCGGTCTCATACCGGACATGTCCGGTATGGACGTTCACAGCACCCCCTTCCTAGGGTTCCTCGATTCACCACCAATTCAAAACCAATCCATCTCAAACTTGATACATTGCTTCTAGACCATGAATCCAACATCTTGACCGAAGGAATTTGAGAATGATTTAGCGATGAATAGATCGGACAAGTCCGGGATTTGAGATACCTTGGGATGAGAGGAAACGAGGGAAAACTTCAAATCCAACACCGGGTACTTGCTTTAGATGGAGTCCTTCTCCAAATCCTTCTCCCTCTCTCACTTTTCCAAGGTAGAATCACTAGGTCGCCGTAGGAGGAGAGGTTTGGCCCCTTGCTTGGCCGGTGTGGGAAGAACAGAAGTGAGGGAGAGAGAGAGCCCGAAGGGGTACGCTGCCCTTATGTCCCCCGCTCATACCGGACATGTCCGGTATGGATACCGGACAAGTCCGGTATTTGCGGGTTTTCTCCAGAGCTTCTCTGCTTATACCAGATTTGCTTCTTTTTCATCCAAAACCCCTTTCTTTCCTTGAACATGTAATCCATCATATTTTATTCTCTTCTCTTCATATGATTTCACAAAGAGTGCTTGTGTCCAAATCTCAAGTTTTCTTTTCTCTATGTTTAATCCAAGGTTTTCAACACACTAAAGATTATAGAGAAACCTTATGTCCATGAATCGTTTTGACAAGAGGATTATCAAGGAATATAATTTACTTTAGAGATATAGGACTTGAGAGAGGTCCATGCCACTTGTAATTAGCCAATCAAACAATCAAGGGGAACTATAATTACAAGTGTCATGGATAGGTCACAAAGACCAAGTGTCAAATATTTTCCCAAAACACACTTCCTACTCATGCTAGTAAGGAATTTGGAAATATCTATCCTATCACACATAAGTGCACATGCTAGCATATTATAGGCCTATTATGCACTTTCAATGCACATATTAAAAACATACCTTTGCCTTGTGCCCACAAGTTCCACCTAGCATAATCATGACATGGTGATGATTTTGTTGACCTTTCTTGTCAAATAGTCATGTCCTCACCGAGAAGTCAATTTGATCAAGATGAACTACAACATATGCTAGATAAACCTTATCAGCTCATAAAAGGTACAAAGTTGAAATTGAGCTCCCCCTCAATTAGTGCTTCAAGTATTTGAATTCCTTTCCAAGCACTTTCATTCCATTAAGAATGTGAGAGTCAAAATTCAACTTTGGCCAACACAAAGTAATTTTCCATATATGATAAGAGAGTAAATTTTAAGCACAAGTCACTTGAGACATAACGACATGTGAGATCTAAGTTAAGACAATAAGCATAACACAAGTAGAATTAAGCTCAAATCTCATGTAGGCAATGATGGGTAGCAAGTTTAGGCACTCTATGTCATGGTGAAGATAAAGCAAAAGATAAGATAAACATAGATTACCAACGGGTCAACCACATAAAGCAAGTATGATGAAAATAGGTTGATAAGTTGAGTTAGAATTTCAAATTGTCTTGCTCAACCACCCCGAATGCACATACTAGCATTATGAATCCTATATGCACTTACATAGCATGTATGTAAACACATACCTTGGCCTTGAGCTCACATTTGTTCCACTAAGAGTAACCATGGCATAATCATCTTCGTGTTGACTTGACTTGTCAAGTGATCATGCCTTTGTCAAAGTGATCTCCATTTTTATTCATAGAACTATCACATCACTTAGAGGTAATTGTTAGATCACAATGGTTCAAGGTAGAAACTAAGCTCCCCTTTACAAAGTGCTCAAGTTATTTGAATTACTTGTGAAAGCACTTTATTTTTCTTTTAAAAAAAAATGGGAATGCTTTTCCACCTTGACCTAGACACATAATTTTGTCAAGAATTGAATTAAGCCCAAGCAAAGCTTACAAATACTCACTGTTGATCAAATGTGTAGGTCTTTAGTTAGAGCATGGGACTAGATCACAAGGATTTAAAAATCCTACTGAAGTCAGGATGCTGTGCTTTTCCTGGCCATACCGGACATGTCCGATAGGCATACCGGACAAGTCCGGTATGAAAAGACTTCGTCCAAATCTTCGTACTGAGTCACTGGTTCTGCCTGAGTGAATATCCCATACCAGACATGTCTGGTATGATACCGGACAAGTCCGGTATTTGCAAAACAGAACCAGAAAACAGCCATTTCTGAGATTTCCTTTTGACTCTAGTTTATTTCGCTTTCCTGCACTTCATCTAAGATAATGCTCTGCTAGAGAGCCATTAAGAGCATCGAATGACAAATATCATAAGGATAAATTAAAGTAGTTTAATTACTAAGTTTTGGGCACTTATCATCAATGGTGGAGATGAGTAAAAATGAAATCGATCATCACACAGTCTTCGGGTCAACCATATAGGGTAATATTGACAACATAGGTTGATAGTTTGAGTTGAGATGTCATTTTGCTTACTCAAACACCCCGAATGCCTTCATCTCACCATTGGAACCTACATCAACATCCTAAGCACATTTTGGTACCCAACTTTTGTTGGGTCCTTGAAAGTTAGTCAACAAGTGCTTAGGCACCCAAGTGGCCTTAGAGCTAGTATGAGGTGAACACATCACCTTACTAGTGCTAAGTCCCTTTGTGACCTTCCTAAGCACCTTATCATTTGCAAATGTGTTCGGCTTAGGAAACATACCATTTGGGCAATCATAGCTTAGATGCCCCTTTCTCCTACAAGCATAGCAAATACGCCCATTGTTTGCTCTTCTCTTGTCTTGCTTGTTGGGACATGCATCAACCATGTGTCCCGGCTCATTGCATGCATAGCATCTTCTTATTGTAACTTGAGCCATCTTCCTTGCCTCTTGGTATGTGGGGCAACTCTTGGTGAGGTGACCCAACTTGTTGCATTTGAGGCAAGGACTTGGTGCATCATTCTTCATTTGCTTGGACAATTTGGTTGATGCCTTTTGTTCGGCCGCTTCACATTTGTCGGCCCAAGTCTTGTGTGGACACTTAGCCCACTCATGTCCATACAATCCGCAACCATAGCATAATCTCTTCTTTTGTTTCTTGCCCTTGGTTGCTTTCTCATGACTTGAGGAGTGACCAGATTGTTGGATTTTGGAGGAAGCAAGGTTTGAACCCTTCTCAAGCTTCTTCACCATGATATCACGGTTATCTTGAGAAGGTTGTGCTTTCTCCTCATCCTTCAATCTAATCACATCCTTCTTTAGATTTCCCACTTCTTCGATGAGCCTAGCATTTTCTTTAAGAGTTTGCTCAATCGAAGATTGGCTTGCTTGAGAGGCACACTCATTAGCACAAATAACATTTAATTGAGATGGTGCACTAGTGAGTGTAGTAGTGTAAGGTTGAGAAGATTTTACCATAGCAACAACAACCTCATGTGCAATCTCAAGCATGGCATTTGATTCCACTAGCTTCTCATGTGAGCACTTAAGATGGGTGAAGTCCTCTTGTAGGAACTTGTGCTCATATGAGAGATCACTCATTTTTGCCTTAAGCATGTAGTTCTCCTTCTCTAGCCTTTCCACATTAGATAGAGAGTTAGTAGCTAAGGCATGCTCAATTGACAATTTTTCATACCTTTCTTCTAATGCCTTTAGCTCTTCTAATTTGGAGATGAGGAACTCTTCTTGATTTTGAAGGGATTGCTCTTGTTCATCCACCTCCTTTTCTAGCTCATCATTTTTCTTCAGCAAGTTGACGAACAAGAGCTTATCTTCATACTTGAGATAATCAAGTGATTCATCATCTTCATCATCCTCATCGCTCTCTACTTGATTATCTCTTGATGCCTTCTCCTTGATCTCACCAAGAATCTTCTCTTGATCTTTCTTGGTTGCTTTCTTCTTGTTCTTCTTGGCCATGAGACACAAGTGATGAGTATCATGAGCTACTGAGGTTGACTCATCACTTGGTTGCCACCGAGCACGAGAGCCGTTGCTGTCTGCTCCTAGCTCCCTGTCTGCTGGGCTGATACCGGACATGTCCAGTACCCATACCGGACATGTCCAGTATGGACAGACAGGGTCCAGAGCAGCAGCAGCCAGCACCTCTCGATCCGGCTCGTCTTCCTTGAGGCTTCCTGAGGCTTCCTCACATGATGATGACTCAATGCACTTCATTTCCATTGAATCACAATCATATGCTTCATCACATTTGGACTTCCCATACAAATGGGCAAGTCTAGTCCAAATGACATGAGCACTCTCCGGTGGAGAATCTCCATTGTAGATAGCCTCCTTAAGAACCTCTGCACTCAATGAGTTCAACATGATCAAACACGCATGAGCATTGAGTTGCACACATATCTCTTCCTCTTTTGTCAAGTTCTTATAGTTGCTCCAATCAACTATAGAAAGAGTTATGCTTGCATCCACAATATGCTCAATAATGGGGCTAATATCCCGAAATGCATTGAGTACATAAGATGACCAAGACAGAAAGTTTGAACCATCATTTTGGAGAAGCACCACGTTTGCCTCCGTAGGCGAATCCATCGGTTCTCACAAGCGGTGAAGCTCAAACGTGAGTCCAAGCTCCGATACCAATTGAAAGGACCTAAGGTGTCGCCTAGAGGGGGGGTGAATAGGCTTTTCTGAAAATTTACAACTTATAATGCGGAAGCAATTAGTATGCGAGTTTCCAATTACTTGGAAACTCCCAATCGGAGTATAAACAACCCCTCAAGAGACAAACACAAAGTATATGACTAGAAATTAATCACCTAGAAGGCAATACCCTGCACCACAAAGATTAGCTCAAGGATTAAACAAATTGGGCACAGTCAGTAAATACCGGACATGTCCGGTATCAATACCGGACAAGTCCGGTATGCACGGGTTGTGCGGGACTGCTCCTTTTCTTCTCCAATTTCTCACACAACCTGCAATCACTATGTATGATGTATATATAAAACTGATTGCTTGCAAAACAACTAGCACAACGAAGAATAACAAATAGCCGAAAGTAAAGCACAAAGGAATGACACGGTATTTGTTTCACCGAAGTTCGGCACCCCCTCGGGTCCTACTCTCCGTTGAGCCGGCTGCGAGCTACCACAAAGGTGGGCTCTAGAGGACACCACGGGTCACTCTAGCCGCGGTCTATTTCACCCGCTATGCTCCTTCCACTAGTTGATCTCTTTTGAGGAGAGATCGAACCTTCACAAACTTTCCGAGGCACTCCACAAATCTCTTGGGTGCTCAACGGCGACGCCTAACCGTCTAGGACCGTAGAGTCCAAGAGTAACGAATGCGCACAACAAGATCGACGATTTGCACAAGTGCTCAAGAGATGGCTTGCTCTCTAATTTTGAATCTCTCTCAACCCACAAATGGATTTGGCAATTAGAGGACAATCACTCACTAAGAGAGGGTTGGAAAGTGTTTTGAAAGGCTTAGAATGAGTGTGGGAACCAGTAGAATCAGCGGCCTCCAAAGGTGGAGGTTTGGGGGTATTTATAAGCCCACATTCGAAACTAGCCGTTTTCTAGCCGTTGGCTGAGTCAGCTCATACCGGACATGTCCGGTATGCATACCGGACATGTCCGGTATGACTTTACTGCGTGAGGAACACACTGAACAGACCAACTTTCAAACTTCCAACATCTCTCGGTAGTACCGACCACAAGGTCGGTAGTACCGCTAGTTGTAAAGGGGGTTTTCACAACCTCTCTGGAAGTAGCCAATTTTGACCTACCGGTCGTACCGCTATAACCCCGGTGGTACCTCTCGGTGGTACCGACCCAAGCGTCGGTAGAACCGCCTATCACAAAGATACTGTTAGCCACAAATCCGCAAATACCGGACATGTCCGGCATGCATACCGGACATGTCCGGTATGACTTGACTGCGCGAGAAGCACTCTTAACCAACCATCTTTCAAACCCCGAATAGGATCTCGGTAGTACCGACCACCTGGTCGGTGGTACCGACAGTAAAGAGGGGGTTTTGCAACCTCTCTGTGTTGGGCCAAATTTGGCCTACCGGTAGTACCGCCATTACTCCGGTAGTACCGGTCGGGAGTACCGACGCAAGAGTCGGTTGAACCGCCCGAACACAAGCTGCGAGACAGAACTCCGCTAATACCGGACATGTCCGGTATGCATACCGGACATGTCCGGTATGGACTCCACAAGAGCGCCCGAGGCCGAGGCCTGGCGCAGAGGCTCGGGCGAGACGGAGCTTGAGCGCCCGAGGCCGAGGCTTGGCCCAGAGGCTCGGGCGAGACGGAGCTTGAGCGCCCGAGGCCGAGGCCTGGCCCAGAGGCTCGGGCGAGACGGAGCTTGAGCGCCGAGGCCGAGGCCTGGCCCAGAGGCTCGGGCGAGACGGAGCTTGAGCGCCGAGGCCGAGGCCTGGCTCGGGCGAGACGGAGCTTGAGCGCCGAGGCCGAGGCCTGGCGCAGAGGCTCGGGCGAGACGGATGGCCGCACTGCTGTGGGCTCATACCGGACATGTCCGGTATGCATACCGGACATGTCCGGTATGGACAGACAGTGCAACACTCATCTGGAAGTTAGCTCTAGCTCTCTCATGTCTCACTTAGGTTGGATTGAGCACTTATGAAGAATCATCTACTATATGTTGCATCCCTCTTAATAGTACGGCTTTCCTATTTACTCAAGATAAATTGAAATACGAATTTTAAACCTCTTGAGTTGATCTCCATTTGAACCCAAGCCGCTTCTCTTCATTTTCTATATTGGAAGGAATGCTTGTCATGTTTAGAAGTAGATATCCCTCAAGCAAAGCCATCTTGAGCATGTGACTTGACTCCATTCAAGTGATATAATGGAATTCCAAATGTGCCAAGTCACTCCAATCAATATTGTTGCTAGGAATGTCGATTCTCCACTAGATGCGATCTTCAAGCTTGATTGATCCTTCGACTAAATGCAAGTACTTTCTTCTTCACTCTAGCTAGGTTCTTCGGCCGCCAAGCCGTCGCTTGCCCTTCACCCTTGCTTAGTACCTCAAAGACTCTTTCCTTGCTATCTTCACCATTTCAAGCCATTCAACCATGCTTTATTTTGAATCCTTTCTTAGCAAACATAAATGCACTATGATTATCCCACAATACGATAACCCTTTATATCAATATCATTCTCATTGTTGTTTTGTGCTTGTGACATGATCTTCATACAACAATCCTTCATTTTGGCTTTGCATTACATTTCAAGTACATAGTGAGATAATAATTTCCCTGTGTCACACTTAGCAAACATATTAGTTCTTTAATCAACATTGTCATCAAATCATCCAAAATCACACTTAAGTGCAACATGCACTTTCAACTTCCTTGTAAATACATGAACTATGAGGGGTGCGTAGGAAGGTTATTCCTTCCACCACCATTATAAATAGAACCTGAGGGACTCCTCTTGGAGGGGTCCGGGTTGGTCGGTCTCTCTCTTCTTCCTCTTGTGTGAGGCGAGTCTGGCTCACCCTCACCTTCGGTGGGGGTTTGAGCGAAAGACGCTATCTCAACAGTTGGCGCCGACCGTGGGGACCGATAAAAAAACACCAAAAAGCTACCCTCGTCATGCTACTGTTGCCAGACAGGACAACCCTCGTCATGATCAGACTGAGCAACCCTCGTCACGATTATTTGGAGGAACCTTCGTACTGGCATGAATGAACAACACGTGTCATGATCTAACAGAGCTACCCTCGCTGCACTGGTTACCCTCGCTGCACTGGTTACCCTCGCTGCAAAGAGTTCACCATCGGCTCCACCCTGCGCCTCTCTTAACACCGAGTATGCTCCCTGGACTAAACGTTCGCTTTTGTTAAAAATATCAACCGTCTTTGCAGGTAAATCCCTCGAGGCCGCAGGAACACACGTACACCCGTGCTACTAGTGCTACAACGTTCGAGATTTGTGCCTCGAAGCCACCCCAAGGTGCGGACCCCCTTCGCTCAGCCCACCGACCTGGACAAAGGTGCAGGTCCCAGTGACAACTACCAAACTGCGGGACGACACCTCGTTTTGGCCCCAGCTAAGTTTTCGAACTCGTACGTTCAATTCATGCGAGGGGCTTATAGAAACCAGACCCAGCCTCCACTTCTACTCACACCAGTTTACTTCGCATGGTTATGTTGTTCATGCAACTTGCTAGCCGTAACTGCTTGCATGCAAACCGCGAGGGTCCGTCAGTCCCAAACTCGTGCGAAGCTAGCTAGCTATTATGTTTCAGTCCACACGAGTTCACCCTCGCGAGCAACTAGGGAGCCCTTGTCCAGACCGTTGGCCCCGATAATGTCGTCTACCTTGAACATAAACCTTCGTCACCCAGCCAGCACCTCCGCTGTGCAAAACTATCTCCACCATCTACAGGACTACAAACTGCAATATAATCATCCCGGCAGTTAGAAAAGCTCATCCGAACTGCTATACATTGTTAGACCGCCACCATCTAGTCTAGCGAATGAAGGTCCATGCTAGCTAGCTAGCTCCAGCCGGGGAAGGTCCTTTTGTTCGTGCATGTCAAGTTGTCAATGACCGTGGGCGACAAACCGCCAGAGCCTTATGCGAAGGTCTACACGAAACAGGTGCAGCAGTTCATAGGAAAGCCCAGATATTTGAAGCCCTCGCTTTGTTTTTTTTCATTCTGTTCAAAAAATTTAGTACTTGTGTGTACCTTTTTTTCACCTGAAAAGCCCATAGTTAAGCTTGTTAACCTTTTATATCTCATCAAGTTTATTGGGCTTATACGTGCTAATATTTTTGCTTGTGAATTGATCGGCGAAACCATATATATATATGGTGATTACATTACTGTTGCAGGTTCATAAATACCTTTCTCAGATGAGTTGTCTCATTATTCACTCACGACTTATAACTCTCGCGGCATACTATTTACCACTAAATATAACCTTGCAATACCCTCGCTCCTTTTAAAGTCATACGACACTACACACTATCTTTCTAACCCGACCTGATGTATGGCACCCAAAAAAAACAAGTTTCACAAATATATCTCGTGCTAACATGCGGGTTTCCATCCTTCGCAAGGACAATACCTTCCTTTCTTGCAGGTCTTTACACCTCATCCAAGGTTCAACTAGCCAGCCACGAAAGCCAATTGCCAAGAGTAAAGGCCCGACCATGCAAAGGTCTGATCGTCAAAGCCAAGTAAGGGGTCAGCGGCAGCTGTACGCAAGGCTAAGTAAGGAACGACTCGACTGTTCAAGAAACCCTCGTCGGCCTTTAGTCGGGAGCAATCTCCGGCGCAAGCCAGGTCCAGGCCACCCTCGCTGGCCAGCATTATTTATCACCTTTAAGATATAAAATGTTTTTCTCACAAATGATCAATGTTTGGCCAAAGGCCTAACTATCTTTTGCAGAAACAAAACTTACATGTAAGTATCTCTCAACTATCGATAACCTTCAGCCATATTTTTTCCCCTTCAAACAAAAGGAAAGAGGAGGAAGGAGAAAGTAAAAGTCTTTTCTCAACCAATGCTTTACATTCACTGATACATGTATGTACCACTAACACCTTCGCTTGTGAGGCTAGGCCAATCCTATTCTTGCAGGTTATTTATGAGGTCCTATCACTCATAGGAGTCTCCAATCACCCAACTCATACGTCGTCTAAGCCGTCATAATCACCTTGTTGAAGGTCAGGTCCACGATGCACTTCATCACGCGAGGGTCCCAAACAACCTGATGCCCACATAAGTATCTGATATCTATTTCAACAAAAAAGTAATATCATGTGGTCTGCAACATGTTTGCACACTTGCTTACCTCCCGGACCAACTTTGTCATTACATCCTTTGCTCAACCATCGTGCTATTAGCATGACCTCATATATGTCATATGTCGGATCAAATGAATCATCATAGCTCATGTATCAACTAAGTTTTTCATCACCTTACCTGCCTAACTCACTTAAATTGTGCCTGAAATGCAAGTTTTATGTATTGGAAATTAAACATATATTGTGCAAACATGCAGGATGCTAGCACCGTTGAGTATGTTCACACCCACTCAAACTAATTTTTTATTAGAACTTCCCTTTATTTGCTCATAGGTTCTGATTCTTTACCAGCTAACATACTCTCACACACGCACTCACAACCATTTTGACCGATCTAGGTCACCTTCGTGAATAATCACCACTCCAAACCTTCGGTTGAAATATCTCGTTTACATAGCTCCACTTTGCCTCATGTGCAGCGTCTCAGTTTCGCTGATATCTTTGAGCACTAATACCTCCGCATGTGAATTGTTAGCAAACCTATAGCGATCATATTTTTTGTAGATTCGTACCTTCTCTGGTGAGTTATCTCATTCACCCACATTCCTATAACTCATGCATTTAACCTTCGAGAAATGACTGATGTCCACTAAATGCAGTCTGGCGATACCCTCGCATCATGTTAAAAATCATTTGTTGTGCATTTCAACATGATCTGCACAACTACTATATACGGCGCCTGAAAATCTTACAAGTGTCACGAAAATTAAATTTGCTTGTGCTAACATGCAGGTCATCAACAACGTGAGTATATCCCCGCCTACTCAAACTAACCGCCATTAGAACTATCGTACCTCTGTATTGCAGACCTTTGTGCTTCACTCGAGGTAATGAATCCCCTACTGCACAAAATCAGCTAAAATTGACATCATATCTCATCTGTTGGGACAACTAACCTTTCGCTAATCTCGAACTTTCACTTCTCATGTTCAAATGTGCGAAGGTCTCATATTACAAATTGTTTTGCAGGATTCCATTTTTTGCAATACTTCAAAATTGTGGTTATACAATTTATCGAAACATCTATGCAGGATGACCTCTAATATGCGAAGCTCCTCTCATTAATAATTCACTTTGCAGGGACCAAATTATTTGTTTTGGCATGTGCCATAAATGTCACATTTTTTGTTGCGGGCTCAGCTTAACTTCGCATTGATTTTGTGCAAGTACATATCATAAACACATCAAGCATACTCCTTCATCATACCATCACATCGCATATTCATGGTGCACACCAAACCTCACTTTGCTCTCCGAAAGACAAAGGAGACGAAGAGGGAGGTCATAAAATTTTATAGCCAAACCTCACTTCGCCCTCCAAAAGATAACGGAGGGCGAAGAGGGAGGTCCAAATAGAGTACCCTCGCAAAGAAACGCGTGAAGGGCTCGTGCTTTCACACAACTTCCACAATGCAAAGCAAGTCGAATGTTTCCCTCAGAAATCTCATCGACTTCACTTTTGTCAAGGAGATTCCCTTGCAGGTCTTCGACTTATCTACAAGGGAAACCCACTGGCCACCAAAAAATATATGAGCCACGACAAGGGATTCGCCGCCATCAACTTCGCCTACATCAGCAGCACCCTCGCCGACTCCACGGCAAGGGGCTTGCCATCAACTTCGGCGACATCGGCAATGGGCTCGCCATCAACTTCGGCGACATCAGCAGCACCCTCGCTGACTCCATAGCGAGGGACTCGCTATCGACCTCAACAACATCAACAACACCCTCGCCAACTCCATGGCAAGGGGCTCGCCATCAACATCGGCGACATCAGCTGCACTCTCGCCAACTCCGTGCCGAGGGGCTCGCCATCGACTTCGGCGACATCAGCAGCACCCTCGCCGACTCCACGACAAGGGGCTCGCCATCAACTTCGGCGACATCGGCAATGGGCTCGCCATCAACTTCGACGACATCAGCAGCACCCTCGCTGACTCCATAGCGAGGGACTCGCCATCGACCTCGACGACATCGACAGCACCCTCGCCGACTCTGTGCCGAGGGGCTCACTATCGACCTCAACAACATCAACAACACCCTCGCCAACTCCACGGCAAGGGGCTCGCCATCAACTTCGGCGACATCAGCTGCACCCTCGCCAACTCCGTGCCGAGGGGCTCGCCATCGACTTCGGCGACATTAGCAGCACCCTCGCCAACTCCATGGCAAGGGGCTCGCCATCAACTTCGGCGACATCAGCTGCACCCTCACCAACTCCGTGCCGAGGGGCTCGCCATCGACTTCGGCGACATTAGCAGCACCCTCGCCAACTCCATGGCAAGGGGCTCACCATCAACTTCGGCGACATCAGCAGCACCCTCGCTGACTCCATAGCGAGGGACTCACCATCGACCTCGGTGACATCGACAACACCCTCGCCAACTCCGTGCCGAGGGGCTCACTATCGACCTCAACAACATCGCGAACTGAGCGTAGCTCAGCTGGTTGGGTTCCTTGTGGTGGAACCTGCCCACCCGGGTTCAAGTCCTCGACTTGACACGGGTGTTCGCATTTTCCTGGATTTATTCCAGGATTTAACGGCGCTATTCTTTCAGTGGTAGGCGACGTGCCCGTCGACAGCAAGACGCCTGTGGTGACTTCATCAATCTCGAGATTTGCCAGTCTAACTCGGTTCTTCAGAGGTGCTCATAGGGGTAGGGTGTGCGTGCGTGCGTTCATAGTAGGGGTAGGGTGAATGCGTGCTCGTGTTTGTGAGCGTCTGCGTCTGTAACTGGGTCTCGCAAAAAAAATCGACCTCAACAACATCAACAACACCCTCGCCAACTCCATGGCAAGGGGCTCAACATCAACTTCGACGACATCAGCTGCACCCTCGCCAACTCCATGCCGAGGGGCTCGCCATCGACTTCGGCGACATCAGCAGCACCCTTGCCAACCCCATGGCAAGGAGCTCACCATGAACCTCGGCGACATCAACAACACCCTCGCCAACTCCACGACAAGGGATTCGACATCGACCTCGGTGACATCAAACTACACCCTCGCCGACTCCACGACACAAGTCCTCTGCCGCCCATAAGCACCAGCCAAGAGGGGCTACGGGGTGTGTTGAGGGGGCACTTCAACCCGAAGAACGTCTTGGCTGCTGCTCATGAGCCGAAAGAGGCAGGCCTTGCAAACTGCGGCAACCGCTCCATCAACATTTGCCTCGATAAATGTGTCGTCATCAACCCTCGATGGGAACTCTAGGGTCCAACCATGTCCGGCAACCACGACCGCCCGAATGGTTGCACTACTAGAGACCAGGCCTTTGGACGATTTGCAAAATCAGAATTAGTCACGGAAAAATTTGCGCCCGGGACTAGAAAGGTCTTTAGCCCCGGTTGGTAACACCACCCGGGGCTAAAGTTTCTCTGCCCAACGACTCATTTGTCAGAGGGACCTTTAGTCCCGGTTGGTGTCCCCAACCGGGGCTAAAGATTGACCTTTAGCCCCGGTTGGTGACACCAACCGGGGCTAAAGGTTTTGCCCCGGTTGCTGTATCCAGCCGGGGCTAAATGTTGGCATTTAGCCCCGGCTAGGAACAAGGGCCGGGACTAAATGTCTCTCCCTATATTTCAACTTTTCTTCCACTTTCTTCAGCCCCTGCCCGGGGCTAGGAGCAAGATTGAGTTCTTGCTTTGCTGCTTGTTTGCTCTCTTCTCCGGTGATTTTTGTTTGTTAACATATCTCCGCGATTGATCTATTTCATCACATCCACGTTGACATCGACTAATTCAAAGGTTACTGCCTTGAGTTTTTCATAATTTTAGCTGCCATATATATATTTTGAGTTCATTCACTTGATAGTTTAAATTAGTACCCTAAAAACAAAATGTGACCAGTTTAATTAGTTTATTTTAATTTTTTAGAGAAATAGAGATCATTTAAATCATTTGCTTACAACAAATAGAAATATATAATACTTTAGTTTACATAATGTGACCGGTTTAATTAGTTTATTTTAATTTTTTGAAGAAATAGAAATCAGTTAAATCATTTGTTTACAAAAAGTAGAAATATATAATACTTTAGTTTACTGCTCAACTACAAATGCAGAAGAATGTCTGCTTGGTATGTTGTTTTTGAGGGCACCAAGCCAGGTATTTACACCAGCTGGGCCAAGTGCAGTCAGTATGTCCTCAAAGTTAAGGTAGCTGTGCATAAAAAGTACAAGTCTTTTGAGGAAGCTTCTGCAGCTCTAGAGGCTTTCAACTCAAGAATCAACTCAATTCCTACTGCACCTACCCCTACTTTACCTTCCTATCAGGTTGGAGTGGCAGGCAGTCCATCTTGTTGGACTGTGATGTGGACAAAATGTGCAGGTGTTGTTAGTTGCTTTGGTTGTGGCCAAGTAGATGAGGCTGCACTGTTATCTTGATGTAATAATTATTTAGACAAGTTCAACTGCTACTACTTATATGCCACCAGTGATGCTTATTAAATTTGGGTGTCATGAACTTGTTTATAAATTTGAGCTAGAAAATTAAATTTGTTGATAAGAATGAGAGATATAATTATGTGATATTTTTACTATGCAATTAACAATATTACAACATATTTATATAATGAAAACTTATTATAAAACCCAAAATACTGCAAACCCAAAATATTGGCGGGAGAAGCCCCTTCAGTCCCGGGCGGTGACACCACCCGGGACTAAAGGTCCACCTTTAGTCCCGGGGCGTAAGGCTGCCCGGGACTAAAGGTCCAAACCTTTAGTCCCGGACTGTCGTACGGCCCGGGACTAAAGGTCTTTTAGTCCCGGGTGGTGTCACCGCCCGGGACTAAAAGCCTATCCATTCATCCACTCGTAGCGCTCCTACCCCCGGTCTCTCCACCCGTAGCGCTCTGTCTCCGCCACCGCCGCTCCCGGTCTCTCCAACCCCCGCCGCCGCAGCTCCCGGTGTGTCTCCTACCCCCGCCGCCGCAGCTCCCGCCGGTCTCTCCACCCGTAGCATATAAATGTCAAAATGTGATGGCTGTATGTGATTTTGACATGGTCTTCATATTTCTCCTTGCGGGATGGCCGGGGTCTGCCCATGACACAAGAGTGTTTCAGGATGCACGATTGCTGATTGGTAACCCTGGCCGCCGCAGCCCCTAGGGTGTGAGCCGCCGCCGTCGCCGCCGCCGCCGCCGTCTCCATCTTCTTCACTGTTGGTCCCCCTCCCTCCCCCTCCGGTATCTCGCCGGAGGTCGGAGGGAGTGGGGATCCATCGTTTTTAATAAGTTTTCTAGTAGATCGAGTCATCTAGAGTTAGAGTTTCTCCATGCCAAGGTCTTTGGTATTGGAGGTGTTTTTCCTCCTCCTTCTTCCCGGCGACGGCGAGAAGGTAGGGTGGATTCGGTCTCTCCATGGTGGCTCTGTTGAAGATGAGGGCAACAACTTCGACGTCAACATCTACATCGACAAGACAACATGGAGACTTTTGTTTCCGGGCTTTGGCATCAAGACGGAGATGATGTCGCGGCCATGAAATAATTTTATCCGGTCCCTTCTTCGTTTTGTTGTGGTTGGATCTGGCCACGATGAAGGACTAGGGAGAATAATTTTCAGATCGGTCTTCCTCATTCTTCGGTGGCAGAAAGAAGAAGAAGGAAGACATAAGGAAGAAGAAGTTTCTCAACTCCGCCTGCAGGAATGTTGGCCGTTCGTTGGGCATCTGTTCTCAGGCCGAAAACAATTGTTGCCGAGTATTTGTCTGTGCGGTCATCTATACGAAGCGTCAAACAGGTTTGGACTTGAGAGTTTGAGCCATAAAAATATGGGTATAATTTAGATGAGAATCAGTTTCTGGATACATGTTTTTTCCAGAGTACTTGTAATACGATGATGTACCCAGCTATAATTTAATATAATTCTTCTTTCGTCTCAAAAAAAAGTGTTTCAGGATGCCATATCAACATTCAAGGATTACTTTCCTCACCCTCCTCAAGGTAGAAACCTAGCTGCTAATTGTTTTGACATTTCTAATTGAAGCATGTAACAATGACAGGTACTTGGTGCTGTAGGGATGTTCTACTTGGTGGATGGCGGCTACCCAAACTGTCTCAGGTACCTTGCTCCTTACAAGGGAACAGAGTACCAGATTCAAGACTTTCAAAACGCCGGAGAACCTCAAGGTGTACATGAGATATTTAATTGTGCACACTCATCTCTTAGAAACGTCATTGAGAGGGCCTTTGGCGTTTTGAAGATGAAGTGGTGCTTACGGTTGAAAATCCCTTGCTACCCTCCTCAAACTCAAACGCACATTATTACTGCTGCTGTTGCATTGCATAACTTCATAAGGTTGAGTGGGGAATTAGATGACGACTTTCGGATTTTGGATCGTCATTCTAAGTTTGTGCCTCCTGAAGCCTTGTTTCATCAGCCAGAAACTGTTTCTGCACCTGATAGTGCAGACCATGCACAAACGAATGTCTTTCGTGACAGCATTGCAGAATCGCTGTTTAATAGGTACTGATACATGTGTATGGTTGAGTATTTGGGAGTTGTTATATTGTGGCATGTACTTGTCCTTTATTTGTAGCTTGAGAACAGTTTTGTCTGAGGACTTGTGATTTATTTGTTGCTTGAGGACAATAATATTTGGTTACATGAGTTGTAATATTTGAGGACTATAATAAATTTTTTGTTAGAATAATATTTAAATATTCTGTAATATTTGAGTTGTAATATTTGAGCACTGTAATATATTTTCTGTTAGAAAAATTCTGTTGGAATAATATATGTTTATACCATGCATTAAAGAACATCCACACATTTGAAGAGAAAAAAGAGGACAACCCCCGAGGGTCTTTAGCCCCGGTTGTAATACCAACCGGGACTAAAGAGGCCAGCCATCGGGGCCCCGCTCGGGACCTCTTAGTCCCGGTTGGTATTACCAACCGGGGCTAGGGGCGGGGGACCGGGGCTAAAGGTCGGGCCTTTAGTCCCGATTCCTTAGCCCCGGGTCCATGCCCAGGGCTAAAGGCCAATTTGGACCGGGGCTAAAGGCCCATCGTGCAGTAGTGTTGCCTCTGCTACTATGATTACTTTTGTTACAGAGAGTTGCTCCCTACAAGGCGAAGTCCCTCGCTGAAGCTAAGTCTAACGAGAGCTGGGTCACCAACCTCTGCATTTGACAAGTCATCGTCATTATCAAGGCCTCCAACCTTCGGGAGAAATTGATTGCTGCTCTAGGGACACCAGTCGAAGCTTGAGACAGACTAGGGAATTGTAATGACGAGCCTTTTTTTCTATACTTTAGCAACTAGGTTTTGTTGTGCCTGTCAAAGCCTAGTGGCTAAGGGGCTACTGTTGGGGCAGAGGCAGCGGAGCCTGCTCCCCCCATGTAAAAAGGCCCAGCGCCTAATAAATCTGGGGACTTCCTTGTAAATACATGAACTATGAGGGGTGCGTAGGAAGATTATTCCTTCTACCACCGTTATAAATAGAACCTGAGGGACTCCTCTTGGAGGGGTCCGGGTTGGTCGGTCTCTCTCTTCTTCCTCTTGTGTGAGGCGAGTCTGGCTCACCCTCACCTTCGGTGGGGGTTTGAGCGAAAGACGCTATCTCACCTTGTGTTAGGAGTTTGTCTCCAAACTTTACTTGGCTTTTGTGACTTGTGAGTATTTACACTGACGAAGGGTAGATCTATAATAGTGAATGGTCGATTGTAAAACTCTTGTAGGGAGACTAGATACAATTTCCTTTTTGAAAAAAAAAACGGAACAGAGAGATGAGACATGGATTCCTACTTAGTACGTGATGGACCGGGCTGTCGCTAGAACTCTAGAAAGAGCTGAATGCAACGAGGTACATACAGCCCAATCGCGGCATTTGTTTTGAACGGGCTTAACTGGTAAGTTGACAGGCTGAGAACCTTTGGATATAATGAACCTAATAATAAACACAGAAGTGTATTAGCTGATGCCTGATGGGCTGTAGCCCGTATGGGAGCTGCGAAGCACTACAAGTGTACTATTCGCCGTTCCGGTTGTTTCCCTACACTACATTGCCACACTGGGGCACTTCCTTTTTTTTTCATCAAACAAGTTACGCATAGCAGTAAAAAAAAAAGAGACGACGATGTAGTAACTTGGATATTCTTCTGCAGGCAAGGCATGATTTGTGATTTGGACAGTTGGCCTGCGACTGCGAGGAAACCGTATGGTGCCCGTCGCCAATAGGCAGGCGGCAGACTCGCTGCCGAATATCCTCTGCGAAACGACACCATCACTCCTTAGTTGAATACGCGCGTCCTTCGCTATGGACAAACGATGCCCAGCTGCAGCAGCCTACCGGTAAATGTAAATCGCGCGCTAATCGCTCGAGGGACAAAACTAAACTAAACTAAACTACAGGTCCTTGTCCGTCCATATCCACTGCCCGACCCATCATCACAATTCACAACCGCGTCGCTCGATCGCTCTCTCTGTGTCGAGGCGAATTAAGAGCACCTCCTTAGTGATGAAGCGGAATATGCTGCCAACCAGCACGAGACAGGGCGCCGATGAGTCGATGACGACGGCCTTGGCCTCGTTTCAGACGCCCAGCCCTCTTGTTCATCGACCTTGTGATGGGCTCCCGGCTCGTACGCCGGCCGCTATAAGAGAGCCCCAGCGAGCAGGCAGCCAATTAAAGCTAAGCACGGACCAAGTCTGCACGCACAAACCGGGGGGCAACACACACACAGACACACACACCTGCCGTCGATCGAGGTCGAGGCGAGATGGCGGCGGAGGGCGGCGGGTCGAACCTGGCGGTGCTGGACGCGCTGGACTCGGCGCGCACGCAGATGTACCACATGAAGGCCATCGTGATCGCCGGCATGGGCTTCTTCACGGACGCGTACGACCTCTTCTGCATCTCCACCGTGTCCAAGCTGCTGGGCCGCATCTACTACTCGGACGACAACCTGTACCTGGACAAGCCCAAGCCCGGCACGCTGCCCGTGTCCACCAACAACCTGGTGACGGGCGTGGCGCTCGTCGGCACGCTCATGGGCCAGCTCGTGTTCGGCTACTTCGGCGACAAGCTCGGGCGGAAGCGCGTGTACGGCATCACGCTGGTGCTCATGGCCGCCTGCGCCATCGGCTCGGGCCTCTCGTTCGGCCGCACGCCGCACGCCGTCATCGGCACGCTCTGCTTCTTCCGCTTCTGGCTCGGCTTCGGCATCGGCGGGGACTACCCGCTGTCGGCCACCATCATGTCCGAGTACTCCAACAAGAAGACGCGGGGCGCCTTCATCGCCGCCGTCTTCGCGATGCAGGGCGTCGGCATCATCTTCGCGGGGCTGGTGTCCATGGTCGTCTCCGGGGTGCTCCTGCGCTACCACCCGGCGCCCGCGTGGAAGGACGACCACGTGCGGTCCTTGCAGGACCAGATGCCCGCCGCCGACTACATGTGGCGCATCGTGCTCATGGTCGGCGCGTTCCCGGCGCTCGCAACGTTCTACTGGCGGATGAAGATGCCCGAGACGCCCAGGTACACCGCGCTCATCGAGGGCAACGCCAAGCAGGCCGCCAACGACATGCAGAAGGTGATGGACGTCGAGATCCAGGCGGAGCAGGACAAGCTCGCCAGGTACAAGGCGGCCAACGACTACCCGCTGCTGTCCAGGGAGTTCGCCCGGCGCCACGGCCTGCACCTCGTCGGCACCGCCACCACCTGGTTCCTTCTCGACATAGCCTTCTACAGCCAGAACCTCACCCAGAAGGACATCTTCCCGGCGATCAAGCTCACCAGCCCCGTCGGCGACGTCAACGCCCTCAAGGAGGTGTTCGAGATCTCAAAGGCCATGTTCCTCGTCGCGCTCCTCGGCACCTTCCCCGGCTACTGGGTCACCGTCGCCCTCATCGACAAAATGGGGAGGTACGTAATAAACACATAACATGCAGCTAGCTACTTGATCAATAATCATGCAACAATAAAAATAAAAATATAAAAATATAACGCGTCACGCAGGTACCTGATCCAGCTCATCGGTTTCTTCATGATGTCCGTGTTCATGCTGCTGATGGGCGTCATGTACGATGACCTCAAGAGCAAACACACCATCCTCTTCGCGGTCTTCTACGCGCTCACCTTCTTCTTCGCCAACTTCGGACCCAACAGCACCACCTTCGTGCTGCCGGCCGAGCTGTTCCCGACGCGCGTGCGCTCCACCTGCCACGCCATCAGCGCCGCGTCCGGCAAGGCCGGCGCCATCGTCGCCGCCTTCGGGGTGCAGAGCCTCACGCTCAAGGGCGACGTGGGCCACATCAGGAAGGCGCTCATCATCCTCTCCGTCACCAACATGCTCGGCTTCTTCTTCACCTTCCTCGTCCCGGAGACCATGGGCCGGTCGCTCGAGGAGATCTCCGGGGAGGACGGCAACGCCGGAAACAACGGTCCCGGGGGTGCTCCCGCCGGCGCGGGCATGGGCGCTGCGGACCTGAGCAAGGATGACAAGATGCCTGCTTCCAGTACCGAGTGGCAAAGCTCCATGCATGCGTGATCGATGCCCTCCAGTAAGCACACACCTAAACTACAGTAATATTGTGGCCGGTTTGAACGGTGTGGAAATTAAGGGACACGAATAAGGGCGACTACTTATATGTCGCCAGCTTTTAGCCTAGCTTATTGAGAGAGATCCATAAAGTTTGAGCATATGAGAATGACATGTGAAAAATGCATGCAGCCATTTATACAATTATAATATAAGGAATATTATCTGTAATAATATTTAAAAGTATAATTCATGTCAGCTTTATCTTACCATTTGTACTTTGTCTATGTATTCGTGTATAAAATAATAAGAGCATATCGTTGTATTAGCAATCGTTTACCCCTTGCTCTCGTCTCTCTCTATCTTTTTATTTATTTTATATTGGGTTCGTAAATACTAAACAAATTCAAAAATAAGAGAATTCAGAATAGCTATCAGAAAGACTAATCCAATCCATAATGATGTACCAGAAAATACAATGTTTTTATTATTTAACCAACCATCAGAAGAAGCAAATACAAGCGGTACACTAATTACTAAAACCGAGGAAGTCGTAATTAATGCAAAAACAACTAATTGAAAAGCAATAGTCATATTTATAATCCTTCAAACTACCTTCAAATACTACATATTTTTAATTGATCCTTCACTTGATCAAAATTGTACGAAAATACAAGTAGTATAATTCATGTCAGCATTATCAAACCATTTGTACTTTGTCTATGTATTTGTGTATAAAATAGTAAGAGTATATCATTGTATTAGCAGTAGTTTACCCCTATACTCTCGTCTCTCTCTCTCTCCCAATGACAGATGCAAAGTTGATATATAGGCGGGGCTCTCTCTTCTTCCCCCTCTCCCCTCCATTTCTTCCAATAGAGCCGCCACCCAACACCTTAATTTGCCTCTTTTTCTTCCAATAGATCTATACCTCAATACCCCGACGCACACCTTGATTCATCCTTGCCACCTCTATACCTCAATCTATTTTATAGTTATAGCTATGTGATATGTGTCTTATTGAGCTTGTACAACCAAACTGTCAAACTATCTCTTCGGTCATCTGATTGTGATCCTATGATTCGTGTTTTTCTTTTACCTCCGGCTACCTCATCCTCTTCTTCTTCCTTGTAATCTCGGTCTGTTCTTGGTAGGATGAACCACTACCCTTGTCATGGTGGGGTAATGTCGACTTCGTTTAAAGTGCCATGACACTATCCTCTAGCCCAATGCTCCAAGATTAGTCGGTCACATCCTACACAGACAACCTCATCATAGTTGCCTCCTATTGTTCTCGTTGTTCCCTCCATCATGTGATGATCATACTCATCAGTTATCCATCATTACCTCGTTTGATAGTGTTAGTGCTACCTTACCTCAGTGTCCTTATCCAATCAGTATTGTGGGTTTGGCCAGCTATTGGCGCTCCTTTCTCAAAGAACTAGAGATGAAAATAGATCGAATATGGACGAATATCACTAAAACTACTTTTGTTTTCATATTTCTGTTCAGGTTTAGATTTGAATACGAATAGTGTCAGCCATACCAAATAGGATACAATTGGATGTCGACATCATAAATATACGATTTAAGTATTCAGATACGGATACAGTATTGGATGTTGAATATATATACAAACTCAGATATGGACATATCTGAACCCCTCTATACAGATTTGGTCTCGAATACGGTCGGAAAATATCCATACTGTTTTCATCCATACAAATAACTAGTTCTTTTAATGAACATCACTATAGAACACCTTATCCACGTCGACTCGTAACCATTATCCATGTTATCAGAACAAGCATTGCAAATAGGCACATATAGTCTACCGGCCGGTCATGTCCATGAATTGCGGAGTGTATATTTGGGCATTATGACTGGTAGTAAAGTTAATTCATCATTGCTGGTAGATGCAAATATTAAGGTATCCCCATTAGTGCTAGTTATGATTCTGTAGGGACGTTAGCTTTTTGGCACATGAAATTGGGTTGATTTAATTTATCATGTGCAATGCTAGCCTCGAAATGCTAGGAAGTAAGTTCTTCAAGTTATTGCTAAATCATGTGATAACTATAACTTATTAAAGACTTTACCAACCATATATCCTAGAAAATGTGCTAATCGTTAATTAAAAAAATTTATCAAACCACACTAAGAAGAACAAGTTCAAGCAACACATGGGTGGGGAGGACGACACAAGAAGACGCTATAATTAAGAGACTACAATCATCTCCCTTATGGTTGCCCTCATCCCAAATAATAGATGAAAAGGAAGAGTGAGAATAATAAGAGCAAGGATGACTCCTCAAGGTTTAAAACATGGAATGAACCTTGATTGACTAAAAATCCCACACTTCAGCCCATGATATCCCACATATTTAGGTAATGTACTAAATCTACTTCGTCCATCCTAAAATATAAGGGATTTAAGGTTATCCTAAGTCAAGCTACCATAACTCCATAAGTTAGACCAAGTTTATAGAGAAGATTATGTAATGATGCTAATTTGATGTCGTAAATATTTTTTTTCATAAAGTTTTTAATGATGATAATTTGATGCCATAAATATTATTTTTCTTTTTGTGTTACCTTGGTTATAAACTTATGGCACTGCCAACCGAGAACAACTCTCAAATCACTTATAAGTAGAGAGAGAAAGAGAGAGTACAAAATGTTGTATAAAAATATACCTAAGGGGAGAACAATCACCTTCATTATACACAAGACTAACAACAATCTTCCCACAGTTTCCTCAAAATGGGCTAAGTATTTATAGGTTTTGTTTGGATCTCCTAAAGATTATGAGAATTTGAATTTAAAATAGTGATTGTAGAATTTGGATCATGGATTTGAAAAAGATATGTATGTTTGGATCCCTTTGAATTATAACAAGAGATTATATCTAGTTGAAGATGTTTCTACCCATTATCTTTGCCAAATAGCATGGTGGAGGTGGATAACTATATTCTTACAATCTTGTGGTTGGATTATAAGAATCTTCACCTATAACCCACCTGTTGGATCTTATTATTATTCTTTCATCTCATTCTCAAATTTTCTTTAGGTGAACCAAACAACTAATAATATATTTGGTTAACTAACTACCAGAACCATGGGTAATAATAGTGAGGCCTTGTTCAGTTGGTGAAATTTGTGGTGAAAAGTTCCTGTAGCACTTTTGTTGTTATTTGACAAACTTTATCCAAACATGGCCTAACTAGACTCAAAAGATTCGTCTCGACATGAAAAGACTAAAAGTACAATTAATTATTTTTTTACTTACATTTAATACTCCATGCACATGTCTAAAGATTTGATGTAACGGATACTGCGCAAAATATTTTGGGGGATTTTGGGAACTGAACAAGACCTGAATGAATATATGTAGGGAACTATGTTGTTGGCGATTTGATAAAACTCTTGTAAGTGCATCTAGCCCTTAGTGGGTTTTGGTGAATTGAGTGACAACATAATTAAAGGTCTAACAAGTTTGCTAAGTGTATCAAAGGTTCAACAAGAAAAGCAAACTTGATGGTATTCCACATAGTGTTGAAATGAAGGCCAAAATTGTGTATTGTTGTATTGGAAGATCATGGAAACAATCTTGTTCAAGCAAAAGACAACAATGCAAATAGAGTTGATGATATGGCTTCTATGTTGTGGGATATCATGGCATCATGAGAAAGCAAGCATATTTGGCAAATGACAAGTGAGACATGGATTGATGATTTTGGAATGGTCTCAACAATGGGTTGCTTTTCATGAGCAAGAAGAGTTTGATAGTGAACTAGCTTTGATCAAGGTTGAAGAATGAATCGAGAATGCATAAGTGAGTAAATGCCAAGCAAAGGTCAAATGACAAGGACTTAACTCATATTGGATATATGTCATCTCTACATTAGTTTGCTTGTATGGATAAATATTTGGAGAATCACTTTGCATTGATTTGATCAAGCTAGAAGTATGAAGATGGAGATTGAAGCGAGTGTTGAGTGTCAAGCCAAAAGGAGAGGATATAAGGAATCATGAATTGGCTTGACCATATTAATGATGATCCATATATGTCTCCATGTGAGTCAAACTAAAGCTTGATTGATCTCAACATTCATATCTATAAGATGTTCAAGCAAGGATCACAATATTGAAGAAATGGTTTTCACTAGATGCTCAATATGATGTGACTTGAGTATGGCTTGATAGGGTGAAGATAGCAAGGAAAGGGCTTCGAGGTACTAAGCGACGGTGAAGGTCAAGGAGACCGAAGTACCATGGCTAGGGTGAAGAAGAGAGTACTTGCATTGAGTCGAGGTACTAATCAAGCTATGAGGAGTCATATTATGTTAAGGATCAAATCATTAGTGGAAGTGACTTGAAGCCATGGATTAAACTCATATGTGTGGAAATGGTTCAAGTCACATGTTCAAGGTGTGCTTGCTCAAAGAAAGGAGACAAAGATGATTGCAACCCCTTTTGAAGTGATATCAAGAAGAAATGGCATATGAAGACATTGAAGACTCAAGTGGTTAAAATGGTTATATTTTCTTTATATTGAGTATAGTTATGCCGTACTATCAAGGGAGATGCAATACGAATCATAGACAAGTCTCAAGTGCTCAAACTAACCGAACCCGAGTGCTAACATGAGAGAAAACACTTAGCACTGCACCTGCACTTGTTGATCTTGGGCTTGTTCTCTGCAGGGTTAGATAGCCCTCCAAATAAGCTTTCCGAAATGTCCAAGATCACTAAAATCGGAGTTCGGAGTAAAAAGTTATGACGTTTTTCGTGAGGTCACCTGTGCTGTCCCAGGGAGCTGCGGCGGTGCCGCTCTGTCGAGCGGCAGTGCCGGGCCTGTACAGCCAGTAACGGCTAGTTTCTGGCCTCTAACGGCTAGTTTTGAGTGTGGGGGGTATATATACCCACCCCACGCCTCCAGAGCTAGCTGCTGGTGCCCAAACACTCCCAACCCATTCCAAGCCATTTGAGAGCTCTCCCCAACCCTCTCTTGTGAGAGTGACATGCTTAGTGCATGATTAAGTGTTGGGGCTGTGTGATTAAGAGCTAGAGAGCATATTAGAGCCTTCCAAACCTTGAGCACTTGTCGGGCTTCTTCGATCTTCATTGTGCATCTTTTACTCTTGGAGGTGAAGCCTCCTAGACGGCTAGGCGTCGCCCGGCGAGCTCCCGTGCTTGTGGTGAGCAGCGAGAAGTTTGTAATCCTCTTGTGAAGCTAGTGGAATTACCCCTCACTTCAAGGATTTGGTTCCTTGACTTGAGACCGAGGAAGAGTTGCAAAGCTCTTGACCTAAGTGGTCATCCTCAACAACGTGGACATAGGCAAGCCTTGGTGGCGAGCTGAACCACGGGATAAATCACTTGTCTCTTGTGTTTACTTGTGTTCATTCATCATACTTGTGAGCTTGTGATTGATTCTAGGATTTGACCCCGATCTACTTCATACAACATATTTGGCTTGGTTGAGTTGGCTCTGCAGGTTCAGGAAACCAAGAGCAACACTTATATTCATATAGATCTGGTTTTCTGTGGCTAGTTTTTGAATTGCAGGCTCGGGCAGTTTTTGGCGCGGTAGTACCGGGCTGAGGCCGGCAGTGCCGGGGTGAAAGGTCCTAAATGGCTAGAGGGGGGGTGAATAGCCTATAAAAAAATTTCTACAACAACACTTAAACAAACTAGTTAGACAACTAAATGGCGAAGCGAAGTTTGCGCTAGCTCTACATAGATGCAAGCCACCGATTCACAATTCTAGATAACCACAAACTCTAAGTCACACGAGATCAAAGAAACAATTCAACAACTAAATAAGCAATAATGTATATCACTACACAAGATAAGAGAATGTAACTAACAACAAGGTATAAAAATAACTTGCAAGAAAGTAACAAATGTAAGTACAAGAGATAGAGGTGTGTATACCGAGCCGGCAAGAGATTAATAAATGAATATCAAAGAATACCACGGAGACAGGTTGACACAATATTTTTTCCTCCGAGGTTCACTTGCTTGCCGGCAAGCTACGTCCCCGTTGTAGCGATACACCCACTTGGAGGTTCACGCGCTAATAGGCATCACACGCCTAACCCTCAAAAGGGTGCCGCACAACCAACACAAGATGGGGATCCACAAGCTACGAGCAATCCACTAGAGTTACCTTTGGCGCTCCGCCGGGGAAGGTACAAGAAACCCCTTACAAATCACCGGGAGATGGCCACGAACAATCACCACTCGTGCCTAATCTCCTCCGCTGCTCCAAACCGTCTAGGTGGCGGCAACCACCAAGAGTAATAAGAATATCCGCAGCAACAACAATCGCCAAGTGCCACTAGATGCAAACTCACAAGCAAATGCACTTGGATCTCTCGATCTCACTTGGATTCGCACTAACAAGCAAAGAGATCGGAGGGAGGGATTAGATCTTGCTCAAGAGGATGTTCAAGAAGTCGGAAAGTCAAGAAGCAGTCCCCAAAAGCGGCCACGGCCAATTTATAGAGAGGGGAGGACGACAGCCCGAACCCCACTTTTCTGCGCTTGGTCGGTAGTACCGACCCCTCCTGGGCGGTAGTACCGACAGAGTCAAACTAGCCGTTAACACACGACCCGCTGATTTAGGCGAAGCACCGACTCTCTGGTCGGTACCTCCGAAGTCGGTAGTACCGGCCCTATGGCGGTACTACCGGCAGGCTACTTTCGGATCTACACAGAACGCATTCAAAAACTTCTCCAGACCTTTGAACTACCGATCCCCTGGTCGGTACTTCCGAGCCCGGTGGTACCGGTCCTATGGCAGTACCACCGCCAGGTCAACTTCCACTCAACTCAGAGAGCTCCGCAAGCTTGCCAATCACCGGCCTTGGGTCGGTAGCACCGGGCGCGGTACTACCGAGGTTATGGCGGTACTACCGGTAGGTCTTTTTCAAAACCACACAGAGAGCTCTGCAAAGACTCCTCAGGGCCACGGTACCACCGACCTTCCGGTCGGTACCACCGCCAGCGGTAGTACCGAGCTTATAGCGGTACCACCGCCATGCCAAAAACGCCCCAACACAGAGAAGGCTGCACGCAGCACCTATGGGCGGTACCACCGACCATACACAGAAAACTTCATTTTCTTCTCTGTGTTGATCCAAAACTACTTCAACAACTTCTCCTTTGCAAAAGTGCTAACACCACCAAGTGTTCATCATCTTGTGCATGTGTGTTGGCATTTTCACAAACATTTTCAAAGGATTCGAGTTAGCACACTAGGTCCTAATGCATATGCATGTATGAATCCATCTAGTGGCACTTGATAACCGTGATCACTGAGATATTCCCCTCTTAATAGTACGGCTATCTATCCTAAATGCACTCACACCCTCTATGGTGTCTTGAGTGCCAAAACAAAATTCCTATTTATACCTTTGCCTTGATCTCCATAGGATTTTGCTTTTCTCTTCTTCTTCTTCCAAATGTGGAGCACTTGATCTATCTTTTGGTCACCACCACCAACACATGTTTATTGTATAGCTCCTGCACTTGGTGTGTACCAACCTAGCTCATAAACACTTCATGACAAGGTTAGTACACTAGGTGACATCAATTACCCAAAAACAAACAGGGACTTTCACGGGGTGCGGCACTTCCGGGCTCAGGACGGTAGTGCTGGGCATCTCTAACAAAGTTTTGAGCTGTGATTTTTAACTGGCCTATTCACCCCCCTCTAGGCGACATCAAGGTCCTTTCAACTCTAAGACAAGATACTGATAATTTGTACCGCAAAGTTATAGGCCATACTCAATTAAAATACTAAATAGCACAAAAACTATAGATCACCCATAAAAACCGTTGATAAAAGTTGAGGATGTTATAATGGCATGCTTATTTTGATTCATATTTACAAATTAAAATGCCCCAAAGGGATACATTGGACAATGTTATCAGCATCGTGCAACCAAGAAAATTTCAGAACTTTTTGTGTGATATATGCATTACCCAGATGATTTCTTTTAATTTTCTAGTACTCTTCAGAATATGCCGGTGGAGATCGGATCAGATAATTGAATTACTGAAAGCACAGCTACTGGTGCACACCATTGTTGTATCATGCAGATAAACGAAAAAAAAAATTGGTCAGTCCCCCGTAACGAGTCATTTGCAATAATTTGGCTCCTTCAGGCCTCGCCCCGGCTGAAAGACAGGGAAAAGGATATATAGGATATGTGCATTTTTCTTTTCTTTTCTGGTTGTGGAGCAAACTGGATCGATTAATAATCAAACACAGCTAATGACACCCTTAATTAGCGCCAAATTACAAAGCGGGTGAATTTAAAAGAGCTTGTAGGTGGAGGAGGCGTCCAACGGGTGGATGAGGTAAGTGAGGACAAGCGCCACCAGCATGAGTACGTAGGCGATTCCCTGGTCTACATTTGTTCCTGCCAAAAACGTCAACAAGACACCAATCATCATGAATGAAGAAAAACAAAATATGTATTATCATGGCATGGCTGTGTTCTTCGACGCAAACAATGTAGCTGCATAGCGCATCCCTTCCATAACAAACAAACTGCCTGCATCGGCTAATCCTCCCACCCCAAAAAACGAAAATACACTACGTCTAAAATGAACTTGGGGAGCGTTGCAACTTTGCGTTTCGTCACGGGCACAAAATTCGCCCGCTGCAGTAAATCAGATCTATTAACCCTGATGAACTTTTTTAATTTTCCGTGACGGCAAGATTTGTCTGTTGCGGTAAATCACCGCAGCGGACATCTTAAAAAGCCCGCCACGAAAAATAATTATTAACCGCAGCGGGCCTCTTAAGGCGTCCGCTGCGGTAAACCAATTAACCGCAGCGGGCATGCTACAAGGCCCGTCACGGTTATGGTCGCGGCCCATTAGACCGAGGACGGAGCCCGATAAGCAGTCCCAGTATAAAACTAGAATATAGGGTTTCTCTCTTCCTCACACACACTCTCTCTCTCAGCCCACTTCTCCACACTCCTCTCTCTCGGACGCCACTCCCCCGCCGCTCCATCTTCTCCCTCCTGGCAGAGCTCGCGCAGACGACATGCATGGAGAGCTCGCGCGGATAGCGGGCGCTCCTCCCGGCAGCCCCGGCAGCGCTCCTCCCGGCGGGCGCGGACGACGGGCGCGCGGCCTCGGTGGCGGGCGCGTTCGGCGGGCGCGCGGGCTCGGACAGCGGACGCGCGGCCTCGGACGGTGCAGGAGCAGCGTGGTGCGGCTCGGCGTGGTCGGTTCCGAGGACGGCGGTGGCGACAACTGCCTGGCCCACTCCGAGGACGACGCTGCTACAGATCCAGCAAGCAAGCAGGCTCGACGACGGATCTGGATCAAGGTCTGGGTTCCTCTTCCTCTCTCCATCTTCCTCACTCCCTCTCTCCCCGGATCCAGCAAGCAGGCTCCACGGCGGATCCACAGCGAGGACGGCACCCACTGCGCAGATCTGGCGGGGGCGGCATCGGGTTGTGGTTCAACGGGAAGCTGGCGACGGCGGCGCTGCAGCTCTGGATGGGCTCAGCGGGCCATAGATGGGCTCGGCGGGCCTATCCTGGTTATTTCAATTTTTTTGTTTTTTTTTTTTTGAACGATTTACCGCAGCGGGTTTTTCTAATCTGCCCGCTGCGGTAAATGAATTTATTATAGCGGGCACTAGCGCCCGCTGTGGAAGTGTCACCATTTACCGTGGCGATGCTTTGGCAGCGGATGTTCTTGTCCGCTGCGCAAAATCATTTTGGCCCACTGCGGTAAAGCAGCACAGCAGTAGTGATAAACACGCAAAAAACAACAACGATGGAAAATAAAACAAAAAGGATCTGAGAGCTGACCATCACTGGTGGCAGGTGCTGGGGCGGGGGCCTGGGCGTTAGCTGCGGCGGCGAGCACGGCGAAGACGACGACGGCCATCACAAGGACTGTCGTGGCTCTGGAGATCGGCGCCATTTCCTTCGGGTTGGTCGATCTCCTCGCGGGAACAACGGCGGAAACACCGATCAAAACGACGGTGAAAGGTCCTTGTTTGGTTTTGGTAATTGAGTGACAACTTAGGTGGACTAATATGTGTTTGAAGTGAATTACACAGGTGATTAGTCCACAGGTGATCATGTGTGAGCAACATATGTCATAGAGGAGAAATGGCTTGGAATATGTCGCAAGGCTCACACATGTGAAGAAGGAGCTTAATGCACATGAAACATGACATGTGGTCATGTGGCTAAGATGGTGAAGATCAAGGCAAGACTTGGCTTGATGGACCGGTTGCGAAGGTGAAGGGCAAGTTGAGGCTTTGAAGCCGTTGGTACCGAGTGTCGGGAGGCTTAAGCAAGACTTGGCGCCGAAGGACCGAAGCGATGGTGAAGAGCAAGTGATGTCAAGATCGATGGACCATGGAGGCCATGTGATGATATGAAGTGGATCATATCATTTGATGAAGAGGATTGGTGCATGTGTTGCATCAACACCGGAGGAGATGGAATGGAATGCGCAAGGCAAAGGTATACTTGTAGGGCATTTCATTTCACCGGTCATAGGTGTGTAGAGAAGATTATGACCGGGTTTAGGATAGATGGTCGTACTATTAAGAGGAGCAAACTTGTTTGCATATCGGTCATCTAGTGCCACTAGAGCGATCTAACTTTGCGATGTTACTAAGATCGAGTGGCGTTATGAGTGAAAGAGAAAATCCTTTGAAAATGATTGTGAAAATGCTAACACACATGCACATGTTGTTGTACACTTGGTGGTGTTGGCACATTTGCAAAGGAGAAGTTGTTGGAGTTGATTTGGATCAACACAAAGAAGAAAAGGGAAGTTTTCTGAGTATGGTCGGTAGTACCGCCCAGGGGGGTCGGTAGTACCGCCCATGGGTGTTGCGTGCAACCTTCTCTGTGTTGGGGCTGATTTGGCCTGGCGGTAGTACCGCCATAACCTCGGTACTACCGCCCGCGGTGGTACCGTGGCCCTGAAGGGTTTTGCAGGCTCTCTGTGTTGAGCTGAGTTTGGCCTGCCGGTAGTACCGCCATAGGGTCGGTACTACCGACCGTTCGAGGTTTCGAGGTGTGAGGAGTTTTGGAGGCTCTCTGGAAGTGGCCAGTTTTGGCCTGGCGGTAGTACTGCCATTATGTCGGTACTACCGCCCTCGGTGGTACCGAGGTCAGGAAGTTGTCTGGGAGCTCTCTGTGTAAGTCCCTGGATGACCTGTCGGTAGTACCGCCATAGGGCCGGTACTACCGACCGTTGGAAGTTTCGAAGGCGAAGGAGTTCGGGGCTCTCTGTGCAGTCCCCATTTTGGCCTGTCGGTAGTACCGCCAAAGGGCCGGTACTACCGACCGTCGGAGGTACCGACCAGGAGTCGGTTGTTCATTTTGGTCAACGCGCCGTGTGTAAACGGCTAGTTCTGACACTGTCGGTACTACCGACCGTAGCGCAGAATGCCCAGTGAAGGGGCATAACGGCTAGTTGGCCCTTGGGACTATATATAGTCGTTGAGGTCGGCTTTGGGCTGGTTGCCGGAGCACTCCAAAGCCTTGGTGGCTTGTGTGGATGTGCTTGTGAGCCCTCTAACACACATATGCTTTAGTGCTTATCCGATTGTGTGAGAGAGCGATCCTAGTGCGTTGCTTTGAGAGATAGCATCGAGTGGCACTAGGTGTTCGAGTTGCAAGCCGGTGGTGCTTATTACTCTTGGAGGTTGCCACCTCCTAGACGGCTTGGTGTGTATCTCCGTCGTGAAGCCCGAGTGAAGATTGTGCGTGGCTCCGGAGAAGCTTTGTGAGGGGCATTGTGCTCGCCCCGCGGGAGATCGCGACGAGCAACTCTAGTGGAAAGAGGGGTGAAGAGCGCCAAGTGGTCCGGCCGGATCAAAAGCTAGAGCTCTTGGTGAGCACTCCATCGTGGAGAGGTTGGCTTAGTGTCACCACTAGCGAGAGGATCGGCGGCAACCTTGGGCTTGCTTCAACGGGGACTAGCTTGGTGGCAACCAAGTGAACCTTGGGATAAAATCTTGTGTCCCCGTCTCTTGTTGCTCTTATTGTTCTTTGTTCCTTGCATATTACGCTTGTTTGTGTTCTTCGTGTTCTTCCTCCCTCCTTCACTCTATCTTAGGTTGGGAAGACTCGATCTACCTTTTTGGCAAGGAACCAAGACGTGGGGAAGCTACATTCGTCATCTACATCATCTAGGGAAGTGGGGTAATTGCTAGATCTGAGATTGCATCTCATCCCCTTCGATTTCGTAGCTCCCTGCAGGTGCTCGGTAGTACCAGCCTAGAAGCCCGGTAGTACCGGCGTCGGTAGTACCGGCCTATAGCCCGGTAGTACCGACTACCTGCTGTTTGCACTAGCTTGTATTGCAATATTTATTCTTGTGCTAGTGTTTAGTTGCTTAGTTTGTGTAGCTAAGTTGAGCTCTCTAATTTGGCTTGGGTAGCCTTGTTATTGAGCATTGCTAGTGAGCTTAGGCTTTGTACTTTGCTTGCTAGATTGCTTAGGAGCTCCCCCGTGCTTGAAGTACTAGTTGCATAGGCTTGTGTGACCTTGCTTCTAGAATTGGTTAGGTGAGCTCTAGCTAGCCCGACACCTTATTTGCATTGATTAGGATCTTTTGTAAGGTGTCATAGAGTATAGGTAGAGGGGTGTAGTCTTGGCTAGACCGATAGTTTTAATTCCGCATTTGTTTCGGTTAGCCGCTCCAATTAAGTTTAATTTTAAAAGGGACTATTCACCCCCCCCCCCTCTAGTCCGCCATCTCGACCCTTCAGACGGGCTCCTCCGGGTGCGTCCCTCCCTCTCAACATTGGGTTGCTTTTCATGAGCAAGAAGAGTTTGATAGTGAACTAGCTTTGATCAAGGTTGAAGAATGAATCGAGAATGCATAAGTGATTAAATGCCAAGCAAAGGTCAAATGACAAGGACTTAACTCATATTGGATATATGTCATCTCTACATTGGTTTGCTTGTATGGATAAATATTTGGAGAATCACTTTGCATTGATTTGATCAAGCTAGAAGTATGAAGATGGAGATTGAAGTGAGTGTTGAGTGTCAAGCCAAAAGGAGAGGATATAAGAAATCATGAATTGGCTTGACCATATTAATGATGATCCATATATGTCTCTATGTGAGTCAAACTAAAGCTTGATTGATCTCAACATTCATATCTATAAGATGTTCAAGCAAGGATCACAATATTGAAGAAATGGTTTTCACTGGATGCTCAATATGATGTGACTTGAGTATGGCTTGATAGGGTGAAGATAGCAAGGAAAGGGCTTCGAGGTACTAAGCGACGGTGAAGGTCAAGGAGACCGAAGTACTATGGCTAGGGTGAAGAAGAGAGTACTTGCATTGAGTCGAGGTACTAATCAAGCTATGAGGAGTCATATTATGTTAAGGATCAAATCATTAGTGGAAGTGACTTGAAGCCATGGATTAAACTCATATGTGTGGAAATGGTTCAAGTCACATGCTCAAGGTGTGCTTGCTCAAAGAAAGGAGACAAAGATGATTGCAACCCCTTTTGAAGTGATATCAAGAAGAAATGGCATATGAAGACATTGAAGACTCAAGTGGTTAAAATGGTTATATTTTCTTTATATTGAGTATAGTTATGCCGTACTATCAAGGGGGATGCAATACGAATCATAGACAAGTCTCAAGTGCTCAAACTAACCGAACCCGAGTGCTAACATGAGAGAAAACACTTAGCACTGCACCTGCACTTGTTGATCTTGGGCTTGTTCTCTGCAGGGTTATATAGCCCTCAAAATAAGCTTTCCGAAATGTCCAAGATCACTAAAATCGGAGTTCGGAGTAAAAAGTTATGACGTTTTTCGTGAGGTCACCTATGCTGTCTCAGGGAGCTGCGGCGGTGCCGCTCCGTCGAGCGGTAGTGCCGCTCCGTCGAGCGGCAGTGTCGCTCCCCGGCAGTGCCGGGCTAAGTGCGGCAGTGCTGGGCCTGTACAGCCAGTAACGGCTAGTTTCTGGCCTCTAACGGCTAGTTTTGAGTGTGGGGGGTATATATACCCACCCCACGCGCTCCAGAGCTGGCTGCTGGTGCCCAAACACTCCCAACCCATTCCAAGCCATTTGAGAGCTCTCCCCAACCCTCTCTTGTGAGAGTGACATGCTTAGTGCATGATTAAGTGTTGGGACTATGTGATTAAGAGCTAGAGAGCATATTAGAGCCTTCCAAACCTTGAGCACTTGTCGGGTTTCTTCGATCTTTGTTGTGCATATTTTACTCTTGGAGGTGAAGCCTCCTAGACGGCTAGGCGTCGCCCGGCGAGCTCCCATGCTTGTGGTGAGCAGCGGGAAGTTTGTAATCCTCTTGTGAAGCTAGTGGAATTACCCCTCCCTTCAAGGATTTGGTTCCTTGACTTGAGACCGAGGAAGAGTTGCAAAGCTCTTGACCTAAGTGGTCATCCTCAACAACGTGGACATAGGCAAGCCTTGGTGGCGAGCTGAACCACGGGATAAATCACTTGTCTCTTGTGTTTACTTGTGTTCATTCATCATACTTGTGAGCTTGTGATTGATTCTAGGATTTGGCCCCGATCTACTTCATACAACATATTTGGCTTGGTTGAGTTGGCTCTGCAGGTTCAGGAAACCAAGAGCAACACTTCTATTCATATAGATCTGGTTTTCTGTGGCTAGTTTTTGAATTGCAGGCTCGGGCAGTTTGTTGGCGCGGTAGTACCGGGCTGAGGCCGGCAATGCCGGGGTGCGGCAGTTCCGGGCTCAGGGCGGTAGTGCAGGGCATCTCTAACAAAGTTTTGAGCTGTGATTTTTAACAGGCCTATTCACCCCTCCTCTAGGCGACATCAAGGTCCTTTCAATTGGTATCAGAGCCTGGGCTCTCAATTATGGGCTTAACCGCCTTGAGAGACGATGTCGACAAGTGAAGAAGTATCTCTAGAACTTTTACTTTCTGATGGCTCAAATTATGCATCTTGGTCCGCTAGTGTGCTTACTGTTTTTAGGACCATGGGTCCTCATATCGAGCGGATTGTTGTTGTGAGCATTTCACCTTCTAGTGATGATTGGACCTATCTATCTAAAGAGGAAGTGAAATGCTTACAACACAATGCTCAAGCCTCTAATATCTTATTTAGTGCTTTGAGTGAAGATGTTTTTGATGTCGTCATATTTGGAGATGGTGAACCTCTTGAGGATGCTCATGTCATTTGGACCACACTCAAAGAAAGATATGACAAGTCCAAATGTGATGAGAAGTTGCTCTCATTGAAGGAACCACTTGAGGAGTGCTCAACTTCACCGACAAATGAAGAGCTTCAAGTGATTCTCCCAAAAGGCATGGCTGATCATGCCACAACCACTCCCTTACCAACATATGTGAAACGTAATGAAATGGTTGGTGAGAACAAGGATTATACATGTGGTACTTCTTCTTCCTATAGTTCTTGTGAGACTAACATTTTGAAGGAAGAAGAAGCTTGTGATCGGTGGAGGCCAAGTGATGAATCCACTTCACCAATGTGCTCAACTATTCATGCCACTTCTCATGTATGTCTTATGGCAAAGGGTAAGAAGGTAAAATCAAAAGCCAAACCTTCTCCACCTCCTAGTGACATCTCTAGTAGTGATCTTAGTGATACTTCTAGTGATGACGATTCTAGTGATGAAGAAATAAATAACATAACTAAAAATTTGGATAGAAAGACCAAGTTATTTATTTCAAAGCTAATGGAAGACTTAGAGGCAACACAAGCTGAGCTAGAATCTAAAGAAAATACTCTAATTAAACAAGAGGATCTATACATTGCTAGCAAGGAAGCTCTTGCATTGGAGAGAAGTGAGGTGGACATCTTGCACAAGGCTTTGGCCAAAAAGCAAGATGTCCATGCTCTCCTAAAGAAGGATCATATTACACTCAAGGAAAAGTATTGTAGCTTGAATGACAAGCACAAAGAACTTGAGGAGCAATATAGCCTTCTTTGGGAGAGCAACTCACATCCTTCCAAGGCAAGTGATGTCTCTACTCCCTCCACTAGTCAAGGTTGTTGGAAATGCTTTAATCTTGATTTGAATATTTATGCCACTAACCTTGCCAATATGGAGGCTATGAGAAAAGAGATTGCTAGGCTCAATGAGATCATAGCAAAAGAGTGCATGGATGGCAAGACTCAAAACAGTGGCAAGAAGGTGGAAAATAGCTCTGAGTGTGCTCAGTCCATGATCAAGGGCAAAGTTGGTACAGATCAGCCTGCACAGATGGTGGCACAACAACAGCCCCGAGCAGCACAGCCACCCAAGGGCGGCAGTGCCGCTATGAAGGGCGGTAGTGCCGCTCCCCATAGAAAAGGGAAGGCTACCACTTATGCCCCTAGTCAGGTCAAGCTCATGAAGAAGGTCTCCAAATCAAAGCAAGAGCCCCAGAAAGCAAAGAAGACTCTCATCACTTGCTTCAAGTGCAAGAAAGAGGGTCACCATGTAAGGGATTGCTCCTTGAAGAAAGAAGCAAAGGTCATGAGCAACATTCAAGACAAGAAAAAGATGGCTCATGGCAAGTGCTCCAACATGGGACACAATGCCTCGATGTGTTCCAACAAGGTTGATGACCAAGCCACACTTTCAAACAAGAAGATGAGAATAAGTAAGAGGAAGTGTTATGAGTGCAATGAGAAGGGTCATGAAATTGCATCATGCCCCTACATGAAGGACAACGGCTTGACATCATCAAGAAAGAGGCTCACCGGTAAGGAAGCAAACAAGAAGCAAGATAAGAAGATGTCCTATAAGAACAAATGCCGCATTTGCTACATTTGCCGAGGAAAGGGACATTTAAGTACAGATTGTCCCATGGGTAACACTCCTAAGCTCAACTCATCAATTGATTTAAACTTGCTTAGGAGACCAAAAAATGACACTTGTGCTAGAAAGGTGATTGGTTCACCACATACTAGCACAAATGCCATTTGGGTGCCTAAGTCTCTTGTGACTAACCTTGATGGACCCATCTTGGCATGGGTACCAAATTGTGCTTAATAAGTGTTGTAGGTACTTGAAGGTGATATGAAGCCTTGGGGTGCTTGAGCAAGTTTTATTGAAAATATCATCTCAAGTTATCAATCTTATTCATAGTGACTATTCTATCAAGATTGACCCAAGGATGAATTGATGGATATATCTCTAACTTCATACTCATCTCGGTAACAAGTACCTAACCCTTGCTAGCTAGCCACTTGACTTGTGTAGTCTCTAGTAGTTCACAAATATGTGTATGCTTGTGAATTATTAGGAGTGGCTAGAGTACTTTGAGTTCAAATGAATCATTGTCACACCCGGTTTTAAGAACAAAACCAGGTATACACCATATGTGAGCCCAGGAAGTCAAATCTCACATATAGCCACAAATAAAGGGGTAATATCGAAAGACAATGCTCATATATAACGTATAAACACAAAGAACATAACCTTAAGGAGCAGACAGCGGAAAGACACTCTGATCTTCAGATGGAGACACCAACTTCACAGGGAACAACTGACTGGTTGACCACAAGCCTAAGATATGCCTAGCACTTCCATCGGCCTTCTAGGAAACTCATCTGTGTCATCACCACGCTTCCGCTGCGTGACTCTGATGGAGACTGGGGTGTGGGGGGAAAGCAAGAGTGAGTCCATGTCGAACTCCACAAGTATAGCAACAAGTGATATAGATCTCAAGTCTCATGATCAATGTAACATAAATAATGAATAACATAGAATGGTAAATAATGAACATGTTAACCAACAAAAGTCATAATCTTAATGTAAAAGTCTTCAAGGCCGCTCGTGTCCTTGAGCAAGGCTGATATATCAGTTTAATAAACTTTGCGCAAAGGTGTACACTTTCCCTGTGAGACGTGAATTGCCCTTTCGCCCGAGGTGATCAGCCTCTTAACTCACTTCCAAGTAAAGTCGGCAGGGTTCACGATGAAGCTTTTCAAAGGTTCGTCTAACAAGTTAGGGCCGCTAGGTTTCATTAGTCAGTCTGGGTGATTCAACCAACCGCAGGGATCCCCAGTCTGCTAACCCCCATTTGCGCCACAAGGGTAACCTCTAACAAGCTAGAAAAGGTCCTCATACTGAGCTAAAGCCAGAGCCATATAACCCCCATCAGTTGTACTGTAAAACCCGAAGATGCTCGTACAGATAATTTCTTAAGTTGCTAATAAGTCATTTTTATCATTCGATGCATACATTAATTAAGTAACATGATCATAATTGCGAAAAGAAAACCTGATTGCTATACTTGTATTAACTCAAGATCCTTTTTATGTTGACTTGTAGATTTCCAAAGGTTGACTCTTGATCACGATCTCTGGATCACAAACTTCTTCTTGATCACCAACGCATAACTCATCGACTGGACATACGATCACATAACACCACACATGCATCCAAAAGCAATTCATGCAAAGCAAACATAGCCTATGATTAGAACAGTACATCAATCATAATAAAACAATATAAAGAGTTTTGAAAACTGATCTACGTCTCACTACGAACACACAGACGCGAAGATCACGCTAAACGGAGCTATAACGGAGAAGATATGATCTAAACAAGATTAAAGACACTAATTACTAGATTAGATTTAACTCAAATTTTAATTACAGAAAACAGTACTGAAAGTTATTTAGTTTGAAAGAACTTTTTGAAACAAATCTAACGCAAGTTGAACGGATCAAATCGGAGCTAAAACGTGGGTTTTATAAGCATTTTAACTCAGTGGCAAACTTGTAAATATGCTGAAACTCATTTGAATTTAAACCAGATTTTAAATCGAATTTTAAATCAAAATTCACCCGGCCAAGGACGGCGGGTTGATTCCTGAGTTTCCCGGGGTCTCTTTAGGAAAAATCCCCCGAAGGGGTATCAGCCCTCCAGGGCCCTTGGATCTAAGCCGAACGGCCCCGATTAAATGGAAGGAGGGAGAGGGGGCACTAGGCGGCGCGCGAGGTCGGCGGGAGGGTAGTGCGCGGCGGCGGGGAGGGTGCACGTGGCGGCGCCATGGACGACGGCGTGGGGAGCTCGCTGGAGCTCCCTGGAAGGCCCAAGAGACCACTAAAAAAATACATAAAAATATCGGGGGGAGAGAGAAGGGGACGGCGAGTCGCACCCCGACGAAAACGGAGGCCGGAGAGGAGCGATGGCGGCGCGATTCGAGGATTGGCGGCCGGCGGTGCTCTGCTCGGAAGAAGTCGGCGATTAGCACGATTCCGAGTCCGAGGGAGGGAGAAAAGGGGTCCGGCGCAACCTTACGCCGTCGCGGATCTCTTCAGTGGGTTGAATCGGGTGGCGCTGCAGCCGAACGGCGAGTCAAGCACGGCGGCGGTGCACGGCGAGGTGGCGGCGCTGTGCTGCGGATTCTGAGAACCGAAACGGAGAGAGAAATTGCGGGGAAGGGAGAGCGGGGGTGCAGGCGCGTCCGCTTTATGGCCGAGGATGAGTGGAGCGCCCACGACGCGGAGGGGAAGAGCGAGGCGTGCGGCGGTTGCCGCACTGCAGCTCGGGTGCGAGCGGAGCAGAGCACAGATGGGAAGGAAGGGGAGCGCTGACTGGTGGGCTAGGAGCGCCAGAGATAGAGGGGGAGGGGAGCGCGGCGGTTGGCAGGCGAGCGTGGGCTGGCCAGATGGGCCGCGGCGAAGGAGAAGAGGGAGGGAGTCGGCCCAGCGTGGGGAGAGAAGAGAGGGGAGAAGGGACCGGTGGGCTGGGCCACCAGGCAGCTCGGGCTGAAAAGAAGGAAAGAAGAAGAAGGGAATAAAACACCTTTTGTTTTTATTTTCCACACTTTTCAAACCAATTTCAAAAGGAATTTGAATTCAAACCAAGTTTTGACCAAAACCACTCATCTCAAGAAATAAAATGCGAAGGCGTGAATGCAAAAATATGTTCCTAACTTGGTTTTAAATTTTGTGAAAATTATTTAATCCTAGATTAAATGCACACCAAAATTCAATAAAGAAACATTTTCACCTATTTTTAAATTGGGCAAATTTTAGGGTGTTACAATCATCTTCCATATGATGATTTTAATGGCTCTCTAGTAGAGCAAGATCTTATTCATGTTGTAGGTAATGAGGAACCACCTTGTGAGAAAATCAAGAAAATGCCCATTGGTGGTATAAGACCACAAGAAGTTCTGGGTACAGAGATAGGAGATCCTCAAGCTACTATTGTACCAAATTCCGCTGACATCTCTGATATGGTAGTGCTATGCCTCAGAGCGGCAGTGCCGCCCCTATGCAGACAGTAGTAGCTGAGCTAAGTCCAAGCCATGGATGAAGTCTACAACATGATGATAAGCAAAGTGAAGATGAAGAAGCCACCTCATCCATTATGCTTCAAGAAGGGTGGTAACATCTAAATCTCAAGTGCAATTTATTTCAAATCTTATCTCTTTGTGTCTTGTGTAGTCACTTAGGGAAAGAAAGCACTTGATGATATGTATTGGTTATTGGTCATGGAAGAAAAGTATGATTGGAATTGAATTGATCAATCACAACAAGCAACATATATGACTTGGTGTTCTTTGTGGACCTTAAACCTAGAATTTTAAGAAAGCTCAAGTAGAAGCACTTATCACTCAAATCTCAAGAACTCTCTACTTGATGGAATCTTGTCATATGGTAGATTGCCAAATTCTCATTCTCATCTTATGATCATCTACATGCTCAAATGGTTGTGATTATTTCTTGGCATAAGTTAAATTTGATTATTCTATTGTTGCCATTACCTAGATATAGAGTAAAATTCCATGTTCTTAAATGAATAAAGTGCTATGTGAGAAATTCAAATACTTAGAGCACTTATAAAAAGAGGAATTTACTCTATGGCTAGAGTTGTGAGACTAACCATTTCTCTAAGTGATTTATGTAGTCTCACTAAATGAGAATGTGTTTTTCAAATGGAGTGTGCTATCATATCAATGCCATCAATCCAAAACTATGTGATGTGTTCTCTCTAGTTAATTTTGGGTTGATTCGTCTATGTTAGCCACTCACCATAATATGGCTCAAATCTACCCTTTGGACTTAATTGAGCAACCATGCACATCCACATTTCCATTCCACTCAAAAGAGTGTGCATGAGGCATCAAGGGAGATTTAGTCCATGTTATGATGTTTCTCTATTTTGGTAGCCCACTTGCCTTCCACACATAAAGGGTTACTAAAATGAGAAACTAGTGCTTGTGTTACTAATGCCCTCTTGTGATTGAGCTTATTCATAGGAAATCAATAAGAAGAGGTTGTGCTTATTAATTTGGATGCATCACAAGCCTAAAGGTTACTCTTCACCTAAAGTAAGATGAGGTTACTAGAGGCCAAAGAGATCAAAATCTGAGTTTGAATTGACAAATCAAGTTTGAGGGTGAAATTGATGAGCTATAATGGAGGAATTCACAAGACTACAAGTATTGATAAGAGGACTGAGTGGTAATAACATCTTGTAAGTATTCTCAATCAAAATTACCTCAAGATTGGACAAGAAGAGAAGAACTTTGAAGATTATCAAATCTGTCTAGAAAAATGGAAATCTGAATTGACTGCCTTCAAGCATGGATTTGGAAGTTCAAACACTGATGAATTGACCTAAAACTTTGTGAGCATGATATACACATGTAGTACTCATTGTTGTACAATTGGCATGCAGTTTGGTTTCACAGAAAATCAGTTTTGAGTTGAATTTTGTCAGCCTTCAGCACTGTAGTTTCAGACTTGAGCAATTTTGGTAGAAAACTGATTTGACTGATCAAATGGAGTCCAAATGGGCTAAAATTTTTTACAGCAGTTAGAGGACTCATACATGCATATCTCTACCAAATTTCATGCATATTGGATCAGCAGTTTGAGAGATATGTATTTTTCACCAATGAGGACAGAATCTGAAAACTCACTGAATAGAATTGGATTGCATTGCAACAACAAGTTTCAGTTGGCTCTCAAGTTAATCATGGAGAATCAGTGAAGATGAGGAGCATTAGTTTGGTCCAAAGGAGTTGAAATGAGAGAGAAGGACACATACAAGTATCCAAAGGAGTTGGAACCAAATTGAAAGCAGCAGCAAGTAATTGCAACCTATTGGAACTAGCTGAAATCAACTAGAACCAGCTGAAACTAATTGATTTACAAGCAGCTTGGAGGAGTTTCAATCAGTTGGAATATAGTGTAAACTTTCCCTCTTGACCCCAGGATCTTTTGATATGCATGAGTGTACTCATTTGCACAAATTGAGGGGGAGTTTAGTCTATATCTCTAGGGACAAATGGATTCTTTCAAGATTCATGTTGTGCAGTCTCATACATTGGAAGGATGGATGGTTCCTTTGAATTCACATTGGGTACTTCACAGTTACTCTAGGAGGTCTTGGTCTTTGTAAACCAAGTTCTCCCGGCTTAGTGTCGAATGCCCCAATCCTTTAGTGGAACTAAAATTGAAAGAGTTGGAGAAGAAAGAATTGAAGAGTAAACTTTCATTGTTGTTTCTCCTCTCTTGAGCTCATCAAGTGCACATGGTCCATCCTATTGATCAACCAAGACCTTGTCAACAAAGAGTGGTAACTTCTAGTTCATAATTTGCAAATCTCATGAACTTTACCATTTTGCTTTCTATGTGAGTTCCTTAGGTAAAGAAAGAACTAGAAACTTAATTTGGATCTTGGATGATCACCAAAGCTCTAATTCACCACATTTCATCAAAAGAGAAATATGGTCATTCAAACCATTAAAATATTACTTATATGATGGTCATGTCAATCAAAATTTATGTGGTGATCTCTCTACCTTAGTGGTGGTATGTTTCCTTTGGCATAATTTTAATTGTTGCAAATTTGGTATGCCTTGACCAAGATATAGGATGTACTCCTCTAAACTCTTAAACCGATTCAAGTGCAATTCACAAGTAATTCGAGTACTTGATGCACATATTAAGGGGGAGCCCATTCTATGTCTTGTGTCTTTTGGGACTAACATTTTCTTCTAGTGAACTTGTGTAGTCTCTTGGTGAGAATGAGTTTCTCTTGGGTATGCTACATAACCAAATCAATCCAAATTGGTAAAGTTATCTCTCATATTCATTTGGATTGCAACTTTAACTCTTATGTAGTTACTCTCCATAATATAGCTTAAATTCCCTTGATTGGACTTAATTGACCAAAAGTGCATATGTTCTACTTTCCACATACATATGTATGCACTATCAAATAGGGGGAATTTAGTCTATGCTATGAGGTTTGCAATTAGTGATCCACATGTCTTCCACATCCAAATGGTCACTAGTTGTAAACTGTAGCTTGTGCAATTTAATGTTATCTCTTGTCTTTGTGAGCATTCCCTAGGAGACATCTAGGTGATATTATGAGATACGAGCATCCATTCCTATTGGCATCAACTTGTGAAGATTCCTTCCATTGGTGTCAAACTATGAAGATCATATTTCAATTGATATTGGTGGATAATCTTTCAATTTGGTATATCAAGAAATATGTCTTCAATTGGTATCTCAAAATGACAACAAGAGGTAGCAATGGACTTTCAACTAAGATGAAGCACAAGTTTGAAATGTCTCCTTGAAGATGATGAAAAGGAGAGATGGGCACAAATGAGATCTTTTGCTTAATGAAGTGCTAGGCCCATCAAAACACTAAATTCAAAATCATCATCATGGTGGAGATTATGAGGCTTAGAGCAAAGGTATATCACTCTATGAACATTTGTATTGACTTTGTGCATCTAGGCCCTTACATGCTAGAGTGTGCATGTGTATGCAATATTTTGAGTCACACCATGAGTTTGTTCTTAAGGTGACGATTAGAGAATGAGTTAGATATTTGGTTAATACCTCTTGTGGTGATTATGTGAGTTTGTCTCATGTTATGTCACCTATGTGAGGTATGAGCTAAATATGCTAAACTCTTGAGAATCTTGACTTAAAGTGTTGCATACTTTGTTTGGTAGAAAAACATAGAAGAGAAATCATATATGCTAAACTTTTACCTACCTCTAGCCCTCACTTGTCTACCATCATTTCTTCCTTTTGGTGGAGAGATCCTTTTTGGAGATTAATGCCAAAGGGGGAGAAATTTCGGGGGACATTGTAAGGGAAGAGAGATTGATATGAGGATGGAAAGGGGTAAAGGAGAGGCATATAAGATTTTTCAAATTACTGTATGATGTGTGCAAGGATAGTTTAAATTGATGCTTTTGATAAGCAACCTTTATACTAATGTGCGACATTCATGCCTTGAGTGCTTGTTTCTCTAGTGTTGTTCAGGCAGGTGCGGCAGTACCGCTCTCTGGTGCGGCAGTGCCGCCCTCTGCTGGCCAGCAATCTCTGAGTGCATGAACTGTCATGAGCATCATGGTTATCATGTTGACACCTTGCACCCCACGAATGCTAAGATATAGGAGAGTTTCCACAGTTTCTCTTAAATATGTGCATTTGGCATCTGAGGCCAAAATTTGAAATTCCTTTCAATGCACACATTTAGGGGGAGCTCACTATATCATAGGATTCAAAATCTTCATGTTTATCAATCTCTTGTAAGCTTTAATTGTGTTGTCATCAATCACCAAAAAGGGGGAGATTGTAAGTGCATCTGGCCCTTAGTGGGTTTTGGTGAATTAAGTGACAACATAATTAAAGGTCTAACAAGTTTGCTAAGTGTATCAAAGGTTCAATAAGAAAAGCAAACTTGATGGTATTCCACATAGTGTTGAAATGAAGGCCAAAATTGTGTATTGTTGTATTGGAAGATCATGGAAACAATCTTGTTCAAGCAAAAGACAACAATGCAAATAGAGTTGATGATATGGCTTCTATGTTGTGGGATATCATGGCATCATGAGAAAGCAAGCATATTTGGCAAATGACAAGTGAGACATGGATTGATGATTTTGGAATGGTCTCAACAATGGGTTGCTTTTCATGAGCAAGAAGAGTTTGATAGTGAACTAGCTTTGATCAAGGTTGAAGAATGAATCGAGAATGCATAAGTGAGTAAATGCCAAGCAAAGGTCAAATGACAAGGACTTAACTCATATTGGATATATGTCATCTCTACATTAGTTTGCTTGTATGGATAAATATTTGGAGAATCACTTTGCATTGATTTGATCAAGCTAGAAGTATGAAGATGGAGATTGAAGTGAGTGTTGAGTGTCAAGCCAAAAGGAGAGGATATAAGGAATCGTGAATTGGCTTGACCATATTAATGATGATCCATATATGTCTCTAAGTGAGTCAAACTAAAACTTGATTGATCTCAACATTCATATCTATAAGATGTTCAAGCAAGGATCACAATATTGAAGAAATGGTTTTCACTAGATGCTCAATATGATGTGACTTGAGTATGGCTTGATAGGGTGAAGATAGCAAGGAAAGGGCTTCGAGGTACTAAGCGACGGTGAAGGTCAAGGAGACCGAAGTACCATGGCTAGGGTGAAGAAGAGAGTACTTGCATTGAGTCGAGGTACTAATCAAGCTATGAGGAGTCATATTATGTTAAGGATCAAATCATTAGTGGAAGTGACTTGAAGCCATGGATTAAACTCATATGTGTGGAAATGGTTCAAGTCACATGCTCAAGGTGTGCTTGCTCAAAGAAAGGAGACAAAGATGATTGCAACCCCTTTTGAAGTGATATCAAGAAGAAATGGCATATGAAGACATTGAAGACTCAAGTGGTTAAAATGGTTATATTTTCTTTATCTTGAGTATAGTTATGTCGTACTATCAAGGGGGATGCAATACGAATCAAGACAAGTCTCAAGTGCTCAAACTAACCGAACCCGAGTGCTAACATGAGAGAAAACACTTAGCACTGCACCTGCACTTGTTGATCTTGGGCTTGTTCTCTGCAGGGTTAGATAGCCCTCGAAATAAGCTTTCCGAAATGTCCAAGATCACTAAAATCGGAGTTCGGAGTAAAAAGTTATGACGTTTTTCGTGAGGTCACCTGTGCTGTCTCAGGGAGCTGCGGCGGTGCCGTTCTGTCGAGCGGCAGTGCCGGGCTAAGTGCGGCAGTGCCGGGCCTGTACAACCAGTAACAGCTAGTTTCTGGCCTCTAACGGCTAGTTTTGAGTGTGGGGGGTATATATACCCACCCCACGCCTCCAGAGCTGGCTGCTGGTGCCCAAACACTCCCAACCCATTCCAAGCCATTTGAGAGCTCTCCCCAACCCTCTCTTGTGAGAGTGACATGCTTAGTGCATGATTAAGTGTTGGGGCTGTGTGATTAAGAGCTAGAGAGCATATTAGAGCCTTCCAAACCTTGAGCACTTGTCGGGCTTCTTCGATCTTCGTTGTGCATCTTTTACTCTTGGAGGTGAAGCCTCCTAGACGGCTAGGCGTCGCCCGGCGAGCTCCCGTGCCTGTGGTGAGCAGCGGGAAGTTTGTAATCCTCTTGTGAAGCTAGTGGAATTACCCCTAACTTCAAGGATTTGGTTCCTTGACTTGAGACCGAGGAAGAGTTGCAAAGCTCTTGACCTAAGTGGTCATCCTCAACAACGTGGACATAGGCAAGCCTTGGTGGCGAGCTGAACCACGGGATAAATCACTTGTCTCTTGTGTTTACTTGTGTTCATTCATCATACTTGTGAGCTTGTGATTGATTCTAGGATTTGACCCCGATCTACTTCATACAACATATTTGGCTTGGTTGAGTTGGCTCTGCAGGTTCAGGAAACCAAGAGCAACACTTATATTCATATAGATCTGGTTTTCTGTGGCTAGTTTTTGAATTGCAGGCTCGGGCAGTTTGTTGGCGCGGTAGTACCGGGCTGAGGCCAACAGTGCCGGGGTGCGGCAGTTCCGGGCTCAGGGCGGTAGTGCTGGGCATCTCTAACAAAGTTTTGAGCTGTGATTTTTAATAGGCCTATTCACCCCCCTCTAGGCGACATCAAGGTCCTTTCAACTCTAAGACAAGATACTGATAATTTGTACCGCAAAGTTATAGGCCATACTCAATTAAAATACTAAATAGCACAAAAACTATAGATCACCCATAAAAACCGTAGATAAAAGTTGAGGATGTTATAATGGCATGCTTATTTTGATTCATATTTACAAATTAAAATGCCCCAAAGGGATACATTGGACAATGTTTTCAGCATCGTGCAACCAAGAAAATTTCAGAACTTTTTGTGTGATATATGCATTACCCAGATGATTTCTTTTAATTTTCTAGTACTCTTCAGAATATGCCGGTGGAGATCGGATCAGATAATTGAATTACTGAAAGCACAGCTAGTGGTGCACACCATTGTTGTATCATGCAGATAAACGAAAAAAAAAATTGGTCAGTCCCCCTAACGAGTCATTTGCAATAATTTGGCTCCTTCAGGCCTCGCCCCGGCTGAAAGACAGGGAAAAGGATATATATAGGATATGTGCATTTTTCTTTTCTTTTCTGGTTGTGGAGCAAACTGGATCGATTAATAATCAAACACAGCTAATGACACCCTTAATTAGCGCCAAATTACAAAGCGGGTGAATTTAAAAGAGCTTGTAGGTGGAGGAGGCGTCCAACGGGTGGATGAGGTAAGTGAGGACAAGCGCCACCAGCATGAGTACGTAGGCGATTCCCTGGTCTACACTTGTTCCTGCCAAAAACGTCAACAAGACACCAATCATCATGAATGAAGAAAAACAAAATATGTATTATCATGGCATGGCTGTGTTCTTCGACGCAAACAACATAGCTGCATAGCGCATCCCTTCCATAACAAACAAACTGCCAGCATCGGCTAATCCTCCCACCTCAAAAAACGAAAATACACTACGTCTAAAATGAACTTGGGGAGCGTTGCAACTTTGCGTTTCGTCACGGGCACAAAATTCGCCCGCTGCAGTAAATCAGATCTATTAACCTTGATGAACTTTTTTAATTTTCCGTGACGGCAAGATTTGTTTGCTGCGGTAAATCACCGCAGCGGACATCTTAAAAAGCCCGCCACGAAAAATAATTATTAACCGCAGCGGTCCTCTTAAGGCGTCCGCTGCGGTAAACCAATTAACCGCAGCGGGCATGCTACAAGGCCCGTCACGGTTAAGGTCGCGGCCCATTAGACCCAGGACGGAGCCCGATAAGCAGTCCCAGTATAAAACTAGAATCTAGGGTTTCTCTCTTCCTCACACACACTCTCTCTCAGCCCACTTCTCCACACTCCTCTCTCTCGGACGCCACTCCCCCGCCGCTCCATCTTCTCTCTCCCGGCAGAGCTCGCGCAGAAGACATGCATGGAGAGCTCGCGCGGATAGCGGGCGCTCCTCCCGGCGGGCGCGGACGACGGGCGCGCGGCCTCGGTGGCGGGCGCGTTCGGCGGGCGCGCGGCCTCAAACGGCGGGCGCGCGGGCTCGAACGGCGGACGCGCGGCCTCGGACGGTGCAGGAGCAGCGTGGTGCGGCTCGGCGTGGTCGGTTCCGAGGACGGCGGTGGCGACGACTGCCTGGCCCACTCCGAGGACGACGCTGCTGCAGATCCAGCAAGCAAGCAGGCTCGACGACGGATCTGGATCAAGGTCTGGGTTCCTCTTCCTCTCTCCATCTTCCTCACTCCCTCTCTCCCCGGATCCAGCAAGCAAGCTCCACGGCGGATCCACAGCGAGGACGGCACCCACTGCGCAGATCTGGCGGGGGCGGCATCGGGTTGTGGTTCAACGGGAAGCTGGCGACGGCGGCGCTGCAGCTCTGGATGGGCTCAGCGGGCCATAGATGGGCTCGGCGGGCCTATCCTGTAAATGAATTTATTATAGCGGGCACTAGCGCCCGCTGTGGAAGTGTCACCATTTACCGTGGCGATGCTTTGGCAGCGGATGTTCTTGTCCGCTGCGCAAAATCGTTTTGGCCCACTGCGGTAAAGCAGCACAGCAGTAGTGATAAACACGCAAAAAACAACAACGATGGAAAATAAAACAAAAAGGATCTGAGAGCTGACCATCACTGGTGGCAGGTGCTGGGGCGGGGGCCTGGGCGTTAGCTGCGGCGGCGAGCACGGCGAAGACGACGACGGCCATCACAAGGACTGCCGTGGCTCTGGAGATCGGCGCCATTTCCTTCGGGTTGGTCGGTCTCCTCGCGGGAACGGCGGCGGAAACACCGATCAAAAGGACGGGCTCCTCCGGGTGCCCCTCCCTCTCGCTCCGGGGGGAGATCAGGACGAGAAGGAGAGAGCGGGCAGCGGCGTTTGGCGTTTCGTTCCGGCGATGCAGGAGAGCGAGCCCCCGGAAGGATTTATACAGCCTTATTTTGGTTCGTGGAAACCAAACGGAACGCATGCAGGGATGAACAAGGGACGAACGGCCTCGTTCCTCGCACTCGCACTCGCCGCTCGGATTCAGGGCGGTTCAAAGTCAGGTCATCATTTTTTACATGTGCGACTGGCGAAGCCTGTATTTAGCGTCAGGCAGTTGGTACCCAAAATCCTTCCTACGTGCGCGCGTTATATTACTGGATGAGCTAAAGAACACTGTGATGCTCCAAATCTATAACATCATTATCTCATTCCGCAATATAATGTCATGCAATGAGTACTACACGTGAATTGTGAACATCAATAATATTAAAGAAGGATAATGCTAAACAACAACCGAGTGTCCAACACTCTGATTTTTTTCCACCTCGCTCCCGGGTTCCCATCCTCCCCATGCACGCCCCCTCCCACATGCGACCTCCCTCTCCCCGGCGCCCCAAGCTCCTCCCCGGCGACCATGGCGGTCATATCTGTGCCCCACAAGCTCTCTCCAGGCATGGTGCTAGTGGTGGCGAGGTAGACCTCTTCCCCCCTCTTTCTTCCTCCTCCTGCCGTCAGATCTGTGCCACTAGCGGCGGCGGCTCCTCCACTTGCCGCTAGATCTGTGCCCACCAGCGGCGGCGGCGGCAGTGGTTAAGGTTCCAACAAGCCTCTCCCTCATCTTTTATCTTTGTCCTTTCGTAGAAAAAAGAAATCCTTATGATCTGTTTTCTATGGCGGCGGCGGCAGTGAGCTTGGAGAGGAGGAAGAGAAACAGTAGATGGAGCAGCAGACGGCGGGCGGCAGAGGAAGAATCCAAGTTAAAAAAAAAAAATAGGTGCCAGTTGCCCCTAAAACACTCGGTTGTTCTATAGACAGACTTCGGACTTACGACCCATGTTCGAGTATAGAATTCAATTCCAAAACATAATGAAACATGCCATAGCGCACAGACACGTTTGCTACTTAAGTCATGGGAATAGAGCGTTGCATTGAGAGAAAACTTGCCTTATTTATCACTATCATTTGTCCCCAACATGCCACTTCCGTCCATTTGGCCACTTCCATCGACTCAAGCATCCCTGTGAGTTCCAATTGCAAATAAGGAACCTCACTGTGTTTCCAACCTCTGCTTCCGAATGAACTCAGGTAGCAGACTAGCAGTCACAGCAGGTACGAAGGGAAATCAAACACAGCTAGTCAGCCACACAGGCGTATGGCTAACTAACATGTCGAGTATGGATGTTCAGCACCATTTGGATCTTTAGCAACGCAAAACCCCCCCGAAAATTTTTCCCAGAGGAAGTGGGGAACTGTACCAGGGACAACAGATCACAGAACTACATCGTGCACAGCCAACAAAAACAATCTGACAGAATGATAATCCGAATCTGAAATAGTCGCTAAAGCCAAAGAATGTAACCCGCAAAATAAAGCTTATCAGAATCCTGCTCCAACAGTGTCACTCCAGCTAACATTTTCAGTTAGCATTAACAACAAAATCCTCTTGATTCTGTTTTCAGAAAAAGAAAAGGAACCTTCTCTCCTCTTCTGAGTCTGCAGCACATACTATTCAAGTGCCTGTTTCTCTTACCACAAGTTTTTGTTCGAACTCAAATGTTGCATGCACATAGTGGATTGCCTCTATCAATCCCCCCTTTTTTGTATTTTTTTTTCATGCACCAGTATAGGTGCTATTGTGTTTGGTAAAACGGTAACACCAGATATGATCTCTTATTGAATCATCAACATAGAGGGTGAGATGGAAAATAAAAGGTGCATATACGATAGGCAGTTATGAGGTCACTCAGTATGATCTTTCTAAACAAAATGCAAGTAGAAACAGAGTTACTCCAACTTCTACAACTGCTAGCTGTCCTGACCCATGAAGATAATTAGTTTCAGCATGAGCTATATACATCACATTCTCACAACAAAACATGGTAACCCCTTGGCCCTTCCATAAGATAAGTTATGCAAACCTTACCAGATACAGTTTTGCCGTTTTCAACGGAAGTATTTATCGTCTTTGTTCCTGTAAATACTGAACAACTGCTCAGAGCATTGCAATACTACTCTCTCGAGTAAATCGTACCCTGTAGAATCATGCTTCACTAGGTCCTCAGCAGTTCTTTTCAGCGGTCCCTGAAGGTTGCCATCCAAAAGAAATTCCACCAACACACCCGCCCTAAAGCAACAACATCAAACAAGTATATAGCTTTATAAACTGTGACGATGGCCAAAGTATTGTGGCACTGTAAGACACATAACATTATATATTTATACAATATGTTTTGTATTTTGATAACTGGGTCATCATGAATAGACATATTGACTTTGGCAAAACTTTTCCAAGATGAATGGCAATTTTACTAGAAAATTCAATGCACATATACTAGATTTTTTTTTTTTGGAATCTCACATATACCAAAATTTTGGTACAACAAAAGTAGGCCATTCCTCAAGGATACAATCATACGTCCATACCCAAGTTGGAATTAAATTAGTAACTCAATCCAAATATGAATAGGCATTACTCATTACTCAAACATAAACACAAATCAGGCAACTAGGACAATTACAATGTTCAGGGCTTGCAAATTAAATGATTTCTGTTTGATTTTGCCTTCAAATATCCATGTGAGTTACTTATATGCATGTTAAAGCTAGTTTCTGAATAAAACACAGTTATGAGCTAAGACAGAGTAGAAAGCTAATGCTGTATATTACTACCAAATATTCTACACAACTGCTGTCAGAAAAAAAAAAAGTAATACAAGTATGGACAAAAAGATGGTGATTATTCAAAGCATGTGCCTTTTAACTGGCAAGGGACTCAATTTTAACAGACCTGTATGCATCAAATTTGCTGAGTCCAGTACGTCCACTTCGTCCTCCTTCAGTTGGCTCAGTTGTAAACTTTCTCTGGCGGTGAAGAGCACAGGCAGCTTGCATACAGATCTCCTTATTTTCTAGGCATGATATAAGAACATTTGAAGAAGATTTCCAGCATCTTGTAACTGCTGAAGGCAATGAACTCTCTACTGACATTTGTTCCGAATGCAGAGCAAGCTTGTTTATCTGCTGCAAGGTGGCTGACACTGGCTTATCTGATGCCGTGGGTCCGCCTCCATGCGTATCCACCCTGCTCTGAGAAGGACTGAGCTTACCCCCTTGTTCCTTAATTCCATCAGTTCTTGACAACAGCTTTGTATTGAGCACTTGGTCATGCCGCTTCCCTTGCTCTCTAGTATCCTTCAACATAATACTAGCTTTGTCCCCAGTTCCATTAGTTTCCACCGACACCTTGGTCTTGTGCACTCCAGCGATTGCTTTCTCCTGCCCTTCGATAGACCTGAGAACCACGCTGATAGTTCCATCTGATGAAGAATCAGTGTGCTCCATGGGCGTCTCGGCACCAGCTCGCGCTGATCCCACAATTCTCCTCGCCGTATCCGTGACTTTTGGAGTTCTCAGCTGAACGGGCTTATCATTCTCCGGACCAGCAACAGGACCTCGTTTCTCACCAATCCTCGCTCGGCCTTCAGAGCCATTGGGCTTGGAGCAGTTCTTGAGCAGGATGTTCCCAGCAGCGGAACCAGTGGGCGGAGGACTCGGCATTGTCCCGGACAATCCCCCATTCTTCCCCGATCGGCCATTCCCAGTCCCCTGCACGAAAACCGCCACCTTTGGGTCATCAGCGACCGCTTCGGGGACGATTCCCCTGCTCACGGGAGAAATCACACCCCGATCAACCCCCAAAGGTCCACCAGCAGAATTCGGCCGCGCATCTCCGTGCCCCTTCTTGGGTTCGCCATTAGCCGCCCCAGGCTTAGCTCTCCTCCGCTTCTTGATAAGCTGGCTGAGCGGGATTTTGTCGTCCTCGTCGTCGGGCGAGCACGCGGACGCGGGCTCCTTCCTCTTGCAAGAACCCCCCGCGCGGCGGCGCCCTTCGTCGCCGCCCTTGGACGCGGGCTCCTCCTTCCGCTTCTTGTTGCAAGAAACCCCCGCGACCGCGACACCGGGGCCGGTGCGGAAGCGGAACTCCCCCTCCTCCAGCTCGTCGTCGTCGTCGCTGCTGCCGCAGAGGTCAATAACGCCTTCCGGGCCCGGCTCCTCGGCGCGCCGGTCGACCCGCGGCGCCGCGGCCGCGATCGCACCACCCGAGGAGCGGCCGCCCGGCGCCTTGAGCGCGAGGTAGCGCTCCTCCAGGACCTGGACTTCGTCGGCCAAGGTCGCCAGGCCCGTCTGGGCCTCGGCGAGCCTCGCCTCGGCCTGGGCAAGCCAGCGGTCGCGGTCGCCGAGCACCCGCGCCGCCGCGTCGTAGTCCGCCCGGCGGCAGGTGGTGCGGAGGTGCGCCACGAGGTCCGGCCCGGAGAGGAGCGCGAGCGCGGCGTCAAGGTTGGAGGCGTCGGCGCCGGAGGGCATCGTGCCGGCCGGCGCCCGTTGGTCGGCGTCGGTGGCGGCGTGAGAACTGAAGAAGAAGAAATCGCCGGGGCGTGGGGGCGTGGCTGGGCTGAGTGAGGACTGAGGAGCGGCGGATGGGGACTGGTTGGGGTTTTTGGCGTCGTAGCTGGGGCGATGTTAGTGGAAGGTGGAGGGACGTGCTCCCGTTCCAGCGGAGAATAGTGGGTGACTGCCGGCGGTGGTCGATCCAGAATCGATGTACGAGGGAGGCTAAATACATAGAAAGCCGAGTTTGCAGCAAAATTTTCCTTATATTTTTTTTTGTCCACGAGAGATTTTTGGTAGATTTTAAGATGATTTAGACTGAATTTTCCTTTATTTTTCTAGCCCGCAAGAAATTTTAGACTAATTTAAAGAAAAATTAAACTAATTTATAGAAAAATTAGATAATATCCTATGTATATTTTTGGTCACGGAACCCCCGGGATCCGCCCATGACTGCCGGTTTCGTTCGCCTCGATTGTTTCGAGGGATCGAAGCGAACAGGGGCAACAGGCACAGGAACGGAGGCGGCGTACTTCTGCTCCCACAGGCCACAGGGGCAATGCGGTGATGCCCTGATGCGACCGCGAGCATCCGTCCCCGTCCGTCACCACGCTACTGGGATTTTTTTTAATCTTTTCCAAAGCACATCTGCGAATGCTTCTTATGAAAAAATAACTGAATATGAAAAAAGAAATATTAACTAAAAAATATAACTAATTTTAACCGATAAGCTCAAATGAACATAGTATTACAGAACAAAAAAAAAGGATTTGCTATATTTCAGACGTCTGAAATATAACATCTTTTCAGACGACGACTACAACCTTCAGATCTTCATCTAATGATCCAAATCAATGTTTTCAGATCGGATGACTAATCGCGATTAGTCGTCCTTATCGTAACTTCATGCTCGATAAGGGCGTTCGATTAGTTTTGGTCGATTAGAAATCTTATCGTCCGACTAATCGCGACTAGTCACGATTAGTCGTCCGATCAGTCTTGTTGGACGACTAGTTGGGAAAGAAGATAATCAGTTAACAAGACTGTAAAGACTAAAAGAAACGTAAGAACTAAAGATTAGGAGAGCAAGACAAAACAACTTAACCATCTAGCGGTAGCTACACGTAAGTGTCCAGATCAGTAGTAAATCACCATGATAATGATTCATTAAGACATGATTATGACCATGTTTACATATATTCACATCATATATATACTATATACATGGTCGATCAGGTCATCCAGGCACTAGGACGACTAAATGTTTGATTAGCCGACTAGACCGATCAGACCGACTAATCGACCCTGATCGACGACTAATCGCGATTAGTCGTCTGATCGGTGGTCTTACGACTAGCCTCGATAATACGATCTGAAAATATTGATCCAAATCTATTAGCACAAATCACAAGAAATAAATGATATTTTTTTTATGGAAGTATAAAGACAAAACTGTTCAGACGTCTGAAATATATGAAATTTAAAAAAATACCCTGGGCCATGCGTTTGCCGTTTTGGGTTGTTAGAGCATCTCCAACGGTTTTGCAAATGAGCTTTGCATTCTTGTTTTTGCAAAAAAGTCTAAAAATCTTCTATCCAACGGTTTGACAAATGAGCTTGGCATTTTTAGCAACTTGGCAAATTCCAGGTAATATTTGGCATATATGCCAAGCTGAGGTTCGATTGGCAATCGCCCTCGCGTGCTACTCCCGCCGGATATTTCCCTCTCGCGCGTACAATTTTTTAGTTTTGCCAAGTCTAAATGCAAAACCGTTGGAGATTGACTCTTTTTATCTTTGTCATATTAATTTGAGAGTTTACAAATACCATATTTTGCCAAACAAAAAATGCAAAACCGTTGGAGTTGCTCTTATATAGGTACTTATATCAATAAAATAGCTCCCTCAGTCTGAATTTTAAATTATATTATGTGTACATGGGTTTTCTAGATATATTTTCTAATATACATAGACATAATTTACTAAATGAGTAGTAAAATAATATATTTATAATACCAGAATAGTGTTTTATAAAAAGCAACTTCACTGGTGAAGTTAGGTTGTGCCAAACAAGACCTAAAATGTTAATACCAAAACATTTTGACTTCGTGTCCACGTACTGCGAAAATTTATGTTGATGCACTATATGCAACACTACAATTTTATCACACTGTCACAGTGAACTTACGCGATTATAATTTTAACATAGTGCATGACACTGTCAACACTATAATGCGTTATATTTATTGGAACGTAAAATGTAGACAACAAAATCTCAAAAATCAACCCGGGGTAGCCGCGGGGAAAATCAGCTCAGACGAGCGTGTTTGCACATCAACCAAAAAACTTAAAAAGAAATTGGGCACAGTTTGTACCCAGCTAGCTATTTAATAAGTTGTGATGAATTCAAACTCACAGTAAAATCAAGCTAAACTTTAGCTGGAGATCTAAATGTATACTATCCCTTTAGTTGTTTAGCTAGTTAAAACAAACTAAAAGGTCTCAATGACCAAACTATTCCTAGCTAAAGTTTAGCTAAAATATTTAAACATCCTCAGCTAAATTTTAGCTAGCTAAACAATGAAATTAATGAGAAGTAGCAAGGTAAAAAGGTTTTCAGAGTCTGTAGTTTATTTTCTCATAAATAAGTTTTGTGTAGCTTTCTAAAAGCCAACTTAACAACTAGGTTTTCTGTTTCATCTTGTAGCTTGTAGCAGAAAAAAAAAACTAGAATAACCTAAACCACGTCGATAACAAACAACCGACAAAATCTCTGCACTAAAATTATTCTTTGATTTTTATTTTTCTATGGTATATATAATGTAGTACTTTTACCTATTTAAATTATAAGTCGTTTTGATTTTTTTAATACACCAATTTTATTATGTATATAGGCATACTCCATTTGTATAGAAAAATAGATGACGTTTGGATATCGACATGATCTTCAATGTACAACTTTAACTTTCTTTATACTAAAAAATATTTATCAAAAAGTGTTATATATATTTATAAAATTATTTTTCAAAACAAATCCATTCATATAGTTTTTATATTTTCAAACTCAATAATTTAAAAGTTATTCATGATTTATATTCTCAATGTTTGATCGGAAGCATTTCCAAAAATTATCTATTTCCTATATGGAGGGAATATGCTATATCTAGATATATAACAAAATGGATGCAACAAAAACAAATTAAAATAATTTATAATTTAAAACAAAAGGAGTATATTAATAATGGACGGCATTTCAATATATTTGAAAGCACGTGTAGGCCTTATGGTAGCACACACGGCTCCAACAGCAAACCATAAAATCCCCAATGCCACTACCTTTCTTGACCTTTTTTCTCATTTTTTTAATGAAACAATATACTGTCCCATACGGATGCTGTGTAACGAAAGAAGAACAAGTTACCGGGACCCTTCAGCGCTGAATTACCCACATACTTCAACATGACTTCGTACTCCCTCCATATTATAAAACTTGACGTTTCAGACAGCGACACGGTCTCCAAAACATCACTTTGACCACTTGTTTTTTAAAAAATATTTATTGGAAAGTGGTATATGTATATTTTTATGAAAGTACTTTTCAATACAAATTTATTTATATGATTTTTACATCTCTAAACTCAATAATTTAAAAGTTATTTATGATTTATATTCTCAATGTTTGACTCAAACCTTGTCCAAAACGTCATCTTTTTCAATATGGAGGGAGTATCTCGTATCCGATACGTATCTACGTATCCGTATCTGATACTTTGATACACCACTATTCCATTAGTTTTCTAAAAAAAACTGACGTATTCACGTATCCGTATTCAGCCGATACGAGATACACGTATTTGTATCCGTGTTGTATAGACTCAGCGAATGTGCGCTAGCAAGGATAGCAGCGATAGCAGCGCACGTCAGGAGACCCAAGCAGCATACGTACACATTATTGACACGCAAACCACAGGTTAGCACTAGTACGATACATTTTTTTCTCTTCTTATGTCTAGTTTTTTTTGACCGGCCCACTAGAATTTATCCTGTCTAGATTTGTTTTTCTTTCTATTTTGGGATAGCGGATTTGTGAGAGATAAAAAGGACAGGAAATTGTTTGACATCCATATAGATATAAAAAATAATATTTTCAAAGTTCATAATATCTTATATTCCATAATACTTTATATAAGATTAATAATTTAAGCGATAAAAAATAAAAATGATTCATAAAAGACATACAAGGTTATCGGAAGCCTTGACCAAATCAGGTGGTCCGGTTGCACCAAACCAGTCCGCAGGCTTACCAGGTCAACTTTGTTGACCGTATAAAATCCTCCAAACCCTAATCCCCACCCACCCAACCCTGGCCACCACTCCCTGCTGCTCGTCACCACCGGCTGAGACTATCCGCACTCACGTTCCTCTATTTTCATCCTCTATACTGTCTGGTTATCAAGATTCTCTCTTCTATACTCATTTCTACCGCATCCATCCATCCTCTATATCATCATCTATCCACTGTGGGTCCACTTGTCACTTTATCTAAAAATATCCATGAGAGATCTAGTTTTGAAGAATTAATTGCAACGAGTTCAATGGTGCAATCAAAATTTAATTTAGGTTTTCGGTTTGTGAGATATAGTATTTTTTCTAACATAAAAAAGGTGGGACCCACCTAGCACATGCACCGATCTCTCTATGCACGCAGCGCGTGCGTGCGGGAGGCTGCGCAGTCTCCGCTAAAAGCCATTACGCTGAAATTGACGGACGCAAGCACATAGCCTACGCGGTAGCGTTTCGGGTGCACCAAGTTTTTAGGGTAAACGTAGACAGCGGAAGGGGTAAAGGACCCCGGTGCGGCTCGTCTGAGCGCGGCCCGCGCCCGCCTGCGATGCTGCGGCCGACCCCTGTAGTTCGCCGACGACCAACCCCGACGGCGCGACCTCACATACCCGTTGTTTCGCGCACGCCGCCAGTGCCACCGTCCCCCGCGCGCGCCTAGTGCCGTCGTCCCGCGCCGTCGTGCACCGCCTCCTCGCGTCGCCGTCCCGCGCTATGCCCCTAGCGCCGCGGTCCAGCCTTCGAGGGCCCCATCCCGCGCCCCCTGCCAGCCCTCGTCACTGCGCGTGGTGCGGTGCATGGCGAAGGAGCGGTGGGTGCGGATGGTGGCGAAGCAGATCCAGCGGGAGCACGCCGACATGCTCACCCGCGACCCCGTCCTGCAGTGCGCCGTGCTCCCCGAGGCCGTGCTACCACCGCCGCCGGGCCCTCCTCACTCCTCGCGGCCGCGCTCCCGCGCTACGCGGTTGACTACACCTTCGCCATCAAGGTCCACTACCCCGCGGTGGCAGCCGTAGCCGTCGGGCTCGGTCCCGCCGCGGTCGTCGCCCTCTGTGACACCCCAATTTTAAGAACAAAATTAGAGCACAATATATGTATGCCAGGATCAATTTTCATATATATATTCACATCATAGTAAATATCAAAACAATGCTTTATTAATATATCGAACATTATTACAAAAATAACCCTCGGGTGTAAAAGAAAAGTACAGACTCTCAGTCTAACTCTAATGTAGACTCGCGGAAACTGGACGCCATCTCCACACGAAGGTCGACCGGGGGCTGCGCGCCATCCTAGTACAAGTCGTCTGGATCGTGACCACCGTCTTCTGGGTACAAGTTGTCGGGGTCGTATCCGCCATCTTCTGGGTACTCCTGCTCCGCGTCGTAGACTCCAACGTCTGGGTGGGGTAGCAGGGGGTTCAAAGAGGAAGGGTGAGTACATCGAAATGTACTCCGCAAGTGTAGGAAATATATGTTTATGAGGCTTAAAACAAAGGTAGGCTGACTCTGTTTGACTCAAGCGCCTAAAGCGACACATCCTATTAAAATCCTATTAATCATTTAATCCTATGCACCTATTTACTAGGTTATATCCACATTCTCCATCTGTAACAGTAACCACACTCGGAGTCGCACCGAGCAAACCACACTTGGAGTCACACCGAGCAACCAACACTTGGAGTCCACCAAGCAACCACACTTGGAGTCACACCAAGCGAACCCACACTTGGAGTCCACCAAGCAACCACACTTGGAGTCACACCAAGCGAACCCACACCAGAAGTCCATCAGGCAAAACCACACCTGAAGTCCATCAGATGACCCGAACCAGGCCGTTACAAGGAGTCCTATGTGTATTAGTTCCATACGTCACGACATAGAGAGCTACCTTCCGTAATAACACCAGGTCTGCGCCCGAGCCTAAGAATCACTCCCGTACCAAGCAGTAACCCGCGTAGAAGAAGCCTCTGTACCCATGTCATACGAGACTAATAACCACATAAGGCTTCTGTAACGAACTAGAACAAAACCACCAGCTAATATCGAAGAAGTCCAAGCCCGCTCGTGACCGTGAGCACGGCTGATATATCAGTTTTAATACTGTGCAGAGTTTGCACATCTTTACCCATGAGTCATGCGTTCCCCATCACGCCAAACACTGCCAAGGTGCACAGCGGGGTCGCACTACAAGGCCTTTACAAAGCCTCCTCCAAGTCCGTTCTACACGTTCACTAAGGTTTCACCGCTAACAGTGGATATACACACCACTGCAGAAGCCCCCTCTTGTGCCACAAATCCGACCCTGTGTAAACCCTCAACTTGGAGGAAACTAATTACTTAGCCAGTCCCAGAGCCATATAGGCCTCATGGTTTGTGCTGTTTTGCCGGGTTACATGCTCCAAGAACCGGGTCCTAGGGATCCAGGCAGGATAAATCTAGCACAAGCCCAGAACCAAAAACCAAAACCAGCTGCCGAGTCCACGACACAAAACCACCAATACGGTCCATCCTGCCGGATTTACCTAACAACCATGTTACTACAAAAATTACCATGTCCACATTGTTTCATAGTTCATTAATCAGAATTAATTTATAAAACCACCATCCCACATGACAGCAGGGCTAAACATGACTTCTACCCGAACATCCCAAACCAGGCGACAAGGATAATATAATCAAGTGCTAGTAAACCATATCATGGGATTCAATTTAAGACTGCATGCATCTACTGGATCTAACTACTCTAAACTCAAAATAAAATAAATACGGGAGCAAGATGTTCAAGGACACTTGCCTGCGGGCTGAGTCGAATCAACAAAGGCACGAACTTGATTCCGGGGTTCCTCGTAGATCGCACTCTTTGGATCAATCATCATCACATGGCCCAAACAAAGCATAATAAATAACCGTACATCAATAGTATAAAAACAAAACGTAAATGAATCTACTGCGTAGAGCTCGACGAGACGAATCTAACGCAAGTTGAACGGGTCAAAACGGAGTTAAAACGAACAAGTTATGGGCTTTTGAATCTCAGTGACAAAACTGTAAATAAGTTAAACTCATTTTGCATTTAAAATAAATCAAAAACTGAAAATGGCAGTCGGCTGGACCTGGCCTCATTTCTCTCGGAATGCAGGGGCTGGTTTGGAAGTTTGGCAAGACTCAGGGAATAGGGAGATTGGACGGCGGGTTGATTATAGAAAATGTAGAGGGTTCCTTAGCAAAACAACCAGACTCGGTCGGCGTTGGTCGTGTGGACACCGACGTGGCTCCACGTGGTGCTGACGTTGGAGACGCGTGGCATCGCACGATTGGAGCGGTGCACCAGATGGCGGTGGACCGCACAGTGCAGCTGCGTCCATCATGGACCAAGTGCATGATGATGAAAGGGGCATGGGTCTTTTAATCACAGCCATAGATCCGGAGATGAACGACCATGGTCCATAGGTACATATACCGGTATTTCTAATGTATTTTGGATTTGCTTTTATAAAGGAAAATGGCTATAATGTGTGTGTGCGACGTGATGATGATGTCATCAAGCTAACAACCTTGCTCTCCCGTAAGGCCGTAACCAGCATTTGCGCATGCTTGTGCAGGGGCTCGCCGGCGTGCTCGGATCCGATGGTGCAGGGGTAAAAGGGGGAGGGTGCCTCGCCGGTCGGCGCCGAGGGCACGGCGACGCGCTGTTTCTCCGCGACGGCGCCATGCGAGACCTTCTGGAGCTCGCTCGGAACGGATTCATGGTGCGCTGGAGACCTGGGCAAGAACACGGGGACGCGGCGCGAGGGAAAACGAACCCGTAGGGCATCTGACGGTGGTGAGGGGTGACTGGGTGGGGGTTGAGCGCGGCGGCGAGCGGCTACAGCCGGGGCGCCTTGGCCGAGCAGGGCACGTGCCTCGAACAAGTCTAAGGGCACACAGAGATTATGAGAGAAGGCGTAACGGAGTGGGGAGCTCACCGAGCGCCCTCTGGAGGGGTTTCCCGTCGCCGGTCGGTGCCCGCAGAAGTGACGACCGGGTAGCCGAGCCTCTACTCCGGCGAGGTCGTGGAGTTGTGGCTGCGATCCTTGATTGTCGTGGGTGGGCGGCGCGGTAGGGACAGTACGCCCGTGCGAAGCCGAGGGAGAGCTCGGGGTGGCCGATTCGAAGCTTCGCCCAGGGAAACCGAGAGCTCAAGGGGGTCGGTAATGGAGGCGGCGGCAGGGGATGTGCATATGCGGCGGTAGGGGAGCTGAAGACCAGGAGAGGCCGTGGCGGCTGCGGTGTGGCAATGCAGAGCCTATATAGGGTGAAGGGTGGAGGGGGCGAGCTAGGTTGCGGCTCGGCCGGTACGGATCGGGAGGGAGAGGAGGGATCTACGGAGGGGGTTGTTGGAGGTGGGGGATGGTTCCGATAGGTGCGGCCCACCTGTCGGTGGCACTGGCTACGGGGCAGCGATGTCAGTGGGAGAGTGCGTGGAGCGGCAGGCGTTCGTGGCCTTGCAGGAGTTGGGCCATTGCGCGGGGAGCCGGCGCTGCGGCGCCTGCTGGGCCAGGGGGCACGGGGAGAGGAGTCGGGCCGGTGGGGAAGATGGGCTAGGAGCAAGGTTGGGCCGGAGCGAGCGCTGTGGGCCAAGGAGAGGAGAAGGGCGCAGAAGCGGGCCGAAAGTCGACGCGGGCCGAGCGGATGAGGATGAGGGAGCGGCCTGCTCGGGCTGCCGGTTGGGCTGAATGGGGAGAGAGGGAGAGCTGAGGGAGAGGTGAGGCCCAATGCCAATTCTTTTCTCTTTCTCTTTTTCAAATCCATTTGAAACTTGAATTCAAATCAATTTCAAACAGTTTGAAATCAAAACAGTGTGCAAAATTTTGAAAACATTTTCTCTAGGTTTTTCAAATAAAACTTTGAGTTTGAAAATTTATAAAACTTTTACAAAACTTTTATTTGTTTTCTAAATAGAATTAAATCAACTCGCCCTATTCGGGATTAATAAAAAAATCCTTTTCACCCAATAAAACTGTGCAACGGCATGAATGCAACAAACATCTGGTTAGAATTTTTCTCCATCTAGGATTTGGCCATTTACTTATTAAATTCTAATTTATTTTAATTAATTAAACACCCGGTGTGTTACACCCTCCCACCCGTGACACCGATTTCCAGTAAGTACACCAATCCTCTCCTCCTCCTCGATTCGAGCGTTGGCTGGGGCTCCTCATCGCCAAAGGCGTCCAAGAACTCGTCTTTCTGAACCGCCCGTGGCCGCTCGACCATCCCCTCACGCGCGCTCTTTGGCTGCACCTCGGCTTTTGTAGGGTCCCCAGCACCGCCGGGCTGCCCCGCACCACACACCCTTCCCCAATCTCCAGGAGGTTATCCTCAGCACGGTCGTCGTCGAGGGAGACCTCCAGTTCCTAATCGACCGGAGCCCTGTGCTGGAGATCCTCACCATCACCGCAAACCTGATTGGGGCAGCTCTAGTCCGGCTGATTAGCCAGTCTACGGTGCTTGCAGGTGTGTCTGGCTGTCCATGTGGACATCAGTGTGGTGGACGCTCCTCATCTGGAGAGGTTGCGCATGTGGATGCTATTAGGCCAACCTGAATGGAAAGTTTTATTTTGTTGTTTCCAAGACTGTCATGATATATGAAATAAAATGAAACTTGAATGAAACTCTTCATTCTAAAGTTTCATAGACATTAGATTCCATGACTCACAGAGAGTTGGTATTCGTGCCAAGAGAGTTTCATCCAGATGAAACCCATTTCTTCTCTCTCTTCTTAAATACATTATCATGTCATCAAAAATGCTTATGTGATAACATATTTAATGCAAAGAAACTCAAATGAAACCCCCATTGAGATTGACCTTACCTGCCATAACTGGCAATAGATGCTCAAGGGTCAAGATTGGTCACGCACCCAACCTGTGCATGCTGGGACACCGCCAACCGGGATTCGAACCGGAGATTGGCAACACCCTCCTCAAGGTCCTAGTTTCAGTTTTACCTTGTATATCTGTGTCAATAGAGTGTCACATTGTTTGTTCTGATCTGAATTTCTGCTTTGGTAGGTTTTATTTGCACATATTGCATTGCAGGTGGGTACTAAAATGAGCCCAAGCATCATGGTCCCAAGTGTCAAGATCTTGGCTTTGGATGTTGAATTTGAAGTCAAAATGAAGTCAAAATGATGCCTTGCTTTCTCAAATGTTTCCCTAATGTCGAGACACTCCATGTCTTTGTAAGACTTGCTAGCCCCATCTCATTTCATCGGGCATTTAGCAATAGCTTGTTTTGATAGGTTCTTCTTGTCTCAATCAAAACAATATCTATATGAACTATGTATGTTTTGATTTGATCTGATTGCAGTCAGTGAATGATGCCCCAAGTGGCAAAACGTAGGTGGACAGTTCTAGTTTAATCTTCTACCTAGGAGAGCAGCTTCTAAAAAAATCATTTAGCCTCTGTTTCGTTGATGGAATGTTCCATAGATTATTTGGGTTGGGGTTCTATACACTGTTTCTCTAGTAGTTATACGCCCCCAAAATAAGAATCATGGTTATGGGATGATGCTTTAACGGTTTTAGATAAAATAATCTCCTCTGAGGAGAGGGGTTACTTTGTTCTATGCATTATTTCTCTATTAATTATACATCCGACCACAGGAAGCAAGGTTTTAGATTCTATATATTGTTTGAATAAATTTCTATATATTATGAACACGGCTAACGCACACACGACTATATACAATTTTATACATTGTTGGAACACATTTATATGCATTGATTGAACAGTTTTATATACATTTGCATGCATTATTAGAAAACTTTTATATACATTGTTTGAACGATTATTCATACACTTCTACATATTTTTATGTTGCATGTTTGATGACCACACCGATATTCAGGCGGCTATTCAGCGATGCCGACAAATAGGTATGCCCGCCGTTCTCCTCTGCTCTGCGAAACCGAGAACCCAGACCCGAGCTATTTTTATTCGGATCTATCTGATTCAATTACAAGTCCATTATACATGTATGAGGCCTTCAAACTTCGAATTTGTTGCACAAAATATTGTGTGTACATTTACATGTATACACCCATGATGACCCATGTATTTTACTGGGTCCACTACGGGTGTTTTTGTACTGCAGCCAAGGTGTTGGATAGAATGCCTATAAGGTGAATGCATGCATTGTTTTTGATAAAATGGTGCTGCTACTCCATTCACAGATCGTACCCAGCTGCTGTCTATTCATTGTGCTTTTATATTGGGCAGTTCTCTAGAGTATGATTAGTGCCTAGGAATATAATTAACGACTAATAAATGGTGCCTGCCCCCAACAAAGTGTCGAATATCTGCCATTAAAATGATTTCATTGTTTCCGCAAACTTGAAAAGAACGCATCGACTTAAAATGTGATTTGTTTAAATGCTGCTGCTGCTGGCTCCCAAGATCCACTCCCTATACAACAAACAGTGATTAAGGGCATGTACATCACGTCTACATCTCCCGTCTGCGTGACATCATTCTTGCGAAAACCCCCTGTCACACCTCATTGAAGGAGGAGAGAGAGCGAAGTCGTCATCTCGCGAGACGACGGGCTTGGCTCGTGCTCCCATGTCTTATCGCCGGCTGAGAGCAGCGCTGTACGGAAAGCTCGTCTCCAAGCTGAGCACGCGGGATCCGGGCACGCGATTTCATTTCTTTCGCGCACTTTTCCCTTCGTTGGTGCCACCTCTCAAGATTGCGGTAGTGGCAGAGCCCAATGGCGTGGTTGCGGCGGCGGATCTCATGGTCGTGGCAGCGGCGGAGCCCAAGGGTGAGACAACGGCGACGACCTCCGCCAGAGTTGGTCTTGGCAGCAACGGCAACACGACAACTCCAGTCCTGGAACCCGCACACGAGCCGCCGCCGGTCCGCCCGCACGATCCGCCTCTAGCCTGGTTGTCCTTCGCGACATCTTCCTGCTCCTGATCGACCAAGCCAGCCTCCAGCCATTTGAGATCTATCCAAATCCTCCCCCAGGAATCTGTTGCGGCAATGCTGGTAAAGGGCGCAAACGAGTTCATGATGGTAAGCTCTTCATTTCTGGCTGACAACTGTACGCTGATAGGAGGAATTGCAGTCATGGTGGAGTCGGATTGGGCTATTGGGCATTGTTATCTTGTGTACCCAGATGTGTATCGATAACTTAGTCTGTTGTATTATCAGATTCATGCTGAAGCTGAACAAGAGAATTCAGAGTGCTTGCAATTTCAATTAACAATTTCAGTATGCAATTTTAGTTTGCAATTGCAGTTACTGAAACTCTGAACAGCAAGTCACTGAAACTCTAAATTCTTATCACTATGATCTCAGTTATTTATGAGTTGATCTCACCTTTGAATAATATAGCTATATATGCAGCCATCTATTAGGAGCATTTTATGCTAGTTTTGAGTCATATATGCAGCAGGCACTCTGAATGTTAGGCTCTTTCTACCAAGTGTCTGTTTAATTCCTGATACTTGTGTGGATATGAAAATATATGCTCAGTAGCTATTTAAACCCATGGTTTATCATTATTGACTCAAGGAGAAAAAAATTAAAAACATGTATCTGATTCACTTATAAAATCATATGTGCACTCAGCCTTGTCCAGATGTGGTGCTTGATTCAGTTTTGTTGTCACTAGTATGAGAAACTGAATGTCTTTATGAAGCTTATTTTGCATGGATAAAAACACACATCCATCTGGTGGTTTCACGAGGTATTTCAACAACCAACCTCATAATTTCCTTTATTTTGCTATCAGTTGTTCGTCTGATCTTCTCCTTGGTTCTGTTTGTGTATAGGATGAGAACCAGAAAGCTAGTTGTAGTCCTAGCTGAACAAGTTGTAGCTGATGATGTGTGAAGCTATCACGCTTATAATAGTACCTTGAAAATTTTCTAATTTTCTTTGCCTGCTACGCTGATGTATGGAGTTGCAGAAATGTCAATATATAGTACCTCATTTTTGTGTGGATGTGTGAACCAAGCTGGTTTAAGTGGGCTCCGAGGAATGTCTATGCTGTTAACGTGCCATTCTAAAAATAGAGAGCATGTGTGAATATGTTTTTGGTTAATGTTGCTTTGTGTTTTTTTATCAAATAGCAACACAATGGTATACAAAATAGTATTCATGATAGATCTTGTCTATATGCACAACATTAAATAGCTTGCAGACGGGAAAAATACAGCTCACTGTATGACCTGTCTGTCTTTTTAGTTGTATGTATGTCAAATTATAGAATCTTACAGACGACACCTCGTCTGTGGGCTGTACATGCCCTAACTATTTACCCTCTCTACTCATTGTTAGCAGCAGTTGCCATCTAAGATTCTTTTTAATTCTTTTATTGATCTCTTGTTTCTCTTGTAGACACACATAATGTCCATTAAAATCTTATTTTTTGGCTGCATAGAAAATAAAATCTAAATTTTATACTTTTTCTTGAGATGATGTGCAATAAAATTGAAGTCTTAATTCTTTGGAATCTGAATTTTTAGATGCACGTAAATAAATGAATCAATTTTTTATGCATAGAAATTATAATTAGTGTCCAAAAGTATTTCTTGATAACAAAGTAGGTGCGGCAAGCATCTGGTTTTCTTGCTTGAACCAATATAGTTTTTATGCAGGCGATATGTAGGCAAGCGGAAGTAGACGACACGTGCCACTACAAGATTTTATGCAATGTGTGTCATCCTTATTGTAACTAGATAAGCAAGCATTTTCATGTAATTTTAAATTTTGGATGTACTCTTCAACATCATTGTATACATTGTTGGAATATTATTCTATACATTGTTGTACATAACTCTATACATTGCATGGTGGGTCTAGAGGCGGCGACGAGCTCCCAAATTGGATGATGATGGCCACACGATAACTCTATACATTACATGGTGGGTCTAGAGGCGGCGACGAGCTCCCAAATTAGATGATGACATTGCAGTGGCCACACGATTTTATGCTTACAAGCATAGGGTTCTATACATTCCAAAACTATATTTTGTAATATTGAGGTTTCAATGCATGGTGTAACTGTAATTTAGTTTGTATGCTCATCAGTATAGGTTTCAATGGGTGGTGAAACTATGACTTCGAAGATGTTGGATGATTTCTATGCATAGATAGGTTTCTATCCACGATGTAACTGTGACGTTAAAAAATATATGCAATTGCTATGTGTTTTTCTATGCTCACGCATATAATGCATGCGAGAAAGGTTTAAATTTCAAATTTTGTATCATTAAAAAGGTTTCTATGCGTCTTCAAGATTCTATGCATTAAGATACTCTACAAGAATGATAGAATCTGTATACCAATAGGATTTAAATTTTAAACTTTATAGTAAACGATAGTCAAGTTTCTATGTTTGCATTTATAGAGTTGTACGCATATTTGCATGTGATATACGATTTTTCTACACCAAAATTAATGGATCTCTTTGGTATCTAGATTTCTATACCTCGAGCCATTAGTTTCTATCCTCAGGCTAGGTGGAATCTAAATTTCAAATTCTAAACAAAGGCACTTTACCAATATTCTTATACCATAAACTATTAGTTTCTATACGTCAACCTGTGTGGAATTCAAATTTGAAAATCTAAGCAAAGGAACAAAGATTCTAATATTTTGTGGGTGTTCTATGCATCATTCATCTGGTAATTATGCATTGCGCTATAATGAGAGCCTTTCATGTCAACGTGGCATAATTCAAATTTTGAATTTTTGGAGAACATGAGATCATCTATTTGTTTTTTTATGTTCAAGGTCACATCATTCTATGCATAGTCGAAAGCATTTAAATCCATATCTTAACGCGTAAATTTATGAATTTCAAAAAATTCAAAAAAAAAATTCAAAATGGATCTTAAATCGTATGTGAAAATGTCAGTAGTCCAACGGTGAAAACCGTTTTTGAATTAGATATTTTGTTGAAGAGTTATTGTGAAAAAATGAAAGAAATTGGATTGAGTTACATAGATGCATGCATGCGTCAGACATGTCAGCTTGTGTCAAGTGGGATGTCCATCCAGTATTGAGATTTTTATGCACTAACGAAGTGAAGTTTTATTCATTCAACTACTAGCTTCTATGTATTGTCGGTGACAAACAAACATTTTACGCAGCTTGAGTCAGGATTTTATGCATCCGGGCGGCTGGGTCCGCAGTGGTCCTCCACCTGCACGCGTCAGCTGGTCCATGGACCAGATCTGGTTGGGTGGGGGTGGCTGGCTGGGGCTTCCAATAACTATTGGAATTCCTGGGCTCCCACTCTCTCTCTCTCTCTATATATATATATATATGACTTTGCAAATAGTTAATACAAGGCACATCCGACTTCTGTTTTCTAGTGTTGAGCAGTTGTCATTAATACTATGAAAAAAAGACATGGTAAGCAGATAAAAAAACATGAAATTATGTTAAACTTTATATTTATAAACTTTGAACTATCACAAACTAAACTATGTACTTCTAGATTTAATACATTGATCAATCACATTATAAAGTTCAAAACTTTATACTCAGAATTTATAAAAAAAATTAAACTATCATATTATAAATTTTGTACTCTTATATTCAATATTTTGTCTATCACAATATAAACTTCATACTACTAGGTTTAAAATTTTAGACTCATAATTTATAAACTTTGAATTCTAGATTCAAAACTTTGAACTATCACATTATAAACTTTGTCCCGCTAGTTTTAAAATTTTACACTCAAAATTTATAAACTTTAAACTATCATGTTATAAAGTTTTAATGCAAGATTCAAAACTTTAAACTATCACATTATAAATTTTGTACGGCTAGATTCAAAACTTTACACTCAGAATTTATAAAACATTAAACTATTACATTACAAACTTTCTAATGCTAGGTTCAAACGTTATAAACTTTGTATTTTTAGGCTCAAAATTTAGCACTCAGAATTAATAAACTTTGACCTATCACATTACAAAATTTATACTGCTATGTTCAAAACTTTAAGTCATCTTTAAACTACCACATTATAAACCTTTTACTGCAAGGTTCAAACTTTACAATCATACTCCCTCCATCCCAAATTATAAGGCATTCCAAAAATCTTGGAGAGTCAAAGTTTTTCAACTTTGACCAAATTTATATAATAAGATAATAATATTTATAATATCAACTAAGTATAATTAGATTCGTCATTAGTTATATTTTCATAATATACATATTTGATGTTATAAATCTTTGTATTTTTCTCTATAATTTTGGTCAAAGTTGAAAAACTTTGACTCTCCAAGATTCTTGGAATGCCTTATAATTTGGGATGGAGGAAGTAATTTATAAACTTTGAACTATCATCACCTTTACACTCGGAATTTGAACTATCATCACCTTTACGTACACTCAGAATTTATAAACTTTAAACTATTATCCCATTACAATCTTTATACTTCTAGATGCAAAAAACTTGATATATTACATTATAAACTTCGTATTATATTATAACGTATGAAACTTTGTATTATAATATATGAAACTTTATATATCCTTCAGCAAAACTTTATCATCACAAAAAAATATTTCAAAACATATTTAAGATGGATCTACTTTTATAGATCTCGTTATAATAGTGCAAACGAAATTAAAAATAAATATTTAACAAGAAAGTCTTAACATTTTAAAGTTTTTGTATGTTTCCCTTTCAACGGTATGGATGTTAAGAAGCCTTATTGAGTACCTGGTCGGCCCACGACACAAGCCGAAGCCTTACGGAATTACGGCCCACCGTCATCACGGGGCGGATTCATGTGGCCCGCGTGGCCGATCGCGAGAGTTTGGGTTTGGCCTTTGGCCGTATGCTCTTCCCCAGCTTCTTCCAGTTTCCTGGTCAGTTTTGCTGAGCAGAGGAGATAGAGGAGACTTGAAGAGATGGGGTGGTGCGCGAGCACATCGCAGATCTCTCTATCGCCGTAGTGCCCGTGTACGTAGTAGTAGATCAGATCAGATCATTGGCTGATTGCTTTGCATATTTGCGTACGTACAGTACTATATATGGATGGAGACAAAGACAGGTGCCGGAACGTACAGGAACAGCTAGTCGATGCATGCGCCTCACATGCATTTCGTGAAGAGAGAGAGACACAGAGAGCCCAAGCATGGACGACGACGGACGCATACGCGAACGCGACACAGCTGCATTGCAGTGCCGCAGCGAACATGCTCGCCCGCACAAGGGCTGTCTTTTCTCGCACCCGCGTACATACAGTAGATGCAACGGAACGGAGCCCCTCTCACTCCCACAGCACAGGTCACGGTCACATGCTCCGTCGGCGTTCCGTTGCAGTTGCAGGCCACTCATACACAACCTGTCACCTGTGGGCTTGTGGCACACACTGCGCGATCGATCGGCAGTGCCCAGATCTCCCTGGACATCATCAGCCAGAAGGAATATGATGGGATCCGGTGCAGTATTTGGACCCGTCTATGCAGTATTGGAATATTCTTTCTCTCTTTCTTTTTCCCCATCGGCATTCCTCCACCGAGACCGAGAGAATATCAATCAACAAGCTACTGTATCAATCAGCTCCCACCCAAGTTGCAGAAATCTTGAGAATTCCGGAGCGTGCCTGGTTAACTCCTGCCCTCAAAATTCTACAAACGGCATTTCGTTTCGCTGCATTTTCTACTATATAGACGTTGCAAAGCAGCCCAAACGCTGCACGGAACCGAATGGCCGGGCGTCTCGGTTCAATTGATTCCGCAACATCTCCACATCAGTCCCACGCATCGCGCCATGCGCCTACAAACTGTTGTTATCAGCAGCCATCCAGGGGCTAAAAGTAAACAGACAAATTAAGAGAGAGAGAAAGACAAGTTGTTGTGTTCCCATCCAGACGCTGAGGGTGTGTTTGGTAGCCCGGATGGTGGCATGCATGCACCCAGCGAGCCGTATAAATTATGAAAGAAGTGTGTTTGGTGTCCTGCATGTACTCCGCTCGCTTTGCATCCGCCAGTGCAGAATACGCCCGCATGCAGCATCGCGGGATGTGGTCAAATTGGCCGTATTAGCCGGGGTTCACATGTTAGTCTCACAGGTGACATAAGTTGCATCTGCTCATGCAGGTAACTAAACAACTTCTCAAATTTTTGTGTATCCGCTCATACAATCTGACCAAACACCATCTTTTACTGAAATACAGTTCCACTCAGCCTGCATCTGCTTATCCGGATATACGATACAAGCTCCATTCGACAACCCAACACACCCTAACTGCTGCATGCGCTTCGTCATCATGCAGCAGACACACATGGTTTTCATCACGATATTTAATCTAGTACGGTGAACCCGCATTGCGTCGGCGATCAAGGTGGATAGCAATTCAGCAATTCTATGGAGATGGAGCTGAAGCCCAGTAGCCCACAAAGATTCCCTACGGGACAGTAGTATGGCCGTATCCACTAGCGCCACCGTCTGGTGGACGAAAATGAAGGCGGCCGTGTCCTCGTCAGGCCCCACTGGTGTACCCCAAACATTATCTCTGCCACTGGTGTAACAGAGTAGTAGTAGTAGCACAGAATGCTGTTCAGTTCAGTGTCCACTGCTCTCCGTCCATCTCACAGTCACAGATGGGCATGTTTTTTTTGGAAGGTTGCAATTTCATAATAACTAGGCCACGTTCAGATTCCAAAAACTCCCAAAATATTTTGCGCAGTACCCATTTTAGACACATGCATAGAACATTAAATATAGGTAAATGAAATAACTAATTGTACTTTTGGTTTGCTCACGTCGAGACGAATCTTTTGAGTCTAGTTAGGTCATGTTTGGACAAAGTTTGTCAAATAACAACGAAAGTGCTACAGTAACATTTCGTCACATTTTTCGCGAACTGAACGAGGCCAATTTTATTTCCATTAAAAAACACCACAAGATTCGAATTCTAAAAGTGGTGCTAGCTCTTACTGCTAGAGCTACCGCAGCTGTGCTTTAGATCATCTTCAGATCCACCCAGCTAATAGTTATCTGCTAAAAACTAGCTGGAGTGGTTTTAAACAGACTCAGCTAATAACCCAATTGACTGTTAGCTATGCACTTAGCTAACAAGTAACAACACAGAGACAAAAGACGAGCATCTCCAATAATTTGGTAAAATTGACTTGCCAAATGTTGTGTTTTAGCAAATTGCTAAAATAATATACCAAGTTAAAAAGAAGCTCTCTCCAACAGTTCTCTATTTTTAACTTGCTAAAACTGAAAAAGAAGGGCCCACCACATATATATATATATATACACACTAATTACTGTAGTATATGTCAATGTATGCACATCTATGCAAATGAGCGAGCACATGCAATGCAATCAGTGACAGATGGGGCACATCATAAGACCGTTCTCGTTGCACTTGTCGCGCCTCTCCGTCCCTCCGTTCGCCGTCGTCACCTTGCAGTTGCCGCCGCACTCCCAACACGACACGAACCGTGTGCCGCCGCAACCCTCGCAGTCGCGGCTGTCCTTGGCCGCGCACACCTCGCCCCGCGCCTTGGCCCATCGCATCATCTTTCACGTTTGAGGATAGTAAGTTTGTATATATGTGAGTGTGAGACCTTAGGATGACAAGTTTGTATAAATAACAAGTTGGTTTGAGGAGTTGTTGGAGAAAGAATTTTGTGATTTTGCCAAATTAATAAGGATAGCAAGTTGATTTGAGTAGTTGTTGGAGATACTATGACAGGATGAGCAGCCGCAACCCAGGCCATTCAAACGGCTCTCATGTCTAAGGCTACGGACACCATTGCATCGATTTTCCAGACGTAATACGCAGTTAAAACTAAACATGGAGTATTCCAATAGCTATCTCAACCTAGCTTATACTCCCTCCATCCTAAATTATAAGACGTTTGACTTTTTTTGTTTTCAAATTTGACCACTCGTCTTATTCAAAAAATATTATGCAAACAAAGTCAAATTTAAGTTATTCATGAAGAACTTTTATTAATAAAAAAACCAAACAAAAGAAGTGATATTTTGCACCAAATTTTGAATAAGACGAGTGGTTAAACTTGGTGTCAAAAAATTCAAACGTCTTATAATTTGGGATGGATTGAGTAGCATCTAATAGATTACAAAAATACGCTCTAGTTCTCCCATTTACATCTGTGTTGTACTAATAACACATTTCATTATTATAGAAAAGAAAGGACATTATAGATAAAAAAACTCAAATATATATTTTTTTATCTTGTGGATCCAAATAACCCTTAGCTGTGAACTACTAGTATTAGCCAGTTAATTACTGTACGTACTAGCTGCTAAGACTATCCGCACTCTTCATCCTCTAAATAGAATATTTTATCCTGGTCATCGAGATTCTCTTCTCTATACCACTTTTTCTCGCACTCGTTCATCCTCTATATCAATAGAGCCCACGTGTCATGCTCTACTTTTTTTCTCCCCCACCCAGCCCCTCTCTCTCTCCTCCCTTCTCCTTTCTCTTTCTCTCTCCGCGTGGTGGGGCCACAAGCCAATTGCGTACGTCTAGGGAGTACGCTGTATTTGACGGATACACTGCTCTCCTTGTCGATAGCGGAACCGTCGGCGTACCACGGTGCAGCGGTTTCATCCGCTTCATCGGTACTGCAGGAGGCTTCAAAGGACTGCAGTGCAGTGCAGTGCAGTGAGTCTAATAGATCCACCAAAGCTGAAACATGGCACAGAACAGAACAGAACGTCCTGGGTCCCTAGCGTTTAGGCGGGAACGCAGGGACAACCCCCCCCCCCCCCCCCCCCCCCCCCCGCCGACGCGTCAGCGGACGGACGAGACAAAAAGCCGGCCGCGCTGCCCAGCTGGCTCCCACGCCCCGCCAGCTCGGACCACGCCCCTCGCGGGCCCCGCATGGCAGCCACTGGCACGCTGGACCGTATCCCGCGCCCTCGCGCTCGCAGTGGCGGGAGCGCTGTTTCGGTTCCGTGGCGTTCTCGTAATAAGGTACCGAAGCGGTGGGTTTTCTAGTAGCGTCAGGTACATGCTGGTGCAGTCGTGCAGAGCAGAGGCTCTCCAAAAGGGACAAGACCATGGCTGCTTTGGTGCTTGCTGGCTAGTGTGCGTTTCTGAACGCGGACCGCCCACACATCAGCGTCAGCCCAGCGGAGAAGAAACCCTCCGGCTCTCTGGGGTCAGGTTCTCGCTGAGCACGCGATTCGCCCGTCCTTTCTGCTCAGGTAACCTCCTCCGTGACTCCGTTCTCCTCCCGTGTCTTCTTGGTCTGGATTTCGATTTCCATCTGCTGCTGCTGCTGGCTTCTGTTCCCCTGAGTTTATTTTGATCTGGTATTAGGTTGCCGTGCTTGCTTCAGTTAGTTCACTGCGACCGGTTTGCGATCTCTGATCATGCTTTGTTTTTTCTTTCTTTTCGTTTCGTCAGATCTTGTTTCCGGGTTCATTCAACAAGCGTGGGCACTGGGCAGGAGGGAGTTGTAGAGGAGAGCCGGAGTCCGGAGAGGCGACATTTCGGCGGTATGTCTCTTGATTTTATCAGCTTTTTATCCGGCTTTATGTTTCCCGATTATGTGGGCTGCTGTGATGTTCTTGCTCTTGCGGTAGGCCGGTAGTCAAGAAATTACGTTCTGACGTGGCAGCTGACATGCCTTCGTTGCCTCTCCTCTTCCGTAGTTTTCTTCCTTTCTGGATATGCGATTGATTATATTTGCGGAGTGGTTGGGGCCCTCGTCATTAGTCCTCAGTCGTCACTGGTTGTTAACTTTTGTGCTCATGCATTAGTTTTTCTCAATATTCCTTCGCTGGCTGGGTGGGGGACCCGCATGTTTGTTACCACTAGCTGATGATTGATTTCATAAGACAAAACACTTTGTGACCGGTACTATGCCATGTGTACTGGGCTCACGCTTGGAACGACCCCATATGGCCTACCCATATGCATTTCAAATTTCAAATATGCATCTGAACTTTAGGCAGTTAAAGTTGATGCCCATTAGGTTGGGCGACGACGAGACTTGGCAAATGAAAATGGATAAAATGTTTCTAATGTACTCATCCAGATTGCAATTTAGCTCAGTCAGAGTCTGGTTTTGAGATGGCCTTGTAGGCATAGAAGATGGTCCATGCTTCTCAAAGCCTATAATATCCGTATGAGTACATTATAAACATCTCTATGTATCCATCTGGCTATTTAGTAGCACTGTCCATGCTAACAAAACTGCAAAAGACAGCAGATATATGCTACTAGATGCTAGTGCAATGAACTTCCAAAGTGTCTTTCACAAGTAATCAGTTTATTATCTAATAAAAAAGTGTACCTTGGTCTTAATATATGATGTTAATGGTAATGCTGTGGTAGTTCATAAAAGTTTCTTTTCTTCTGTCATGCATGATTTGCCAAGATCCAAAATGCAAAATGTAATTCCGTTTTTTTTACTTCCTATCTTCCAGGACACCAACCATGGCACCTTATCTGCCTCTTCTATCACTGAAGTTACATTTTCACTTACCCAAATATTGTTTAAACATGATGCAAGAAAATTATCCTAAAGATCCCACAGTTTAGTTGATGTTTTGTAAATTCCGCTGCGTTAAGCAATTATTTGACTAAAAGATCACTTACTATACACGCCACATATCACTGCATACAAACGAAGAAGCTAGACCATGGTGTAACAACATGCCTCCAGGGAAACCCGTTATATGTAACTTTAAGACCTCATAACCAAAACTATGTTGCTCATCATTTGAAGCACATACTTGAAATGTTTGACAGATTTCAGGACATACTAGTATGGGTCCTAGCAGGTTTCAGGACGCTATTGGTCTTCTGCTTGGTAATGTCACAAAATTTGGTTGCTATGTAATCTAAAACACTAAGAGCAAGTATTATAATTTAGCTAACTGAAGGCTGTAACACACTGCCATGTCATATCTAGCCAGCAATATAGTCAACTAGTATTATAGATTGGCTATTTGAATGACTCTAACAAAAAAAGATAATATTTAATTCTTGCACAAAGAACAACACTGGATTGGGCAAGCGAAAGGAAGAGAGCCTTTTCTTCTCGGAACCTGTGTTGCAGCCGGCGAAGAGTATACCGCCTGCTGCCCATTCTCTTTCCTTACGTGGCGGTACACATGTATGAGTGGATGTCTTGCCGCCGGCTAGAAAACGCTTATAATACTTGCTCTAAGGATCTAGTGGTTTGGTGTTGTTGTGGGAGTGCCTTGATGGTTGCTCACCATCCTGTGGCCTGCCTTCTGGTTGTGTATAGCGATGTTTCCTCTTAATGAAATACGGGTGAATGGCCCGACCGCGAAAAAAGACATTCTACTTAGTCTTAGTGCAATAGGATTAACGTCAAAACAGCTTACAGGTGCTACTAATTTTGGCTCCAAATTCTGCATACGAGCTTCACAAATTAATGCCTTTGTGCATTCTGGAAATATACCTGTACATTCAACTCTCCAATTTTGCTAACTTGGTGATATACACCCCATCAAAGACGTTCAATCTTTTCCAATTTACACCTATTCAGCTATGTGTGCAGAGAGTATTTTCAATCATTAACTAGTTAAACCATTTCCATTGAAAAAGCTACATTTGTTTTTCTTGATTTTTATTCTAGATGAGATATTATCCACAGATGATATCCTATTCATCGTCTTCCTTTCCTTTTTATCCATTCATTCAGGAGCAAAGCTAATCAGGAGTTGCAATTATGTGCCCTCGAGTATGATCAATTTGGTTTGAGGAAGAGTTTCTGCAAAGAAATAGTAAAGCTAAAGTCTGTGGATACAAGAACTTCAGCATGACGAAGAAGCACAAGTCCAAGCATCTTTTAGAGAGCAAAAAGGGTATTCTCTTAATTCAAGACTAATTTTTACTCAAATAAAATTTTATGTACATACAGGGATCTCAAAGTGCCTTCATAAATGATTTTTTTTCGCATCAAGACAATATTCCTACTTATCTACTTTTTTTTGCCATTCTGTTTGGCTGATCTCAATGTGACTACAATACCAGATTAACATGCCTGAGTCATAAGTGTGCACTTTTCATCATTAAAATGCTTTTGATATAGCTAAAATTGCATTGTTTTAGAAGAACTCTGCCTTGTTCTTCAACTAATGCCTCCTGTTTCTAGCGAACCGTTGTCTGAAAACAATAGGGTTATTTTGTTTTTTCAGATGTTGATGAAAATGTGGAGAACATTTTAAGAATGATAGGAGAGGAGAACGAACAGACTGAGAATGAACAAGATGATTCTGGAAATCCCGTCAAGAAATCAAAGCTATCTTCCCTTGTGAAGGGCTTCCATGAGGACTATCAATACCTTCACAAGCACTACAAACAGCTAATTAGCAAACTAGAAACTGTTGGCCACAGTTCCTCAGGTTCAGATTCATCTGATTCAGACATGGAAGGAGACAGATCAGACAATAATGTAACTACACCAAAAGTAGTGTTGAATGAAGAAAACGGCCTAAACCATAAGCTCGATGAGGATCATAGCATGGAAGCAGAAATTGAGAAGCTAAAACAAAGCGCAGAAGAACAAGCCAAAGAGATATATGATCTGAAGCAGCTACTAGAAAAAGCAATCAAGGATAAAGAAGCTACAAGAGGAGAGTTAAATTTAGAGGTTGCAAATTTGTCATCTGAGAATGAAAATCTGAAATCATTAGTTGAAACTGCAAAGAGGGAGGAAGCAGACTTGCTTAACATCATGAAATCTAAGGAGAATGAGGTCAGAACATTGTCTAGTGAGAAGCAAACTATTGAAGAAGAGAGAGATAACCTGAAGATGTCAATTGAAGACATGAAGAAGGAGATGGAAGATCTGAACAATCAGCTGAAAGATACAGTGGATAAATGCAGTGTCATGGCATCAGAACTAGAGAAGTCCCTGAAGGCTGAGAAAGAGGTGCAGACCTTGTTTGAAGAAAACCAGAACCTGAAGAACCATAACTTGATGCTGTCGGTGGAGCATGATAACCTGAAAGCACTTCATCATAACTTAGATGTTGAGTGCTCTCAACTGAAGGCAACCATTGCGGAAATCAAAGTTGAAAATGATTCACTGACCACAGAAAATCATTCAGCTGAAAGAAAACTCCAGCAACTGAGGGTGGAAATAGATGGCCTGAAGGCTGAGACCACAGAAATATTGAACAATCTGGACAAGGAACGTAGTACTGCAGCTGAAGAAAAAGAAAGGCTAACATCAGAAAATTCTATGTACTTGAGTGAGTTAAAGGAGGCACAGTTTAATGTTAAGGATCTAGAAAAGGAACTGGAGTCAACAAAAAGTGTTCTCAATAGTCATATTGCGGAGCTACGGAAGGAGAAGAATTCTGCCACATCAGAGATAGAGCGGCTAGAGGCTTCTTTGATGAATTTTGAGAACAATCTGTCACAGCAACTTGCTAGGATTTTAGATATGCAGAAGACTAATGAAAACCTGGAGCTGACAAATTCTAACCTGCATAATGAGATTGTAGAAGTACAAGGGCAAAAGAATGAAGCTGTTGCTTCTATAGTTAATCTCGAGAGCATGTTAAAACAACAAGTACAAGATATCTCAAATCTTCAGGATGCCAACAAAGACCTCAAAGCAGCAGAGACCGATCTGTATAATGAGGTTACGGTACTTCAACAGGAGAAAATTGTAGCACTGGCTCAGCTACAAGAATCTGAGGCTCAAATCAAGAATCTTCGGAGTGACTTAGAACAGCAGCACAACCAAATTTCAGTTATCCAGCAAGCAAATGAAGAAATGCAGGATAAAAATTCTAGTTTGCACAAGCAACTGGAAGAAACTAGAACTAATCTGCAAAAGGAGATCATTGCATTACAAGGAGAGAAAGAAGAGGCCATCAATAGCTTACAGCTGTCAAATGATTCACTCAAGACCCTAGAAGTCCAGTTAGAGCAGCAAAGAGGACAAATTTCTGTTTTGCAGCTTGCTCATGAAGACTTGCAAAATAGCAATTCCAACCTAGAGATGCAATTGGAAGAGGCGAAGGTTAGTCACCATGCTGAAATTTTAGCATTAGAAGATGAAAAGAACAATATTATTTCAGAGTTGCAGCATTCCAATGGTTGTATCAAGAACCTTAGAATTGAGTTAGAGCAAGGAAAAGAGCAAACCTCAATCTTGCATCATGCTAATGAAGATATGAAGAATAACATTTCTGTCTTGGGCAAGCAATTGGATGAGGTCAGGAGCAGTTTGCATGCTGAAATTGCAGAAGTACGTGCAGAGAAGGAGACAGCTCTTTCAGAGTTACAACTGTCTCAGATTTCCGTCACGAACTTGGAGAGTGTGCTAGAAAAGCAAAGTGAGAACATTTTAACTCTAGAGCAAGCTAATGATGAGTTACAGAAAAACATCTACACTTTGACTGAGCAATCACAACAAGCCAAGGCGGAGATGCAGGATGAGTTGAAGGCAATACAACAAGAGAAGGATGCAGTGCTAACACAATTGAAGCAGTTAGAGACTTCAGTACAAAATCTTGAGAATGAGGTGACACGACTGAAAGAGGAGCTTTCAGTCCAGCTAGAAAACAATTCCACCTTGCACAAGCAGTTTGAAGAAGCCAGCAGCAATCTGCATGCTGAAATTTCAGACCTATGCGCAGAGAAGGACACAGCTCTATCGGAGTTACAGACGTCTCAGGCTTCTATCAGGAATCTTGAGATTGTGGTTGAAAAGCAAACTGAGAACATATCAACTTTACAAAGAGCTAATGATGAGTTACAGAAGAACATCTACACTTTGACTGAGCAATCACAACAAGCCAAGGTGGAGATGCAGGATGAGTTGAAGGCAACACAAGAAGAGAAGGATGCCGTGCTAACACAACTGAAGCTGTCAGAGATTTCAGTACAAAATCTTGAGAATGAGGTGACACAACTGAAAGAAGAGCTTTCCGTACAGATAGAAAACAATTCCGCCTTGGACAAGCTGTTTGAAGAAGCCAGGAGCATTCTGAATGCTGAAATTTCAGATCTACGTGCAGAGAAGGACACATCTCTATTGGAGTTACAAACGTCTCAGGCTTCTGTCAGGAATCTTGAGATTGTGGTTGAAAAGCAAACTGAGAACATTTCAACTCTACAGCAAGCTAATGATGAGTTACAGAAGAACATCTACACTTTGACTGAGCAATCACAACAAGCCAAGGGGGAGATGCAGGATGAGTTGAAGGCAACACAAGAAGAGAAGGATGCGGTGCTAACACAACTGAAGTTGTCAGAGACTTCAGTACAAAATCTTGAGAATGAGGTGACACAACTGAAAGAAGAGCTTTCCGTACAGCTAGAAAACAATTCCGCCTTGGACAAGCAGTTTGAAGAAGCCAGGAGCATTCTGAATGCTGAAATTTCAGATCTACGTGCAGAGAAGGACACATCTCTATTGGAGTTACAAACGTCTCAGGCTTCTGTCAGGAATCTTGAGATTGTGGTTGAAAAGCAAACTGAGAACATTTCAACTCTACAGCAAGCTAATGATGAGTTACAAAAGAACATCTACACTTTGACTGAGCAATCACAACAAGCCAAGGTGGAGATGCAGGATGAGTTGAAGGCAACACAAGAAGAGAAGGATGCGGTGCTAACACAACTGAAGTTGTCAGAGACTTCAGTACAAAATCTTGAGAATGAGGTGACACAACTGAAAGAAGAGCTTTTCGTACAGCTAGAAAACAATTCCACCTTGAACAGGCAGTTTGAAGATGCCAGAGCCATTTTGCATGCTGAAATTTCAGATCTACGTGCAGAGAAGGACACATCTCTATTGGAGTTACAGACGTCTCAGGCTTCTGTCAGAAATCTTGAGATTGTCGTTGAAAAGCAAACTGAGAACATTTCAACTCTACAAGAAGCTAATGATGAGTTACAGAAGAACATCTACACTTTGACTGAGCAATCACAACAAGTCAAGGCGGAGATGCAGGATGAGTTGAAAGCAATACGAGAAGAGAAGGATGTGGTGCTAACACAACTGAAGCTGTCAGAGACTTCAGTACAAAATCTTGAGAATGAGGTGACACACCTGAGAGAGGAGCTTTCCGTACAGCTTGAAAAAAATTCCACCTTGGACAAGCAGTTTGAAGAAGCCAGGAGCAATCTGCATGCTGAAATTTCAGACCTACGTGCAGAGAAGGACACAACTCTATCGGAGTTACAGACGTCTCAGGCTTCTGTCAGGAATCTTGAGATCGTGGTTGAAAAGCAAACTGAGAACATTTCAACTCTACAAGAAGCTAATGATGAGTTACAGAAGAACATCTACACTTTGACTGAGCAATCACAACAAGCCAAGGTGGAGATGCAGGATGAGTTGAAGGCAATACAAGAAGAGAAGGATGCATTGCTAACACAACTGAAGCAGTCAGAGACTTCAGTACAAAATCTTGAGAATGAGGCGACACAACTGAAAGAGGAGCTTTCAGTCCAGCTAGAAAACAATTCCACCTTGGACAAGCAGTTGGAAGAGGCAATGTTGAAAGTGTCTAACCTACATGAGAACCTTGAGAGGGCCCAGGCTGAAGCAGCTTGTCAACTTGACGGCATGAGTACAAAAACAAAAGATCTGGAGAAGACAATCAATCTATTGTCTTCCGAAAAGACTAAGTTGGAGAAGGATCTGAAAATTATGATTGAAGCATGCAAAGAAAACATGTCATTTTTGGCAGGATTTGAAGATAGAGTTACACGAAAAATTTCTGAGCATGAGGCAGGACTGAAGGTTCTCCACCAGAGCCTTAGAGGGGTTGTTGGTAGCTGTCAGAGGCTTCAGTATGCATATGATGAGGTGTCCACAAGGGCATCACATCTCGAGATACTTAAGAGGAGTCAGGTGGAGCAGATAGATCAGCTAGAGCAGAAAAACACAGAAACAGTGGACAAACATCGGCTTCTGGAAGAGGAAAAGTTATCTGCAAATAAGGAGAATATTAAGCTACAAAAGCATGTCCAAGACCTTGAAGTTCAGCTCCAGCTAGCAAAGCAGAAGCTTAAAGTTACCGAGGCAGAAAGCAAATGCAAAGAAGAGAGATATGCAGCGGCAGTGGAAGCGTTGCGGGCAGAGATCCGTCATCTTGAACAATTAGTACAGCAGTTTTCAGGGAGAGTCAGCTTGCTGGAAGGAACTCTCATGCAAGTTAAAGAACATGCTGAGTCGGAGGTCTCTAAATGGGCTGACAAATTGGATGAGCTAGAAACACTCTTCAGTCAGAATTTTGTGCTCTTCATTGACCGCTCATCTGCATGTAGTGATGAGCTTAAAGTCCTGAGGAAGAAGGTACATGATCATCTTAATGAACAGAAGGAACTTGCCAATGTGAACAATGAGCTGGCTATTAGGTTGAAAGAGAAAGAAATGACGGTGACAGAAATGGTGAAGAGTGCTGCTGAGGCAGAGGCAAAGATGCTCCAGCTCGAGAAGACAGTGGACGAGAAAGAAGACGAGCTAGCAGCTAGAGTGCAGGAGAAGAGAGAAGCCATCAAGCAGCTGAGCGACACCATTGTTTACCACAAGAACTATAGCGACGACCTGGTGCGCTACATCCGCAGTCAGAGTCGCCCCCGCCTCCCGTTCTGCCTTTAAATTTGAAAGTCAGTGAAAGATGTAAAGGCTTCATTCTAGCTGTGAATTTTTGTAGTAAGGAGACCATTGCCATTTATTCTTATGTAAAGGCTTCATTCTGCCTTTATTCTTATGTATCATATATAGGGCTCAAATACTTTCTGGAGGTAGACACATGCTCATATTCAGTGGCTTGTGCATTCTATTGGTTACTAAGGGGACTGCGGTAGTAATTAATGTATTCGCTTTGCCTTATCTTTTCATCGGATTGGTCAACATACTACCTGAGACTGCGAAGGAACGCTCAAGTAATATTCAGGTCTGCAGTTTTCAATCCAAATTCGCACAGGAAGGTAACAAGGTTAGTAAAGAATCTTTGCCACAAATTTTCGCTGTTCATGACAGATTGCAGGATTGTCTTTGTTCTTCCTCAGTATTGAATTGATTCAGATTAGCTTCCTGCAAATTCACCGTGCATTGGAGTTTATATTTGAACTTTCCTCATCTTGGAGCCTTTTGTAATTGATTGCTAAAAGGCGTATGAAAACTATCACTGGATCCATCATTGGCTACAGTTTATCAGACTTCAAACCTATATAGGGTGAGTTTCTAGTAACTTTCTATGCACTTTTTCAAATGTAATTTTCCATGCACACTTCTGTTGACAAATGGAAGTCACTATGCAGTTTAGTCAGCAACCATCCCCTCCATTCAGGTTTATACTCAGTTCCAATTTTTTTACTGTACCAACGCTTAACAGTATACCACTGATGAATATGCATAAGCCCGTCACCGAGTTTGGGTAGCAGGCATACCTGAAACTGCGTTGCACCAGTGCGGTCATTGGCTTGTGACGAGCTCGTTGTAGCTTCAGCTTGCGCCACGGCAGAGCGCGCATCATGGTGGCAAATGCGCGGCGGCGCACGCCGTTGCAGGCAGGGCTCCGGGCTCCGGGTGCCGGCGGCGCGCGTGTTGGGGGAGACTGGGAGAGCAAAACGGCTGCGTGAAGCGGGACTGCGGGAGCGGGGAGACACAGCCACACAGGTAGAAGACACGAGCCAGCGACGGCGGCGGTCGCGCGGGGAGCTTGGCGAAGGCGAACAGGCGAAGCGACGGAGCCCCGCCGGCCACGGCTGGTGCCGCCGTGTCCTTGCAGGCCGTGCCGTTACCACAATACCACGGCTCTTTCGCCTGTTGGTACACAAGAACTGGGCTTGGTGTCCCCAAAAAAAACTGTTCTCAGCTATATGGCCTTTTTTCTTTTGAATTTGGTCCTATGGTCTCAAAACAAAATTTATTTGGCTCTATGACCTTCCGTTAGTTTTGAGCAGCTAACGATGTTAAGTCAGGGATAAAAAAGACTATTTTACCCCTAGCAAAAAAATAAAACAGTTTTGTTTGTATATAGAAAAATTTGGTACATAGTTTGACTTAAATTGTACGTACTGTGAATTGTATTTGTATTTGAGCCAAACTATATACCAAAATTATATATACACAAATAAATCTGTTTTATTTTTTCGCTAGGGGCAAAATAGTCTTTTTATCCCTAACTTAACACCGTTAGCTGTCCAAAACTGACGGAAGGCCATAGAGCCAAATAAATTTTGTTTTGAGGCCATAGAACCAAATTCGAAAGAAAAAGAGTCATATACCTAAGAGCAGTTTTTTCCAGGGTCATACACCTAATTCTCCCAATATTATACTATATTGGTGGTCATTGAACTTGTTTTAAGTTCTTATCAAAGTCCTGGTACTTTCAAAATACATATTCAGCTCCATAAATTTGTTCTAAGTTCTAATCCTGGTATCGGTCCTTGCAAACTGCACGCTCGGCTCTCTAAACTTGTCCTGCACATGCCCACCTTATTAGTGTAGCGCTACACTATTCTTGTCCTAGTACCCCGCGCCTGCTTATGTTGCATCCTCAGTGCAGTGCTGCAACCACTTTGCTACGATAGGCTATGTCAGCGTGCCTGCCTAGGTCACCATGCCATGCACTACACTCACCCTACCACGCTGCAGCGACGATCCTACCATTGCCGATGAAGGTGAAGAGAGGGTTGCAACAGTGAAAAACTGAGTGCGAGGAGATGGCGATATCGAGCATGGGCTCGTATGCGATGAGGAGAGGATCAGAAGAGGTGCAGCGATAGTGTACTAGTGTTGCATGTGACCATTGCGAGGTGAGTGTTGGTGCCACGGTGAGGTGGAGTATGAGCGAGTAAAGCAGAATCGAAGAGAGCCACGACAGTGAAGGCTTAGCTGGGACGTGTTGTAGGGAAAGTACGACAGGGGATATAGCAGACCCTTAGGAAGCTAAGCTTGCACACCCTCCTGAGCTTTCGTCGTACGTCCTACCCCTGCGCTATACCACTGTGTGTGTGGACGAACACGACTCGATGCGCTATGGCCGCATGAGTGTGGTGGACATATGCTACACAGCGTGGGAGAAGAGAATGGACCAAGTACAATTAATACACATTTAGAATATTGAGTGTATTTTAGAAGTATTAGAACTAAGATGAGAACTTAGAACAAGATTAGAGAGCTGAATACATAATTTGAAAGTACTCCGAGACCAATTTAAAGAACTAAATATGTAATACAATATAGCAGATCGAGTGGTTTGTTACAAGGTCTGGATCAATAGTTGGCCCTGGCCGGGATGGTGAGGTCAAAGCCACCTCCCCGGCCTGCTAGCCCGTGTTGCACTTCTCGTTTCTAGATGTAGTGTTCATGCATCAAAGACTGAGAATTTAGAGCTATTGTCTTACAAAATTAATAAATGAGATTGACTGATATATGAAACATTCTTGTATAGCTTTTTTACCCAGTTGTTTCTTTCTTCTAGTTAGTTTACGCAGCGAGCAAGGATCATATATATGGAAAACTTAATTAAGCTGAACCATGCATGTTTGCAGTGGAACAATCTAGTAGATTTCACTGCTACAGAAACAGCCTTTTAGCCCCGGTTGGGATGTTTGCAGTGGAACAATCTAGTAGATTTAGATATGCTCTAGTGGTAGTCTGTTGTTAGCTTATCAGTGGCTTTCACAGACCATTAATTTGTGAGGAATGGAGAGGCAGCATGATGACGCATGGTTTATGTACTCACCTTACCATAAGCACCGACCAGGACCAATCTACGTGTCTGTGTGTCTCCCTCGCAGATCATGATCAGCCAGGCCAGCAAATAAAATAAACCTGGCAACTTAGTAACTGGTGGTCAGGCCTAGCACCCCACGATGAAACTGGTCTCTGTCTCCGTGATTACTAATTACTTGTGGCCAGCAGTCTAAGGGCATGTTTAGATCCCAAATATTTACAAGATTTCCCATCACATCGAATCTTTAGACGCATGCATGAAGTATTAAATGTAGGTAAAAAAATAACTAATTGCACAGTTTGTTTGTAAATGTCGAGACAAATCTCTTGAGTCTAGTTGGTACATATTTGGACAAAGTTTGTCAAATAACAACGAAAGTGCTATAGAAACTTTACACCTAAAATTCTTCCAACTAAACACACCCTAAGCACAGGAGGAAGTACTGTAATGAGTCACTGATACACACATCTCCCACCAGGCCAGACGACGACGTACACGATCGAGGTGCTTTGACCGTGTAGTCAGAGTAACTATAGACAGTAGTTATCTTGCTTGCTTGGACAATTACTCACTTCGTCGTAAAATATAAATTGTTTTTGACATATACATTTCTAGACATTCGTAGTATTCAATTTTTTTATCTAAATAAAATAAATACGACGTGTCACTATGCCAGAGTTTTCTTTTTCTTATGTTAGTAGCAGGTCTTGTAATAAAATTGCTCATTGTTTAGCTAGACAAGTCACCAACACACATCGCTTGGAGAAGTGGCATGTAACTCCAGCTTGTGTTAGTGATTTGGTGCTTATGGAGGCCTCAGCCGCTTGATTTAATATAAGGCAAGCAAGTCAAAAAAAAATATATAGAGTATTATACTCCTAATGCATGCATGCGTCGGTTTCTGTCTGTTTCGAGCGAATTCTGTGTCACGTTTCGGTTTCCACCGATTTCACGTTCGTTTCCAGGCCAAAATATTTTTGTCCTGTCACATCGAATATTGCGACCCTAGTTTAGCCTATTAAAAATATAATAATTAAAAAACTAATTTGTCAGCCGGAGACTAATTCACGAGACGAATCTATTAAACTTAAATAGCTCATGTTTTGACAATGTTGTGCTACAGTAAACATTCACTAATGATGAATTAATTTATCTTAATAGATTCGTCTTAAGAATTAGCATATGGTCATGTAATTAGTTTTATAATTAATTTATTTTTAATAAACTAAACTAGTGTCGCAATGTCCGATGTGACAGGCAAAAAAAAATTTGCCAGAAAAACGAACACCCCTTGGTTCTCCGGAACTTCGTCTCCGCGATGAGTTCATGTTTTTTCGCCGGTGTCTACCGGCTCTCGCAGAGACTCCGAGTCTCCGACCGAGACTGGTCGGTCGGTCTATCCACGATCAACGCAGTCTAGAAGCCACACTGTATATGAAGTAGTACTACTATATGACTAGCTAGCTATCGGTATTTATTCAGCAAACACTAGCTATTTGATCTCTACGAAGAATGTTATTGGCTCTTAATAACAACTTACAAATAGCTAGCTAGATGAGACATATAAATAAAATACTATTTTGATAAGACAACTTACAAAAGTAGCACTCTTATTGACTATCAAGTAGAGAGATCAAATAGCTAGCTATTGAGAAGTCGCTAGCTATTTAATCTCTCTCTTCGATAGCCTATAAGAGTGCTATTTTTTTATTATTTTTATTTTTATACTTTATCTCGCTAGCTATTTGTAAAGTGCTATTGAAAGCCAATAGAATTTCTCCTAGCTAGCTACTCCCTCCGTCCACGAAAGAATCGATTCCTAGAATCCGTGCCGGTCAAACTTTTTTAACTTTGACTAACTTTATAGAAAAGAATAATAACATCTATGATATAAAATGGACATATAATGAAAATATATTCTATAATATATCTAATGATGTGAATTTGATATCATCAATCATGATAGTTTTTTCTAGAAATTTGGTCAAGGGGGAGTATTTGAGAACCATTGCGGATGACCTAAACAGTGATTAATTCCAGTACAGTACCGTACCGTACTACAGGGACTTTGGAAGGGTTATGTGGCCCTAGGCCCTTTGTCGATCAAACTTTCAACTTTTTTTCGCTCTCTCCATTACATCACCATCACATCAATATTTAGACGCATGCATGAAACATTAAATGTTGGTAAAATAAATAACTAATTGTACATATTAGTTGTAAATCACAAGACGAATCTTTTAATTCTAGTTAATATATGATTGGATAATATTTGTCAAATACAAATGAAAGTGATACAGTTAATTTTTTTTCAACTTTTCGCATCTAAACAAGGCCCAAGTATATATAGGACAAACTGTATACATACGGTGTGAAGTGTGAACAGAACAGTGAACTGCAAGTGCATATGCGTATACGAGTACTGTACAACAGAAAGGTGTGTCGGGTCTTCGCCGACGAGGGCTTGAAAATGGAAACGGTCCGCCGCGAATGTAGTACAGTATATCCGATAATATATACTCCCTTCGTCCCTAAATAAGTGTCGTTGTCACTTTCCGAGAAAAAATTATCAGCAATTATATATTAAAATATATTAATATTTATGTTAAGTAATTAGTATCATCGGAAAGATCTTTACATCTAGTTTTTTAACAAAATTATTTGGAGATATAAATATTGCACATATTTTTTACAAATTGAGTCAAACACGTGACACGCACACCAATGACGACACTTATTTAGGGACGGAGGGAGTATGCTCTCTATTATTTTTCAACTTAAATTAAATTCAGTATGCGCGTGCTACCAAGTCTTTGAAACTATTGTAGATAGTGTAGATCTTTTTTAATTTCCGTTATATAGACCACTACAAAACCAACATTATAAGAAAAACCAAAACGGGAGCGAGGTTATATTAGGCCGGCCTCATGCTTATTTTCCTAAAAAAAAATAAAGTCATGTAGGATGGATAGCTCCAAAATTAAAGTCCTATGGGATAGTTCGATCTTTGTTTCAAAAAAGGTTCATATTTGAAAAAAAAAACACTAGTACAGAATGAGCCTTTAGTCCCGGTTTGGGCAACCGAGACTACCAATTCGAGACTAAAGGTCACCCTCAAAACGAAAAGTTTATTTACGCTTCGTGAGATTCGAATCAAGAATCTCTCATCTCACGTGTAACTCACTTACCAACTGCTACATAACTCACAAGACATATTTCTGGACGCTCACCTTTTGCATTCACTCGTGAAAGATCTTTAGTCCCGGGTGGAAGACCTTTAATCCGGGTTGGTAACACCAACCAGGACTAAAATAAAGGTCACCCTTAGTCTCGGTTAGTGTTAAAAGTCTTTGGTCTCATGCGCAATTTTTATCGAGACTAAAGCTTATTTGGTAGATCGACTAAAGGGTGAAAACCATCCTATATGAATTCAATCCGCTAATTTTTCTTTTCTTTATGTTTTCTCCATTGCAAAGAGTGGTTTGAATCGGTATGTAGAGTAGTAGCTGGGCTTCTGGACAAACTACACGTCTTTATTTATCGGCTAGCTCGGCGCATTATTCTTACGATGACAGGACCCAAAAACCTTTAGCGCGCGCACACATTCTGCCTCGCCTATCTCTGTCACGGATCAGACATAAAATTTGTCGAAGCGGACGGGATCAAATCGAGAAGCAGCAACGATAACGAGAAGAAAGCGAGGCATGCGCAAGAGCACAAAATAAGGTGCCGTAAGCCCGGTGACGTTGTCGCGTCCACACACTAAAATTTGATTCCCCTCGATCAGAGACCGAAAACGATGCAAGTGTTTGGTGGCTATATGCTGCTGGGACTATACTAGCAAGAGGGCAACCTGATGCTGCAGAGACGTGGTAAAAGAGAAGGAAGGGATCCGCCTGGTGGTGGTTGGAACATGTCAAAAGTAGAAACCCGCGTGTGATTTTGTTCGATTGTTATAGAAACTGATTTGCTCAACATATACGTGGTTCTTTGGTTGGAAGTGACGTTCTTTGATTCTTTAGCATAGACTCTCAAAATCACGAAGAAGAATTACTTCACAAAGTTATAAGAAGCTAATTTTTTTCCGGCTCCTAGCCTCTTACTTTATTTTAAAAGAATTACTTCACAGAGTCAACGAGACTTCTCTCTAAAAAAAAACTGTTTAGAATAACTTTTTATTAAATTCAGCAGAGAATCAATTTTGGTAGCTCTGCCAAGCAAAGATATCTTAGTTTTGTGTTATGATGACTTACCACTAGTATTTGCCAAAAGGTCTTATTAGTTTTGTGTTATGACTTACCACGACTGGCACGTTGCTGTCTTGCGCTACACCCAAGACGTGAGTTACGGTCCAAATTAACCAGACCGCCAGACCGGAGCACAGCAGCACGGAGACTTGAGCATGAGCACAGTGCGGCTTTAGCTAGCTAGCAAAGGCATAGTAAATTCCTCCTGTGTTGTCCTAGTAGACTAGACAGGATCAGGTTAATAAATAAAGTGAAGAAGCTAGTGTACTAAAGCAAGGACATCGATCATATAGGCGGGCGACCGTGCCATTTATGATAAAATCACTAGAACAACACAGCTAGCAGGATAATCGTCTCAAAAAGAAAAACACACAGCTAGGAGAAAAAGTCAAGCTTCTTTCCAAAGCATATCACACATCCTCTTTCTTCTCCGTGGACGCGTGAGAATCGGGCCCTCGATCGGCTGCTCCGACAATTAAAGCTAACACGTACGTACGTGTTGTACAGGAGAGCCGGAGAGGAGATCAATGGCAGCGCGAGGAAAATCTCGACGGTACGTCGACGCGACCACCAGCAGCAGTGGAACCACAGCAGCAGCACACACATGATCGATGACAGTGGCAGTGCTAGGCATACATGCATATCGCCAAGCAATGTGAAGAGAACGTGTGATCATGATCCGCGACCGCGATGGCAAATAAATCTGCACGCGAAGCCGCCTTCCAAATGCAAAGCAGGCAGAGAGCTATACCTCCTGTGTCCTGTACGTGTCGCTGACATCTCGTCCCAGCCTGTACTCCGGCTCGCTTCCATTTGCGCACACTCCACTCTCGCTGCTCGTACAGTACGTGGTGGTCTCGGGGCAACGAAAATGACGTGTCCTCTCTTCGCACTGGCTCTCTGGCTCTCTGCCGTGTCCGTGTGTTGGTTGGAGCCTTGGAGGTGAGTCCAGCCGTCCAGGTTCGGGCCTCCGACTCCGAGCCGAGAAGGCGAGAACGCTAGGCGGCGCTACCGGATATGTTCGGATCGGTGTCGAACGATCGAGTCGAGGTAAAAAAAAAAAAAAAAAGACAGCTTCGGGTTTTAGCACAGATTGGTTATGGCACCGTACCGTCCGTCTCAATTATCGGCTTGTCTCACCAATACGGGAGGTGTAATCTTATCCTGTGGAATCTTCGGCGAACCTACCTCTCTCTCTCTCTCTCTCAAAGAATAAAGGTGTCTACGTGCGTCCAAGGCTACTACAGTTCCCTTGATTTCATAGATTTAGACTTTATATATAGAACGCAGAGATTTTATAAAATCTATATAAAAATTTCACAATGAAAAACTGCCGGAAAAAACCCACATTCAAAGGGGACCTTAAAAAACTACAGATCCAATAACTTAACTAGCTAGAATTTGAGACATAGTAATCTTATGGTAGCTTTCTATGTCACAACCATAAGATTTAACATGCTAGAATCTTAGGCAAAGTGTGGCAGCCATAGAAAGTGTGACAACCATAGAAAGTGTGGCAAGCAAAAGTGTGACAGCCATGAATTTGAAACATATTGGTTCCTAGCCACAACCTACCACAACTAATCTTAGGCAAAGTGTGGCAGCCATAGAAAGTGTGGCAAGCAAAAGTGTGGCCACACTTTTCTTGCCTAAGAGAATCTTATCACACTTTTTCTACTCTATGACATGTGGAGCCCAGAAAAACCTTGCCTAAAGTTAGTCATCAACCAAACACTTGTCAATCTGGTCAAAGTTGCCTAAGATGAAATGTGGCAAAGTGTGGCTACCAACCAAACAGACCAAAGTGTGGCTACTCAATCAAGTTGATGCTCGATTTTGAGAAATTCAATCTTGTATGGTAGAAGATGGACGTGGGCCAGGGTATAAATCCAATATGTTAGTGAATTGAGCTAAATCCAATCTTGTGCTTTTGTGGGATCAAGTGGTTAAGCCATCAACTTGGCATATGCACTCATAATATTCTAGTTTTTTAGATTTAACATGCTATTGTTTTAGTGGTAGGCAATATTTTGATTTGGCAATGAGGTGCGTATGGTAGCTTCATTAATCTCGAGAGGTGCTGATGTCAAAGAGGTGCTCGCATGAAAGAATGCTTGTCTCGGATTTTGTAAAAGAAAAAAAAAATAATCCAATGTATACGTAACTTCTCACAATTCTTGTACCACAAGATCATTAGTGTCAGCTGGCAAGCCAGGTGACACTAATATGATATGCCTATCCAAATCCAAGAAGACGCATCAAGTACGTCGCACCCAAAATTAAAGCTCCCCTGGAAAAGTGAAACACACACACACACACACCGAGAAAAGGTCGTTGGCGCGTTAAAATCCTGTGGACCGTAATAAATCTGCGTTTTTGAGTCGATTCTAGCGTAGTAAAAGGGGACGAAGTAATTACTCCTACGTACTATACATACAGTACAGCATCAGTCAGTGTATACTCAGTAAAAGGACCAGAAGCACGATGTGCACCACTAGCAACAAAAGAGCGATCCAGCTGTGGGGGGAACCGGTCAAAGTGTGCACCGCGACTAAAAACATCTCTCGGTGGCCAGTCCCACGACCGAAGACCGGTCCAATTCAAAACCTTTGAATGAATATTATTGTAGTGCTACACAGAGGTCCTTTTAAACACCCAGGAAATGAAAACCACCTTTCTAATTAGTTTCCGCTTAGTCCAGTCAAAGTTCCTACTCTTCCACCCGACCTGACAGTACAGTAGCGCCTCTCGTCTCTCTCCGGTCCTCGGCTAAAAAATTCGGCTATCTATAACCCCTCCCCCTCCTCCCCGTTGTACGCTCTGACACACGCAATCATCACCTACCTCGACGACACACACGCACGCACGCACACGACACAGCCAGCCGCCGCCAGGACAACTCGTATGAACAGCTAGCTACCACTGAGCACTGAGGTGAGTGAGCTGCGAGCTGCGAGCTGCGATGGAGGGCGTGCCGGAAGACATGTGCGCGCTGGTGAGGGAGCTGGTGCAGGTGCTGGACATGGCGAGGCAGCTCGAGACGCACATGGCGGTCCAGCAGGGGCAGGGGCAGGGCGGCGGCGCCGGAGGAGGAGGGGACCAGCGGTGCCGGGCGCTGGTGAGCACCATGCGCGCCTCCATCGACAGGGCCGTGCACCTGGCCGTGTCCTGCTGCGCCGAGGGGCGTCGTCCGGAGTCGCCGCCGCCGCCGTCAGGTTCAGGTGGGGATGGCAGCCCGCGCAGCGGCGGGTCGGACCAGGCCGGCGACTTCCGAGGCCGCGCTGGCAATGCGGCCGGCCAGTGCAAGAAGAGGTAAGCCTACTGCTGTGGCTTGTGTTTGTGTATGCGATTTGGTTTGAGATCATCATGTCGCTGGCTGGAACACGCAGGAAGACGCAGCCCAAGTGGAGCACCCAGGTGCGGGTGAGCGCCGTGCAGGACGTGAGCCCCCTCGACGACGGCCTCAGCTGGAGGAAGTACGGCCAGAAGGACATCCTCGGCGCCAAGTACCCAAGGTCAGCGCGCCGCCGCCGGCACCGTCTATTTATATAATTTAACACTAGATAGAGGAATCCTGTTCTGCTTGATTGGTTATTGTATTCTTGCTTGCAGATCCTACTTCCGGTGCACGCACAGGCACACGCAGAGCTGCCAGGCGAGCAAGCATGTGCAGCGCACGGACGGCGACCCGCTGCTCTTCGACCTCGTGTACCACGGCACCCACACGTGCGTCCAGGGCGCCGCCGCGCAACCCAGCACCAACCAGCCGCCGGCGGTCCAGCAGCAGCAGCAGCAGCTGGCCACGGAGCAGACGACCTCCCCGCCGGGGTTCGAGGCAGCTGGGCCCGCCACCGTGCTGCCGTTGTTCTCGCTCCGCCGGCCGGCCTCCAACAACAAGGCAACGACGGGCGCCGACAACGCCGCGACGAGCAGCGGTTTCGTCGCGACCGGCGGCTATGCCAGCGTCACCGCGTTTCCTTTCGTGTCCCCGGCGACGCCGGAGTGCCAGCTGGTTAGCGGCGGCGGCGGCGACTACGCGGTGGGCGGTGGCAGCGCTAGCGGCGGCGTGACCGTGGCCAGTGGTGTCCGGAACGTGCCTGACGTGGAGCTCACCTCCACGACCAACTCCCCTATGGCTATGGTCGAGATGGATTTCGTGTTCCCGCTGGACGCCGCCGATTTCTTGGAGCTGGAGAACCCCGGCAGCTATTTCTAAACAACACAAACGTGCCTGCTGCCTCTACTGGTTTACCGCGGAAATACCTACCGATAGGTAAAAGACGAAAAGGCGAGATGAACAAGCGTGCTACCTCTCTCACTGGCATGCCTCACTGATGTGTGATGTACAATCTCCCTTGTAAGTTGTAAGCAGTCTGCAAGGGTAGATAGGGCTATGGGCCTTTGGCACGTCACACGTCCAGCCTAGCTATGAAGAAACCTTCCCCCAACATATATAGAGTATATATAGTTGCCTGCTCTCATGCGTACACTTCGACTTTACATCATCTTGTGTTGTTAGCTACTCCCTCAATCCCAAATTATAAGACATTCCAAGAATCTTGGAGAGTCAAAGTTTTTCAACTTTGACCAAATTTATATAATAGGATAATAATATTTATGATATCAACTAAGTATAATTAGATTCTTCATTAGTTATATTTTCATAATATACATACTTGATGTTATAAATCTTTATGTTTCTCTCTAGAATTTTAGTCAAAGTTGAAAAACTTTGACTCTCCAAGATTCTTAGAATGTCTTATAATTTGGGATGGAGGGAGTACAAGCCTACAATGCACCGGCCTAATGGAGAACTCTTCCATTCCACATGCACCGGCCTAATGGAGATTCACTATGAGTATTTTTCACAATACACGTGGTGTCTGTTATATAGATGTTGACAACCTCCTTACAAACTTTGCCAAACTCAAAAGAGTTTAATTTAGGAGAAAAATACAGTGACATGTTTTTTCTAGGATACATGAGTTAATTTTTTTTTTCAAAGGACCTCTCAAAGAGCAGAGAGTTCCTACAATTCACCACCGAATAAGGGAACTGACCTAGTTATGGGAGAAACCGAGCCCAATAACCTCACAACATGATTAATTAAAACAAAAACCTAGTAAAACCCCTAACAACGGTAGCATAGCGAAGAGGGCTAACATAATTCTCACGAAGATCGTCACAAGTCATCGTCTCAGAGCTTATTGTAAAAATCTACCAAGCATCTTTGACTTCGTATAGCGGGCCTTGGACAAAGGCTTAGATCAACTCCAAGAGTTCTTTTATATCCTTTCTTCTTAATAGGAATAGAGATTTTAGTGAAAAAATGTTCCTATAACCTCTTAAACCGGATCTCCAAATATTCTCGGGCCTCTATTCCTAGTTTCTTGCTCTCCCATGATAGAGAGCGGATCTTTACTCTTCAGAGTGCCGAACATGATATAGATAAGTTGTTGGAGTGTGGAGTGTATAGCACTTTTCTAAATTAAATTGGATTTTAAGATAAGGGTTCGAAGAGTGGATTTAGAAAGAAAGAAAAAAAACCATCTATATATGCTCTTAATATATAGTAACCACACCCATAGGAGTTCTTTGTGCATCGTTGTTGACAAGTTATATGTCGCTCCCAAACGTCACAACTGACTTCGACTTTGCCTAGGTACAATAATCACCCTATGCATTTTGATCATGTCATATGACGTGGAACAACACAAAAGCTACACAGACATGTTTGATTCATGATGAGAACTTACCATGTCGTAGGTTAGTCATACCATGGTTTTTAGGTAGTTGTTTGGTTCACAACTATATTGTTTTAGCTCCATGGTCCATATGTCGTAGACTTATTCTTTTAACCAAGCTTTACCAAGTGTGACGTCGATTCTATTCACTACACTTTCTGTGATAATTACAGTTTATTACTTAAGGTTAGATTTAACAAACTATGGGACCAACTAAACTAGCCCGTAGAGCTTTTTGTTGAGATAACAACAGAAGCCTATCTACCTCATGATTCAAAGATCATGTTTGTTTCGCACATGATATTACGTCAGTATACTTCCAGCAAATCGCAGCACGAGCAGGTGCAGTATCATGACGTACATGATGCGGACGATTTTTGAGTCATCGTTGTCGAATTGTACAACAGGACGTACATGTCTCCATTTGATCCACACGAACTCACGAACGGATTATGTGTAAGGGCTGTTTAGTTCCTCACCCAAAAACTTTTTACCTATCATATCGAATGTTTCAACACATATACATGAAGTATTAAATAAATATAGAATAAAAAAATAACTAATTACATAGATTGTAATAACTTTACGATATGATTTTTTAAGCCTAATTAGTGTTAATTCCCTAGGATCACTAGAAGTAGATCTAGACCGGGATTATATAAAAGCAATGCTTATACATGATCTTAGGAGGTAAATGCATTGGATCCGAGAGGAAGAATAGACTAGGGTACATACCAAGGTTGTGTGAACCTGAGGATGTAGTAGAAGAGTTTGAGCCGTCGCCCGCCATGGCCTTCGGGGTCCTGGAGTCGTCGGCGACGGAGGGGGGAGATGACGGTGTAGGTGTCCGGCGGTGATGGCGTAGCCGGACGTGGTCCAGTTCGTTGGAGTGAAGAACGGCGGCGGCAGGGCTTCCCGTCGCTGGCTGCGCACCTCTTAGATCGGATTAGGGTTTGTCGGTGGGGAAGTGCGGCTCACGGTGAACCTCGTACTGAGAGCCGCCGCCGCCCACCCTCTATTTATTGCGCAGTGCGACGGGGGCCCACCAGCCATTAAATGGGCTGGGCGCCCCCGATCAGGGCGCGAGGTCAAGGCCTAATGGCCGTTGGGCCATTAGGCAGAGAGATCATCCTAACAATCTCCCCCTTGATCTCACCAGTTTCTTTTACTTTACTTTTCTCATTCCATTACAGATTTGCGCAAAAGGCATGCCTCATCATCACGGTCTTTTGCCGATAGACTTGACAGCCATAATGTTCATCTCTGTTCTGAAATAGATACTTTTACTTTTGGGCCCTTTAGTCCAGGAATCATAGGCTTTCCATTAACCCCATGCCGGCAACGTGTTCCTTGAACACAGTGGGTGGTAAGCCTTTCGTTAGCGGATCCGCGAGCATCTTACTCGTACTGATATGCTCGAGACTTATGGTTTGATCCCGGACTTTATCTTTCACAACATAAAACTTTATGTCAATGTGTTTGGCAGCACCACTTGACCTATTGTTGTGAGCATATTGTACTGCCGGATTATTATCGCAGTACAATTTCAGTGGCCTATAGATGTCGTCAACCACTTTCAAACCGGGTATGAATTTTTTCAGCCAATTCACCTGCCCAGTTGCCTCATAACAAGCTACAAACTCGGCTTACATTGTGGACGATGTAGTGACGGTTTGTTTGGAGCTTTTCCACGATATTGCTCCCCCAGCGAGAGTGAACACATACCCTGATGTGGACTTTCTATCATCTCCCGCATAATCAGAATCCGAGAACCCCACTATATTCAAGGAATCTGATCTTCTGTACGTTAACATGAGGCCTTTTGTGCCTTGCAAATAACGCAAGACCTTCTTTACCAATTTCCAGTGTTCTAGTCCTGGATCACTTTGAAATCTGCCAAGTAGCCCGGTAACAAATGCTAAGTCAGGGCGTGTGCACACCTGTGCATACTGTAAGCTTCCGACAGCTGAAGCATATGGAACTGCTTTCATCTGATCAATTTCATATTGGTTCCTGGGGCACTGAAAATCCCCATATCTATCACCCTTGACTATCGGTGCAGGTGAAGGCTTACACGCATGCATACTATATCTTTTCAGAACTTTTTCCAAGTATGCCTTTTGCGATAATCCTATAACCCCTTTCTTCTATCTCGGTGAATCTCGATGCCTAGAACAAAAGATGCTTCACCGAGATCTTTCATATCAAATTTTGAGGACAAGAAATCTTTTGTCTCCCTTAGTAGACTGATATCACTACTCGCGAGTAAGATATCATCCACGTACAAGATTAGAAAAATAAATTTTCCATTCTTGAACTTGGAGTACACACAGTTGTCCTCAACATTTTCCATAAACCCGAACTTCTTTATTGTGCCATCAAACTTTAAATACCACTGTCTGGATGCTTGTTTCAATCCATAAATGGATTTCTTCAAGCGACATCCCATCTGTTCTTTTCCTTTCACGACAAAACCTTTCGGTTGTGCCATGTAAACGTTTTCCTCCAACTCACCGTTGAGGAAAGCCGTTTTCACATCCATCTGATGCAACTCTAGATCATAATGTGCTACTAGAGCCATTATGATTCTGAAGGAATCTTTACATGAGACTGGAGAAAAGGTCTCATTGTAATCAATCCCTTCCCTTTGCGTAAAGCCTTTTGCCATGAGTCGCGCTTTGAACCTTTCTATATTCCCTTGGGAGTCATATTTCGTCTTGTAGACCCATTTGCAGCCTACCGTTTTGGCCCCTTTAGGAATTATCTCCAAGTCCCAAACATCGTTGGTACTCATTGACTTTATCTCATCTTCCATGGCCTCAAGCCACTTGGACGAGTGCTCGCTTCTCATGGCCTGTTCAAATGAGGTGGGATCATCCTCCATTTGAAACTCTTCAGTGTTATACACTTCATAATCTGCTGGAATGGCAGATCTTCTAGCTCTTTGGGACCTCCTCGGTCCATCATTAGATGGCTCATGTTCAATCGAAACTTGTTGTTGTTCTTCCTCATGCGCAACGCTAGTTTCAATGGGTTCCTGTGAAACAGGTTCCACATGTTCACTAGGTGTTGCCACAGGGACGTCAACAACAGGTTCTGTCACTACAGTGTCTGGCACGGTAGAGACATTTGGAACAGGTAGTGTGAAGAATGATTCCTGAATCATCGGAGTGGGTACATATACCCGCTTCTCTTCAAGATCAATCTTGCGCACTGCCTGACTCCCCCTGATCATTTCATCCTCCAAGAACACGGCGTGTCTCGTTTCTACGAACTTTGTATATCTGTCTGAACAGTAGAAACGATAACCCTTGGACTTTTCAGGATAACCAATGAAATGGCAACTCACTGTTTTGGGATCTAGCTTCCCAATGTTCGGGTTAAACACTTTGGCCTCAGCAGGGCACCCCCACACACGTAAATAGTTCAGTGAGGGTACTCGGCCTGTCCACAATTCGTACGGTGTTTTAGGCACCGACTTACTTGGGACCCTGTTTAGAATGTGAATAGCGGTTTTTAACGCCTCTTTCCACAGACTTAGTGGGAGGGATGAGTAACTCATCATGCTGCGCACCATATCCATCAGGGTACGGTTGCGCCTTTCAGCTACTCCATTTTGCTGAGGCTCCCCCGGTGTGGAGTACTGAGCAACTATGCCATTTTCCTGCAAGAACTTTGCAAAAGGACCAGGAATTTGGCCATATGGGGTATGTCGCCCATAATACTCTCCACCGCGATCGGAATGAACTATTTTAATCTTTAAGTTGTGCTGATTTTCAACCTCAAGCTTAAAGATCTTAAATTTATCCAATGCTTCCGATCTGTCTTTAATCGGATAAATATAGCCATAGCGAGAATAATCATCAGTGAATGTTATAAACGAGTCATAACCATCCACACTTTTAACAGGGAAAGGTCCACAAATATCAGTGTGGACTATCTGTAATATTCTCGCACTTCTTTTGACATCTTTCTTTATTTGCTTTACATATTTTCCTTTGATGCAGTCGATGCACTGCTCAAAATCCGTGAACTCTAATGGAGGAAGAATCTCATTCTTTACTAATCTCTCTATTCTCCCCCTCAAAATATGGCCTAAACGACAGTGCCATAATTTCGACGACGCATCTTGAGTTCGCTTTCGCTTTCTATTCGGATTGTTCGACGAGGATACAATCTCATTCACATTCTCATTGCTGACAACATTCACATTATCACAAAGAGACAACAAATAAAGATCTTCTTGCGCGAAGGCAAGACCAACACATTTATTATTAAATAGTATTTCACACTTGCCATCTCCAAAATGACAACCATAACCATCTTTGTCTAGGCGTGAAACACTAATCAAGTTTCTATGCAATGAAGGTACAAATAAAACATCTTTAAGAATCAAAATAAATCCATTATTAAGCTGTAGAGGAAGATCGCCAACAGCTTCAACATCAGCTCGAACTCCATTGGCGACTCTAACCCATCTTTCGCTTCTTTGCATAGTCCTTGTCGAACTGAATCCCTGTAAACAATTTGCAACATGAACCGTTGCACCAGAGTCAATCCACCAAGTAGATTTATCAAATTTAACATATAAAGTTTCATTTACAAATGTAATAACATTCTCACCATTGCTTGCCAAGATCTTCTTCAAAAAGACAGGGCAATCTTTCTTGTGGTGTCCCGGCTTCAAGCACTCAAGGCACTGATTAGGGTCCACCACCCTCCTTTGAGGTTGCTGTGGCTATTGTTGTTGTTGAGGTCTGTACTGGTGCATTGGCTTCTTACCCTGAGCTTTCGCATTGGGGCTGCCATTGCCTTTCTTGTTATCCTTGACATAGTTGATTACACCACCAGTTGCACCCTTGATCCTTTCCTCCTCTTGGGCACACATGGCTATCAACTTGTCCAATGACCAATCCTCAGGATTATTGTTGTAAGATACAACAAAAGTTTCAAACTCTTTTGGCAGGGAAGCAAAAATCAGATGTATAAGGAATTTCTGAGAAATAGCTAATTCCTTGTCCATTGGTTTAAGCTTAGATGTCATACTGTTCATTTTCAGGATATGGTCTCTTACACCACCACCAGCATATTTTTCAGTAATCAATTTCTTGATCACTTGGATGGCGTAAGTCTTTGAGGAACCAGTGAACTGGTTCTTCAACCTTTCCAGAATTTCAGTGACCGTGTCACATTCTGGTGGGAGCGAGTTCAGGATGGCAGGATCTACAGTGTTCTTAACAACTGCAACCAACTTCTTGTTGGTCTTTTCCCACCTAACCCGCTCCAGATCATGTTTCATCTTTTCTGGACCAAAGTCCAGTTCCCGCTGTTTCCAAGCGGCATCATCCTCACCTACCTCTCTCACAGGCTCCTTGAGCACTGCGGGACGAGGCTCAGTGAGGATCCAGTCAACCTCAGCCAACAGAAAAGCCAGCTCAATTTTCTTCTCCCACTCCAAGTGGTTATCCCCCTTGAGAGGTGGGATATCTTTAACCATGTTCATCAGAATGGAGCCTGAAAACATAGTTCAAAAATAGTGAGAACAATATAAAACATAGTAAATGAGTTGCTTTTATGCATTATAACTAAATCACCGTTGGACAGAAATAGAAATAATGCATAAACCTTTAATGGAATAGTGATTATAATATTATTATTTATCAACGTTGGTCAGAAAAATAATAACATCATAATGACAAAAAAACATGTTATTTTCAAAATTAAATTCTCCCGTTGGTTCGAATTTAACAGTGAAAATTAAAATCAAAGTACGCAGCGGAAAACAATTAACAATTCTTTATATTTCATTTTTCCAGAAGCAATTCATATACTTTAATATTCTTTGTGCAAAAAATTTCGTTGGAATAAATTTACACAGAAAAATATACAATAAAACAATTCAAATTGCATCAAAATGCAAACAAAACTGCTTCTGGAAATAAAAACGTAGAAAAAACAAAAAAAGCCAAAACGGCCCACGGCCAGCTGCTTGGCCCAGCTGGCCAGCAGCGCCTCGCGCGGCCAGTCCCCCTCCCGCGCCCAGGCCGTAACCTGGGCCTGGGCCGGGAATTTGGCCCCCGCGCTCTTCCCTATTGGGCCCAATCTGGCCTGCTTAGTCGGCGCCATCGGCAGACCGTCGGATCGAATCCGACGGTTGTCCATCATTTTCGCGGGGACAAAACCGGGGCCGGCGTGCCGAGAACCCAAACCCTAGCTCATTTCTCCCTTTCCCTTCTCTCTCCACTCCTCGCAGCTTCCAGAAAGAAACGGGAGTGGGCCGGTGGCGACCTTGCCACCGCCGGGGAAGATGGCGCCGCCGCGGGCCTTCTCGCCGGCGTGCGTGCTCCCCTGTAGGGTGAGCACGCCGCCATCGAGCGGCCCCGAGACGGTGCCCCGTTCATGTTCTCTGTTAGGGTTGGGATTCGATCCCCTTTCTCTCTTTTTTTTTCTTTTGATCCGATTGAACGGATCCATTTTCCTGTTTGCGTTAGGGTTCGGATCCCGTGGATCGACCCTCTTTTCTCTCATCCCATTTCTTCCCCGATCTGAATCTAGGGTTCGATTTATGGGATGGTTTTGTTTACTGTTCGGATCAAATCCGACCATTGTTTCCCCTTTTAGGGTTCATCCCGTAACTAGATCCACATCATAGATAGGCTCCGATACCATTGTTAATTCCCTAGGATCACTAGAAGTAGATCTAGACCGGGATTATATAAAAGCATTGCTTATACATGATCTTAGGAGGTAAATGCATTGGATCCGAGAGGAAGAATAGACTAGGGTACATACCAAGGTTGTGTGAACCTGAGGATGTAGTAGAAGAGTTTGAGCCGTCGCCCGCCATGGCCTTCGGGGTCCTGGAGTCGTCGGCGACGGAGGGGGGAGATGACGGTGTAGGTGTCCGGCGGTGATGGCGTAGCCGGACGTGGTCCAGTTCGTTGGAGTGAAGAACGGCGGCGGCAGGGCTTCCCGTCGCTGGCTGCGCACCTCTTAGATCGGATTAGGGTTTGTCGGTGGGGAAGTGCGGCTCACGGTGAACCTCGTACTGAGAGCCGCCGGCCCCCACCCTCTATTTATTGCGCAGTGCGACGGGGGCCCACCAGCCATTAAATGGGCTGGGCGCCCCCGATCAGGGCGCGAGGTCAAGGCCTAATGGCCGTTGGGCCATTAGGCAGAGAGATCATCCTAACAATTAGTTCATAATATGATAATATTGTGTTACAATAAACATGTGCTAATAATGGATTAGTTAGTATTAATAAATTCGTCTCATGACTTTTAGACAAACTATATAATTTATTTTTATTAGTCTATTTTTATAATAGGCTAAATAACTAATACTGTAATATTCAATATGACAAAAAAAACTTTTTACCATCTAACTAAACACCCCTGCTCCTATACGATATCCTGACGGATCCAATAACGCCCGAGCGATTCTTGTTCTAGCAACAAATGCTGTCGATGTCCCGTCGCCGCACCAATCACTTGCCCTCACCCGCAGGTCACTGACCGGGTGAAGACAACAGCGACAACGACTGCCTGAGCCGGACGCCAAGGTTGTGAGGATGCTGACACACTCAGCAGTGTTTATATCCAGAGAAGTACTAGTAGTCTTCCTCTCTCCAATTAGTTTTATAATTAGGACTGATTTAGTTGTCACCCAAAAAAACTTTTCATTTAAGTGTCTATAATTTGATAATGTTATGCTACAGTAAACATACGCTAATGACAGATTAATTAGTATTAATAAATTCATCTCACGGTTTTGCAATATGTAATTTATTTTCTTATTAGTCTATTTTTAATAGACTAAATTAATGTTGGAACATTCGATGTGACATTCAAAAACTTTTCATCACCAAACTAAACAAGACATAATTTATATTTATAATACAAAATTATGGGGTGTTTAGTTTTCACCCGAAAAACTTTTCACTTATCACATCGAATGTTTGGACACATGCATGTAGTATCAAATATAGATTAAAAAATAACTAATAACACAAATTGCGATAATTTTGCGAGACAATTTTTAAGCCTAATTAGTCCATGATTTGATAATATTGTGGTACAGTAAACATGTGCTAATGACAAATTAATTAGTCTTAATAAATTTGTCTGATAGTTTTCTGATAGAATATGTGATTTGTTTTTGAAGAGTGTATTTTTAATATACTGAATTAGTATCGCAATATCTGATGTGACAACAAAAAAAACTTTTAACTCATTAACCAAACAACCCTTTAGTACCGTAACATTTGATACGACACGGACTGCTTAGTAGTCCTTTGCCACTAAACACCTTGTCGTATAGAAGGCATATACGCGTGGTACAACACGATTCTAACTAGTCTTCTGTATCGTTGCGGCCACCGGCTAGACTGCATATATCTGCTGCATACATGCAGATGTATCTGCAAAACATTCATGTAGTCATCAGCTTCATCTCTACCTGCGTATATATAGGTATATTCCCTTTATTTTCGCCATATAACTGTGGCGGAGGATTACGGAGCACCTGTCATCTTCTCCCACGGTCCGGGCGTAGGATCTAACAGCACCCATGGACGAAGTAGCCGAGCACCACCCACCGCCGGAGGTGGCCCTCTTCATGCCCGGCCGTCGACTTCGGCCCAGAGCCCCCCGGTTTTTCGCCCGCCTCGTCGAGGTCCAGGGACTGGACCCGCGCGTCCCAGAGGCGCGTTCCCCAGTCTTCGAGCAGGGCCTGAACGTCGGTCGACCAGGTCTCTTAGAGGAAACGAGGTCTACGTTGTCTTGATACGGATACGGGTATCTGATACGATACGTATCAGACACGCAGATACGCCATTTCTCAAAAAACACTGACACGAAGATACGTCTAATATAATCTGATATAATAATTATTATACATAAATTACAAGCTAAAGGTAGTTATCTAGAAAGTTTAATCTTAAAACTTAACAGTTTAAAGCAATTTATGTAACATATTATTTAATTCATAAAGTACAAAATAAAAACTAAGAATACTTATAAAAAAGAAGTTATTTAGATGTCTAATCTCTCATTCAAGCCTCAATGAATTTTTAGCTAGTTTTATCAATTCTTATTGAGAAAGAGGATTCTAATACTACGTCTAGTCTTGAGGAACAAGTGAGAAAAAAACGACACCAGAAGAAATCATATATTGTGGCGGCTAAGTAACAATATAAGGATAGAAAAACTAATTATTTTCCATGATAATTGGGTCTATGTAGTTTGTTTTCTAGTTTTGGGTAGTATCTGAGTTGACACAACTGTATCGGATACGAGTATCCTTACCATAAAATATCTAATTTTATTAGTACGGCTAGGATATATATATCCAACGTGTATCTAAAGAGACGACTCCTCTGAGAAGTATCCGCGACCTAGAACGAGGTCCCTGTACGTGCGGGAGGCGGGGACGACGCGATGATGCGGGTCTCGTAGCGCCGATCAAGTCGGGTCGCAGCCCAGTATGCTTCGGTAGCGCAACATCAAAGGTCCAACTTAGGGCCAACATCAAAGGTCCAACTTAGGGCCTGTTTGGTTCCCTCACACTAAACTTTAGTCACTTTTAAACTTTAGTCACTTTTAGAAGCAACACCTTTACTAAAAGGGATTAAGAGGAACTAAAATGACTTTTTAGTCACTTTTAGTGGGGGCGTTTGACAACTTAGCTACTAAAAGTGACTAAAATTTAGTTACTAAATTTTAGTGGGAGGGAACAAACAGGTAGTGCTCGAGTCTTTCAGTACATGACATACTGATCCCTCTTTGACTCGGAATCGTGCGTGAGCCTTCTCAGAGTTGTATATCCGATTTGGAATCCTTATGGAAAACGGTTATTTTGGGCAACATATCTCTACAGCGTACGATTTCGGCCCGCCCGCTTCAAAGTGGAATCGTCCACAGACTCCTTCGGCCTGCCCGCTTCGGCTTGTCCCAGACTGCAGCGTACGATTTCAAAACCCGTCCTTGCGACTCCAGGCTGCCGCTCAACACCGTGACTCCGAAAATAGCACCGCTCAGCACCAGGCTGTCTCTGACGCCCTTCCCGCCTCTGCTTCCCTCCCCGACCACTCCTCCGCCTCTGACTCCGACGCCGAGCCGGAATCCGACTACAGGCCAATCGCCGGCGCCGTTTCTGACACTGAATCCGACCCCGACCTTGACGCCGCTGTGCCCCACCACCGCCTCGAGGAGGCAGGAAACGACATCTCCGCCCGGGATCTCGCGCCCGACAAGGACGAAGCGGCGGAAGTCGTGGAGGCGGGGGACGAGGACGGAGACCTGCGGCTCGGGGAGGTGGCGGCGCGGGCCTTCTCCGAGGACGAGCGTCGTCGCCGCGCCCCGCTGCCTACGGGCGCCGCGACACGGACCGTGGACGTGATGCGCGGCGTTGAGTTCCCCGGCGCGCCGCCGGCGTGGGCAGGCAGCGTCCCTGAGGACCAGTGGCTCGACCGCCTCCGATCCCTCCGTGCCGGCCGCCCCAACTGATGTGAGCAGAACAGAATGGGAGTATGTGACTTATTTTGCTTCTGATGGATTGATTGATACAACACCTTATTACAAAATCTATGCCAACTTTCGGTCGAGTTTATTGCGAATTTGCGATCGTGACTAGAGTGCAGCTCATGGGCGATAAGATTTTGTCTTCTATTGAAATTTGAAATGTGATATGGCCATCTTGGCCCTCTAGCAGCGTGCCTATGGATGGCGCTTATTCTAGCTCAGAGTCAGAGTTCAGAAAGGTTGTTTGCAAGCTCGGACGAGTTGTACTGTATATTCTTATTCTTTTGGCTGATTGGGTTTTAGCTCAAAATCATTGAACATAAGACTTGTCTTGGTTCTCATCAACTTCTAGGAGTTAGTAGGCATCCTCTTGTGGGCAGCAAGGGGATCGAAATGCTAATAGTTGTGCAACCAAACAATCCATATAACTAGCTTTGGAATATTCCAATTTCTATCTTGCTTTTTTGGATATAGTCTGTTGCCTATGCATCATAGGATAAGAATACAAATATTGAAATAACAACAATAGTTAGGTTTTTTACACTCCAAGGATCAATTGTGCACCTAAAGAACACAACACCCCAACAATGAATAGATCGGTTCTGCATTTTTTCCAAAGAAAACTATATAAGGTTTGCAGATGTTACCTACCTGTCCATCTGCAGTTTGTGATAGACCATGGTCCATAGATTATGAATTCCAATTTTTTTCTATATATAGACCTTCTGAACCCTATATAATACTAATTCAATATATGGTATTGGCCTATGGTGTACATATTTAGTGGACATGATATAATTAGATATATTATATGGGGTGCAAGGATTATGGGGTGTTTAGTTCAAAGAATTTTGGGTGTAAAGTTCCTGTAGCACTTTCATTGTTATTTGACAAACTTTTGGTAAACATGGACTAACTATGCTCAAAAGATTCGTCTTGACATTTATAGACAAACTGTGCAATTAGTTATTTTTTTACCTATATTTCATACTCCATGCATGCGTCTAAAGATTCGATGTGACGAGGAATCTTGTAAATATTTGGAATCTAAATATGCCCTTAGTATGGCATGACAGTGTGACTGCACTTCTTTTTTCGTTGAAAGAAAAGGTGGGAGCTCTGCTGCCCAACTAAATCTATAAAAGAGAGTGCTTTATGTACACACTAGGATAATGCCCGTGCGTTGCGACGAAAAAATATATCATAATAATTTAATATAAACGTGTATATTATTAAAAAGTGTCATATTTTATAACATTTAATACTCCATCTCATGTGCAATAAATCAATAAATATACCACCATATTTCATGTTTTGTGAAAACTCATGTAATATTTTTAATGCGGATAATATATTTATCTCAGATCAAAGCTATGAACAATGTCTTAAAAACATTATCATCAATGTTTTTAGGGCGTCGCTTAGGCGTCGCTTAATCGCCAAGGTGCTACGTGCACGTTCGCTTAACAGACGACTCGCCTTACGGGTGTTCTGAGCACATCCAGCAAGAAAGGAGCAGAGCATCCAGAGGAGAGGGAAGCAGAGCACATGAAGAGAGAGGAGCAGAGCTGCGGATAGTCTTGCATGGAGTATGGTGGCCGGTGGTTGTGCATGTGCTTGTATGCCTCTACGTTGCTTCTTCGTGCGTTGCAGCATGTGGGAGATCAGGTGGTGGCGCTATCAGGCATGCGTTAGATGTGTGGTATAGTTGGGAGCGTGAGATGTGTGGTGACGACGGCTAGGGGCAAGAGGATGAGGATGGACAGGAGGAAGAGTTAGGGTTTCATATGTATATATATGTTGATTGTTGGATTGGGCCTTCGTGGGCTGATTGGAGTCTTTGGTCTTGCCTAGTAGACCTGGACATTTGGTGCTTTTTAGTTGTAGAGATATCACTCGTTGGGCCAAACACACTGGTCCTGGGACTAAAGTAGATATACCCCCCCCTCAGTCAATTTTTACTCATTCTAGATGCACTTCTTTCTAACAGCAACAACCCTATCTAAAAGAAACAAATCTGCAAAGGCGGAAAATAAATAGAGTAACATACAGTAGAAGCTACTTGATGACACAGAAGGAACCTGCCCCTGAGTGTAAGAGGGCCTCTGAATATGCAGACCAAGCTGAGAAAAAGAAATCCGCAAAGGCATGAAATAAACATATAGTAGAAGTTATTGTTGATGACATACAAGGAACCTCAAAGGTTGACGAGGAACCTTCCCCGACTATCTCAATTGCACGAGTTTGCCCAAGTAATTTGCTTTGTTGTTGTGCTCTATACTGATAACATGTAATATCAATGTTGTAACTTTAAATAGTTTTCAGATAATTGTGTCATTTTGGCCATGTTCTATGCTTCTATGGGTTTTGTTTTAGGTGATGCCCATTCTCCTGTAGAGGGCGTGCTGGACTGCTGGTGAGAGGAAGACGGTGATATCATAGATGACAAAGATGCAGTGTCTGATGTGCCATCAATCAAGGCTCCAAGTAATTAATAGTATTTTTTCTCCAATACAGATATGTGGTAACAGTGTATTCTAAAAAGCTCCTCTTTCTGAAGGCATTTCTTTTTTTTTGCATGAAGTGTAGTCAATAAAGTTTCATGGTCAAAAGCAATTATGCTGCCAATTTGTTCACCCATTTGACATGATTAACATAAAACTTAGTTTTATTAGATTTGTGTAGTTATCAAATGAAGAAAAAATTTCCTCAACAAGTTTAACAGTATTGAGCCAATCACGAACTATTGTACTTGATATATTTTCAACCAGTCACTTTTTTATATGTTGCTTATGTATTGTCATACTTTATGTATTGCCTCGGTTTAATATACTTCGTTTGCTGCAGGTTTTGTTTGTCAATGCTTGCTTAAAGAGGGATCAGACTCAGTATTTTGTTACTCCTGGTTGCTAACAAAGTTTTACTTAACAAACAATTGTACTTCTGGTTGGTAACAAAAGCATTGCTTTTGATGAGGACTGGAATATGGTAGGCAAGATCAGTAACTGACATGTCTTAATTTTGTCAAAAATGTGTAAATATTTTGTTTTTATTACTTCCAGAAAGTAGTAATTGTTGCCAAGATCAGTAACTAGTATGTCTTAATTTTATAAAGGTTTGTCAGAGCATGTTGTTTAACAATTCTGATTTAAGTTGGCCGAAGCATCACATAGCATTGGAATGGTAATCCACCTCTTCATTATTTGTTTTATTTGTCTTTAGTCCAAACTTTCCTGCAATAGTCCGAGGTTGCCATTTTTCACTTTGATTTCAGACCGACAGAGCCAATATGAAGCTCTCAATGCACGTCCAAATCAAGCTGAACATGACCATATTTGCTTTGAGGAAGCGCAAGAACAAGTTGAGGATTAAAAGATTGACCGATATAATGATAGTTTATACGGTAATATTTCTAAGTAGAGAAATTATTAAAAAGATCCGCAAGACGGATATTAGTCTTGTGTCTTAGTGGTATCAAAAGTCAATGGCCTTAGAGAAAACTGATGAGATGTTTGATCTATTATTTTTCATACTTTTATTGCGTTGAAAATTACGAATTTCCCGTAGCAACGCATGAGCATCTGCTAGTATATACTATATATGAACTCAACCACTGGCAGCTATTTCACCACATCTTACTGCCCCATAAATATGAACTCAAATTTGCGTTGCTTGTCCTGAAATTTTGTACTGTATACTAGCTACTTGATATACGTATCACCAGCTCCATAGATGGCCTCGTGGCAAGAAAAGGCTTGCCTTGGGGTACTGATCGCCGGAATCATAAGCGGTTTGGGCTTTCTGGTAAACTTGATCGTGATCAACGCGAGACCTACCTACATCACGGTCAGCCTCCTCGACGCACGTGGGCTCGACGTCGACGAGGAGACCGCCAGTAAGACCCCGGTGGGGTTCGACGTCGCCATTGGCCTCTTGCATCTCCAGAGCTACCTCAGGGTTGCCCATGAGAGGATTTTACGTGTATACCATTATGAAAAATGGCTCCAATCCTGAGCTTCCTGAAAAATGAATACACGTCGTTATATTATCGTTTATCTTCGTTTTTGCTAACATGTCACTCCGTCTTGGTTCCGTTTGTTTTCCGCCGTTTGGGCGCCCTAATGCGTGGGACCGACCCAAAAAAATCCGCAACATGCTCCTCGCGGCGTGAGGCGTTGTTGACTTGGCCTCCGCGGGGCTCACGAGGCGGATCAGCTCGCCCACGAGACGCAGTGCTGCCCGACGCGACCGTCAGCCTGCCCGGGGCACTCCCTCATCACCTTCCTGGCCTGGCCATCGTGTGCGCCACCGGTTCCTCCCAGCCGTCCAAACACGAGACCCGCACTTCTCGCCGCCCTCCCCTGAACCCCGCATCGACGCCATGACCCATTCCTCGCCGATGGTGCTGTCGTTGCTCCTCTTCGCGTCGCTCACGGCGCTGCTGGTCCTCGCGTCGCGCCTCTCCCTGCCGCCGCAGACCGGTGCGGGAGGAGGAGCCCTCCTTGGCATCGGGGTCGGCGTCTGCGCCGGGGGCGAGGAGGCCGACGACTTCTCCCTATTCCGCCGCGTGGCGCTAGAGTCGGCAGCTACGACGACGGCGGGCGCGGCGGCCGGCCCGCCCAAGGTGGCGTTCCTGTTCCGACTATTGTGCCGCTGCGGCCACGGACGGGAGGTAAAAAGACGCGCCAACGCAGGCGAGCTCGAGATCTCGCAAGGCTTTGGCCGCGAGGAAGCGACGCCGGCGCGAGTAGGCCTGACTGGAGCGCGGGGACAGAGAGAAGCGCGCAAGCGAGGCTCGACGCGTGCGGCGCTGTCGGGAGGAGTAGCTAGCGGAGCAGCCCAAGGGAGGAGGCCGCGAAGGCGCCCGGCGCCCTCGAGTTGGCGCCGGGCGGGAGCTGAGGGAGAGGAGGCGTCCCTAGAGGAGGCGTCGGGCGTCCCTTGAGGAGGCGTCCCTCGAGGAGGCGTCGGGCGGGAGAGGAGCCGAGGAGACGAGTTATGGCTTCCGAAGCTTCCGGAGGGCATTAATGTCTTTTCTCTGCGTTGTTTGACATCGTGAGGAGCTAAAACGGACGGAGTGACATGTGGACAAAAATGAAGATGGATGATGATATAACAGCGCGTTTTCATCTTTCAGGTAGCTTAGAGTTAGGGTCAGTTTTTTAGAAAGAAGGTTTCCCCTGCTTTTATATTTCAAAAAGCAAACAAACAACATCCAGTTCAGAACATTTATGGCGATAACGCCTGAAAGAGCCGACAGGCTTACATCCCAAAAACCTCACAGTCAAAAGCAGTAACAGAAGAACTATCCGCGGAGCACTCAAAAACCTCCTCCGAAACCGCATCTCTGGGGCCCAAACGCCGAGCAGCCGATGGTTCCAACCTTGATTATAAGTCTGTCTGAACAGTCCAAAGAATATGTGGCGGAGACGGTGCTTCTTTTTCCAGGCGACTTGCAACTTCCTCCACTTGAGCACCCAGGTCCAGCTTGAACATCAGAATCCAGCCCCTTGTCATCTTCACAATCCACAACAATAGTCTTCTCATCCCACTCCATCTTGTACCCTGAAAACATAAAGAGTTTCTTAGTTTCCAAACCGCCCACATCAAAGCTGAGGTGAAAATATTTAAAAGGTTTTGCTTTTTATTAGCTACCCATAAACGGGCCACCGACTCAAAACTTTCCCCAATCTTCCTACCCAACACTTCAGACAAGACTTGCCAAGCTAACTTGGCCACACAACACCCAAAAAAGAGGTGATAGACAGACTCCTGTTCATTGCAAAACAAATAAGTTGGATCACTAACTTCCCTTCTGTTCGCAAGGTTTTCTCTCGTCAAAATTCTATTATTAGCAACCAGCCATAAGAAGAACTGAACCCTAGGGGGTATGCATAATTTCCAGACAGCACTAACATAAACTTGGGTAATCCCTCTATCAAAAATAACTGCATAAAGAGACTGAACTTCAAACTTTCTAGAAGGAGTAAAAGTCCACAACACATGATCTTCATCTTCCGACAAAGAGACTCCCTCAACTAAAGCCACCAACTCTTCCCAAAGCCGCATGATATTTTTAGACACAGCTCTCCTAAAGGATAGCCTTAAACTGACTCCATCCCAAATCTCACTCACTGTTTTACGTTGTTGTTCATTAAGCACATATAGAGGCCAGTACACAATAGCTAGGCTAGTATTTCCCAATGTGAGCATCTAGGCCCCCAGTGGGTTTCGGTGATTGGATGACAACGACAATTACTATGACTAACGTGTGTTTTGCAGAAATAGTTGAGTTAGGTTATAGTAATGATGATCGTGAGGACACTATGGTATTCATGTCCCCTTATTGATGGAATTCGTTCGGTTTTCAAAGGATGGACGATGAAGACGGTGATAGGCTAGTTCTAAGTGTCATTTGGTGTTGAAGGACACTTAGAGTAGCATAGGTCTTTGTTTTATCTTTGGCCGTACTATTAAGGGGAGTTTGAATGGGTAGCTTGACCTAGGTGAGACTTTTGAGTTAGGTGTGGTGCACACTTGTTAACCAAAGCCCTAGGTAGCTTAGAAAGGTCCCTAAGGTTATAAGGAAGAAAGTTCGTGAAGGGAGTGTCGCAAACCGAAGTCGTTTTGGACTTCAAACTGTGACCGGACGCTGGAAGCCCATGTGACCGGACGCTAGGGTATGCGTCCGGTCAGTGGTGCTGGCTAAGGGTTGGGTCTGGTTGTGACTGGACTCTCCCTCAGCAATCGATCGGACACACCAGGGGGGTGAGTCCAGTCGTACTCAGCGAGGTTCCAGAGAGTGGTTTTCGCGATCGGACGCGTCCGATCAGTGGTGATCGGACGCATGCGTGCGTCCGGTCAGTACTTCGTACAGGTGTCAGGCCTAACGTCATGTAGCCGTTAGACACTGACCGGATGCGTCCGGTCATCCCGACAGGTGCGTCCGGTCAGTGTGTAACTGGCTGGACTTACCCCTTCGTGCATGTTTTGAGTTGGGGGGTATAAATATGCCTCCCCATCATTCATGCTGTCACTCTTGCTCATTTGAAAGGTTACCAAACACATTGTGATTGCAAGTGATTGCAAGAGGCCTAGTGAGGTTGAGAGATTTGATAATTGAGTGATCAAACACCTCATTAGTGAAGAAAGAGTAGCAAGTGTGCATCCACCCATCTCATTAGCCTTGCGTTGGTCAAGTGAGAGTTCTTGCTTGTTACTCTTGGTGATCGGCATCACCTAGACGGCTTGGTGGCGATCGGAGAGCTTGGTGATCATCCGGAGGCATTGTGGATAACCCAAGCCAAGTTGTGACCGGTAGCGAGCGATTCACCGGGCCGGAGTGGTGAAGAATCAGCTCGTAATGAGCACTTGATCCTTGCGCGGATCAAGGGGGAGCGATACCCTTGCGCGGGTGCTCCAACGAGGACTAGGGGGGGTGTGCCGACACCTTGATACCTCGGCAAAAAAATCATCGTGTCATCTCTACTCTCTTTACTACGCATTTACCTTTGAGCAATTCAATTCCGCATTTACTTGTTGTTCTTTCATAAGTTGAATTGCCATGCTAGAGTAGAATTTGTTTAGCGATAGTCTTTTGTGCGGTTGATTCTAGTCAAACACACTTCTAGGCACTAGGGGGTTAATTGGAGCTTGATAGGTTTTAATTCTTGCAAGAAGTTTTAGAAAAGCCCAATTCACCCCCCCTCTTGGGCATCTTGATCCTTTCAATTGGTATCGGAGCCTCGTGCTCTCGATTTAGGCTTAACCGCCTAGAGTTAAGATGTCCGGAGGTGATGGACCACCTCCCATGTTCGAGGGAGACGACTTCCCATATTGGAAAATCCGTATGGAGTCGTACCTAGAAGCGGTTGATGTGAAATGCCGTGAAGCCGCCATAACCGGGTTTCCCAAACCCAAGGAGGGCACTAGTCTTACGCCCTATGAGGAAGAGAATGAGAAATGGAATGCAAAAGCCAAAAACATCCTTTTTAGAGGCATTTGCAAGGATGTGTTCAACCGTGTCCGGAACCACAAAAATGCCCATGATCTATGGGAAAACATTTATGCGCTCCATGAGGGAACCAAGAGTGAGCGTGAGGAACGCTATCATTTAGTTATGCAAAAGCTTCATTCTTTTGATATGCATGCTAATGAAAGTGCAAATGAAATGTACTCACGCTTGAATGTTCTTGTAGAATAACTCAATGGACTTGGCCTCACACAAATGCAATCATCCGATGTTGTGAGGAAGATCCTTTGTGTCCTCCCAATTGACAAATATGGACACATCGTGATAGTGCTACATCAAGGCGATCTTTCCACCGCTACACCAACTCAAATATTGGGAAAGATCAATGCACATGAGATGTACATGCACATCACACCAAGTGGTGGCTCTTCCACCGACAAGAAGAAGGACTTGGCCTTCAAAGCAAGCTATGACAAGAAAGGCAAGTCCAAGGCTATTGAGGTGCATCATGAAAGCTCAAGTGATGAAGTGGATGATTCCAACATCGCTCTCATGGTGAGAAGAACCACCAAGATGTTGAAGAAGCTTCACAAGAATGGAGTCAATTTCGACTCAAGAAAGAAGAAGTTCTTCACAAGTAGCAAGAGAAGACCAATTTCCGAAATGGATTGCTACAATTGCGGAGAGCTTGGCCATCTTGCTCATCAATGCACCAAGCCCAAGAAAGAGAGCTACAAGAACAAGAACAAGAACAAGAACAAGAACAAGGGCAAGAAGTATGACTCATCAAGTGAAGATGAGAAGAAGATTGAGAAGGCCTACTAAAAGAAGGATGACAAGAAGAAGAAGCAATACCACAAGAAAGGTGGCAAGGCTTACATTGTTGGTGATTGGCGCCTCTGGTGGATCATCCAATGAAGATAGTGATGATGAGAAGAAGAAGGTGACCGCTCTAGTCATTGGCTCCTCTACACCACCACCACCACCGTCACCATCATCATCTACACACCTATGCCTCATGGCTAAAGGTGATCGAAAGGTACAAAGCGATGATGACTCTAGTGATAGTGATAGTGATGGTGAATTTGAGGCACCTACTTATGATGAGCTTGTTAAATTGCTAAACAACTACTCTAAAATCATAAGAAAGACTAGAGCTAAAAATGAAAAGCTTGTTGATGAAAATGAATCTCTTGTTGAGAAGTATGATCATGCCATACATGCTAGTGATGAGCTAAAAGATGAACTTGCTACTATGTCATCATCTATCAAGGAGCTCAAGTCCTCTAACAAGGAGCTCAAGGCTAAAAATGAAAAACTTGATAAGATGCATAGTGATCTTACCACTAGTTATGCTTTGCTCAAAGAACAATACACTCAAGTGAAAGTTGATTATGATACTCTCACCGTTGCTTATGATATACTTTCACATGAGACACATGATGCCCCTAACCTTGTTGTTAAGTGTGACATAGCAACATCTTGTGAGGACTTGGTTAGTGAGCATGATGAGCAAAAGGCTAGTGGCAAGGGCAAGAAAGTGGTTGTGGCCGATCACTATGATGACTCTGTCAAGATCAAGAATGAGAATGCAAAGCTCAAGGTTGATCTAGAGAAGCTTACAACCACCAAGCAAGTTGTCATAGAAACTCATGATGATGAATATAGCATGGCACTTGAGCTAGACATGCTAAAAGAAGAGAACAAGAGATTGAAGATGGAGAGGCATTACAAAATGACACCATCTCAATTAGAGCTCCAACAAGAGAATGACAAGCTCAAGAAAGAAAAGGAGCACCTTACCACCGGGTTGAAGAAATTCACCAAGGGTCAATGTCTTCAAAGTGAGTTACTCATGAACACCGTGATGAAGACAAATAGAAATGGCATTGGCTTCCTTGAAGAGAAGATGAAGCAACGCAAGAGCATCACAAAGCCAAAGAAGAAGAAGATTGGGAGATGCTATGAGTGTGGAAAAGAAGGACACTTTGCTCATGATAGTGAAGAGCCAAAACCCACACCCTTGCCCAAGCATGTTAGGCCCTTTGCTTTCAATGCTCACTACATGCTTAGACAAGACTCTAGTGGCAAGATGAAAGTCATGTTCATGGGGCCTCCTAACAAGAATAGGCCAAAGCAAATTTGGGTTGCAAAGTCACTAGTTGAGAAGGTTAAGGGACCTCAACAAGTTTGGGTCCCAAAAGCTCAAGCTTGATTTCTTGTGTGTGTAGGTGAACTACAAGACCGGTGGATCTCATTGGGTGATTGATAGTGGTTGCACACAACATATGATCGGTGATCCCCGGATGTTCACCTCACTAGAAGAGAATGTCGATGACCAAGAAAAGATAACATTTGGTGACAACTCCAAGGGCAATGTCAAGGGTTTGGGCAAAGTGGCAATATCAACTGATCATACCATCTCCAATGTGCTTCTTGTTGCATCATTGAGCTTCAACTTGCTATCCGTTGGGCAACTATGTGATCTTGGCTTTCAATGTTTGTTCATCGACAAAGAAGTGGTTGTGACCAAGAAGGATGATACACAAGTGATATTCAAAGGTTTTAGATACAACAATCTCTATCTAGTGGATTTCTCCTCCGAAGATGCCAACTTGAAGACATGTTTGTTCACTAAGCAATCACTTGGTTGGCTATGGCATAGAAGATTGGCACATGTTGGAATGAACACTCTCAACAAGCTATTGAAGAAGGATTTGGTTAGGGGCTTGAAGGATGTCAAATTTGAGAAGGACAAATTGTGTAGTGCATGTCAAGCCGGCATGCAAGTTGCAAACACTCATCCAACCAAAGCCTTTGTATGAACATCAAGAGAGTTAGAGCTACTTCACATGGATCTATTTGGACCAACAACATATGCTAGCTTGGGTGGAAATCTCTATTGCCTAGTGATTGTTGATGACTATTCTAGATACACTTGGGTATTCTTTCTTCATGACAAATCCGAAGCAACCCCTTCATTCAAGAAGTTTGCCAAGAGAGCCCAAAATGAGTTTGACTTGAAAATCAAGAAGATAAGAAGTGATAATGGAAGAGAGTTCGACAACACCCATATTAAGGAATATTGTGATGAAGTTGGGATCAAGCATGAAGTCTCCACAATATATACACCACAACAAAATGGGGTAGTTGAGAGGAAGAACCGGACTCTAATCACCCTAGCAAGGACTATGTTAGATGAGTACACTACACCGAAAAGATTTTGGGCGGAAGCAATCAACACCGCTTGCTATGCATCAAACTGATTGTTCCCCCATCGTCTCCTTGGCAAGACCCCCTATGAGCTACTCAACAACAAGAAGCCGGACATATCATTCTTTAGAGTGTTTGGGTGCAAATGCTACATCTACAAGAAGCGCCAACACCTAGGGAAGTTTCAACGCCGATGTGATATTGGTTTTCTTGTTGGTTACTCATTGAAGTCCAAAGCATATCGAGTATTCAACCATGCCACCGGGATGGTAGAAGAAACATATGATGTGGAATTCGATGAATCTAATGGCTCTCAAGGAGAGCATGAAAATCTTGATGATGTAGGTGATGAACCATTGAGGGAAGCCATGAAGAACATGCCGGTTGGAGCCATCAAGCCTAAAGATGATGATGATGATGTGCAAGTCATTGACAAGTCATCCTCATCCAATGTACCACAAGATGATGACAAAGATGGGAGAGATCCATTTGAAGATACTCATGTCTCCCATGATCAAATGGTGGTACAAGCTCAAGATGTTGATGCTCCACAAGCGGCCCCTCAAGTGGTTGATCAAAGGACTACTCCTCTACTACAAGCTCATCTTCAAGAACTCATCATAGGGAGTCCAACAAGGGGTGTAATGACTCGATCTCAAAAACTTGCTTTATTTATTGAACATCACTGTGTCTCTTGTTGAGCCTACCATTGTAGATGAAGCTCTAGGTGATCCGGATTGGGTGAATGCTATGCATGAAGAACTAAACAACTTCACCCGCAACCAAGTTTGGACACTTGAAGAGCGACCCAAAGGCGCAAGAGTCATTGGAACAAAATGGGTGTTTAGAAACAAGCAAGATGATCAAGGCAAGGTTGTTAGAAACAAGGCAAGGCTAGTGGCAAAGGGGTTCTCTCAAGTTGAAGGTTTGGATTTTGGAGAGACCTTTGCACCGGTTGCAAGAATAGAAGCCATTCATATCCTCCTTGCATATGCATCACATCATGACATTAAATTATATCAAATGGATGTGAAAAGTGCATTTTTAAATGGCTTCATAAATGAACTAGTCTATGTTGATCAACCTCCCGGGTTTGAAGACCCTAGATATCCCAATCATGTTTATAGGTTGTCCAAGGTGCTATATGGGCTCAAGCAAGCCCCAAAAGCATGGTACGAGCGCCTCCAGGACTTCCTCATTGAGAAGGGCTTCACCATTGGGAAGGTCGACACCACACTATTCACCAAGAAGCTTGATGGAGAGATCTTCATTTGTCAAGTCTACATCGATGATATCATCTTCGGGTCAACAAATGAAGCCTATTGCAAAGAATTTGGTGACTTGATGTCGAAGGAGTTCGAAATGTCCATGATTAGCGAGCTCACATTCTTCCTAGGCTTCCAAGTCAAGCAATTAAAGGAGGGGACTTTCATATCACAAGAGAAGTATACAAAAGACCTCCTCAAGCGCTTCAACATGGATGATTGCAAGCCTATCAAGACTCCAATGCCAACAAATGGACATCTTGACCTAGATGTGGGAGGTAACTCGGTTGATCAAACTCTTTACCGTTCTATGATTGGTAGCTTGTTATATTTGACCGCATCTTGGCCCGACATCATGTTTAGTGTGTGCATGTGTGCTCGCTTTCAAGCCGATCCTAGGGAATCACATCTTATAGCGGTGAAGAGAATCCTTAGGTACCTAAAGCACACCCCAAGCATTGGCCTTTGGTATCCCAAAGGAGCTAACTTTCAACTCGTTGGGTATTCCAATTCGGAATACGCGGGTTGCAAAGTAGATAGAAAGAGCACATCCGGAGGGTGCCATTTGCTTGGGAGATCACTAGTTTCATGGAGTTCAAAGAAGCAAAATAGTGTGGCCTTGTCTACCGCCGAGGCAGAATACATAGCCGCGGGTGCTTGTTGTGCACAAATCCTTTACTTGAAACAAACCCTTTTAGACTATGGTGTAGTTCTAGAAAGGGTACCCTTGTTGTGTGACAATGAGAGCGCGGTTAAGCTTGCTAACAACCCGGTTCAACACTCTCGCACAAAGTACATAGATATTCACCATCATTTTCTTAGAGACCATTGAAAGTCCTTGTTTGGTTTTGGATAATTGATGTCACCTTGGGTACTAACCTTTGTCATGAAGTGTTCATTAGCTAGGTTGGTACATACCAAGTGTGGAAGCTAGATGATGACCATGGTGATGGTGGTGATGACCAAAAGATGGATCAAGTGCTCCACATTTGGAAAGAGAAGAAGAGAAAAGCAAAACCCTATGGAGATCAAGGCAAAGGTATAAATAGGGATTTTGTTTTTGGCACTCAAGACACCATAGAGGGTGTGAGTGTGTTTAGGATCGATAGCCGTTCTATTAAGAGGGGACTATCTCGGTGATTGCGGTTATCAAGTGCCACTAGGAGAATTCATACATGCATATGCATTAGGACCTAGTGTGCTAACCTCTAATACTTTGAAAAATGCTTGGAAAATGCTAACACACTTTCACAAGGTGATGTACACTTGGTGGTGTTGGCACATTTACAAAGGAGAAGAAACCGGAGTTGAAAACAAGTTGTTAACACATAATTTTTGCACTATGACAAGTAGGCTAGCCTAGTACAGATTCAGAGAAATCACCGCCTGAGGGGATTCGGCAGATGGCGGGCGCGGTCGGCTAACTTAGTAGGTTCGGCAAGGCTGTGGAAGCGACTAGTCAATGGCGAGCGAATTCGGCAATATGACGCTGCGGTCGGCTACCTCAAGCCGAGTCGGTTTGCGTTAGAAGATGACAAATGCGGCGTGTCAAGAAGATTTAGCGGTGGGGATCTCGTCATTTTAGTGCATGCCGGTTATTAAAGGAAGCTTGGAGCAGAAGGCATCATGTTTTTGATAGTTTCCTAATTTTATCATTGTAATCGTGTCCTTCTAGGACTCAGAGAACACCAGGGTATAAATATAAACCCTGAGACTATTGTAACATGTTCACAATCAATACAACCAACCCGGCCCCGTGCCATCTTCGAGTCCAAGTCGTGTCGCCGTGTTCTTCGAGAGGAGCCATCGATCCGTCGACCTCCGTAAGTCCCGGCAACCTTGTTATCATGTCTAGTATCGTGCGGCAGATTTAGATTTGATGCAAGTAGTCTCGTATGTTTAGCTTAGTATCATGCGGTGGATTTAAGCTAATGACGGGAAGTTTTTGCTTATGCCTTGTATCGTGCGGTGGATTAAGACATGAGTAAAGATAGTTATCGGCTCTATTAGACTTGGCAATCTATTAGATTCATTAAGTTATCATGTGTTTGCTCTATGTTTAATGTTTTATACATATTTGCAATACTTTTTTTTGCCCAATCTAGATCTCGCTCGGTTCGGCTCTGTCTTTTATAGATCTATCCTGTTCTTTCATATTCATTATTGTAAAGTCTTCCATGCAATAGATCTATTATCCGTAATAGACGATTTGATCGTATCTAGATTGCCACGTGGTGAGGGTTCATACACGTTAAGCACGTTTGATCTATGAAAAGGCTAGGCGTCGTGCGGCGGGCGCAGGCTTTAGATTAGTTTAAGTATGCTTGATTTGTATGCTCAATCCCCATGGACCCCAACTCGGTTGCACAATCGAGATTGGTTAAACTTTAATTCATAGTTAATATATCATGCAAGTACAATTCTCATGCAAACGTACTCGACAACTTGTTATTCACGTAACTTCGTTCATACTGCCGAATGACTTTTAAACCTGTTGGCAGATAGCTTTCCTAGCTATATGTCGTCGTAAGTGGCTTCAGGGCCGTACATCTTGGAACTGTCTGGTCATACTCGGCACGTTCCAGCTTTGTATTTAACAATTTATCTCCCTTGTTAGTTGCAGGGCAAACTGACTGGCATGCACCAGACTTCTGAGTACCCGGGCCACGTTTGAAGCCAGCTTCTCCGGCTTGCTGTGTGATTGGCATAGTGCGTCACTTTTGGTGCCAACACACTTTTTGGCATGCCCGGTGGGACCCTCTTTTTCCTGCAGCCATGGTTGAAGTCACTGAAGCCGAGGCCAGCAACAAGGCGGGGCTCGTGCAGGTGCAGCTCGCTGAACCACCTGACGAGTACAAAGAGCAGGTGGATGATGCTTGTGCCGAATTCCAGGCCAAGTGCCTAGAAGCCTTCTCCAAGAACAAGAGCCGAAAGGTTCGTCGTCTGCACGATCTGCCGAAGCCCGTCCAGCTCAACCCGAATGATCCCGGGGAGGCAGAGGCAGTGCTGAAAATGTCTCACATAATCAACGAAGCTGTCTCTGGTGCCATCGGTCGCATGCATGGGGCGTTCCTCAACACTTTCCGCACCATCATGATCGCCCAATTTGACCCCAAGGCCGATGAACTCATGAAGGCGGAGTTTGGCCCTATAGCCGGGCCACATCTTTTCAACCTGCCGGATCACCTCAAGGGGGCAGGAGCTGCTGGTGAGGAGACCCCGCCTAAGGCTCAATCAAGCGGGATGACCATTCAAGAGAAGCACACGCCAGAGGGCCAGTTGCCGACCATGGGTCAGCTCACGTTCGGCACTAAGGGTCAGCCGCCAGAGTCAACACGCAAGATCTCCCCGTAAACCTATAGGCTCATAAAGGACTACTACGGAAACGGGTACCATGAGATGCTTGAGCCTCACAACATAGAGGGCGCCCCACATCCAGGATATGGGAAGCCGACGGCCGAAAAAACCGCCGACTCTAATGTCGATGTCATGCTAGAGAGGATGGCGGATATGATGCAGCGCACTTTCGGCCTGAAGCCTAAGGGCACTTATGCTTACAGGTCTCCGTTCCCCGAATGGTTCCACCGTGTGGCTCTACCTCCCAGAGTCAAAGTGCCGACGACCTGTCCAAGTTCTCCAGCTTAGACGACACCAGCACGGTGGAGCACGTCAGTCGTTATCTGCTCCAGCTTGGGGAGGCCAATACCGAAGATGCCTTCAGGGTTCGGTACTTCCCGTCGTCACTCACTGGACCGGCATTCGCATGGTTCACGTCACTACCGCCGGGCTCTATTCTCTCTTGGGCAGACTTGGAACAAAAGTTCCATACACACTTCTACACGGGCACCAAGGAGAAGAAACTGGTGGACATCATGTACGTACGCCAGAAGCCGAATGAGACACCACAGGACTACCTGCGCAGGTTCGGGGAAGTCAAGAGCCAGTGCTTCGGCATGCACCTGCCGGACGATCAGCTTCCACCATTGGCCGTGGCAGGCATGCTCCCGAGCATTAGGGACAAGCTGTTCGGTCAAGAGTTTGAAGACTTGGGTCATCTCTCTCGCCGGCTGAATGAGATGACTATCCAAGCGCAAGGCTTCCGGAGGGAAGGGCGTTTCCAGAAGGACAATGTCGCGGCGCAGATGTATCAGGCTTTCCTGGACGAAGCCGATGACTACACCGACGCTGAAGATGAGGTGGCCGCTGCAGAGCTCAACTGGGACAAGGAGCCGACCCAAGCCAACAAGCAATGGCTGCGTCAGCAGAAGGGGGCATACGACTTCGACGTCACCAAAGCCGACAAGCTCTTCGAGTTCCTGGTTGCCGAAGGAAGAATCAGGCTACCCCCGGATCACCCGATGCTGCGTCCTGGAGGGGTCAAGGACAAGAAGTACTACAGTTTTCATAACACTAACACTCATTCTATTAATGATTGTCGTGTGTTCAGGACGAGGATCCAGAAAGCCATCCAGGACGGCCACATCAAGTTCAATGGCAAGATAAAGATCGATGCTAACCCCTTCGCCCAGAACGCCGTGTTCTTTTCAGTGAGCATGGTAGCTCCAGAGGACCCCAGGGGTAAGGGCAAGGTCAAAGTCCTCACCTCCAACAAAGCACGCGAGTCTGGCACGGTGGACCCCGATCAGCAAATCACCAGCGATGAATTCCAGCAGCGCGCCCGGACCACGAATAGTCGATATGAGCACGGGGAGACATCTTCCAGGCGCAGGCCTACCCACAGGGATCTCCTCAACAAGTGGCGTCGGCAAGATGAGAAAGAACGGAAGCGTCTCCAACGCGAAGAACAGGAACGCCGCCAAGAGCAGGAGCAGGCTCACTGGGGTTGCTCGTTCTTCCGCCACTGCTGGAACGAAGGCTTGAGATTGCCTGCCGTCAACAACTGCCCTGAGTGCAGCGATCAGTACAGGGGGTATAGGCAGGATCGCGTCAACCGCCGTCCCGTCCATGAAAGATTGGGAGCACGCATCCCGATGGACGATCGGCACCTAAAAACGGAAAGCCCGGGTCGGCAAGCCAAAAGATATGCCGATCGAGAGTGGGTGCACCACCAGGACGACGGCGAGGAGGCACAGCCTCGCCCATATAGGTGGCAAAAGGGGCAGTGGTGCCCACCAGGGCTCAGAAAAAGCCAGAAAAGGAGAGTGCAGCGCCTCCGGAATAGGGAGTTGGAAGAAGCAGCTGCCAATGGGAAGAAGCAAGAGTGGCGCCCGAAGGAAAAACCAGATGACACCGACAAGGGCGCTGACGTGGCCATGACTTTCTTCCTTCCCCTGGAGTTCATGGCTCCTACCGGCCGGGGGGCACAGGACGAGGTGTATTCGGATTCTGACGAGGCCGAGCACGACGAGCTCGCGGCACAGCTCGTGTTGTCTCAGAAGGCAGCATTTGACAAACCAGCCAAGCATCGGCATTTAAAGCCGTTGTATGTCAAGGGGTACGTCAACGGAAAGCCGCTGACCAAGATGTTTGTCGATGGCGGTGCAGCGATCAACATCATGCCTTACGCCACCTTCAGAAAGCTGGGCATGAACGATGAAGATCTGCTCAAAACGGACATGATACTCCGTGACTTTGCCGGCAATCCCTCTGACACTCGGGGTGCCGTGCACGTGGAACTGATGGTTGGATCCAAGACGCTCATCACGACCTTCTTTGTCATTGACGGCAAGGGGGCATACAGCCTACTTTTGGGCAGGGATTGGATCCATGCCAACTGCTGCATACCTTCGACCATGCACCAAATACTCATTCAGTGGGTTGGAGATGACATCGAGATTGTCCAAGCTGACGACTCGGTGAGTGTTGCTACCATTGAGCCTACTTACTGGGAATTTGACGGAGTAGATTGCTTCTTCGATCGTGTGTGAGGAGAAGGTCCTGTCAACGTCTACGACAGGGATCAACAGCCGATCCAAGCAATCGGCTCTGAAAGCTTCTTTTAGATGGACAACCCAACCGACAATAGCGAGGGCAAACTGGGACGTGGTTTCACGTCGGCCGACAAGTTAGAGGAGGTGGATGTTGGTGACGCGAGTAAGAAGAGGCCGATGTTTGTAAGTTCCAGTTTAGCCCCTGAATTCAGAGAGCAATTGGTAGATCTTCTAAAAGAGTTCAAAGACTGTTTTGCTTGGGACTACACGGAGATGCCCGGACTAGATCGGTCCATTGTCGAGCATAAATTGCCGATCAAGCCCGGGTACCGCCCGTATAAACAACCTCCGCGCAGGATCTATAAGGAGGAGGTATTGGCCGACGTAAAAAAGGAAGTGGAAAGATTGCTAGAAGCTAATTTCATTCGGCCGTGTCGATATGCGGACTGGATCTCCAATATAGTCCCGGTGTACAAGAAGAATGGGAAGATGAGAGTCTGCATCGACTTCAGGAACCTCAATAAAGCCACTCCTATGGACGGTTATCCAATGCCAGTGGCCGATTTGCTAGTAGATGCTTCGGCCGGGTTTGAAATTATAAGCTTTATGGACGGCAATGCGGGTTACAACCAGATCTTCATGGCTGCAGAAGATGTGGCAAAGACCGCCTTCAGGTGCCCTGGCCATATAGGTTTGTTTGAATGGATTGTCATTACCTTTGGTTTGAAAAATGCCGGTGCTACTTACCAGCGAGCCATGAATTACATATTTCATGAGTTGATCGGCAAAATCGTAGAGATCTACATTGATGATGTGGTGGTCAAGTCGGGAAGCAAAGAAAGACACTTAGCCGATTTAAGGAAGACTCTGGAGTGCACGAGGAAACACGATTTAAAGATGAATCCAACCAAGTGTGCATTTGGGGTGTCGGCCGGTGAATTTCTGGGACTCTTGGTCCACAAAAGAGGGGCGAGGTTGGCAAAAAGAGCATGGAAGCAATTGACAAGGTAGTGCCGCCGACCAATCTCAAAGAACTACAATCACTGCTCGGCAAGATCAACTTTGTCAGAAGGTTCATATCCAATTTGTCCGAGCGCGTGCTACCATTCTCTCCACTGTTGAAGCTCAAGAAAGATCAAGAGTTCGTGTGGGGTGACGTGCAACAAAAGGCTTTCGATGAAATCAAAGAATACATGAAGGCTCCACCAGTATTGGTTCCTCCACAACCCGACGAGCCTTTCAAGTTGTACGTGGCGGCCGACAGCCTAACAATAGGGTCGGCCCTCATGCAAGAATTCGAAGGAAAGGAGAGAGTCGTAGCCTATCTTAGCCGAAAGCTACTGGACCCCGAAACGAGGTATTCGGCTACGGAAAAGTTGTGCTTGTGCGTTTTCTATTCCTGTACCAAGTTTCGGCACTATCTATTCAATGCCGAATGCGTAGTAGTATCAGAGTTTGATGTAATCAAGCACATGTTATCAATGCCGATTTTGAGTGGAAGGATCGGTAAATGGGTCTTAGCTCTTTCTGAATTTGATTTGCGTTTTGAATCGGCAAAAGCTGTTAAAGGCCAGATTATGGCCGATTTCGTCACTCACCATCGTGACCCTAATGCTAACATAGTAACCATTGCCCCCTGGGCATTGTTTTTTGATGGATCATCGTGTAGCAAAGGCGGTGGAGTCGGGATCATGTTGATTTCTCCCAAGGGGGCACCTTTCAAATACTCTATACCGATCGAGTACCCGGTGACTAATAATCAAGCGGAGTATGAGGCACTGCTTCGAGGATTGCGGTTGCTTGTGGACGTCAAGGCAGATGCCGTGGAGATCTTCGGTGACTTGGAGTTGGTGATCAGGCAGCTGACAGGTGAGTACGAGTGCAGAAACGACACGCTGCAGGAATATCTCGAAGGTTGCCAAGAACTCCTTAAACAGTTTCGATCAGCAACCTTGCAACATATTCCTAGGGGGCAAAACGAAGAAGCAAACCAGTTGGCTCAGGCAGCATCCGGGTATAGGGAGAATCAAAACATTTTTGCACTTGAGGAAGAGCAAACAACCCCAGAAGATGATCAAGCAGTCCCAAGTGATAATCAGGCAATTGAAGACTGGAGAGACAACATTGCCGATTACCTCAGGGACCCATCCAGAAAAGTCTCCCGAAAACTCAGGTACAAGGCTCTTAAGTTCACGCTCTTGGACAATCAATTGTACTACAAATCCATAGATGGGGTTTTGCTCTAGTGCCTGAACCAAGACGGGGCTAGGAAACTGATGTATGAGGTGCACGAAGGCGTATGTGGTGCACACCAGTCGGCTCACCGTATGAGATGGTTAATCAGGAGGACTGGATATTTTTGGCCGACTATGCTCGAAGATTGCTTTGAATACTACAGAGGTTGTCAGGATTGCCAGCGATTCGGCAATGTGCAAAGGGCCCCAGCATCGGCCATGAATCCGATCATTAAGCCTTGGCCTTTCAGAGGATGGGGCATTGATTTGATCGACGAAATCCACCCTCCATCTAGCAAGGGACATAAGTTTGTTCTGTTAGCCACGGATTACTTCACTAAGTGGGTTGAAGCCATCCCATTGAAGAAGGTGACGTCAGAGAACATGGTGTCCTTCGTCAGGGAGCATATCATTTACCGATTCGGCATTCCTCAGTCCATCACTACCGATCAGGGAACTCAGTTCACTTCCTCGGAGTTTTGTGACTTTGCCGAAGGGATGGGGATTAAGCTCTATAATTCCTCCCCTTATTATGCACAGGCCAATGGGCAGGCAGAGGCTTCTAACAAAATCATGATTAAGATTATTCAGAAGAAGATCGAAGAAAAACCTAAAAGGTGGCACTTGGTACTCAACGAAGCTTTATGGGCTTACCGAATGGCTTGTCATGGGTCGACTTAGACGTCACCATACGAGTTGGTCTATGGGCATCACGCAGTGCTACCATGGGAGTTGCAATCGGAGTCAAGACGATTTACATTGCAGAATGATCTAGCCAAAGAGAATTATAAAGATTTGATGATGGATGAGCTAGAGGATTTGCATTTGATTCGTCTCAAGGCCTTGGAAAATATTGAAAAGAACAAAATACGCGTTGCCAAGTACTACAATTCGAAAGTGAGAGAAAAGGAATTCGAAGAAGGAGACTTGGTTTGGAAAATTGTCTTGCCGATCGGTACCCAAGATAAGGTATTCGGCAAATGATCCCCTAACTGGGAAGGGCCTTTTCGAGTTCTGAGACGTGCTCCGGGTAATGCGTACATTCTAAAAACCCTCCAAGGAAAAGAGTTTGCTAGGGCAATTAATGGACGTTATCTAAAGAGATTTCATCCTAGCGTGGAGGTCGGTGCATAACGAAATCAAGGACTAGCGGGCACCGATGGCCGATACAAGGTTGTGTCGCCCTTAGCACAAAAATGGCCGATAGGATCTATCGCCCTTAGAGCAAAAACAGCCGACACGGCATGTGTCGCCTTTAGCGCGAAAAACGCTAAAACAAAACCAAATGCACGCGGTGTTGTGCAATCGATTCAATGAAGAGATCGAGCACTAGACAAGCACAGAAGGGGAAAACAGATTGTACACGTGAGCATGGCAAAATAGAGCGTTGTTCATAGTGGGGGCTGTGCAAAAAGGTGCAGATCAGTTACCGAGCACCCTGTTGATGACTGTCTGCGGGTTGGTGACTGTGGTGAGGGCGTGAGCGTGGTCCTCGTAGGATTCCAGAAAATCGTCGATCTGTGCGACATCTTCTGGAAATGCCCCGCCGGGGAAGCCAACCGGCACCACGGAGAAGTCCTCCTCCGTGCGGACCGTCAGCGCCGACAGCCCCAGCGCCACGCCATGGTGCACACCCTGCAGGGCGACCTGCTCGACGCGGCCGTGCACGTTGGCCAGGCGCGCCTCGGCGGTGTCGCCCTGGGCGTTCACCCGATCTGCGACGGCGTTCGCCGCCATCTTCAGGCGCGCCAGCTCTTCAGACAGCGCTATGAACGACGAGTTGGAATGAATCATTTAAAAGATCAACAAAAACGACCAAGAGCCGATCTAGGATTGGGTGTTCATACCCGTTATTGCGTCGCAGAACTGCCGACGCTGGTCCTCCCACTCCAGTTGATCGATCCCGTACTGCTTTGAGACGGCGGCCAGCTCCTCCCGGGACTCATCCCGCAGCGCCATGAAGTTCAAGGCGTCGTTGTGGTCGTAGAGGTCGTCATCGGAATCCCGGTTCGGGTTCGCCTCCCAAGGATGGGAGTGGTAGGAGAGGTCGTCGGAAGAGCTCGACGAACCCGATGGTGGAGTCCCTGGCCTCCCCGTTGCTGGAGAAGGCCGGGCATGCCCGCCGGCAGAGGAGATGACGGGGATCCTGTCGGCGAGCGGTAACAGAATGTGAGCGGGGTTTTCGAGAAACTGCCACAAAGGGCGTGAGCGAGGAGTCCTACCCACGCTGACGGAGGCGCCGAGCGCGACTCCCCTCGGCCTCCTCAGTCGCCGAACGCTTGCCGCGGTCATCACGGCTCGCCATTGCACTTGGGGAATTAGGGTTTTCTGGAGCAAAGTAAGCAAGGAAGCCGAGGCGGCGAGAGTACTAGAGGAGCAGATGCAAGATGGGAAGAAGGCAGGCCTCCAGGGGCGGTTTATAAAGTCGGAACAGTGATCGTGTGGATGTCCCGGGGTAGCACGCCGAATATCAACCGACGGACTGGGGTTTTCCACTTCCCAAGGTGGGCCTCCACAGTAACGGGCCGTGCGAACCGTCTAGACGCGCTTGAGTTCGGCAAAAATTGCCGACTTAGATATTCGGAGCGGACACTTGCCAGATTGCCGAACAGATTTATAAGGCAGTTAGTCACAATGTCATCGGAAAAGTAACCGATTGAATGAAAGGAACAGATATATCACAAGAAGATGTTTGAGTCGTTCTAACACGAGATTGCCGAAATTAAAAGTTCATTACACAATCATCTCAGTTGTTCAAGAATTGAGTTATAGCCGCCAAAGCATCGACTTTAACCTGGTTAGCATGCTCCAGTGCTCTTCGGTCCTCCTCTTCGGTACCTTGTGCTTGTGAAAGCCTTGCATTGAGCTTGATGTCCTCATCAAGCGCCAGTGACAGTTTGGAGGACGTTGCCTCAATGATGTTCGGCAAGCCTGATAACTGAGAGGTACATGACTGAATGTCAGAGTTGACTTGGGCTAATTGGGTTTCCAGCTCGGATCTTTTTTCTTGTAGTTCTTTCAACTGAGTCTCCAGGGCCAATTGAGAGTTCTTGGCCTCTTGAAATTTAGAATATAGATCATTGACCTCCTGGGTGCACTTAGACTTGGCAGTCTGAAGGTCAGCGCTTCTAGTTGCTCGTTTCACTTTGGCAAAGCAATCGTCCAGCGTGGATACAGCCTCTAGATGGAGCCTCAAATTTTCTGGAATATCCTCAGCAATGGGTTCAAGGAAATTTTTAACCTCATCGGCATCTCTAACTAAGGACAAGATGTCTTGACTCAGGAAGTCTGTTACATTGCTCAGGATATCTTGGACAAGTGCTGATGGTCTTTCGGCCACTGTTCTTTTACTCAGGAACTCGTTGATGTCAAATGCATATTTGGAAACCGGGCTGGCAGAAATCTGCGATAATTCAGACAGGTTAGCCGATTGAGGTAAGGTATGAAGGAGGAATGAAATGAGAGGTTAGTCCTTACCTGATGAGTCAGCTGTTTGGTGGGGGTTTGGTCTGGTTGAGAACCGGATGGACCAGCAGGATCTGGGGTTGAGCCGATGAAAGTCTCATCAATCGCGGCATCTGTGAAATCGCTGGTCAGCCAAGAGAGGCAAGAATCTGCTGGTTGAAGGGATAATTAAGGGACTTACCAATGTTGACATCATCCGGGTTCTAGGTGTCCATTTCCTCGGCATCTGCCTGCTCATCATTTTCCAAGGTAATAAAGATTGGGGGCACCGTCGTTTGAGCGTTTTCTTGTTCAGGGGAAGAAGCCTGTAATAGGTATACAAGCCAGTCAAGAATAAGTTGATAATGATGGAAGAACTAGGATATCTTACCTTTGGGGGAGGTGTGTTTTGCTTAGTCTTGGTTCGCCTGGAGCTGGAAGTGCCCTCGGTGGCCTTTCTCTTCTCTCTTTTAGCTGAGAGGGTGGTTAACGAAGCTGCTTGGTATTTCATAAACTGAGTCAATGAAGGAGCATTGTGTCCCAGGACAGTGATTGGGCCTGCTTGATGATATCGGATAGGCCTGATGTCAGAGTTGGGTGTGAAGTCCTGTGGGAATTTTGAAAAAGTTAGAAATCTCAAGGATCAAGTACTAAAGCAACAGGTGACTTGTTGTTGTACCTCGCTGTCAGAGCTGAAGTCTGCTTGAAGTTCCAGGCACATGGGATGGACTGGGCTGTTGAAGATATGATCATGCCATTCTTGCCACCAGGACTCAAAAAGAGGATGAGCAGACTGGATCAAATGGAATGGAACTGGTTTGTAGTCTGGCAGATCTTGCCCCAGGCTGAATACTCGATGGGCCTGCATCCCTATTGTAATGCGCTCCTTGGACTGAATCTGCTCCCTGGGCTTGATGATGGTGGAAAAGATGAGTTTTGGAGGGAGCTGTCCACAACCTAATTGCCTGGCTGCTATGTTAGGATGATAGAATTCATAAGTGTGCTTCACTTGTCTTCCCCTGTTGAATTCGGCTGGTAGGATGCAGGGTTTGATAAATGAGTTGAAAACTCCTATGGCCATTTCATCTATGCAGCCATCATCAAAGCTGAATTTGATAGGGAAAGTGAGGTTGTCATTCTCCCTGTAGGGTAACCAGAGCGCCTGATTGAAACCCTTGAAGAACAATTTGAAGAGACTGCCAATACTCTTGTTTATGGTTATAGCAGTGGCTGCTTCCCCATAAGTTTGGCAAGCTTTCTCTGTGGCCTCTTCATCCTCAGCAAAGTTGCTGGAAGGAAAGCTGAGGTTGTCCAATGGCACAACAATGATTTGGTGCATGTATAGCTGAAACCACATTTGAACAAACCACCAGGGGCCATTGACACAATCAATTGGTGGCAGTCCATCTGTGCTGTCATGAGTGGCATGATACATTTGAGTGGAGATCTGATGCATAATGTGGTATATAGATCCCAGGAAGAGCTTGCCCAGAGGGATTTGCTTTCCTTTGGATAATTTATCAGCCAGTGCGATGTAGTTAAGGGTTGGCTCGTTGGATCTCCCACAGAAGATGAATCTGCATAGCCACATGTTTAGAAAAGCCCTGTGCTCTGTTTCTGCTACTGGGCCTGATATTTTGTTGTGGATCTCTACATACTTCATCCATCCAACGCTAACATCAATGGATCTCTGAGGAATTTTCTCTACCAGTTCGTCGGTGTTCATGATCGAGGTAATGTTCAGGCCACTCATCATGAAGACATCGGCTAATGTGATTGTCATTATGCCATGGCCGAACACGAAAGCATTGAGGGCATCTGACCAAAAATGAGAGGCTGCTATGAGCAATGACTCATTTTTAGGCATGCTGGCCAGGGACAGTTCCAGAGCGTGATGGATGTCTTGGGTTTCCCAGTGAGGTCCAAATTTCGTCTGAATTCTTCTGTACCAATTCCTCCAGCCGGTGACCGCGGGCAGGGGCCAGTTCTTGAAGGTATACCGCCACCTGTTCGATGAAATGACTCCGTGCTTGAAAGGGATTCTGTTGGTCTCCATACCAATGATATTGGTTGGATTGGAGTTTCCCATTGGACCCAAGAAGTAGGAATCGGGATCCGCATCGCAAGGAATCATAATTTCATCCCTAAGGGCCTGAAAGGAGAAGGTGTGCGGAGGAAGCTAAATGAGCCGAATGCCGACATAAATTGACCGAATGCGTTGAAAGGAAAAGTGAAATTTACCTCTGGGATCTCGTCATGGGTCGCCATTGCGAAGCTCGGGTGGAATTTGAAGCTGTTGATGATTTGGAGAAGATGCGGAGTTTGAAGCGGTGCTGACCTAGAATGCGCGGCGGACTTGTGGTCAATTTCAGAACAAATGCCTTTGTGCAGAAATTGAGGGGGCATGTGTTAAAACATAATTTTTGCACTATGACAAGTAGGCCAGCCCAGTACAGATTCAGAGAAATCACCGCCTGAGGGGATTCGGCAGATGGCGGGCGCGGTCGGCTAACTTAGTAGGTTCGGCAAGGCTGTGGAAGCGACTAGTCAATGGCGAGCGAATTCGGCAATATGACGCTGCGGTCGGCTACCTCAAGCCGAGTCGGTTTGCGTTAGAAGATGACAAATGCGGCGTGTCAAGAAGATTTAGCGGTGGGGATCTCGTCATTTTAGTGCATGCCGGTTATTAAAGGAAGCTTGGAGCAGAAGGCATCATGTTTTTGATAGTTTCCTAATTTTATCATTGTAATCGTGTCCTTCTAGGACTCAGAGAACACCAGGGTATAAATATAAACCCTGAGACTATTGTAACATGTTCACAATCAATACAACCAACCCGGCCCCGTGCCATCTTCGAGTCCAAGTCGTGTCACCGTGTTCTTCGAGAGGAGCCATCGATCCGTCGACCTCCGTAAGTCCCGGCAACCTTGTTATCATGTCTAGTATCGTGCGGCAGATTTAGATTTGATGCAAGTAGTCTCGTATGTTTAGCTTAGTATCATGCGGTGGATTTAAGCTAATGACGGGAAGTTTTTGCTTATGCCTTGTATCGTGCGGCGGATTAAGACATGAGTAAAGATAGTTATCGGCTCTATTAGACTTGGCAATCTATTAGATTCATTAAGTTATCATGTGTTTGCTCTATGTTTAATGTTTTATACATATTTGCAATACTTTTTTTGCCCAATCTAGATCTCGCTCGGTTCGGCTCTGTCTTTTATAGATCTATCCTGTTCTTTCATATTCATTATTGTAAAGTCTTCCATGCAATAGATCTATTATCCGTAATAGCCGATTTGATCGTATCTAGATTGCCACGTGGTGAGGGTTCATACACGTTAAGCATGTTTGATCTATGAAAAGGCTAGGCGTCGTGCGGCGGGCGCAGGCTTTAGATTAGTTTAAGTATGCTTGATTTGTATGCTCAATCCCCATGGACCCCAACTCGGTTGCACAATCGAGATTGGTTAAACTTTAATTCATAGTTAATATATCATGCAAGTACAATTCTCATGCAAACGTACTCGGCAACTTGTTATTCACGTAACTTCGTTCATACTGCCGAATGACTTTTAAACCTGTTGGCAGATAGCTTTCCTAGCTATATGTCGTCGTAAGTGGCTTCAGGGCCGTACATCTTGGAACTGTCTGGTCATACCCGACACGTTCCAGCTTTGTATTTAACAATTTATCTCCCTTGTTAGTTGCAGGGCAAACTGACTGGCACGCACCGGACTTCTGAGTACCCGGGCCACGTTTGAAGCCAGCTTCTCCGGCTTGCTGTGTGATTGGCATAGTGCGTCACTTTTGGTGCCAACACAAGTTTTTAGGCGTGACCGGACGCTGGAACAATGACCGGATGGTGTTGAAACATGCGTCCGGTCTCTATTGAAACAGTGATCAGACGCTATTGAAACAACTGACCGGACGTGCCTATAACACTGCTCACGAGAGGCAACGAATGAAATGAAGTGATCGGACGCTAAGTGAGTCCGGTCAATGGTGACCGGACGCGTCCGGTCGATGAAAAACCTCTCTAGAACCTCTCTGTTCGTGACCGGACGCTGAGTGAAACAATGATCGGACGCTAGTGAAACAAGAGTCCAGTCACTACTGAAACAACGACCGGACGCTACTGAAACAATGACCGGACGCGTCCGGTCGTCCCGTAAACAGCCCATTCAAAGGGGTAACGGCTCTATTTGTTTGAGGGGGTATATAAATATGAGTTGGCCGGCTTTGGGAGGTCTCTCTTGGCACTCTAACATCTTGGACATCCCTTTGAGCAAAACATACTCCCTCCCACTCATCTCCTTTCTTGATAGCGCAAATCAAAGTGAGATTGAGTGATTCCAAGTGCATTTGCTTGTGTGGTTGCATCTAGTGGCACTTGGGGATCGTTGTTGCTACGGTTTTCTCGTTACTCTTGGTGGTTGCCGCCACCTAGATGGCTTGGAGCAGCGGAGGAGCATTGGCACGAGTTGGTGATTGTTCGTGGCCATCTCCCGGTGATTTGTGAGGGGTATTGTGCCTTCCCCGACGAAGAGCCAAAAGGTAACTCTAGTAAATTGCGCGTGTCATTGAGTTACCTCCATTTGTGGGTCGGTTCTTGTGGCGCTCAAGTGTTGAGCTAGGTTTGTGAACACCTATTAGCCACCGAACCACCAAGTGGTTGGTCGACACAACGGGGAGTAGCATGCCGGCAAGCACGTGAACCTCGGGAGAAAATCATTGTGTCTCTTGCCCATTTGGACATCTCCCGGAGTCTCGTGGTATTCATATTGTGATTGATCACATCTTGTCAACGTCGGTATATCTCTCTACCACTTGAATTACATTCTTTACTTCTTGTGTAGTGGTAGTTTATCTTGCTAGTGATTAGCTCTCTAGTTCATTGTATTTAGTTCTTGCTAGCTTACTAGATTAGAGAGTAGTGACATAGATATTGTGTGCCTTAGAGATCATACCATACTAGAATTGTTTGGTTAGGTGGCTTGCATCACTTAGTAGAGCTAGTGCAAAAAGCTTCGCTTTGTAATTGTCTAACAAGTCTCTCTAAGTGTATTGTAGAAATTTTATTAGGCTATTCACCCCCCCTCTAGCCATTTAGGACCTTACAAGTGGTATCGGAGCCGTGGTCACCGTTTGCATAAGGATTAACAACCTTCGGTGTTAAAAAAATGGCTCAAATTGTGTTCAACCATGTTGGGGGCAAACCACCGTTCTTTGATGGCACATCTTTTGATTATTGGAAAAGAAAGATGAGAATGTATTTGGGTTCAATCAATGACAAGGTGTGGGATGTGGTAGAAAATGAGTTTGTGATTCTTGATCCTACCAATCCAACACCAAATGACTCCATCAACAAGCAATGCAACACAATGGCGCTAAACACCATATACAATGCCATTGATCCAAAGGTGTTTGAACAAATCAAAGATCTTGATAATGCAAGTGAGGTGTGGAAAAGATTAGAAGAAACATATGAGGGCACTTCAACGGTAAAGAGTGCCAAGTTGTACATGCTCAAGGACAAGCTCACCAACTTCAAGATGAAGGATGATGAATCAATTCCGGAAATGTTCTATAGATTACAAGTCATCATCAATGATCTCAAGTCCTTGGGAGAAAAGGTGCAAGATGAAGACTTCACTCACCAGTTCTTGAGTTGCTTGCCCAAGAGATTCAAGACACTTCGCACCATCATCTTTAGAGGAGGCTTGAAGAATGTGACTCCAAATGAGGTGCTTGGTGATGTCATAACCGAGGATCAATACAATGAAGATAGTGAAGAAGTGGTAAAGGAAGAGGACAAGAAGAAGAAAAGTGTGGCATTCAAAGCCACCTCATCAAAGAGCAAGGGCAAGTCCAAGAAGGAAGAATCAAGTGACAATGAAGAAGCTAGTGACATTGATGATGAAGCCTTAGCTCTCTTTGTGCGCAAATTTGGCAAATTCATGAAGAAGAAGGGCTATGGTGCAAGAAAGAGAAGAGATTACAACAAGAGCAAAGAATATGTGAGAAGATGCTACAAGTGCAAGAGCAAGGATCATGTTGTAGCGGATTGTCCCTACAATAGTGACAATGATGAAGATGAGAAGAAGAAAGATAAAAAGGAGAAGAAAGAGAAGAAAATGAGCTTCAAGAAGAAGAAGGGTGGCTCATATGTTGTCACGTGGGATAGTGATGCATCATCCGATAGTGAAGACTCAAGTGATGATGATAACAAGAAAAGCAACAAGAAGAAGGCACTTGCAAGTATTGCTATCAACAACAAGCCTTCTCTATTTGACACTCCATCATGCTTCATGGCTAAGCCAACTAAGGTACAATCCGATGATGAGAGTGATAGTGAGAGTGATGAGGATGAGGAGCACTCAAAGGAGGACCTCATGGACATGTTGGAGCAAGCTCACACTTGCTTTGAGATGAAGAGGAAGGAGTGCAAGGATTTGCGCAAGAAGCTTAGTGCTCTTGAGCAAACCCTTGATGAGCTCAAGTCTACTCATGAGAGGCTAGAGGTAGCCCATGAGAAGCTTGGCAAGGCTCACACCAAGCTTGAAAAAGCTCACTCCTCTCTCCTTGATCAAGTCAAGGTTGAGGATATTGTTCCAACATGTAACATAGGAGTAACTTGTGATATTCTTGATGAATCATTTTATACTCCTATTGTTGTTTCTCCCACTAACCCCTCATGTAGCTCATCCACTACTACTTCTACTATGAGTGATGGTTTCACTTGTGATGCCTCACTAATGGTGGAGAATGAGACCTTGAAAAAGGAGGTCAATGAGCTCACTTGTGCCTTAGGCAATGCCTATGGTGGAGATGCCCGCTTGCTTAAGTGCTTGGGTAGCCAACGGTTCTCTCTTAACAGAGAGGGATTGGGCTATACCCCCAAGAATGGCAAGGCGGCTTTTGTGACTCACAAGAGTAGTTTTGTGAGAAGCAATGGTCGGTTTTGCAACAAATGCAAGCAATCCGGGCATATAGAGCAATATTGCAAGAACAAGAATAAAAATGTTAATGTATCCTCAATTCAATTTGATTCTTGTTATTTGCTTACCAAGGGTGTAAATGGTGTGAAGGCTAAGTTTATTGGTGCTCCCATTGTTGGCCCAAAGAAGAAGGCAATTTGGGTGCCTAAGAGCTTAGTGACTAACCTTGGAGGACCCAAGCAAGTTTGGGTACCTAAAAAGAATTGATCTTTTCTTGTAGGTCAATTATAAAGCTGGAGGAAGGCATTGGGTGCTTGATAGTGGGTGCACTCAACACATGACCGGAGATGCAAGAATGTTCAATTCAATCAACAAGAATGATGACAATGGGATTGATAGTATTACATTTGGTGATAATGGCAAAGGCAAGGTCAAGGGGCTTGGTAAGATTGCTATATCAAATGACATGAGCATATCAAATGTGTTGCTAGTAGAGAGCTTGAACTTCAATTTGCTATCTGTGGCTCAATTGTGTGATCTTGGATTCAAATGCATATTTGGGGTTGATGATGTAGAGATCATAAGTGTAGATGGCTCAAACTTGATCTTCAAAGGCTTTAGATATGAAAATCTATACTTGGTTGGTTTCAATGCTAGTGAAGCTCAATTGTCAACTTGTTTGTTCACCAAATCTAGCATGAGTTGGCTATGGCATAGAAGACTTGGTCATGTTGGCATGAAACAATTGAATAGATTGATTAAGCATGATCTAGTTAGAGGCTTGAAAGATGTGGTGTTTGAAAAGGATAAACGTTGTAGCTCTTGTCAAGCCGGAAAGCAAGTTGGAAACACTCACCCTAAAAGAGCATGATGAGCACTAGCAAAGCATTTGAGTTATTGCACATGGATCTATTTGGACCAACGACATACACTAGCATTGGTGGAAACAAATATGGCTTTGTGATAGTGGATGATTTCACAAGATATACATGGGTGTTCTTTCTACGCTGTGTGAATATTGGATGATGTTCACAAGATAACAATGGTTTCTTTCATAAGTGACAAAAGTGATACAATATGCTATATTCAAATCTTTTTGTCAAGAGAATGTCACAATGAGTTTGAAACAACATCAAAAGTAAGAAGTGACAATGGGTAGTTTGAATTTAGAAACACAAGAGTTGATAGTTATGTGTATGTGGGATTTGGAATTAAGACTAATTTCTTGGCCATGTGATGACTTTGGGAATTAGACATCAATTGTGGCCCAAGTACACTCCACAATCAAATGGTCTTGTTGAAAGGAAAGATAGAACTCTCATTGATATGGCAAGATCTATGCTTAGTGAGTACAATGTGAGTCATTCTTTTTGGGCCGAAGCTATCAACACGGTTTGCTATTGTAGCAACCGCTCTATTGTCATCCCATGATGGAGAAAACTCCATATGAGCTATTGAATGGAAGGAAGCCCAACATTGCATACTTTAGAGTCTTTGGTTGCAAATGCTATATCTTGAAGAAAGGCACTAGATTGAGCAAGTTTGAGAAAATGTGATGAAGGCTTTTTGCTTGGTTACTCCACTACAAGCAAAGCATATAGAGTTTGGAATTTGGCTAGTGGTACTCTTGAGAAGTGCATGATGTTGAGTTTGATGAAACAAATGGCTCTCAAGATGAAGAAGAAAATCTAGATGATGTGAGAGGAACTCAATTGGTCAATGCAATGAAGAATATGGATATTGGTGATATTCGGCCTAGGGAAGTGATTGATATTGAAGATGACAAAGATCAAGTGCTCACTTCTCCAATTGTGCAGCTAGTGGTTCCCAATTGCAAGATCAACAAGTGGCTAGTTCATCTCAACCAAATGATCAAACAAGTACAAGCAATCAAGTCCAAGTGCTCCAACCAACCAATGTTGCAAGGATCATCCATTAGATCAAATCATTGGTGGAATTCAAAGTGGTGTGCAAACTAGATCAAGATTGGCTTCTTTTTGTGAACACTACTCTTTTGTATCATCCATCGAGCCAACCAAGATTGAAGAAGCATTACAAGATGTTGATTGGGTAAATACCATGCATGAAGAGCTTAACAACTTCACAAGAAATCAAGTATGGGAATTGGTAGAGAGGCCTAAGAAATACAATGTGATTAACACTGGATGGGTCTTTCGAAACAAGCAAGATCAAGATGGCATTGTGGTGAGAAACAAAGCAAGATTAGTAGCACAAGGTTACACTCAAGTAGAGGGTCTTGACTTTGGTGAAACATATGCACCGGTTGCAAGATTAGAAGCAATAAGAATCCTATTAGCTTATGCTGTTTCCCACAATATCAAGCTATATCAAATGGATGTCAAGAGTGCATTTCTCAATGGATACATCAATGAATTAGTATATGTTGAGCAACCTCCCGGTTTTGAAGATGACAAGAAGCCCCAACCATATTTACAAGCTCAAGAAGGCACTTTATGGCTTGAAACAAGCACCAGAGCATGGTATGAGAGGTTAAGGGATTTCCTTCTCTCTAAAGGGTTCAAGATGGGAAAGGTTGATACTACTCTCTTCACCAAGAAGATTGGAAAAGACTTGTTTGTGTTGCAATCTATGTTGATGATATTATTTTTGGTTCAACCAATCAAGATTTTTGTGAAGAGTTTGGTGAATTGATGGCAAATGAGTTTGAGATGTCCATGCTTGGGGAGCTTAGCTACTACTCCTTGGTCTACAAATCAAGCAATTGAAGGAAGGCACATTTGTTAGTCAAGGCAAGTATATAAAGGACATGATCAAGAAGTTTGGATTGCAAGATGCAAAAGCCATTAGCACCTATGGGGACAAATGGACAATTGGATAGTGATGCAAGTGGCAATATGGTAGATCAAAAGTTGTATCGGTCTATGATTGGAAGCCTACTCTATGTGACCGCATCAAGACCGGATGTCATGTTTAGTGTATGCATGTGTGCAAGATTCCAAGCCTCACCAGAGAAAGTCACTTGAAGGCAACCAAGAGGATATTGAGGTACTTGAAGCATACATAAGATATTGGTTTATGGTATCCGAAGGGGTCAAACTTTGAGTTGATTGGATATTCGGACTCCGACTATGCGGGTTGCAAGGTTGATAGAAAGAGCACATCGGGCACATGTCAATTGTTGGGAAGATCACTTGTGTCCTGGTCATCAAAGAAGCAAAATAGTGTGGCACTTTCAACCGCTGAAGCCGAATACATATCCGCCGGTAGCTGTTGTGCTCAATTACTTTGGATGAAAGCAACTTTGGATGACTTTGGAATCAAATTCAAACAAGTGCCATTGCTATGTGATAATGAGAGTGCGGTGAAGCTCACAAACACCCCGTGCAACATTCAAGAACAAAGCACATTGACATTAGGCACCACTTCATAAGAGACCATCAAAAAGGGTGATATTTCAATTGAGAGTGTTGGTACCGATGATCAACTCGCCGACATATTCACCAAGCCACTTGATGAGAAGAAGTTTTGCAAGCTAAGGAATGAATTGAACATACTTGACTTCTCGAATATGTGTTGATGCACCCCCACTTATATGACATGCCTCTCCTTCAACAAAGCAAGTAAAAGTTGATTGGCATATGCATTCATACTTTGGTAGGACATGTTTAGTGCATCTAGTCATTCCTCATGATCATTAGGCTCATTCATGAAAATAAATTGATTTTGATGCTTATATGATTGCCACTATTGTTTCTATGCTTATTATGATCTAGTGGTAACATATACATGTTTATGGGCTTGCAATCCTAGTGTTTAATCTAGAAAATGAGCAATGGAATGTTTAACCAACGTGAGTAAGATAACCATTGCAAGATGTGTGAAGAAGCTTACTCTAGAGCAAACCGTGTTAGATGTTTCATGCAAATGATCTCGATGGAACCAAATATGAAAAACTAACTCTCTCCTAAACAATTTGAACCTTTTTATGCAAACCTTTTATGGAATCGATGACAAAGGGGGAGAAAAAGTCACAAAGATCAATGAAGGGGATCAAAACTTTGAAATGATTGAAAATGATTTTTGAGCATACAAGTAGGGCACACAAGTAGGGGAGCAAGCTCATGAACTTGGTTGTTTGCATTTGTTTTCTGCATATTCATATGCTTGCTTGCATTAGACAAGTTTAATTTTATATCCATGCTTGTGTGGTGTATGCTAGAAATAGATTTTGAATGATGATTTGCAAACTAGCATGCATAGGTGGTAGCTAGACGTAATCTGTTTTTACATATGGTACTAGAGCCTTTCATATAATGTTGATCTCATGAGGTATCTAGTGTTTTTATAAAGTCTAGCTAACCATGGTGCTAAGGATGGTATACATTGGCAACTCCGATTGGTGTCACGCTTCAAAGGTCCATTCTTTACACCTTAGCATCATTTGATAGTATTACTCTCCCACATTTCACATCTATGCATATGTGCCGAATTGAACCAAACACTATAGCACATATGTAGGGGAGCTAATACTAACAAAGAGGTGACTTAAATTTTCAAATACATATCTTTGTGAAGGTTGTCATCAATTACCAAAAGGGGGAGATTGAAAGTCCTTGTTTGGTTTTGGATAATTGATGTCACCTTGGGTACTAACTTTGTCATGAAGTGTTCATTAGCTAGGTTGGTACATACCAAGTGTGGAAGCTAGATGATGACCATGGTGATGGTGGTGATGACCAAAAGATGGATCAAGTGCTCCACATTTGGAAGAGAAGAAGAGAAAAGCAAAACCCTATGGAGACCAAGGCAAAGGTATAAATAGGGATTTTGTTTTTGCACTCAAGACACCATAGAGGGTGTGAGTGTGTTTAGGATCGATAGCCGTACTATTAGAGGGTACTATCTCGGTGATTGCGGTTATCAAGTGCCACTAGGAGAATTCATACATGCATATGCATTAGGACCTAGTGGCTAACCTCTAATCCTTTGAAAAATGCTTGAAAAATGCTAACACACTTGCACAAGGTGATGTACACTTGGTGGTGTTGGCACATTTGCAAAGGAGAAGAAACCGGAGTTGAAAACAAGTTTTCAGGCGTGACCGGACGCTGGAACAATGACCGACGCTGTTGAAACATGCGTCCGGTCACTATTGAAACAGCGATCGGACGCTACTGAAACAACTGACCCGACGCGCCTATAACACTGGTCACGAGAGGCAACGAATGAAATGAAGTGATCGGACGCTAAGTGAGTCCGGTCAATGGTGACCGGACGCGTCCGGTCGATGAAAAACCTCTCTGGAACCTCTCTATTCGTGACCGGACGCTGAGTGAAACAATGACCGGACGCTAGTGAAACAAGAGTCATATCACTACTGAAACAACGACCGGACGCTACTGAAACAATGACCGGACGCGTCCGTCGTCCCGTAAACAGCCCATTCAAAGGGGTAACGGCTCTATTTGTTTGAGGGGGTATATAAATATGAGTTGACCGGCTTTGGGAGGTCTCTCTTGGCACTCTAACATCTTGGACATCCCTTTGAGCAAAACATACTCCCTCCCACTCATCTCCTTGCTTGATAGCGCGAATCAAAGTGAGATTGAGTGATTCCAAGTGCATTTGCTTGTTGGTTGCATCTCTAGGGCACTTGAGGATCGTGTTGCTGCGGTTTTCTCGTTACTCTTGGTGGTTTCCCCCACCTAGACGGCTTGGAGCAGCGGAGGAGCATTGGCACGGGTTGGTGATTGTTCGTGGCCATCTCCCGGTGATTTGTGAGGGGTATTGTGCCTTCCCTGGCGAAGAGCCAAAAGGTAACTCTAGTAAATTGCGCGTGTCATTGAGTTACCTCCATTTGTGGGTCGGTTCTTGTGGCGCTCAAGTGTTGAGCTAGGTTTGTGAACACCTATTAGCCACCGAACCACAGTGGTTGGTCGACACAACGGGGAGTAGCGTGCCGGCAAGCACGTGAACTTGGGAGAAAATCATTGTGTTTCTTGCCCATTTGGACATCTCCCGGAGTCTCGTGGTATTCATATTGTGATTGATCATATCTTGTCAACGTCGGTATATCTCTCTACACTTGAATTACATTCTTTACTTCTTGTGTAGTGGTAGTTTATCTTGCTAGTGATTAGCTCTCTAGTTCATTGTATTTAGTTCTTGCTAGCTTACTAGATTAGAGAGTAGTGACATAGATATTGTGTGCCTTAGAGATCATACCATACTAGAATTGTTTGGTTAGGTGGCTTGCATCACTTAGTAGAGCTAGTGCAAAAAGCTTCGCTTTGTAATTGTCTAACAAGTCTCTCTAAGTGTATTGTAGAAATTTTATTAGGCTATTCACCCCCCCTCTAGCCATTTAGGACCTTACAACCATGTTTCCAAGAAAGACATATCCTTAGAGGAGTTAGAACCGAAGATCAATTGGCGGATATCTTCACAAAAACCCTAGATGAGAACACTCTTTGTAGATTGCGAAGTGAGCTTAATGTGCTTGATCTAAGTAACTTTGTCAAAAGGTGAAAGAGGGTTGTCTTTGCATTGCATTGTATAATATGCCATGTTAATTATGCTATGCACATAGGCTTGTCAGACATGGTTAAGATAACCACCCTAAAAGCGTGTGAAGAAGCTTACCCATGAGCAAACTTGACAAGCAACCTAGATTCAAATTTCGTATTGCATTGCATATGCACGGTTGTTGCTTTGTCATTTCTTTTCGGTTATGCTTTGAGCAACCGCTGTGTTCGTCCACCGCTATGGGGAGCATTTGAGGCTCCTAATGGTTGAGTCCCCTAGTTTTGGTGGCCACATGTTGTCTGCTCGGATTTTATTGCCTATTTTATCTAAGAAAACTAAATTAGCCTATGGCAAAATATTTGAAAAATTTGAGGGTTTGAGAGAGGCAACTCCTCTAGGTTCCAACTGGTGTTTATTTGCGTCTTATTTGAGTTGGAACTTGGTTGGGAGAAGTCGGCGCGAAAAATCGAGTCAAAACAGGGGTTTATGTGTGACTGGACGCAGGGATCGGACGCTGGCATGCGTCCGGTCAGTGCAACAGACGCACTGATGAACAGTGTCATCGTCGCGTCTGGTCAGGAGTCGAGCGTGCGTCCGGTCGTTTGCTACAAATGTGATCGGACGCATGGGTGCGTCCAGTCGTGTGGGACAGGACGCGCCCGATCGACAAAAATGCGTTTCGGGAGCGCTCTGTTTGTGACCGGACGCTCCTCCCCGTGCGTCCGATCAGTCAGTACGTGCGTTCGGTCACAACTTAATCAGCGCATCTTGTTCTTCAACCGACACATGGGTCCTCTTCTTGTCTTCATCCTTGCCTATCTCGCCTCCACCCGACCATCTGCGCCACGAAACCCTACCGCCGCCGCGCCGACCTCCTCCCCCACCGCGCAGCCGCTACGCGCCCGCACCGCCGCTGCTCCACGCTCGCGCCACCGCACCTCCCCTCCCCCGCACGCCTGCGTCTCGCCTTCGAGCCACAGCCCCACCACCGTGCCCGCTCACCCCGCCGGAGCTCACCTCGCCGGTGCCTCACCTCGACGACGTTCGTCCACTCGTTTATTCTCCACTTTGGCGACCTCCTCCCCGGCACTCAGCCTCTCCGCAGTGAGCTCTCCACCACTTTCCATAGACTGTGCATGCCAAGTGTTCGATGAAATGCCCAAACCACCTGTCCATGCCTTTCTCACCTCGTTTTTGCCCTAACTCTCGCGCAGATCCCTCCGGCAAGATGTTGTGGTGCCCGAACGTGTCGGTCTCTTACCTTTGCTTGGTCGGTTCATCGCGTCTCGTCAGGTAGCTATGCCATGTCTCTCGTCTCGTCTCCTTTGCTTTGCTTCCGATAGGGCCTTCTTATCTCTAGTTTATATATGCTCTTATGTATCCCTATCTATCTCCTGCAGCGAGTCGGGACTGTGTCAGTGAGCAGTGTGCCAGTGACAGCTTAATCCGGGGCCAAGCTCGCGGATACGGAACGAGGCCAAGCCTCTGAGGTTTAGTCCAGTTTCTATTTTGTCAGTGGCAGTGGTACTCAGTGGCAGTGGGTCTTGTCAGTGACAGTGGTTCACAGTGCAGTAGCCCTTGTCAGTGGACAGGAGTTCACAGTGGACGTGGTATTGTCCGTGGAAGTTTGTCTCAGTGGTTCTGTTCTTGTAGCGATGGCTCGCTGCAAGAACGTCGGCGGAGGTTCCGAGGCAGATCCTCCTCCCCCTCGCCCTCCTTCTGGTGGCAAGGGGAAGAGGCCGCAGAAGCTTGTGTCCAAGAAGCGCAAGCGTCTTGACCGTGATTCAGAGATGGCACTAGCAGCAGCACGAGCAGCTGAGAGAGCCGAGCAGGGTGGTCAGGCCGACGGTCTTCACATTCGGGACCAGTCTTCAGCTCAGGGCAGTCAGTCAGGTGGACAGCTGAGTGGCCAGCGGGTTCATGATCTTCTCACCGAGCAGAGGGCAGGCCTACTTCAGACCGAGGGAGGAGTTGTCCGGGTTCACGGTCACGAGTACTCTCTCGATGACCCAGTTGAGGTCCTGTAAGTGCAATCAAGCCCTAATTGTGGGTTTTGGTGATAATGACCACATGATTGGAGAACTAATGAGATTTATGAAGATGACAAGCAGGTTGATAATAAGAAAGGATGGTGCATATGTGTTGGTGGACCCCTCATACTACATTTCATCTGTTCCGGACTCAAAGTACTACAACAAGCTTTTTCTTACATATTTGAGTTATAGGATTGCCGTACTATCAAGGGGGAATGCAAATACATTGCTATGGTTGAATGACATGTGCTCAAACCAACCCAAGCCATCCTCATTCCTAACCAAAGACAGCTGCACTGAATTCCGATCTATTTCTGTCTGACTGGTAGGTGCGGCAGTGCCGGGCTGAGGCTGGCACTGCCGCGATTTGTTGTAACCGTTGGAAGGCAGGGGATATTTACTCCATCTCCCTGCCACCCAACGGTCACCCACGACCATAACTCTTCTCCTACCTCCAGACAAGGCTTCCTCTCCCCATTGAAGGCTCCCAAGCTCTCTCTCACCTAATCTTTGATTCCTATTGATTCCAAGTGAGTTAGAGCCTCAAACCTTCACCAAAGAGAAGCCCTAGCTGAGATCTACTTCCTAGAGCACTTGATTTTAGCCATAGCCGGTGGATTTGATTCTATTGCTCTTGGGTTCTTGGAACCCTAGTCGGCTAGGCGTCGCCCTTGAGCTAGCCAACTTGTGTGGCGACCTTGGGAGGTTTGTAATCACTTGTGCAACTAGTTTATTACCCCTCACTTCAAGGATTTGGTTCCTTGACTTGAGAACGAGGTAGAGTTGCAAAGCTCATGACCTAAGTGGTCAACCTCAACAACGTGGAGGTAGGCAAGCCTTGGTGGCGAGCTGAACCACGGGATAAATCACTTGTCTCTTGTGCTTACTCGCTTTCATTTCTCATACTTGTGAGCTTGTGATAGGTTCTAGGTTTGGCCCGATCTACTTCATTCTACATATTTGAGTTGTTAGAGTTGGTTCTGCTGGTTCAGGAAACTTAGTGCCGCATTTCCATTCATATAGAATCAGTTTGTTGTGGTTGGATTTCGAATTGCAGTCTCAGGTTCTACCCTGCGCGGCAGTACCGGGCTGAGGCCGGCAGTGCCGGGCTTATCTAATTAAGTTTCGAGCTGTGATTTTTGACAGGCCTATTCACCCCCCTCTAGGCCACACAGGTCCTTACAAGTGGTATCAGAACCTGGTCTCTCAGCAGCACTTCACCGTGCGAGAGAATGGCCACCGACGGAGGAACGGGTAACCCTAGTGTTGTGCAACCCACACTCGAAGTGGAAGTGCACACCGCTAGCAGCAACAAAAGCATCTCCACAGCAAGTGCAAAGACACTTCCTCAATTGGATGTGTCGGCCGGAGAGCTTGAAAGAAGAAAAGAAGAAAGAAGGCTAAGGAGAGAAGCAAGAGCTAAAGCAAGAGAAGATGTTGCAGCTCAAAGCTAAAGAGGAGAAGGCTCAAAGAAAAGAAGAAAGAAAGATTAGAAGAGAAGAAAGAGCCAAGAGAAGAGAAGAAAAGATGAAGAAGGAAGAGCTACAAGCAAAGAAGAAGGTGGATTTGAGTGATGACTCAAGTAGCACCGAAGATGGAGACGATGACATCTCCTACATGCCCAAGGACAACAAGAAGAAGGAGGAGACCAAGAAGTCATATGGAGCCGTATCCTTTAACTATTCTTCTATGACTAACCATGATTCTAGGCCTCTCATCAATGTGCCCGCGGGCAAGTTACCTCGTTTCGATGGGACTAACTTTGCCAAGTGGAAGCACATTATGAAGACCTATTATTGGTCTCCATCCAGGTATTTGGGAAATAGTGCACAATGGACTTGAAGCACCGGTTGATCCAAAGAGCCCCACTCAAGATGAATTCCGCAACATTCATCTCAATGCTCAAGCCACTAGTGTGTTACTTAGTGCCTTGGATGGTGATGAGTACAACAAGGTCATGGGAGTTGAGGTTGCAAAAGAGATTTGGGACACTTTGCACATTGCTCATGAGGGAGTGGACAAAGTGAGGCAATCCAAGATTGACTTGTTGATGGCTAAGCTCAACCGGTTTGTGATTTGTGATGGTGAAGGCCCACAAGAAATGTTTGATAGGTTGATGGTCATTGTTGGCAAGATTAGAGGGCTAGGTGGTAATGAAATCAATGATCACAAGGTTGTGAAGATCATGTTGGAAGCATACTCACCAAGGAATGAGACCGTAGTGACATTGATTAGGGACAAGAAGAAGTTTGAGCAATTCACACCTAGTGATGTGCTTGGGAGGATTATTACCTTTGACATGCAAAGAGAAGAGGCAAATGAGAGAAGGAAGCTTGGAGAGTTGCAAGCTAGGCTAGATGGGATGAAGATCAAGGATGTGGCACTTAAGGCTAGCAAGCCATCAAGGCAAGCAACATCAAGCAAGCAAAGTCAAGCAAGCAAGCCTCTACAAGCAAGCCCAAGCAACAAAAGAAAGAAAATAGAAGTTGAGGACAACTCATCATCCTCAAGTGAAAGTGGAAGTGAAGGTGAAGAATTTGAAGCAATTGGAGACATAGCTCTTTTCATGAGAAGATACCGCAAGGGGCTCAAGAAGGAAGGTTACAAGTTTGTGAAGAGAAGTTTCCAAACAAGAAAAAGAGAACTTGCTACAATTGTGGTAGCACCGATCACTTCATAGCACATTGTCCACATGAGAAGAAAGACAACAACTTCAACAAGGCAAGAAAGATGACAAAGGCATTACAAGAAACACAACAAGAGATACATGGGAGAAGCTCACAGGACATGAATGGGATTCAACCACTCAAACCTCAAGTGAAGAAGATGAGAAGATAGCAACAATAGCATTCCAAAAGTCATCTCCTTCACCAAGGCTATTCAACAACTTGTCCGATGATGTTGATGTTGACAACTCCCACACTTGTCTCATGGCCAAGAAAGAGAAGGTGAAAAAGACTCCTAAAACCTCTTCCCCACCTAGTGACATCTCTAGTAGTGAACTTAGTGATTCCTCTAGTGATGATGATTCTAGTGATGAAGAGATAAACATGATAACTAAAAATTTAGACAAGAAAACCAAACTCTTTATCACTAAGCTAATGGAGGAATTAGAGAGTGTACAAGCCGAGTTAGCAATAAGTGAGGATGCCCTCATCAAACAAGAGGACCTCTATATTGCTTGCAAGGAGGCTCTTGCATTAGAGAGAAGTGAGGGAGTCTTGCATGAGGCCTTGGCCAAAGAGCAAGATGAACATGCTTCCCTAAAGAAGGACTCATGTTGCACTCAAGGAAAAGTATTGTGACTTGGGTAAAAAGCACGAAGAACTTGAGCTGCAATATAATCTTCTTTGGGAAAGCAACTCACCCCTCCCTAAAGCAAATGTCACTTCTATTCCCTCCACTAGTGAAGGTTGTGGAAAATGCTATAATGTTGATTTGAATGTCTATTCCACTAACCTTGTGAACATGGAGGCCATGAGAAAGGAGATAGCAAGATTGACAAACATTATTGCAAGTGGTTGTGTCAAGTCACAACAAGTGCTAATGAGAAGACTCAAGAGAAGAGCAAGCCTAAGTTCAAGAACGGAAGACGTCCTTCCATAAAGGATGGGTTGGGGCACGAAAAAGGAGCCAAGACTAATGGAAGAAGGACAGTGAATGGCTATGAATGTGTGAGGTTTGAGAAGAAGGGTCAGATTGGTACAGTTCAGCCTGCACAGACCGCGGCAGTGCCACGCCAGAAGGCGGCAGTGTCGGGCCCCGGCAGTGCCGCCCCCAGGCCGGCAGTGCCGCGCCCCAAGAAAGGGAAGGCTACCAGTTTCCCTTCTGCTCAGTCTCACACACAGCACAAGCAGGTGCCAAACCCAAAGCAAGAGTCTCAGAAAGCCAAAGGAATCTATTTGGGTGACCAAGAACAAGTTTGCACATCAACCCAAGATAGAAGCCCCAAGGAAGAGCATGTCATCTTGTTACATATTAGAACACAACAACAGTGGTAAAGTTGTTGCGAAATATGTTGGTGATAACAAGAGGATAGCCGACAAGTTTATTTGGGTTCCTAAGATACTTGTGACTAACTTGCAAGGCCCAATGTCAATTGGGGACCTAAATCAAGGAACTAAACTTGTTTGCAGGCATACTCCTCCGGTGGATCAAGTTGGGTGCTTGATAGCGGATGTACAAATCATATGACCGGAGAAAGGAGTATGTTCTCATCATATTCCCCAACTTCAAATGCAAGTGAAAACATCATTTTCGGTGATAACTCCAAGGGGGAAGTGTTAGGACTTGGTAAAGTTGCCATAACACTTGAGCATTCAATTACTAATGTCTTACATGTTGATTCGTTGAGTTACAACTTGTTATCCGTTTCACAATTGTGTGGGATGGGTTTCAATTGTCTCTTTACGGATGAGGGTGTGGAAGTCTTTAGAAGGGAGGATTCCTCTATTGTCTTTACGGGTCGTTTGAAAGGGAAGCTTTACTTAGTTGATTTCAACAAAAGTGAAGCTAAACTTGAGACTTGTTTAGTGGCAAAATCTAGCATGGGTTGGTTATGGCATCGCCGACTAGCTCATGTTGGGATGAGGAACTTGGCCAAACTTCAAAAAGGACAACCACATCCTAGGACTAACCAATGTTGATTTTGAGAAAGACAAAGTATGTGGAGCTTGCCAAGCGGGAAAACAAGTAGGCGTACCTCACCCACCAAAGAGCTATGACACTACTACTCATCCATTGGAGTTGATCCACATGGATCTCTTTGGACCGGTTGCCTACCTTAGCATCGGCGGTAACAAACATGGTCTTGTTATTGTTGATGATTTTTCTCGTTTCACTTGGGTATTCTTTTTGCATGACAAGAGTGTAGTGCAAGAGAAGGTCAAGATGTTCATACGAAGAGCTCAAAGGGAATTGGTTTCAACATCAAGAAAGTTCGTAGTGACAATGGAACCGAATTCCGAAACACCCAAGTGGAAGAGTTTCTTGATGAGAGGGCATCAAGCATGAGTTTTCAGTTTCATACACCCCTCAACAAAATGGTGTGGTGGAGAGGAAGAATAGAACACTCATTGACATGGCAAGGACAATGCTAGATGAGTACAAGACGCCGGACATCTTTGGGCTGAAGCCGTCAATACCGCTTGCCATGCGATCAACCGCCTCTACCTCCACAAGAGAAGAAAGAAGACCTCCTATGAGCTGCTCACCGGTAACAAGCCAAAGGTGTCTTACTTTAGAGTCTTTGGGTGAAAATGTTTCATATTGCACAAGAAGCCCAAAGCCTCTAAGTTTGCATCTAAGGTTGATGAAGGTTTTCTTCTCGGTTATGGATCAAACGAGCATGCCTATCATGTTTTCAACAAGGCTTCCGGCAAGGTTGAAATAGCGATAGACGTGACATTTGATGAAACTAACGGCTCTCAAGTAGAGCAAGTTGATGAAGTTGTTGTAGGAAATGAGGAACCTCCTTGCAAAGCAATCAAGCAATTAGCCATTGGTGATATTAGACCACAAGAACAGCAGGCTACTGATCAGGATGGTCCTCAAACTGAAGCCCCTGCTGGGACTGGTGACTTACAGTCCCTGGCAGTGCCGGGCAGAGCCCAGCAGTACCGGGCACTTCCAGAGCAGCTGCAGCCACTACACTTCGTGGAGTGAACCTACAACCCATCTTCGAGCAAAATGAAGAAGATGCCGAAGATGTAGCAGAACTCATAGATCATCCAAGGCTCAAGCAAACTATTCAACGGGACCATCCCGTTGACAACATCCTTGGGAGTCTTCGAAAGGGGGTAACGACACGCTCTCATTTGGCAAATTTTTGTCAATATTACTCGTTTGTTTCCTCTTTGGAACCTCTCAAGGTAGAAGAAGCTCTTGAAGATCCAGATTGGGTGATGGCCATGCAAGAGGAGCTTAACAACTTCGAGCGCAATCAAGTATGGTCACTTGTGGAAAGACCAAAGTACCAATGTCATTGGAACCAAATGGGTCTTTCGCAACAAGCAAGATGAAGAAGGAGTGGTGACAAGGAACAAGGCAAGATTGGTAGCTCAAGGCTTCACTCAAGTAGAGGGCTGGACTTTGAAGAAACGTATGCACCGGTTGCTAGGCTTGAAGCCATTCGGATTCTTCTAGCCTATGCAGCCCATCACAACTTCAAGCTATATCAAATGGATGTGAAGAGTACATTTCTCAATGGCCCTATACAAGAGTTGGTGTATGTTGAGCAACCACCGGGTTTGAAGATCCCAAGTTCCCCAACAATGTCTTCAAACTCCATAAGGCACTCTATGGGCTTAAACAAGCACCTAGAGCATGGTATGAATGCCTTAAGGAATTCTTGCTTAAACAAGGCTTTAAAATAGGCAAAGCCGATCCTACTCTCTTCACTCATAAAGTCAATGGAGATATCTTTGTGTGCCAAATATATGTCGATGACATAATATTTGGTAGTACTAACAAATCCTTTTGTGATGAGTTTAGTAGGATCATGACTAAGAGATTTGAGATGTCTATGATGGGTGAGCTCAAGTTCTTCCTTGGTTTCCAAATCAAGCAATTGAAGGAAGGGACTTTTCTTTGCCAAACCAAGTACACCCATGATATGTTGAGAAGTTTGACATGGTGAACGCCAAGCCTATAAGACTCCCATGCCAACTAATGGACATCTTGATCTCAATGAGGAAGGAAAGCCGTGGACATCAAGGTATATCGCTCCATGATCGGCTCTCTCTACTTTACTTATGCGCATCTAGGCCCGATATTATGCTTAGTGTGTGCATGTGTGCTAGATTTCAAGCTAACCCTAAAGAGTGTCGACTAGTGGCCGTTAAGAGAATCTTGAGATATCTAGTTCACACACCAAACCTTGGCTTGTGGTATCCTAAGGGCTCCAAGTTCGAACTACTTGGCTATTCGGATTCCGATTATGCCGGTTGTAAAGTAGATCAAAAAAGCACTTCGAGGACATGTCAATTCCTTGGATGCTCCTTAGTGTCTTGGGGTTCTAAAAAGCAAAATTGTGTAGCCCTTTCCACAGCTGAGGCCGAGTACGTTGCAGCAGGTGCATGTTGTGCGCAACTACTTTGGATGAGGCAAACCCTTCGTGACTTCGGATGTCATTTTACCCATATCTGTCGGTGTTTCGTACCCGGGGGTATCACACCAACGAGTAATATGATCGCGTGCTTCTCTTCCTGGATGGTGATGCAAGGGGACACAAGGATTTATCCTGGTTCGGGCAAAGAAGGCCCTACGTCCAGCGGGGGGAGATGTTCTTGTATTACTTGCACCTAAGTGCTTGTATAGGGGAAAATACAAGCTCAGTGAGCGTGGACCGGAGTCCAGACTTGTGTTTGTGCGTGGACTCGTGTGTTCTGTTCGTCCTCCCGAATGAGGGCCCTAGCGTCCTCTTTTATAGCGCAAGGGGAGGCCAGGGTTACATGAAAGTATTACAGGTGTTGGGGCGTATGGTGCCCTATACGGAGAAGGGTAGGAACCCTGTCTTGTCGGGGCCACTGGAGCTGATGTGATGTCGCTGTGGTTGAGGCGTCCTTGAGTCGTGGCTTCCATCCCGGGCGCGGACGGGGGCGCGACAAGGCGGGAGCCGTACCGCACCCATCCCGGAATGTACAGTACGCGGTGAGGTCCCCCGGGTCTTGGGGTACCTGTCCTCCAATAGCACGAAAGTAGTTAGGGCTCGAAGGGCGCGGAGCCGGCTTCGAGGTGGTGCCATGGGGGCTCGAGGGGCGCGGAGCCGGCCCCGAGGGGTTACAGTTCCTGGCTCGAGGGGCGCGTAGCCGGCCTCGAGGGGTTACAGCGCCCGGCATGGCCGAACAGTGCTGCACTGGTGCCCTTTTGCCCATGCTTGTGATGAAAACGTGACTTGACCTTTACACCGGGTTACTGTGGCACACGCCGTGCACTAGTGAACATGACCGGAGTAGGTGAAGGTATTAAATGCGTGGTATGGGCTGGTACGGCTGTCTATGCAACTCGAGGTCCGTGCGTTAAGGCTCGAGGTGTGGAGGCGCGCTTGCCCGAGGTCTGGAGGGCTCGAGCGAGACGGGGAGCGATCGTGCTTGCCCGAAATAGAGCGTTCGCCCGAGGCCTCGCTGGGAGGGCTCGGGCGAGGCGGAGATAGAGCGTTCGCCCGAGGCCTCGCTGGGAGGGCTCGGGCGAGTCGGAGATGGAGCGTTCGCCCGAGGCCTCGCTGGGAGGGCTCGGGCGAGACGGAGAAGGAGCCGAGAGGCCGCTGGGAGGGCTCGGGCGAGACGGAGACGGAGAGGTTCGCCCGAGGCCTCGAGGGAGGGCTCGGGCGAGACGGAGACGGAGCGTTGCCCGAGGCCTCGCTGGGAGGGCTCGGGCGAGACGGAGACGGAGTGTTCGCCGAGGCCTCGCTGGGAGGGCTCGGGCGAGACGGAGATGGAGCGTTCGCCCGAGGCCTCGCTGGGAGGGCTCGGGCGAGACGGAGATGGGGCGGAGCGCCCGAGAGGCTGGGAGGGCTCGGGCGAGACGGAGACGGAGTGTTCGGGTGTTTGCGTTGATTGGGGGTACCCTTTTTCGTACCACCGACAGTAGCCCCCGAGCCCTTGTTTGAGTGCTTGCACTCGAGCAGGGGCTCCAGGTTGGGATCTCGATGGGTAACTGACTGGTCTCGAGGGTCTCGTCGATTCGATTCCGTGGGTGTCGTGCGAGCGACACCCACGGGTGTAGCCCCCGAGGCCATGGGGGAGTGGTTAGGACTCCCTCGTGGACTTTCCGAAGAATCCTTCGTCGGTTGGGAGCCTTCTGCCCAGCGGATGCGCCTTGTTAGGCGGATGTCGTCAGGACGCGCAGATCGCGGCGCCGTGTGCACCTGTCAACAGGCTCGAAATGTGGTTTGGTAGTAATATTAAATATTCGCGGTAACCTTCCCTTTGCCGTGGGAGACTTTGCTCGAGGCTTGGCTCGGAGGGGGACGAGACGAGAGGAGAACGAGCGATCGTCCGAGGTCTGGCCTCGAGGGCACGAGCGAGATGGAGGACGAGCGATCGTTCGAGGCCTGAAAATCTCATGCTCACACCAAGAAAAGAGATTAGTCGTAACTGTCCGAGTTTTAGACCCTCTTTCGTCGAGGGGTGCCAGGCTGAACCGACTGGCCGGCTCCTCGAGCTGTCCGGCATGCCGATTGCCCTGGCTTCTCATCCCGCGAGTCCTTTCGATCGGATGCGAGGGGGGATGCCTCGTACTACCCCGAGTGTGCGAGTATCGAGGTTCCCGGTGAGCTGGTAACGGGGAATCCAAGTGAGAGCTCGTGCCCCGTTCGTTAGGGTCGACTGTGGCCCGGAGGCGGTCTCATAAAGCATGGGGGCTCAGTCTTGCAGGAGTGCGGGTCCATTCGATAGGACCCGGTGGCTCGATGCCTCCCTCCGAGGGGATCTCACTGCACGTCGAGCTCCCTGCCTTGGATACACGTGAGAGGCCTCGAGGGTTCGGCCCTCGAGTAATGCCGCGAGTGGCGCCCCTTGGTGTCCCTGACTCGGGTGCTCGAAGCCGGCTGTCGAACCCTTTCGAGGGCCAGCCTTCGCTGCTTCGAGACTTAGGGCCGGGGCCCGTTTTTACCTTTGTGAAGAAGCCTCCGTCGTCTGGAATTCTTCTGCCCGTTGGGCGCGCCTTTTTAGGCGGAAACCGTCGAGGAGAGCCGCGGACGCGAAGCCGGAGCGACGGTCGTGGCGGGCCCGGGTAGTGGAGCGAATTGAGAGAGGTAACGCGCGTAACCTGCACCCGGCTCGAGACGCGGTTAGTAGGTAGAGCATTGAATGCATTCTGTTACCTTTTTACGTCGTGGGAGATCCCGCCCGTTTGGATTTCTCCCTATAAATATCGAAAGAGGGGAAAAAGAACCCTTACTTTGCCTTGCCTTCGCCGCCGCCGTAGCCTTCACGCGCCCTCTCCTTCGAGCTAGCCGCCGCCCGTCCGCTGCTCGGATCCGCGCCGCCCACCGTCATGGCCGCCCAGACACAGATGCTGCCGGCCGAGGACTGGAGCCCGTCGAAGGTGACGCAGAGCGAGATGGACTCGCTGGTGGCCCAGGGGCTTCTGCGCCCCAACTCGGAGGAGGGGCCCGCATGGTGGGTTATCCCGTCGGCGGAGCACCGGGAGCCGCACCCGCCGGAGGGGTACGTGGTGAGCTTCACGCGCTACCACCGCATGGGGCTCGGCGTCCCTCCGAGCCGCTTCCTGCGAGGGTTGGCCCACCATTTCGAGGTGGAGCTTCAACACTTCTCCCCCAACTCCATCTCGCACGCCGTCATTTTCGCCGCGGTGTGCGAGGGGTACCTGAGGATGGAGCCGCACTGGGAGATGTTCGTCCATCTCTTCCGGGGCGAGCTCTTTATCAAGTCCCTGAAGCCCAGCGGGAGGCGGCCCGTACGCATGGGCTCCCTTGCCATCACGCGAGGGCGGGGACCTCGTCGGCCAACGTCCCCCGCGAGTACCTGCGATACAAGCTATCCACCAACCAGGCGGGTGGGACGACCATTGGTTCTATCTGCGGAACGAAGGTGGCCTCCTCCCGCAGTACACCGGAAGGGTCCTGACTCGACGCCCGGAGAAGTGGACCTGGGGCGTCGCGGCGGACAGGCAACGCCACCTGGCCCCGTTGATGGAGATGATGAAGACGCTGGTGGATGAGAAGAAGCTGACCGTGCAAGCGGTCATTTGGGCGTTCCACCAGCGAAGAGTCCTTCCGCTGGCGGACCGCCCCCTTCTTATGCACGAGATGGGCCCGCAGGCTCAGCTCGAGGCGCTCAACCGCTCGAGGATGGCCGAAGAGAGGCTGTCCCGGAACGAGGGCGTCTCCCGGTGTCGATCACGATCCAGGGGACGTTCGTCCTGAACTCTCCCACCTGGTTGCGATGGCACCCGACGAGGGGTGTCTTGACCTGGTAAGCCTCCCTCGAGTTGAGCTATCTCGGGCCTCCTCTCCTCTTCCTCCTTCCTTCGACCCGTTTGCACTCCGTTGTGGTTTGTCTCATCAGCTTCTCCTTTCTCCAGGGGGCATTTACTTGTCGCGCGTCGAGGCCCCCGGTGAGGGAGGACGCCGCGGATGCTCAGGTGAGGCGCCTCTCTGCTCAAAAGGACAAGGAGAGCAAGGATGCAAAAAAGAAGAAACAGCAAAGATAGAAACTTGGTCGCTTAGCTCGGGAGCAGAGACTGGCGAAGGCTCGTCGTAACCGTCAGCCTGGGGACGGTCCCCGAGCTGAGCTCCTCGAGCTCGGAGGAGAGAGTAGTGACGAGGAGGAGGACGACGACGAGGGATGGATGCGCGCTTGATGCGCGCGGGGCTCGTCGATGACAGGGCTGACCGCTCCTCTGTGCAGGAGGGTACATTGGAGGTCCCGCCGTCAAAGGGGGCGCGCGGGGCGCAGCCGCGGAAGGCGGCGTCGACCCCTGTCTCGTCGGGGGCCCGAGGTCCGTCGAGCTCCGCGCCGGACGTGCCCCCAGTCGCAAGGAGCCCCGGACCCGGAGCGCCTCCGCCATTGCGCCAACGGAGGCCGCCCCCGCATCAGCCCAGACGGGGGGTCTCGAGAGGGGTGGGCCTCGAGAGGCGGCCGACAGGTCGAGAAGGGTTCCGGGCCCGACCCCCGCGAGCTGTCAAGGGCGCCGTCGAGCCCGCGGAGGAGTGGCGCCCAGGAGAGGCGTCGAGCCCGCGCCACCATGAGCGTCGGGGAGGGAGCCCCCGAGCGCCTCGTGACCAGGGGCGCGAGCGTCCTCGGAGTCCATCGCCGCACCGCCGCCGGGACGCGGAAGCGGACGCGGGAGGGCGCGACCACCAGCGCGGCGCCGGAGCAGGTCCCCGGAGCCCGCGCCGGGGCGAGCGCCATGACCAGCACGAGGGCGGTACGATCGCCCTCCCGCGATGTGGTGCGGAAGGAGGCTCTCCCTCGAGGTCGAGCCATGGGAGGCGTCGGGAGCCCTCCCCCCATCCCAGCCCTGAGGAGACGGCCAGGCGCAGGGCTCGAGCCGCGGGGTGGGCTCGAAGCCCCCGAGTGGGTCCGGTGACTCCGGGAAGAAGCCCAGCCGCCGCTTCGGGTGAGTAGTTTCCTTGGGTCTCGTCGGTAGTGAGGCTTCACCTCTTTGCTTTTAATGACGCGTGTCATCTCCATCTTCTCAGGGGGAAGCGCTCCTACCAGGAGGTGGATCTCGCTTCGTCCAAGCGGGCCAAGGCCTCGAGCCCCGTCGAGGCACAGGCACCTCGAGGTACGGCACCTTCCTCTGCTAGAGAGGCCGCTTGGCTGGAGAAGGCCCGAGCTGCCATGGCTCGAGGGGGCCGGATGATCGTCGCAAATTTTGGTGAGGCCGTCGCCATCGACCATAGGGGTCGAGGTACTTTTCCTGGTTCTGACGTTTCCGCCATCTCGTACTGCAGAGGGGGCCTCAGCTCATGGCATCGAGCCCGCCACCGCCGTGTCCGCCGAAGCGCTGCCGTCCCCCCTCCTCCTCCCGCGATGGTGCCAATGGGAGCGCCATCCTTCCCCTCATCATGACGGTTGCTCGGGGGAAGCGCCTGGGGCAAGCTCGGCCCCGCCGGCGTCTGGAGCTGAGGAGACTGCGCCCCTTGTGGCTCCAACAGCACGGGCCGGGCTGCGGAGGAGGGAAGGGGGGGAGAGACGTCGGCGGAGAAGGAGCCGACGGTGGAGGACCTCCTGAACGAGCTGGAGCAGGGGCCGCTCCTCGCCGCGGGCTCGATGACGGTGGAGGCGCCCGTCGTGCCGGCTAGCGCCGACAAGGCGCCGGAGGGCCCGGCCAGGGAAGAGGGCCCAGGGTCGAGCCTTCCGTCGACCGATCCGCAACAGGAGGCGCCGGCGGAGGGACGGAGGGAGCCGGGGCCCGTGCCGTCGAGCGGCGGGTCGCTGTCGGGGCAGCTCGAGGCGGAGGAGGGTCTGCCCGACATCGAGCTCGACCGACCGATATGGCCGTTTCCCGTCCCACTGAGCCCGCCCTTGCCGTGGTTCCCGTCGAGCAGCCGGCCAGCGGGGGGCACGCGCGAGGTGCGGTCCATCTTCCGGGAGGTGGCCGTACTTATGGCGGAGGCGGAGCGGTCCTGCTCCGAGGAGGCGGGCCGATCCGCACAGGTGTCAGCCGCCCTCGAGCGGGCCGAGGCGGAGCTTCGAGATCTCCGCGCGGAGCTGAGCCGGAACGCCCAGATGGCGAGCCGGCTTAACGAGGCGGAGGCGGAGGTCCGGGCGGCTCGAGGTGAGGTCGCCGATCAAGGGAGGAGGCCGCCGCCACTCTCGAAGCGTCGAGGAAGGAGGCCGCGGACGCTCGAAGCGAGGCCACCTCTGCCCGGGCTGAAGCCGAGGCGGCGAAGCAGGAGGCTGCTGACGCCCGTGGCGAGGCCGCCGCCGCCCGGACCGCAGCGGAGGCGGCAAGAAAAGAGGCCGAAGACGCCGTGAGTGGCGCCGCCACCGCCCGAGCTGCCGAGGGGGCGGCGCGGCAGGAGGTGATCCGCAAGGATCTGGCCCTGGTGGCGGGCGGGGCGGCTGATCGAGGGCCTTAGGTCCGAGAAGCTCCTTACGCTGGCGAGAGAAGCGCAGGCTGGAGCAGCGTGCTGAGGGCCTGACCAGCGACCTCGCCGCACTGGGGCAACACTGCGACGGTGAGGCTTACATCTTGTTTTTGTTTGGGTCTTGAAGTTTTTGTTATGCCGCCGTCTCACTCTTCCTTGTTTATTGCGCAGGGGTCGAGAAGACGGTCGAGGAGCTCCGTGAGACGAACCAGGCTCTCTTGGACAAGCTCCAAGATGAGACGATGGTGGCGGAGCGGGCTCGCTCTTCTCTCGACCGGCTCGGCCCCATGTGGGTGCTCCTCCTGTTGCCGCGGCGGAGGGTGCGATGGCTCGGGGCGATGCCTTGGTCGACGCCTTGTGCTTCTTCGACGCAGCCGCTCGGGACCGCGTCCGGCAAGCTCTCCATCACGGTGTCAAGCAGACACTCGCGGTTGTTCGCTCCGGTTTCCGCTTCCCGGTCCATGTTGTCGCGAATGGCTTCATCGAGATCGAGGGGAAGGATGAGGAATGGAACAACCGCCGTGTTGACAAAATTTTGGAGAAGATGGAGAGGCCGGGGACGTCGCTTGCGAAGATCTTCGAGGAGGACGTGCTGCCTCCTGACGCCAGCAGCGGTGTCGGGAGCCCTCCTCCTCGAGCTCGGGCGTCGAGGTCGAGCCTGCCCTCGCGGACCTCGGGGAGGAGTACCGCACCGACGAGGACTGAGGCCTGCGTGCCAAATTTGGGCGTCGAGGCCCTTGTAAGAATTTGTGAGATAAATGAGGGTACGTCGAGACCCGAATGTATATGTGATTTGTTTATGGAAAGAGTTGTTTTCTTTTCAAATGCGTTTGACCGCTTCTCTTTGTCGTGAGCTCGAGTTTCTGCTAACTTAGTCTGTGTTCCTTAGTACGTCGCGAGCCCCTCGAGGGGAGGCGTAGGTAGGGTACCGTAGCCCGGGGCGTAGGCGGCCGTCTACGTCGACGCCCCCGACCTGGGGCTCGAGGTACTTTAGGATTTAGACGTCGCTAGTTGTTCGAGGCGTGAGTCGAGACGAGGGTCAAATTTTGAAAAGAAAACACGCGTTTTTCCGGAGTCTGGGGGGCGTTCTACCCCCTTGTCAGCCCCGAGGGAGGCTCGACCCTGAGCTAGGCAGGGTCGAGGCTACCTTAAGATGCGAAGCAACATGAACGATAATGCATGAGTTTGTTCATTCATTTGACATGTTTGTACAAAGTGATAAAATGAACAAGGCCTCGAGGCCTTTAAGGGTAGAAGCGACGTAGCTGAGATATGTTCCACGCGTTTGCCAGGATCCTGCCTTGGTCGTCGTAGAGCTTGTACGTGCCTGGCTTGAGCACTTCGGCCACGGTGTATGGGCCTTCCCACGGAGGGGTGAGCTTATGGCGCCCTCGATTATCTTGCAGCCGTCGAAGCACGAGGTCCCCCACCGCCAGGTCCCTTTTGCGCACGTGCTTGTCGTGGTAGCATCGAAGTGTTTGCTGGTAGCGTGCAGAGTTGATGAGCGCCACGTCTCGGGCCTCCTCGAGCTGGTCCTTGGCGTTGGCGAGCCTTTCGTCGCTGGTTTGCTCGTTGTAGGCTCGAAGTCGAGGTGAGCCGTACTCGAGGTCCGTGGGTAAGACGGCCTCGGCGCCGTAGGTTAGGAAAAACGGAGTGAACCCGGTGGCTCGACTCGGCGTAGTCCTGAGGCCCCACAGCACCGAGGGGAGTTCTGTAGCCCACCCCTTTCCGAAATCTTGAGGGTTTGAACAGCCTCGGCTTTAGCCATGGAGTATCATGCCGTTGGCGCGCTCGACCTGCCCGTTGCATTGGGGGTATGCGACCGAGGCCCAGGTTACGCGAATGTTGTTGTCATCGCAGAAGTTAGTGAACTTTTTGCCCGTGAATTGGGTGCCGTTGTCGGTGATGATGACATTAGGCACCCCGAACCGGTACATGATGTTGGCGATGAACTCGACAGCCCTCTCGGAGGTGGGGTCTCCTATCGGCTTAGCCTCGATCCACTTGGTGAACTTGTCGACGGCCACGAGCATGTGTGTGTACCCTCCACTTGTCCTTTTGAGGGGACCCACGAGGTCGAGCCCCCAAACGGCAAATGGCCAAGTGATTGGGATCATCTGCAGGGCGTGTGCGGGCTGGTGCGTTTGCTTGGCGTAGAATTGACACCCATGGCATGCTTGGACCAAACGCTTGGCGTCCCCAATGGCGGTCGGCCAATAGAAGCCTTGTCGGAAGGCGTTGCCAACCAGGGCCCTCGGCGCTGCGTGGTGGCCGCAAGCCCCCGAGTGCATATCGTCGAGGAGCTTGCGCCCTTCCTCGAGTGGGATGCAGCGTTGAAGGATTCCAGTCGGACTTCGTCGGTATAGCTCCCGTTCGTCGCCGTAGATGACGTAGGTCTTGGCCTCCGAGCGACGCGTCGGGCCTCCGTCTTGTCTTCTGGTAGCTCGCCTCGCGTCAGGTAGTCGAGGTAGGGCGTCCGCCAGTCGAGGGGCCGTGACGACGAAGAGGCGTGTGCGTCGACCTGCATCGCTCTGCGGACGTCGAGGGGTCCTTCTCGAGGGGTGGCGTCGAATCTCGAGCCCCCGTGTCTTGCTCGAGGGGTGGCGTCGAGGGGCCAGCCCCTGGGTCGATTTCGACGGATGGCTCGAAGACGTCCCTCGAGAAGACGTCTGGCGGTACCGTGCTGCGCGTGGACGCCAACTTTGCCAGCTCGTCTGCGGCTCGTTGTACTTCCGAGCTATGTGGTTGAGCTCGAGGCCGTAAAACTTGTCTTCCAGCTTGCGCACCTCCCCGCAGTATGCCTCCATCTTGGGATCGATGCAGCTTGAAGCCTTCATAACCTGGTTGACGACGAGCTGCGAGTCTCCTCGGGCGTCGAGGCGTCGGACCCCGAGCTCGAGGGCGATGCGCAGCCCATTGACGAGGGCCTCGTACTCGGCGACGTTGTTGGAGGCGGGGAAGTGCAAGCGTAGCAGGTAGCGCATGTGTACTCCGAGGGGTGAGATGAAGAGCAGGCCTGCTCCTGCCCCCGTCTTCGTGAGGGATCCATCGAAGTACATGGTCCAGAGCTCGGCTTGAATCTGCGCCGGCGGGAGCTGAGTGTCGGTCCATTCAGCAACGAAGTCCGCCAACGCTTGCGATTTGATGGCCTTTCGGGGCATAGGTGATGGTCTCCCCCATTAGTTCGGCGGACCACTTGGCGATGCGCCCGTGGCCTCCCGATTGTTGACGATCTCTCCAGGGGGAAGGATGACACCACCGTTACGGGATGAGCGAGGAAGTAGTGCTGGAGCTTGCGCCTTGTGACGATGATGCCGTAGAGCAGCTTTGGATGTGCGGGTACCGGACCTTGGCCTCGGAGAGCACCTCACTGGTGAAGTACACGGCCGTTGGACTGGCAATGCATGACCCTCCTCGTGCCTCTCGACGACTATGACCGCGCTGACCACCTGAGTGGTTGCGGCCACATAGAGGAGGAGAGGTTCGGGGGAATCACCGTCTGGGCTGGTTGCGAGGGCACGAGAATTGGCGCAGAAGTCAGCAATCCCTTCAACTTGGTCAAGGCTTCCTCGGCTTCGGCGGTCCACGCAAAGTGTTCCGTCTTTTTCAGCAGGCGGTAGAGGGGTAGTGCTTTCTCCCCAGCCTCGAGATGAATCTGCTGAGAGCGGCTAGGCAGCCTGTTACTTTCTGCACACCCTTGAGGTCACGAATCGGGCCCATCCTCGTGACTGCTGAGATTTTTTCAGGGTTTGCTCGATCCCCCGTTGCGAGACGATGTAGCCAAGTAGCATGCCTCGAGGCACACCAAAGACACACTTCTCGGGGTTGAGCTTCACATTCTTGGCCCGGAGGCACTCGAACGTGGTCTCGAGGTTGCTGATGAGGTTCCCTACTTTTTTAGTTTTAACCACGATGTCATCGACGTAGGCCTCGACGGTCTTGCCTATGTGCTCGCCAAAGATGTGCTGCATACATCGTTGGTACGTTGCCCCGGCGTTTCGAAGGCCGAAGGGCATCGTAACATAGCAGTACATACCAAATGGCGTGATAAAAGAGGTCGCGAGCTCATCGGATTTTCTCATCCTAATTTGGTGGTAGCCGGAATACGCATCAAGGAACGAAAGCACTTCGCACCCAGCAGTGGAATCGACGATCTGGTCAATTCTAGGTAAAGGAAATGGAACTTTTGGACATGCTTTATTCAGACCAGTGTAATCTACACACATCCGCATTTTTCCATTCTTTTTCCTAACTAGTACAGGGTTAGCTAGCCACTCTGGGTAAAATACCTCCTTGATGAATCCGGCCGCCAAAAGCTTGTGCACCTCCTCGCCGATGATCCTGCGCTTTTCCTCGTCGAAGCGGCGCAGGCGTTGCTTCACCGGTCTGGACCCGGCCTGGATTCCAAGGCGTGCTCGGCGACTTCCCTCGGTATGCCCGGCATGTCCGAGGGGTTCCACGCAAACATGTCGATGTTCGCGCGGAGAAAGTCGACGAGCACTGCTTCCTATTTGGGCTCGAGGCTGGTACTGATGGTCAGCGTCTTGCCATTGGCGAGGTCGGGTCGACGGGTATTTGCTTGGTGTGCTCACGGCTCGAAGGTGCCGGCGTGACGCTTTGCTTCTGGGGGCCCCTCGGTGGCCAGAGCTGCCAAGGCCTCGAGCGAGTCGAGGTGGACGTTGGCCTCCCCCCGCTCGACGCACTCCACGTCGCAGTGGTATGCGTGCTCGGGTAGGAGGTGTCAACGGTGATGACCCCTTCGCCCCGGCATTTTGAGCTTCAAGTACGTGTAGTTAGGAATCGCCATGAACTTGGCGTAGCCTGGCCGGCCGATGATGGCGTGGTAGGTCCCTTGGAAGCCGACCACCTCGAAGGTGAGCGTTTCCTGTCGGAAGTTTGCCGGCGTGCCGAAGCAGACCGGCAGGTCGATGCGCCCGAGGGGGTGGGCCTTCTTTCCTGGCACTACTCCGTGGAACCCCCCGACACTGGGTCGGAGCTGTCCTTCTGAAATCCCCAGGAGGTCGAGGGTCTCGAGGTATATGATGTTGAGGCTCGAGCCCCCATCCATCAACACCTTGGAGAACCGAACGTCGACTATGACGGGGTCGACGACGAGGGGGTAAGCCCCCGGGTTTATGACCTGGTCCGGATGGTCGTCACGGTCGAACGTGATTGGCGCATCGGACCAGTCAAGATACCGGGGGGCGTCGTGGCCAAGCGAAAAGATTTCCCGGCGCTCCTTCTTTCTTTCTCGAGCTGAGAGCCCGACGGTCGGCCCCCCGTAGATCATGTAGCAGTCGCGCACCGGGGGGAAGTCGCCATCTGCGTTTCTGCCGCCGCGTCGATCGGTATCCTTTCCCTTAGGCGCGTCCTCCTTCTTATCGCGAGCTTGGAGTAGTAGCCCTTCAACAGTCGGCAGTCTTTCAACTTGTGGTTTACGGGGCCCCGGTGATAGGTACAGGGATCCTCGAGCATTTGGTCGAAAACAGCCCATCGGGGGGCCTCGAGGCTTCTTAGGCTCGAGGGCGCCCGCGAGCACCTCTTTGTCGTCGTCGTCATCGGCGCCACGCTTCGCCTTCTGGCCCTTGCGTTTGTTTCTTTCTTTTGTTGCCGTCATTGTGTTTCTTGGCGTCGTTGCCTTTGTTGGAGCCCTCCGGAGCGATCACCGCCTTGCCTTTGTCCGTGGTACGGCCAAAGAAGGCCCCCACTGCTTCGTCGCCCGAAGCAAAGCTGGTGACGCGATCCATCAGGTCCTCGACCGTCCCGGGACGGTAGCGTCCTAGCTCATGAAAAGCTCTTGCATGTGTGCCTGCGAGGAACGCTGAGATGACGTCCTCGTCAGGCACGTGGGGGAGCTCGAGACGCTGCTTCGAGAACCGTCGAGCGAAGTCGCGGAGGGGCTCGTCCGCCGCTGCCTGCAACGCCGTAGGTCCCAGGGGTTGCCTGGCGCACGCAGGTCCCTTTAAAATTCCCGTCGAAGACCCTGACTAGGTCGGCCCAGTCATGGATCCGATCCGGCGGGAGCCCCTCGAGCCACCGGCGGGCGGTGTCCGAGAGGTAAAGTGGGAGTTGACGGATGATCACGCGGTCGTCGTTCTTCGCTCCGCCCAGTTGGCAGCCAAGGCGGAAGTCCGAGAGCCAGAGCTTGGGCTCGACCTCCCCGTCATACTTCACGATGTTGGTCGGCGGTCGGAAGCGGTCGGGGAGGGTCGAGCTGCGGATGGCCCGGCTGAAGACTCGGGGGCCCGGGGGCTCGAGGACCTGCCGGTCCTCGTCGCTGTCGTAGCGCCCCCTCGATGGGCGCTATAGCCACGCTCTTGGGCCCCTTGTCTTTGCGCCGTCGGTTGATGTCGTTGCGGGCGTCGTTGGGGTCTCGAGGCGGCCGGTTGTCGACGATCCGTTCGCGGACTGGCCTAGCTCGAGAGGCGTCCGGCTGGTGGACGGATGCCTCGCGAGCGTCGTGGGCGTGTCCGCCGGTTTCCCCGAGGCTGCCCGCGTCGGCGTGACGCCGAGCTCTCGGCCTGCTGTACCGCGGCTGTCTCGAGGAGGTTTTTCATTTCTCCGAGCATGCGCCTGGCGTCGGGGTTGGAGACGGCGGGCAGGTCACGGAGCATCATGGCCGCCGCCACCACGTTCTGCCCAGCTCGTGGGAAACATACCTCAGGGGTGCTGGGGCCCCGTCCTCGAGGATCCGCCGGTGGACCTCTCGAGCGCGGCCTCGAGCTCCGGCTCCTCGGGGCTGGGGTGGTTCCTGCATCAGGGTTTGCCGGAGCTGCAGCAGGTGTCGCCGTTCCTCCTCGGCTTTGGTGATTGCCTCTTGCACTTGTGCGAGTTGCGCCGCTCGGCCATCGTCGTGCTTGGGCGGCACAGCCGGTGCTCGAGGTTCGTCCCTTCCCAGGACGCGTGATCCGCCTGCCGCGGCCACGTCGCTAGGTCCTCTAGGTCGAGGGCGGCCTGTTGTCGTCGCCTTGTCCTCGGTTCGTCGTTCGATACTCCCTCGAGTTGGAAAACTCCTGGTGGGGTCCCAGAGGTCGGGGTCGTGGTAGTCGTATTCGTCGGAGTCGGAGCTGTTGAGGGCACGCCGCCTTGGCCGATGCTGGGACCGCAGCTCGCGGTACCATTCTCCGACGGTAGCTCGCCGAGGTGGCTCGAGGGGTCGCAAGAAGTCGCGGTCGATGCACGCGGGGTGGACGATTTCCAGGCTGGCCATGGCTTGCAGCAGCGTGCCCGGACGCTGCTCCCGGTCCACCTCCGTCTGGCCTGTTGGCGCTCGTCGAGGCGGTGGGCGAAAACAGCCGCAGAGCTGTCGAGGCCGACCGGGAACCGCTGGCGTCGAGCGCAGCGCGACCCGGCGGGAGGAGGCTGAGTGCGTCAACGGCGCACGGCTCGGAGGCCTCTGGCCTGGCTCCTGGTCCGTACGTATGACGAATGCGAAGTCGCTAGACGGGCGTGAATGCGCCCTGGAGGTCTCCGGCCGTGCGCCGGGTGGGTTTCCCCTTGGGGCCCTGCACGGCTACGGGGGCGTAGGTGTTTGCCGCGGGCACCGCCTGCGCCCGACGACGGCGGTGACGATGGCGCCGCTCGTGACGTGGCGGCGTGTGGTGGTGCGGGCGACGCGTCACGCCCCCGCGCGGGGTGGCGTGACACGCACTCCGCCAGGCCCTCCGTGGAGAGCAGAGTCAGCTCGTTGCCGTTGCCTGTGGCCAGGAACTCGAGGCTCCCGAACCAGACGACGGCACCAGCCGAGAACGGAAGAGGGGATGAAGCCATCCAGGAGTCAACGAGAAATCGGCTCGGACACGCGAAGGCCCTACCTGGCGCGCCAACTGTCGGTGTTTCGTACCCGGGGGTATCACACCAACGAGTAATATGATCGCGTGCTTCTCTTCCTGGATGGTGATGCAAGGGGACACAAGGATTTATCCTGGTTCGGGCAAAGAAGGCCCTACGTCCAGCGGGGGGAGATGTTCTTGTATTACTTGCACCTAAGTGCTTGTACAGGGGAAATACAAGCTCAGTGAGCGTGGACCGGAGTCCGGACTTGTGTTTGTGCGTGGACTCGTGTGTTCTGTTCGTCCTCCCGAATGAGGGCCCTAGCGTCCCCTTTTATAGAGCAAGGGGAGGCCAGGGTTACATGAAAGTATTACAGGTGTCGGGGCGTATGGTGCCCCATACGGAGAAGGGTAGGAACCCTGTCTTGTCGGGGCCACTGGAGCGATGTGATCGTCGCTGTTGAGGCGTCCTTGAGTCGTGGCTTCCATCCCGGGCGCGGACGTGGGGCGCGACAAGGCGGGAGCCGTACAGCACCCATCCCGGAATGTACAGTACGCGGTGAGGTCCCTCCGGGTCTTGGGGTACCTGTCCTCCAATAGCACGAAAGTAGTTAGGGCTCGAAGGGCGCGGAGCCGGCTTCGAGGTGGTGCCATGGGGGGGCTCGAGGGGCGCGGAGCCGGCCTCGAGGGGTTACAGTGCAGGGCTCGAGGGGCGCGTAGCCGGCCTCGAGGGGTTACAGTGCCCGCATGGCCGAACAGTGCTGCACTGGTGCCCTTTTGCCCATGCTTGTGATGAAAACGTGACTTGACCTTTACACCGGGTTACTGTGGTACACGCCGTGCACTAGTGACATGACCGGAGTAGGTGAAGGTATTAAATGCGTGGTATGGGCTGGTACGGCTGTCTATGCAGCTCGAGGTCCGTGCGTTAAGGCTCGAGGTGTGGAGGCGCGCTTGCCCGAGGTCTGGAGGGCTCGAGCGAGACGGGGAGCGATCGTGCTTGCCCGAAATAGAGCGTTCGCCCGAGCCTCGCTGGGAGGGCTCGGGCGAGACGGAGATGGAGCGTTCGCCCGAGGCCTGCTGGGAGGGCTCTGGCGAGACGGAGACGGAGCGTTCGCCCGAGGCCTCGCTGGGAGGGCTCGGGCGAGACGGAGACGGAGCGTTCGCCCGAGGCCTCGCTGGGAGGGCTCGGGCGAGACGGAGACGGAGCGTTCGCCCGAGGCCTCGCTGGGAGGGCTCGGGCGAGACGGAGATGGAGCGTCGCCCGAGGCCCGCTGGAGGCTCGGGCGAGACGGAGATGAGCGTTCGCCGAGGCCTCGCTGGGAGGGCTCGGGCGAGACGGAGACGGAGTGTTCGGTGTTTGCGTGATTGGGGGTACCCCTTTTTCGTACCACCGACAATATCCCACTCTGTGTGACAATGAAAGTGCATAAACTAGCAAAAAAAACCAGTAAGTCACTCAAGAACCAACATATAGACATCCGACATCACTTCTGAGAGATCAAAAAAATAAAGGAGATAAGCAATCGTCATGTGAGCACCGACAAAACAACTAGTGATATCTTCACTAAGCCTCTCGATGAGTCAAGGTTTTGTGCTTTGAGAGAGTGAACTAAATATACTTGACTCTGTAACGTAGTTGAAACTAGCATGCTTGATTGATTATAGTATGACCTAGGCAAAAACAATTTCAAAACCTTCATATATTGTGTTTCAAAATATTTGAGAAAGAAACTTGCTTGAAATGACCATTATTCTGTATTGATTGATTGTCACTGGTCAAAACATGCAAGGTGTATGTGTCCGCTCTAAGAATGAGTTGTAGTAGCTTACAGATAAATCTGTTCTGGTGGTAACTGTCCGGCAGTGCCGGGCCAGGCGCGGAGGTGTCGGGCCCCGGCAGTGCCGCGACAGGCGCGGTAGTGCCGCAACTTATCGATTCAGCTGGAATCGATTTGTTATCGTGTGGGGCTGGAGGAAAAACTTCTTTACTCTACCCTGGTCTCACCCTCTCTCTCTCCCTCAGTTCTACCCAGCCCGTGAAAATCCTTTTCTCCTCTCTCTCTCGGGCGACCAAGGAGACCGGCGGCCGGCTTCTTCTCCGGGCTTCTTCCCGGCGTCTCCGGCCACCAGTGGTGCTGCTCCGAGTTCCTCTTCAGTGCAGCCTCCATCTCCCTTCACCAAGGGTCTCCTTCCCTTTCCTCTCCATCTCAAGGTGAAACTTCAAATCCCTAACCCTAGTTTTCCCAATTTGTAAAATGCGCCATGGTAGTTGTACTTAGAGGTTGTAGAAGGGTTTGTAGATGATAGGGAGGCAGTAGGAGTGATGGATGTGGTGTTCCTTGGCTTAGATCTGGCCTGCCTGCGCGGCAGTGCCGGGCCCCGGCAGTGCCGCTCTCTGAGCGGCAGTGCCGGACCATGAGCAGGGGTTTGATCCAAGTCACACCTATCCATCAAGCCTATTGCCTCACTATAACCTACCAGCTCTTATGCAGTCTTCTAATTCACAGTTTCCATGTTTTTAGATGTCGGGCGGAAGAGGTGATGAGAGAAGGGTGAAGCAGAGGATGAATCCGCTCAGGGAGAGGAGCAAGCAGCCATCTCGCCGAGGTGGCTCTAGCTCCCAAGGGGATACATCAGCACGGCAGCAGATTCGTGATGAGGCTCGTCTGCAGATGCAAGGGCGACAGATTCGGGATGACATTTATCCCAACACTCCAGAGCATCTGGCAGAGGTTAGCAGAGCCCACTTGCAGCCATATACAAAGGATGTGCAGGAGAGGCCTCCACAGGACACCAAGGACACGCAGCCCGTGTCTTACTACCAGCAGTTCAGCTCGGTGAAGACACAGCTCCAGCTCAATCCCTACAACCTTCAGAAAGATATGGGCATTGACTACAGGTTCTGGAATGAGTTCCATTCTGACTTCTATGGTTCAGTCCTGTACAATGCCAAGAAGCAAAAGATTTTGAGTATGAAGTATGTTGATTGGGAGCATTTGGAGGCCAAGCATGATCATGATATCAACAGGGTAATAGCAGCTTGCAAGGAGAGGAACATGTATGACTTGATGGGTTTCAGTTACAATTGGAATATCGAGATCATCCATCAATTTCATGCAACGCTCTATGTTGATAATGTGGTGGAGGAGATGCATTGGATGACCGAGGGTCGTCACTACAAGGTTTCTTATGAGACCTTTGCTAGGATTCTCGGTTTGGGCAGCGGGGATAGAGAGCTCGATAGTCTGCACCAGGAGAGGACTCTGACAGATAATGAGATTGCTTTCTTGTATGAGGATCCTCGAAAGGCAGACGGGTTGGTCAAGGGGCCGAAGGGCTATTACTACATGTTGAACAACCTTTTCAGGCAGACTCTCAACCCCAAGAGTGGTTCCCATTCTAACCTCTATGGATATGGGAGAAACATGTTGGCTAGGATGGCCCCCAGGGCGAACCACTTCTCCATCTCCAGCTTTATTTGGACCGAGCTACAGGTTGCAGCCGAGGATGCTAGGAAGGCAGTGCTCTATGCCCCCTACATCATGTTCATGATAGAGATGGTTTCTGGCTACACCTTTGCTAAGGATGGGTTGCATGAGCCCTATAGAGTAGAGAAGAAGAGGGCAGCAGCAGCAGGGGCAGCAGTAGTTGATAGGCCAGAGAGCTCCCGCCCTTCCTATCAGAGGAAGAAGAAGAGCAAGCTGGCCAAATGGATTAAGGCCATCTTCTCTACCTGCACCTACGCAGCCCAGACAGCTCACCAGGCACTTGTTGAGCAGCGAGCAGAGCGAGAGCGGGGGGGTCGTTCGCCGTTACCTCCACCCCGCTCTCCACTTCACTTCGACCTCTCCAGTCTCGATTCAGATGATCTAGACTCAGATGACGAAGAGGAGCAGGAGGAGATAGTGCCTGAGCCGTCACGTCGGTCTACACGTGCCTCGACCCGCTACACCAGTACTACCCATCGTCATGGGAAGGCCGTTGTAGAGTCCGACGACGACGATGACGATGACGACGATGGTGATGATGATGATGATGAGGGCGAGGTTCAGTGGGACACCATAGCGTCTGATGATGAGTGAGTGCTTGGACACTCTTCTCTTCTCTCTTCTCTCTTTTTGGTGACTTGTTGCCAAGGGGGAGAATTAGGCGAAGAGAAGGGGGTACAACACTTTCTTGTTTCATGTCCCCATCTTTTAGTAGTTGTGAGTTGTGAGAGAGTTTGTCGGTCAAAACTCTAATTTGTAATACTCTATGTTGCTACTTCTTAGACTTGGATGTGGACATGTACTTTTATCTGCTTATCTAGCTTGTCATATTCTGTTTAGACTCCTTGGTTGTTGTTGCTTTGTGGTTGTTTTAAATTCTACTGCGTTTGCTGTCTGCAAGTCTGAGCGGCAGTGCCGCTCCCAGGCCGGCAGTGCCGCGCCTAGAGCAGCAGTGTCGCTCTGGCTGACAGGCAGCAAACCCTCTGATGTGCTTAAACTGTCATTTGCATCATGTTTTATTCTTGACACAGCTTAGTTGCACCCCACAAAGCTATTAGATGTGAAACTGAACCTACTTCTCACTTTTGAATATGTGAATGTTGGCCTCTAATGCCATTTTGAGATTTCAGCTCTCATTCACACATTTAGGGGAGGTTTCACACCTAAGCTTCTAAATCTCAAGTATTGTACCCTTTTATTGTAAGCTTCATGTGTTGTCATCAATCACCAAAAAGGGGGAGATTGTAAGTGCAACCAAGCCCTAATTGTGGGTTTTGGTGATAATGACCACATGATTGGAGAACTAATGAGATTTATGAAGATGACAAGCAGGTTGATAATAAGAAAGGATGGTGCATATGTGTTGGTGGACCCCTCATACTACATTTCATCGGTTCCGGACTCAAAGTACTACAACAAGCTTTTTCTTACATATTTGAGTTATAGGATTGCCGTACTATCAAGGGGGAATGCAAATACATTGCTATGGCTGAATGACATGTGCTCAAACCAACTCAAGCCATCCTCATTCCTAACCAAAGACAGCTGCACTAAATTCAGATCTGTTTCTGTCTGACTGGTAGGCGCGGCAGTGCGGGCCGCGGCACTGCCGGGCTGAGGCCGGCACTGCCGCGACTTGTTGTAACCGTTGGAAGGCAGGGGATATTTACTCCATCTCCCTGCCACCCCAACGGTCACCCACGACCATAACTCTTCTCCTACCTCCAGACAAGGCTTCCTCTCCCCATTAAAGGCTCACAAGCTCTCCCTCACCTAATCTTTGATTCCTATTGATTCCAAGTGAGTTAGATCCTCAAACCTTCACCAAAGAGAAGCCCTAGCTGAGATCTACTTCCTAGAGCACTTGATTTGAGCCATAGCCGATGGATTTGATTCTATTACTCTTGGGTTCTTGGAACCCTAGCCGGCTAGGCGTCGCCCTTGAGCTAGCCAACTTGTGTGGCGGCCTTGGGAGGTTTGTAATCACTCGTGCAGCTAGTTTATTACCCCTCACTTCAAGGATTTGGTTCCTTGACTTGAGAACGAGGTAGAGTTGCAAAGCTCATGACCTAAGTGGTCAACCTCAACAACGTGGAGGTAGGCAAGCCTTGGTGGCGAGCTGAACCACGGGATAAATCACTTGTCTCTTGTGCTTACTCGCTTTCATTTCTCATACTTGTGAGCTTGTGATAGGTTCTAGGTTTGGCCCGATCTACTTCATTCTACATATTTGACTTGTTAGAGTTGGTTCTGCTGGGTCAGGAAACTTAGTGCCACATTTCCATTCTTTTAGAATCAGTTTGTTGTGGCTGGATTTCGAATTGCAGTCTCAGGTTCTACCCTGCGCGACAGTACCGAGCTGAGGCCAGCAGTGCCGGGGAGCAGCAGTGTCGGGCACAGAGCGGTAGTGCCAGGCTTATCTAATTAAGTTTCGAGCTGTGATTTTTGACAGGCCTATTCACCCCCCCCCCTCTCTATGCCACACAGGTCCTTACAGGTCCTCCCTCCCGACTTCCAGTTTCTGTCAGAGGCAACCTCCGCTCTCGCAGCCGCTTCAGCCGGTGGGTCCGCTCCAGAGCCCAGTTCAGCTACTGAGACCCAGGCAGAGGATCAGCTAGAGGAGGAGCAGCCAGCTCAGCAGCCAGTCCGCCGGTCCACCCGTACTCGCACTCAGGTGTCTCCTGGACCTGAGGGGTAGAGGCAGGGTGGTCGACCCCCTCCAAGGCCACAGGGATCCCCACCTGTGGAGCACTTAGACCTGCGGACCGCGATAGCACGTCAGGTGCAGGCCTTGCGTCTGATTCCTTACGAGGAGTGGTTCCCAGCTGCCAGGCACCCTCAGGCCTCCGAGGGTTTCTACACCGTTCTTCAGGAGGACTTCTACACAGCGTATGTCAACAGCGGTGTCCATCTTCGACCTCACAGAGTTTGCCCGCTGGAGACTATAGTGGCAGTTGTTGGAGAGGCCATCTGTCCCATGCTATCATACCTGCCAGGATTAGCGGATCTTCTTGGACGGAGTGGTCAGTATATTGAGGATTGGGTACGAGAGTTCTACGCGTCCCTGTGGATCTCCCCGGATCACCGGTTCCTCCACTTTGCCTTCAAGGGGCGGTCCTACAGGCTCTACAGCTCACGCGCCAGAGAGTACCTTGGTCTGACAGCCTATGCGACCAAGATTCACACGTTGTGCTATGGAGAGACAGAGCCACCTCGGCGTCCTCACGCAGACAAGATTCCACCTGCAGACTTGGTTCGTGCCTGCTTCCGAGAGCCATTCGGAGAGGGGTCCAGCCGGCGTCCTCATGACTTGACGCCGATGGCCCGTCTCGTGAACGAGGTCATGAGGCGTACTCTTCTGCCTCGGACAGGTTACAGAGAGGGGTTGACTCGCATCCAGATCTGGCTTGTTCACCACTTGGTTTCTCAGCTGGAGTTTGATATTTGGGATGTTATTATTTTTTAGATGGAGGACACTCTTGAAGAGGGGTTCAAGGGACACAGGCAAGTTTTGTTGGTGTCTGTTAACCGGCAACTCGTCTTGAGTAATCTCAGACGATTTGTTCGGTGAGGATCGGCGTTCGTAGGACTCGGCGAGTACACAGGGACAACGATTTATACTGGTTCAGGCCGCTAAATAGCGTAATACCTTACGTCCAGTGCGGCGTGTGCCTTGTGTATTGTTATGATTCAATATTTGATGATCTAGGACCTGCGCCGGTTCCCCTTATATATCCGGGTGAGCCTCAGCGCAGACCGAGTCCTAGCCGGTTACAATATCGGAGTCCTATTCTAATTACAGGACTTCCTTTTACAACTCGGCTAAGTTACAAACTAGAGTCCTAATCCAAGTACACTTCGTTACAAGTCTTCGGATCTCTAAAGCCATCCTGGATTAGTCGGAGTAATCATCGATAGATGATATCTCTGACATCCTGGTCTGTCAAGCCCCCGAGCTCTTCATCATTTCTTCACGACGTTATCTTCCAGTTTCTTCTTGAGAATCTCCGAGTAATGTCTTGAGAAATCTTGAAGTGCTCCGAGAGTAAAGAAAAACCATGGTGTGCACTTTTTACAAAAAGTGCACCCATAGGGTGTAGCCCCCGAGCCTCTTGTTATTTATAAAACTTTGAGGATCTTTGGAGCCTTTTCCGAGTAAATCTTGAATAAGAAAAAACATTTCCTTTATAGATTATACCCTGCAGCCCGAGCCTGAGTTCCGAGTACCATAGTAGTCGGTTCTCGGGGTCTTCTAAATGAAGCCATTAGGTAATCTATTAAGGTCTTGAGTAGTCGGACCAAGACACCAACTTGTTGCTTTAAACCGTCCAAATAATAATTACTCAGCTTCAGGTGGGCAATGTTTTCAACAAACATCCCATATCACCCCCACTGAATAAAAATTACCTTGAATCCAGCAATAATTGACTGGTGACTGTTCCAACTGTGCGTAATAATGATGTTTGTCGTTTTCTGCAACTGCAAACTTTGTCGTCTTCGTCTTGAAGTGCGTGTGAGAATCAGCTCTGTTACCCATGCCGAGCTTCACATGCACCACAGTACATTGGTTGAATTATTGGTCCAGCGATCACTCTTGTTGATGAACCTGGTCTATAGACTCAGAAGAAACTGCCTATAAATACCCTGCCTAGGAAGCAAAGAGCTCATATCTTTCGAGAGTATAGAACTTCTTATTAGTTCCATGGGTATTGTAATAGCAGTAGCTGAGATTATCGAGCCCCGGGTGTCTTCCTTCTGTAGAATAGATGAAGTACCCAAAAGAACTCTTGTGAAAGGACCATCCGTTAGGGTGGTTTCCAAGTGGTCGCGAGCAGAGGGACACAGAGGTGCGCCTAAAAGAACTCTTGTGACTACCACTCGTAGAACCTCGGAGTCACAGGTTGTCAAAAGGGCGGCGAGGGTGATGGTCTTCCCCGAGTTCCTTGAGTACTGGGGTGGTACCGAAGACCCACCTTGGGATGCATTGAAAAGATAGTGTCTACCCAAGGTTCTGTGTATGCTTTACTGCGTCTCACTGAACCCGGTCCTTGGTGCAATAGGCATCAAGGCTATGTACCTTGAATTCACTAGAGTAGCGTTTTACACCTTGATTGTACTTCTGTTGAAAGTTGTTGTATCTCAAGATGTTTCCATGTATCTTTGTTGTAATTCCGAGTAATAATAACAAAGATCTGGGTACTTGGAATATTTTCTGAGTCCTCTATCTTGCTTTCCGAGTACTAAATGTATCTTGCGGAAGAAGAAACTTGTCTGTTTACTATATTCCTGTTCTCCGTCTCTAACGCCGTCTGACACATACTCCCAGCCGTTAGGGTTTTTAGATGGTTCCATAACGCCGTTGAGAAAAGATGAATAGGTGCCAAAATAGATCTATAATAAGCCGCCGTCGGGCATATGTTTTCCTTACGCTTTCATCAAGCCATTGCCTTCGGAGCTAGAAATCCCTTAGCCAATTCCACAGTTGATGCGCAGAAAATCTCTCGTCACCAACATGGGTCCCAAGAGGCAGTCTACAGGAGACAAAAAGAAGCCTAGGATCACCACCACCGGAAAGCCTAAGCATCCGAACCCGCCAACTGATGTCTTGGCGTGGAAGAAGCCGGACACCACCCTGGCGGAACTGGCATTCCTGGCGCAACAAGGATTGCTGCGGGCGCAACCACTGGATGGATGGAGGGTACCCACTGATCATCGCGCTCCTGCCCCCAACACCACAGAGATCGTGATGTTTAAAGACTTCGTAGAGCGGGGATGGGGGCTTCCTGCTTCGGACTTCTTTCATGGATTGCTGCATTACTATGGTTTGACTCTAAACCATATTACTCCCAACGCGGTTCTTCGTATTGCGATCTTCACCCATCTCTGTGAGGCTTTTCTGGGGATATGTCCCTCTATTACCCTTTTCCGCTACTTTTTCTGGTTTAAGTGAAGGACCGAAAATGCTAAAGCAAGGCGACCAGAGGGGGGGTGAATGGGAGCCCAAAATTTCTTCTCAGAAATTCTGGCCTCTATCCCAACAAAATCAACCCCAAGAACAAAGCCGACACACGTGTTGTCCACGACCCAAGAGAATGGGTGGATGTTCCCTAGGAACACAATGGGACACCACAAAAGCTCCCTCTTCCAAAACCACGCAAGTCAACTAGTGACAGGATGGAGTTTGGGTAACCTCAACCTCCCCCGAGCAACGCGAGGGGGATTCAGGCAATCTCGTAAAGCGGGAAGCCCGATTTCTGTAGAGCATGAAGTCAGGAATCCAACGCAAAAAGCGGATCTCAAATCGGAGCTCTAACGCAAAAGACACGGACAAAAACGCGCGTTGTCTGCACCGACCGGACTCTCTGTTCACGACCGGACTCACGGTGAACAAGTGTCCGGTCGTTACAACTGAGCGTCCGGTCAAACACCGAAGAGGCAATGAACAGTGCCTTCGGTGCGTCCGGTCACGCGAAACCCTAGCGTCCGGTCGCACAAAACGCTCTCTGGCACTGACCGGACTCAGCACGGGGTGCGTCCGGTCGTGTCCAGGCCAGCGTTCGGTCACCACGTGCGAACTGGACTGCGCGTGTGTTCAACGACCGGACTCTGACAGGGTGCGTCCGGTCGCTTCGATGCAGCGTCCGGTCACCCCGATCAGCCCTCTATTCGTCCACTGAATCGACCCGATCTCCCTCAAATCAATAGCACTAGAGCTCAAATTTCGTGTGAGGGATCACAAGGATGTTAGTGAGCTACTCCTAAGAGATCATGGCTCGAACCTAACTCCAAATCTGTGAATCGAAGAAAACGGTGAAGAACGGGCAAGAACTTGATCCCAAAACTAAATTCGCCCGATCTGTGAGTTCGTGAGGAATTAGAGAAATTCCTTCGGTAGAAAGAAGACTCTCACGAAGCTACACAAGATGGTTCAAATGGATTTGCGGATCTTCCCTCAAAACAAGAATTCTCGTGAAGATCGAAAGAGGGGAAAACGTGCAAACCCGAAGAACAAAATTGCAAGACGAATTAAAGCACGAATTTGATCCTTGGATTCAGAGGATGGATGATTCATTAAGCACTTGGTGTCGGGCTACAAGCCACTCCTAGCAACACAAAGCTTGGATGGCGAAAAGCTCAAGAAACAGAGTCGGTCTCTCCTCTAGCCCTAGCCTCCTCTCACCTAAACAAAATGAGAGTGACACCTCCCAAGGATTCCCCAGGGATGCGGCTGCCCTAGCAGCCCCCCTCATATATATAGGCGCACGTCCGAAGACCAAAACGCCCTTACATTAAGCACTCAACCCAAATACCCCCCAGGGGTAAAACTGTCCAGTTCGGTCAATCTTCATCCAACGGCCATGCCCGCTCATCCGGTAGCTTCGCCTCGACGCGACCTCCCTGATGCCGCCATGTGTCGTCATGTCGACCACCGCGCCTTCCTCGTGGATAGCTACGCCGTCACGCCAGCCTCTCCACGCCGCCACGCGTCGACCGTCCTTTCGGACCAACCCCCGGTTTTGAGGCCCAAACCGGTAAACCCGCCAGCCCAGGTTTTGAGGCCCAAACCTGGCAAACCGTCCACCCTGAGTTTTGAGGCCCAAACTCGGAAACCCGCGCGCCCAGGTTTTGAGGCCCAAACCTGGAAACCGTCCTCGCCGAGTTTTGAGGCCCAAACTTGGAAACCGGCCACACCAGGTTTTGAGGCCCAAACCTGGAAACCGTCGATGGTAGCTTTTTGAGGCTCAGCTACCGAACCCGCACCGCAGACGGGATGTGGTTCTCACACCCCGACCACCGGCACCGATGTCGATGCATGTCTAGCCTCCACGCCGGGCACAATGCTTCGCCATCCTCCTTGACTTGGCCGACGGCACTTGCGCCGCACGCAAGCCCGTGTCCGGCCTCCTGCCAAGTGTCACGACGCCATCGTCTTCCTCCCGACTCGGCCGATGCATCGCACATCCCCATGTGCTCTCGCTTGCCGATGCCACGTGCCAGCTACCACAGCTGGTCCTCTGGCCCTCTGGTCCGTCAGTCCAAGCCTCACGTCCGCCCTTCACTGCTCTGGGTACATCGGCATGGCACGTCCGCCGCACGGCACGCCCATCCTTCACCGCTTCCGGTCCGTCAGCACAACACGTCTCTACTTGACCTTCACCTCGCCATAGACCACTGTATCCGAGCTCCACACCTGCACATCAACACAGCCAAGAGACACATGTTGCACACACACACACACCAACACATAAACACCACAACTCAACGCCACCGGTTAGTCATAAGCATTAAGCACATAGCGAGATAATGACTCAACCGGGTAAAAGCCTCAAACCTTCCTCATCAAAATCAATCATTCATCATATATGTTCTCATTAAGTGTCAACCTAGTGACGCTAATACCGAAGTAGTCGGAGGGGCTAGTCTTCAGGTTAGATTGGAAGTAGCCAATCAATATATAACTGTTGAGTTGTCGGAGTCGGTAAAAGTCTAGGCTGCTGGGTGGTTCTATATGGGTAACCCACCCCCAGCTCTTCATCGTCACGATGGATGGCCACCGCAGAAGTGCCGTGAATGGAAGGAGAAGCTCACAAGTGAAGAAGTAGCGGCTATCCAACCCCTCCTCATTATGATAGATGCTTTGATAATCGATGGGCTGACCGGATACACTGTCGTTCAAGACTTTGTTGCCCAGCGCATCCATCCGCTTCAGCAGCGAGCCAACTATGGGTTCGAATACCTGGGTAAGAACGACCCGGGTCGCCATGCTTCGAGAGCAACTTGGCAGTGAAAAGCTGTGAAGTCTTGCTCCTGGAGAGTGAACCGGCTGCTTAAGAGCCGTGAACGTCTTGCTCCAGTGATGACATCCTTCTCCGCCATTAATCCTCCTCCTCCAGTAAGTACTTGATTTGTCGTGTCATCAAGGTTCGGAATAAATATCCTTCTGACCTGACTAGGTACCCTTCTGTTTTTTAGGGCCAGGGGAGAGATAACAATGATTGTCCTCCCCTGCCTCCGGCAGCTGAAGAAGGCGGAGGCATCGCGTTGGAAGGTCCAATCCGAAGTGAGGATCTTCCTAATAAACCAAGTTCGCCTGAAGATCTTGACTGGCTTGACACAGAATCAACTGACTCTGATGTCCTGCTTATAGAACCAGAGGCTGAAGGTAGCCGGAAGAGGTCGCCAACTCCTCAACTAGAAGCCGGGGGACCCGTCCTTAAGAAGGCTCGCACTGGTAATCGCCGTGCTTGCCGAAAAGTTCTTTTATCTCAAGAATTATCTGATAAGCACTATAAGTCAGGTGCTCCTGGTAAGGGAAAACCCAAGTACTTTGTAGTCCTTTTGAGTGTTGATGGTCTCTTGTCTTATATATGTCGCTGTATCAGATGCTGGGACAGCGCAAGGGACTTCAAGCAGCGTGGTGTCCGAAAAGCTTCCGACTTCAGACCCGCTTCTGATACAGCCGCTCTTGAAGCTACCAAAGCCTTTGAAGCTCGTGAAGTAAGTTTTCAGCTTTGTAGAGTGTACACATAGTTCTGATACTGACATGTATACTTGTCTGCTTGTAGGAAGGCAAAACCAGGTGCAACAGCCTCAAGCACCATTCCTGATCCTCAAGTGGTGGAGGAGTCGGAGCCGCTGGCCAAGGATGGCTCTAGCATGCCGCCAACCTTCAGTCAGGTAGATCCGCTGCCTGACTCCTCTGCGTCCAAGTCTCAGGTCGAAGCCGCTCCTGACGCGGATGCTCTTCCATTGCCTCAGGTTGGTTGGCCGTACTCCATCTTTCGTTCTCCTGCTCAATTGGAGTTTGACCGAGTGTGGAATGACCGGTTTTTTCATACACGACAGCTGGACGAACCTACCCTGGACATGGTCTTGATAGAGATATATGCAGAGGGCTCAGCTTGTCAGCAGGGAGGATCTTTAGATGCACCCGAGTCCTCGCGCCAAGGGGCTACTCTTGAAGTATCCGGGTATGACCAAGATCTTACTCGGCTGAAGGAGCTGAAGGATCAGGTGAGGGCTCCTTTTGAAGCTCTTCACCAATTTGTTGAGGTAAGAGTCTCAATCTCTTCTTGTTATACTGTAAACTCATCCGAGTACTCACGGTATTATTGTATTGTAGTCCTTTGACTTCAAGGTTAGAGATCAAGTCACCCGGATCCGCCAGGAGCTGTCTCGTGAAAACCAAGAGCTCCGGGACTATATTGCCCAGGACCAAATTAGTCAGAAGGTAGCCACCCAGGTTCTGCATGATCGCATTAATGAACTCCAAGGCAACCTCAAGGAAGTGGTAGCGGAGCGTGACGCTGCTAACGACCGAGAGGGTGAGCTGATATCCAAGTCCGCTGCTATGGAACAGAAGCTGAAGGAGCTCAAGAAGAGTTCTAAAAAGCAGCTTGAAGGTATACTTGGAGTTTTGAGTCGTTCTGCTCCATAATATTAGTCGGATGACATGATAACTAACTGTTGTGTATGCAGATGCAAATAAACTGGCTTCTGGGTGGCAGAACGCCTTCAATCGAAAACAGGCAGAGCTTGAAGAGGTATTTGCTAATGCGCAGAGTACTCTTCAAGAAGCCAAATTGATGTGTGAGGGTGCTGACCAGGACCTTCTGCAGGCTTTGAAGTCTACGAAGGAGTCGCGGGATTCCCTAATGGCCTTGGAGCAAGCTGTCGAGCCCCTGCTCAACATGATTCCGGTGCCAGCAGGAGTCGAGGAGTCTTTGATTGAACGGGCCAAGGCTGCACCTGGGCGGCTGGCGCAATATATCAAAGATATGTCGATCTCCGTGGTGCAGGGTCTGATGGCAACGCTGCGGCTACATCTGCCGTCCTTTGACCTGTCCGCTCTGATGACCCTTCCTGAGGACAAAGGTGACGAGGACCTTGCGGCAATGCAAGAGGAGGTGAAGGCCGCCGCGGAGGAGTACTCACAAATATTAGATCTTGTAGAATAGTCTAGACTCCTCAGTCTCTGCAGCTTGCATCTCCTGAAATCAATTATTATAAGATATCAAAAATATTGGTTACTTTTGAATCTTGTGAATTATATATATGTCCAACTCCATATTGCGGCAAATTTCTTTGGCAATGGGTTGAGTTTATTTGTTGTGGATGTATGACCAGGCGTCTAATTAGACGAGTCTATCTGAGTGCTCGCTGGCACTTTAGTTTGGGTCGTGTGACTTCGTTTCTCTAACCACTGTGTAGAGAACTTAGTCTTGCCCGAGTACTACTCTTAGTACCCTTGTTCAAGGGATAACAATGATCAAGCACCTCTTGAAGGACCGTAGCATTGGTTCCTTCTGGGTGAATCATATCCTCTTGACGATCGCAGCTTGAGTGCAAAGGTGGGTGGACCTCTGTCCAAGAAATGTGTAACGAGGTGAGTACTAATCCACCTTGTTATACCTTATAGGAATTGTTGTCCACTATAGTGGATTTCATATTCGATATAGGCTGATAGCCGGGTGTTAAGCCGTACTACCTTTGTGAGTTGTATTGAGCTCGAAGCTCGTAACTCAAGTATGGTTTCCGCTGAACCAATCTATCCGAGTAATATTATATATTAGTCGGAGGTAAGCCCTGCTATTGCAGAGACTGTTATGCGACTGAATAGTCATGATGAGGTGTAGAAAAAAGCCTGGATAAAAGTTCTTATGTCGTATGAACTTCAAACTTTATTAATATCCGACTAATAAATACAATTGCCCTGAATCAGAGTTGTAGCGTAGTCCTTAAGTATGGAATTTCTTCAAGTGCTCTATATTCCATGAATTTGGCAGTGGAGATCCATCTTCAGTGACTAGCTCAAATGACCCGGGTCTTGTTACTTTAGATATAATATAAGGACCTTCCCATGGACTCATGAGCTTGTGACGTCCAACGGTGTTCTGAATTTTCTTCAACACCATGTCGCCTACTTGGAAGGTGCGGTGATGGACGTTCTTATCATAATAGCGCCTCATCCCTTGAAGGTATCTTGCTGACTGAAAAAGTGTGGTTAGTCGGGCTTCTTCAAGGCTGTCGACTTCTAACCGCCTGGTATCATCAGCTTCGCCCTCGTTGTACTGCTCCGCTCGTGGAGAGTTTCAGATTAAGTCAGCCAGTAGGATTGCTTCAGTGTCGTATACCAGAAAGAAAGGTGTTTGGTCTGTTGCCCGACTTCGTTGTATTCGTAGCCCCTAAACTACCTTAGGCAATTCTTCAACCCACTTTCCGTCGTGATCTTTTAGGAGGTCAAGTAACCTTGGTTTTAATCCGGCGAGAATCAGGGCGTTTGCTCTTTCAACTTGGCCATTGGACTGTGGGTGAGCTACTGATGCGTAGTCTATCTTGATTCCACAGTCACTGGCCCATGACTTGAATTCGATAGCCGTAAAGGGGGACCCAAGATCAGTGATGATTTTGTGCGGCATTCCAAAGCGATGAAAGATGCTTTGCATGAATTGGACTGACTTGGATGCATTGAACTTAACCAAGGGCATGTACTCGATCCATTTTGTGAACTTGTCAATTGCGACGTAGATGTACTCGAATCTGCCTGGGGCACATTTGAAAGGACCCACCATGTCGAGTCCCCAGCATGAGAAGGGCCATGACGGAGGGATGCATATCAGTTCATGTGCGGGTACATGCTGCTGCTTGGTAAAGAACTGGCATGATTGACAGCGGAGGACTAAGTCTTCCGCGTCTTTTAAAGCTGAGGGCCAGTAGTATCCTGACCTGAAGATTTTTCCGACTAGTGTCCGTGAAGCTGCGTGATTGCCGCATGACCCAGAGTGGACTTCATTCAGGATTTCCCTACCTTCTTCTGGTGTAATACACTTGAGGAGGACCCCTAATGAAGCTCCGCGTCGATACAGCCTATCTCCAACTAGAACATAGTTTTTGCTATGCCTGGTGACTTGCTCTGTTGTAGTTTTGTCGCTTGGCAGTTTATGTTCTTTGAAGTAATCAATGAAAACTTTTGTCCAGTCGGGTGCTAGAGATAGGACCTGGGTTGCGGGTTCTGGCTCGAACTCTTCCTTCTCTTGGATTCAAGGTTTGGATAACTCATGTACAAACGTACCACTAGGAACTTGTGCTCTGTCAGAACCCAGTTTTGCGAGTATATCTGCTGCCACGTTGAGATCCCGGGTAACATGAATGAGTTCCAGTCCTGCAAAGTGTTTTTCCAGCTTGCGTACTTCAGCACAATAGGCGTTCATTGTTTCCATGGTACAGTCCTAGTCTTTATTAACTTGGTGAATGACCACGGAAGAATTGTCATAGACTAATAGCCGCTTAATGCCCAAAGTGACTGCTAGTTTAAGTCCGTGGAGTAGTGCCTCATATTCTGCTTCATTGTTGGTGGCTGGCCACAATATTTGTAGAACGTATTTGAGTTGTTCGCCAGCAGGTGATACAAGAAGGACTCCGGCTCCTGCTACTCTGAGTTTTAAGGACCCATCGAAGTACATCCTCCAATGATCAGGAACAGCGTTGTCTCTAGTCTGTTGTATTTCAGTCCATTCGGCGACAAAATCAGCTAGAGCCTGAGACTTGATAGCTTTCCTCGGAGTGAATTTGATGTTGAGTGCCCCTAATTCAACTGCCCATTTGGAAATCCTTCCAGTAGCATCACGGTTGTGAAGGATTTCTCCTAAAGGAAAATCTGTGACTACCGTGATCTCATGAGCTTCAAAGTAGTGCCGCAGCTTTCTTGAGGATATGAGTAAAGCATAGAGCAGTTTTTGTACTTGCGGGTACCTGACCTTTGAGTCAGATAGTACCGCGTTGATGTAATAAACTGGTCGTTGGGTGTTGTAGATGTCATTGTCGTCTTTGCGCTCCACCACGATTGCTATGCTGACAACGTGTGTGGTAGCTGCGATATACAGCATCATCGGTTCACTAGGCTCCGGCGGTGTCAGTACGGGTGAATTGATAAGGTAGCTTTTGAGTTGTTCAAAAGCTCTGTCCGCTTCATCTGTCCACTGAAATTTGTCGCCGGCTTTGAGCAATTTGAAGAAAGGCAATCCCTTTTCTCCGAGCCGTGAGATAAATCGATTTAACGCAGCCATGCACCCGGTGAGTTTCTGAACGTCTCGAACAGAGGTAGGCGGCTTCATGTTGATGATGGTTGTGATCTGCTTTTGACTAGCCTTGATGCCTCGATGACTAACGAGGAATCCGAGTAGCTGTCCTGAGGGTACCCCGAAGACGCATTTGGTTGGATTGAGTCTCCATTGATACGCACGTAATCGGTTGAAGGTTTCCTCTAGGTCTGATATCAGGGTAGTCGGATCCCTTGTTTTTATGACTACATCATCAACATAAGCTTCTGCATTGCGGCCAATCTGATCACCCAGGCAATCTTGGATGGCGCGTTGATAAGTAGCCCCCGCGTTCTTTAGTCCAAAGGACATAGTTTTGTAACAGTATGCTCCGAAAGGAGTAATGAACGATGTCTTGGGTTGATCTTCTTCTTTGAGGGCAATCTGATGGTACCCGGAGTAGCAATCCAGAAAAGAGAGTAAAGCGGAGCCTGCGGTGGCATCAACTATTTGATCTATCCTTGGTAATCCAAAGGGATCCTTTGGACAATGTCTGTTGAGGTCTGTGTAGTCGACACACATGCGCCACTCAGCAGAGTTCTTCTTCTTGACTAGCACTGGGTTAGCTAACCACTCGGGGTGGAGGATTTCTCTGATGAATCCGGCCGCGAGTAGCTTGGCTATTTCCTTCTTGATTGCCTCTTTCTTCTCTGGTGAAAATCGTCGTAATCTTTGTTTGATAGGTCTAGAGCCTTCCTTTAACTCTAATCTGTGCTCAGCCAAGTTCCTTGGGACCCAGGCATGTCTGCTGGTTTCCAAGCAAATATGTCTTTGTTTGCTCTAAGGAACTTGGTGAGCGCGAGTTCCTATTCTTCAGATAGGTGAGCACTGATAACCGCTGTCTTGGAAGGATCACTGGTTTCCAGGTCAATGGCCTTTGTGGAGACTTCTGCTGATGGTTGAATAGTGCCTGCCTTCTTGGTTGGGATTTCTGAGTCTCCAGGCTTGGTATTAAGTACCATCTGAGCGAGTTCTTGTACTTCCAGGGTGAGTTGAGCTTTTTCAGCGATTTGGACAGCCTCTGTGTCGCAATCAAATGACTGCTTCAAGTCGCCTCTGAAGGTTAAGATTCCTTTGGGACCCGGTATCTTCAATAAGAGGTATGGGTAGTGGGGTACTGCCATAAACTTGGCAATAGCGGGTCGCCCGAATATGGCGTGATACGATGATTCGAAGTCGGCTACCTCAAAACTGATGTACTCTGTTCTGTAATTGATCGGAGTTCCAAAAGTGCGGGTAATATATTCCTTCCGAGTGGTATGGCCGCTTTTTCGGGTACTATGCCGTAGAAAGGAGCGGTTGATGGTGTGAGCTAGGTTGCGAGATCTAGATTCATCTTTCGTAGGGTGCTTGCAAAGATAACATTGAGTCATGCTCCGCCATCGATGAGTACCTTGCCAAGTGTATATCCAGCGACCGTGGGGTCCAAAACTAGCGGGTAATGGCCTGCATTGGAAACACTGGTCCATTGATCTGCTCGGGAGAAGTTAATCAGATGTTTGGACCAGTCGAGGTACTTGGGTGTCGCTGGTTCGGTGGACATGATCTCTCGCAGGAAAAGCTTCTGAAGCCTCTTGTTGTCACTGGTAGTTACTCCCCCAAAGATGACATTAATAGTCCCTTTGGAGTGCTGAAAGCCACCAGCGTCCTGTTGAGGATCCTCAGCTGTCTTTTTGCCTTTGTCTTTCTTGTTCTTGTTAAAGTCGGGGTTCAAGCCTCGCTCCTTGAGCTGTCGGCAGTGCCTTGCTTGATGTCCACTTTTTGGATGGAAAGGACAGGGTCCGTCGAGTAAGTCATCAAAGGTGAATGGCTTGTTTCCCTTCTTCTGAGGCTCCATGGAAGCAACAGTATTATCTCCTGGCCTTTTCCGTGTATTTTGCTGTGGTGCCTGGTTGCCTCTCGGGTTGTTTCCTCGATCACCCTGCGTGTTTCTATCGGGGAAGCGTTCCTGTGTGCGTTCCTCTGTCGCCATCATGGAGTTTACAGTCCGATGGAACTCGTCAGCGGTGGTCGGGTCCTGCTTGATGAAATGTCTGTAATTGTACCTTTCGCAAATACCGTTGCCAAAAAGGTCAATTACTTCTCTGTCTGTAATGTCGGATACTGTAGAGCGGATTTCTGAGAATCGCCTATAGTACTCCAGCATTGATTCATTTTTCTGTTGCTTGCAGGTTCTGAGCTTAGTCCGGGGATCTGATCTCTCTGGGACACCAGCAAAGTTTTCAACGAAGATACGATGTAGTTGTTCCCAGGAGTCGATGGACTCAGGTTTAAGCCTGTCAAACCAAGCAAGCGGCATTGTCTCTAGAGCCATTGGGAGGTAGAGTGCTTTGACGTCGTTGCTTCCACCCGCTAGCTCGACTGCTTGAGCATACAGCCTGAGCCACCATTTAGGTTCTGTCTTCCCGTCGTACTTTGAGTAATTCCCGGGTTTGAATTTTCGCGGGAACAAAACCGCTCGAAGCCTTTGGGAAAAGCAGGGGAAGCGATCAACTGCATCGGATGCTACAACTGCGACTCCTCTGTATGAAGATTCGGCTCCTCCCTCAGTTTGGTCGGGTACTCGGTGGCCCAGACGGCTCCTTGCTGGAATACGACCGAGTCGTTCTTGAACCGGCCGCCTCTGGCTTGGGTGAGACGAAGCTTGCTCGTCAGCTAGGGATTCAAGATTCCGCCCTCGGAGTTGGAGTGCGGTAGTCTGAAGCATGACCAGTCGTCGCTCTTCATCAGGGGTGCGGTTGGTCTTGGCTCCCATCTCCGTAGCTAGAGCTAGTATGTTTTGGTAGGGAGTCTGGAAGACTTTATGGCCGGCGACCCTCATGAACTCGGGTTCAAGGTTGCGAGAACAATCGGGACGCCGTCTGTTAAGATCATCCTGGGAGTGATTCTCTTCAATGCGAGCTTGACGCTCGACCTCTGCTTCCAGACGCCTTCGGGTGTTGTATTCTTCTAGTCGTGCATTGTAGCGATCTACAGCTTCCTTGCGGTGAGTTGCTCGCCTTCTGCGGGCCTCCTTAGCTCTATTCCTTCGGATTCTTTCAGCTTTCAAGGACTCAGTTTCCGCGGGTCCTTCCGGATCGTTGTCAGAGATCATACTCAGAGTTTCATCGTCTTGACAGACATCTGGTGGGGTTGGTGGTCGTAGAGATGACTGGTGCCCCGCCATGGAGACTTCACGAGTGTAGCCCTGGTTTGATGATCCCGGTGTTACTGATTCCAAAGTAGAAGTGTGGAGATTAGTTCCGTTGTGGAGTCATGTTCCTCAAAAGGGAGCTGATGTCCGTGCTGGTACGGAAGTTGCTGGTCAATTGTGCCAACCAGTCTAGCCGGGGCAGGCTGAATTGGCCAATGGACAATGTTACCCTCCTTGGTAGAGCTGAAAACGAGTCCTTGTTGAGCTCCCGTCAAAGGTATCTGTTGATAGTCTTTGAATTTTGCACTAATCAGGTCCTAAAAGTTTTCAGCTGAGTTCCGCAGCCCGAAGGTGAAGCCATAGCAGGTATCCGGCTCCTTTTTCTTCAGAGTTCGAGTTGGAGTAGGAGTCGGATGTCTCTGTATGGTCCCCAGGGTTCTGCGGGTCTTGGATTGTCAGATTTGCTAGGTTCTGAGCGAGGTGTTCCATCTTTGGCATGGCTTGTGGTTCTGATTCCACGGCGAGCTATCTGTGCAGCTTCCCTTGATCATCCGCAATGCAAGTCCATGAGCCAAAAATGAAAATTGATCCCGCCGAGAACATGATGTCGTGGTTCGTCGGGCTCTTGGTCGTTGAATCGCCGAAGTCCCCTACCTGGCACGCCAGCTGTTGGTGTTTGTTAACCGGCAACTCATCTTGAGTAATCTCAGACGATTTGTTCGGTGGGGATCGGCGTTCGTAGGACTCGACGAGTACACAGGGACAGCGATTTATACTGGTTCAGGCCGCTAAATAGCGTAATACCTTACGTCCAGTGCGGCGTGTGCCTTGTGTATTGTTATGATTCAATATTCGATGATCTAGGACCTGCGCCCGGTTCCCCTTATATATCCGGGTGAGCCTCAGCGCAGACCGAGTCCTAGCCGGTTACAATATCGGAGTCCTATTCTAATTACAGGACTTCCTTTTACAACTCGGCTAAGTTACAAACTAGAGTCCTAATCCAAGTACACTTCGTTACAAGTCTTCGGATCTCTAAAGCCATCCTGGATTAGTCGGAGTAATCATCGATAGATGATATCTCTGACATCCTGGTCCGTCAGCTTCCCTACGCCCACTGGATCTGCGTGCTTATGAGAAAGATGATCCTGGCTTTGCTTTCTGAGCTTACACACTCGCCGACGGAGTTCCCAGTATACGACACTCGCCAGATTGTCGAGGCTCATCCCGACACTCGTCCCCGGGCTCAGCGTGAGCGGCCAGTTGTCACTGAGACAGATGCAGAGCAGGATGAGACTATTCGTTAGCTAGCAGATGCCGAGCTTGCCGGTCTTGAGGCAGAGGCAGAGGATCCCGACCTTCCAGAGGTCCCGACTGACAGCTCAGATGAAGACTACGCTCCTCTTCCGAGGATGCGTCCACCGGCAGCTCACTACTCAGAGGCCTCCTCCTCACGTATGGCCGGCTCCGATCCAGCTCTTCTTGCTATACTCTCTCGGATGGAGCAGCAGCAGTCACGACTTTCTAAGGAGGTTCAGCGTCAGGCTGAGGAGCGGCGACGATAGGCTCAGGAGTAGGTCAGACTGGCAGAGGCACAGGCAGTGGCCGCAGCACAGGCTCAGGAGCGCCAGGACGCTCTCCAGAGGCAGATGATTCAGCTCTAGACACAGAATCTTGCCTTCATGGAGAGGATGATGGCTCTTCCTCAGTTACCTCCACCACCGCCTCAGTTTTAGCTGCAGCAGCCTGGACCGTCGACCTCGTTCTACACGTCAGTTCCTCCGTCGACGGTCTCGCCCTTTCCGTAGTATCCGCAGTTGTTCTCTTCACCCCTGCCAGGGTAGCAGCCAGGGTTCACACCGATTCGCTCGGGCTTCACTCCTACTCAGACGGAGTTGGTTCTAGTGACCCCTAGGAGTCTGGAGGCTTCGTTCAGCGAGCTCACTGGTCTGCCTACTCCGCCAGAGTTTGTCTTATCGGTGACCTCTGCTCCAGCTCCTGCTCCCGCTACTGGTACTACTGAGACACTTCCTTCTTCAGTAGCGTCTTCCGAGCCAGTGATCTCTCAGAGTCAGACTTTACCTGTCAGTTCAGCACCTGAGCCCTCTTTGACCGTGTCAGTGGCAGCGACAGAGACAGTGGATCCTCCTCCGCAGCCAGAGCGTCCAGCACCAGAGGCCGCTCCAGAGTCAGCTGAGCAGACCCAGACTGCTTCACCTTCACGTCCAGTGTCAGAGGGTCAGCCAGCTCACAGTTCGTCGTCCGACGAGAGGCTATACTTGCTCAGTTTGAGGCTCTACCGCGTACCTCGTCGCTCTACTCGTCTACTCTCGTCCCGTCTTCAGACCCTTAGGCCTTAGTTCTTGATGCCAAAGGGGGAGAGAGCGTATGTTAGACTTAGGAGGAGCTTGTGAGAGGGTCTCGGTCCTTTTGTGTGATCCTTGCACTCATATGCATTCTTGCTTATCTTTTGGCACTTGTACGATATGTGTGTGACTTTTGGATGTGACATGTTATGCTTCCTCGTTATGTTGTATGGTGACTCAAATCCTACTTAGAATAGGACTCAAGAAAGGTGTGCTATTAGAACTTCTAGTTCTACTAGGTCTTGAGTGTAGAATCCTACTAGGAGTAGGACTCCTTTTTGTATGTATGAGGGCCTTGGAGGGGACTATATAAATCAAGGGGTAGAGGCCATAGGCATAACAACAAGACCAAGCCAACACAAGGGGTCTCATCCAAGGCTTGTACGGAGCAATTAGGAGCGCTCAAGAGGATTAGACTAGACAGTTCTATTGCACTAGATTCTTGTATAGGGCAAGAATCAGTGGGTCCTAGAGGGTCAACTAGGGTTGTGAGAGAGCAACAATCTCTTGTACTCATTTGGAGTTGTGCTAATAGAATTTGCGGTCGGCTTCGCCAAATTCTAATCTCTTGTCGTGGTTGCTTCATCATCATCTAGGGTTTTCTACGCGATTCGACTACATTATTCTTGATACGGTGCTAGCTTGTGTCATATTCGCAACATCCTTTCAAAGATCCAAGGGCTGCTGCGTATAACTAGGGGTATCAGATTCTAACAAGTGGTATCAGAGCCAAGGTCGGATTGATTTGATTTTGTGAGAAGGTTGACAGGGCTAGGAAGCACTAAATTAAGACGATGTCAGGGATGTGGAAGCAAGTAGAGAAATTTGATGGCAAAGGGAATTTCAGCGTGTGGCAATGCGTGGTACAAGATGTGCTTGTCCAACAAGGATTGATTGATGCTCTCGAGGGCACCAAGCCGGACAAGATAACTGATGAAGAATGGAAGGTGATGGAGCGAAAGGCTGTCAGTACAATTCGATTGTGTCTCTCCGATGAGGTAAAGTACTCGGTAATCAAGGAGAATTCACCGACGAAATTATGGAAGAGCCTAGAAGAGTTGTATATGGCAAAGTCGCTGACAAATCGGTGGGTACTGAAGCGTCAACTATTTAGGTTACGCATGGAGGAAGGTACACGATTCATCGACCATCTAAATGTCTTCAACAAGCTTGTCACGCAGCTGATTAGTGTGGATGAGAAAATTGAGGAGAACGATAAAGTCGTCATATTGGCTTCATCCTTACCACCATCGTGGGAGCAGCTAGTGATGAATATTCTCGTCGGGAAGACTACTCTCAACTTCAACGAGACAGTTGCATATCTACTGGAGGCAGAGTTCTTGAAGAAGTCGCAGGATTCTTCATTCTCGGGTGATCAAGCTTTGACCGTTTCAAGTGGAGCAGGAAAAGTCAAGAATCATGGGAAGAAGAAAGGCAAGAGCAAGGGACAACGTACATGCTATCTATGTGACAAGGAGGGTCATATGATAAAGGACTGTCCAAGTTTGAAGACTATGAGAGGAACATGCTCAGTGGCAAGTGGGGATGAAGGTGACATACTTATCGTTAGTCAACCAGGTACTATTCATGATTGGATATTAGATTCGGGAAGTTGTTTCCATATATGTTCGGTGAGGGAGATGTTTGACGAAGGATCTCTACACCCATCGAATGGAATTGTTCACTTAGCGGATTGCCAGGAGTATGCAGTCACTAAGGTGGGAACAATTACATTGGAGATGCATAATGGAACACTTTGCACACTGACGGGAGTTCGGTATATCCCGGGATTGAAAAAGAATCTAATATCTGTGAGGTCGCTAGAACTCCAAGGATGTGAATTATCACTTCAAGGTGGAGTCATGCGAGTTACTTGCAAAGGGTAGGTAATTATGAAAAGTATCTGGATTAATGGAGGATACCGAGTGATGGGAAATCTTATGGGTGGTGCAACCATAGGGAGATTTGATAAAAATCCTGATCAGGAGAAGGAAGTCGTCTCGTCAACGGCAGGTGCTCAAATCTCAATTGTGGTCAAGTGCAAGGCTACAAAGACGGTTGCAAAATCTAACAATCGTAGGGGCGAAGCTACGAACTGTTGGAGGAAGGAAGACGTGGTCGGACCAACCACACAGTACCAACAAGTAGGTGGAGCTCGAAGGTGGTACAAACCTATGGCATGGAGGGCCAAAGGAGAAGGTGTTGTGGTTAACCAAACTACACAACGATGGAGCTCTCAGATGGAAGGTTCCAGCAGTCCAGCCTGGAACTGACAAGCACATTGTGGTGATGTGCATGAGCCTCTGTGGTGGAGGCACTCTCGAGGTGGGAGTATAAATAAAAAAAAAGAAGCCGATTTAGAGCAAATTCTTGGAGGAGCACGATGACTTCAAAGGATTAGAGTCAAGGTGGAGTTTGTTGTATGGTGACTCAAATCCTACTTAGAATAGGACTCAAGAAAGGTGTGCTATTAGGACTTCTAGTTCTACTAGGTCTTGAGTGTAGAATCCTACTAGGAGTAGGACTCCTTTTTGTATGTATGAGGGCCTTGGAGGGGACTATATAAATCAAGGGGTAGAGGCCATAGGCATAACAACAAGACCAAGCCAACACAAGGGGTCTCATCCAAGGCTTGTACGGAGCAATTAGGAGCGCTCAAGAGGATTAGACTAGACAGTTCTATTGCACTAGATTCTTGTATAGGGCAAGAATCAATGGGTCCTAGAGGGTCAACTAGGGTTGTGAGAGAGCGACAATCTCTTGTACTCTTTTGGAGTTGTGCTAATAGAATTTGCGGTCGGCTTCGCCAAATTCTAATCTCTTGTCGTGGTTGCTTCATCATCATCTAGGGTTTTCTACGCGATTCGACTACATTGTTCTTGATACAGTGCTAGCTTGTGTTATATTCGCAACATCCTTTCAAAGATCCAAGGGCTGCTGCGCATAACTAGGGGTATCAGATTCTAACACGTTATATATTACATGTCACTTGGTTATGCTCATTTACTTTGCTTCCGAACTTATACTCCGATAAATAAGCTTGTTCATAAGTACTTGTGTTAATTCTTATATGTTGAGTACTTATGTGGACTTGGTTTGTATAAGCATGCCTAACCCTCTTCAATCTTATTGTCACATGCTTATATGAACCAAGCAATTGAAAACCTCACCTCTCTTTCAAACATACTTGAGGTTGTTATCAATCACCAAAAAGGGGGAGATTGTGAGCATCTAGGCCCCCTAGTGGGTTTCGATGATTGGATGACAACGACAAATTACTATGACTAACGTGTGTTTTGCAGAAACAGTTGAGTTAGGTTATAGTAATGATGATCGTGAGGACACTATGGTATTCATGTCCCCTTATTGATGGAATTCGTTCGGTTTTCAAAGGATGGACGACGAAGACGGTGATAGGCTAGTTCTAAGTGTCATTTGGTGTTGAAGGACATTTAGAGTAGCATAGGTCTTTGTTTTATCTTTGGTCATACTATTAAGGGGAGTTTGAATGGGTAGCTTGACCTAGGTGAGACTTTTGAGTTAGGTGTGGTGCACACTTGTTAACCAAAGCCCTAGGTAGCTTAGAAAGGTCCCTAAGGTTATGAGGAAGAAAGTTCGTGAAGGGAGCGTCGCAAACCGAAGTCGTTTTGGACTTCAAACAACGACCGGACGCTGGAAGCCCATGTGACCGGACGCTAGGGTATGCGTCCGGTCAGTGGTGCTTGCTGAGGGTTGGGTCTGGTTATGACCGGACTCTCCCTCAGCAATCAATCGGACGCACCAGGGGGGTGAGTCCGGTCGTACTTAGAGAGGTTCCAGAGAGTGGTTTTCGCGATCGGACGCGTCCGATCAGTGGTGATCGGACACATGCGTGCGTCCGGTCAATACTTCGTACAGGTGTCAGGCCTAACGTCATGTAGCCGTTAGACACTGACCGGACGCGTCCGGTCACCCCGACAGGTGTGTCCGGTCAGTGTGCAACTGGCTGGACTTACCCCTTCGTGCATGTTTTGAGTTGGGGGGTATAAATATGCCTCCCTGAAGGGTCGAGATGGCGGACTAGAGCGGGGGTGAATAGTCCTTTCTAAAATTAAACGTACTGGCTAACCAAAACAAATGCGGAATTAACAACTATCGGTCTAGCCAATACTACACCCCTCTATCTATACTCTCAAGCACCTTATAAAAGATCCTAAACAAAGCAATAAAGGTGTCGGGCTAGCTAAAGCTCACCTAAACAATTCTAGCTTGCAAGGTTACACAAACCTAAGCAACTAGTACTCAATCAATCGGGGAGCTCCTACACATTCCACTAAGCTCACTAGCAATGCTCAATAACAAGGCTACACAAGCCAAATTAGAGAGCTCAACTTAGCTACACAAACTAAGCAATGTGACTAGCAAGACTATAAGTCAACTAGTCACTCATGGGATCAACTTCTATGCTACACAAGCAAGGAAGGTAACTAGCAAGCTACACAAGCTAACTAATTAGAAGAGCAACTACACTAGCACATGTATATGAACAAGTAGATACAAGCTAGTGAATGGAGTTTGCAAACCACCGAGAAGATGAACACGAAGTTGACACGGTGATTTTTCTCCCGAGGTTCACTTGGTAGCCACCAAGCTAGTCCCCGTTGTGTCGACCACACACTTTGGTAGTTCGGCGGCTAATAGGCACCACACCTAGCTCGACACTCGAGCGCCGCAAGAACTCACCCACAAGTGAGGGTAACTCAATGACACGCCCTACTAGAGTTGCTCTTCGCGATCCCCGCGGGGCGAGCACAATGCCCCTCACAATCCTTCTCCGGAGCCACGCACAATCTTCACGCGAGCTTCACGACGGAGACTCGATCACCAAGCCGTCTAGGATGTGGCAACCTCCAAGAGTAACAAGCACCACCGGCTTGCAACACAAACACCTAGTGCCACTCGATGCAATCTCTCAAAGCAACACACTAGAATCGCTCACTCGCAATAGATTCGCACACTAGCAAGAACAAGCGAGTTAGAGGGCTCCTAAGCACTCCCCAACCATGGACACTAAGTCCCTAGGGTGCTCAACCTTGTCCAAGGGCCGGCCACCCCTCTATATATAGAGGGGAGCCACAAACTAGCCGTTTTCCCCTTCTCCCGAGCTTCCACGCCTTCGGTCGGTACTACCGATCCAAGGGCCGGTACTACCAGCGGTCCAAATGACCGTTAGAAACGACTTCTAACACGGTCGGTAGTAGGGTCGGTACTACCGGCCTTATAGCGGTACTACCGCTAGGCCAAAACTAGATCTACACAGAACGCCCCCAAACTTCCTCCAAATCTCGGTACCACCGACCCCTAGGGTCGGTACTACCGTGGCCTGGTACTACCGGCCATATAGCGGTACTACCGGTAGGCCAAATCGTCTCCCGAACAGAGAGTTTGCGCGCTGCGTACAAGGGTCGGTAGTAGAGTCGGTACTACCGACTACAGGGCGGTACTACCGACTTCAGCATCCTGAACTCCTCGCTAAAATGACCATAACTCTTAGCTCCGAACTCCGATTTCGATGATCTTGGACATTTTGGAAAGCTTATTCAGAGCACTACACATCCCCCATACAAAGCTAATCCAACTCACAAAGAGTTAGTACAGAATTCTAATCCAAGATCCATCGCTTCTCTTTTTCAACCAAAGCTTTCTCCGAAAACTTCTCCGAGTTGATCCAATTCAACTCCACCACCTTCTCCTTTGCAAATGTGCCAACACCACCAAGTGTACAACATCATGTGCATGTGTGTTAGCATTTTCACAATCATTTTCAAAGGATTTTCTCTTTCACTCATTACGCCACTCTATCCTAGCAACATCTCAAAGTTAGATCGCTCAAGTGGCACTAGATGACCGATATGCAATCAAGTTTGCTCCTCTTGATAGTACGGCCATCTATACTAAACCCAGTCATAATCTTCTCTACACACCTATGACCGATGAAATGAAATGTCCTATAAGTATACCTTTGCCTTGCGCATTTCATTCCATCTCCTTCGGTGTTGATGCAACACATGCACCAACCTATCATCAAATGATATGATCCACTTCATATCATCACATGACCTCCATGGTACATCGATCTTGACCTCACTTGCTCTTCACCATTGCTTCGGTCCTTCGGCGCCAAGTCTTTGCTCAAGCCTCCCGACACTCGGTACCAACGGCTTCAAAGCCTCCAACTTGCCCTTCACCTTTGCAACCGGTCCATCAAGCCAAGTCTTGCCTTGATCTTCACCATCTTAGCCACATGACTCCATGTCATGTCTCATATGCAATAAGCTCCTTCATTGCTCATTCACATGTGAACTAATTTCCTGTGTATCTCACATAAGCACATATTAGTTCACCTAGGTTGTCACTCAATTACCAAAACCAAACAAGGACCTTTCACTCCCCCTCATTCATGCTGTCACTCTTGCTCATTTGAAAGGTTGCCAAACACATTGTGATTGCAAGTGAGTGCAAGAGGCCTAGTGAGGTTGAGAGATTTGATAATTGAGTCATCAAACACCTCATTAGTGAATAGAGAGTAGCAAGTGTGCATCCACCCATCTCATTAGCCTTGCGTTGGTCAAGTGAGAGTTCTTGCTTGTTACTCTTGGTGATCGACATCACCTAGACGGCTTGGTGGCAATCGGAGAGCCTGGTGATCATCCGGAGGCATTGTGGATGACCCAAGCCAAGTTGTGACCGGTAGCGAGCGATTCACCGGGCCGGAGTGGCGAAGAATCAGCTCGTAATGAGCACTTGATCCTTGCGCGGATCAAGGGGGAGCGATACCCTTGCGCGGGTGCTCCAACGAGGACTAGGGGGTGTGCCGACACCTTGATACCTCGGCAAAAAGATCATCGTGTCATCTCTACTCTCTTTACAATGCATTTACCTTTGAGCAATTCAATTCCGCATTTACTTGTTGTTCTTTCATAAGTTGAATTGTCATGCTAGAGTAGAATTTGTTTAGCGATAGTCTTTTGTGCGGTTGATTCTAGTCAAACACACTTCTAGGCACTAGGGGGTTAATTGAAGCTTGATAGGTTTTAATTCTTGCAAGAAGTTTTAGAAAAGCCCAATTCACCCCCCCCCCTCTTGGGCATCTTGATCCTTTCACCCAACCAATGATCTTCCTAGAATCTAATCCTTTGCCCATTACCTATAACTCATTTAATGCCCATATGTACAGCTTGAACAGTCCAGAGAACCCCTTTCCAAAAAGGGGAGGCCCCAATATTTGGGCGTTCTATATTTATAATAATTAATCTTGGCCCAGATGGAGTTTGAATTCAGGCTGTATCGAAAAATCCAAGCACACAACATTGCAAAATTCAAGCTTCTTAAATCTGGAATTCCTAAACCACCAAACTCTTTTTTTCTGAGACACCAGTTGCTAATTCGCTAAATGATACTTATGCTTATTTTCTGTATTATTCCATAGAAAATGACCCATATGTGAATTAATCACCTCAATAGCCCATTTGGGGAACTTTATAATGGACAACACGTAGATTGGGATGCTTGCTAAACATGCTTTTAAAAGCGTGAGTCTCCCAGCATAGGAGAGAAGCCTCCCTCTCCAACCAGCTATCCTCTTAATTATTTTATCAATCACAGGTTGTAGATCAGCTCTACTTAATTTTGCAAAGTGAAGAGGCACACCTAGATATTTAAACGGGAAATCTCCCAACTTACAGCAGAAAACTTTTGCAAACTTCTTCGCATCCTCAGGGCTTAAACCTATAGTAAGCAAGTCACTTTTATCATAATTTATTTTCATACCAGACAACTATTCAAAATAGACTAAAAGCCATTTAAAAGTTTGTGCCTTCTCAATACCATTTTCCAAAAAAAAAAGAAGAGTATCATCTGCATACTGCAAGCTGATCACCCCTCCTCCTATATCATATGACAACAAACCAGAAATCAACGCTTGCGTAGCAGCTTTCATAAGCATCCAAGTGAAAACGTCAGCTACCAAATTAAAAAGAATAGGCGATAAAGGATCCCCCTACCTGAGACCTTTTCCAAGTTTAAAGAACACGCTATTCTCACCATTCATCCTAACACAAATAGATCCTCCTTGAACTAGACTCTTAATCCAGCTAATCCATTTTGGGCTAAAGCCCTGGATAACAGTACATCTTCTAAAAACTTCCAGCTAACTCTATTATAAGCTTTTTCATAGTCCAACTTGAGAATGACACCAGACTCTTTTTTCCTATGTACTTCATGAATAATTTCATGTGCTGCCACTACACTTTCAAGAATGAACCGACCCTTAATAAAGGTTGTTTGATTAGAATCAATAAGCCTATCAGCTATACCTATCAGCCTATTATTCAACAACTTAGAGAACAGTTTAAAGCTGCAGTTGATAAGGCTTATCGGCCTAAACTTCTTAAGCGTCCTGGCTTCAGGTTCTTTGGGGACTAAGGTAATCATAGCATAGTTAATTCTTTCTAAATTCAAATTGCCGAGCTCAAACAGGGTCACTAAATTCATCAACTCAGGTTTGATAGTATCCCAAAAGACTTGATAAAACAAAAAAGGCAAACCGTCAGGCCCAGGTTCTCCATCAGCATATGAGTCAAATAGAGCTAGTTTAACCTCATCTTCAGTAAAAGGAGCTTCCAACAGCTCATTTTCCAGAAGAGAGACTTTCTCATCGACCTACCAAAAATCTGCATCTAAACCCACCCCAGTCTCAGGTTCTCTGCCAAACAGGGCTTTGTAGAAGTCAACTGCATGGTCTAACATTTTATGATCATTATCCTCCACCCAACCCTCTGGGGTTTCTAAACCAAGAATGTGTTTCTTCATATTTCTTTGATTAGCAACCGCTTGAAAATAAGCGGTGTTACAATCACCCTCTCTAATACTTCTATCTCTCGATCTCTGCCTAGCCTTAATTTCCTCCATTTTCTAGATACTCTCAAGATCATCTGTAATCTTCTTCATTCTAGCTTTTTCCTCCATATTCAAACTCTTATCTTCCAACTTCAGGTCTAGAAATTCAAACTCCTTAAGGAGTTTTTGTTTTTCTTTTCTAATTTCTCCATTAATATTCAAAGCCCATCCCTTAATTTTTTTCCTAATTAATCTAATTTTAAACTGCCAAATATCCATAGGATCAGTTAAGGCGCAAGGAGTATTCCAAACTTTAACCACTAGCTCCTTGAAATCAGGTTGTTCCAACCACCATTTTTCAAAACGAAAAATAGGATGGTTCTTCTCCTCTTTATTTCCAAAGTTTAAAATTAACGGAACATGATCACTTGTAGCTCTAGGTTTAGAAGAAACAAAAGAGAGGGGGTATTTCTGCTCAAAGGTAGTATTACATAACACTTTATCTAAAGCAACCAACACAGGGCATTCCTGATTATTGGTCCACGTAAAAGACCTTGAAGAGTTTTTCAATTCCAACAAACCAAACTTATTAATCCATTCTTGGAATAAATCTGCCCATTTTTGGTTAATAATTCCACTACTCTTATCCTTGACATTAGCAATCAAGTTAAAATCTCCTCCCACTACTGTTGGTCCATCCCAGTCAACTATGAGGTTTTCTATCTCCTGTAGAAAATCTCATTTACCTTCTTCATAAGGTGACCCATACACAACAATTAACCTCCAAATAAATTTATCAATGTAATTTCGAAACATAACAGCTACCAAGTACTTCCCATCTTTCCAGGCTAAAGCCTCAAACTTAGTTTCATTCAAACCTACTAGAATTCCACTAGCAGTTCTAATTGCTGGGAGACAGTGCCACATAAAACCTTTATGAACGTACTTAAGGAAAGAATCCTGAAAGTTTTCTTTTTTAGTTTCTTGGAAACCCACAAAGTCTAACTTATTATCATGAACAAAATCAGTAATACATTGAAGACGACCCTCTTTATTCAGCCCTCTAACATTCCAAAAAGCACCTATCATTTTTCACTATTTGTATTTTGACTACCTATACCTTCAGAGGCAATTTGTACCCATGATCTTCCAGACTTAGCAGTTTTATTTCTAAATAAAGAACTATCCGCACTGTTTAAAGGAGGAAACTCCTCACTTAAAATATCATCTTCTAAATTCTCTAGGAGATTAATCTCAGGATTAGCTTCCTCAAACCTCCCTCTACTATCTATTTCCCTCTCTTTGAGTTTATCTATCAACCCTGTCACTTGATCAGCATTAATGCCCAAAGATATATTCACACTTTTAGCCTTATTTAATAAAGAAACATTGCTTTCAGAAGCAAAAGAAAGTTTAGGTTTAATACCTGTCTCCAGATTTTTTAGCTTTTTCCAGGTCTTAAGCCTTTTCTAACACAGTTCTTCCATCATCATTGAATCTTCTTGGTCTGGGAGCCCTGAGAGTAGGTCCCCAACCTGGCTTCCTCTTGGGATTCTTTTTTCCTTCTTCATTTTCCTTCTCCACTTCTATCTGCTCTGGCACAGGAGAAAAGATATCGGCTTTCTCTAAAGACATCGTTTCCTCATCAAGTAAATCATCCTCATCATCTGACAATTCCAGTTCCATTCTTCCCAATAACATAGAGCATTCCTCAGTAGTGACCTCCTTCCTGGCCAAGTTTCTGAATTCTTCCCACTTTGAATGATGTGACTCACTCTCCAGCAGGATGTATCTCTTGTTCCCCATCATCTGGCAATCAGAGTTTGCTCTTATCTTTTGATCAGGGGTCTCCCAAGCTTCAGCATCCTTTTTTGTATCCAAAGTATAGCTATTATCTTGATCCTTAGATATAGCTGGCTAACTACCTCCTCTTCTCCCATCTTCACACCAAGTTTGGGTTAGTTCATCTTCCAAAGTACCAGACTGATAACCATCTTTAGAAAACTTCCCTGAATCCTGCTGATGCCCAATATCACCCATAGCTAGCTTAAGCTGAAACACTTGATCAAAAACAGTAGTCTCCTCTCCCATATTCCCCATAAATTTTTTGTCCTTCTTGGATTTGGAAGCCTGAAGGTCTGCATTTTCTAGATTAGAATTCAACTCATTCTGTTTAGTTGGATCAGATCCATCTTTTGGCTCTTTGTTCTCTTTATCTATATTACCATGACCTCCTCCCACATAATCACCCCTTTTATCATTTTCTTCATTAGGAGCTATCTTTTCCTAACCTATTGCTACCTCTTCCTCCACTTGGAATTCAAACAAGTACAACTTCTTCCTCATCTCATATAACCTTTGGGGAGGGATTTTAGTGACAACTTTACAAGCTATCTTAACCCTTACCACCTCATAAAAAGTTTTGAACAGAGTGGACCAATCCACATCTGTCATAAGACCGAAACCAGATGCAACTTGGGCAAAAACTTTCCAGTGACACCACTTAGGTGGAATTCCCCTTATCTGAATCCAGACTTCTTGTAACTCATCATAAGCCTCTATGTCCCCCATCCATTCTAGAACTTCCACTTGGACCCCATTCTTCCTAAGATTGAAAGAGGGGTAATTCTTGATGTCGGAAACTTTCCTGTGTGGAGGGAATCTCACCAGGAATTTTCCTTCCTCAAGCTCTCGAATCTGCCAAGGCCATTCTTTGCAGTAAATCTCAGATAACTCTCCCTCCAGCTCAGCTAAAGAGATCTGACCAGACTTAATACTCACCACACTGCAGTTTGTCAGGTTCAGCCATTGGGTGGACTCCACTGATGGGACCTCTAGGTGATAAAAACCCAAACCCTGACTTGCACTACCCAAATATGTTGCAACATGATGATCCTCCTTCCATTGGGGACAACCATTCACATGATGCCCAAGAATAGCACAGATAAAACAAACTTTGGGTTTATTGCAATTACCCACAAAGTGCCCAGGTTCCCCACAGTTGTAGCAGGTCAGAGCACGATACCTTGGATCTATGACAAAAGGCAGGTCCTCAGGTTGCTGAAACTCCCTACCACGGATCTGCTGTCCAGGACCCTGACGAGGAGGAGGAGGGGGTGCGGATTCATCGGTCCCCTTTGTTGAGGGCGTGGGGGCACTGGCTGCTGCACTCTCTGAGGGGGACGAGGACGTGGAGCCTCCGGCTGCTGCTGAGGAGGTCTGAACCGCCCCTGATCCCTACCACCCTGGGGGAGTGGAGGAGGTTGTGGCTGCGGTTGATGGGGGTACCTGGGGGGATTCGGCTCCCTGTGTGGAGGTGGGAACTGACGCGGCGGCGGAGGACGCCTCTCTGGTTGTGAAACCCATCTCCCACCTTCCTCCATCCCTCGCTTTAGGACTTCAGCGTATGTTTCCTTCTCACCTCGCCTTCCCCAAATCTCCCACGAGAAACTGATTCTGGTAGGAACTAGGCCCTCAATTGTATCAGATCTCCTAACTGGGAAGCAATCTTTAGGAGTGAAGCTTCATTCTCTCACCAGGCTCTTGCGGATCCAAACCAGGTGCCCTGTCACCGCCGGATGCGACTCCAGGGGAACCCTAGCCTTGCGCGACAAGGGGAGCTGAATAGCCCAGAGCTGGCCGAAAAAATCCACCAACTCATCCTCGTCGTGGATCAGGTCTTTGATTTTCTGCAAACTGACCTGAGAAACACCCTCCTCTCGACTGACTTGTGGGGAATCTATGTACCGCGTGGCCCCATGGGAGAGGGGACTCATAGCCAGCCAAGGCCATGGAGGCGGGTCGAGACCATGGATTAGGTGAGATGCCAGGTGAGCACGGGACGGAGCGGCGCGACACGCCCGAGAGTTGGTCGAGTCGCCCGTGCCGCCCGTGTCGAGAGGTACGTGACAACCCATAAAAGAAGAAAGAAGAAGAAAGAAGAACTGAACTTTCGGGTGCCCATGACATACAGGAAAAAGCCTCTGCCCATGACGACGGACACGGGACATGTGACGGTCTCTTACGCCGACATCAAGCTGGGATCGAGGGCCCAGTATCCAAGTTCTACGTCGCCGGCGGGCACGACTGGGTGGAGGTGACCAGAGCCATGGTGTCTACCGATAAGGACCAGGAGCCGTTGTCGCAGCTGTTCCGCGACCACGTATGAGTTGACCATCAGGTGGACGGCCACGCTGATTTTGATATTGCACTAAGCCTTTTTAACGTGAACATCACCACCGGCGAGATCACGTATAGCTACCACAACTGCAAGGCCGGTTTGGCGCTAAATGGGGAAGCCAGGAAAGCCAAACCAAGAAAGTGCGGACAGGCTTCGCATTTTGTTTGATTTTTTTAGTTCTCCACTTCTCGCTTGAATTTTAAGTTAATTTTAGACTACTTTTGTATAAGCAACTAGCATAAATAAATTGTTACTTTTGAAATTTTTTATTTACTTTTGTATCATAACATCAGCTATAATAATTTAGTAAAAAAAACTAGTGGATTACCTCGTGCGTTACAGCGAGAATTACGGTTTAGTAGATTGAGTAGTATGATGACGTGTGTTGGGACAATACCTAGTATGCGGGGGTCTGGCACCCGCTCGAAGGTGTTTTCGGCGAGAACCTCGTGGAAAGACTTTCGATCGAATGCTCTTTCCATCAAATGAGGTTGAACGGTTGAGTCAAGAGCATAACTGTAAGGCGGATGTGTTTTCAAACGAAGACATTTCCGAACGAAAGTGAAGTAGCGCGTTGAAATTAGTAGTGCAAAGAGAACCCAACCATATTCGACAGTGGAAGCCTTTTTGAGCGAAAACGCACTCACCCCCACAATGTAGCGTTGAAAGAAAGCAAACGTATTCGCTCGAAGTGCACTTTCGGCCAAGCTATGTTTACGGTTGAATACTCGCATGTTTTGTGTGCAGGTATGGAACATCAGCTGTCAAAGGGGTCCATTTGTCGGCATGCAACCGAGCGGCAGGGCAGGTGGAAGGTATGTGGGACTGGGTTGGCGCCATGTACGAAGTTACCCCCTCGAGTGATGATGATGCTTTGTTTTAGAGAAGTAGTTAGAAAGGCATTATCGTACTTGTAATGAGGAGTAGCTAGTACTTGTAATGACTTCGAGACTTCGAAGCTGATATAAATAGGCCTACACCCTCTAGAGGAGGAGAGAGGCCAGGAGAATCATTTCTGATTCTCTCTCTTCCACCATTTAATGTGCATATTTTTCCGCCTTTTTGCTTTCCTTCATGTTTCTGGCGCTTCGAGTGACGACCTGGTGTTCTATCATTTAGGCCCTAGAACAACAATGTGGAGAGAATAAAATGTTTATGTGTGTTACTAACATGGACATTACAGTTACATGCTAGTGAATTTTAATTGTATAGGATAGTGTATTGTCTAGTTGGATAATTTTATATGTTTTTTGCTAGTGGATGTTAATTGTATGTGATAGTGCATTGTCTAGTTGGATAGCATGCATGTTGAGAGAAGTAGTTAGTAGGATTGAAATTTAAAACTAGAAACGATGCCAAGTCTGATAATTACCAAGTCTCTAAATGGAATTAGGTTTAGAAAAAGGAAAGACCATTATTCCCAAAATGTTAGTGATTGTAGAACACAAGTTCAGAAACCAAACTGAATAGTCAGATAGCTTTGCACCATATGGATGGATTACAAGAATCACAATAAAAACTGAAAGTAGTGCAACAAAACCAGCTAAACACATAACAAACTATGACAAAAAAGACAAAAATATTAGACTAAATAGCTATTTAACATATGCAAGAAAGTGATCAAATAACCACATTTTGTTTATTATCTTCAAATATTTCTTTCCACCTTTAAAGTATGCCAACAATACTGCGACATTAAAAGTCATGCTCAATCAATTCACCAGTAGAGCATCCAATCCAGAATAACTATAAAAAAATACATCCGGAAATTCATGTATATGATCCCATTAAATATTGCACCAAAGTTACACAATATTGACTTTGCGGGGAAATTTTTTTTGTCATAGACCAACTGACTGTGCTTTTGAAGATTATGAAAAGACACATCGATAGCATAATACTAAAAATATCAGCTGCGAACAAATAAATGTTGGAAATGATCTCCTACTAAAATGATAAGATAAAAAAGTAATAAAAAATAACAATTAGAAATTATCTCTCAACAAAATAATAAGATGAAAAACTAATAAAAAATAAGCGCGATCTCCATGTTTAACCCTAAAGAATCACTACCTGATGGTGTGAGGTTCGGAGACTACAATGAAGAGTAATATATGAGAAAAAATTAGGTAGTCACTTGTTAAAACAAATAGACTTTTTAGAAATAGACAACAACATATAAGAACTTGGGCATCACCCCATTATGACTAATATAGATTGATTTATACTTTGTTATGCAATTAGATCATATGGTGGTCATGTTTCTGTAAACCAGCTGAGGGTCCTCCTTGCCTATGTATGTACTCTGCCAATTGGCCTCATAATCAATCTATAATTCCATGTGCTATATCTTCTTTCATGGTATCAGTCGGCTAAGTTCGTTGCCCTAGCTCTTTCTTGCGCCCTCTCGGTCTTTGAAGATTTCAGATTCGTTCTCAATGTCTACACTATCAAAGTTTCAACTGTGCCGGGTGCTAGAATATAATTAATGTGTTAGTTTAATGCCTTTCCGGTGTGTCGCCTAGGGACTCGCCTAGTGTGCTGCCTCTATTATTCCCCTGTGCTAACTCTTCATCAAACTCAACAGAGACATGTTGTCTCTCAATGTCATCATTAGGCTATACTTCGACATCATCCTCTTCTGCAAGCTCCTCGACCTCACCGCCTCTCTAGCTTGGAGCAGCACAACAATATGTCTCGGATGCCCGCTACATCAAGCTTCGCGGAGATCATCGGGTACACAAATTCAACAGGCCTCCACATATGACACAAAAACTGCTCCTTGGATCTAGTGTACCTCGTACCATCATTGACGTCTCGGGAACAGTTGTCCACAACAATATGATGGCTCCTACTCCCTCAGTCACTAAATAACTATCTCTAGAAATCTGTGTTTCCCTCACAGACACGCTTTCCGGACAACACTTAGAAAGGGACGGAGGGAGTACCTCCTACGACTTCCTCTTCCATGGTTATATAGAATCGTTGTTCTACCTGCTACACCTCATCATCGGCAGGAATCAACAAAACCACCTTTCGGCCATGGTGAATAGGACACTTACACGTGCTCGCAGATGAAATACTAATGACATCAAGTATCCCCTCGATGGGACCACTACTTGGACAATGGTTCACCCAAGAAAAGGGTGGAGTGATGTCATGGGTCCAACTGGGCCTAAGGTGAAGTGCCCAGCGAGGCCCAACGAGGGGCCACGAGAGACCAAGCCTTGGCCAGGCGCTTGGACGAGCACAAAGGGGGGTCAACGGCTCCCTAGCTGACTAACTCTTTGCTCCATGGAGTTAGGTTCAATTCTAATTAGAATAAGATTAGAATAGACTCAATTTAGAAAGTATAGATTATTTAGGAAAAAAAGAGAGTACAAATCTATAAATAAAGACTCTACTCCTATTGGTCAAGTCATGAGAAGTATAAATAAAGGAGTAATGTACTCATAACATTCTTGGATCCCTAGCAAAAAAATATTGTCTGTCACATCGGACGTTGCGGCCCTAGTTTCGCCTTTTAAAAATATAGTAATTAAAAAACTAATTTGTCAGCCGGAGACTAATTCACGAGACAAATTTATTAAACTTAATTAGTTCATGATTTGACAATGTGGTGCTACAGTAAACATTCACTAATGATGGATTAATTTACCTTAATAGATTCATCTTAGTAATTAGCATATGGCCCTGTAATTAATTTTATAATTAGTTTATTTTTAATAGACGAAACTAGTGCCGCAACGTTCGATATGATAGGCAAAAAATTTTTGCCAGGGATCCAAACACCCACGATCGAGTTCTCCTAGCCCTGTAGCCCCATGTGATGCCTCTGTTTCTCTAGTTCTCCTAGCCTTCCAGCCCTGTGTGCTGCCCCTCTTCCTCGAGTTCTCCTGACCCTGTGCCCACACACCGCCCCTAGCTGCAGCCAGCAGGTGACCATGGTCACCGATGAGTTCCAGTTAACCCTATGATTTTATTTACAATACATATGTTTCGTGCCCCAAACCAATCTAAGAGCAAGTATAACAATAGGATGTAAGCCGGCTAAATGCTGAGGTGGAAGAGAGATAAGAGGAGAGGGAGGAGAAGCGGGTTGTAAGCTTACAGCCGGCTCAGACACATAAACCAAGAAATTATGTGAGATAGACTTGTGGACCATGTATTAATTATGAAGAGCTAACTAGTGTACGAGCAGACTGAGAGAAGGCTGTAAGAAACCTTGCAGCCCGCTAGCAGGCTGTATTATTAACCTTGCTCTAAGACAATCACAACCTATTAGTTCAGTTGATGATCTCAAAGATAGATCCATGGACCACATCTAATTTACTAATTTCTATCATAGTACAGTAAGATTTGCGTTGGATGGGCATTCCCATAACTTGCAGCGAGATTGGGCTAACGAGAAGTGATCTTGCTGGATCGCCTGCAGTCGGTGAATTTTCGTTCTGGCGCCGGGAACAATTACATCTACAAGTAGTAGATCGGAGAGGGGTAGAGAAACACAGTTCCATTCAGTGTTTAGGGGCTATTTGATCCAACGGCTAAAGTTTATACTGCATCAGATATTGTGTCATTAATTTAGTTTATTAAAAATAAATTAATTATAAAACTAATTACATCACTGTACAGGTATTACCAAAATGAATCTATTTATGTCAGTCTTAACAGAGAGTTTTATTGCGCTGTTTTCAAGGTCATATAAAATGAAATGAAACTTGAATTAAACTCTCCATTAAGAGTGAGAGTTTCACTCTATGATTTCATATGCATTTAATTTCATGACTCATAGATAGTGGGTAATTGCGCCAAGAGAGTTTTATCTAGATGAAACTCGTTTTTTTTCTCTCGCTTCTTAAATACACCGCTATATCATCAAAATATCTATATGACAACCTATTTAATGTAAATGAAACTCATATAAAACTGTCATTGAGACTGACCTTGACCTAACTAAATCTACCGTTAGTAAGTGTTTACTATAGTACTATATTGTCAAACCATGGACTAATTAGTGTTTACTATAGGACTATATTGTCAACAGCTGATAAATTAGTTTTGTAATTAGTCTATTTTTAAAAGACTAAATTAGCGTTGTAACATTGAATGTGACAGAGACTTAAAAAAATGGGGGAACTAGACATGCCTTTAGTTACCATCCAAAACTTTTCACCTATCACATAAAATGTTTAGACACATACATGGAGTATTAAATATAGACTAAAAATAACTAATTACAAATATTGCGATAACTAATTTGACAATATTGTGCTACATTAAACATGTGCTAATGATGAATTAATTAGTCTTAATAAATTCATCTCACGGTTTTCTGACATAATATGTAATTTGATTTTTATTAGTTTATTTTAATAGACTATATTAGTCTCACAACATCCAAAAAAAAATTTACCCACCTACTCCTTGGAGCGCTCCCTGGGCCAGAACGCTTCTGTTATGCCCAGCACGTGACGACGCAGCGCTCCCTGGTCCAGAAGTCGCAGAACGTGGACGAGGCAGAGGCACAACTGCACAAGGCTTCTTGGAGGATGCGAACGTCGACGCCATCGACCTCGCGGCGTTCCTAGCCGTGGCGGCGCGGCACGCAAGATGGGCGCCAGGCAGTCGTGCAGATGAAGAGGAAAACGATACGTCAGACTCGAGCAGATGTAATCGAAAACACTGAAGGACTGAAGAGGAAAACGATACGTCAGACTCGAGCAGATGTAATCGAAAACACAGAAGGACAAAACAGTCCACTCAAGGACCAAAATACATATGTTTACATTTAGAAAGAGATGAAATATATCAAATATTACGAAAATCAAAAATTTAACATTTTAAAGACTATTTTTACGAAGTCAATGTTAAAAGTCATGTATCTACAAAGCATGTTTTTTGAAATTCTAAATATGCAAGACTTATCAAACGCAGTTCCATTTATCATTCGATGGTAGGCATATCATCTCATACAAGAGGCAGAAAATTCTGACTTATCAACACCTACAGCCGTTAACACCATCTGACAAATGACTGCTGAGTATCTCTGCTAAAACAAGTTAACTCTAACCATGACAGTTGAGTAGCTCTACTGTTGTATATGCTTATATTTTGCGGCGATTGAAGCAGTCAGAAAATAATCCAAGTGATGAGCTGCCTCTTCTGACAAGAACAGCTAGCTGCGGTGCTGCACCTACAGCTTGTTTGCACGTCGTATCCAGATCGCCAACTGGTTGTGCTAACCCGTGTTCAAACTTCAAACTCGAAACTCAGCACTATATTAAATTTTAGCCATGTCACATTTAAAAATAATCTAATTATAAAACTATTAACAAAAAGAATCTATTAAACTAAATTCATCTATTATTAGTAAATATTTACTGTAACACCATATTATTATCAAATCATATGCTAATTAAGCTTAATAGATTCGTCTTATAATTAACATTTGACTAATAAAGTAGTTTTATAATTAGTCTATTTTTAATAAACTAAATTAAAACCACAATATTCTATGACAGAGAGTAAATTTTAGCCATGGAAAACAAGCACCGACCCCCTCAATTTATGAGCGGAATCGTGAAGCGACGACACACACACTCCTGAAATAGGAAAGTTCTAGCACAAAAGAAAAGGAAAAAGGGAAATTACAGCTTGGCCGGTAAGAAACGGGAGTTGGTGACGCGACGACGGCCGATTCAGGAACGCCATCGAGCACGAGCTTGGCGGTTGCGGGAGACCGCGGATCTTGTTGCGCCGTCCTCGTATCGGCCTCGAACTCCTTGCCACCGACGTCTGCTTCGGTGCTGCTTCCATAAATCCCCGAGTAGCGCGGTGACGACGCTCAACGCAATAAAATGGGACGCCCTCCGCCCTCTGCCCTTCGGGTGCGCAAGTGAATCCATCTCATCACAATTCACAAGACACAATCCATCCACAACTCTAAAACCAACCTAAGTACCCTACATCCGTAGTACATCGCGCCGACCAAGCGACCGCCCGTGATGGAAGGCTCATTCGAAAACCGGTGGCCGAGCCACCGCCGCCGCCGCCGCCTTGCCGATCTGAATGGCGACGAGCCGGGTGAAGGCGAGTTCGACTTCGACCCGGGGCACCACCGCTACAATTACCACCCCGGCACGAAGAGCGACAAGTACTACGACAACCGTGATTGCTCAAGTGACTGCGACTCAGACGAGACCATCAGCGACTGCGTACCGGCGAACTACGGCGACGCCAGCTCGTCCCCTGCCCCCGCCGCCGCCGACGCGGCGGTGTCGGTGCTCGCCTTCGCCTGCCCCTTGTGCTTGAAGGAGTTCCGCAGCCGCAAGGCCGTGTGCGGGCACATGAAGGTTCACCGGGAGCAGGGGATCAGGAAGGGCAGGGAGGCCAAGCGCAATGACGTGGCGGCCGTGGGACGGAGCCGCTGGGGCGCCACCGGCGCCAATCGAGGCTGCTCGGGGTCGAGGGGAAGGGCCACCGCTGCGAACACCGAATCGGACCAATCCATGGCCGCCGTGGTGGTGGCGGCTGCAGAATCCAAGGTTGTCTTGCAGCCCAAGCCTTTGGCGTTTGCACCGCCCAATCCGTCGTCCGTGCCCGTGGCGTTCGCAATGGCCGATGATTCCTTCGACAGCAGCAGCAGCAGCAGCCCGAAGCCGATGCACAAAGACGCCATGGAGACCGTGGTCGTAAGAGAAGCAAATCCGCCTGCTGCACCCGTCCACCAGCAGCTCGTTCTCGTTGCGCCGCCGCCGCCGCCGGGTGATCGGCGAAGTCCGAAAGGGTACACATGCAAGAAGTGCGGCATGTGGTTCCGGACGCCGCAGGGGCTCGGCGGCCACATGGTTGGCCACAAGAACAGGGACGCCGCGGTCCACGACGGCGCCGTCGTCCCGTACGGCGGCAGCAGCGCCAAGCCGCCGGAGAAGGTGCACGTGTGCAAGGTCTGCGCTGCGGAGTTCCCCGGAGGCGTACAGCTCGGCGGCCACATGAGGAAACACTGGGCTGGCCCGCCGATCAACAAGAGGCCGCGCCTCGTCGTCCAGCCCCTTCCGCCACCGCCGCCACGCACGGCGACCACCGTGGGCGTGGTGGCAGACCTCACGCTTGCGCTGCCGGTCAAAGCGGACGAGGCATTGCCTGCTGCACCTAGGCCGGCCGTGGCGAGCAGAAGAGTACTTCTCTTTGGCATTGACATCGGGCCGGGGGTGCAGACGCCGGCGGCGCAACAAGGCTCGTCGGCGACAGTCATCGGCGTCCACTAGTAGCAGTAGTAACAGCCAGAAGGACAACTAATTTTGAGGCCTAGTGTGGGCATGCAAATGCATGTAGACTTGCAGAGGAATACTGTACTTAACATTGCTTCCTTTTCTAGTGTAGAAGATATACGGATCTTTTCCTCCTATATGTTCATGGAGAACAGTTGTTACTTCGTTTTGGGAGAATTTAAAATGCAATATTCAGTGTAGAAGATACGCGAATCATTTTCCCCTTGTGTTATGGATAACAGTTATTACTCTTTTTGCAGACAATTGAAAATACAAATGCAGTACTTGTTCTTGCTTAGTACTATGTTTTTTTTTATTTTTAAAACATGGTTATTATATATATATATGGTGCATTAGCACTATACTAGTTTACATATCTTTCTCCTTTACATTAAGATCAGATAAGATTAGATTGGGCGGACCAGCTGATGCGCGGAGAGGCGGAGTTTCACGCTCCATCGAGCATTTTTCAACGTGAACATCACCACCGGTATGACCAACTGACCACATATCACTACCACAACGGCATGGCCGCTACGCCAGTTTGGCAATTCCACACAGCGGATAAACGCTCCCTTTTATTGTTTTTCTACCGTATGTGGGGTGGGTGGGGCTTTAGCCCCTTACGACTGCTAGATCCATGGAGCCCCTCAAAGTCCCACCGCCCCTCCCGTTAAAATTTTGAGTCATGAATGCATAGTGAGGGGTGGCTGGAGCTCTCTGAAGGTTTAATAAGTTTCTCCTAATATTTTTTCTGAATCCGCCACTGCGTGTAAATGAATTGATTTCTGTAGAATTTCTGTAGGTAAAATTCATGCGTTCAAAAGGTTCAAGCAATTTGTGGGTTGCATTGTGTATTCCTTTTTTTCTTCTTTTCTTATGAGGGCATGTATATAACTTTTTTTCTTCTAAAATATCCAGATCACTCACCACTATCTGGGTGGTTTGTAATCTGTGTTACGAGGATTTTGTCATAGTTGTGTCGTATAATTCACTCCTCTTAAACTGAGCTATATTTTCTGGTTGCAAAAAATAGTACAACGGAGACATTTAGGGTCAGTTTGGTTGAGCTCCATCTGATTCTGATTCTCTATAAAAGCTGATTCTCTGAGAGAAGTGACTATGTGGCTGAAAGTGATTCTCTTTGGATTTTTAGCTTAAACTCTTAAAATCAGCATGGAGAATCACTTCACAGAATCAGGGAAGCTACTTTTTTCAGAGCCTCTTAGTTCATTTTAAAGAATCACTTCACGGAATCCGCACAGAATCACTCATCTCTAAAAAACTGTTTGGCAAAGCTCCTGCTGGATTCAACACAGAATCAGCTCTGGGAGCTCTGACAAACGGGGCCTTAAACATTCATGCATGCTCAACTCACCTTATAAACACATAAAAGCAGAAAACACACCTTACCCAACACATTCGGAATGTTAGCTTGAGATTGAAAAAGTTACCATAAAGTGCTCCCAACATAGAAGTCATACATCTAGTATTGCATTCGGAATGTGTTTTATTGTGTTTCTACTATTAGAAGTCTAAGAAAATATACAGATCGTTCACCAGCACCACCAAGTTCATGGAGAACACTAACCACTCTTTTGCACACACACATAGGTGAAACCAAAACTTTTGATTAAAGAGGACCGGACAATGCGATTTCATCTCGTAAATATAATAAATATATATATTATTATAGATTTTCAATATTTTTACATATGTATTTAATATTCATAACAAAAAACACAGTATTATTATAAAAAATAGTGAAGGTATATATTTTTTATCTATATGATTAATTTTTTTTATACTAAAAAAATGTTTTTTACTGGGCATGGGGGAGGGCCACGGCCCCTGGTCACCCCCTGGTTTCGCCCCTGCACAGTGCACACACACAATCTGGAAATACAAATGCAATAGTTTGCTCCTTCCGATTGTTTTTCTTACCTAATAAAAGGCATAAAAACTAGATGAACTCTGACATGAGAAATGTCGAGAACCTCTGTTGTTGATGTTGTATGTGCGGATACATGGGTGTATGCCGAGTCTCTGAGTGATGAGTGATTGTCAACGGGTTTGATCGCATGTTCTTTGGCTTGTGTTGTGCAGGTGTCGAGCACGGACGCAGTGATCGAAGGCAGGTGAAGGTCAAGTTGAGACGTGTTGTGTCGACGGACCGGGTGCGGTGAAGGATGGGCGTGCCGTGCGGCGGACGTGCCATGCCGAGGTACCGAGCGGTGAAGGGCGGACATGAGGCTTGGACTGAGGGACCGGAGTGCCTGAGGATCAGCTGTGGTGGCTGGCAGCCTGGGACAGCGACGAGCAGAGACTTGCGGGGCACGGTATTGCTCGGGTCGAGGACCTGGGGACACGTGTCGGTGGACGGGGTGCACGGGCGGTCCATCCCGTCTACAGCTTCGATTTGGTGGTAGAGCCAGGGAAAAACCATCGGGTGGACGGTTTCCAGGTTTGGGCCTCAAAACCTGGGCGCTGCGGGTTTCTGAGTTTCTGAGTTTGGGCCACAAAACTCAGGCGTTGGACTTGGAGGCTGGTTTCCCGGTTTGGGCCTCAAAACCGGGGGATAGCTGGAAAAGGCTGGTTTCCCGGTTTGGGCCACAAAACCGGGGGTGCAGAGCGAGGACGGCACGTGGCGGCAATCGGAAGGTTGCATGGAGGCAACGCGGACGAGTTGTGCGGGCGTGGCCGTCGGATACACCTACCACTCGAGTTGGTCCAGAATAACCTTAGGGTTTAGCTGGTTCGCTCTGTAATTAGTTTAGAGAGGGGTAGAGTAGGAAATAGACTTAGACTAGAATAGGATAAGTAGTCGGGAGACTCCCTCCTCCCACCTATCTCAGTTTTCAGCCATTGGCCTTTGCCTTCTAGTTTTTTTTTCTGTGCTCCCACACCTCTTCTGTAGCTAGCTGAGATCCACAGGGAAACTTGTTCTCTGTGTACTATTGAGGAAGTGAGGTCGAATCACTCACTGTTGCAAGTACCGCTCGTTTCCGGTTCGTGTTTTTGACCGTGTCCGACGCGGTGTTCGAATCGTGGTTCGCGCTTTGGTTGCTTCGGTCTGTGTTCGTTGCGTTCTTCGTTCCCTTCAGCTTTTCCATCGATCGATCTCCCTCTCCTGTGTGTCTTTGCGAAATCCGTTTGAATTAGTTTATTCGAACCATTGAGGAGGTCATTTTGACCAAAGGAATTCATCTAACTTCTCATGATCGAGTAGATCGGGACGATTTCGTTTTTGTGACACCTTTTCGTTCATCCACTTTCCCTTTTTGTTTTCCCCGTGTTTTGGTTGTCTTCAGAGGATGATTTCTTGAGGATAGTTTTCTAACTACTCTGTGATCTTCTTCTCCAAGTTTGGAAACTTGGGATTGTGATTTGATCGATTTTTAGAGAGATTTTCTTTTCGGGAGAACGCACCCAGGACTGAGCTTCTGCGGGGAACAGTTCGTAGTAGGCTCGGGCGAATCGGAGCGTGCCGAGGCTCACCTTCGAACGGTGCCCTCGAGCGAGCCGAGGCCTCCCCTCGGACGAACCGGAGTTTTTCCCGAGGCCTTCTTCGAGCCTCGGGCGAGGCGGAGTTTTTCCCGAGGCCTCTCTCAAGCCTCGAGCGAATCGGTGTTTTTCCCTGAGGCCTCTCTGGAGCCTCGGGCGAATCGGAGTTTTGCACCGAAGCCTCGTGACTCAGTCTTTCGGCGGTTTCCTTTGCGTTCTCTGTTCGGTGTTGCCTCGCTGTGATCTCAGGGATCATCCACCCTCCTTCTTAAGGGTCGTGGGCATCACTTCAAAGAACAAAGTTTTTGGGGTTGATTTTATTGGGACTGAGGTCGTGGTTTCTGTGAACAAATTCTGAGGCTCCCATTCACCCCCCCCCTCTGGTCGCCTTGGTTTGGCACTTTCGGTCCTTCAATTGGTATCGGAGCAGGTTAAGGATCTTCCACCTTAGCCGGTTCCGGATCCACCGAAGGCGACATGGATCGCGGCGTGGGCAAACCGTCGTTTTTCGATGGGACGAACTATGCGTACTGGAAGATACGCATGTCGGCCTATCTGCAGAGTTTGGGTGCTTCGATTTGGGATATTTGCAACTCTACTGATTACGTGGTCTTGGCTGCTCGTGTCACACAGCAACAGATCGATGAGCACGATGCCAATAGCCGAGCCCGTAATGCTCTCTTTTCTTGTCTGAGCATGGGTGAGTTTGATCGCGTTTCTCACCTCGCTACGGCTCGGGAGATCTGGGATACCCTCATGCGTTTTCATGAGGGCACCTCTCAAGTCAAAACTCGACTCTACGAGTCGTTCAAGCGTGAGTATGAGAACTTTCGACATCAAACCTGGCGAGAGCATAGAAAGTTTATTCGCTCGCTTTCAGGTGATTGTCAACAGGATGAGGGCTAACAAGGAGCAGTTGCCTTTTGACGATCATGAGCGTGCTTTGAAGCTTCTGCACACTCTTGACCGGTCGGTGTGGGATTCCAAGGTTCAGGCGATCATCGAATCGCCTAACTATGAGACCCTCACCTGCGACGAGCTCTTCAGTAAGCTCAAGTCCAGTGAGATTGACGCCATGTCGAGGGCTTCTTATGCGAACCCTTCTGGCCCGACTATGGCTTTGGTTTCTGGCTCTTCTCCTAACTCTTCTGCTGGTTTTGCACTGTCTTCTCTCTTTTCTGTTACAGAGGACCAGCTGGAGTCTTTGGGGACGACGAGTTGGCTCTGCTTGCCAACCGGTTCTCGCGGTTTCACAACAACCGCATGAACCGTCGCCGCGGAGGAGGACGCTCAGGATGCTATGAGTGCGGCGACCTCGACCACTTCATCGCCAACTACCCCAAGAAGAACAAGCATTCAGGGAAGGGCGATCATGGGCACAAGTATGACTCCAGAAAGAATAAGGAGAAGTATGTCCCTCCGAGGCGCAAGAAGAGGGGTGGCTTCGACAAGGAGTACATCAAGAAGAAGTACTTGGAGAAGGCCCAGGCTGAGCAGCGCGCGTTCTTCGCCACGCTCAGCGACGTCGATGGCTCGGATGACGAATCCGCTTCATCAAGCGATGACGAGTCCGAGAAGAAGAAGAGGATCGAGGACAAGCTGAACGGTCTCTGCTTCTTCGCCGACGACGACGGCTTCTGCACCATGGCGCTTGGTGATGAGGTCAGAGGCGAGCTGGAGCACACCCCTCGGAACGACGACGACACCTCCCAGGTATCTCTCACCTACGATGATCTCTCTGCCGAGGTTGAGAAGCTTACTGTCGCGCTCCTTAGTCAGGACAAGTTGCTTAGGCGTGCCGCTAGAGAGCGCAAGGAGTTTAGGCAGAAGTGGGAGGACACGGTGAGAGAGCTTGAGTTCGCTCGGTCCACCGTGGTTGTGTCGGAGGAGGTTGAGTGTGAGTCGTGCACCACGCACATGACTGACCTTCTCACTTTGAGAGGAAAGTATGCTACGTTGGTTGGAGAGTTGGATGAGCTGAGGGCCAGACCCTCTTTGCTAGGTGCTTGCAAGACCTGTCCTGGCTTGCAAACCGAGTTGGCAGAGAAGAATGCCAAGATTGAGTCTCTTGAGAAGGCCAGCTCGGGTAGCACTTGTGTGACTAGGTGCGCTTTGTGCGAGGGTTTGGAGATGGAGATTGCCAATGTGAAGCATGGCAAGATGCAAACCGAGGAAGAAAACACATACCTTCGGACCATCTTGTCATGGGTATCTTGTAGTGAGCCGCAGCTCGGGATGATGATCTCCCAATTCAAGCGAGCTGCTGGAGGTCCTGGTGTAGGTTTTGCTCAGGGTGTTGATCTTTCTGCCTTTGGGAAGATTGGAGAGTCGAGTGGTATGAATCCGAGTGAGAAGCCCAACTCCACCACTACTCCCAAACTTACCAAGCTTCCACCTAAAGAGCCTCTCAAACCTACCACCAAGGATGGGGTGTTTGAAGAACCTCCGAGAGCTCCACCCAAGAACCAAGTGTGGCATCCCAAACCCAACCACCTAAAGAACAGGCTGGATACAATGCCACCTATCCAGGAGGAGTTGCCACAGAAGGGCAAAGTGATCCACACCCACAACCATGAGTACCAACAACCCCCTTTGCGTGCGGTGAGGTATCATTGTGATTTCTGTGGGAGAGATGGACACTTGAGCGAGTTCTGCTTTCGGCGCAAGAGAGAGGCGCGCCGTGCTCGGGAGATGGACAACCCGGACATGTACCACCCTTTCCATGGTGTGCATGTGCCGAACATCCAGAAGAGAGCTGCTAGGCCCAGAGGTCCAGAACCTCAAGTTCCCAGGCCTAGGCAGCAGAGAGCTCCGAGGAGAGATGCTAGGCCTAGAGGCACAGTGCCTCAAGTTGCTAGGCCTAGGCCTCGTAGAGAGCGTGCCTGACGGGGTCCTGCTTTTGCAGACTACGGAATCCGTGGCGGAGGCTTTGTTGAGCGTTTTCTCCCACCGCATTTGGAGTATTGCGGTGAGCGTTTATTCCCCAGCGGACCATGTTTTCCTGTGCGTGGTGATCGCTCTCTTCGTAGACAGTCTAGGAATGGTTTTTCTGCTAACCGTTCTTTTGAGCAACCGGCCCAACACTGGTATTCCCCTTACTTCACTAACCCCAGTGTTGGACCGTATGCTCACCCTATGTCTTTTTATTGATGTAGGTAAAACGGTTGGAGGACATTTGGTTGGTGGATTCCGGTTGCTCGAGGCACATGACCGGGAACGCCAAGTGGTTCTCCAGCCTTAGTCCTTTTGCCGAAAAGGAGTACATAACCTTCGGCGACAATAGCAAGGGTAAGGTATTGTCTCGCGGGTCAGTGCGAGTTAATGAGCACTTTGTGTTGCGCGATGTTGCTCTTGTTTCTAACTTGCATTTTAACCTTCTTTCTGTTTCACAACTTTTTGACGACGACTATGAGATTCGTTTTAAACCGAATCTCAGTCGTATTTTGGACCCTCAGGGCAATCTTGTATGTTTGATTTCGCCCTTTGGGAAAGTCTTTCGTGCGAATTTCTCGAAGTCTTTTGGCACTTCCCGCTGTCTTGTGGCTAGTCCTTCTTCCTCTGATCTTTGGAAGTGGCATAGGAGGCTCGGTCATTTAAGCTTCGACTTGCTTGCAAGACTTAGCTCACTTGGCCTAATCCGAGGATTGCCTAAGCTTTCGATGGAGAAGGATCTAGTTTGTCATTCTTGTAGACATGGGAAGATGGTTGCTGCTCCCCACCATCCAGTGACTCAGGTCATGACCAAGCGCCCTGGAGAGCTTTTGCACTTGGACCTTGTGGGTCCGGCTCGGGTGAGCTCGGTTGGGGGGAAGTGGTATGTACTTGTTGTTGTTGATGACTTTTCGAGATATTCGTGGGTCTTCTTTTTAGCTGAGAAGACCGAGACTTTCTCCTTTGCTCGTAATCTGATTTTGCGTCTTCAGAACGAGTTCCCTTTGAACTCGATGCGAGCAATTCGGAGTGATAATGGTTCCGAATTTAAAAATTCGGATTTTGAGAAGTTTTGTAACTCTTTGGGTTTAGAGCACCAGTTTTCTTCCCCTTACACACCGCCTCAAAATGGTGTTGTAGAAAGGAAGAATCGGACCCTTGTTGAGATGGCCAGGACGATGCTCGATGAGCATAGGACTCCTAGGTGTTACTGGGCCGAGGCTATGAACACTGCGTGCTACATTTCAAATCGCATTTTTCTGAGAGCCTTCTTGAAGAAAACCTCTTATGAGTTGCGTTTTGGTAAACAGCCCAAAGTGAGTTATTTTAGAGTCTTCGGTTGCCATTGTTTTATATTAAAGAAAGGCAACCTGGACAAGTTTGAGTCTCGTTCTTCTGACGGTGTGTTTTTGGGTTATGGCACTCACACTCGAGCTTATCGTGTACTTAACCTTGACACTAACCGAGTCATGGAGACATCAGATGTCACCTTCGACGAGACTCTTGTATGTCCTTCTTCTCGTTTTGAGCGTGCAGGTGATCATGAGGTTGGCGAGCCTCTTTTTGATGACGAGGACGAGTGTGCTGAAGGTATGGATGATCCAGCACCCCCTCCACCTGTCGCGCCGCCAAGAGCGGCTTCGACGACGACTCACGGCCCCGACACCTCTTCTTCCTGGGGGCCGTGGGATCCTCCACCTCGCGCGGTACCTTTTGTACCCGGGGTGGAACCAGCTGCTGTTGAGGGGGAGGTCACTTCTTCCCGGGAGGCACCACGACACATCCAGTGCCTGCACCCCTCTCAGCAGATGATCGGCGACATCGGCGAGCGAGTCACTCGCTCCAGGTCACAGCACATCTCTCACTTTGCTCACTCTGCTTTTGTTGTTAATTTTGAGCCCCGAGATGTTGGACACGCTTTGACGGATCTAGATTGGGTCAATGCCATGCATGAGGAGTTAGAGAACTTTGAGCGAAATCGGGTTTGGGTTCTAGTTCCACCTCCACCTGACTGTAAGCCTATTGGGACAAAATGGGTTTTCAAAAACAAGCAAGGAGAGGATGGCCACGTTGTGAGAAACAAGGCCAGGCTTGTAGCAAAGGGTTATAGTCAGAAGGAGGAGATAGACTATGAGGAGACGTTTGCTCCTGTAGCTCGTTTGGAGGCTATTAGGATACTCTTGGCTTTTGCTGCATCCAAAGGTTTCAAACTTTTTCAAATGGATGTCAAGAGTGCCTTCTTAAACGGCTACATAGAAGAGGAGGTTTATGTTGAGCAACCCCCCGGTTTTGAAAATCCCAAGTTTCCAAACCATGTTTTTAAACTCCACAAAGCTTTATATGGTTTGAAACAAGCCCCTAGAGCCTGGTATGATAGGTTGAAAACCTTTTTGCTTGCTAAGGGTTTTAAAATGGGATGTGTAGATAAGACGCTTTTTCTCCTTAGGCAAGGCAAAGATACACTCTTGGTCCAGATTTACGTGGATGATATCATTTTCGGTGGTTCTTCTCACGCTTTGGTTGCCAAGTTTGCAGATACTATGAGCAAGGAGTTCGAGATGAGCATGATGGGCGAACTGACATTCTTTCTCGGGTTGCAAATTAAGCAATCCCGGGAGGGGACGTTTGTGCACCAGGGCAAGTACACCAAGGACTTGCTGAAGCGGTTCGATATGGGTGAGGCCAAGCCTCTTCCAACACCCATGTCAACGACGACTGCCCTAGATGCGGACGTAGATGGAGAAGCAGTGGACCAGAAGGAATACCGCAGCATGATTGGATCACTGCTCTATCTGACGGCGACACGCCCGGACATCCAATTCGCGGTGTGTCTGTGCGCGCGCTTTCAGGCGTCACCGCGCACTTCTCACCGTCAGGCGGTGAAGCGCATTTTCAGGTACCTTCGTTTCACTCCTGAGTTCGGGATTTGGTATTCTGCTTCCTCCACCCTCTCCCTTTGCGGTTATTCGGATGCCGATTTTGCTGGTTGCCGTATTGATCGCAAGTCCACTTCTGGGACTTGCCAGTTTATTGGTTCCTCTCTTGTATCGTGGTCTTCTCGCAAGCAGTCTAGTGTCGCTCAGTCTACCACGGAGGCTGAGTATGTTGCTGCGGCTAGCTGCTGTTCCCAGTTACTCTGGATGATGGCCACTTTGCGTGATTTTGGTGTGAGCTTTTCTCGCGTGCCTTTGCTTTGTGACAGCACGAGTGCTATTAGCGTTGCTAAGAACCCCGTGCTTCACTCGAAAACCAAACACATTGATGTGCGCTTTCATTTCTTGCGAGACCACCAGGAGAAGGGTGATATCGACCTTCGCCATGTCGATACTCATTACCAACTGGCTGATATTTTCACCAAGCCTTTAGATGAATCAACCTTTAATCGGTTGAAGGGTGAGCTTGGTGTGTGTTTCCCCTTTTAGATGGGGGAAACATTTTGGATCTTATATAGATTGCCTTTTTCGTTTGTCTTTCTTTCCTTTTGCATTTTGGCATACGCATTTTACATTCTGAGTTTCATGTTTATAATCACTAGAGTGTAACTATGCTCTATTTTAGTATGCTCCGATGCTTATGTTGATACTTGTAGCTTATGCTCCTTCTGATCACTAGTACATGTTATGAGCTGAGCTATTTTGGAATGGTGAATTTTGCTTAATGTATATAAAATCTGAAAATGTTCACCATTGAGATATGCAACTAGCATGTGTAGGGCGTGTTGAGTCCATTCCTGCTTTTCATATATGCTAGGTTGCTATGTCTCTAGTTCTGAGTCATTCACTTGCTTGGTCTGCTCATATCATGTTTAAAATTGGAACCAAGTTTTACTGAATTGAAAAGATCGAGATGGGATTGCTTGTCAACACCTCACGGTATCGAGACTGTTTCTCATTGCACTTTGAGTTAAACTTGAGCTGTGAAGTGTATGACCGAAACCGTAGCTTTAAGCTTCTGATTGCTTCGGCATAGGCTTCGCTCGGTTGAAAAGTTAGGCAATGACAAGCTTTCAACCTCTCGCAATCACATGCTAAATAATTAAACTTGTGAATTCTTTACCGCTGCAACTCCGACATAGAACTGAAATCACAAGTATATGCTTCATTCCTATGCATGATGATTGAACTTTGCTAGGGGTAGTTCACCTTGTATATATGTTTAAGCACTTGTCTGGATTCCTTCTATACATGTCCAGTGCTTTTTTGATGGTGACTATCTTTTTGGCTAAAAACTGCTCACTTGCTCATATGCTTCATATTTCGTATGTGTGATCAGTTTGAGCCTTCGCTATTCGAGTGCTTAGTTGTGTCATTGGAGCTATACCGATTAGAGCATTTTTGCTCTGTTTTGATTATATGCCTGAAACTCCTAACTTGCATTTCTGACTTCATATGCATTTTTGAAGGGGGAGTTGTGTTGGTTCAGGGCAAGAGTTTGTGCTTGATAAGTGCATTTTCAACTAAAGAGGAAGAGTTATGACAAATCATGGTGTGCTCACTCTGTTCGGTTCTGTTTGGTTGACTGTCACTCTGTTCGGCTGAGGGGTGCTCTGGTCGATTGACTGGTGACTCTGTGTGGTTCTGTTTGGTTGACTGTCACTCGGTTCGGCTGACTGGTGCTCTGTTCGGTTGACCGAGGGGGAGTTCCCAGGAGCCTCGAACTAGAGCCCCGAGCCTTGCTGCTTGCTTCTTGCTGGCTGAAAGTTTTTGTTTTTGGTATCGAGCTTTATTTGCTAGTGGTGTTGAGCCTGTTCTACCTCTTCTTGAGGGCTAGCTTTGCTTTGCTTGGTTGCATCGAGCCGTTGCCCATGTCTTTGGGGACCAAGTTGGTTTGCTTCTTCCACTTGACCTTCTTCGGCTGTGCTATGCTTTTTTGTCATTTGGTTGAGTTTTCTCCTCTCCTTCCTCCTACCTTCTTTCTGTCCATTATGATTTGTGTGTGTAGTTGACAATGCACTCATCAAGGGGGAGATTGCGGATACATGGGTGTATGCCGAGTCTCTGAGTGATGAGTGATTATCAACGGGTTTGATCGCATGTTCTTTGGCTTGTGTTGTGCAGGTGTCGAGCACGGACGCAGTGATCGAAGGCAGGTGAAGGTCAAGTTGAGACGTGCTGTGTCGACGGACCGGGTGCGGTGAAGGATGGGCGTGCCGTGCGGCGGACGTGCCATGCCGAGGTACCGAGCGGTGAAGGGCGGACGTGAGGCTTGGACTGAGGGACCGGAGTGCCTGAGGATCAGCTGTGGTGGCTGGCAGCCTGGGACAGCGACGAGCAGAGACTTGCGGGGCACGGTGTTGCTCGGGTCGAGGACCTGGGGACACGTGTCGGTGGACGGGGTGCACGGGCGGTGCATCCCCTCTACAGCTTCGGTTTGGTGGTAGAGCCAGGGAAAAACCATCGGGTGGACGGTTTCCAGGTTTGGGCCTCAAAACCTGGGCGCTGCGGGTTTCTGAGTTTGGGCCACAAAACTCAGGCGTTGGACTTGGAGGCTGGTTTCCCGGTTTGGGCCTCAAAACCGGGGGATAGCTGGAAAAGGCTGGTTTCCCGGTTTGGGCCACAAAACCGGGGGTGCAGAGCGAGGACGGCACGTGGCGGCAATCGGAAGATTGCGTGGAGGCAACGCGGACGAGTTGTGCGGGCGTGGCCGTCGGATACACCTACCACTCGAGTTGGTCCAGAATAACCTTAGGGTTTAGCTGGTTCGCTCTGTAATTAGTTTAGAGAGGGGTAGAGTAGGAAATAGACTTAGACTAGAATAGGATAAGTAGTCGGGAGACTCCCTCCTCCCACCTATCTCAGTTTTCAGCCATTGGCCTTTGCCTTCTAGTTTTTTTTTCTGTGCTCCCACACCTCTTCTGTAGCTAGCTGAGATCCACAGGGAAACTTGTTCTCTGTGTACTGTTGAGGAAGTGAGGCCGAATCACTCACTGTTGCAAGTACCGCTCGTTTCCGGTTCGTGTTTTTGACCGTGTCCGACGCGGTGTTCGAATCGTGGTTCGCGCTTTGGTTGCTTCGGTCTGTGTTCGTTGCGTTCTTCGTTCCCTTCAGCTTTTCCTTCGATCGATCTCCCTCTCCTGTGTGTCTTTGCAAAATTCGTTTGAATCAGTTTGTTCGAACCATTGAGGAGGTTATTTTGACCAAAGGAATTCATCTAACTCCTCATGATCGAGTAGATCGGGACGATTTCGTTTTTGTGACACCTTTTCGTTCATCCACTTTCCCTTTTTGTTTTCCCCGTGTTTTGGTTGTCTTGAGAGGATGATTTCTTGAGGATAGTTTTCTAATTACTCTGTGATCTTCTTCTCCAAGTTTAGAAACTTGGGATTGTGATTTGATCGATTTTTAGAGAGATTTTCTTTTCGGGAGAACGCACCCAGGACTGAGCTTCTGCGGGGAACAGTTCGCAGTAGGCTCGGGCGAATCGGAGCGTGCCGAGGCTCACCTTCGAACGGTGCCCTCGAGCGAGCTGAGGCCTCCCCTCGGACGAACCGGAGTTCTTCCCGAGGCCTTCTTCAAGCCTCGGGCGAGGCGGAGTTTTTCCCGAGGCCTCTCTCAAGCCTCGGGCGAATCGGTGTTTTTCCCGAGGCCTCCCTCGAGCCTCGGGCGAGGCGGAGTTTTTCCCGTGGCCTCTCTCGAGCCTCGGGCGAATCGGTGTTTTTCCCTGAGGCCTCTCTGGAGCCTCGGGCGAATCGGAGTTTTGCACCGAAGCCTCGTGACTCAGTCTTTCGGCGGTTTCCTTTGCGTTCTCTGTTCAGTGTTGCCTCGCTGTGATCTCAGGGATCGTCCACCCTCCTTCTTAAGGGTTGTGGGCATCACTTCAAAGAACAAAGTTTTTGGGGTTGATTTTATTGGGACTGAGGCCGTGGTTTCTGTGAACAAATTCTGAGGCTCCCATTCACCTCCCCTCTGGTCGCCTTGGTTTGGCACTTTCGGTCCTTCAGTATGGCATTGATTCTTGAGTTCCATACAAAGTTTAAAAGCTATAGCGCTGCAATAGCTTTTAGAGAGACTCGACGCTAAGCTATTTTATATTTATATTTGCCGCTATGACATTTGTTACATCTATATAAATTAGTATTTCCTACTTAATTTGGTATTTGGACAATTAAATTTTTATGAACCATATTGTAATATTATATTATTATTTAGTAACGTTATCTATACTTGTAGAACCCTCGCTATCTGCCATAGCGCCGCTATAGTTGTATGCCTGTATAGCTGCTGGAAAAAATTTGCCGCTATTTTCAATAGTCCGCTATTTAAAAGTTTGGTTTCATCCTGACATTATTTTGAGGGAATCCAGGAAAACAGGCAGAAAAGCATGTTGGCCTGCCTTTTCTGATCCAAACGATCGAGCTCTGGCCATGAATCTTCCTGAACTCTGTTGATCGCAGTGGCCTGAACTGGCGAACCTGCGTGTCCCCGAATCAGATACGGAGCAGGAGGGGCACCAGCTGGCGCTCTTCAAGCAGATGACGAACGCGAGCGAAGCCCAACAACCCCTTTCTTCTGAATTCGAGCGCATGCGGCCCAGATAGAGACCGTTAAAACACAGACACAGCTCGCCTGGTGGCCGGTGTGGAAACGAATCGGTGTAGGATTCGGTGACACGGCTATCCTACAATTTTGCAACTGAGCCCAGCACTTCCGCCATCCCAGCCGGTGTCGGTCTCGGAGTCCTGGCCGCCGACGTCTCGAGCAGCTCAGGCCAACGCGCCGCGATTTAAGGCGAGGGAGAAGAAGTGAAACGAACTCATCGTCTCTCAACTCCCAGGTCGAGCGACTCGGGAGTGCGGCGGCGGCATACAGGAGCAACCTGCAACCCTACTTCAATTCTCACCAAGCCAGCGGAGCCACAGCGCGTACGTGTACACCCGCGCCGGGATGGCAGGCGGCGGCTCCTCTGAGGACGAGGAGCGGCGGCGGCACGGCCGCTGTCCCGCTGATCCACGTGACGACGAGCCGGAGGAAGGCGAGCTGGTCCCCGGGTGCGACTCCGACGTGAACACCGATGACTACTACAACAACGTCCGCTACTATTCCTCGAGCGACTCAGATGAGACCACCAGCGACTGCAACGCCCGCTCCGTCGTCCCGGCGAGCAACGGCGGCGGCGCCGCCGGTCCGTCGTCCTCCGCCGCCGCGGCGAGCAACAACGACAACGGCATCGCCAGCTCGTCCCCCGTCGTCGCGGCTCCGGCGGTGCTCGCATGCCCCGTCTGCGGGAAGGAGTTCCGCAGCCGCAAGGCCGTCTGCGGGCACATGAAGGTTCACGGGATCGGGCGCCATGAGCAGCAGGGGACCGGGAAGGAGAAGGACAGGGGGATCAAGAGCAGCCGCAACGTGGCTGTCGCGGGGAGCTGGGGCGGCACCGGCAAGCGAGGCTGCTCCGGGTTCTGGAGCAAGCCTGCCTCGCCCGATGATGCCCAATCGGATCAATCCAAGGCCAATGTCGTCGCGAACCACCCCAAAATTGTCTTGCAGCCGATGCCCTTGGCGTTCGCAGCGCCCAATCCGTTGCCCGACGTGCGCATGGAGTCCGCAACGCCTGACCTCTCGGCCGTGCCCATGGCGTCCGGAGAGCCGGATCTGTCGTCCGTGCCGATCGCCTCCACGATGACCGATGTTTCCGACGAGAGCAGCTCTGCGAAGCCGACGCACAGCGACTCGACGGAGACAGCGGTGGTGGCAGGAGCAGCCAACCCAGCCACCGAAGCCGACGTCCACCTACATGCTACTGCGCGTGCGCCGCCGTCGCCGCCTCCTGCAGGAGTGCATGCTACATCCGTTCACCAGCAACCCATTGAGCCGCCGCCGCAGTTGCCCGGTGCGGAGGAGGAGCGAGTTCACCCCATTGCGCTCGCGCCGCCGCTTCCAGGCCGCCAAAATCCGAACGGGTACACATGCAAACAGTGCGGCGAGTGGTTCGCGACGCACCAGGGCCTCGGTGGCCACATGGCCGGCCACAAGACCAGGGAGCTCGCCGCCGTTCCGTGCCACCGTGACGCCAAGCCGCCGGAGAAGGTGCACGTGTGCAAGATCTGCGCTGCAGTGTTCCCCGCCGGAGTACAGCTCGGCGGCCACATGAGGAAGCACTATACTGGCGCGCCGATCGTGCCCAAAAAGAAGCCGAGGCTCGTCGTCCAGCCCCTTCCACCGCCTGCACCTGCGGGCCGAGTGCTTCTCTTTGGCGTTGACATCGGAGCGGCGGCGCAGACGCCCGCGCCAGCGGCGCAAGAAGAAGGCTCGTCGTCTGCGACTCAGGCTCAGGCCCCCTCGGAGTCCAACGGTGGGGAGCAGTAGCTTATAATTGAAAGTTTTGCTTGGACTCATCGTGATCGTGGAACGGAAATTTGAGTTTGCTAGCTAGGAGCCTACTAGGAGCAGAAAACAGCTAAATCTAGAGGCTATAGTGTACGTGGGCACCCTTACAAAAATGTAATGTTATACATGTACTAATACTACATAAGAATACACAATATTGTTCCCTTTTCTACTACATAGAAGAATTCAGATTATATTATACTTTCCTTATTTGAGCACATTCACTGTGTTGTGTGAGCACGGAACATACTTCCTTTTCATTTGCATCAATGTACTTGCTCCGTGTTGTTTCGGGTCCAAAGCCCCGAAACAGCGATTGTCGCACGAGCGAATGCACAGAACGAAAGTGGAAGTAAACGCCGTAAAAGAAGGAATCAATTCAAGTGAACAGTGTTCTCTCCCCCCTCCCGCGGGGAGGTCGGGAGCTTTTTATATTGAACTAGATCCACGTGAAAGTACAAGATTGCCCTTCTCAATCACTCTACTATAATTACAAAGATGCCCTATCCAACTACTCTGTAGTCGTCCAGCGCTCCCTCCAGACGCTGGGGGCATCATTGTCACTTCGGCCTCTGGCGGGCCCAGCGCCCTCGGCTCTCTTCCCGACCGGTGGGGCCCGCTCTTCCTGACCCATGCTTCCGGCGACCTGCGAAAACTCGCGGACAAACAAAATCGTAAAGACGAAATCTCCTGCCGGAGACGCTGGGTTCCTTCCGTACGAATGCTCCCTTCCGCACGAAGCCCCCGCCGAGCGCCCGGCCGCGGGCCGAAAGGCGCGCTACCGCGCGAAGGCGTTGCCTTCCCATGATCCGCGGGCCGAAAGGCGCACCATCGCGCAAATGCCGGGCCACCGCGCGGATGTCCGCCGCCGAGCGAATGTTGCCTTCCACTCAGAGACCGTCGTCGCTCGGTGTTGCGAGTCGGAAGCGCTTGCTTTCGCGCGAATGGTACCTTCTGCACGAACGCACCGTCATCTTTCGGTAAAAAGCGGGTCGGAGGCGCCTGCGGTCTGGGTGCCGCCCCAACAATAGCCTCTTACGGTTGAATCTGCAGCTCGCGAAGTTCGACCGTGTCCTTTCGCTAGGCGTCTACGCCCGCCCAAAAAACCTTGGTTTCGTCCCGAAGCTGAGTTTTTTTTCGAAGAATGTAGATGTGTATATTTTTTTTATTATTATTTATATTTTATTTCAAGTCGCGTCGCAAACGCCTTTTCGTATTCCTCGAAAACCGTGTGTCATGATGTAAAACCTCTGCGACGCTTCGAATCATGTGCCCGGGTGCCTCTTCGTCTCCCTCGGAAACCGTGTCGAGTCTGATCGTATATAAAGGCTGAGGCTTCAGTTGAGGGGGGCACTTGGACAATCGACGCCTCCCTTCACTCGCCGCCTCTTTCGTGAAGCCTGTCGCTACTCGCTTGACGCCATTCGCTCTCCTTGGCAAAAGCTGTTTGTTGTTTGATTCTCATCATTCGCTGGGCGATAGTTCGTGGTACGCATGTCACTTCCCTTCTCTTTGTTTCCTTTAGACTTAAGTCCTGCGAATTGGTTGTTTATGGTTGCTTAATTTCGCTTCTATTTTTGTCCATTTCGTTTCTTCTCCTCGCTTGCATAGTTTGTTTATTTGTCTTTCGCGCTCTGTTAGATGGCGTCTTCCAGCTCGACGTCGACCTCGAGCTCGTCTAGCGAAAGTACGGGTGATACCGAGTCCTCCCGCCGCGAACTTAGCGCGGAAGTGTCCATCGGATCGGGGGTTGCTCCGCGAGTTCCAGAGCACAGCGGGAGCGTGTCTAACGATGGGGACTCCGGTTTGGTTTCGGTCCCGACGGATTGTTCTTTTTATCTTGGCGTATCGCGAATGACGGCTGCCCGCTTGCAAACAATGGCCGAAGAAGGGCCTTTAAGGAGAGATCATCTTGCGAATTGTCGTATCCCTGGAGACGAGGAAGTGCCTATTCCACATCATAACGAAGCCGTTGTCTTTCGCGACTACTTTGTAGCAGGTCTTGATTTTCCTCTCGAAGAATTCGTCTCGGATGTTCTGTCGGGGTTCGAAATACAGATTCATCAGCTCACGCCGAATGCGTTTGCCAGGCTCAGTGTTTTCGCACATGCAATGAAGATGCTAGATTGTACCCCTCGGGCTGACGTTTTCGTGCGATTCTACGACATCCATCGTCGCCCGACGAAAGTGAATGATCCTTTTCTTGGATGTGAGCTACCCAGCGAGATTGGGTGTATCAATTTCGTTCCACGGAAAACGCGGGGAAGTGTTTCCATTTCGCTCACATATCAGAACAAATGGGCGGACTGGAACCGCTTTTGGTTCTACTATCGCGTGTGCTCGGATGAAGCCGTTGCTACCGAACTGAGTAAAGGGGCGAAGAAGGGTTCTCCGCTTGTATCGGTCTTGGAGAAATGCCCTGGGAGGCACCTTCCGCCTGTCGTTTTAAAGGACCTGGAAGCCATTCGAAGTGGGGATGCTTTCGCGCTCACTGCGCGGTTTCCGATCAGCCGAGATTTGGTTGAAGAATGGATGGCCATCGGGATGAATCCGCTCTGCAGCACAACTTCATTCGAAGGCTTTTCGGAGAAGGATGGTTATTGGGGCCCCACGCTACTGCTTGAGAGGCCTGCGGATTTCGATGATGATGAAATCTATGTGAAATATATCGAAAAGGAGGCCAGGAAGGTTTGCGGGCCGTACTTGCGCAAGGAAAGCGAGTTCCAACTCGGCAACCTTGGCCGGAGTCGCCGCATGAACCGAGCTTTCGACGCTATGGGTGTCGATTACGCTGAGAGGCCTCTAGTTGACGAAGGCAAAGAGGAGGCTGAAAGTTCGAAGGCTAAAGGGAAAGGCGTGGCTCGGCGTGGAGGGCGGAGCGGCGTGGTCCCCCGGCGAAGGAGCACCGAAGTCGGTGAAATTCGCATCGGGCGATTGGTTGCCAAACCGATGCTTAAGAGCCGAGGGAGAGTGCTGGTGTCGATCCCCGACGTTGATCCTTTCGATCATCCGAGGGTGCTTAGTTCCTTTGACTTTCGCTTCCGCTTGGGCTTTGCCTCGCGTGCATTTGAATTCGGCTTTCGCATCTTGTTAACGTTTTGGAACCTTTCGAACAATTGTCTTAATGACTATATGCATTTTTTACGTTTTACGTCTTTTTACAGAGTGCATCGCACGCTGGGGGTATGGCTCCGAAGAAGCCAAATGCGCCGCTTTCGCGCGCGGCGTTTGACGACGATGCCTCAGTCGCCGACATGCCGACCTTCGCGAAGGTCGGGGCTCGGAGGCCCTCCGGCCCGACCGAAACCACGGAGCGTCCGGCGAAAAAGGCGAAAACTCCGCGACCGGATGCACCTGCGCCGGCGGCGGGCGAGAAAGCCGCTGCTGGCGAGAAGCAGAGTGCGTCCTTGAAGATGCCTGCCCCTGCCGCCGTTGACAAAGGTAAGCTACACCTTTCTCCACATTACATTCGACTGACACAGGAGATGGTGGAAGGGCAGCTTTTGGGCTTTGGTCGGCTGGTTCTCGACGGGGCGCCATCGGACTACGAGAACCCGTGCTTTTATACTGGCTTGAGCTCGTCAAATGATACTGACGAGGCGAAAGAGGGATCTTATCGCATTGCTCGTTCTTTAGGTGCGCCCTCGGACGCCCAACTCGCTTGCCGGCTTGACTATCGCCGAGCCAGAATCCTTCCCGGCAGCAGCGAGGATGCCACCAAATTTGTGGAGTTCTCGCAGAAAGCATTCGTTGCACCGGAGATGGAGAGAGACCTCCTGAAAGTGAGCAGCTTGAAACTCGATGATGCGTTGTCCTTTCATCTGGCTAGCGTAAGTTTTGAACTTTCGTTGTTTTCTTCTTGATATCTTTTCGTTGTTTTTGATTGCGTTTTGCTGTTATTCGCAGGCCGCTGTTGTCGCTCGCAGCCAGATCAACCAAAGGGACCTCTATACTCGCAAACTCGAGTGCGAGAAGCAAGAGCTAGATAGCCAATTGAAGAATTTCGATGCGCAAGTGAAAAAACTCACCGCCGACGTTGAGCAGCAAATCAAGAGGGCAGACGCCGAGCGCACCTAAAGGAAAGCGAGTCAAAGAGAGGTTGAAAATCTCAAGAAGGAGCTTTCGCAGCTACGGGCCGGCCAAGCCGAAAGGGAAAATCTTCTTTTAACTTCTGCTGAAGAGGCCGCGACTCGCTTCCGCGAATGCCTTCGCAGCATCGGCGTTGAGGCGGATGCTCCCTCAGAACGCAACGTCGATAGCCTCGTTGGCTGGATTCGCTCCGAGATGGAGTCATTGGAGGGACACATGGCCCTTGGCCGAGACTACGCCGCCGTTACCGGCATCAAGGCGATCGGCCATAGTCTTGTGGACGCTGGCTGCTTCCATATCGCCGAGCTTTCGGTCAAGGAAGTTGACTACTATTGGCGCACCCCCGAAGCGGCGAAAGTTCTTGGGAAAAGGTTTTTTGATGAGTTCTGGCTGGCTGGCGGGAATGATATGTCACTCATGCAATCCGCAGTGGCTCGCGGAAAGGTATCCTCTACTGACCGTCTAAGCTTTCGCTTGAATTCTGTGTTAGCTATCGCTTTTTCTGTAGCATCCTGTGGCTTAAGTGGTGCTTCTTCTGAGATTTCACTCTTTTGTGCAGACTCCGGAGGAGAAGACGCACATTCGGCAGGTGTTTTCCGAGTACATTTCTGAAAAACGGGCGCGCGAGGCCGAGCCGGAAGACGAGGCGAGTCCGCCCTAGCTTAATGATGAAGCCCTCGAGAGCTCGGCCGCTGCTGCTGTTCGCGACGCGAATGCCTCTCAAGACGCCGCGGTAGACGAATGACTTTTCTAGGGCCCGTTTTTATTGTGATGGCAGTTTGTTCTTGGACCTTCTGTAAGCTTTTGGACTTAAGTTCGAATGTTGTATCTTGAACAGGGCGCGGGTGCGGGAACGCCGAACGTTCTCGACATCTGCCCGTTAATGATTAGGTCCGGCGATATCTGTGTTGGTGGTGACTTGTGGAGGAGTTTTCGCTCTAGGTTTCCGACGGCGTCACTTTCGGCTTACATGAAAAAACGTGCTAAGAAACTTAGGCGCACAGAAGAGCGGCTACGCGCTTTTTATGAAAACTTTGATCGACGCGAACTTGAGTCGCGGCGAATGAGGCGCGGGGCTTCGCGCGCGCCGCCGGGCTTCGGCGGTGCCGCATTCGTTAAGTTGGAGCCCGAAGACGTCGTGCCTTTGCCAGATGGAAGGCGATACAGCATTTTCCTTGGCCGCGGAAGTAGTTCGCGGCCCTGAATTACATTGTACAAACTTTGCTTCACAAGTCCGGTGTAATGAAAAGTGTTGCAGTGGGTTCTACCTTTCGGTGTTAATCATTATTTGCGAATGCGCGATTTTTTTTTCGCTTGATTGTTGCTTGGATGGTCGCAAGTTTTGCTACCTCACGCGGATTGCTGTTTTTATTGTGTCTTTCGTACAATAGATGAGGCGGGAATCTTGCGCCGAATGATTTAGTCGCTGTCATTCTATAAGTTCGCGCGGTAGTGCTTTGGGTACGGGCCTTTTTGGCCGATAGATTGGATGCGTCTGCCCCCGAACTCTTAGACGGGGGCGGCGCCTTCCGCGCGAGGGAGCTTTTGGTGCGAGCCCTTCGGTTGACAGCAGAGACGCGCCCGCCCCCAATCACTTAAGCGAGGAGCGATAGCATTCGCGCGAGGGAGCTTTCGGTGCGAGCCCCTCGGCCGATAGAAAAGACGCGTCCGCCCCCACTCAATTAGGCGGGGGACGTTAGCATTCGCGCGAGGGAGCTTTCGGTGTGAGCCCCTCGGCCGATAGAAAAGACGCGCCCGCCCCCACTCAATTAGGCGAGGGGCGTTAGCATTCGCGCGAGGGAGCTTTCGGTGCGAGCCCCTCGGCCGATAGAAAAGATGCGCCCGCCCCCACTCAATTAGGCGAGAGACGTTAGCATTCGCGCGAGGGAGCTTTCAGTGCGAGCCCCTCGGCCGATAGAAAAGATGCGCCCGCCCCCACTCGATTAGGCGAGAGACGTTAGCATTCGCGCGAGGGAGCTTTCGGTGCGAGCCCCTCGGCCGATAGAAAAGATGCGCCCGCCCCCACTCGATTAGGCGAGGGGCGTTAGCATTCGTGCGAGGGAGTTTTCGGTGCGAGCCCCTCGGCCGATAGAAAAGATGCGCCCGCCCCCACTCAATTAGGCGAGGGGCGTTAGCATTCGCGCGAGGGAGCTTTCGGTGTGAGCCCCTCGGCCGATAGAAAAGATGCGCCCGCCCCCACTCAATTAGGCGAGGGGCGTTAGCATTCGTGCGAGGGAGCTTTCGGTGCGAGCCCCTCGGCCGATAGAAAAGATGCGCCCGCCCTCACTCAATTAGGCGAGGGGCGTTAGCATTCGCGCGAGGGATCTTTCGGTGCGAGCCCCTCGGCCGATAGAAAAGATGCGCCCGCCCCCACTCGATTAGGCGAGGGGGGGCTAGCATTCGCGCGAGGGAGCTTTCGGTGCGAGCCCCTCGGCCGATAGAAAAGATGCGCCCACCCCCACTCGATTAGGCGAGGGGGGGCTACCATTCGCGCGAGGGAGCTTTCGGTGCGAGCCCCTCGGCCGATAGCAAAGACGCGCCCGCCCCCACTCAATTAGGTGATGGGCGTTAGCGTTCGCGCGAAAGCGCTTGATAATTCGGTTTTCGAAAGTGTTTTTGTGAACGCAACACGGGGAGCGTACAATCGACTATGATTATGATATTGCTCCTGTTGTCAGCTAGCAGCATGCTTGCTTTCGCTCGTCTCCTAGCCGCAGCTCGGGGTGGACATGTCATTTGATAGGGCCTTCGCCTAAAGTGACTGGATTGGTGGCACTAGCTAAATGCGATGCTGACGACACGATCATGAAAGCGAAACCGCGATTCCTGGTGCTTCCTATTCGTACTTTGCTTCTGGGCTAAGCTTTTTGGGACTGATGTTTGAAAAGGTTCGACGGCTTTGGATGGCTGGGAGGCTTGCATATGGATGTCTATTTATATTGCTTTGCCCATGCTGTGAAAACACTGCATTTAGTCCCTTGGCTGTACTTTTTGGCGTTTGGTCAGTGAAAGAGTTAATGCAGCATTTGTACTCCTGCAGCTACTGATGCTATCCAGCTGTCCTTGTCGCCTGACAAGGGATGCTCGTCTTGTATGCGGGCTTTCGTTCCGCCCTCACGTTTCGTCGGAGGGTCGTTTTGCACATAGCCCGCAGGCTTTCGTTCCGCCTTCGCGTTTCGTCGGAGGGTCGGTTTTCACATAGCCCGCAGGCTTTCGCACCGCCCTCACGTTTTGCTGGAGGGTCAGTTTTGTATAGCCCGCAGGCTTTCGTTCCGCCCTCGCATTTTGTCGGAGGGTCGGTTTTTGTATAGCCCGCAGGCTTTCGTTCCGCCCTCGCCTTTTGTCGGAGGGTCGGTTTTTGTATAGCCCGCAGGCTTTCGTTCCGCCCTCGCCTTTTGTCGGAGGGTCGGTTTTTGTATAGCCCGCAGGCTTTCGTTCCGCCCTCGCATTTTGTCGGAGGGTCGGTTTTTGTATAGCCCGCAGGCTTTCGTTCCGCCCTCGCATTTTGTCGGAGGGTCGGTTTTTGTATAGCCCGCAGGCTTTCGTTCCGCCCTCGCATTTTGTCGGAGGGTCGGGTTTTTTTATGGCCCGCAGGCTTTCTGAGATTGTCGGCGGCTGTGGAGGATTCTTTTCAACCAGCAAGCCGACATTCTCATTTGTTAGATCGGAATGACGAATGTCTCAACCTTATGTTTGGTTGACTTCGTCCTTAGTCAGGCCACACAACTTTTCTTGGGGATTGCGGATGCTTCATAATGTAGCGGTTACATTCGGCTGCCTCGTTAAAAAACCTCGCACCCCGATGAAGGGCTTCCCCGGCGAGGAAAAAGAGTGCAGCTAACTTTGATTGCAAAAAGTAAAGAAAAGAAGAAAAAATTTCATCCGAGTTCGAAAGTTCAGACTAAGGGTAAAAACGGCGCAAGTTGCTTGCGTTCCAAGTGTGAGCTGATTCTTCGCCCTTATCATTCAGCAACAGGAATACCCCGGGTGCCGCCATGCTTGCCACGATGAAAGGGCCCTGCCACTGTGATTGGAGCTTACCTTGCTTGTCTGGTTGCCGAATGGTGACCATGTCACCAGGTTTGATGTCCTTTCGGACTATGGTCTTGTCCCTGTGATGCTTCGTTTCGGCGTGGTATTTTTCGAGATTGTCTGCAGCTTGCAACCTTACTTCTTCGATGGTTTCGAGTTCGAGGTGCCTTTGCTCCTGAGTAGTTGGAGCCATTTCTGTTCGGAAGGAACCTAGCTTTACCTCTTCCGGGGTAACTGCTTCCTCGCCGTAAAGCAATCAGAACGGAGTGAAGCCGGTAGCTCTGGATCGTGAAATATTGTGTCCCCATACAGCTGTTGTTAGGGTGTTGGCCCACTTACCTTTCGGCGAGTCGTACAAGGTTTTTGATATTGCCGAAAAGATTAAGCCATTCGCTCTCTCGACGGCCCCGTTTGCTTGCGGGTAGTTTACTGAGGCAAAATTAAGCTTGATGCTGAGTTCATCGCAGAAGCTCCTGAATTTGGCACAGTCAAACTGCTTCCCGTTGTCGCAGGTGATGAAGGAGGGAACGCCGAAACGACAAACTATCCTCTGCCAGACGAACTTGGTTAAAGAGGTGGAAGTTATGCTTGCGAGGGCCTTTGCTTCCACCCACTTGGTGAAATATTCGAGAGCGACCGCTGCAAAGCGCAGGTTGCCCGGAGCTCCTGGTAGTGGGCCTACTATGTCAATGCCCCATCTCTGCAAGGGCCAGGTTGGCACTATCGGCGTAGTTTCATTTGCTGGGGCTTTCTGGTTTTTTGCGAACATCTGGCAACCCTTGCAACATTTGACCAGCTCTTTGGCGTCTGATGCGGCGGACGGCCAGTAGAATCCTTGCCTCATTGCTCTGTGTGCTATCTCGTGAGGCCCTCTGTGCGCTCCGCATATTCCGGCGTGCATTTCTTCGAGCAGTTGAATGCCTTCGCGCCTGCTTATGCATTTTAGAAGAGGAGCTGTTATCCCATTTTTGAACAGCTGCTCTCCGATGATTGAGTAACCTTTCGCTTTGCTGGTCATCCTTTCGGCATCCTTCCTAGACTCTGGCTCGTATGTCCCGGATAGATACGCGAATATCTGCGACCTCCAGTCATCACTGGCGATAGCATGTACCGGACTTGGGTGTTCTTCCTCCTCTTTCACTGCTTTGGCCGAAAGCACTTGATAGAACACGTCTGGTGGAAGTGGTAGATTTTGTGCTGCGGCTTTGGCCAGCTCGTCTGCCTCTGCGTTTTCGGCCCTTGGAATGTGGCGTAAGGTGAAACCAGCGAAATACTTCTCCATTCTTCTGATTGCTGCCAGATACTTGGCTAGCTCTGGTTCTCTTGCTGTGAAATCCTTTTCGGCGTGACCAACAATGACTTGGGAATCCGACTTGGCTATGCATCTTCTCGCTCCGATTGCTCGGAGCTTTCGTAAACCCAACAATACGGCTTCATATTCGGCGGTGTTGTTGGTTGTGAGAAATTGCAACCTTGCGGCAAATCTTACCTTTGGTCCTCTTGGTGGTGTAAGGATCGCCGAGATTCCGGCTCCAGCCATTCCCCATGCACCGTCACAGTTCACTGTTCACACGGGTTCCTCGAACTCGAGAGTCGTGTCGAAAGCGGCGGGAGTCCAGTCTGCTATGAAATCCGCCAACGCCTGCGACTTGATTGCGGAGCGGTGCTGGAAATCGATCACATATTCGTTTAACTCTGCCGCCCACTTGCCAATTCGGCCGATAGCTTTGTTGTTGCGAAACAATGCTTCCAATGGCTGAGCCGAAAGGACTATGATGTGGTGAGACTAAAAATAGTGCTTTAGCTTTCTAGAAGCCATTACTACTGTGTAGGCTATCTTCTCCAGCTCTGAGTAATTCAGTTTTGCTCCCGAAAGGGCCTCGAAAATGAAGTAGATGGGAAACTGTGTCATTTTGTTTTGATGTTCCTTCTCCTCCACCAGTACTGCGCTTACGGTGGTATGGGATGAGGCGAGGTACAGCAAAAGCGTTGCTTTCGGTGACGGTTTAGATAATGTGGTTAGCTTTGTCAAGTACTCCTTTAACTGCTGAAAGGCCTGCCGCTGCTCTTCCCCCCAATCGAAAGGGTCGGAGCTACGCAGAGTTCGGAAGAAAGGCAGCCCTTTTTCAGCGGACCTTGCAATGAATCTGTTCAAAGAAGCCAGCCTTCCTGTCAACTTTTGCACTTGCTTTCGGTTTGAGGGCGGTTGCATGTTGATGATTGCCGCTATCTTGTCGGGATTAGCTTCAATCCCTCTTGCCGATACTAGGCAACCGAGGAGTTTGCCTTTCTTGATGCCAAAAATGCATTTGTCAGGGTTGAGCTTCAAACCACTCTTTCGGAGATTGCCGAAAGTCTCGAGCAAGTCTGCCTGATGATCTTCGTGTCTATCGCTCTTGACCACTATATCATCAACGTAAGCCAACAAGTTTTTCTTTTGCTTCTGGCTTTCGAACACCTTGTCAGTCATCCGCGAGAATGTTGGGCCTGCATTCCGCAGCCCTTCCGGCATTCGTCGGTAGCAGTATGTGCCCGTAGGGGTGATGAAACTAGTTTTCTCCTCATCGTCGGGATGAAGCCAAATCTGGTGATAGCCTGAAAAACAATCTAGCAAGCTCATTATTTCACAACCAGATGCAATGTCGACAAGCTTGTCGATACGAGGCAAAGGATACGGATCCTTCGGGCAGCATTTGTTGAGGTCGGTGAAATCAACGCACATTCGCCATTTTCCATTCTTCTTTTTCACCAAGACGACATTCGCCAGCCATTCGGGATACTGGACTGGTCGGATTACTCCAGCATCGAGTAATCTTTGCACTTCGGCTTTCGCCGCGTCTGCCCTTTCGTTTGACATCTTTCTCAGTTTTTGCTTTCTGGGCTTAGCGCCGCTTGCAATGTTCAAACTGTGCTGGGCGAGATCTCTGCTAACGCCTTGCAAATCGCTTGCTGACCAAGCGAAAATGTCATCGTTGTTCGCAAGGAATGATGCCAAAGCGTTCCTTTCTTCTTCCGGCATGCTTGACCCAATGTGCACGGCTCTTTCGGGCCTAAAGGCCGCGAGGGGAATTCTTATCGTTTCTTCGGCTGCCCCCACCTTGCATTCCGACGGGCTGACGATAGCATGCTCTTCGGTGGTTGTTTGCATTTCGTCTTTATTCGCCACCTCATTGATAAGGCTGTAGCCTGGGGTTGGTTTTCCCTCAATTCTTCTGGAAGCTTGCTGATCTCCATGCACAACAATAATGCCGAAAGGGGATGGCATCTTCATGCACAGGTAGCTTTGCTTGATGACAACGTTAAACTTGTTGGTGAAACCTCTGCCGAAAATGGCGGTATACGGATAGTCCATGTTTACTATGTCGAATGTCAGTGTTTCGGTGCGGACTCTTTCTCCTTCGGCGAAGGATACAGGGATTTGCTTTTTGCCGATGGCATCGATCTTTCTCCCTCCGAACCCGTACAGTGAATTGCCGGTGGGGTCCAGACTGCGCCTGTCGAGTCCCATGGCCTCGAAAGCTTTGACGAACAAGATGTCTGTTGAGCTTCTGGTGTCAATCAGAATGTTATGCAAGGTGAAACCGGCCACGTTGGCCGTAGCGACGAAAGCGTCACAATGCGGGTAGTCGCGGACTTTGAAATCGGACTCATCGAAGCATACTGGTGCTAGTGACCAAGTTGGCCTGTTTAGTGGAAGTCTCGGTGATACTGTCTGGACTCTTCGGTGGTAGTCCCTTCTAGCTCTCTTACTTTCGTGCTCGAGGTTAGACCCACCCGTGATGGCAAAAATGTGGCCTCTTGACGGGAGGATGTTGTTGACCGCGCTAGTTTCGTTTTCCATTTCCTGCCCTTGCTGATAGCCGGGCTGTGCTTGCTGCCCTTGAGGCTGGGTTTGAGTCGGAAGCGCCGGTGGCGGCGTTGGCTGATGCTGATAATGCACGGGTGACGAAACTGCCACCGACTGCGGTGCAAAGACCGGAAGCTGATAGCCCTGATACGCTGGATTATACCAATGCAAATTTTGGGGATGCATGTACTGTGGAGGATGCATGGCCGCGCCTGTAAGTGCATCTAGCCCTTAGTGGGTTTTGGTGAATTGAGTGACAACATAATTAAAGGTCTAACAAGTTTGCTAAGTGTATCAAAGGTTCAACAAGAAAAGCAAACTTGATGATATTCCACATAGTGTTGAAATGAAGGCCAAAATTGTGTATTGTTTTATTGGAAGATCATGGAAACAATCTTGTTCAAGCAAAAGACAACAATGCAAATAGAGTTGATGATATGGCTTCTATGTTGTGGGATATCATGGCATCATGAGAAAGCAAGCATATTTGGCAAATGACAAGTGAGACATGGATTGATGATTTTGGAATGGTCTCAACAATGGGTTGCTTTTCATGAGCGAGAAGAGTTTGATAGTGAAATAGCTTTGATCAAGGTTGAAGAATGAATCAAGAATGCATAAGTGAGTAAATGGCAAGCAAAGTTGAAATGACAAAGGACACAACTCATATTGGATATAAGTCATTCTCTACTTTGGTTTGCTTGTATGGATAAATGTTTAGAGAATCACTTTGCATTGATTTGATCAAGCTAGAAGTATGAAGATGAAGATTGAGGTGAGTGTTGAGTGTCAAGCCAAAAGGAGAGGATATTAGGAATCGTGAATTGGCTTGACCATATTAATGATGATCCATATATGTCTCTATGTGAGTCAAACTAAGGCTTGATTGATCTCAACATGCATATCTACAAGATGTTCAAGCAAGGATCACAATATTGAAGAAATGGTTTTCAATGGATGCTCAATATGATGTGACTTGAGTGTGGCTTGATAAGGTGAAGATAGCAAGGAAAGGGCTTCGAGGTACTAAGCGACGGTGAAGGTCAAGAGACCGAAGTACTATGGCTTGGGTGAAGAAGAGAGTACTTGCATTGACTCGAGGTACTAATCAAGCTATGAGGATTCATATTGTGTTGAGGATCAAATCATTAGTGGAAGTGACTTGAAGCCATGGATTGAACTCATATGTGTGGAAATGGTTCAAGTCACATGCTCAAGGTGTGTTTGCTCAAAGAAAGGAGACAAAGATGATTGCAACCCCTTTCGAAGTGATATCAAGAAGAAATGGCATATGAAGACATTGAAGACTCAAGTGGTTAAAATGGTTATATTTTCTTTGTCTTGAGTATAGTTATGCCGTACTATCAAGGGGGATGCAATACGAATCATAGACAAGTCTCAAGTGCTCAAACTAACCGAACCCAAGTGCTAACATGAGAGAAAACACTTAGCACTGCACCTGCACTTGTTGATCTTGGGCTTGTTCTCTGTAGGGTTGGATAGCCCTCGAAACAAGCTTTCCGGAAAGTCCAAGATCACTGAAATCGGAGTTCGGAGTAAAAAATTATGGTGTTTTTCGTGAGGTCTCCTGTGCTGTCTCAGGGAGCTGCGGCAGTGCCGCTCTGTCTAGCGGCAGTGCCGCTCCCCGGCAGTGCCGGGCTAAGTGCGGCAGTGCCGGGCCTGTACAGCCAGTAACGGCTAGTTTCTGACCTCCAACGGCTAGTTTTGGGTGTGGGGGGTATATATACCCACCCCACGCCTCCAGAGCTGGCTGCTGGTGCCCAAAACACTTCTAACACATCCAAATCCATTTGAGAGCTCTCCCCAACCCTCTCTTGTGAGAGTGACATACTTAGTGCATGATTAAGTGTTGGGGCTGTGTGATTAAGAGCTAGAGAGCATATTAGAGCCTTCCAAACCTTGAGCACTTGTCGGGCTTCGTCGATCTTCGTTGTGCATCTTTTACTCTTGGAGGTGAAGCCTCCTAGACGGCTAGGCATCGCCCGGCGAGCTCCCGTGCTTGTGGTGAGCAGCGGGAAGTTTGTAATCCTCTTGTGGAGCTAGTAGAATTACCCCTCACTTCAAGGATTTGGTTCCTTGACTTGAGACCGAGGAAGAGTTGCAAAGCTCTTGACCTAAGTGGTCATCCTCAACAACGTGGAGGTAGGCAAGCCTTGGTGGCGAGCTGAACCACGGGATAAATCACTTGTCTCTTGTATTTACTTGTGTTCATTCATCATACTTGTGAGCTTGTGATTGATTCTAGGATTTGGCCCTGATCTATTTCATACAACATATTTGGCTTGGTTGAGTTGGTTCTGCAGGTTCAGGAAACCAAGAGCAACACTTCTATTCATATAGAATTGGTTTCCTGTGGCTAGTTTTTGAATTGCAGGCTCGGGCAGTTTGTTGGTGCAGCAGTACCGGGCTGAGGCCGGCAGTGCCGGGGTGCGGCAGTTCCGGGCTTAGGGCGGTAGTGCCGGGCATCTCTAACAAAGTTTTGAGCTGTGATTTTAAACAGGCCTATTCACCCCCCCCTCTAGGCGACATCAAGGTCCTTTCAATTGGTATCGGAGCCTGGGCTCTCAATTACGGGCTTAACCGCCTTGAGAGACGATGTCGACAAGTGAGGAAGTATCTTTAGAACTTTTACTTTTCGATGGCTCAAATTATGCGTCTTGGTCCGCTAGTGTGCTTACTGTTTTTAGGACCATGGGTCCTCATATCGAGCGGATTGTTGATGTGAGCATTTCACCTTCTAGTGATGATTTGACCTATCTATCTAAAGAGGAAGTGAAATGCTTACAACACAATGCTCAAGCCTCTAATGTCTTATTTAGTGCTTTGAGTGAAGATGTTTTTGATGCCGTCATATTTGGAGATGGTGAACCTCTTGAGGATGCTCATGTCATTTGGACCACACTCAAAGAAAGATATGACAAGTCCAAATGTGATGAGAAGTTGCTCTCATTGGAGGAACCACTTGAGGAGTGCTCAACTTCGCCAACAAATGAAGAGCCTCAAGTGATTCTCCCAAAAGGCATAGCTGATCGTGGCACACCCACTCCCTTACCAACATATGTGAAAGGTAATGAAATGGTTGGTGAGAACAAGGATTATACATGTGGTACTTCTACTTCCTATAGTTCTTGTGAGACTAACATTTTGAAGGAAGAAGAAGCTTGTGATCGGTGGAGGCCAAGTGATGAATCCACTTCACCAATGTGCTCAACTATTCATGCCACTTCTCATGTATGTCTTATGGCAAAGGGTAAGAAGGTAAAATCAAAAGCCAAACCTTCTCCACCTCCCAGTGACATCTCTAGTAGTGATCTTAGTGATACTTCTAGTGATGATGATTCTAGTGATGAAGAAATAAATAACATAACTAAAAATTTGGATAGAAAGACCAAGTTATTTATTTCAAAGCTAATGGAGGACTTAGAGGCAACACAAGCTGAGCTAGAATCTAGAGAAAAGACTCTAATTAAACAAGAGGATCTATACATTGCTAGCAAGGAAGCTATTGCATTGGAGAGAAGTGAGGTGGACATCTTGCACAAGGCTTTGGCCAAAGAACAAGATGTCCATGCTCTCCTAAAGAAGGATCATATTACACTCAAGGAAAAGTATTGTAGCTTGAATGGCAAGCACAAAGAACTTGAGGAGCAATATAGCCTTCTTTGGGAAAGCAACTCACATCCTTCCAAGGCAAGTGATGTCTCTACTCTCTCCACTAGTCAAGGTTGTGGAAAATGCTTTAATCTTGATTTGAATATTTATGCCACTAACCTTGCTAATATGGAGGCTATGAGAAAAGAGATTGCTAGGCTGAATGAGATCATAGCAAAAGAGTGCATGGATGGCAAGACTCAAAACAGTGGCAAGAAGGTGGAAAATAGCTCTGAGTGTGCTCAGTCCATGATCAAGGGCAAAGTTGGTACAGATCAGCCTGCACAGATGGTGGCACAACAGCAGCCCCCGAGCAGCACAGCCACCCAAGGGCGGCAGTGCCGCTATGAAGGGCGGTAGTGCCGCTCCCCACAGAAAAGGGAAGGCTACCACTTATGCCCCTGGTCAGGTCAAGCTCATGAAGAAGGTCTCCAAATCAAAGCAAGAGCCCCAGAAAGCAAAGAAGACTCTCATCACTTGCTTCAAGTGCAAGAAAGAGGGTCACCATGTAAGGGATTGCTTCTTGAAGAAAGAAGCGAAGGTCATGAGCAACATTCAAGAGAAGAAAAAGATGGCTCATGGCAAGTGCTCCAACATGGGACACAATGCCTCGATGTGTTCCAACAAGGTTGATGACCAAGCCACACTTCCAAACAAGAAGATGAGAATAAGTAAGAGGAAGTGTTATGAGTGCAATGAGAAGGGTCATGAAATTGCATCATGCCCCTACATGAAGGACAAAGGCTTGACATCATCAAGTAAGAGGCTCACCGGTAAGGAAGCAAACAAGAAGCAAGATAAGAAGATGTCTTACAAGAACAAACATCGCATTTGCTACATTTGCCGAGGAAAGGGACATTTAAGTATGGATTGTCCCATGGGTAACCCTCCTAAGCTCAACTCATCAATTGATTTAAACTTGCTTAGGAGACCCAAAAATGACACTTGTGCTAGAAAGGTGATTGGTTCACCACATACTAGCACAAAGGCCATTTGGGTGCCTAAGTCTCTTGTGACTAACCTTGATGGACCCATCTTGGTATGGGTACCAAATTGTGCTTAGTAAGTGTTGTAGGTACTTGAAGGTGATATGAAGCCTTGGGGTGCTTGAGTAACTTTTATTGAAAATATCATCTCAAGCTATCAATCTTATTAATATTGACTATTCTATCAAGATTGACCCAAGGATGAATTGATGGATATATCTCTAACTTCATACTCATCTCGGTAACAAGTACCTAACCCTTGCTAGCTAGCCACTTGACTTGTGTAGTCTCTAGTAGTTCACAAATATGTGTATGCTTATGAATTATTAGGAGTGGCTAGGGTACTTTGAGTTCAAATGAATCATCTTTCATATGATGCTTTTAATGGCTCTCTAGTAGAGCAAGATCTTATTCATGTTGTAGGTAACGAGGAACCACTTTGTGAGAATCAAGAAAATGCCCATTGGTGATATAAGACCAAAAGAAGTTCTGGGTACAAAGATAGGAGATCCTCAAGCTACTATTGCACCAAATTCCGCTGACATCTCTGATATGGTAGTACCATGCCTCAGAGCGGCAGTGCCGTGCCTCAGAGCGGCAGTGCCGCCCCTATGCAGACAGTAGTGGCTGAGATAAGTCCAAGCAATGGATGAAGTCTACAACATGATGATAAGCAAAGTGAAGATGAAGAAGCCACCTCATCCATTATGTTACAAGAAGGGTGGTAACATCTAAATCTCAAGTGCAATTTATTTCAAATCTTATCTCTTTGTGTCTTGTGTAGTCACTTAGGGAAAGAAACCACTTGAGGATATGTATTGGTTGTTGGTCATGGAAGAAAAGTATGATTGGAATTTCACAACAAGCAACATACATGACTTGGTGTTCTTTGTGGACCTTAAACCAAGAATTTCAAGAAAGCTCAAGTAGAAGCACTTATCACTCAAATCTCAAGAACTCTCTACTTAATGAAATCTTGTCATATGGTAGATTGGCAAATTCTCATTCTCATCTTATGGCCATCTACATGCTCAAATGGTTGTGAGTATTTCTTGGCATAAGTTAAATTTGATTATTCTATTGTTGCCATGACCTAGACATAGAGTAAAATGCCATGTTCTTAAATGAATAGAGTGCTATGTGAGAAATTCAAATACTTAGAGCACTTATAAAAGGGGAATTTACTCTATGACTAGAGTTGTGAGACTAACCATTTCTCTAAGTGATTTATGTAGTCTCACTAAATGAGAATGTGTTTCTTAAATGGAGTGTGCTATCATATCAATGCCATCAATCCAAAACTATGTGATGTGTTCTCTCTAGTTAATTTTGGGTTGATTCGTCTATGTTAGCCACTCACCATAATATGGCTTAAATCTACCCTTTGGACTTAATTGACCAACCATGCACAATCACATTTCCATTCGACTCAAAAGAGTGTGCATGCGGCATTAAGGGAGATTTAATCCATGTTATGAGGTTTCTCTATTTTGGTAGCCCATTTGCCTTCCACACATAAAGGGTTACTAAATGAGAAACTAGTGCTTGTGCTACTAATACCTCTTGTGTTGAGCTTATTCATAGGAAATCAATAAGAAGAGGTTGTGCTTATTCATTTGGATGCATCACAAGCCTAAAGGTTACTCTTCACCTAAAGCAAGATGAGGTTGGTAGATGTCGGAGTGTGTTGACTCACTCTCAAGATGTGGAGGCTCCTCATGTTGAAGATAATCTACAACCTACTGCTAATGTGCGAGCAGTAGTGCCGCTCAGCAGGCAGCACTGCCGGGCCACGGGCAGCACTGCCGGGCCACGGGCAGCACTGCCGGGCCATGGGCAGCACTGCTGCACCATGAGCAGCACTGCTGCACACCTCCACACACAGCAGCTGAGAACAGTCCATTTTGTGGACCTAGAGCATGATGTTGAGGTTGAGTTGGATATGCTATATTAGAAGAATTCACAAGACTTCAATCATTGACAAGAGGACTGAATGGTAATGACATCTTGTGAGTATTCTAAGCCAAAACCACCTCATTATTGGACAAGAAGAGAAGAATTGTAAAAATTATCAAATCTGTCCAGAAATCTAAAATTTTGAGTTAACTGCTTTCAAGCATGAATTTGGAGGTTCAAACACTGATGAATTGACCTGAAACTTTGTGAGCATGATATATACATCTAGTACTTGCTGTTGTACAGTTTTCATGGAGATTGATTGAGAAGAACACCAGTTTTTGGTTGAATTATGTCAGTTTCAGCAATGCAGTTTCAGACTTGAGCAATTTTGGTGAAAAATTGATTTGACTGACTAAATGGAGTCCAAATGAGCTGAAATTTTTACAGAAGTTAAAGGACTCATAGATGCAGCTCTGTACCAAATTTCATGCATATTGGCTTAATGGTCTGAGAGATATGAATTTTTCTCCAAGGAAGACAGAATCTGAAAAGTTGGATTGCAAGCAGCTTGAAGGAGTTTGAAATGAGTTGGAACATAGTGTAGACTTCTCCTTTGATCTCATATTGTTGATGTGCATAAGTGTGCTTTGTGTACTCTTGTATGCACAAATTGAGGGGGAGTTTACTTTCTATCTCATGAGACAAAATGCCTTCTCTCAAGCTCATATTGTGTAATCTCAAACATTGGAGAAAGAAGAACTTCAAAGGAGGATGGATAGTTCCAATGGAATCTTTGGGTGCTCCAAAGATTATTCTTGGAGGTCTCAGTCTTTATAAACTGAATGCTCCTAGTTTTGTTGTCGGATGCCCCAATCCTTTGGAGGAACTATATTTATGTGAGTTGAAGAAAAGAAGTAAAGATTGGATGTTCATTGCTAATTCTTCATCTAAAGCTCATCAAGTCACATGGATCCATCCCTTTGATCTCCCAGGATCTCGTCAACAAGAGTGGTAACTCCTAGTTCACAATTTGCAAATTTCATGAACTTTACCATTTGCTTTCTATGTGAGTTGCTTTAGGTAGAGAAAGAACTAGGAACCTAATGTGGATCTTGGATGATCACAAGAGCTTTAATTCACCATGAATCATCAAGTGAAAAAGTATGGCCATCCATATCATCAAGTCTCACTTATGATGGTCATATCAATGAAAATCTATGTGGTGATCTCTCTACCTAAGTGGTGGTATGTTCTCTTTGGCATAATTTCAATTGTTGCAAATTTGGTGTGCCTTGACCAAGATATAGCATGAACTCCTCTAGACTCTTAAAGTGATTCAAGTGCATTTCACAAGTAGAGTACTTGATGCACATATTAAGGGGGAGTCTATTCTATGTCTTGTGTCTTTTGAGACTAACATTTTCTTCTAAGTGAACTTGTGTAGTCTCTTGGTGAGAATGAGTTTCTCATGGGTATGCTACATAGCCAAATCAATCCAAAATAGTAATGTTATCTCTCATATTTATTTGGATTGCAATTTTAACTCTTATGTAGCTACTCTCCATAATATAGCTTAAATTCCCTTATTTAGACTTAATTGACCAAAAGTGCATATATTTTGCTTTCCACATACATATGTATGCACTATCAAATAAGGGGGATTTAGTTTATGTTATGAGGTTTTGCAATTAGTGATCCACATGCTTTCCACATTCAAATGGTCACTAGTTGTAAAACTATCGCTTGTGCAATTTAATGCTATCTCTTGTCTCCGTGAGCATTCCCTAGGTCGACATCTAGGTGATATTATGAGATACAAGCATCCATTCCTATTGGCATCAACTTGTGAAGATTCCTTCCATTGGTGTCAAACTATGAAGATCATATTTCAATTGATATTGGTGGATAATCTTTCAATTGGTATATCAAGAAATATGTCTTCAATTGGTATCTCAAAATGACAACAAGAGCTAGCAATGGACTTTCAACTAAGATGAAGCACAAGTTTGAAATGTCTCCTTGAAGATGATGAAAAGGAGAGATGGGCACAAATGAGATCCTTTTCTTAATGAAATGCTAGGCCCATCAAAGCACTAAATTCAAAATCATCATCATGGTGGAGATTATGAGGCTTAGAACAAAGGTATATCACTCTATGAACATTTGTATTACCTTTGTGCATCTAGGCCCTTACATGCTAGAGTGTGCATGTGTATGCAATATTTTGAGTCACACCATGAGTTTGTTCTTATGGTGACGATTAGAGAATGAGTTAGATATTTGGTTGATACCTCTTGTGGTGATTATGTGAGTTTGTCTCATGTTATGTCACCTATGTGAGGTATGAGCTAAATATGCTAACCTCTTGAGAATCTTGACTTAAAGTGTTGCATACTTTGTTTGGTAGAAAAACATAGAAGAGAAATCATATATGCTAAACTTTTACCTACCTCTAGCCCTCACTTGTCTACCATCATTTCTTCCTTTTGGTGGAGAGATCCTTTTTGGAGATTAATGCCAAAGGGGGAGAAATTTTGGGGGACATTGTAAGGGAAGAGAGATTGATATGAGGATGGAAAGGGGTAAAGGAGAGGCATATAAGATTTTTCAAAATTATGTGGTGTGTGCAAGGATAATTTAATTTGATGCTCTTGGCAAGAATCATTTATGCTGCCTTGAGTGCTTGTGCTTGTTTCTCTAGTGTTGGTCAGGCAAGTGCGGCAGTGCCGCTCTCTAGTGCGGCAGTGCCGCTCTCTGCTGGCCAGCAATCTCTGAGTGCATGAACTGTCTCATGAGCATCACGGTTATCATGTTGACACCTTGCACCCCACGAATGCTAAGATATAAGAGAGTTTCCACACTTTGTCTCAAATATGTGCATTTGGCATTTGAAGCCGAAATTTGAAATTCCTTTCAATGCACACATTTAGGGGGAGCTCACTATATCATAGGATTCAAAATCTTAATGTTTATCAATCTCTTGTAAGCTTTAATTGTGTTGTCATCAATCACCAAAAAGGGGGAGATTGTAAGTGCATCTAGCCCTTAGTGGGTTTTGGTGAATTGAGTGACAACATAATTAAAGGTCTAACAAGTTTGCTAAGTGTATCAAAGGTTCAACAAGAAAAGCAAACTTGATGATATTCCACATAGTGTTGAAATGAAGGCCAAAATTGTGTATTGTTTTATTGGAAGATCATGGAAACAATCTTGTTCAAGCAAAAGACAACAATGCAAATAGAGTTGATGATATGGCTTCTATGTTGTGGGATATCATGGCATCATGAGAAAGCAAGCATATTTGGCAAATGACAAGTGAGACATGGATTGATGATTTTGGAATGGTCTCAACAATGGGTTGCTTTTCATGAGCGAGAAGAGTTTGATAGTGAAATAGCTTTGATCAAGGTTGAAGAATGAATCAAGAATGCATAAGTGAGTAAATGGCAAGCAAAGTTGAAATGACAAAGGACACAACTCATATTGGATATAAGTCATTCTCTACTTTGGTTTGCTTGTATGGATAAATGTTTAGAGAATCACTTTGCATTGATTTGATCAAGCTAGAAGTATGAAGATGAAGATTGAGGTGAGTGTTGAGTGTCAAGCCAAAAGGAGAGGATATTAGGAATCGTGTGTAACGTAACGGCCCTAATCCCATGGCCCACTGATCACCGTCAACCACTGACAGTCGATCCATACAGCCAAGAGATTAGGACCGGTTCCGCTACTGGGCTACATCAGTGCCCGTTGTCCGTAGGATCATCTCACAATTCAGTTACAATCTCTTTAACATTTTGACAAGTAACATCGGAGTAAATAGCGGAAGACTTAGATAACAATAGTTTTACAAACCAGGGTTCCACATAAAATTAAAGTGAAGTTATTACAGACCATAGTTCAAATAGATAGAGTCGGCAAGTAGCATATGACAACAACTTAAGGTAAAGATACATCACCCAGCCCGAGGGTGAATAATCACTCATCGGCCTCATCGGCCTCTTCCTGAACAACAGTCACACAGCAGGGTCCAAGGCATACTGAGGAATCTGCCATACCTGCAACATGGGTAATAAAACCCTGAGTACAAAGGTACTCAACAAGACTTACCCGACTAAAGAAAAAAAAAAGAAGAAGACTCAGGAATGGAAGGCTTAGGGTAGTCAAGGTAAGGCTTTAAGCAAGATCAAGTATTTTGCAGAAAAGCATTCTTGTAAACCTTATTTTATTTTGAAAGATTCAGTATTCCTCAATTCTTCATCATTCATGATTCATTTTATATTTCAAAACATTCCTAGTTGAGAACCACTCTCCGTTGACAGTCAGTGGACCAAGTCTCCATAACCGAGGAGCAACGTTAATCCGGATAAATAATACTCAGCTGAGGATCCCTATTCACACTGCATATGTAGCACCCAAGCTTGCATATGCCAACTCGTCTACCACGATTCCTCCAAGATTGGGCCCGGTCCTACGCCACCCGGAAGTACAGTACACCACTCCAATCCGGGACTCTAACCCACGTGGGTACATGCTACTTCCGCCATCTCTCCACTCCCAGTGCGCGGTTGTCGGTCCAATAATGGATTTCTCGGAGCCAGAGCTTTCCGTAGTATGTGAATAGTTACAAGTCTTGACCAGCAGGCCCCCATACGGATGGTCCCTACATTTTTCCGCCAGCGACACGCACCTCGGGACTCTAACCCAAGAGTACAGGTCCTGTCGGTTTTTCAACCCTGTCCCGGTCGGTGTCAACTGTTGAGTCCCGGACTACAACATGACGGCACCGTACACAAGGACAACCTCTCCTTCCTATTTGACTAAGTACGGATCAGATACTTAGCCAATAGTGGGAGTAAACCAGAAATCCCCATAAAGTTTCTTTCAGTGATCACACTTTTGAAATTGGCATTTTTATTGCAAAGTCTAATTCAATAAGCGTTGCTAAGCATTTTCAAATACTTTTGAAAAGCAGGCTTCGGGTGTATCAGTGGTCAAGGTGGATAATGCATCAGTTAGGATATCACTCCACTCCTATAAACCTAATGCAATAATTTAACTCAAAAGCATTTAAGGAAACATTTTATAAATTCAAGGAAAGGGTTAAATGCACCGGGGCTTGCCTTGGATGGCAAAAAGGACGGACTCGGGGTTGGAGTAGGTGTCGGAGCTCGGGGTCGCCTCGGGGACAGATCCTTCGGTGGCTACCTCGACTTCGGGTCCTTCTTCGTCAACTATACGGATGCAATGATGAATGCACATGAGAATGATGATATGGACTTATGGTGCAAGACAATTCCACTGATTCTAGATTACTTTTAAGCAAGGCATGATTGAACCCTAGGTTGAGCATTAAAGGTAATCATTTCTTCCTTAAGCAATATTGATTAACTAACCCTTAATATAATTATCCTAAGCATCAACCAAACATAGCATCACAAACATCATAGACCAAAGGGTAGGGGTCTATGAACATCAATCAATCCAAAGATCACATCATCAACACTTATTACCAACCCTAAACCTCTTTTCTATTTTCTTAATTTAATTAAAAAGGTCATTTTATGAAGTTGCTCCAAAAATTACCAAATTAATCACATATGTTCATCATTGTGTAGATAGATGGCAAAACAAATTTCATAATTTTTGGAGGTCATTAAGGTGCTCAATTAAATCTAGACATTTAATTAACAAAAGGCACTATTCAAGAATTAAAATAAAAGCTCAAAAAACAACTTGCTCCAAAAGACTTCAAAATTTTACCAGAGACTTGTCATGGCATAAGAAGCTCACAAAAATTTGTCTCATGATTTTTGGAGTTATAAATCACTCTCCAAAAATACCAAAACCTTCATTTATTAATTAAAAGGGAGATTTTTCATTTTTAAATTTTTGCAGAAAAGCCAAGTTTTATATTTTTATAAAATACTCCAGAGCACAAAGAGTCTACCACAAAAATTTCAGCATTATTGGATCAACACAGAAAATCATACAAAAAGATGAAATTTGAACACTACTCACATGTTTGGAGAAAAAGAAAAACAGCACTGTTCTTCTCCTCCCCGCGCTCGCCGGCGGCCGGACGGCGGCGGCGCTGCTACGCCGGCTACTGCGGGCGCTCCGCGGCGAAACCGAGGGTATGGGAAGCAACAGAGAGCTCACCGGCGTCGATTGCGGGGCTCGGCGAGGTGAGGGGATGAACGGAGGGGTGAGTTCGACGGTGACCGGCGGACGGCGGACGGCGGTGATCGTCGACTCGGCGTTCCTGTGCGACACAAGCGACCACAAGGGGTCAGTCAGAGACGCAAAGGAGCAAGGAAGGTGATGCGGGGGTCAGTGGAGGATGATCAAGGCCGGAGAGGGAGTATTTCACGATCCCGACCTCGACGGGATTCTTGCCAGAGATGACAACGACGAGCTACGCCGGGCGAATGGAGGCGGTAGCGACCAAATTGAGGGGTGGTGAAGCTGCGCAAGGACTTGGCGGAGCTTCTGGGCTAGCTGGGAGAGAAGCGGCGGCTCGGGTTTGCTCTGGCCACGGCGGCGGAGTTGAGTTCCACTCCGGCCGGCTCGGCGGGGCTCTTATAGCCACGGCCAGGGGCTGGCAAGACGCGCGCGGGGGTGGATAAGATCGGGTGTCGCGCGTGCTACCGAAGACATGATGAAGAGCAGCGGATTTGGCGTTCGGGGACCGGGCGTTGTGCTCGCCGGTGGCGAACACGCGGCGGCGACGAGCAGCGGGCGGTAGGGGACGGGGAAGATGTCAACTGGTGGCCAGACGCATGCGCAAAGATGCACTGAACATCGGCGTGGAGTTGGTTTGGCCGAAGGGGCTTCGGACACGCGGCGGCATGCGAGTCCGGCGAGGGCGCGCGGCCGGACCCCCCCCTGGCTCGCCGAAGAAGAGGAACAGGGCTATGCCCTAGCTTTTGACTTTGAGCAGATTTTGTATTTTGCAAATTACTTTCAAAATTTGAACTGTGCGACAAAAACTCAAAATACCAAAGTTGTTCAGAAAAATGAGATCTACAACTTTGTCAATATGAACATTTTCAAATTCCAAATAGTTTTTGAACTATATTCAAAAAAACAGAAAAGGGGACACTTTTTCAAACGTGATTCAAATCAAAATTACTCTGGATTTCAAACTGAAACTTGAAAATCTTCCAATATGAAAGTTGTTCCATTTGTCAAAACCTACAACTTTGCTAATATACACTTTTTCTGAAACTCAATAGTTTTTGAATAATTTTTTTTTTAAAACTGAAAAGGGGACAAAAACTGGAAATTGAATGAATTTGAAATTACTGCAAACTTTATATAGAAACATGGAAATCTGTAAATACCAAAGTTGTTCCTCTAGGTCAGATTCACAACTTTGCTTTTTGAACCAACTCAAAATTTTGAATTTTGAAAAAGTTATTTAAAAGGGAATAAATCCAGGGTTTGGGATTTTAGGGTTTTGCAAATGAAATTCAATTCAAATCTGATTTTTGAACTTTGATCAAAGCAACAAACATCAGGGCACTAAATTTGAACAAGAATTACATAGAACTAGGCACAGAGGTGAAATTACCATTGTGCCCCTATAGGAAGGAGTGGGCTATTAAGGGTTTTTGCAATAGAGGTACATCACATAAAATGATACACTAAGCAAATGCATACACATGAAATCATGATCAAGATGATTAATGATGCCAATGATGATATGTCAAGTTAATTACATGCTTAAACACCAGAGGTGTTACATCGTGAATTGGCTTGACCATATTAATGATGATCCATATATGTCTCTATGTGAGTCAAACTAAGGCTTGATTGATCTCAACATGCATATCTACAAGATGTTCAAGCAAGGATCACAATATTGAAGAAATGGTTTTCAATGGATGCTCAATATGATGTGACTTGAGTGTGGCTTGATAAGGTGAAGATAGCAAGGAAAGGGCTTCGAGGTACTAAGCGACGGTGAAGGTCAAGAGACCGAAGTACTATGGCTAGGGTGAAGAAGAGAGTACTTGCATTGAGTCGAGGTACTAATCAAGCTATGAGGATTCATATTGTGTTGAGGATCAAATCATTAGTGGAAGTGACTTGAAGCCATGGATTGAACTCATATGTGTGGAAATGGTTCAAGTCACATGCTCAAGGTGTGTTTGCTCAAAGAAAGGAGACAAAGATGATTGCAACCCCTTTCGAAGTGATATCAAGAAGAAATGGCATATGAAGACATTGAAGACTCAAGTGGTTAAAATGGTTATATTTTCTTTGTCTTGAGTATAGTTATGCCGTACTATCAAGGGGGATGCAATACGAATCATAGACAAGTCTCAAGTGCTCAAACTAACCGAACCCGAGTGCTAACATGAGAGAAAACACTTAGCACTGCACCTGCACTTGTTGATCTTGGGCTTGTTCTCTGTAGGGTTGGATAGCCCTCGAAACAAGCTTTCCGGAAAGTCCAAGATCACTGAAATCGGAGTTCGGAGTAAAAAGTTATGGCGTTTTTCGTGAGGTCTCCTGTGCTGTCTCAGGGAGCTGCGGCAGTGCCGCTCTGTCTAGCGGCAGTGCCGCTCCCCGGCAGTGTCGGGCTAAGTGCGGTAGTGCCGAGCCTGTACAGCCAGTAACGGCTAGTTTCTGACCTCCAACGGCTAGTTTTGGGTGTGGGGGTATATATACCCACCCCACGCCTCCAGAGCTGGCTGCTGGTGCCCAAAACACTTCTAACACATCCAAAGCCATTTGAGAGCTCTCCCCAACCCTCTCTTGTGAGAGTGACATACTTAGTGCATGATTAAGTGTTGGGGCTGTGTGATTAAGAGCTAGAGAGCATATTAGAGCCTTCCAAACCTTGAGCACTTGTCGGGCTTCGTCGATCTTCGTTGTGCATCTTTTACTCTTGGAGGTGAAGCCTCCTAGACGGCTAGGCGTCGCCCGGCGAGCTCCCGTGCTTGTGGTGAGCAGCGGGAAGTTTGTAATCCTCTTGTGGAGCTAGTAGAATTACCCCTCACTTCAAGGATTTGGTTCCTTGACTTGAGACCGAGGAAGAGTTGCAAAGCTCTTGACCTAAGTGGTCATCCTCAACAACGTGGAGGTAGGCAAGCCTTGGTGGCGAGCTGAACCACGGGATAAATCACTTGTCTCTTGTATTTACTTGTATTCATTCATCATACTTGTGAGCTTGTGATTGATTCTAGGATTTGGCCCCGATCTATTTCATACAACATATTTGGCTTGGTTGAGTTGGTTCTGCAGGTTCAGAAACCAAGAGCAACACTTCTATTCATATAGAATTGGTTTCCTGTGGCTAGTTTTTGAATTGCAGGCTCGGGCAGTTTGTTGGCGCAGCAGTACCGGGCTGAGGCCGGCAGTGCCGGGGTGCGGCAGTTCCGGGCTTAGGGCGGTAGTGTCGGGCATCTCTAACAAAGTTTTGAGCTGTGATTTTAAACAGGCCTATTCACCCCCCCCCCCCTCTAGGCGACATCAAGGTCCTTTCAGCGCCCACGTAATTGCTGTATGCTGCTGTCACTGCTGTCGGATCTTGCGATTTGTGGAAAACATGTTTGGAGCTTTCGGCAGAGGCTGAAGCTTGATCCTTATCCTTCAGCTCTTTCGCCATCCTGCTGTATTTGCAGTCCCGAGTGGTGTGACCGAAATTACCGTCACAAATGACGCAAAACGGTGGCCTAGGCCCTCTTCCGCGGCCTCTGCCGTCTCGACCGCCGCATCCTGTCCTTCCACCGCGCCCTCCGCGGAACGGTTGATCAAAACCTCTTTGGGGCTGAAAGTCAGGCATGTCGGGCCTCCCTATGCCTGTTGCTGATTGTGCTGGTTCTTCCTGCAAATTGTTGATTGAACGAAAAGGCCTGACAATCCTTTGATTTGGCACGGGCGGCGGTCGACTTGCTTTCGTCGCTTGCCTTTGCACCAGGCGGGCGGCCTTGCGTCGCCGAAAGTCATCATCTGACCTCGCGTACGCATTCATTACGTCGAACAATTCCTTGACATCTTTCGGCGGCTCCCTGGACAGATGAGCGGCGCACTGCCCAGTCCCCAAGCCTTCGATGGCTGCTGCGATTACCGCGGCTTCCGGCACATTCGGAGCTTGAGCTTTCAGCTGGATGAAACGTTTAAGGTACTCCGAAAGCGGCTCGTCGTCTTGCTGGGTGCAATTCATGAGGTCCCGTGTGATCTTGACATCCGGTCGGAATCCTTGGAAAGTGGCCAGCAGTTCGGCTTTCAGCTGTGCCCACGAATAGATGGACAGTGGCTTGAGAGTGGTGTACCAATCGTGGGCCACGTCTTCGACTGCCAGGATGAGAGATTTTGCCAAAGCCTGATTGTCTCCGCCTGCCGAAAAGACAGCTGTCTCGTAGCTTGCCAAGAACTTGCGTGGGTTCGCTTTACCGTCGAAAGTCGGAATGCGAGGCTTGTAATTGAGTGGCCACGGATGAGCTTGTAACTCCCTAGAGAGTGGGGATGTTTCATCGATGGCGTTGCCGAAAGCTGGTGGTTGCTCTCGCCTTGGCATGAATACGTTTTCTTGTGCTATCGGATTTGGGTCCGCCCCGGCCCTTTGCAGCTCCTGAATTTCCTTCTCGAGTTGCCTTCTCTGCGCCTCAGCTCGCCGAATGGCGTTGCGAGTTTCGTCCTCTCTTGTTTTTGCTGCTAACCGCTGCTGCAGCTGTTCTCTTTGTGACAACAGCTTTTCGATTTTCTCTTGTTGTTGAGCCAGCGTCTTGATTGCTTGGGCGTGTCTTGTGATTTCATCATCATCGTCATCGTCTTCGCCGAATTCGTCCTCGACAAATCCTTCCGGTGTTCCATCTCTGCCGAAAGTCCGCTGATCCTGGGGTTGTACATTCTGGCTCGTCGAAGCTCCCGGCTGCGGCTGGGTCTCTATCGCTAGAGCGCCGCCGAAAGCTGGCGGCTCTGGAGCTGAGTTTGGTGGAACCTGGTTGGCTGGAACTGAAGCCGCGACGGTGCTGAAAGCATCCTTCTTCGCGGTGATCGTCTCCAAATTGTCGACCGTCTTCAGCGCTTTCCTTGGAGGCATGGTAAGCTCGGGCGACAAACACGGTGGGCGCCAATGTTGTTTCGGGTCCAAAGCCCCGAAACAGCGGTTGTCGCACGAGCGAATGCACAGAACGAAAGTGGAAGTGAACGCTGTAAAAGAAGGAATCAATTCAAGTGAACAGTGTTCTCTCCCCCCTCCCGCGGGGAGGTCGGGAGCTTTTTATATTGAACTAGATCCACGTGAAAGTACAAGATTGCCCTTCTCAATCACTCTACTATAATTACAAAGATGCCCTATCCAACTACTCTGTAGCCGTCCAGCGCTCCCTCCCGACGCTGGGGGCATCATTGTCACTTCGGCCTCTGGCGGGCCCAGCGCCCTCGGCTCTCTTCCCGACCGGTGGGGCCCGCTCTTCCTGACCCATGCTTCCGGCGACCTGCGAAAACTCACGGACAAACAAAATCATAAAGACGAAATCTCCTGCCGGAGACGCTGGGTTCCTTCCGTACGAATGCTCCCTTCCGCACGAAGCCCCCGCCGAGCGCCCGGCCACGGGCCGAAAGGCGCGCTACCGCGCGAAAACACCCTTTCGCGCGAAGGCGTTGCCTTCCCGTGATCCGCGGGCCGAAAGGCGCACCATCGCGCAAATGTCGCGCCGCCGCGCGAATGCCGCGCTACCGCGCGAATGCCGCGCTGCCGCGCGAATGTCGGGCTACCGCGCGGATGTCCGCTGCCGAGCGAATGTTGCCTTCCACTCAGAGACCGTCGTCGCTCGGTGTTGCGAGTCGGAAGCGCTTGCTTTCGCGCGAATGGTACCTTCTGCACGAACGCACTGTCATCTTTCGGTAAAAAGCGGGTCGGAGGCGCCTGCGGTCTGGGTGCCGCCCCAACACTCCGTATAGAAAAAGTAAGTTGTTTTGGATAACGACACGGTCTCCAAAGTATAATTTTGACTCCTTATTTTTATATTAAAAAAATATTTATTGAAAAATAATATATGTATACTTTTATGAAAATATTTGTCAATACAAATCTATTCATATAGCTTTTACATTTTAAAACTCAATTATTCATGATTTATATTCTCAATGTTTGACTAAAATCTTGTCCAAAATGACTTCTTTTTCCTATATGGAGGGAGTATATAAATAAGCAGAAATTGATCCATGAAGATGACTTGAACGGAGATATCTCAGTTACTTGACCGGATTGAGGAGGAAGCCATGCAGTTGGTCGCTCTGGCACGTACGTAGGAGAGCTCATATCAGCTGCTTGACCGGATTGAGGACGAGGCCAATGCATATGGTGCATCATGCATGGCCGGCTACAGGCATCTCAGGGCGCTCGGGTCGTTGCTTGATCTGCTGCCATGTTAGTTGAATTGGGTTGTATCCGTGAGAAATTTCTCACGGACCCATGGTGAATTGGCGTATGAGAGAAGGATCAGAGAAAGAAACAACCTCCCTCGAAAACTAAAATTAACAACTGTGACATATCTTGTGCATCATTGTATGAGTTTGTTGCTCTAATGCAACTTGCAATATTATATTCCTCCTTTGCTATTATGAGTTACTACTGCAATCAAAAGCCAACTCATTCTTCATGTTGTCTAATACTAAATCAACTCAAGATTATATAGCGCTACATAAGACCACAAGATTATATAGCACTACATATGACTATCTATAAGACAATATCATACTTGCCCTTAAAGCAACCACATTAGTGTTGTCGTCTTATAAATAGTCTCATTATAATGCTACATAATCTTGAGGGGACTTAATAATAACCAACCTATACAATGAGTTACTTATCTCCTAGTAACTCAGTATGGCAACCAAACTATAATGAAAATCTATTTCTCGCACCACATGGCCCAAAATAATGCCCGGCGGGGAGTCCTTTATCAATTCTCACGGACAGTGCCTGGCGCTCTTTGCTGACAATAAACTGCTTGTACCGCAAGTTTAATCAACTTATAGTAGCTCTAGCTCTGATTCAGATAAAAATTTGACAACTAGAACTTATCTGACCTTGAACAAAACGACCAGAACTAGTAAAAGCAGCCATGCTTGCTGCTGCTTTCATCGGCTGGAATGCCATTTTGTTAGGTATAGAACTAAAGAACCAAGTAACCCAGCGCAATACAACGGCACAGCTACGAGTAGCTCCTACACTCACTCACCTTGTCACAGTAAAGGTGCAGCTCTCGAGAGTTAGAGCTCTCTTCTTTTTTTTACACCATTCCGTCATATGCATACGCTCGGCTGCTTCACTTTACCTCCCTCGCTCTGTCGCCATGCTTATATTTCGCGACGAGCCGGAGACTCCTACAGGCTACGTCCTACCATTCTGTCTACCACCCTTCCACCTCTTCAGACGTTTCAGCTCCACCACCACGACGCTGATGTTGTCAGTGCTGCCCCGCGACATGGCGAACTCCATCAGCATCGCGGCGGCATCACTAGCCGAGCTCCCGTGGACGATGTCAGGGTACTTGGAAGCCGCCCGCCCACACAAACAGTTCCTCGCGACCTTGCAAGCCACCTCATTGGACATGACGTCCCACAGCCCGTCGCTGGCCAGGATGATGAACTCGTCTTTGTCCGTACGCTCTGTAACAGTCACATCTGGTTCCGCAGATATGAATGGCTTCATGTAATAGTCACCTGAAATAGCAGACAGAAGAATTTCAGTGTGATCGACCTGTGAGGGAATGTCTTGTCTAAATAATGGAGATATAACAGTGTATCGAGCAATTCAAATTCATCAAGTTTCAATTCACTAGTCATCATAGGGGACTGCTACTGGTGCAGCTTGGCTTATTGGACCTAAGGTTCAGGGTGCACAGAGCATGACATTGTTGAAAAATTCGCAATGAATGTTTCAAAAAAAAATCACAACGTTCCAGGTGATAGCATGATCAACTATCATGCAGTTGTGTTCATTGTTTCTCCTTACCAAAGCTACAGCAATTGTTAGACAGTTGAAACTCTAGCTTCAAGTACGGTGATTGTCATCTTCACTCACATGGACAATGTATAGAACAAAAGGAGAAGTCATCCTACCAATTGACCTTGACGTCGCAAGCACTCCCAGGACTCGGTACCCATTCCAGTTGATGACCCTGCCACCTGCTGATTGTACCCTTTCCAACTCATCAGGCCGATCTGGCTGTACAGATAGAAAAAGTTTTCATTAGCATTACCTGTGACAAACAATACGTGTTAGATGAAGCTGGAACTGTAAAACAAGTACAGCAGTAGGAAATGAAATCTCAAAGTGAACCCCCCAGCAGACTAATTCAACACTGCATTGAACAGCAACAAAATGCACATCACTTTGACTAACTTGAAAATCTGGACTCAGACAATGATTAGACATTGCAAACTTAGAGCACAACTTATTACAACTCACATATCATCTAAGTTTGAAGAGCCTTATCAGTTATCACTATAATGTGACTTAAAACACTCAGTTCGTATTTCAGACCTTTAGGGGCTATCGTTTCCTGTATTCTGCAGCATACAGACAACTTGCAGTTCAGAATGATGGACATAGTAAACAGCGCTGCTTTTGTCTAAAGATGTTATCATAGAAAGATTATATTGTGAGAAGTTGTGGTGGGCATCGAGCGTGGCACATTTCAAGAAAAAAAATATGTTCTAGTTGCGGGTAGAACAAGTCATATCAAGAGTACAAAGAAACTTCAAAGTTCAGCTATTACCAGAGCACCAAGCGGAGTTAACCTTAACTAATCACTTCAGTGTCAATGCCTTCTCCTAGCCCCTACATGTTAACAAGATAAATGTAAATAGAATAGGCTAATGACCCCCCCCCCCCCCCCCCCCCCTGCCCTTAGAGCTTCCATGTTTAGCCAAAAGAAAATACACTGCATTTTCAAAACCATATCCTCGCGTTGCCAATTGTTTTAAGCACAGCAGCAACAGTTGCATGATTTCTTTGCACATCCTAGAATCCTACATCATTACAGTTTAAGGTTTGCATGCCACAAGATTAAGGTTGGTCCCCACATTGAGAGTGAAAAGACCAAGCCGACAAATAGCAATGCTTGCTTACTTAAAGCAGCAGCCTAGCAGGCAACCATCATACTTGATATGACTTCACAAAGCCGCATCTAAAACAAATTAGTTCTCACCTAATGTGATAGTGTCAATGTACAACACTTACGTTTTGAAACCCACCCTCGACTTCATTTGTGCACCAAAAGGTCAAGAACATTATTCCCCATCACTGTATCCACTATGTTGTTTCCATCTAGATAGGCCTTATCATAACATATAATGCATTACATCATCTTGAGATATTTAACCCCCCAAATAATGTTCACCATGTCTCCAGCATGCAGTTAGCAGTTAATAGCTAACTACACAGTACAGAAAACTACCTGAAACATTGTCGCAGAAGACTTCTGCCACAAAGCCTACTCTATTTTGGTTTAAAGATTTACAGATTGATCAAACCCCGTATTAAAAAAACATTGATATAAGACATAAAAAAAAGTTTAAATAACTTGACTAGAAGATGTCAGATAAAGTGATGAAGCATCCTATATGGCATGTTTGAAGCAGAATTAGTATTGACTAAGGTGTCAGTAATGTACAATATTTAACATAAACAACTGAATCAAGGACATGTGCAGTTTACAGAAATAAATCAACTGTACATAGTATTTTGCAGAGAGGCACAAGACGATGGCACTTTCCCAAGACTGCAAAACATATATGACATAGATAAGATGAAGAACTTGAAATAGTTGACTACGTCACAAACAACGGTAATCGAGGACACTTAAAACAAAGGTGTTCCTATTTGCAGCTCTCAACGATACTACAGGAGCAGAGTGACTACTCACAAGGACTGAACCGAGCTAATTAACTACAAAAAAAAGACATTTCATTATCTCGCTGCAGTGCACACAGTTAGGGCATGTACCAATCAACCATCTATAAAAGGTTGCCACATATGATTTATCCAATGTGGAAGGAAGAAAAAGATGAGAAACAAAAATGTCTAGTAATTAACAGACAGTTTGGGATTGGGAGAACAAGAGAAATCTCTTATAAACAACATTTTTTTCTACTGTAGAGGTATCTTCTATTATATCTAGCCACATGTTATGCAATAATTGGATGCTATTTAGATTGCCTCCAGATAATTCATACAGCAACTTGTCTATTGTATTTGTATGGTCTGTGACTGATATGAAGTCATCTTACAGATAAGTGGCCATAGCAGTTAGCACCCTACTGAACCAAATAAGACGAATGGATTACTGAAATGGAACTTTTGCTGTTTCGTTCCGCGAGGACACGCTAGGGGCTCAAGTCTGAACGACAGTAGTCTTCTGGGGCACGTGTACAATTTCTACCCACTGTGTTCTGCTTCCAGAACGCTACTAGTCAAACCTCAGTTTCCACGAAGTCTGCCTAGTGCCTACGGAAACCATTTGAAAGTAGTAGTAACGAATGAACATTACATGAGCTGGAAGCAAATAGTGGGCGTGGGCCTAAACCAGTTGTATTTTTGAAAGTACTAAACCAGTTTTTTTTACTAATCCTAAATCATTTAGGCATGTGTGCATATGAAGCAAGCAATTATTTCCTCCCAGTTTTGGTATCCTTACATAATGACCTTGGAGATTCCTTCCCAGTGCAAAAGACAGCAGATATAGAGGTGCAGTGAAGCACGCTATCAGAACTGGCCGACCTTGATCCAACCAAGCACCCTTTACATGGACCCAATCGGGCAACCGCGGCCGAACACGCCCGCGGTGGCGGCTTGCGGCCTTGGCCCGATGGTGAACTCCACCCGACGTGTCGCCCGCTTTGCCGCGTGAGTAGGACCCCCCGGCCAGGTGTAGACCACCCTGCCCGCCGCTTGGCGTTTACCGCACCGCAACAAGCCCCAGGTGGTAGAGCCCTCGGGGACTAGTCTTTTCTCATTCTCACGCAGTGGGCGGCAGTGCGACCCAAAAAATCTCCCTCGGTCACCTAGCCCCACCCTGCAATGCCAGCTCTGCGCGGCCACGAGCAGGATCGCCTTCCAATTTTGCACAGTGCAGCAGCGCTACAGCTACAAGGCACGGCCGACCCTGCTGCCTGCTGGGCTAGCCGTGCAAGGCGCCTTGCCGAAAGCGAAATAAAAAAAGAGAACGGGTGCGATAAAACGAAACGAAACCTGCGGCACGGTCGACGACGGGTCGAGAACGAAGACGAGCGCTGCCGCCCTGTCCTGCCGCTTCGACACGAGCGCACGCCAAAGCCAGGGGGTTTGTTGGCGCGGTGCCGGCGCGGGGGCTCTGGGGGCCTGCCTTTTGCGGCCTGCGCGCGACACCTGTGATCCCGGCCGAAGAAAACATCTCGGGCCACGGCACCGCAGGCAACGGCGACGTCGACGCGCGCGTAGGCGTAGCAGGCGTAGCCAGCGTCCCTAATTCTCAGCCGCATCGCGAGCGATCTCTAAAAATCAATGCGGATCTGGGGGCACTTGGCGAGCTCTCAGCTTGCCGCCGCCGTCCCCCTTGATGGCATGGCGGCAGGTCGGGAGAATTTTTGTTTTGGGGGCGGGCGGGCCGGGCCCAGGGGTAGTGCGGGTGCTGGACACTTGTTCGTACCTTGTGGTCGGAGGACAGCGGCACGGGGACGCCGCCGCGGGAGAGCACGGCGCGGGAGTCGCCGCAGTTCGCGACCACGATGTGACGGGGCCCCACGACGACCACGACGGCGGTGGTGCCCACCGTGTGCCCGTCGTTCTTCACCTTGGCCTCGACGGCGGCGACCTCGTCGTCCACGCGGGCGAAGCAGGCCTCCATGGCCTTCCTCCAGCGCACGCCGTCCTCGTCGCCGCCGCCGCCCTTCACGAGGTGCAGACGCGCCACCTCCTCCGCGAGCACCACGTGCAGCCGCTGCCGGCACGCGTCCGCCACGCGTATCCCGCCGTGCCCATCGTACACCGCGAAGAACTCCACCTCCGCCTCCGCCTCCGCCACCCCGCCGCCGCCCCCCTCCTCCTCCTCCTCCCCCTCGCCCTCGCCGCTCTTCTCCTCCCCCGCCGCGGCCACCGGGAACGGCGCGACGACGGCGAACGCGTCCTCCATCTCGCGCCGCCGCCCGATCACCGACACCGCGCCGTGCGACACGGACTTGGGCCACGGCCACCCCGGTCCCGGTCCCGGTGCCACCGCCGCAGAAGCCGCCCCTTCCTGCGGCTCGGGCGCCACCTTCGCAGTTTCGCGGGACGAGTCCGCGGAGGTGTCCGACACCGGGCGCACCCGCTTCGCCGCCTCGCCCTCCTCCGCCCCCGCGGATGGAGTGCGGCCCAGACGCCTTAGCTCCAGCCTCCGACGTCGCGCCAGCCGCGCCACGGCGGCCAGTATCTTGTCCGTATCCGCGGGCGTGGGCACGCCATGGTCATGCGTGCTGCCCTGCGCCTCGAGCGCCGGCACACCGTCGTGGTCTTCCGCGCTAGCCTGCGCCTCGAGCGCTGCCGGCACACCGTGGTCTTGCGCGCTAGCCTCACTGCTGCTCATCTCCTCTCTTCTCCCACCCGGCAACTCCCACTCCCACTGCAAGCGGAAGGAAGGAGCGCAAAAGAAGAGCCGGCGTCGGGGGTCAGGCCGGCTTTAATACCCGCGGCCGCGGCGGTCAGCCGTCGGATCGGCGTTAGATGGCCCGGATGCGCGACAGCGCGGGCGGGAGCCGCATCCGGACGTGGATCACGCGGGCCTGGACGCCTGGACGTGGACGGCGCGGATCAGCCGTCGCCCGTCGCGTGGCGCTCTTTCGCGATCTCGGCGCTCGAGGAAGACCCCTGGTGCGCGCGGCTCACGTGAACCCAAGAGACGGGATCCGGAAGATAGGCCATGGGGCCCAAGTGTCAGTGGGTGGTGGTCTGCGTGGAGAAGGCGCGGCCCGCGGCCTCTGCGTCCGGGGCTTTTAGGTAACTCGTGGGACCCAGTGAGAAGGGGGAGGGGTTACGTGGAGGAGAGAGAGAAGGATGACCGGTGGGGCATGTCGTGCCATTTTGACTGGTAGGAATGAATTGGTAGACGCACGCCATCGCCGCATGCCAATGTGCAAGAGATTCAGGTGCCTTTGGTCTTTGGACGCCAGCTGTCGAGCGCGCAGCCATGTCGTGGTACGTCTTGCAAAAATCTGAAGTAAAAATGTTATATTGTAAATGAGCAGCTAAGCATTTCATGGACTCTTATTATTGCTAGACAATACTCGCTCCATATAGAAAAATAAAGTCGTTTTGGACAAGGTTGTGATCAAACATTAGGAATATAAATCATGAATAACTTTTAAGTTATTGTGTTTTAAAATATAAAAGCTACATGAATAGATTTTTATTGACAAATATTTTTATAAAAGTATACATATATCATTTTCTAATAAATATTTTTTATACAAACAAGAAGTCAAAGTTATACTTTGGAGACCGTGTCATTGTTCAAAACCATTTTTTTCCTATACGGAGGGAGTACTAGCATAAATGGCTTCCAAAGTGATAGCAGAAGTAACATAATGCTTTCAAAAAAATTTAGATCGAAATCCACAGTAAACTTTAACCATCAAAAGCAAATCTAGCACCTTGTAAAATTTCAGCCAACAAAAAGTTGAAATATGGATTTTCATTCACATTAAAAATTACAATGGTCATATAAGCCTAATTAGCAATACAAAGTTAGTGTTCCAATAGCACAAAATCATTTAGCTGAAACTTGAACCATTTTTTTTAAAAAAAAATCATTGTACAACTCTATGACTTGAATAACCAAGGATAAGTTTTTTTTTTTGACATCAATAACCATGGACAAGTTGGACCACAAAGAATCTTACTAGTGAGTTACGCTTATATTCATGCATAACTAGCTCATGTGCTTTGCGCGGAAAATAATTGGGCCTTGACATTCAAACATGTTGATAAAAGTCCTCGACTCTATTCGTTTAAACTCATTCATGATTGATTTAGCTGTTTCAGCATTGTTCTGTGACAAAGAATAAGCCAAAGTATGACTAATAAACCAGTTAATAAGTTCAAGTGACTACTTCTCTTAAGAAAATGGGTCGCATGCTTCAAAAGTCGAAAGTTTTCAATACACTAATGACCCATACTCGTCGAACCAATATAACGACATGTTATTAAGTAGCCCCCCTTCTCTAGGTGGAATATTTATCGTATATGAATGCTAAAATCTATTTATAAGAGTTGTCATAATGTATTTTATTGGACTCAGTAAGAAGGTGGGCCCAGGTAACATATAAAAATACTAATCCACCCACCCATAGAATGTACATCCAAAAATAAGGTAGGCTCGTAGAAAACGACAATCTAACCTCCTACGACCCTTCAAACTTCTCTATCTTTGTCGTTAACCACCATTGTCGCCGCTAGCGCTGCCAGGAACGACAAGACAACCAACAACATTCCTCGTGCTCTAGCCTTCTTCAGTTCATGCAACATGTCATCTCCTTGTTTGTTGCACCCTACTCCTTTATCCGTTCGCCACGATTGACGCCTACTCTACACCACGTGGGGTGAGGCCGAGGCTAGGCAAAGGACGCCATGTGTTCAGATGGGTTCCAGGAGGAGCTGCAGTGACTCCTCGAGCTGCTCTTGAGGGAGCTAAGGCTGGAGGTAGAGACCTACTTGAAGCTCTGGGGCTTTGTGGACGTAGCCATGGACCTCAACGGCTCGACGTCGCCATTTCCAGAACCTTTACGCAATCGTCACCAAGATGACAATGATGTGGTTCACTTGTGTGATTAGGAAGACACTATAGGAAAATTTTTAATTCATCTTTGTTAGGTAATGATAGTGTTACTACTAGCAACAACTATTACATCCTCATCTTATATCATCCATAGTGTATCTTAGAACTAGTAAAACCTTACTACCCTATTGATACCACCAATGGCGAGCACCCTAAGGAGGTTGGAACATGATTTTTTTATGTATATCGTCATGTCATAAAGTATATCCAACATGGTGCGACCCAATGACTATGCACATGCTTTCCCCTAAGCACTCTTATTAGCAATAAGAAAAATTATGTAGTCTTGAAAAAAACATTGGCAAAAGGCATCAATTCAAAATTGAAACATGGCTTTGAAAAAAGTTGTTTTTATGCCCATGTGGTCAATAGCGATCCCAAGTCTAAAAATGGGGCATGGACGAGACTGAAGACATTGATTAGATCATGTGATTCAAATTTTCGACTAAGGTGGTGCAAAGAAAGTCTAAACGTGTGTTGGCGACAAAACCTGAGCGAGCGCCCAGGGTCACTAGGCCCTAGGTCTACCACTGCATGTGGTCTATGCCCTAATCTAATATGAGCTCAATTCTTTTCCGGTGCAACTAACTCACTTTGTATTGTCGATAAAGTTTCAATATAAAGTCGAACACAAAGTACCTAAGACGTGAATTGGGCCTAAATCAAGTAAACTTGGCATGGGCTTCTAGTCCTCTTAAGGAATTGATCCATGGGCTTCCATCAAAAGATTTCATATCTCACATAGTCCATCCCCTATTGGACAAATATAGTGATGTGTTATTGAGTATTTCCCCTTTTTTCATGGTCGATCATATGTCACATAAGGATAGTAGGAGCCATAATGTTCATGCGATGCCAGGCATAAGAATGCTAGACAATCAGCACCTGAGCCACTATTGATGGTCCTTAAACACCTGTTTTACCATCAACATTTGACCCTAAAGTCCACCAAAAAGGCATGAAATGTAGTCAAATAGGTTTCAAACTAACCAAATTCCACATGTCCATAGAATTTTATTTGAATGCAGGTTTTGAACCAAATTTGGACATATGGACCCACCAGAGGCCAAGCCCACTCAGCAGGGCCCAAATGGGCCTAAGGGGGGTGGCGCCCGCCACTTGGGTTGGCCCAAGTTCCACTCCCTGCCACGTCATCGATCCGTGTGACCTCCCCAAGGCCAAATATTGGCCCTTGGTCACTAGGTCAGTGGCATCGGACGGCTCAGGGAGGAGTGGCGTGGATCAAGGCCGAATGGCGGTTGCTAGGACATGCAACCGACCTCCAAACCGCCTTGGACAACCATCTGGAGGCCGTAGGATCAAAGCCGGTGCATCCAACGGCCAGGGGACTAGCGGCCGCCAGTAGGAGGTGGCGCCCGCCACCTGACCTAACCCTAGGTCGGTTGGCTGCCCCCTATAAGTACCCCCCTCACTCCTCAAGACTATAAATACCCCCCTGGTGACACCACTTCATTTGTACCATCATATCGAGTACCACCACAACACAAGAGAAGCAAAGCAAGTAGAAGCAAGCAAGTGAGAGCTCAGAGAGCTTAGGCAAGTAGGTAGCTAGTAGAGCAAGGCATCTTTGCCCTCGCGGTAGCGCTGCTCAAGGCTTAGCTCAATAGTAGAGGCGTGCGAGTGATCGGTTCTGGAGCTGGGAAGAGTCTTCCTTCATCTCCAGTTCAGGTTTTGCTCTTGTATCTCAAGCACTTTACTATATTCTATTTCATCATTTCAAGTATTACTTTATTCTACTTATCAGTGTTGAGTGGTATACTTGATTGATTGCTTGAGTGCCTAGCTATCCTACAGTTCAATTCACTTAGCCATAGTAGTTAATCTCTAGTGTGCTTAGTGATTGATCTTTGCCAATATGTTGCTTAGTTAGTTTAGTGTTTATCTTATTAAGTCAAGTATTTGCTCTGACGTCCGCAAGGGTGTCTCTATTCAAAGCTAGGGTAGAGATAGTTAGAATATAATTAAGCGTGGTGCTTAGTTATAGACTTACCTTCAGATACGGCTGGACCCCCGGATAGCTGTGGTAGCAAGCAGGTGGTGACAGCCCTGTGCGCCTTGAATTCCACCACGTAGTTGGCCCAGTTTAACAGTAAAGCTCGTTGTGCTAGCGTTCAACCTAAGTAAGTGGTAAAGGCTAGTACGCCTCGATACTTGACAAGATAGGAATAAAACTTTACTCAACTTAGTTGCTTTATTGACTTTTGCCTGCCTTGCTTCGTAACTATCTTGCTTCGTAGTTATCTTGCTCTGTGGTTATCTAGGAGTAGTTAGTAGTTAGTAGTTAGTAATTAGTTAGTTATCCTTTAGTTACCCCTTATCTACCTATCCATCCACCTTACCTTAGCCATCCATATCATCCTTACCTATCCACCCATATATTCTTTCTAGCCTTCCATCCTTTCTCTTCCCTTTCCCTTTTTCTTATTTCTTCGACTCTCATCCCCTCCTTGACTCGACTCATACACCACCCTAGCCTTCCCTTGGGATCAAATAAATCGACACCTGGTACTCCCAGGCGAAGTGCTACTACAATAGTTCTGTGCGCTTGCAGAATCTCCTCCTGGTAGATTGCATTCTCGCTAGCTAGCTCCTACTAGTGTCGGGACTGACAACCCCGCTTGACATTAGTAGATAGCTACTTTAGTTACCCTATCCTAGGTGTAGCTAAGAACTACCAACAGCCACTCCAATGTTAGGCCGCCGAGTTTGGATGCTAGGCAATGAGCACCTGAGCCACTAGAAACTTGTGCCCCTCAAGGTGCAACAGTGTCGTATGTTGTCCCTATGAAGATTCCACTGTGCCATGCCATCTCCATGTGCACCCCTTCGCATTTGGATCTGATAAGAAAGAGGAAGGGAGGAGCCCCTGCCCAATCAATTAACAAAGTGAGGAAGAAGCAGTTATGAATCCTCATCGAGATGGAGAAGGAGAGAGAGAGAGGAACCACCAGCTCACGTCCTTTCTAGGGTGGGAGGAGAGAGAGGAGTCACCAAACACTAATGTGCCTCTACGACTGTGGAGGTTTTGGGAGGTTTGGAGGGAGGGAGCTGTTTTGTCTCGAGTTGGAGAATGCCTACACCTTCAATCTATATGTGCTAGCTAGGAAGAGATACAAGGGACGAAATGGTGTGCATGGGGCAGAGTCTGGGAAAGGGGTTAGAGAGGAGAGATGACAGATTGAGAGTGCATTTGAAGGCATGAGGCCAGCTTGAGTTATTATAAGGCCATGAGGTATAGCTCTTGTTAGCCCTCTTCGTATATATTTTGTTATGGTAGGTTAATTCGGTTACATGACACTTGAAATCAAAATTAATTGAGATTAACCCGATTACTAGAAACCTAAGATCAAAATTATGGCTAAAAACATCGGTTCCAAACAGTTTAGGTTTGGTCTTCATTAGTTCAGGTTTGGTCGTGAGTAGTTCAGTTGGGTTCAACACCTTAGAGCATGAGATTAAGCATGCCTGCACAAATGACCCTTTCAAAGCAAGGCTGAATATTGCACGTGGCTTGCTGTCGTAGGACTCCTCGACAATGCACAATGAGTCGTGTTGTACCTCCTTATAGATGAGGACATTGAGTACGACAAACAAGTCATTGATTGGTTGATCATTTGACATTACCAGGGCACTCACTTCCTCTATGTAGGAGCGTCTGGTGTCCATAGACGAGGACTTTGAGTACGACAAACAAGTTATTGATGTTACATCTTGCACCCGAGGCACCATTAACATCACAAGTAGTCAATGACCAAGCATAAGAATTACAGGTGTAATGAAATAAAAAAGGGTATGGTTTTGCTGCCTGACTAAAAATATCAAGGTCGATAATTTTCAGCCACATAAAACTTGTGTGGCATGAAGTCAACATCTATAGCTACCCCTTAGGGCTGCCAAATCACCTCCTATGGTTGATGATTTCTTCTTGTATATGTTGCTAGATCTTTCGACCACCAAGAATAAAAAAAAATTGAAAATGACTATTGAAACTTGAATTCAAATCGATATTTTCCATCATTAAGAATCTAACCAACTAGTATGTTTCCATCACTAAGAACATGTATGTGACATCTTTTATCTATACTCCCTTTGTCTCTAAATATATGTCGTTTTCGCTTTCATAGATACAACTTTGATTAAATATATATTAAAAATATTAATATTTATAGTATATAATTAGTATCATTGGAAATATCTTTGAATCTATTTTTTAACAAATTTAATTGAAGATATAAATATTGTATGTACTTTATACAAAGCATGTCAAACTTGTGATATGTATATCAACGGTGATAATTATTTAGGGACGGAGGGGTGATAATTATTTAGGGACGGAGGGAGAAGCTCCAGCTTACAAACACATTAAAATGATTGAATTGCGGGAACATATATACGTACGACGGTGATTGGAGGGCACTTAATCAAGACAGTGATTCTTTTACCAGTACTCTAGTACGTACTCCGTATATATTTTGTGCAACCGTTTTAGGCCTAACTTTTGATGAAAGCTCCTTGACACGGTAACGACGACATGAGCACTCGTAGTATACACTAAAGAAATGGACGCCAGCACCAAAAGATGGACAGACGACGCTCTTGCTTATTCGATCAATTATCAAGCGTGACGTTGAAGTTGAGAGGATTATTGGGAACGCTAGCGTGCGGCTCCGGAAGCGGCGAGGCGAGGCCTGGTGCTGCTGCTGCTGTGGCTGTGTGGCGCACTGCACAAGGAGCGGTCGCGGGCCGCGGCCGCGGCGCGGGTCAGCGGTAGTAGCATGCGTGGCCGTCGTGGACGCTTTGTCTGGGTGGAGCGGAGAAAAAACAGCAGGCGCGGGGCGCGGCCGGGCCCTGCCGCCTGCGCCGTTTGGGTTTGGAGCGTGGCGAGGGGACGCGTGTCGACGGCTGCGGACGTGCGGTCCATGCCGCGGTCCAGGTGCAGCGCGTCCCCTGCTCTCCGCGCGCACGCAGCCCGGCAGCCCGCAGGCGGCAGCCGTTCTCGGTTGTCTCCGGCTCCCAGGCCAGGCAGGCAGGGGGTTCCTGTGCGCCGGGCCCCGGATGCTCCACGCCGCCGCTGTGGGCGGCGGGCGCGGCCACGCGACGCGACGTGGAGACCCCGGTAGTTTTTATAACGGGCGCGTGCCGTGCCTCTTTCCTGCCTGCGCACCCTGTCGCCCTCGGTTCGGTACGGCGAGAGATGGTGAACATGGACCACGACGACGGCCTGGCCTGGCACTTCGGGCGTGTTTGCTTTGTGAGCTGAGCTTGCTGCCTGGCCAGACCTTCCCAAGCCAGTATACTAACCCGTGCGCCCGCAGGTTCGCCGCGCCGCTCGCCACGTTGTGGCTGTGGCGCGCGCCACCGAAAAGCTAGAGGCTCGCAGTCCGGGCCGGGGCCCCGACCCACTGTGCTGTTCGTTCCATTGTCGCTGGTTTTTCGAAAGCCGCGAGGCTGAACGGCGGGGCCCCGGCCATAGCGGCTGAACGACTCGTCGCGTCGGTCCTCGTACGTGTACAGTACATCTGTCGCGTAGCGTCTTTCGGTGGGTGGCGCCTGGTGCCGGTGTTCCGTTGATCATCTGTGACTAATAAAGGTGTTGGAAGGTTTTGAGTGATGCTCTCAGTCAGCCGTGTGATTAAGCGGTGGAGTGCAGTGCAACAGTTTGAAACTTAAGCGGCGGCAGGAGGACTCGGGCTGCACCGTCTATATATAGGAGTTATTGCTTTTTTGCATTGGCTTGTCTAATCGACAACGTGTATTTCTACTCCTCCTTTTTGCTCGACAAGGACGTGTACGTATATACAATCGAACGTATACGTATATAGATTACTGTACCTATGTGCTAGCCCAAGCCGTGTACGCGACCAAAAGATTCCGGACCATGTAAAGGTGCAAGATGTCATCAACCACAGCGTGGAGCGTGGTCGATTGTGTGTGGGCCTGACCGCCTAGAAGCAAAGCTAACACAACAAACTGTAAAGCGACGCATATGTGGCATGCTAGACCTTGCGCGCTGCTTATCTGACTGAAAGTCACCACAACAATCAAAGGCTACGTGGCTCCTCGGCCAAATAAAGTTGACTCCTTTGCTGACTCACTCAGGCGTGTCGCAGATGATGAAGATTCAAAAAACTAATTCGTCAAAAAAGATTAAGAAAATGTTTTCCTATTCACTTTATTTTGTGTGTACTCTTACCAATACAATCAACGTTTTTGTTTTGTTCTTTCGCCGATGGAGGTACTAGTAGGAGAGTACTCGTACACGGTACACGCACAGCGCAGGATGAAATGTGTGTACACGCATATAATACCAGCTAGCATAGCACCTACGCCAACTACTACCAACAGAAAGCGCAGAGAGTCGCAGACGCATGAACATACACGTGGTGCACGGGAGAGCGTACAGGCAGACACGCAGCCCGCGAGGAGGCCGCCGCGGGTGCAGCCGCCGTGAAGGCATACAGCCGCGCCCGCGCCGCATCCAGGAAGCGGTGCCTCTGCATGCGGCTCTTCTTGCTGTCTTCCACTGCCAGGTGGGCCACCTCATGCATCTTGCACCGTCTCGGAAGAGGCCAAACTTCCAAATGATGAGACGATCGACTGCATGCACTTCTCCATCTCACCACGCATGCATGCAGCCATAATGCAGCCACAAGCCACAATGGGCCCACCGAACTATCTATTGTTTTGTCCATCGGTTCTTCAGCCCTGAACCATCCATCAAGAGAACAACGCTACATTTGAGCTATTTAACCGTTTTAATCTGTATAAATTAGTCAAAGTCAATAATTATTTATGTCAATTTTGGTTCTTATCTATCTCCACAGCTTTCTTTTTCTTTTCGATGGCACAGCCGCTTAATTCTTCTTTTATATTCAAAAATAGTGAGACCCATTAGTTTCCCCTTCAACCGGTATCTCCTTTCTTAGACAGCGTATCTGCTTTCTTGATATCATGACATACGGTAGATAGTAGACCACGAGAGAGTATTAATAACTAAAAATGGTAACTAGTAATTCACCAATTCCACGTGCAAGTCCATGACAATAGCTATGTATTCTCTCCTCCATCAAAACTTTCCCATACGGCCACATGATGTATCTAACATCTACTACGGGAAAATCAATCTTTGCCGAGTGCCTGTGGCTTTGCCGAGTGCCAAATTTCGGGCACTAGGCAAAGAGCCTCTTTGCCTAGTCCCGGCCACGTGGCACTCGGCAAAGCGCAAACACAAGGCAAAGCATGTTTTGCCGAGTGCCACGTGTCCGGCACTCGGCAAAGAGCCCCTCTTTGCCGAGTGTCAGCCATGTGGCACTCGGCAAAGCATGTGGCCCCGAATTGTGCCACGTGGGCGGTTCTTTGCCGAGTGCCACGTGGCCGGCACTCGGCAAATATTGCCGAGTGCCGGCCACGTGGCACTCGGCAAAGAATGTGGCCCCGAACTGTGCCACGTGGGCGGTTCTTTGCCGAGTGCCACGTGGCTGGCACTCGGCAAAGAGGTGCCTTTGCCGAGTGCCAGCCACGTGGCACTCGGCAAAGAGCTCTTTGCCTAGTGTTTTTTTTCTGACACTCGGCAAAGCCAGTTTTTAAATTATATTTTGAAGCAGTAAATTAATCCAAATGAAAAAGTTTTTAACTACAAAGTTGGTTAACTTATCAAGATGAACAATTTTTGTTTTGGTGATTTTTTCATTTGACAAACTTAAAATAAATTCATTCACAAATCTTATATATCTCTCCGGTAGTATATAAAACTACAAGAGTGATATATAATGTTTATGAATAATATTAGAACCACAATGTCGGATGCACAAATAGTCAAACAACCAAAATAAACTTTGTAGATCTTGACAAGTTATGAAAGTTTGTAGTTGATAACTTTTTAATTTGAAGTCATCTAGTTATGCAAAACTGCGTCGAATTTGAAAATTTTAAAATTCAAAATTTTCAAAATACCTCAGATGGAGAAATGACCAAAATGAAAGTTGTAGATCTCGAAAAGTTATGAAACTTTGGTGTTGACAACTTTTTGATTTGAAATCATCTTGTCAACGAAAACTACGTTTCAAATTATAAAATTTAAAATTCAAATTTTTATAAACGACCTCGGATGGAAAAACTACCAAAATAAAAGTTGTAGATCTTGAAAAGTTAGAAAACTTTGTAGTTTACAATTTTTTGATTTGAATTCGTTTAGGGCCTCAAATAAGCAAGTTACATATGGTTTAGTATAATATATGGGTAATCGAAACGGAGATGGAACATATATGAGTGTGTAGTGCAGTGGTAGAGGAGGCTCCGCGCGAACGAGAGGTCGTGAGTTTGAATCCTGCTGACTGCGTGAAAATAGTAGAACTTGCGATTTCGAGGCCGACAAGTGGGCGCTGCCCAGTGGGCCCCTCCTCCAATTAAATAAAAAATTTTCCCTATTTTTTCGTGGTTTTTTTATTTTTTTCTTTGCCGAGTGCCAAATATGTCAGCACTCGGTGAAGCCTTCGCCGAGTGCCCGATATTTGGCACTCGGCAAAGAACCCTTTGCTGTGAAATTCTTCGCCGAGTGCCCTTCGCCGAGTGCGGCACTCGGCGAAGCCTTCGCCGAGTGCAAAAGGCTCTTTGCCGAGTGCTGCCAGCACTCGGCAAAGAGCGATTCTGCTGCAGTGATCTTGGCCCCAAACCACTCTACTAGATTATCACCATCTGGATATTTCATATCTATAATTCTCATCATCCTTCATTTAGTGCCAACCACTACTAGATTAATTAATTAATTATTAGAATCCACACACATCGGGCTAAAGCTAGCTAGGTGCGCTCTGCGCCAAATCTTCGATGTTCAAAATTGTATCAGATGCCACACTTCACATTGACACATCCAAATAAACCATGAATAAGCCTAATAAGATGATTGACCCTTATTGTTGTGATTTAGCACACGGCAAATCAAATGAAACCAGTGACTATGATGTGACCATTTCTTCGTATACGACTCCATATTATTGTTGTGATTTAGCAAGAGGTGTATTTTCCATTATATATATTTTTTATAACAAAGAATATATTATAAAAGAGGATGTTATTTCTTTCATGCATATTTTTTTCTTCCCAATTTCTTCCCCGCATATATATTTTTTCTTCCTAATTCCATTTACTTTACGAGATCTAGTGATAGTGTTTCCTTGGGTAGCTATTCTCTAGTTAAGATTCAAGGGGTGGTTTGTTTTTTACTCCGGTGAGGCTCTTATTACGAGGAGAGGTTGGCCTGACGGTGACGACAGTTGTCATCAAGGATACCAACGTGAAGGATACTTAGCGTCCGTTTGGTTGGTGACCGAAACTTGCCATGTCTGACCTTCGGCAAACTGTGGCTGCCACAGAAAGTGTGGCGAACAAAATCGAAGCCACACTTCTGGCAAACTTTGGCACGAAAATGAGTCTATGACGTGTGGGACATGGTGCTAAGAAAGTGTGGCGTGCCATAGCTGTGGCAGTGAACCAAACGGCTGCCAGAAAAACTGTGGCACGACGAATCTGTGGCGTGGCAAGTTCTGGTCACCAACCAAACGCACCCTTAGTGGGAATAGTCAGGGCATCAGCAACTCAACAACAATGAATGTTGCTAAAATATTTCCAATGTGACTACTACCCGCATCTCTAGCATCTTCTCCACTTTGACACATCATCACCAACATGACTCTCTCACATTTATGCAACTATATTACGACCAGCCGTAATATAGACAGATCACACGACATGCCATTATAGTAAAAGTGCAAATTATTATATTCGTTTTTGGCAACAATGATAATATTCTTCTTTCTCTTGAAGTGCTTCCTCCTCATGGCGTCTTCTCCATCTCTGGCGCCCTGGCTTCGCCACTGCCCTCCCGCGGTGCGCTTGGGTTTGGTTAGAGCTTTGCGGCAACCGTGGTCCAGCCAAACCCTAGCGTGCTCACGACGCCACCTTCTTCCCCTCCTCTGTTGCCGCCGCCATGGTCATGGTGCCCTCGTCCCGTCCTGGTCGACCACCTCCACGTTGTCAAGGCCCCTAGATCGCTCGCCGGCCTCTCCACTACATGGCTAGCCTCCCCCCAAACCCCTTTTATTTTAAGGCCACCGCGGTTTGGGAAGATGAGAGAGAGAGAGAGAGCTCACTGGAACCCTAAGGAGCATATCCAAGAGGAGGAGGAAAAGGAAGAGGCGTACCTCGCCAGCATCACTGCAGATAGAACCACCACGTCGTCCGGACTGGAAGGGGAGAGGGACGAGTCGCACGGGGAGGAGATCAGTCGCGGGCACGGGGAGGAGGTCATCGTTGAGGAGGAGGTCATTGATCACTAGAGAGAGAGAGAGAGAGAGAGAGAGAGAGAGAGAGAGAGAGGTGGGAAGGAGGATAAGGAGAGCACTCAGTCGACGACTGAGAGAGAGGTGGATGTAGGTGAGTGTGCGCTTTGCCTAAAGATTAAAGTGGTCGTCCGTGTTCAAATCTTTTCCACCGTCTTTCAAGTTTCATTGTGTCCCAAGTAGGATCAAGTCATCCACGACTGTGAGAGAGAGGGAGGTGGATGTGGGTGAGCGTGCACTTTGCCTAAAAATTAAACCATACACTGAGGAGGAGGTGCGGCTAGCAATGTTTGCCATGGGCCCCAATAAAGCTCCAAGCCCGAATAGACTAACTGTTGGATTTTACTAACATCACTACTAGGTTAACTCAGTATGATGCCAGCAAAGCTCTATGGTAAATATTAACTTGATTAGTTGGCATATATGTGTATCCACCCAGAAGTATGTCTACACTTCTTAGCACTACTCAACTGAGTTGTCATCCCCTAGTAACAATGCCATAAATGCTTATTGACATACACATATGACATAATAGATAGATTATAAGTATCTGCAAGCGCACGAATAATATATCATTGTAGCACTTCACTCAGGAATGTTCTAGGTATCATAATTTATATTCTACTTTGGGAAAGAATAGTGTAGCCATAAATATTATCGATAGCCTCATGAATAAATAACATTGATAGCCTTTTACTTATGATGCAAAATAACCATAACCAATCTTCTACTCATAGCAGGGGTAAGTCAATAGATAAATATATGATATGAATGATAAATGATAATAATGAACACTTAGGACTCCTTTGGAGAAATATTAGTGTTGTCTATTTAAAAACTAAAGAGAGACTCATAGGAGATAACTTCTAAGTCATTCTTACTTACAAGTCAAAGCATACTAAGATTAATGTAATTACACCTAACAATCATGGCATAGAATATATCTATATCTACACATAAGGGATGTTACTAAAGAGAACAACAGGGGTGTAGCATGTCTCCTCTTGCAACTAGGTCCTACTTGATTGTCCTATATTCGGGGAGTGGACTATAAAGGACTCAACGATAATGTCACAATCATGATCTACCACATGGCCCGGAATATAGGGTGCAACCACATGTAAATAATGTATAAGCTCCATGCTTACACAATGTTGACCACTCACCCCCGCACACGAAAGAGTGAGCGCTATACGATCCTATGCATAAACATAAAGATAAAGTAGCTATACGAAGCATATAATCAAAGTAGACAATGAACAATGCAACTAAGAACATGAATAGTATTAAGAACAATGTCATACCAATTATATCTAAACACATGAAATGATGAAAAGATACAAGAGAGGATACAAAAGTTTTACCAAGTTCCGCTCTTGACAAGATCCGAAGTCCAAGCAGATGTCTTGCTTCTCTCTGGATAAACTAGCTCTGCCTTCAATATGGTGGAAATGAGGTTCTTCTGACTTCAATGATTGTTGATTGAATTATCTGATGCCTAAGGCCAAGGGGTGGAGGCCGATATATATAAAGGAGGATGGAGCCACGACAGCCTTCAGATCAAATTGACCTTAATCAACGACATAGATGTAATCCTTAAGGCGGTTAGAAACCGACCTATCGAAGTGGGGGCTGATAGTGGGCCGTAGAGGTCGGCCTGCCTGCATGTAGGCCGGTCTAGCCGACCCCACATGTTAGCCTTCCCCTCTCTGCTTCGTTGAGGTGGTCTCTGGTCTCCTCTAGAAGGTTCCCACGTCGGTGACTCGCTGATTTGACGATAATTAATCTGACATGTAGGTCCACTTTAATTGTTTTCTGGATAACCCCTGTAGAAATACAATTTCACAAAAACTCATGGAATTTGTTAGTTTAAATCTGAAACCTTCGTTGGTGATTCATTTTATACCCTTTTCAAATCTATGTTGATTGTTTAAAATGGTTGTTAACTACCGTCAACATGGCTCTAGTGGCAACCATCAAATCCATTGGTTGCGATGGGATGAGCTAACCCGACATAAATCTAAGGGAGGGAGGGGTTTTCGTGATCTCCAACTCTTCAACAAAGCCATGCTCAGAAGCAAGGATGATGGTTAACTACCAAACTAGATAGTCTCTATACAAGAGTACTCAAGGCTCACTATTTCAACGATGGTGACTTTACACGATGAACAAGGAAATGGCGGGCTAGCCACACATGGTGTTCAATCATAGTCGGGAAGGGAGTTCTAGATAGAGGCTTTGTGACAGAACCGACAAATTTATAAGAGCACAAGTGCGAAAACCTCTGCCAGAGCAGCTGAATTAGCACACTTGAGCCCATATAAACCCGGTAGTCCGTGAAATCCTGAGGGATTTCAAACTTTTCCAACATCTCAGCCAAGATCGCATGGTCAAGCAAATACAAATCATGTTCACGGAGCTTTGCAGCGGAAATAAAATTACAAAAGAGTTCACAAATAATAATACAAGTGGAGTTCCACTTAATTTTAGAAGAAACAACATAGCTTTGAAATGAAACCATAATATAAGTTGAAATACTTTGCTAGCTTGAGTGACATCCTCCAACAACAGCATAAAGAGAAGAAGTATGGAACTGCCGAGCCCACCGGCACTGGCCATCACCTTTCGGCAGACCTAACCTTCACCTGCAACAAGGTGGGATAAAACCCTGAGCACTCGAATGTACTCAGCTAGACTTACCCGTCGGAAACCAAAAATAAAGTGACACCAAGGAGTATGCAAGGCTGATATAAACAGTGGAGCTGACTAACTTTATTTGCAAAAGGAGCTTGAGATAAAGGGGTTCATCATTTAATTATATGAGCAGTCATCTTTTATCCTATTCCTTAAACTCTAGGTTTTGCACCTGTACTAGAGCACTCACTTGAATCTAGCAAACAAATACATAATACCATATCAGGTTTGCTTATCAATATTTTAGTTGAACCATCATGTCACATGGAGTTGTATCATGGTGAAGCTCGCCATAGTTTCCCACTAACCGGGGGAGACGATGACTCGAATCGAATTCCAAACCAGTTGGTGAAAGACCTTTAATACCAGCCCACACTTTCCCCGTCGGATCCATGCATTGGGCAACCGCTCGATGCTTGTTCGTGGTGGTAATCATCGCGGTTCAAGCACGGACCGCCCAATTGGAACCTGGTGATGGCCTCTCGCGGCAGATCACATTTCCATACTAGAGGGCGCGACACGGGTCGAAACCGGCCCGAACAGCTTCTAACCGGCTTCGGGGTCGATGATTACAGCACCGACATATCCCTAAGTAAAAGGGCGCGTTCAAAAATGAACGAGGGCCAACATTGTAACACCCCAGGTGTTTGACGCCAGTTGAGCAGTCAGTTTAAACACAAACATGGTCTGTCAGGTGATGATCAAGAGATGATTTCGAGTATTGTCAGTGGGAACAGAAATATCAGAATCAATCTTGAAAGCAGAACCCAGTTTGATTTATTCAGGAATTAATTATCAAGAGCCAGTTGATAATAGTTGCCCAATTCCAGAATATTCAAGATTACTGCTAAACATGACTTTTTCATGTGTCTCGCTTCAGTTCCTATCTATAGTAACTGGTGAAAAAGTTTGGTGAAGCTTGAAATCAAAAAGTCACATGAAATGACGAGTCGCAGCTTTGCCTATTCTGGCTGATTAACTGAAGAAAATCATTCAGGTCCAACCAAGTGTTGCAGTTATGCCCGATCAACTATATACGAACTCACGGTCAAAAGTTATGGAAGTTTCGTGTTGAGCAGATGAACAGAAAATATTCCGACCGACGAGAGACCGTAATCTGGATCCTACCAGGTGACCGCTTTGACCGGAGTTGAACGGTATTTTCGGGTGTTCGCATGTCAGTGTGCCTTAAACGAAAACTGTAGTATAGATCGAAAGGAACAAATTTTGTTTTATGGCCGAGACCTGGATCGATGCCGAAAATGGTGAAAATGAGCTCGCAAGATGAGATACAACACAGTTTTCAGGTTCCGGAAATCGGCTAAGTCTGGACTGCGAAAATTGGAATTTCGGTCACCGCGAAGCTGCCGTCGACGATCGTTACCGGGCAAACCATTGGGAATCTGACCAAGTGCCTTTAACGAAAGTCAGAGTACTCGGCGAGACGACGACAATAAAATTAGTTTCGTCGGAATCAGAGTCCGTTTGATCAGTATTTGGAATTTTTGATCTTGACCGAAAGTTTCCGGAAACCTGCCTTTTTAGCAAAGAAATTGGGGAAAATTTTGACGGGAATTTCCCGAGGCCGCGCCCCCTTCCCCTTCTTCACGCAAAAGACCGAGACTTCTCTGCCCTCTTCCCCCTCCACTCAGTCTCCCTTGCAGCAGAAGAAAACAATCAGACATGGCCACTTCTCCCCTCTCCTCCATGGCAGAAAGCAACCAGTGCCCTTCCTGCTTGCCTCCTTGCTCCTCTCTTTTTCTTCCATGGCGAGCAGGCCAGCAGCTCCGCCCTTTTTCCCTTCCTGGCGCCCCTCTCCTCCTCCTTGTTTTCCCCTCCCTCTACGCCCTTTCTGCGCGCGCTCGCCAGGAGCCGCGACTCCGCGCGCCCCCTCCCTTGCCGCGTGTAGCAGAGGCGCAGCAGAGCGCAGGCAGCAGCGCCGGAGGAAGCCGCTGGCAGGGCGCCCCAGCAGGCAGCAGCCCGGCGCCCAACCCTAGCCCGAGCCCGGCCTTCCTTCCCTAAGCAGAAGCTCGGCATCTCCGTCGTCTTCCGTCGTCTCCCGCGAAAACGAAGGTGAAGGACCATCTAGTGAAGCGGAAACAACTTGTTGGGTTTTTATGTTAAGTGTCATGACACATGTGTTTGCTAACTAGTCCTTGGTCGTTTTCTGCAGATCGGAGGGTCCTCTGTGCATTATGTGTTTTCTGTTTTCGTTTTTGGTAATTAATAAATCTGGTTGAATGTTGTAAAATGCGTGATAAATTGTGTGTTTGTCAAAAAATTACAAGTGAGAACTTTTTGGAATCGTTGCGAATAGCTCTGTCCAGTGAATGTATAAAATGATGTATGTTAGTTGATAGTTTCTGCTGTAATGATTTATTTGTGTTAAATAGCATTAAATAGGGAGAAAATGATATCTTCTGTGTTATTGCTTGGATTGTTGTGAAATTTTTGTGGTAGGCTTTACATGTCATATGTGTGCTGTGATAACAATTTCATAATTTTTGGTGCATGTATGAATTAGTTATGAATTTATTTTGCTTGCAGCCTATTATATGAATTTAAATGATTGGTGATAAATGTTTTGCATGTAAAAATGGAAAAGGTAGTTCCACTGCCTTCCTATGATGTTGTTGTAGCTTAGGTAATTTTATCATGGCTATGAGTTTACAGAAAATATAATTTGTATAATTATTTTGCTCTCACATGCATTCTTGTGAATAAAACTTGCCCTATTTTTAATAAATAAACTATAACACCTGAGCATGTAATATTTTTACAGTAGTCATGATTTGGCATTATCTATCATCAGTAGAAATATGAGCCCCAAATTATATGTTTGCAACATCACTTAAAAATAATGCCTTTGTTAGTTAGTTATTTAATTAATAAAAGCATATTGGTAAATAAAAAATGCATATGTTTAAATGATTACCTTTGTTGCATGTTAATCTGAGATAAGTATTGTGTGCTCATATTTATAAGTGTTTGATGATGTTCATGGCTCATATGTGTGCTCACATGCTAATCAAACAAGTGATGAAATGATTTATTAAATTGCTGCATGCACAGTTTCTGTAGAGGTGATTAGTGCGTGAAGAAAATAATGTTTTCTGTAGATATGTTCTATATAAAAGTTGTAGATAACCTTTTTATCTTGCTTGTCCTAAAATTTCATGATTTTAGGCCCTGTAGTTTAGGAGTTATAGATTTTGCAAGTTTGCTGTCATGTTTTGCATACTTTCTGTGCAGATCTGAAAGAATGAATTGTTTGGCTAGTTTAAGTTATGAATCATGTCTTTGTGTTAATAGAAGAGTTATAGTGATTTTCATAGGATTTCTAAATTGTCTTGGATCACTATTTTTGGTAGTCTAGAACTTGAGTTACATGTGTTTAAAGTTAGAAGTCAGAATCTGTCCAAAGTCTGGACAGATTTACTTGTTTGAGTGAGTTAGCCTTGATAACTGCTTAATCATCTTGAGATTATTATAAATAAGTTTTAGACAACTTAATAAGCTTTCTAATAAGTCTTATGTCAAGTCTTCTGGTGCTTTAGATTTCTAGTTATGGTTGTTTGAATATGAATATAATATTTTGTCCAAAGTTTGGATAGAAGTTCTTGTCTGTTATGTTTGGTCTTTTTAATGGCTGAATCATGCTTAAGTGATAATAGCAAAGTTGCAGATAATTTCATTAGCTCTCGAGAAAGTCTAGGATCACCTTGATTGAATGTGTGTAGCTCCAGTTATGTGTGTTTAAAGTACATACTGTGTTGCTGTCCAAACTGTCTAAATGAACCAAACTTGATTGCTATGGCTTAACGTTGCTTAGGAGATCCTTGATGCTATGCCATGACTTTATAATGTTCAGATTGTGCATTTCATGTTATTAAATTAATTAACCGATGTATTATATAAATATGTTAGATAATGATGATGGTTGACATGCTTAACTAAAATAGGAGTTGTATGCGCATACATGTATTTCAATTGGGTGATGTGTGATGTAATCTTGGTTGATTGTTATAGTTAGCCTCCCTGAGTGCCTAATGAATCGCGTGTTATACCTCACTTTAATTATAACCTGCTGAAGTGATCATGCCATGTTGTGTGTTAGAGCTATGCCTACTTTTCGTAGTTATCTTGTATACTTATGTGAAGTAATTAGAAATGTTTGTGTTGCTTCGTAAGCGTTTCCCTTGCATTCATACGCTTGCATTACGCATCTCATTTAGGTAACGGTAGATACATCGTGAAGGACGTGATGATGAGGCTAAACCCGAAGACGGTGTTTGGTGGTTTAACCCGAAGATGCGGAGTTAAGCAAGTGCTACAGCGGAGATGCTCGCCAAGCGAGTATCACCTAACAAACACTAACCTAGTGTTGGTTCCCAGGCAAGCCCCGGAGCATCCTAAGTCTCCCAGTTTTATAATTAATTTATTTGAGTATTTTATTTTGTGATGCATTAGATATAGGAGTTGATTGAATCCTACTTGTTGCATTACCATTCCTTGATTATTGATTATACCTGCCTTGTTATCCAGTTATTATTTATAAATGTAGAATTGCTTAGCCTGCTTAATAAAAGTAGTAGTTAAAGATGTTCCCGTAATACCCCTGATGGGTAGTTACTGATCACAGTTGGCTATATTTGCTATCATGGAAAAGAACCTGAATAGTAATGAAATACGGTCAACTGGAAGGCAAGGCACAAGTTTAGAAACTTGGGGCAGTCCGTCTATTGGATCGTGTAGGTTTGTATCGATGTTGGCCCTCGTTCATTTTTGAACGCGCCCTTTTACTTAGGGATATGTTTAGGGATATGTCGGTGCCATAATCATCGATTCCAAAGCCGGTTAGAAGCTGTTCGGGCCGGTTTCAACCCGTGTCGCGCCCTCTAGTATGGAAATGCGATCTGCCGCGAGAGGCCATCGCCAGGTTTCAATTGGGCGGTCCGTGCTGTGAGCCGCGACGATTACCACCACGAACAAGCATCGAGCGGTTGCCCAATGCATGGACCCGACGGGGAAAGTGTGGGTTGGTATTAAAGGTCTTTCACCAGCTAGTTTGGAATTCGATTCGAGTCGCCGTCTCCCCCGGTTAGTGGGAAACTATGGCGAGCTTCACCATGATACAACTCCATGTGACATTTGTTGGTTCGACTAAAATATTGATAAGCAAACCTGATATGGTATTATATTATTGTTTGCTAGATCCAATTGAGTGCTCTAGTGCAGGTGCAAAACTTAGAGTTTAAGGAATAGGATAAAAGATGACTGCTCATATAATTAAATGATGAACCCTTTAACTTAAGCTCCTTTTGCAAATAAAGTTAGCCAGCTCCACTGTTTATATCAGCCTTGCATACTCCTTGGTGTCACTATATTTTTGGTTTCCGACGGGTAAGTCTAGCTGAGTACATTCGAGTACTCAGGGTTTATCCCACCGTATTGCAGGTGAAGGTTAGGTCTGCCGAAAGGTGATGGCCAGTGCCGGTGGGCTCGGCAGTTCCCTACTTCTTCTCTTTATGCTGTTGTTGGAGGATGTCACACAAGCTAGCAAAGTATTTTAACTTATATTATGGTATTTATTTCAAAGCTATGTTGTTTCTTCTAAATTAAGTGAAACTCCACTTGTATTATTATTTGAGAACTCTATTGTAATTTATTTCCGCTGCAAAACTCCATGAACATGATTTGTATTTGCTTGACCATGCGATCTTGGCTGAGATATTAAAAAAGTTTGAAATCCCTCAGGATTTCATGGACTACCTGGTTTATATGGGCTCAAGTGTGCTAATTCAGCTGCTCCGGCAGAGGTTTTCGCACTTGTGCTCTTATAAATTGGTCGGTTCTGTCACAAACATCGATACAAACCTACGCGATCCAACGGACGGACTGCCCCAAGTTTCCAAACTTGTGCCTTGCCTTCCAGTTGACCGTATTTCATCACTACTCAGGTTCTTTTCCACGATAGCAAATATAGCCAACTGTGATCCGGTAAATACCCACCAGGGGTATTACAGAAACATCCTTAACTACCACTTTTATTAAGCAACTAAGCAATTCTACATTATAAATAAGGAACAAGATAACAAAGCTGGTATAAACAATATTCAAGGAAGGGTAATGCAGCAGGTAGGATTCAATCAACTCCTATACCTAATGCATCACAATATAAAATACTCAAGTAAATTAATTATAAAAACTGGGAGACTTAAGGATGCTCCGGGGCTTGCCTGAGAACCAACACTAGGTTAGTGTTTGTTAGGTGATACTCGCTTGGCGAGCATCTCCGCTGTAGCACTTGCTTAACTCCGCATCTTCGGGATAATCCACCAAACACCGTCTTCGGGTTTAGCCTCATCATCACGTCCTTCACGATGTATCTACCGTTACCTAAATGAGATGCACAATGCAAGCGTATGAATGCAAGGGAAAAGCTTATGAAGCAAACATAAGGCGCACAACAAAACATTACTAATTACTTCACATAAACAATCAGGATAACTACTAAAAGAAGACATAGCTCTAACATCCAACATGTCATGATCACTCCAGCAGGTTATTATTAAAGCAAAGTGTGACACACGGTTCAATAGGCATTCATAGTGCCTAACTATAACAATCAATCAAGACTATATGAGGCATCACAAATGGAACACATGTATGCACATATAGCTTCTACTTTAGTTAAGCAAGTCAACCATCATTATCTAACATATTTATATAATACATAAGGTTAATTAGTTTAATAACATGAAATGCACAATCTGAACATTACCAAGTCATGACATAGCATCAAAGATCACATAATCAGCATTAAGCTATAGCAAACAAGTTCGGTTTATTTATACAGTTTGGACAACAACACACCATGTACTTTAAACAGACATAACTGGAGCTACACATATCCAAACAAGGTGATCCTAGACTTTCTGGAAAGCTAACAAGATTAGCTACAACTTTGTTATTTACCACAAGAGCAAATTCAAAGGTTATCAAACCCAAAAATAGATAACTATACAGCTCTGTCCAACTGTTGGACAGCAGGACTGACAGAGCTTCAGAGAAGCATAACTCAAGATAAAAATACCACATGAACATGCAATTAGACATTATAGAAATCTTACAGGGTTATCTAAATCTTTCTTATTATTATCTCAAGGTGAATCAATCATTAACAAAGTCAAACAACATGATTAGTGCAGCTTTGTCCACACTTGGACAGAACTAGCCACACATCAACAACAACAACTTAAAACAACCATACCTAAAGATCTATAGCACCTGGGAACTTGCCCCTAGACTTTTTAGAAAGGTTATTAAGTTGTCTACAAATCATCTATAATAATCTTAAGATGATTCACAAATTAACAAGGTCTAATTAGTATAGTTAGGCACCTCTGTCCAGACTTGGACAGATTTACCCATCTACACTAAAACAGCTATAACTCAAGTTATATAACTCCAACAAACATGATCTAAGACAATTTAGAAATATTATTAAAATTAATACAACTCTTCTATAAACACCTAAGCATGAATCATAACATAACTAGGTGTAACGAGCCAAACATTCAGATCTAGACAGAATGTAGGCAAATCTTGACATTCAATTTGCAATAGCCATATCTCTTAAACTATTAAGCCTATGGCCATGCAATTTGGTGACAAGAAAGATTAAAATGTTATCTACAACTTTCATATACAACACTTTCACAGCAAACATTATTATCTTAATGAAAACATGCACACATCATAAATTGCACATGCATGATCATATTAACACTATTTATCCTTTGCTAGTATATACATAGCCTATATATATATATTTAGGAGATGTCAATCATACATGAATCATAGCTCCCACTTTTAGAGATGAATCATAGTATTAGTATGTGAGCAAAGCTTGGAAAGTTATATGCATGCAAGCCATAGTTTGCCAACTATATGTTAAACTAGTTTCTATTTATAATTAACCATGTGAGAGTAAGTTAAATAAGAAACTTCAGATTTTATATGAACACATGACCATATTAGACATGCATTGGTTACTACAACATATTATCAAGGTCATGGAACCATCTTTTCCATTTTTACACACATGCATGACATATTTAATAATTAAACCTATTTAATCGGTTGAGAGCAAGATTACTTAATAACTCTAAAACTGGTGCACCAAAAATTACCAAATTATTCACAGAGTATCTACATCATGTCAGGAAGCTACCATAAAAATTTCAAATCAAATGGAGTAGCCAAACAGTGGCAACATATTAAACCCTAGATAGCAAAGATCTATTTTTCACGCAAAAACTTTCTACTGGAAGCTATCATATTATTGCACCAGCATGTAGATCTACTCCAGAGCTTTCCAAAAAGTCCTCATTTGCTATTTTACGATTTTTCTACTAATTACTATGAATTACCAAAGTTTCAGCCACATAAAAGGGAAAAAGAAAAAGAAAAACACTGTTGGCACTATTCATCTGAGTCTATAGCTGTGCAGAAAACCCCCTGAACTTCATCGAATTGTCGCGCGTGGTCCCTGGTCGCGATTTGGAACAGAGGAGGCACTAGAGCTCGTCGGCGGCGGCAAAGGGGTGCTCGTCGGTGGCGCGGAAAAGGCAGGGAAGCATCACCATGACGAGGCGCATCCACCAACGCCCGCGGCTCGGCCCGAGATGCCTCGAGGTGGCCTGGCCACACGCGCAGGCGGCAACGCGGCGGCTGCTCCGGCGACGGCGTTTTTCGGCGACGATTTGGCCCGGATGAGCACGAGCGCGAGATGGAGCAAGACAAGGCGGAGGTATTGGTACCAGTAGAGGGACTCAAGAGAGAGCACCTCAGCGGGAACGGCGATGGCAGCGAGCTCGGCCATGGTGGCCATGGCGGTGGCGACCGTGCGACGACGAGCAGAGCGAGAGAGAGAGGAGATGGGGAGGGCGAGGCGCGGAGGGAGTAAATGAGGGCGGCCTCTGGCGCACGGCATCCCTCTGGGATGAAGGCAGGGGCAAGGGAGCAAGTGGCAGCCATGGAGGGCAAGCTCTAGCGCATGAACTCCACGTCGTCATTTCATCGAACACGTGGTGCGCGACGACTTGGAATCTTGGACGGCCGTTTGCGGCATCTTTCGGGCATATTCGGGTCCGATGCTTGTAAGCAAAGTTGTAGGTCTCGTGCTGCTCTCTAACTTTCCTTAAGGACACTCAGCCATTAGACTTACAGATCAGCGGGTAATTATCTCCCAATTTGACAGTGTCAAAGAGTTAATTAGGATTTACCTTGCTGCGATTAAATCCAAAGTTCGCAGTCCAAACTTGGTCAAATCGAGTGCAACTTTTTGTATGCTCTTCTCCAAAGGATTACCTACAACTCTTATTTTTGGACCAACTTGAGTTGTTTAACAAAATTTGGAGAACGCGGCTTGCCAACGTGATTGACACTGCATTTCAGACTTGGCCAATATTTTTCCTGTTGAAAATAGCAGCAGATTCAGACTTTGCTCCTCTTTTTGACACGGTTAGATATGGATTCAGCTCTGGATCCTTTAACAAAGTTTGTTGTACACGTCATGATCTATAACTTTGCTTAAAGGTCAAATCTCAGAATATGAATAGAAGCTGCACTTTCATGTTGGTCAAAGCAGCAAGTTGATATGACCTTAATTTAGAGTTTTAGGCCGATTGAGGCATTTTTTTGACATTTGGTCAACACGAACCTTTCATAACTTTTGTTCGTGAGTCCATATAGAGTTGATTGGGCATAATTGCAAGACTTGATTGAACTCAAATGATCTCCTTCGCTTAATAAGCCATTATAGGCAAAGCTGTGACTTGTCATTTCATGTGACTTTTTGATTCCAGACTTCACGAAACTTTTTCACCAGTTACTATAGACAGGAATGGAGGTGGGTCTCATGAAAAATCCATGTTTAGAATTAATCCTGAATATTCACCAATTAGCGGTCGTTATTAAATGGCTCCATTAGTTATTTCCCGGATAATTCGAACTGAGGCTTTGTTTCCGAGGTTGATTCCAAAACCTCTGTCGTCATTGATAATACTATAAATTATTTCTCAATCATCGCCTGATAGAACATGTCTGTGTTAAACTGTCTGCTCAACTGGCGTCAAACACCTGGGGTGTTACAGGCTTGATTAAAAGAATTGGAAATGGCGCTTCAACTCATATATGGCGAGATAGGTGGATCCCCCTACACTTTGATGCAAGGACGACCATTCCAGGTGAGGAACAGGTCACTTTAGCCTCTGAACTATTGACTGAAGGGGGTTTATGGAATGAACATCTGATCCGAAGCATCTTTTTACCAATTGATGCAGAGGCAATTTTGAGAATACCAATCTGCCCATGTGATGATGGTTGGTGGGCAATTTTGACCTATGACAGCTATGCAAACCGAACCACCAAGTTGATCCTAAACAACCAACACCATCCTAGTGTCCACCACAAGAGGGATGGGCCAAATGCAATGTGGATGTCACCTTCTATTCGGGGCAAGGTGAAGGAACTACATGCGCTGTCCTCTATGATGGTGCTACTAAAAGCCCTAGTTTGGTGTTGGCTAATTGATAAAACTTATTGGATTAATCCTATGCTAAGCATGTCTGTAGCTTGAGATCGATGGATTAGTGCCAAGTCAAGTGATAGAGCAACCTAGGTGGCTAACCATGGAGTGATGGTGTAATCCACAAGTCGATCAAGTGATTAACATTTGGTGAAATGGAGAAGAGGAGAGAAGAGCAGGAATAAAGAAGCTCGAAGGCAAAGGTATAACTTATAAGGCTCTTTGTTTTATTAATCTAAGACACCATAGAGAGCGTGATCATATTTAGGATAGATAGTCGTACTATCAAGAGGTGGATAGATCACAATTAATATAGTGTTCAAGTGCCACTAGGTGTTCTCTAATGCTCATCGATGAATTAGTTCTTAGTGAGTGAACTAACTGTTGACACAAAAATATGGTCGGTAGTGCCAACACACTCGAACGCGCGGTCCTCGGAGGGCGTACAGAGCAGGGTCCTAACCTCTTGAACCTTCAACGGGTGGCGAAGCCGATTATGGACGAGAACGACTCAGGGCGTGCCAGTCAATTTGACCTATAATTGACAAGGAGGAGAAAACGTTGTCAAATTGTGGAACCTGCCGGTTTGGTGCCAGACAGTTCCAAGTTATACGGCTCTAATATAGCCATTGTTGATAGGATATTGACTACAAAGTCAACTCCCAAAAGATTGTATAGAACGTTGACAAAGATATAAAGCAGAACGGCTATAAAATATGTAAAGAAGCATTTGGGACAAATAAACAGTCAAAAAACTTAAACTTATTAGCAAGATAAAGATCAATGTGTACATCCAAACAGTATGAAATCAACGTATCGACTAATTGCACGGGCAGTTCTATTTGTTAACAGTGGGGTGTTTCCATGCAGCCGTAATAACAAATAGGTCGATAAAATAGCTTGATCATCAACATTGGGGTGTCTCCATGCAGCCATAATGATGACCAAACTAGATCAAGTCCGATGCAACGAGTAGATCCATTAGTTTCAAGCCATTCAAAAGTACACATTATGAAGAAAACGTAACTGGATCAACTATTTTAGCCGATACAAGGTCTATGAAGCACGAACAAGATCTACCCGTTAAAACCATGATTTGACTTAAGATCAGGCAAATCTAATCTATTATATATATCAGTGGGGTTCGGAAATACAGCCATAATAGATATGCTAGATCAAATCTATTTGCTCTTAGATCAAATCGCGGTTTCATCGGATATCTCGAATGCACAGCATGTAACAATCAAGATTGATAACATAGTCGATGAAAGGCTTGAACCGGCTATTTCCTTTGATGTAGACATGCAAAGCCTTTGGATAGCCGAAACTAAGCATCTTTAAACTTAAGCCACTTTGTCAATCTTGATTGGGCAAGATATTGTTTAAAACATAAAAAGAGCATTAAAATATAAACAACATCGATAACTTGATGAATCTATTAGTTTGCCAAAAACCAATAGAGTCGATAACTAGTCAAGATCGACTAAAGCAAGAGATTGATCAAAGTCAAGGCAGTCTTACAAAAGGTGATCTTAAACCGATAACTAGCCATGTCATAGCTTAACAAGAGTTTGTTCGATGCCAAATACAGCCTTATTGAACAATGACACGAGCCATTGGTGAAACTTACAAGCAAACCAGAGGTCGGTCAAAGCCGATGCAGTCCTGCCTGGTTGAAGGTTCCGCCGAGATCTACGTTACTCCTACTCCTAGGGTTTTGGCCGGTGGCTGATGTATTGATTGATTGGATGATCTTTTACAAAATCCGGGTTTCTAGCTATATATAACCCGATTGACTCCTGTCCTAACACGATTAAGTTACATAATAGGTAAAATAAAAGACGACTCAGATTTGAGCTTCCTGGCCGAGCCTGACACGTCTTTGAAGCCCGTCATGCTGGTCCATACGAATTCTCCTGGTCACGTTTGAACCCATATAAGCTTCTTTATTTTTCTGGCCAATTCCTTCTTTAATAAACCAGCCGTTTGTGCTTACAAAATAACAATCTTTTTTGTCCAAAATCTGGTGTAAACACTAACAAACCCTTGAAACATGCTTTAAAATACTAACACACATATACAAGTGGTGAAACACTTCAGTGTTGACACATGGAAGCAAGGGTAGGAGTTAGGAGTTGAAAAGAAGTGAATTTGAGGTGTTTTGCACACATTGGACACTGTCTCGGGATGCACCAGACGTGTCAGATAGCAAACCCTAGGAGCAGCGCAACTATCCAGGGTGCACCGGACTCTGTAGAGGGAGGCATCGAACGCGATGCTAGTGCATTCAATGGAGATGAAGTGGTGCGAGTGATCTATGTAGTATGTGTCAGACTCAGGGTGCGTCCAACGGCAGCAGAGCAGACGCGCCCGATGGCGCTGAGAACTCCCAGGGAGCTCTCTGCATAACTGTCGGACGTGGCTTGTGGTACGTTCGACGGGTTACTTAGAAGAGGTGCTAACTCTGGCTTGGCACCAGACATGTCTTATGCTTTGGATAGGCGCGCCTGATGTTACATAAATCGCGTGAAAGTGAAAAATAGTCGTCGGGATTGTAGGATCGAGATGGCCGACTAGAGGGGGGTGAATAGTCGATTTTAAAAATAATTACAAAACTACTCAAAATTAATAGCGGAAGAGATAGGTTCAATTATAATTTTGACTACACCCCTCTAATTATGAACTTAACAAGATATACTAGCAAGAGTATTTCTATTGTACACAAGTCAAGTTGGAGCTATTTAGCAAGATGATCAACTATAAGAATGTATATCAAGATTGACTACACAAGATATCAATATATATATGAATGTAAATACAAGATACAAGGTAAACACAAGTATGTGTAATATGAAATGAAATGAACTTGAGTTGAGATAGGCAAACCAAAAGGAAGAGGATGACACACGATGTTTTTAACGTGGTTCGGTGACTTGCCGATCACTTAATCCACGTTGAAGCAAGTTCTAGGATTGTTGCTCCTCTTGTTAGCTCCAAGCACAAAAGCTTCGGACTACCCCCACAAGGTAGGCTCCACGTGAGCACTAAACTTTGAGCCAACCAAATCACTAGATACTCTTCACGCCTCAAGTTTACTAGAGATGCTCTTTGCCTTCCTCCGGTGGGGATGAGCTCAATAGCCCCTCACAAAGCCAACTCCGGAGCACCGCACAATCTCCTTGCGTGCTTCACGGAGACACAATCACCAAACCATCTAGGAGCCGGCAAGCTCCAAGAGTAATAGATAACCACGCCCACACGACGACCACCTAGTGCCACAAGTAATCTCTCACGCAAAGATTCGCACTAGTGGAGCACACTCACTCTCCAAATGTTGCTCTCAAGCAAGGGATATGAGATGAGGTGCTAGAGGTGTTCTCTCCCAAAGGATATGCTGTAAGAATGCCCAAGAGAGCCTCCACAAACCGGGCAACCCACTATATATAGAGGCCCCCTCAAAATCCAACCGTTATGTGCCGAAACGCGATTCCCGGACAGTCCGCGGTACAAGTCCCGGACTGTCCGCCGTTGTCAGCAACTAGCCGTTAGGTTTGAATTTTGACCGGCGGACTGTCCGTCATCAGGGGCGCGGACTGTCCGCCGTTGCCACACGCCACGACGAGCAGAAACAACAGCATCACTGCCCGTTTTTGAACAACACCGGCGGACTGTCCGCCACCTAGGGCGCGGACTGTCCGCCGTTGACCTGAGACTGCACCAACAGCGCGAGCAGCAACTCTGCTTCCTCTGAGAATTAGCCGGCGGACTGTCCGCCACCAGGGCGCGGACTGTCCGCCGTTACTTCGACAACCCTTCAGCAGATTACACAGAATCTGTTCGGTTCTCAGGTTTTGGCCGGCGGACTGTCCGCCACCAGGCGCGCGGACTGTCCGCCACCAGCCTGAAAACGCCTTTCTCAAGCACTCTATCTCCTTTGCTTTGCCCCATCAACCCATACACTATGGATATGTCCAAAGCAATATAAAGTTAGCTCACGAGCGCTAAGAAAACCTTTTCTTAAAACAAGCCAACTCCAAACCAACGATCTCGAAAAGAGCATCGTTTCCATAGTCACTAGTTAGCTTTTCACAAACGTTTTTCACAAAGGTTTTCGACTTACCGCCACTCATCATAAAGCGATGAAAACGATAGAGCTCACAAGTGGCACTAGACAACCGTAATGCAAACGTGTTTGCCCCTCTTAGTAGTACGGTTATCTATCTTAAATCTGGCTATTTAACTTCTCTACACACCTCATAGCCGGTAAAAGGAACACCCTATTGTCCATACCTTTGCCTTGCTTATCCATGATTTTCTTTGATACCCGCAAGGAAACATTCATGGACAACTTCACCAAGCCATTAGATATAACCAATGAATCTTCGACTTGGTCCATCAAAGATGATGTTGGTCACTCAACCATCACATAGACTTCAAGCCTCTCGCTTTAGCTTCACTTGCTATTCACCGTTGTCTCGGTCCTTCGGCGCCAAGCCCACTAGCTTGCCCTTCACCATAGGTCCATCAGCGCCAAGCCCACTAGCTTGCCCTTCACTTCCGCATCGGTCCCTCGGCATCAAGCCCACTAGCTTGTCCTTCACCATCGCTTGAGCACACGGTCCTTCTAGCCAAGTCCTGCCAAAGTCTTCGCTTGCTTGCTATGCTTAAGTTGAATACCCCAACAAACTTTAAACAATCATTTCAATAACATCATCTACTGATATTGTGAACTCAACCTATTTTCCTTCACACACTTGGATAGAATGGTTAGCTCACAAGTGTTGTCATCAATCACCAAAACCAAACTAGGACCTTTCAATCTCCCCGTTTTTGGTAATTGATGACAACCATCACAAAGATATGAAATGAATTTAATTTGTGAACTTGAGATGTTTGCCCATACATTTAAATCATAAAAGGAGATGGACAAGCATTTCAAATTCGATTTTGATAGTACTAGCTCCCCCTACATATGTGATATATGAGTTTGGTACAATTATTCACGTATACGTAAATAGGAATTTGTGAGTGAGCTACTACTATCAAATGATGCTAAAGTATATAGAAAGGACCTTTGAAGCGTGATACCGTTGGAGTTTCGAATATATACCATCTTTAGCACCATAGGTAACTAGACATACATCAAAAACTCAAGTACACCATGAGATCAACATTATAAGGAAAGAAAGCACTTGATTCACTCGAAAGTATGAAATGAAAGTCTAGTTACAAGCCTATGCATATTATGAGCTTGCTCCCCCTATTTGTATGCTCAAATAATTTTTATCCCTTTCCATTATCATATCTATCTTTGTGACTTATTTCTCCCCCTTTGTCAACAATTGTCCAAAAATAACCATCTTGGTTGGAGAGAAATACCACATAGAAAAAGCAAGTTCATTTGATTTGGAAAGAAAGTTATTTCTCATTAGTTCAATCTAGGTTTGCAAGCCCACAAACATATTATATGCCACTGCTAGATCATGTGAACATGGAAGACAATAGTGGCAACATATATACACCAGATGGTAATCGAGGAGTATATGATAGGAGATATCACCTTTTGAAGTCGAAATCAAGAATAATATCCTCAGAAAACCATAAATATGCTAGAACCACTTCATAGAAGTATTAATGCAACACAAATATTTAAGCATAAGGTACCATGCATATTACATCAAATGATCATAGGTTCAAGTTCTAGCACACATAATCCATCAACGATTAAGATTAAAGTCTTTTACAACTAAGCACATGAACATAAAACATAGACCAACAAAGCTAATTTAGATTATTCATAAGCAAGCTTCCATCCATTTGTCAAGTCGGCTTTCAAATTCTTCATGCATCAGTGTCATCACCAGGAGGAGGAAACTGTGAAGGATAAAACTGAGGAGGATAATAAGGCACATAGGGGTACTGAGCTGGAGGAGGAGGAGGCCTAGGGTATATCGTGTTGAAATGATCACTGAAGATGTCGAAGTTGTTCTACAAATCATCAACACGTTGCTCAATCTGACCCTGCCTGTCATGTAACTGCTGAAACTGCTCCTGTGTAGATAGTGAACTGAGCTGTGCACTAAGAGCATCAATATCGCTATGCAGCCCTTGCTGGACACCCTGCAGACTAGTCATGATCGGCTGATACATGGTGGAGTGAAGATGCTGTCCAAACTGCTGGAAGCTGGTGTCCATATGCCCCTGCCACTGCTGCCCCATGGAAGAGAATCCCTGATTCAACTGCTGCTGCACACCCTCTCCAAACTGAGCAAAAGATGTGTTCCATGAGTTCTGCATGTTCTGAAAGTATGGATCAAAGTATCCCTGAGGAGGTGCCCATCCATGCATCTGAGGCTCTGGCTGCTGTGGTTGTGGAACATCCTCTCCTGCCTGACCACCCTCATCATCATCTCCCATTTGTTGATCTGCATATGCTCCATCAGGAGGTGGGAAGGGAGTCAAAGGCCTTCTATGAAATTCTTTGTCATTTATGAACGGCCTAAAGGGCCCATGCTGGACTCTACAACTCCCCCTGAACCTGGTCTTATCCAAAATGAGTGACATGATATATGGAGCAAAGTACAGGTTAGTGGTCATGTCATAACTCAATACTGCCAACTGATGCATTATCAACTTAACCACATCAAACTTCTGCCTGTACATGATATGGTGTATGATATTCCAATATTTTTCTCTAATCTCCCCTCTATCTCCACCCTTAGGCATGAAAGATACTCGAGCAATTTTATTAATCACTGCGGGATGATGCCTAAGACCTTTTGGTCCTCCAATTCTAATATTTTGCTTATTAGGCTCATAGAATTGTCTCCTCTGTTCAAATGGTAAATCATCCTCAACATCAACATCAATGGTATTTGACAAGATACCATTGTTCAACCGATTAGCTAGAGCAAACTCATCAAATGTGGCACTGTATTTTCTCTTTCCAGTCATCCATTCTAATGTGCTACTATCCATATCAACATCCACAGTTGCATAGAATTGCTTGACAATTAAATCATTCCAGTTGCATTGATGTTGTAGGAAATCATAGAGACCAACAGAATGCAATTTTCTAACAAGTCCTGTGATTTTCTCTTTCTCTACCATATATGTCATGTTGATGAATTGATGCTTATGTATAGTTCCACTAGCAATGTACCCAAAGTAAGCATCCTCTTGTACCTTAGTGTGGAAGTATGGTAGAGTGGCATCATTGTCTCTGCATAATTGCTTTGGGGCTCTTGCTCTAAGTAACTGTCAAAGTCCCACTTTCTGATCAATCCCCTATAGATAGAGACATCCATCTCCTCATCATCTCCTTCATCTTCCTCATCAATATCAACATCTGGGTTCGGATCCCAATCATGGTCATCATCATCATTTCCTCTCCTTCTCTTGGACGTGCTTCCTCCCTTTCTCTTGCCTGAAGTGACTTTCTTCCCTTTGCCTCTGTCATTGCCAATAGATATGGGAGAATATAAGTGACATGCATGAATACCAAGAATAACAATGTACCACTGCAATTTGGAATCAATCATCTTCAATTTGTGATTTAGGAATGAGTATATGAATGACTCAATGTGACAATCCATATATTTTCAATTGAAATTTGTGTTTGAATCCACATAGAGCAATATGTATATATGAACTGCATGAGAGAACCACTGCTGCTAGATTGGCTATGTTCATAGATAATGTGTTCAATCCATATCCCATCCATGGCTGCTGCTGCTGTGCAGAAACATTGCCCGCGGACAGTCCGCCGTTTTAGGCGCGGACAGTCCGCGGTTACTGTTCACGCACGAACAGCACAGTGCACATGCATCCATTCAATCCATATATCTCTTGATTCAACCAGTAACTACCAATCATACTTTAGGCATATCATCTCCACATCACTAGCAACAATTACCCCAAAAAGTTTTCCAAATCCATGGCTCAAAAAGGAGATCGAGAATCAAACCCTAGAAGCCATTCAACATGAAATCCATTCAAATCCGTGGGGGAATCAATGAAATACCGGGAATGCCGATTTTGCCCAGATTTTTGTTGTTCCTTGCTGTTATTTATCTCAACATGTTTCAATAAACTTCTCCCCATATACTAACTGTCAATATATCTTTCCATAGCTGATTTTTGACATGAAATCCAAACCAAAGACCTTGACCCATAATTCTTTACAAATAGCATTGCTTATGAACAAATCTTTCATATTGCCAAGTTGATCTAACAAACATATAGTAAACTCGGCAATAAATTGATAAAAGACAACATAAATGTGAACAGGATAGAGAGCTTATGATAAGCAATATGCACCTATTACCATACTAGTAGGGTAGGTTATGAAAAATCACAACCAAGTTTCATACCACCGTTTGAAGTGAAGAGATGATCCAATGTATGAATAATTCCAATGATTATGACCAACATAATGAGATATATCATAGAGAACATTTCCATTGGACTCCCAACTCCAAATATCACCCTTATTGCTTCAAGCTCGGTTTGAACCTTCTTCAAGCTTCTTCACACACTCTTGAGTGGTTATCTTGTCGAAGTTGAACTTGTTGCACTAAAAGGTGTTTTGATCTTTGAATAGCATCGATCATGACATATCCACATGTACGATAGCATTGGTTCAAGATATAGATTATTTCACTTCAAACTTGGCTTTATTGTTGGTGATGATATAATGAGCTCACATGCCAAGTCCCCAATGCCACCATGGTACCTATTTAATCATTCAATTGCTTGATGGTACCCAACTCATGTTGGGTCCTCTCATGTTAGTAACCACATGCTTGGGCACCCAAATTGCCTTTGCATGTACAATAGAATGATCTACAAAAGTAGCCTTCACAGTACCATTTCCAACATTCCTAAGCAAATAGTTTTCATGTAATGACCTTGGCTTAGGATTGTTACCTATGGTACCTATTTAATCATTCAATTGCTTGATGGTACCCAACTCATGTTGGGTCCTCTCATGTTAGTAACCACATGCTTGGGCACCCAAATTGCCTTTGCATGTACAATAGAATGATCTACAAAAGTAGCCTTCACTGCCCAAAGCTTAACCGCAGCGGGCAACAGCGTCCGCTGCGGTGCTAAGGCCACGGTTAATCGTGGCCATTACCGCCGCGGGCGCTGTTGCCCGCTGTGGTAAAAGCCTTAACCGCAGCGGGCAACATAAACAACCCGCTGCGGTTAATAGCATTTACCGCAGCGGGCAACCTAAAGCGCCCGCAGCGGTAAATTATTAACCACATCGGTCGATTTAGGTTGCCCGCTGCGGTAACTGCTATTAACCGCAGCGGGCAAATTATGTTGCCCGCCACGGTTATTAATTTTGGATTAAAAAAATAAATAATGCAGCCAGCAGCAGAAACAACAGGATATGAATTTAAATCAAATACAGTTTTCAAATAATTTCAGAATTCCAGATTTCTAACAGAGATATATATATGCACATATAAACCATCTGGACATAACATACAAAGTCACTTAGTTGTTTGTTGTCATCATATACACATTGACTTAGTTGATTTTAAATTCAAATTACAATTCATAGTTCAACTTGATGAGCGTAATCTGTCGGACGAAGCATTGTGTTCCATTTGCGGAGCTTCTCGTATTGGGGTAGCAACGCCAGCTCGGATTCGTTGTCGAAGAATGTTTCTCCTTCGAGAATACATGTCTCCATTACAAACTTGCATATGCCCGCCTTGACTTGTTTAAAGCACATCCTGCGGCTCTGCTGCTCTCCCCAATACTTGACACCTTTCTTGAGCTTCTTCCAGCTATTGGTGTACTCCTTGCTTTCCCTTAGAAACTCGCATGTGTACAAGCCACATGTCTTCGATCCTAGTGGCTGTTTGGCGCACTGCATGATTGATACACAAGCATTAGAACCCATATATATGTATGAAACATGAATTGAACGTTTGAAATACTTATCGGGAAATCTCGTCGGATTTTGAGGTGGTACCTATGCTTGTCCTTGAACTTTTGAGTTCTTCGGTCCCAGAATCCAGGCACCTTTTGGTATTCCTTATAAGCGTTGTACGAAATATAATAGTTTTAGCCACCATTTAAAAATGTATGGTAACTGTAACTGATGAAAAAGATGGATGACTTACTTTTTCAGACAATCTTCGAATGCCTTGTACCCTTGCTTGTTTGGTACGCTCAAGGAGTCAAACACACAGGCCCTGCCATCTTGAGGGTATATTATAAAAGCGACCCAGTGGCCACCCACGAGGCCCTGGCTGCACCATTGCAACAAAATAGAGTTTATGACGGCAAGAAGGCATGATATGCTAGCGACTTAGGTGTACGTATATGTATTTGACTTACCCAAAGTGATAGGCAGCCATTATACACTCTGGCCCATCCGGCTTTGTCGGGGGTCCACAAAAGGGGTACCCCCAATCAACGCGAACAAATAGGTTAAACCTAGAACACCGGTAAATAACAAACCTAACGAGACCAACCCCTCGAGGCCCACAACGCTGGCCCGCCAAGCCAGGCCTCGGGCGAGCACTCCACTAAAACCTCGAGTCCTGGCATATAGGGCTCGAGCCCCCCACAGCCGAACGCCGCACCTCGAGACCCCACGCGGGGACCTCGAGCCTCTCTGGCACGACAGCCTATCCCTCGAGACGCTTTTATGCTTCCTTCGAGCGGCGCAGACATCGGACGCCAGCCCCATACCGCGCATTTAATGTCTCCACCTACGCCAGTCATGTCCTCTGCAGCCCGACGTGTACCACAGTAACCAGGGTAGAGTCAAGTCTCGTTTTCACCACAAGCATGGGCAAAAAGGCGTCAGTACAGCACTGTTAGGCCATGCCCTGCACTGACGCACGCTCGAGCCCCATCCCGGAGCCTGGGTTCCCGCTATACGCCCGGGCGTCCCGGGACTTGCCCATACTCGCGGGGGCTCAAGCCCCCCGTAGGCGCCACCTCGAGGCCGGCTCCGCGCCCCTCGAGCCCTAACCGCTTTCATGCTATTGGAAGACAGGTACCCCAAGATCCGGAGGGACCCCGCCGTGTCCTGTGCGTGCCGGAATGGGTGCTGTACGGCTTCTACATCGTCACGCCATCACATCCGCGCCCGGGATGGAGGCCACACCCCAAGGACGCCTCAACAGCAACGCTCACATCGGCTCCAGTGGCCCCGACAAGACAGGATTCCTACCCTACGCCATATCGAGCGCTGTACATACCTATCCTGTGTAAACCCTGGCCTCCTCTTGTTCTATAAAAGGGGACGCCAGGGCCCTTCACGCGAGGAGGAGAAGACGCGAGTCCACGGTTACACAACTCCGATAGACAACACACAAGTCCACACACGTACACACTTGAGTCCGGACTCCGGTCCACGCTCATTGAGCTTGTATTCGCCCCTGTACAAGCACTTAGGTGCAAGTGATACAAGAACCTCCTCCCCCGCTGGACGTAGGGCCTTCTTTGCCCGAACCAGGATAAATCCTTGTGTCATCTTGCATCACCAACCAGGAAGAGAGCACGCGATCACATTACTCGTTGGTGTCATACCCCCGGGTTCGAAACACCGACAGTTGGCACGCCAGGTAGGGGCCTTCGCATGTCGAGTCAGTTTCTCGCTGTTTCCTGGATGGCTTCTTTGACTCCTTCGTTCTCTGCCGGTGCCGTCATCTGGTTCGGGAGCCTCGAGTTCCTGGCCACCGACAACGGCAACGGGCTGACCTTGCTCTCCACCGAGGGCCCGAGTGGAGGGCGTGTCACGCCACCCCGTGCGAGGAGCGTGGCACGTCGCCCACACCACCACGCGTCGCCACCCCGTGAGCGGCGCCGTCGTCACCATCGTCGCCAGGCACAGGCGGTGTCGGCGGCGTACACCCACTTCCCCGTGGCCGGCGCGGAGTTCCCGAGGAGGAGCCTGCCCGGCGCACGGCCGGAGACTTCCAGGGCGCGCTCGCGCCCGCCCAGCGACTTCGCGTTCATCATACGCACGGACCAGGAGCCAGGCCAGAGGCCTCCGAGCCGTGCACCGTCGACGCCACCCAGCCTCCTCCCGCACGGGGTGTACCGCGCTCGACGCCGGCGGTTCCCGTTCGGCCTCGACAGCTCCGCAGCAGCCTACGCCCGCCAGCTCAACGAGCGTCGTCGGGACCGACCGCCGGCAGGCTAGGAGGAGCGCCCGGGCGTGCTACTGCAGGCCATGGCCAACCTGGAGATCGTCCACCCCGCGTACGTTGACCGCGGATTCTCGCGAGCCATCGAGCCTCCCCGGCGATCCACCGTCGGAGAATGGTACCACGAGCTGCGGTCCCAGCATCCGCCAAGGCGGCACGCCGTCAACAGCTCCGACTCTGACGAATACGACTACCACGACCCCGACCTCTGGGATCCCGCCAGGGAGTGCTTCCAACTCGAGGGGGTCGTATGCGATACCGAGGACGAGGGCGACGGCGGCAGGCCGGCGCTCGATCTAGAAGGCCCTAGCGACGTGGCCGCGGCAGGCGGATCACGTGTTCAGGGGAGGAACGAACCTCCAGCACCGGCTGCACCGCCTCAGCACGACGACGGCCGGGCGGCGCAACTCGCGCAGGTGCAGGAGGCTATCACCAAAGCCGAGGAAGAACGGCGACACCTGCTGCAGCTCCGGCAAACTCTGATGCAGGAACCACCCCAGCCCCGAGGAGCCGGAGCTCGAGGTCGGGCTCGAGAGGTCCACCGGCGGATCCTCGAGGACGGGGCACCAGCACGCCCCGAGGTATGCTTCCCGCGAGCCGGGCAGAACGTGGTGGCGGCGGCGATGATGCTCCGTGACCTGCCCGCCGTCTCCAACCCCGACGCCAGGCGCATGCTCGGGGAAATGAAGAACCTCCTCGAGACAGCCGCTGTGCAGCAGGCCGAGAGCTCGGCGTCACGCCGGCGCGGAGCAGCCTCGGGGAAGCTGGCGGACACGCCCCGCAACGAGCGCGAGGCATCCGTCCACCAGCCGGACGCCTCGCGAGCTAGGCCAGTCCGCGAATGGATCATCGACAACCGGCCACCTCGAGATCCCAATGACGCCCGCAACGACATCAACCGACGGCGCAAGGACAAGGGGGCCCAGGAGCGTGGCTATAGCGCCCATCGAGGGGGGCGCTACGACAGCGACGAGGACCGGCAAGTCCTCGAGCCCCCGGGCCCCAGAGTCTTCAGCCGGGCCATCCGCAGCTCAACCCTCCCCGACCGCTTCCGACCGCCGACCAACATCGTGAAGTACGACGGGGAGGTCGAGCCCAAGCTCTGGCTCTCGGACTTCCGCCTAGGCTGCCAACTGGGCGGAGCGAAGAACGACGACCGTGTGATCATACGCCAACTCCCACTTTACCTCTCGGACACCGCCCGCCGGTGGCTCGAGAGGCTCCCGCCGGATCGGATCGATGACTGGGCCGACCTAGTCAGGGTCTTCGACGGGAATTTCAAGGGGACTTGCATGCGCCCAGGCAACCCCTGGGACCTACGGCATTGCAGGCAGGCGGCGGACGAGCCCCTCCGCGACTTTGCCCGGCGGTTCTCGAAGCAGCGCCTCAAGCTCCCCCACGTGCCTGATGAGGACGTCATCTCAGCGTTCCTCGCGGGCACGACATGCCAAGAGCTAGTTCATGAGCTTGGACGCTACCGTCCCAGGACGGTCGAGGACCTGATGGATCGCGTCACCAGCTTTGCCTCAGGCGACGAGGCAGTGGGGGCCTTCTTTGGCCGTTCCACGGACAAGGGTAAGGCGGTGACCGCGCCGGAGGGCTCGAACAAGGGCAACGACGCCAAGAACGACAACAATAACAGCAACAAAAAGAAGAAGAACAAACGCAAAGGTCAGAAGGCGAAGCGCGACGCCAATGACGGACGACGACGAAGAGGTGCTCGCAGGCGCCCTCGAGCCTAAGAAGCCCCGAGGCCTGTGGCGGAACCGTCCTGATTATAAGAGCTCAAGTATTATCTTAGCCAAATCCGTCTGACTTCGACTGATACTTGAACCCATACAACCCTGGTAGTCCGGAAATCTCGAAGGATTTCTAACACCATACATCAAACAGGATCGCATCGTTCAAGGATTACATTCGTAAAGATACATCATAACGAAAACGAAACCGAATTTAAAATATCAGAGTGCGAATTTAAAATGGAGTTATTACAATACCGAGTTTAAAAGTGCGGAAGCTGAAATAGTTTGAAACACGACCACCACACATGTGGTCCAAATAAAACTTCATTGTTTTGATAAATCTACTCGACACAAATAAAACCTTGTTTGATAAATCCACTCAACACGACTCACTCCTCCCTTAAAGATAATGTGCCACTAACAGTCTCAGACCAGCAAAAGAAAAAGGGAAGCTTCTGGACGACCCTGCCCTGGGCCTACTCCTCATCACCTTCCACCGGGTAGAGGCAGTGCTTACAATAGCCAAAGTAGACCTGGCCATCTGCAACAAACGGGATAAACCCTGAGTACGGGAATGTACTCAGCTAGACTTACCCGTCCAACTGAAAATAAAGACACCAAGGGTATGCAAGGCCTTTTCGGGTGGAGCTGGGATCTTTTAGTTGCGAGAAGCTCAAGTTCAGATAGGAAGTAATTAGTGATAAAGATGAGCCGCCATTTTTAGACCTATTCCTTAATTCTAGGTTTTTCACGTGTACTAGAGCACTCACTTGAATCTTCCAATCAATAATATAACCATATCCGGTTGACTTATCCACATTTTAGTTGAACCTTTAAACATCACATGGAGTTGTATCGTGGTGAAGCTCGCCATAGTTTCCCACTAACCGGGGGAGACGGCGACTCGAATCGAATTCCAAATCAGCTGATGAAAGACCTTTAATACCAGCCCACACTTTCCCCGTCGGGTCCATGCATTGGGCAACCGCTCGACGCTTGTTCGTGGTGGTAATCGTCGCGGTTCAAGCACGGACCGCCCAATCAGAGTCTGGCGATGGCCTCACGCGGCAGATCGCAACTTCCGTACTAGAGGGCACGACACGGGTTGAAACCGGCCCGAACAGCTTCTAACCGGCTTTGGGGTCGATGATTACAGCACCGACATATCCCTAAGTAAAAGGGCGCGTTCAAAAATGAACGAGGGCCAACATCGATACAAACCTACACGATCCAACGGATGGACTGCCCCAAGTTTCCGAACTTGTGCCCTGCCATCCCGTTGAACGTATTTCATTACTACTCAGGTTCTTTTCCACGATAGCAAATATAGTCAACCGTGATCCGGTAAATACCCATCCGGGTATTACGGAAACATCCTTAACTACCACTTTTATTAAGCAGGCTAAGCAATTCTACATTGTAACTAAATAACAGGATAACAAGGTAGATATTAATCAATAACCAAGGAATGGTAATGCAGCAAGTAGGATTCATTTCAACTCCTAGACCTAATGCATCACAATATAAAAGGACTCAAGTAATCTTAATTGCAAAAGATAGGAGGCTTAATATGCTCCGGGGCTTGCCTTGAGTGAAGACTGCTGCCTCGTGAGAGGGACACTCAGGTAAGTTAGGGTCGTGGACGGGGTCGACTTCCTCTGGCTGCTGCAGCTCCTGGATCTCCGGCTCGGCGTTTAGCTCCTGCTCTTGGTGGGGCTCCGGCGGGGTCGATCCTATTGCGTGCGATGAATATATATTTAAATAAATGCGGTGCAAGATGAAGGTGACATGAAAAGAATAATTCTTGCAAACCAACAGAGTCAACTTGTTGAACCACTTTTGACATTGAGGTAATTACTTAATTATTTCGTAAAACAAAATCTGGTTATTCACTCTTTTTCTTATTTAATTTAAACCAAAGAAACTCCGATTGAACTGCAAGTGCATCTTTCTGGACTCAGAAAAATCCACAAAAATTCCAGAAAGTAAACAACACTTGCTGGACTCTACTGAACAAGTTTTAGCCAAAAAATAAACTATAGAACTGCAGATACAAAAATGACAAGCAAACTGCCCAAAAAGGTGCTTTGAACTACAACCCTAATGTAAAAGGGTGCACGACTCTATTTCATATTTTTCCCAGATTCTACTTCACATTTTATGTTTATCAAGAAAGTTCCATGAACAGAAACATTGTATTATTTCTTACAGGAATTTCCAAAGATAAACACAGACAAGCACAGTTGTAGAGCAACTATAACTTTTTCCATAAAAAAACAGATCAGGTTTATATTTTTCTTAGACTCTTCATGGCATACAGAGACTGCATAAAATTTCCCATATTTTATTTCAACCTATAAAACACCTTAACACTTTTTCTAAGAAATCAGCAAAAAGGAACTTTTAACCATAACAGGAACTCTTTTCATAAGAACAGTACTTCATATAATTTTCACAGGCACCAAACATAACAAAGAACCTATACAAATTTTCCCATGAATTAACTCCATCAGAAAACACTTAATTCTATTTATCCCAACAAAAGCATGTACACGGAAAAAAAATGAAAACAGTAAAATAACTGCTATCAAAAATACATTCATACTTTTCCATGATAGATCTACTCATAAACAAGCCAACAAAACTGAAAGTACTCCATTTGGACTTATAAATCATGCTGTACAAAAATAACAAGCATCTCTGGAAATTAAAACTAAAAGAAAAACATTTGAATTTCTCCCGGTTGGCTACGTGCACCCGGTCCATGGACCAGCGAGTGGCTGACGCGCGGGGCCCGTGGGTCAACGGGAACCCACCCTGGCTCGAGCGCACGGCGGTAGGGGATCGGCCGAGGCCTGGCTCGAACGAGACCGCGACCGAGGGTTCGCTCGAGGCCGAGTTCGGGCGAGACGGACAACTAGTCCGTCCGAGGCCTGGCTCGAGGGCTCGGGCGAGACGGGAAAACAAACGCCCGTCCGAGGCCTGGCTCGAGGGCTCGGGCGAGGCGGAAACACACACGCCCGTCCGAGGCCTGGCTCGAGGGCTCGGGCGAGACGGAAACACACACGCCCGTCCGAGGCCTGGCTCGAGGGCTCGGGCGAGACGGAAACATACACGCCCGTCCGAGGCCTGGCTCGAGGGCTCGGGCGAGACGGAAACATACACGCCCGTCCGAGGCCTGGCTCGAGGGCTCGGGCGAGACGGAAAACAGGGGAGAGGTTTGACCGTCGATTCCTCGCTGTCGGTGAGGTCGCCGGCGGGGAAGCTAGGCTTGTGAACTCACCTCGACGAGGCGCATCGAGTGGTGTAGGTGGTTTGGCTAGCGGATGGCCGGAGTGTGCCGGCGGCGAGCGGCAGCGCACGGAGGCGGCGGTGACGCGCGACTACGCCGTCTCCGGCGGTCACCGGTGAAATTGGGGGAGGCAAAAGCTCGAGTGAACCCTAAGGAGCAAAGCTATGGGGTTGGTTTGGCTCGGGTGGCTCTAGAGGAGCCTGGCCACGAGCGAGGTCTGCGACGGCGCCCATGGCGCTCGGCCGGGGAGAAGAGTGCGATAGGGAGCGGTAGCGTTGAAGCTCGTCGGTGTTCTTACCTTGCCTTGACTCGGTGAAGGTCGAGGATGAAGAAGAGGGGCAGTGGTGCTCGGGTCGGCGAGGAACGGCGTCGCGGGCTCAGCGGTGGTGATGGCGTCCGCGGCGGCGCTCTCCGATCTCCGGCGTCGGTGGGGCTCGAGAGGTGGTGCAAGCGGGAGCACCGGGTGTCCGAGGTGTAAACGGAGTGGTGTGCGAGACGAATCGGGTGGTGGTGCTCCGGTGAGGCCGGAACACGGCGGGGCTTTTGCGGTGATGGTCGCGGCGAGCGGGGAGGTGTTCGGCGTGTTCGTGGGAGAGTGAGGGAGAGAGCGAGAGTGAGAGCGGGCGAGTGAAATGGCAGTGGGGAGAGGGGAGTGCGGTGCGCTCGGGGTTTTGATCGGCTCGACCGGCCGGTGGTCGTGGCGGGGTCGGCGACGGGACGTCGCGGCAGCAGCGGCGCGGTCGGCGAGGCGAGCGCGGAGCGGGCGAGGCGGATTGTGGCGTGATCGGGTGAGCAAAGATCTCGCGGGGAGTGGGCGAGGAGGATTCGCGGCAGAGGCGTGCCGCCACACGGCGGTTGCGGCCGGCGTACGGCGCGGCCGTCAGCGGCGTCAGCGCGCGGCGAGGCCGGCGCAGCAGGCGAGGCGGAGCGGGAGAGGGCAAGCAAGATAGCTTGCGTGCTTGGGTGGAGGAGATCAGGCGACGATAGGCGGACGCGGTTCCTCGGCAGGGAAAAACGGCCACGTGGCCGTGTCGCCGGCGTACGGCGCGGCCGCGGGTCGGCGGGCGGCGTGCAGCGTGCGCGGGCTAGCGCGGGCGAGGCTGGGCCGAAAGGCCAGATAGGCCGAAAGGGGTGGCACTGGGAAAAAAAACGTTTTCCTTTTTCTTTTTCCAAATTCTTTCAAACTTTGACCACTCAAAAACAGTTTCAAAAAACTCCAAACTAGGTTTTGACCAAAATACAAAAGTTGCTCAAAACATTTTTCTCTACAACCTTCATATAAGACACTTTTTCTGAAAACCATTTTTAAATCCTCTACATAAAGAAAGCCAAATAACTAAACAAAAGGCACAAGCACTCATATGCACATGCAATGATGCAATGCATTGCTTATGCTCCTTTAGTAGCTAATGAAGTTCCTAATGCAGTGCTTGACACTAGGGTGTCACAAGGCCCCCCTGACGGGGCTGTTTTCGACCAGAGGCTCGAGGACCCCTGCACTTATCACAGGGGCCCCGTAAATCACAAGTTAAAGGACTGCCAACTATTGAAAGGCTACTACTCCAAGCTCGGCGATAAGAAAGAGGACACGCCTAAGGGCAAGGATAACAATCGGCGCGGTGGTGGGGACACGGATGGCAACTTCCCACCGGTGCGCGACTGCTACATGATCTACGGGGGGGCGACCGTCGGGCTCTCAGCTCGAGAAAGAAAGAAGGAGCGCCGGGAGATCTTTGCACTCGGCCACGACGCCCCCCGGTACCTTGACTGGTCTGATGCGCCGATCACGTTCGACCGCGACGACCATCCGGACCGTGTCATAAACCCGGGGGCGTACCCCCTCGTCGTCGACCCCGTCATCGTCGACGTATGGTTCTCCAAGGTGTTGATGGATGGGGGCTTGAGCCTCAACATCATATACCTCGAGACCCTCGACCTCCTGGGGATTTCAGAGGGTCAGCTCCGACCGAGCGTCGGGGGGTTCCACGGAATCGTACCAGGGAAGAAGGCCCACCCCCTCGGGCGCATCGACCTGCCGGTTTGCTTTGGCACGCCGGCTAACTTCCGCCAGGAGACACTCACCTTCGAGGTGGTTGGATTCCAAGGGACCTACCACGCCATCATCGGCCGGCCAGGCTACGCCAAGTTCATGGCGGTTCCCAACTACACGTACTTGAAGCTCAAAATGTCGGGGCCAAAGGGGGTCATCACCGTCGACACATCCTACGAGCACGCGTACCACTGCGACATGGAGTGCATCGAGCGTGGGGAGGCAAACGTCCAGCTCGACTCGCTCGAGGCCCTAGCCGCCCTAGCCACCGAGGGGCCCCCTGAAGTAAAGCGCCACGCTGGCACCTTCGAGCCGGCAGAGCACACCAAGCAGATACCCGTCGACCCGACCTCGACCAATGGCAAGACGCTGACCGTCAGTGCCAGCCTCGAGCCTAAATAGGAAGCAGTGCTCGTCGACTTTCTCCGCGCAAACATCGACATGTTTGCGTGGGGACCCTCGGACATGCCGGGCATACCGAGGGAAGTCGCCGAGCATGCCTTGGAGATCCAGGCCGGGTCCAGACCGGTGAAGCAACGCCTGCGCCGCTTCGACGAGGAGAAGCGCAGGATCATCGGCAAGGAGGTGCACAAGCTTTTGGCGGCCGGGTTCATCAAGGAGGTATTTCACCCAGAGTGGCTAGCTAACCCTGTACTAGTTAGGAAAAAGAATGGAAAAATGCAAATGTGTGTAGACTACACTGGTCTGAATAAAGCTTGTCCAAAAGTTCCATTTCCTTTACCTAGAATTGATCAGATTGTCGATTCCACTGCGGGGTGTGAAGTACTTTCATTTCTCGATGCATATTCCGGCTACCACCAGATTAGGATGAAAGAATCCGACGAGCTCGCTACCTCTTTTGTTACGCCTTTTGGTATGTATTGCTACGTTACAATGCCCTTCGGCCTTCGAAACGCTGGGGCAACGTACCAACGTTGCATGCAGCATATCTTTGGCGAACACATAGGCAAAACCGTCGAGGCCTATGTCGATGACATCGTGGTTAAAACCAAGAAAGTCGGGAACCTCATCAGCGACCTCGAGACCACGTTCGAGTGCCTCCGGGCCAAGAATGTGAAGCTCAACCCCGAGAAGTGTGTCTTTGGTGTGCCTCGGGGCATGCTACTTGGCTACATTGTCTCACAACGGGGGATCGAGGCCAACCCCGAAAAAATCTCAGCAGTCACAAGGATGGGCCCACTTTGAGACCTCAAGGGTGTACAGAAAGTGACATGCTGCCCAGCCGCTCTCAGCAGATTCATTTCGAGGCTAGGGGAAAAAGCGCTACCCCTCTACCGCCTGCTGAAGAAGACGGAACACTTTGCGTGGACTGCCGAAGCCGAGGAGGCCTTAACCAAGTTGAAGGGGTTGCTGACTTCCGCACCAATTCTCGTGCCACCGCGACCGGCCGAGGGTGACGATCGCCCCGAGCCCCTCCTCCTCTATGTGGCCGCGACCACTCAGGTGGTCAGCGCGGTCATAGCCGTCGAGAGGGACGAGGAGGGTCATGCGTTGCCGGTCCAACGACCGGTGTACTTCACCAGTGAGGTGCTCTCCGAGGCCAAGGTCCGGTACCCGCACATCCAGAAACTGCTCTACGACATCATCATCACAAGGCGCAAGCTCCAGCACTACTTCCTCGCTCATCCCGTAACGGTGGTGTCGTCCTTTCCCCTCCGTGAGATCATCAACAATCGGGAGGCCACGGGGCGCATCGCCAAGTGGTCCGCCGAGCTAATGGGGGAACCATCACCTACGCCCCGCGAAAAGCCATCAAGTCGCAAGCGTTGGCAGACTTCGTTGCTGAATGGACCAACACTCAGCTCCCGCCGGCGCAGATTCAAGCCGAGCTCTGGACCATGTACTTCGACGGATCCCTCATGAAGACGGGGGCAGGCGCAGGCCTGCTCTTCATCTCACCCCTCGGAGTCCACATGCGCTACCTACTACGCTTGCACTTCCCCGCCTCCAACAATGTCGCCGAGTACGAGGCCCTCGTCAATGGGCTGCGCATCGCCCTCGAGCTCGGGGTCCGACGCCTCAACGTTCGAGGGGACTCGCAGCTCGTCGTCAACCAGGTCATGAAGGCCTCGAGCTGCATCGATCCCAGGATGGAAGCATACTACGGGGAGGTGCGCAAGCTAGAAGATAAGTTCTACGGCCTTGAGCTTAACCACATAGCTCGAAAGTACAACGAGGCCGCAGACGAGCTGGCAAAGTTGGCATCCACGCGCGGCACGGTTCCACCAGACGTCTTCTCGAGGGACGTTTTCGAGCCATCCGTCAAAATCTACCCGGGGGCTGGCCCCTCGACGCCACCCCTCGAGCTAGACACGGGGGCTCGACTTTCAACGCCACCCCTCGGGAATGACCCCTCGACATCCGCTAAGGCGATGCAGGTCGACGCACCCGCCTCTTCTTCATCACGACCCCTCGACTGGCGGACGCCCTTCCTCGACTACCTGACATAAGGCGTGCTACAAGAAGACAAGACGGAGGCCCGATGCATCGCTCGAAGGGCCAAGACCTACGTCACCAACGACGACGAAAGGGAGCTGTACCGACGAAGCCCGACCGGGATCCTTCAGCGCTGCATCCCCCTCGAGGAAGAACGCAAGCTCCTCGACGACATGCACTCGGGGGCTTGTGGCCACCACGCAGCACCAAGGACCCTGGTTGGGAACGCCTTCCGTCAAGGCTTCTATTGACCGACCGCCATTGGAGACGCCAAGCGCTTGGTCCGAGCATGCCATGGGTGTCAATTCTACACCAAGCAGACGCACCAACCTGCACATGCCCTGCAGATGATCCTAATTACTTGGCCATTCGCCGTTTGGGGGCTCGACCTCGTGGGTCCCCTCAAAAAGACAAGTGGAGGGCACTCACACGTGCTCGTGGCCATCGACAAGTTCACCAAGTGGATCGAGGCTAAGCCGATAGGCGACCCCACCTCCGAGAAGGCTGTCGAGTTCATCGCCACCATCATGTACCGGTTTGGGGTGCCTAACGTCATCATCACCGACAATGGCACCCAATTCACGGGCAAAAAGTTCACCAACTTCTGCGACGACAACAACATTCGCGTGACCTGGGCCTCGGTCGCATACCCTCAATGCAACGGGCAGGTCGAGCGCGCCAACGCCATGATACTCCATGGGCTGAAGCCAAGGCTCTTCAAGACCCTCAAAAATTTTGGAAAAGGGTGGGCGGCGGAGCTCCCCTCGGTGCTGTGGGGCCTCAGGACTACGCCGAACCGAGCCACCGGGTTCACTCCGTTCTTCCTAACCTACGGTGCCAAGGCTGTCTTAACTACGGACCTCGAATACGGCTCCCCTCGACTTCGAGCCTACAACGAGCAAACCAACGATGAAAGGCTCGCCAACGCCAAGGACCAGCTCGAGGAGGCCCGAGACGTGGCGCTCATCAACTCCGCGCGCTACCAGCAAACGCTTCGACGCTACCACGACAAGCACGTGCGCAAGAGGGACCTGGCGACGGGGGACCTCGTGCTTCGACGGCTGCAGGACAATCGAGGGCGCCATAAGCTCACCCCTCCATGGGAGGGCCCATACACCGTAGCTGAGGTGCTCAAGCCAGGGACATACAAGCTCTACGACGATCAAGGCAGAATCCTGGCGAACGCGTGGAACATCTCTCAGCTACGTCGCTTCTACCCTTAAGGGCCTCGAGGCCCAGCATATTCTGTTGCTTTGTACAAACATGTCGAAATGAATGAACAAACTCGTGCATTGTCTTTCATTTTGCTTAGCATCTTAAGGTAGCCTCGACCCTGCTTTGCTCAGGGTCGAGCCTCCCTCGGGGGCTGACAAGGGGGTAACCGCCCCCCAGACTCTGGGAAAAACGCGTTTCTTTCTCAAAAATTCGACCCTCATCTCGACTCGTGCCTCGAGTGAACTAGCGACGTCTAAATCCTAAAATACCTCGAGCCTCCAAGGGTCGGGAGGCGTCGACGTAGATGGCCACCTACGCCCCCGGGCTACGGTACTTACCTACGCCTCCCCTCGAGGGGCTCGCGACGTATCGAAGGAACACAGACTAAGCTAGCAGAAACTCGAGCTTGCAAACAAAGAGAAGTGGTCAAATAAATTTGAAAAGAAAACAACTCCTTTAAACAAACAAGTCATATATACATACGGGTCTCGACGGACCCTCATTCATGTCATAAAATTCTTACAGGGGCCTCGACGCCCAAATTTGGCACGCAGGCCCTAATCTTCGTCGGTGTGGTACTCCTCCCCAAGGTCTTCCACGGCGGGCTCAGCCTCGACACCCGAGCTGGAGGAAGGAGGGACCTCGACACCGCTGCTGGCGTCAGGAGGCAGCACGTCCTCCTCGAAGATCTTCGCGAGTGACGTCCCCGGCCTCTCCATCTTCTCCAAGATTTTGTCGACACGGCGGTTGTTCCACTCCTCGTCCTTCCCCTCGATCTCGATGAAGCCATTGGCGACAACATGGACCGGGAAGCGGAAGCCGGGAGCGGACAACCGCGAGCGTCTGCTTGACGCCATGATGGAGAGCTTGCCGGACACGGTCCCGCGCTGCTGCAGTCGAGGAAGCACAAGGCGTCGACCAAGGCGTCGCCTCGGGCCACCGCACCTTCTGCCGCAGCCACTGGAGGAGCACCCCACATGGAGCCGAGCCGGTCGAGGGAAGTGCGAGCCCGCTCCGCCACCATCGTCTCGTCTTGGAGTTGGTCCAAGAGAGACTGGTTCGTCCCGCGGAGCTCCTCGACCGTCTTCTCGACCCCTGCGCAACGAACGAGGAAGAGTGAGACTGCGGCGTAACAAAAAACTTCGAGACCCAAACAAGGACAAGGTGTAAGCCTCACCATCGCAATGTTGCCCCAGTGCGGCGAGGTCACTGGTAAGGCCCTCAGCGCGCTGCTCGAGCCTGCGCTTCTCGGCCAGCATGAGGAGCTTCTCGGACCTAAGCTCCTCGATCAGCCTGCCCGCCTCCACGAGGGCCAGATCCTTTCGGATCACCTCCTGCCGCGTCCGCCCCCTCGGCAGCTCAGGGCGGTGGCGACACCACTCTCGGCGTCTTCGGCCTCCTTCTTCGCCACCTCCGCTGCGGACCGAGGCGGCGGCGGCATCGCATTGAGCAACCTCGGCCTCTTTTCTCGCCGCCTCCGCTGCGGTTCGGGCGGTGGCGGCCTCGCCACGGGCGTCAGCGGCCTCCTGCCTCGCCGCCTCCACTTCGGCCCGGGCAGAGGTGGCCTCGCTACGGGCGTCGACGGCCTCCTTCCTCGACGCCTCGAGGGCGGCGGCGGCCTCCTCCTTGACTCGAGCGGCCTCGCCTTGAGCCGCCTTGGACTTCCGCCTCTGCCTCGTTAAGCCGGCTCGCCATTGGACGTTCCGGCCCAGCTCAGCGCGGAGATCTTGAAGCTCCGCCTCGGCCCTCGCGAGGGCGGCCGACACCTGCGCGGACCGGCCCGCCTCCTCGGAGCAGGACCGCTCCGCCTCCGCCATAAGCTCGGCCACCTCCCGGAAGATGGACCGCACCTCGCGCGGGGCCCCCCGCTGGACCGGTTGCTCGACGGAGACCATGGCGAGGGTCGGGCTCGGCGCGTCGGGAAACGGCCACACTGGTCGGTCAAGCTCGATGTCGGGCAGATCCTCCTCCGCCCCGAGCTGCCCGACTGCGGCCCGCCGCTCGACGGCACGGGCCCTAGCTCTTCCCTGGGCGGGCCCTCCGGCGCCTTGTCAGTGCTAGCCGGCGCCTCGGACGCCTCCACCATCATCGAGCCCGCGGCGAGGAGCGGCCCCTGCTCCCGCTCGTTCAGGAGGTCTCCACCGTCGGCTCCTCCTCCGCCAACGCCTCTCCCCCCTTCCCTCCTCCGCAGCCTGGCTCATGTCCGGTCGGGGCTCTGAGGGGCGCAGTCTCCTCGGCCCCAGGACACCGGCGGGGCGGTGCTCGCCCCGAGCGCTCCCCCGGAACAGCCGTCGTGGGTGGGGGAAGGGGTGGCGCTCCAACTGGCGCCATCATGGGAGGAGGAGGAGGGGGAGGAGGCAGCGCTTCAGTGGGTATGGTAGTGGCGGGCTCGATGTCGTGAGCTGTGGCCCCTGCAATACGAGATGATAGTGATATAGAACCGGGAAGAATGCCTCGACCCCTGCGTGCGATGGCGACGGCCTCACCAAAATTTGCGACGATCATCCGGCCTCCTCGAGCCATGGCACTCGAGCCTTCTCCATCCAAGCGGCTTCTCTAGCGGAGGAAGGTGCCATACCTCGAGGTGCTTGTGCCTCGACGGGGCTCAAGGTCTTGGCCCGCTTGGACGAAGCGAGGTCCACCTCCTGATAGTAGCGCTTCTCCCCCCTGAGAAACCAGAGATGGCATGCGTCATCAAAAGTAAAGAGGTAAAGCCTCACTACCAACGAGACCAAGAAAACTACTCACCCAAAGCGGCGGCTGGGCTTCTTCCCAGAATCGCCGGACCCACTCGGGGCTTCGAGCCCACCCCACGGCTCGAGCCCTGCGCCTGGGCCGTCTCCGCAGGGCTGGGAGGGGGGGAGGGCCCCAGACGCCTCCCGTGGGCTCGACCTCGAGGGAGAGCCCTCCTTCCGCCCACGTCGCGGGATGGCGACCGTACCTCTCTCGTGCCGTCGTCGTGGCGCCTGCCCCGGCGCGGGCTCCGGGACATGCTCCGGCGCTGCGCTCACGCCCTCCCGCGTCCGCTTCCGTGGTCCGGCGGCGGTGCGGCGATGGGCTCCGGGGACGCTCGCGCCCCTGGTCACGAGACGCCCGGGGGCTCCCTCCCGACGCTCGTGATGGCGCGGGCTCGACGCCTCCTCCCTGGCACCCGCTCCTCCGCGGGCTCGACGGCGCCCTTGACGGCTCGCGGCAGTCGGGCCGGAAGAATCCTTCTCGACCTGTCTGCCGCTTCTCGAAGCCCGGCCCTTCTCGAGACCCCCCCGTCTGGGCTGACGCGGGGGCGGCATCCGTTGGTGCTGTGGCGGAGGCGCTCCGGGTCCGGGGGCTTCCTCACGACCGGGGGCACGTCCGGCGCGGAGCTCGACGGAACCTCGGGCCCCCGACGAGGCAGGGATCATGACGGCCGCCTTCCAACGGCTGCGTCCCGCGCGACCCCTTCGCCGGGGGACCTCCAGTATACCCTCCTGCACAGAGGAGTGGTCAGCACGGACGTCGACGACCCCCGCGCGCCTCAAACGCGCATCCATCCCCTCGTCGTCACTCTCGTCATCATCATCGTCCTCTTCCTCCGAGCTCGAGGAGCTGAGCTCGGGGGACTCATCTCCAGGTCGCCGGTTGCGACGAGCCTTCGCCAGCCTCTGCTCCCGAGCCGACCGGCGCAAGTTTTTGTTTTTCTCTTTCTTCTTCCTGGCATCCTTTCTCTCTTTGTCCTTTTGAGCAGAGAGGCGCCTCACCTGTGTTCCGGCGGCGTCCTCTCTCACCGGGGGCCTCGACGCGCGATAAGTAAACACCCCCTGCGAGGAGGAAGAAGCTCGATGAGAAAAACTACGAGGAGAGCGAACGAGGTTCGAAGAAAGGGAGAGGAGGAGGGGGCTCGAGACAGCCTAACTCGAGGGTGGCTCACCAGGTCGAGGCACCCCTCGTCGGGTGCCATGATGATCAGGTCGGCCTCCTCTGGGCGGAACGTCCCCTGAATGGTGAGCGTCACCCGGGAGGTAGCCTCGTTCCGAGGCAGCCTCTCCTCGGCCATCCTCGATTGGTTCAGCGCCTCGAGCGAGGCGTTTGGCCCCATCTCAAACATGAGAAGGGGGCGGTCCGCCAGAGGGAGGACCCTCCACTGATGGAACGCCCAGATAACCGCCTGGACAGTCAGCTTCTTATCCTCCACCAGCGTCCGCATCGTGTTCATCAGCGGTAACAGGTGGTGCTGCCTGTCCGCCGCGACGCCCCAGTTCCACTTCTCCGGGCGATGGGTGATGACCCTGCCAGTGTACTGCGGAAGAAGCCCGTCCACATTCCGCAGGTAGAACCAGTGGTCGTCCCACCCCGCCTGGTTGGTGGACAGCTTGTAGCGGAGGTAGTCGCGGGGAACGTTGGCCGACGAAGGCCCGGTCCTTGCGGTGATGGTGAGGGAGCCCACGCGCGCGAGCCTCCTCCCGCTCGGCTTTGCGGCCTTGTTGAAGAGCTCGCCCCGGAAGAGGTGGACGAACATCTCCCAGTGTGGCTCAATCTTCAAGTACCCCTCGCACACGGCGGCGTAGATGGCGGCGTGCGAGATGGAGTTGGGGGAGAAGTGCTGCAGCTCCACCTCGAAGTGGTGGGCTAGCCCCCGCATGAAGCGGCTCGGCGGGACGCCGAGCCCCATACGGTGGTAACGCGTGAAGCTCACCACGTACCCCTCCGGCGGGTGCAGCTCCCGGTGGTCCGCCGACGGGAGAATCCACCATGCAGGGCCCCCCTGCGGGTTGGGACGGAGAAGCCCCCGCTCCACCAACGTTTCTAGCTCCAGCTGCGTCACCTTCGTCGGACTCCAATCTTCAGGCGGCAACACTTGGGCGGCCATGGCAGCGACGGCGCGGATCCGAGCGGCGGACGGACGGCCGGGAAGATTCCCAATTGCTAGCTCGAGGGAGAGGACGCGTGGAGGCTACGGCGGCGGTGAAGGCGAAGGCAAAGTAAAGGGTTCCTTTTCCCCCTCTTTCGATATTTATAAGGGAAAGCCCCAACGGGCGGGGTCTCCCACGACGTAAAAAGGTAACCGCATGCATTTAATGCGCCCACCTAACCACGTCTCGAGCCGATTGACAGGTACACGCGGCAGCTCTCCATTCGCTCCACTACCTGGGCCCGCCACGACCGTCGCTCCGGCTTCGCGTCCGCCGCCCTCCCCGACGGTTTCCGCCTAAAAAGGCGCGCCCAACGGGCAGAAGGATTCCCAGACGACGGAGGCTTCTTCACGAAGGTAAAAACGGGCCCCGGCCCTAAGCCTCGAAGCAGCGAAGGCTGGCCCTCGAAGAGGGTTCGACAGCCGGCTTCGAGCACCCGAGTCAGGGACACCAAGGGGCGCCACTCGCGACACCACTCGAGGGCCAAGCCCTCGAGGCCCCTCACGTGTATCCAAGGCAGGGAGCACGACGTGCGGTGAGATCCCCTCAGAGGGAGGCATCGAGCCACCGGGCCCTATCGAATGGACCCGGCACTCCTGCAGACTGAGCACCCATGCTTTATGAGATCGCCTCCGGGCTACAGTCGACCCCTATCGAACGGGGCACGCGGTCTCACTTGGATTCCCCGTTACCAGCTCACCGGGAACCTCGATACTCGCCCGCTCGTGGTAGTACGAGGCATCCCACCTCGCATCCGATCGAAAGGACTCGCGGGATGACAAGCCAGGGCAACCGGCGTGCCGGACAACTCGAAGAGCCGGCCGGCCGGTTCAGCCTGGCACCCCTCGACGAAAGAGGGTCTAAAAAACTCAGGGGCTCGACACTCCCGAACCTAAAAAACGCAACTAACACTCGCGCAAGAAAAAGCCCACGAGGGAGCCTTAACCACTCCCCCGTGGCCTCGGGGGCTACACCCGCGGGAGTTGCACGCACGACACCCACGGAATCAAAGCAGCCAAGCCCTCGAGACCAGTTAGCTAAGCCTCGAGATCCCAGTCGGGAGCCCCTGCTCGAGTGCAAGCACTCGAACAAGGGCTCGGGGGCTACTGTCGGGGGTCCACAAAAGGGGTACCCCCCCGATAGACGCAAACTAAAAGGTTAAACCTAGAACGCCTGTAAATAACAAACCTGACTAGGCTAACCCCTTAAAGAGACCAACTCCTCGAGGCCCACAACGCTGGCCCACCAAGCCAGGCCTCAGGCGAGCACTCCACTAAACCTCGAGTCGGCATATAGGGCTCGAGCCCCCACAGCACCGAACGCCGCACCTCGAGACCCCACGCGGGGACCTCGAGCCTCTCTGGCATGGCAGCCTATCCCTCGAGACGCTTTTATGCTTCCTTCGAGCGGCGCAGACATCGGACGCCAGCCCCATACCGCGCATTTAATGTCACCACCTACGCCAGTCATGTCCTCTGCAGCCCGACGTGTACCACAGTAACCAGGGCAGAGTCAAGTCTCGTTTTCACCACAAGCATGGGCAAAAAGGCGTCAGTACAGCACTGTTAGGCCATGCCCTGCACTGACGCACGCTCGAGCCCCATCCCGGAGCCTGGGTTCCCGCTATACGCCCGGGCGTCCCGGAACTTCCCCATACTCGCGGGGGCTCGAGCCCCCCGTAGGCGCCACCTCGAGGCCGGCTCCGCGCCCCTCGAGCCCTAACTGCTTTCATGCTATTGGAAGACAGGTACCCCAAGATCCGGAGGGACCCCGCTGTGTCCTGTGCGTGCCGGAATGGGTGCTGTACGGCTTCTACATCGTCACGCCATCACGTCCGCGCCCGGGATGGAGGCCACGCCCCAAGGACGCCTCAACAGCAACGCTCACATCGGCTCCAGTGGCCCCGATAAGACAGGATTCCTACCCTACGCCATATCCAGCGATGTACATACCTATCCTGTGTAAACCCTGGCCTCCTCTTGTTCTATAAAAGGGGACGCCAGGGCCCTTCGCGCGAGGAGGAGAAGACGCGAGTCCACGATTACACAACTCCGATAGACAACACACAAGTCCACACACGTACACACTTGAGTCCGGACTCCGGTCCACGCTCATTGAGCTTGTATTCGCCCCTGTACAAGCACTTAGGTGCAAGTAATACAAGAACCTCCTCCCCCGCTGGACGTAGGGCCTTCTTTGCCCAAACCAGGATAAATCCTTGTGTCATCTTGCATCACCATCTAGGACGAGAGCACGCGATCACATTACTCGTTGGTGTCATACCCCCGGGTTCGAAACACCGACAGGCTTGATCTTCTTCATGCATTCTAGTATGTAATTTTTTAACTTAGTCTTCTCGGCTTCATTTTTTCTTCATATTTCTTCTCTCGCTGTCGAACTGCCATCTCCGGATCAGTGATCTCGAAACCCTTGATGACTCTTTCAGCAATATTTGCAGGAGAGAGGTAGAGTACAGGACGTGTCTTTTTATTACTTATAGTGACCGTCATGCTGCACGGACAAGTCATCGTGACATAATAAGTATAGAACCATGGAAAATACGAATGTAGTGATCTATGGAAGTTGCATTCATCGCTTACAGTGTGAATAGGGCGATTTGAACGATGTCCAGGTCTTCTTCCCGCATCAGGTTGTACATGTCGCTAAAGTCGACGGGTAGGTGCATTTCGTTACCAGCGGGCAAGTGGAAAAACTTGACATCCCGGCCTTTGCAGCTTCCATGTACCATAGATGGAACCTCCTTGTATCCCACTTTTCCTCGTCGATGAGCTGAGCCTTGGGAATCAAGAACTTCCCGCACACATAGTGGCCAGGGCAATCTTCGACCTCATCAAATAGTTGACGGGTAGTTTCAGGCCTGGCAAACGATGGATAGGGATGTTAGTGGCATATATACTATGGACGTGGTATTATGCTCAATGTTACCATACCTTTCGAACGTGAGCGTGTATGGGAGCTTGTCGGTGGACGTTCTTGGATTCTTGGTGGGCGGGGGAGGACATTGGCTTGTGGTTGACGGGGGAGGTGTCTTCGTCCCTGTTGCCTCCCCCGTCGTGCCTCCCTGTTGCTCGTTCGTGCTTGGCTGGCTTGTCGTGTTGTCGCCCTTACCGGCCTCTGAGCTTCTTGCCTCATGGACCGGGCCGATCGGCGGACTATTTGGAGGCGGGGGAGACACAGTTCCCATGTCAGTGCCCTTTTCCTTTTCCCCGCCATCACCTTCTACCTTTTCCTTGTCCCCGCCTTCGCTACCGCCTTCTCCTTTGTCCTTTCCCTTTCCCTTGTCCCTGCCCTTTTCTTCGTCATCATCGTTGTCGTGATCTGGATCTTCCGGAGGACAAGATCCGGCGGCTGATGGTTGTGATGCTGGTGTCGGCGTTGGAGTTGGCGTCCGAGCAATGATCTCGATGTCCTCGCGGTTCCATAGGACTTCCAATCCAAGTGCCTGCCCTAGGTGTCTGGCCGTGTAGGTTGGGATGGTCCAATTCAAAATGTTCCTGGTCGGGAACGTGCCATAACGGGCTCACGACCACATAGTCTTCAGGGGTGTTGTCTTTGTTGAAGTCGTGAATATCGTGGGGTGCAAGAATGCATCCCTCGGCCACCACCATCTTCTTGGACCTTCCGAACGGGATGAGGAGTTGGACGTGCTAGTTTTCCTTGAAGTCCTCGTTCGAGACCCTTGGGCGATCCTCGTTCATCGGCAGTAAGGCTTCCTTTTCCTTTGCTTGAGGATTGGGCAGCCCATGGTGATCAAACATCTTTGACCTCATCGCGACCATCTCCGGGTCGTTGCTCGTGAAGGCTTCCTTTATTGAGCTTTTGATCATTTCAGCCACGCCTTCATTGAAGCCCTTCTTATATAGCTCATCTTTATACCTCTGCCTGGACTTGTATGTGGCCGCGTCGGATTGCCACGACTCAACCGACTTCCAGCTCATCTTTGACCCGACACCACGAACGCGGCCGCGGTGCTCGGGGGTTCCCAGGACCTCGGTGAGCAAGTCGTGGCCTCGGCGAACCACGATGTTGTCCTTAAGCTTTGCTTTCTCCATCAAAGTCTTCTCGACGTCCTCGAGGTGGGGCTCGTTAAACTTGGCCACCCCGGGCTTCGGCCTCTTTGGAATGCGGGCCCTCATGTAGTCCTTTGCCCTTGGGTCGATGCCCTCATACGGATCTGGAAACCCGACAGCCTGTCTTGCTTGTTCTTCTTGCTGCCACTTGGTCCTCTGACCGGCAAAGCTAGTCATGCCCAAGTGGTGAGGATTCTTGTTCCTCTTCGCGAGCTCACTGAACTTAGCGCTCTTTCCTCTGCTTCTTGCGTCTTTCTCATTTCGCAGAAAGCGTCCCACACGTGTGCCTTGACCATAGTGTACTTCAGCAGTGGCGACTTCCCCTTCTTCAGGTAATTTCTGGTCAGCATGGACCTGAAGTTGCGAAGCGCAGTCGACGCCACGTGCAAAGCCCAATCTTGGCACTTCTCCATGTCAGCTGAGGGCGGATATCTGAATCTCCTTGTCACCTCACCCCATACATTGTTTTTTATGTCTTTCGGTACATCGTGCCAGTTGGGCCAAGTGATCTCCACCTTCTCCTTGGCTATACACGCCACTTGATTGCTGAACTTGCCAATGACTGTATCTGGAGCTATTGGGTTTCCCTCTGGCCCCACCGCATCGATGACATGCACCTCGTTTTCTTTGTCCAACTTGTGCCTCCCGTGTTGTCCCCTCACCCTCTTCTGGCCCTTAGATTTGGACGAAGAGGTTGCCGTAGAGGGAGCGGGGGCTTCTTCCTCCCTGACCGCGTCTTCGTCCCTAAACTCGAGCTGACGAGGCACAATCGGCAGCTATTGACAAGAGTCACGAGCCTTTAGTGATTCAATCGCGTCTTTGTACATGTTAGAAAGCCAGCATGTTGCGTAAACCTCAAGACTCTCTGCTTCGTCCACCCCTGGTTCATACGTGGGATCGTTGCCCTCCTCTGTACGCTACTTCTCTCGGCGGTGGAGTCACGGACACCTCACTCATCAAGCTGGTTGACGAGGAGCTAGGGGTAGGGTCCCTCCATTCGTTTGTTTTGTCTTCCGCCATTTCAGTTCTACATATACACAGACGCGTATATAATATGATCAGTTCAAAGCTTTTGAATAAAAAATGACACGTATAAGTTTTTGGCTCAGATTTGCCCCTAGGTCAACACGTCACTGCTAAACTGGTTACTTGTAAAATACAAGCCATCCTAGTCTAGCAGCTGACTCAGCATAGAAAGTAGGGGGGCAATTGATCATCATCGCCGCTGCCTCAGCATAGATCGAAAGGGGTCACATCATCGCATTTGCCACTACCTCAGCTTACAAGTTTGAAAAAAATCATCAATGCAAATGCCATAGTAGGGAGTAGGGAGAGAGTAGTAACAGAGAGAGTAGTAGTAGGGAGAGGAGTATAAGAGAGAGGAGTAGTAGGGAGAGGAGTATAAAGAGAGGAGTAGGAGGGAGAGAGAGTAGTAGTGAGGAGAGAGAGTAGTAGAGGAGAGAGTATAAAGAGAGAGTAGTAGTAGGGAGAGGGAGAGAGAGTATAAAGAGAGGAGTAGTAGGGAGAGGAGTAGTAGTATGGAGAGGAGTAGTATAAGAGAGAGTAGTAGTAGTAGGGACAGGAGGAGGAGTAGTAGTACAAGTAGTAGTAGTAGAGAGTAGGGCATTTGCATAGTGTAAAAAAAACATCACATGGCTTCATAGGTCGCAAATAAAAAAGCATCAGATGGCATCATAGGTAGTGGCATTTGCATAGTAGGGTAAAAAGGCATCAAAGTGCATCATAGGCAGCAAATAAACTCTGAATTAAAGCATCACGAGTCATAAATAGATTCCATCTGAAGACAAGTAGTAACCAAGAGTAAGTAGTAAGTAGACAGTAGTAAGTAGTAACCAGCAAATAATCCTCTGTTTAGTCCATAGTACAGAAGTAAGTAGTAAGTAGTTTTGCACAAAATGCAGTATATCAAAGCTGATATATCAGTGACTAATGTCAGAAATAAAGCCACCCATGAAGCCAAAGATCATCATCATCTATGCTCAGATTATATAACCAATTCACAAAAAAATGAACCATAGCATAACACGTGCATCAGTGGGATCCAACAGAAAAGCATCAGTGAGTAATGGATCAAGTTTAACCATCAGTGTGAGCATCAGTTTAAATATCAGTGTCAGCATCAGGGGCATAACCATCAGTTTAACCATCAGTGTCATCAGTTATTTAACCATCAGGGGCATAACCATCAATTATTTAACCATCAGTGTTAGCATCAGGGACATAACCATCAGTTTAGTACCCATTTGCCCATCCCCAAAAAAATACAGTAGGAGTCAGGACATTATCATTGTGTGCCACAATAACCATCAGTGTGAGCATCAGTTTAACCATCAGTGCCATCAGTGTGAGCATCAGTTCAACTACAAGCCCATAATCATCTCAAGCAAATGAAACCTAAACCATGGCTCTGGAGAGAATAACAGGAGCATGAGGGGCACAGGGGCACAACAGTTTTACCCTTACCTGAGGAGGATGGTGGAGTACGGTGGCGCGGCGGTCGGCTCCGGTGGGTAGGGCACCAGCAGCGGACGGCGGCGTGGCTCCGGCGATGTGGAGGAAGGCGGTGGCTAGGGCACCGCCGCGAGGTCGTTAGGTAGGGCACCAGCAGCAGACAGGGACTCCGGCTCCGGTGGCGTAGAACGGAGGAGGAAGGGCGCGAACGACGACGGGCGAGAGCGGCGGAGCAGGACTGGCGCGGGGAGGAGGACGGCCGGCAATGGCGATGGCGGGCGGCGGTGCGGTGGAGGAAATCGACAGCCCTTCGGGGTTGAAACGATGACGCGTGAAGGACTAAAGTGCCCTTTGGGGTTGCGGGTCTTTTATAGGCAGCGATTAACCGAAGCGGGCAAATTAAGACGCCCGCTGCGGTAAACATTAAACGCAGCGGGCATCTTAAGTTGCACGCTTCGGTTAAACTAAATAACCGCAGCGGGCAAATTAAGACGCCCGCTGCGGTTGTTTGTTTTAACAAATTGAGATTTGTTATTAATAATATTAACTTATTAACAAAAATCTATTAAAAATGAGATTTGTTATTAATAATGTTAGCTTATTAACAATAATTTATTACAAAAATTATCTCCAATGCTTTGACAAAACTTGTCGACTACTTTATTACATCATATTTTGGTGCGGGCGCTTTCACGGACCGCTTCTCACCATCGGGACGGGCCCAGGGCTTCATACCGCTCTTGTTGCAACGGTCCTCGACGGCCTTGATCTTCTTTGCAAAATCAGTAAAAAGTTGGAGCTCTGCATAGTTGTTGTATTGTTCTGGGCTTTGGACCCCATCAGCTCCAACAATCCGCTGCTTTCAGACACGACCACATGCCTCTTTGGGTCCTCCGGATAGATATAGTAGGCCACTTGTGCGACATTGGTTGCGAGTACCCATTGGTCATCTTTGTACCCGATACTTTTGAGGTTCACGGTGGTTAGCCCGAAACTGTCGACCGCAACCGCTTGGGGTTTACCCAGTGGCACCGGAAGACGGTTACGCATACGTCCTTGCCATAGTCAAGTTCCCATATTTCTTTGATCTGGCCATAGTATTGCGTCCTCGTGTTTGTGGCCTCGTCGATGCCCTCATATCGAACACCGCAGTTCTGTGCCGCGCTCTTCTTGTCCTTCTCTATCGTGTGGAACCTATACCCCTTCACATCGTACCCTTGCCACGTCGTGATTTGGCTTGACGGGCCTTGCAGAAGCTTCTGCACGGTCTCCGTATCTTCATCATCAGGGCATCTTTCTAGGGGTACGTGTTGCTCTTTCAGCCAATCTATGAAACTATTCCTGTGCTCATTCTGGACCCATGCCTCTGTGCGTTGTCCGTCATTAGCGGCGCGGATCTCTTCTATGTGCCTCTCGACATATTTCTCCATGCTCATCAACTGATGAAGGATGTTGTAATGAGCTTGTTCAATCTCCTTGTATGGTATATCCGTGCGAACTTTTCGGCCCGTGCACCCCATGCCAGCGGTTCTGCCCTCGTGCTGATGAACAGGCAACCCAATCGCCCTCCCATCTTTTATGTACCTCATACACCAGTTCACTGCCTCTTCGGTTGTGTACGCCTCGATCATAGAGCCCTCCGGGTGAGCACGGTTATGAACATATCTGTTGAGGGTGGACATGAACCGCTCATACGTCCACATCTCGTGTAGGTACACGGGGCCTAGTTGCTCGATCTGATCCACCATGTGCATCATTAGGTGTACCATAATATCAAAATATGATGGGGGAAAGCACATCTCAAGCTGGCAAAGGGTCTTCGTGATGAAGTCCTTAAGGGCAGGGAGGTCAGCCTTACCGATGACCTTCTGCGTGATGCGGTTAAAGAAGTATGATATCCGAGTGACCACCATCTTCACGTACTCTGGACCGATAACCCTTATCACAATTGGAAGGAACACCGTCAGCATGATGTGGCAGTCATGTGCGTTGTAGCCAGTCAATGTGAGGTCTTTCAAGGAGACGAGGCTTTTAATGTTGGAAGAGAAACCGGTAGGCACCTTGATACCCCTGAGAAGGTTGAGCATAGCAGTCTTCTCGCCATGCCTTAGGTTGTAGGCCGCACCTGGAAGATCGACTTTACCATTATGAGGTGACCCAGGGTGAAGGTCCTGCCTGATGCCCTGGTTGAGAAGATCCGTCCGTGACTTCAGACCATCCTTCGTCTTTCCCGGGATGTCCAGCAGGACACCGATCGTGCTATCAAAGACATTCTTCTCGAGATGCATACAGTCGATGGCATGGGGTGTTTTCAGTGTCTTCCAATATGACAGGTACTCGAAGAAAATCGACCTCTTCTTGAAAGGAACAGAGGGGACCTGTGACGCTTCCTCCGTCGTGTCTCGCTTTCGCTTCCTCGTTTGTTTTGTCCCCTCCTCTGGTGGCTTCTTCTTCTTCCCAAACTCGATCTGATCAATATCCTTCACCATCTCATACACCTTTGGCCCCCAACTAGTCTGCGCCGGTGTTCACCCTATGGCTCGCCCTGATCATCGAACAATTGATTCATGACACTTCTTCTATATCTGTGCCTTTTCGGAAGGAACCGCCTGTGCCTCATGTAGACCATCTTGTTCGATCCCTTGAGGTAAGTGTAGCATGTCTCGTCGATGCACATTACGCAGCCGGTCTTCCCTTTGATCTGCCCCGACAGTGAGAAGAGGCCGGGGTAGTCGGTGATGGTGACAAAGATGATGGCTTTTAGGGTGAACTTCTCCTTGAGGGACGCATCCACCATCTCGACCCCAACATCAAATAGCTCCTTCATTTCCTCCATTACCGGCTCTAGGAAAACATCGATATCATTGTCGGGCTGCTTCGGTCCTGAGATAAGCATGGTCAACAGAAGATACCTGCGCCTCTGACACAGATGGGGAGGTAGGTTGTAGATGGTCAGTACGACCGGCCAGGTGCTGTGGGAGCTGCTCAGCTCGCCGAACGGATTCATCCCATCGGTGCTAAGCGCGAACCGAACGTTCCTGGGATCTTTGCCAAATTGCGGGTAGGCCTTGTCGAAATCTTTCCACTGCTGGCCATCGGAGGGGTGCCGCAGCATGCCATCGTCCTTCAAGCGGTCAGCTGATGCATGCCAGGACATGAGCTTCGCGTCCTCTGGGTTCCCAAATAGCGCACGGAGGCGGTCGATCACTGGCATGTACCACACCGACAGTGCCGGACTTCTCCTCAACGTGTAACCCTCTTCTTCCTCGTACTGCTGATGAGCCGAGATGCGATTGGCTGCAACATTGCTCTTCTTGACACCCTTCTTCTTCTTCCTCTGACCACCTCGCAAGGCCTCATCGTCGTCTGCATCCACGCGACAGCCAGCATTTCTCTTGTAGCGACTGGCGCCACAGTGCGGACAGCTCGTCAAATTCTCATACTTTATGCCCCGATAGAGGATGCAGTGGTTAGGGCAGGCATCGAACTTTCTAAGCTTCATCGCCACTGGCCGGATAAGCTTCTTCGCCCGATACGTATTTGCTGGGATCTTGTTACTCGTCGGGAATGTTTAGCAATAGCAAGGTAACCTAAGCTCATCAAAGCTAGTGTCTGACCACCCATGCCGAGCCTTCATCATCAACATGTGGAGGTTGAAACGGAGCACCGTGCAATCCTTCGGACATTCCTCGCCGTCCTTATATAAAGGATCAAGTGACGCCTGCTTCATCTCTCTGAAATTTTCCAGCCACTTCGGGGAGCCATACACGACGTCGTCTTCGTCGATGTGGTTGACTAAATCCTGAAACAGCTGCACATCCGCAGGGTCCTGCACCGTAGCGTCCTCAACATCTCCACCACCATCATCTGTCATATCCTGGAGTACATCTGCCTCCACAGCGATGTGGTCACGAGCACTACTGTCACTGAAGCAGGCGCTACTGTTGCTGATGTGACGTGCGCTCCAGGATCTTGGTTCACCGTCGCCGTCGACGCTGAGCTTACTCCAGATGCCGCCCCGACACTCGGATCGAATCTCTCGCCGTGATGAGTCCACACCGTGTAATCATCCATGAAACCAAAACGAATCAAATGAGATTGCATTGTGCCTTCGTCTTTGAAGGCGGTCAGATTCTTGCAACGATGACATGGACATATGATTGTCGTCTGGTTCGATCTCTCACGGTCAGCTTTCGCAGCGGAAATAAACTTTCTCACTTCAACGATATACCGCACATCAAGTACTCTATTGATCTTATACATCCATTCCGACCGGTCCATCGTACCTGCGATCCTTAATTAATAACACACATCATGAATCACAAAACAAAGATGAATTAGAAAAAAATAATAATTTATTATATTTATGTAAAATCTAGGGACAGAATTAATAACGACGACAAATAAAATTAATGCATCCATGATGAACTTAGAGAAACAAATACCAGTTTTCTCTCTCCTACATAAAACTAGATCTAAAAGGGAGGCTAAAAGAGAGAAAAAGAGAGGGAAAGAGGGTGGAGATCATCTAGGTACCTCTTGTGGAGTACTTCTCCTCCAAATCAAACAAATAAACCTCAAAAACAAGTTATTTGGGACAAAAATTCGGCAAAACTTCCCCCGTTTTTGGTCTAGAGGAAGAAGATGATCGAGTTCTTTTCTGCTGGCGCGGCTTAAATAGCCAGGAATAACCGCAGCGGGCAACGTAAGGAGCCCGCTGCGGTTAATCATCTTTAACTGCAGCGGTCTTCTTACAAGCCCGCTGCGGTTAATCATTAACCGAAGCGGGCATATAAGGAAGCCCGCTGCGGTTAAATAAGATTAACCGCAGCGGGCTCCTTACGTTGCCCGCTTCGGTTAATGATTAACCGCAGCGGGCGCTTCCGCGGCCGGCCGCGGTAGGCCGGCCACCGAATAACCGTGGCGGGCAAAAACTGTGCCCGCCACGGAGCCCATTTAGGCAACGCTGCGCAAGTTCTTTTTTGTAGTAGTTGCGCAAGCCAGAAATAGCAAACCCTAGGAGCAGCGCAACTATCCAGGGTGCACTGGACTCTGTAGAGGGAGGCATCGGACGCGATGCTAGTGCGTTCGATGGAGATGAAGTGGCGCGAGTGATCTATGTAGTATGTGTCAGACTCAGGGTGCATCCAACGGCAGTTTTGGTTTGCTCCTAGGGTTTGTCAACTCAAGCATCTGGATTGTAAATACAAGATACAAGGTAAACACAAGTATGTGTAATATGAAATGAAATGAACTTGAGTTGAGATAGGCAAACCAAAAGGAAGAGGATGACACACGATGTTTTTAACGTGGTTCGGTGACTTGCCGGTCACTTAATCCACGTTGAAGCAAGTTCTAGGATTGTTGCTCCTCTTGTTAGCTCCAAGCACAAAAGCTTCAGACTACCCCCACAAGGTAGGCTCCACGTGAGCACTAAACTTTGAGCCAACCAAATCACTAGATACTCTTCACGCCTCAAGTTTACTAGAGATGCTCTTTGCCTTCCTCCGGCGGGGATGAGCTCAATAGCCCCTCACAAAGCCAACTCCGGAGCACCGCACAATCTCCTTGCGTGCTTCACGGAGACACAATCACCAAACCGTCTAGGGGCCGGCAAGCTCCAAGAGTAATAGATAACCACGCCCACACGACGACCACCTAGTGCCACAAGTAATCTCTCACGCAAAGATTCGCACTAGTGGAGCACACTCACTCTCCAAATGTTGCTCTCAAGCAAGGGATATGAGATGAGGTGCTAGAGGTGTTCTCTCCCAAAGGATATGCTGTAAGAATGCCCAAGAGAGCCTCCACAAACCGGGCAACCCACTATATATAGAGGCCCCCTCAAAATCCAACCGTTATGTGCCGAAACGCGATTCCCGGACAGTCCGCGGTACAAGTCCCGGACTGTCCGCCGTTGTCAGCAACTAGCCGTTAGGTTTGAATTTTGACCGGCGGACTGTCCGTCACCAGGGGCGCGGACTGTCCGCCGTTGCCACACGCCACGACGAGCAGAAACAGCAGCATCACTGCCAATTTTTTAACAACACCGACGGACTGTCCGCCACCAAGGGCGCGGACTGTCCGTCGTTGACCTGAGACTGCACCAACAGCGCGAGCAGCAACTCTGCTTCCTCTGAGAATTAGCCGGCGGACTGTCCGCCACCAGGGCGCGGACTGTCCGCTGTTACTTCGACAGCCCTTCAGCAGATTACACAGAATCTGTTCGGTTCTGTGATGGAACGACCCTAATCCCATGGCCCACGTGTCCCTGTCAACCTCTGACAGCCGAACCCATGTTCCATGTGATTAAGACCTGTTCGCCACCGGGCTACATCATTGCCCAATGTCCGCAGGATCATCTCACAATTCGGTTACAGCATTGCATACTTTTACAAATAACATCGGAATAATGAGCGGAAGACTTAAATAACATTAGTTTTACAAAACAGGGTTCCAAATAGAAATTAAGGTGCAGTTATTACAAACCAAGTTCTGATAATAGAAATAGACATAGGCAACATAGTGGAGAACAGCAAAGATACTTATAATCACCCAGCCCGAGGGTGTACAACTATTCTTCGGCTCATCGGCCTCTTCCTGGACGATGGTCACGCAGCAGGGTGCAAGACACATCGGGGACTCTGTCATATCTGCAGCATGGGTAACAAACCCTGAGTACTGGGGTACTCAACAAGACTTACCCGACTAAAGAAAAAGGGAGAAGACTCAGGAATGAGAGGCTTAGGGTAGTCAAGGTAAGGCTTAAGCAAGGTCAAGTATTTTGCAGAAAAGCATTTTTGTAAACCTTATTTTATTTTTGAAAGATTCAGTATTCCTCAATTCTTCATCATTCCTGATTCATTTTACATTTCAAAACATTCCTAGTTGAGAACCACTCTCCGTTGACAGTCAGTGGACCAAGTCTCCATAACCGAGGAGCAACGTTAATCCGGATAAATAATACTCAGCTGAGGATCCCTATCCACACTGCATATGTAGCACCCAAGCTTGCATATGCCAACTCGTCTACCACGATTCCTCCAAGATTGGACCGGTCCTACGCCACCCGGAAGTACAGTACACCACTCCTTTCCAGGTACGACGACCACGTGGGTACATGCTACTTCCGCCATCTCTCCACTCCCAGTGCGCGGTTGTCGGTCCCAATCAAGGATTTCTCGGAGCCAGAGCTTTCCGAAGTATGTGAATAGTTACAAGTCTTGACCAGCAGGCCCCCATACGGATGGTCCCTAATTTTCTAGCCAGAACTATACCTTGGTTATATCTCACCCAAGCGTAATAGTCCCGTCAGTTTTTCAATCCTGTCCCGGTCGGTGTCAACTGTTGAGTCCCGGACTACAACATGACGGCACCGTACGCTCGGACAACCTCTCCTCGCTATTGACTAGGTACGGATCAGATACCTAGCCAACAGCCGGGGAGCCGGGGAGTAAGACCAAAATCCCATAAACATTCTTAAGTGATCACACTTTTGAAATTGGCATTTTATTGCAAAGTCTAATTCAATAAGCATTGCTAAGCATTTTTCAAATACTTTTGAAAAGCAAGTATCAGGTGTATCAGTGGTCAAGGTGGATAGTGCATCAATTAGGATACCACACAACTCCTATAAACCTAATGCAATAATTTAACTCAAAAGCATTTAAGGAAATCATTTTATAAATTCAAGGAAAGGGTTAAATGCACCGGGGCTTGCCTTGAAGAGCAAAGAGGGCAGGCTCGAGGGCGGCAGGGCAGTTGTCGGAGCTCAGGGGTAGCCTCAGGGACAGGGTCGTCGGCGGCGGCTGCCTCGATCTTGACTCCTTCTTCGGTGACTATACGAATGCAATGATGCATGCACATGAGTATGCTAGCATGAACAATGCAAAACAGGGCATACAACATGAACCCTAATCACTTTTCTATTTTCCTTAATTATTTAAAAAGGTCATTTTATGAAGTTGCTCCAAAAATTACCAAATTAATCACATAAGTTCATTATGGTGTAGATAGATGGAAAAACAAATTTCATAATTTTTGGAGGTCATTAAGGTGCTCAAATAATTCCAGACATTAATTAACAAAAGGCACTATTTAACAATTAAAGATAAATGCTCAAAAATCAACTTGTTCCAAAAGACTTCAAAATTTCACCAGAGACTAAACATGGCATAGGAAGCTCACAAAAATTTATCTCATGATTTTTGGAGTTATAAATAATTTTCTAAAAATCCGAAACTATCCATTTATTAATTAAAAGAGGAATTTTACATTTTTAAATTCTTCCAGAAAAGTCAAGTTTCATATTTTATAAAATACTACATAGTGCATGGAGCATACCATAATTTTATCAGGATTTAAGGAACAACAGATTAATTCACACAAAAAAGAGAAAACAGAACACTATTCACACTCTTTCAAAAAGAAAAAAAAGAAAGAGCGCTGTGCCCTTCCTCGCAGGGGCTCGGGCGAATCGCTGCGAGGCGAACAGGGCTCGGGCGAGGCGGAAACACTCGGCCGTCCGAGACCTGGCTGGTAGGCTCGGGCGAGACGGAAACAAGCGTTTCGTCCGAGGCCTGGCTAGGAGGCTCGGGCGAGACGGAAAGCATGTGTTCGCCGAGGCCTGGCTCGGGCGAAGCGGAGAACGTGTGCTCGAGGCCTGGCTGGGAGGCTCGGGCGAAACGGAGTGGAAGCAGAGACCGGAGGCTTCGGGTGCTTACCACGGGTCGGAGGCAGGGCTCGGCTGCTTCGAGGGAGCGCGGTTCGCAGGCGTGCTCGAGGGTGTGGCTCGAGGGGAGGTCAACACGTGCTCGAGGGTGAGGCTCGAGGGTGAGGCTCGACACGTGCTCGAGGGTGAGGCTCGACACGTGCTCGAGGGTGAGGCTCGAGGAAGGAGACGACCGCGGCGCACTCCGGCGATCGGCGATCCTGCGCAACACACGAGACCGCAACGGCCTGGTTAGAGTCGCGCGGAGCCAAGGAAGCTGACACAGGGGTCAGGGGATGATCGTGCCGGAGAGGTAGTATGACCGAGTACCCGAGTTCACACGGTGTTCCGTCGGAGTTTGGGAAGATGGGGTTACGCCGGGCGATTGGAGGCGGGGGAGGTGAAATTGAGGGGCTGGAAGCTTCGCGAGCTCAAGGCGGAGCTTTCGGGCTAGGTGGTTGAGCGGCGGAAGCTTCGGAGTGGGCTGGCCACGGCGGCGGGGTCGAGTGAGGAGCTCGGACTCCGGCGGTCCTTTTATAGGCACGGTCGGAGACGGTAGAGAGCACGGGATGGTGTGGATAAGCTCGGCGAAGCGTGCGCACTCGATTGCAAGCCGGCGGGAAGGACAGCGTGCACCCAGGGCCTGGGCGAAGGCTCGCCGGTGACGGCCAAGCGGCGGCGCGACGCCCTGGGCACTGTAGGGGACGGGGGCGGAGGTCAGCGTTTGCGCGTGGGGTGCGGCATGATGGCGCGGGCGCAGGCGACAAGTCGGGGGCGGGCGTGCGGCTGCCAGGCGCGCGTGGCGCAGGCGACGCTGGCGCGCGGCCATGGCCGGGGCCCCCTCCTGCTCTGTGCCGGCTAGAGGTAGGGGATGAACAGGGCTAGGTCTAGGGTTTGACTTTCTGTATTTCGCAAATTACATCCAAAACTTGAACTGAGCAGCAAAAACTCAAAACACCAAAGTTGTTCAGAAAAATAAGATCTACAACTTTGTCAAAAAGAATATTTTCAAATTCCAAACAGTTTTTGAATTAAATACGAAATAAGAAAAGGGGACACTTTTAGGATTTGAATAATTTCAAAATTACTTTGATTTTACATTGAAAGTTGGAAATCTGCAAATATGAAAGTTGTTCCTTTTATCAAAACCTACAACTTTGCTAATATACCCTTTTTCTGAAACCCAATAGTTTTAAATAAATTTTGAAATTTGAAAAGGGGACAAAAACTGGAATTTGAATGAATTTGGATTCACTTCAAACTTTGTACAGAAACTTGAAAATTTGTAAATACCAAAGTTGTTTCTCTTGGCCAGATCTACAACTTTGCTTTTTGGACCAACCTCAATTTTGAATAATTTTTGAATTACAAAAAGAGGGATAAAATCCAGGGTTTGGAAATCAGGGTTTTGCAAAGGGATTTGAAATCTGATTTTGATTTTTGAACTTTGGCCAACCCAACAAAACTTCAAGACATCCAACTGAACAAGAATTACACAAAGCTAGGCACAGAGGTGAAATTACCATTTTTGCCCTTAAAGGAAGATTGGGCTTTTAGGGTTTTTGAAAAGAGATTGCTACACAAGTACTAAGCAACATAAATGCAAGGCAAGGATTATTAATGACTAATGATGATGACATGTCAGGTTAATTACAGTTAAACACCAGAGGTGTTACAGCCTTCCCCCCTAAAAGAAATCTCGCCCCGAGATTCCACGTCTTAAGAAGGAAAAGGCAAAACCTTACATCTACAGAGATTCGAGAAAGTCGGGATAGTTCTTTGCTAAGAAGTCTTCGGATTCCCAGGTGGCTTCTTCTTCAGAGTGTTGGTTCCACTGGATCTTGTACCATCTTGTGGTGGTTCTTCGGGTAACACGATCCTTGTGATCCAACACGCGAACTGGATACTCAGTGTATGACAGATCTGGTTCTAGCTCAACGCCTTCAACTTCAACCACATGTTCAGGTACTCGGAGACACTTCTGAGTTGGGAGACATGAAACACGTTATGAACTGCTGAAAGATGATCGGGCAAACTTAGCTTGTAAGCGACCTTGCCACAACGATCCAGAATCTCAAAGGGACCAATGTAGCGGGGTGCTAACTTTCCTTTGACTCCAAAACGAGTGACTCCTTGGTGGGTGAGACCTTCAGGTACACATAATCCCCGATCTCGAACTGCAGAGGTCGACGTCTCCTGTCAGCATAACTTTTCTGTCGAGACTGTGCAATCTTCATGTTCTCTTGTATTTGCTTGACTTTCTCTTCCATATCTTTTACTAGGTCAACTCCAAAGAATTCCCTTTCTCCGGGTTCAGACCAATTGAGAGGTGTACGACAACGGCGGCCGTACAGTGCTTCAAAGGGTGCCATTTTGATGCTCTCTTGGTAACTGTTATTATATGAGAACTCTGCCAAGGGCAAACAGTCATCCCAAGTATCTACGAAGGTGAGCACACATGCTCTCAACATATCCTCTAACACTTGGTTGACTCGCTCGGTTTGTCCATCTGTTTGCGGATGATATGTCGTACTATGCAAGAGCTGGTTCCAAGTGAGGTATGGAACGCTTTCCAAAACTTTGCGACAAATTGGGTACCACGATCAGAGATAATGCTCTTGGGTATGCCATGGAGTTTCACTATGTTGTCCTGTACAAAGTGGCATAAGTGGGGACGGTGTAACTGGTCTTCACTGGCAGGAAGTGAGCTTGCTTAGTGAGGCGATCCACGATCACCCATATGGAATCAAAACCTCTTGATGTTGGGTAGACCATTGATAAAGTCCATACTGATATCGTCCCATTTCCAAGCAGGTACAGGTAAAGGTTGCAATTCTCCTCGGGCTTCATGTGCACGGCTTTGACTTTCTGGCAGGTATCGCACTGACCGACATACGGGCGATCTCAATCTTCATCTTTGTCCACCAGAATTGCTGCTTCAAATCCTGGTACATCTTGTTGCTGCCGGGGTGGATGGAGAATCTAGTCAAGTGTGCTTCATCAAGGATTAACTTTCTTAACTCAGGCACTTTAGGAACTACTAACCGATTCTTAAACCATACTACTCCTGCATCATCGATCCTGAAACAATCAGCCTTTCCAGATTGGACCTTTTCGATGATGTGCTTGATTCCAGGGTTATCTTTTTGTGCAGCAATGATCTGCTCTCTGATAGGGGTTTCTATTCTGATATTATTCAGAGTTCCTTGTGGAATCATTTCAATATTCAACTTTTCCAGCTCATAACACAAAGAAGAATCATAGGGTTTCATCATCAGACAGTTGCAATATGACTTGCGACTGAGCGCATCGGCAACACATTCGCCTTACCCGGATGGTAATGCACTTCAAGATCATAGTCCTTAATTAACTCAAGCCATCTTCTCTGCCTCATATTCAGTTCCTCTTGAGTGAAGATATACTTCAGCTTTTGTGATCAGTGTACACATTACAGGTACTGCCCAACAAATAATGACGCCAGATCTTCAAGGCATGCACTACTGCTGCTAACTCGAGATCATGAGTTGGGTAATTCTCTTCATGTCGCTTAAGCTGTCGGGAGGCATAAGCGATCACTCGACCCTCTTGCATCAAAACACAGCCCAAACCAGTACCAGATGCATCATAGTAGACATCAAAGGGCTTCTCGATGTTCGGCTGGGCTAACACTGGTGATGTGGTCAACAGTTTCTTAAGTTTGAAAGGCTTGCTCACAGGCTGGTGACCAGACAACTTCACAGAATTCTTTACTAACTCAGTGATAGGCTTGGCGATTCTTGAGAAATCTGGGATGAATCGACGATAATATCTGCCTCCCATAAAGCTGCGGACTTGATGAACAGTGGTAGGTGGCTTCCAATCCAGAATGTCTGCCACTTTACCAGGGTCAACTGACACACCTTCAGCGGAAAGGACATGACCAAGAAACTGTATCTGATCTAACCCAGAACTCACATTTACGAACTTGGCATACAGCTGATGCTCTCTGAGACGGGATATAGAACGATACGAAGATGTTCGGCATGATCTTCAGGGGTTTTGAGTAGGAGACAAGGATGTCGTCAATGAACACGACCACGAATTTATCAAGCTCTAGCATGAACACAGAGTTCATGAGGTACATGAAATGAGTAGGGGCATTGGTTCAAACACGAAGGACAATGACAACGTACTCATATAGGCCGTATCTGGTGGTGAAAGGTTTAGGAATATCGTCAGGACGAATCTTTATTTGGTGGTAGACGGGTCTGAGATCGATCTTGGAGAATACTTTGGCTCCAGCTAACTGGTCAAAGAGAAGATCAATACGAGGCAAGGGATATTTATTTTTGATGGTGACCTCATTGAGTGGGCGATAATCAATGCACATTCTGAGAGTCTTGTCTTTCTTCTTTACAAAGATTGCAGGACAGCCCCAAGGAGACGAGCTTGGGCGAATGAAACCCTTGTCCAACAAATCTTGTAATTGGATTTTTAGTTCTGCCAACTCTCTGGGAGGCATTTGATAAGCTCTGCGGGATATAGGAGCAGTCCCGGGCTTTAGCTCTATGGCAAACTCAACGTCACGGTCAGGAGGCAGACCAGGCAAATCCTCAGGAAAAACATCAGGGAATTCACAAACCACGGGGATGTCCCGGGTTTCCAGAACATAGGCGGTATTTATTTGAGTGGCTGCTGGTTTTTGAGGCATTGGAAGTTGGAGAAGGAGTTTGGCGGTACTGTTAGGAATATCCACTCTCACAACTCTATTCAAGATGTCGATCATGGCTTTATACTGACACATCCAATTCATGCCTAGGATGACATCTATCTCCTGAGCATGAAACACTATCATGGTGGTGGGAAATACATGTTCCCCCAACATTACTGGTATACTGCGAACCACTTCCTTAGTACTTATACGCCCTCCAGGCGAAAATATGCAGAAACTTTCTTTTAAATCCTCAATTGATATTTCATGCTTGATGACAAAAGTACGACTGATGAAGGAATGCGATGCACCAGAATCAAACAACACAACTGCAGGGTGATTGGCAACAGGAAACCTACCGATCATGACGGGCTCCCCTTCTGGTATATCGCTGACAGCGGTGTAGTAGACTTGCCCGTGCTTCTTGACAATCCTGCCTTTCTGAGCATGCTGCTGCTGTGCACGGTGCTGCTGCTGCTGAGATCCTCCAGGATTCTTCTGAGCATTCTGAGCATACCTCTTGGGCTTTGGGCACTCACGAGACCAGTGACCAAGCTGGCCGCAGTTGTAGCAGGGATGGTTGTAGGCTGTTTGTGGAGTGGTGATACGAACACCTGGGGCGTTCGGCTGTGTGGCACTCTGCTGGTTGGCATTATGGGTGGTGGCCGCGGTACGGTCGACCACTTGCTGGTTGGGGTAAGGTAGACGATTGTGGTGGTGGCTGGGGTGATAGATGATTCTCTGGCGTTTGTGGCCGCCAGAGAAGCTGCTTGACCCTGCTTTCTTCTTCTTCTTCTCTTCCTGGTATTGGCGATTGCTTTCTTCAAAAGCAACAGCCCGGTCAACAACATCGTGATAAGACCTAGTCAGGTTATTGGACAAGCTCCTGCGGATCTTTGGGTGCAGTCCTCTGAGGAAACAATCCCTCTTCTTCTCATCTGTGTTGACATACTCTGAGGCATACTGGCTGAGATGATTGAATTGACCCACATACTGCATGACTGTGGAGTCTTTCTGTTGGAGAGCCAGGGACTGATCAAGCTTCATTTTCATTAATCCGGAAGGGATGTGATGAGCACGGAAAGCAGTGCGGAACTCTTCCCAGGTCAACCGATGACCTTCTGGCTGGGCAGCCAACAGGTTGGCGTACCAAGCACTTGCCGGACCACGAAGCTGCTGGGAAGCGAACCGGGGCTTCTGGATGTCGGTACAGTTGATAAGACCAAACTTCTGCTCCATGGTGCGGAGCCAATCATCAGCTTCGAGGGGTTCATCGGCCTTAGTGAAGACCGGTGGACGAGTTTCGGTGAATTCCACATAGGTGGTCTCTTGGTTGATGTTGTGGCGACCACGGTGAAAGTTCTGCTGTCCTTGGTTTTGAGCCATTAGGTTGGCAGCGGCGGCCAAGGCTGCAATGGCATCTGCTAGGGTGGCTGGGACGGGTGGAGGGTTTGGGAGGTTGGCATCATCAGAACCTCCAGCTCCAGTGCGAGTGTTCACAGGCATCTGTTAAGCAACTTGGAACTTAGCATTCATAGATAGGGTTCTGAAAACAACAGACTGATAGCTTCTTCTGATACAAAAGACTGATGACTTGATAAGGTGACTGACAGATGATACAGACCGATAAAGGGAAAAGATGCGAAAAGAAAGATACATGCCAGACTTGGCAACAGACAGACTAACGCCCCCAAACCTAGACTAAGGTTTTAGGTAAGCCGATGGTACAGACACTACGAGTCTAGTCGTCGTCGATGATGATCATGTCTTCGTCGTCGTCTTCTTCGAGGATGAGCTCAGGCTCCTCCTCCTCGTCCTCGTCTTCAGCGTGGACGTCCTCAGCAGGTTCAATTTCTTCGTCCACGTCTGGCTCTTGTTCCACATCGGGTTCTTCCACTACTCCGTCCTCAGGGTCTTCCATAACCGGGGGTACCAAGGGGTGGAGTTGATCATACAGCTGATGCACTTCCTCATGAAGCATATCATTGAACTGTTCAATCTGAGCTGTGTACTGCTGCAGTCCGTGGAGCTGGGCTCTGGTAACGTCCTCGCGGGTCCAAGCATCATTGCGCTGCTCGATAGCGCGAACCGTGTTCCGGTTGGCCTGCTCCAGGGAAGCTCGTGCCTCATAAAACTCCAGGCGTGAGTGGTAGAAGTCATGCTCCAAGTTCTTCAGCTCAACCTTCAGATCCTTGATTTCCTCCTTCAGGTTCTTACGGGTGCGGTGGGGAAAGCGACGACCGTTGGAAGATTCTCCAGTCTCCTCCCCAGCGCGTGGTGCCAGCTGGTGGCGTGGCACACCATGCGGTCCAGTCGACTTGCGGGCAGTCAGCTTGATGCGAGCCATGTCTGGATAAGAGAAGATGGATGAGAAAGGCTAGCAAGAACAGGTAAAGGCATACTACCCCAACGAACTTAGAGAAGAAGTTAACTTTAGTGATTATGACATGATGCATGAATCGTTCCTACAGAACAAAGCAATGCAATAAATAAGGTACATAGGGCTTAAAACATGTTGTTCCACTAGCTAGTGTTGCCATATGAGAGACAAGATGAGAGAAGCAATTTGGACTCAAAATAGTCAAGTTTAGTTTGTTTGGACTCAAAAGGTCTTTTGAAGTTTTCGCAAAAACGAACACTGCAACGTTAAAGTGAGATGCTCCGATACCACTCTGTGACGGAACGACCCTAATCCCATGGCCCACGTGTCCCTATCAACCTCTGACAGCCGAACCCATGTTCCATGTGATTAAGACCTGTTCGCCACCGGGCTACATCAGTGCCCAATGTCCGCAGGATCATCTCACAATTCGGTTACAGCATTGCATACTTTTACAAATAACATCGGAATAATGAGCGGAAGACTTAAATAACATTAGTTTTACAAAACAGGGTTCCAAATAGAAATTAAGGTGCATTTATTACAAACCAAGTTCTGATAATAGAAATAGACATAGGCAACATAGTGGAGAACAACAAAGATACTTATAATCACCCAGCCCGAGGGTGTACAACTATTCTTCGGCCTCATCGGCCTCTTCCTGGACGATGGTCACGCAGCAGGGTGCAAGACACATCGGGGACTCTGTCATATCTGCAGCATGGGTAACAAACCCTGAGTACTGGGGTACTCAACAAGACTTACCCGACTAAAGAAAAAGGGAGAAGACTCAGGAATGAGAGGCTTAGGGTAGTCAAGGTAAGGCTTAAGCAAGGTCAAGTATTTTGCAGAAAAGCATTTTTGTAAACCTTATTTTATTTTTGAAAGATTCAGTATTCCTCAATTCTTCATCATTCCTGATTCATTTTACATTTCAAAACATTCCTAGTTGAGAACCACTCTCCGTTGACAGTCAGTGGACCAAGTCTCCATAACCGAGGAGCAACGTTAATCCGGATAAATAATAATCAGCTGAGGATCCCTATCCACACTGCATATGTAGCACCCAAGCTTGCATATGCCAACTCGTCTACCACGATTCCTCCAAGATTGGACCCGGTCCTACGCCACCCGGAAGTACAGTACACCACTCCTTTCCAGGTACGACGACCACGTGGGTACATGCTACTTCCGCCATCTCTCCACTCCTAGTGCGCGGTTGTCGGTCCCAATCAAGGATTTCTCGGAGCCAGAGCTTTCCGAAGTATGTGAATAGTTACAAGTCTTGACCAGCAGGCCCCCATACGGATGGTCCCTAATTTTTCCAGCCAGAACTATACCTTGGTTATATCTCACCCAAGCGTAATAGTCCCGTCAGTTTTTCAATCCTGTCTCGGTCGGTGTCAACTGTTGAGTCCCGGACTACAACATGACGGCACCGTACGCTCGGACAACCTCTCCTCGCTATTGACTAGGTACGGATCAGATACCTAGCCAACAGCCGGGGAGTAAGACCAAAATCCCATAAACATTCCTTAAGTGATCACACTTTTGAAATTGGCATTTTATTGCAAAGTCTAATTCAATAAGCATTGCTAAGCATTTTTCAAATACTTTTGAAAAGCAGGTATTAGGTGTATCAGTGGTCAAGGTGGATAGTGCATCAATTAGGATAGCACACAACTCCTATAAACCTAATGCAATAATTTAACTCAAAAGCATTTAAGGAAATCATTTTATAAATTCAAGGAAAGGGTTAAATGCACCGGGGCTTGCCTTGAAGAGCAAAGAGGGCATGCTCGAGGGCGGCAGGGCAGTTGTCGGAGCTCGGGGTAGCCTCAGGGACAGGTTCGTCGGCGGCTGCCTCGATCTTGACTCCTTCTTCGGTGACTATACGAATGCAATGATGCATGCACATGAGTATGCTAGCATGAACAATGCAAAACAGGGCATACAACATGAACCCTAATCACTTTTTCTATTTTCCTTAATTATTTAAAAAGGTCATTTTATGAAGTTGCTCCAAAAATTACGAAATTAATCACATAAGTTCGTTATGGTGTAGATAGATGTCAAAACAAATTTCATAATTTTTGGAGGTCATTAAGGTGCTCAAATAATTCCAGACATTAATTAACAAAAGGCACTATTTAACAATTAAAGATAAATGCTCAAAAATCAACTTGTTCCAAAAGACTTCAAAATTTCACCAGAGACTAAACATGGCATAGGAAGCTCACAAAAATTTATCTCATGATTTTTGGAGTTATAAATAATTTTCTAAAAATCCGAAACTATCCATTTATTAATTAAAAGAGGGATTTTACATTTTTAAATTCTTGCAGAAAAGTCAAGTTTCATATTTTTATAAAATACTACACAGTGCATGGAGCATACCATAATTTTATCAGGATTTAAGGAACAACAGATTAATTCACACAAAAAAGAGAAAACAGAACACTATTCACACTCTTTCAAAAAAGAAAAAAAAGAAAAGAGCGCTGTGCCCCTTCCTCGCAGGGGCTCGGGCGAATCGCTGCGAGGCGGACAGCAGGGCTCGGGCGAGGCGGAAACACTCGGCCGTCCGAGACCTGGCTGGTAGGCTCGGGCGAGACGGAAACAAGCGTTTCGTCCGAGGCCTGGCTGGGAGGCTCGGGCGAGACGGAAAGCATGTGTTCGCCGAGGCCTGGCTCGGGCGAAGCGGAGAACGTGTGCTCGAGGCCTGGCTGGGAGGCTGGGGCGAAACGGAGTGGAAGTAGAGACCGGAGGCTTCGGGTGCTTACCACGGGTCGGAGGCAGGGCTCGGCTGCTTCGAGGGAGCGCGGTTCGCAGGCGTGCTCGAGGGTGTGGCTCGAGGGTGAGGCTCAACACGTGCTCGAGGGTGAGGCTCGAGGGTGAGGCTCGACACGTGCTCGAGGGTGAGGCTCGACACGTGCTCGAGGGTGAGGCTCGAGGAAGGAGACGACCGCGGCGGCACTCCGGCGATCCGGCGATCCTGCGCAACACACGAGACCGCAAGGGCCTGGTTAGAGTCGCGCGGAGCCAAGAAAGCTGACACAGGGGTCAGGGGAAGATGATCGTGGCCGGAGAGGTAGTATTTGACGAACCCGAGTTCACCGGTGTTCCGTCGGAGTTTGGGAAGATGGGGTTACGCCGGGCGATTGGAGGCGGGGGAGGTGAAATTGAGGGGCTGGGAAGCTTCGCGAGCTCAAGGCGGAGCTTTCGGGCTAGGTGGTTGAGCGGCGGGAGCTTCGGAGTGGGCTGGCCACGGCGGCGGGGTCGAGTGAGGAGCTCGGACTCCGGCGGTCCCTTTTATAGGCACGGTCGGGGACAGTAGAGAACACGGGATGGTGTGGATAAGCTCGGCCAAAGCGTGCGCACTCGATTGCAAGCCGGCGGGAAGGACGGCGTGCACCCAGGGCCTGGGCGAAGGCTCGCCGGTGACGGCCACGCGGCGGCGACGCCCTGGGCACTGTAGGGGACGGGGGCGGAGGTCAGCGTTTGCGCGTGCGGGTGCAGCATGATGGCGCGGGCGCAGGCGACAAGTCGGGGGCGGGCGTGCGGCTGCCAGGCGCGCGTGGCGCAGGCGACGCTGGCGCGCGGCCATGGCCGGGGCCCCCTCCTGCTCTGTGCCGGCTAGAGGTAGGGGATGAACAGGGCTAGGTCTAGGGTTTGACTTTCTGTATTTCGCAAATTATTTCCAAAACTTGAACTGAGCAGCAAAAGCTCAAAACACCAAAGTTGTTCAGAAAAAAAAGAGATCTACAACTTTGTCAAAAAGAATATTTTCAAATTCCAAACAGTTTTTGAATTAAATACGAAATCAGAAAAGGGGACACTTTTAGGATTTGAATAATTTCAAAATTACTTTTGATTTTACATTGAAAGTTGAAAATCTGCAAATATGAAAGTTGTTCCTTTTATCAAAACCTACAACTTTGCTAATATACCCTTTTTCTGAAACCCAATAGTTTTAAATAAATTTTGAAATTTGAAAAGGGGACAAAAACTGGAATTTGAATGAATTTGGATTCACTTCAAACTTTGTACAGAAACTTGAAAATTTGTAAATACCAAAGTTGTTTCTCTTGGCCAGATCTACAACTTTGCTTTTTGGACCAACCTCAAATTTTGAATAATTTTTGAATTACAAAAAGAGGGATAAAATCCAGGGTTTGGAAATCAGGGTTTTGCAAAGGGATTTGAAATCTGATTTTGATTTTTGAACTTTGGCCAACACAACAAAACTTCAAGACATCCAACTGAACAAGAATTACACAAAGCTAGGCACAGAGGTGAAATTACCATGTTTGCCCTTAAAGGAAGATTTGGGCTTTTAGGGTTTTTGAAAAGAGATTGCTACACAAGTACTAAGCAAACATAAATGCAAGGCAAGGATGAATAATGACTAATGATGATGACATGTCAGGTTAATTACAGTTAAACACCAGAGGTGTTACAGGTTCTCAGGTTTTGGCCGGCGGACTGTCCGCCACTAGGGGCGCGGACTGTCCGCCACTAGCCTGAAAACGCCTTTCTCAAGCACTCTATCTCCTTTGCTTTGCCCCATCAACCCATACACTATGGATATGTCCAAAGCAATATAAAGTCAGCTCACGAGCGCTAAGAAAACCTTTTCTTAAAACAAGCCAACTCCAAACCAACGATCTCGAAAAGAGCATCGTTTCCATAGTCACTAGTTAGCTTTTCACAAACGTTTTTCACAAAGGTTTTCGACTTACCGCCACTCATCATAAAGCGATGAAAACGATAGAGCTCACAAGTGGCACTAGACAACCGTAATGCAAACATGTTTGCCCCTCTTAGTAGTACGGTTATCTATCTTAAATCTGGCTATTTAACTTCTCTACACACCTCATAGCAGGTAAAAGGAACACCCTATTGTCCATACCTTTGCCTTGCTTATCCACGATTTTCTTTGATACCCGCAAGGAAACATTTGTGGACAACTTCACCAAGCCATTAGATATAACCAATGAATCTTCGACTTGGTCCATCAAAGATGATGTTGGTCACTCAACCATCACATAGACTTCAAGCCTCTCGCTTTAGCATCACTTGCTATTCACCGTTGTCTCAGTCCTTCGGCGCCAAGCCCACTAGCTTGCCCTTCACCATAGGTCCATCAACGCCAAGCCCACTAGCTTGCCCTTCACCTCCGCGTCGGTCCCTCGGCATCAAGCCCACTAGCTTGTCCTTCACCATCGCTTGAGCACACGGTCCTTCTAGCCAAGTCCTGCCAAAGTCTTCGCTTGCTTGCTATGCTTAAGTTGAATACCCCAACAAACTTTAAACAATCATTTCAATAACATCATCTACTGATATTGTGAACTCAACCTATTTTCCTTCACACACTTGGATAGAATGGTTAGCTCACAAGTGTTGTTATCAATCACCAAAACCAAACTAGGACCTTTCAATCTCCCCCTTTTTGGTAATTGATGACAACCATCACAAAGATATGAAATGAATTTAATTTGTGAACTTGAGATGTTTGCCCATACATTTAGATCATAAAAGGAGATGGACAAGCATTTCAAATTCGATTTTGATAGTACTAGCTCCCCCTACATATGTGATATATGAGTTTGGTACAATTATTCACATATGCGTAAATAGGAATTTGTGAGTGAGCTGCTACTATCAAATGATGCTAAAGTATATAGAAAGGACCTTTGAAGCGTGATACCGTTGGAGTTTCGAATATATACCATCTTTAGCACCATAGGTAACTAGACATACATCAAAAACTCAAGTACACCGTGAGATCAACATTATAAGGAAAGAAAGCACTTGATTCACTCGAAAGTATGAAATGAAAGTCTAGTTACAAGCCTATGCATATTATGAGCTTGCTCCCCCTATTTGTATGCTCAAATAATTTTTATCCCTTTCCATTATCATATCTATCTTTGTGACTTATTTCTCCCCCTTTGTCAACAATTGTCCAAAAATAACCATCTTGGTTGGAGAGAAATACCACATAGAAAAAGCAAGTTCATTTGATTTAGAAAGAAAGTTATTTCTCATTAGTTCAATCTAGGTTTGCAAGCCCACAAACATATTATATGCCACTGCTAGATCATGTGAACATGGAAGACAATAGTGGCAACATATATACACCAGATGGTAATCGAGGAGTATATGATAGGAGATATCACCTTTTGAAGTCGAAATCAAGAATAATATCCTCAGAAAACCATAAATATGCTAGAACCACTTCATAGAAGTATTAGTGCAACACAAATATTTAAGCATAAGGTACCATGCATATTACATCAAATGATCATAGGTTCAAGTTCTAGCACACATAATCCATCAACGATTAAGATTAAAGTCTTTTACAACTAAGCACATGAACATAAAACATAGACCAACAAAGCTAATTTAGATTATTCATAAGCAAGCTTCCATCCATTTGTCAAGTCGGCTTTCAAATTCTTCATGCATCAGTGTCATCACCAGGAGGAGGAAACTGTGAAGGATAGAACTGAGGAGGATAATAAGGCACATAGGGGTACTGAGCTGGAGGAGGAGGAGGCCTAGGGTATATCGTGTTGAAATGATCACTGAAGATGTCGAAGTTGTTCTGCAAATCATCAACACGTTGCTCAATCTGACCCTGCCTGTCATGTAACTGCTGAAACTGCTCCTGTGTAGATAGTGAACTGAGCTGTGCACTAAGAGCATCAATATCGCTATGCAGCCCCTGCTGGACACCCTATAGACTAGTCATGATCGACTGATACATGGTGGAGTGAAGATGCTGTCCAAACTGCTGGAAGCTGGTGTCCATATGCCCTTGCCACTGCTGCCCCATGGAAGAGAATCCCTGATTCAACTGCTGCTGCACACCCTCTCCAAACTGAGCAAAAGATGTGTTCCATGAGTTCTGCATGTTCTGAAAGTATGGATCAAAGTATCCCTGAGGAGGTGCCCATCCATGCATCTGAGGCTCTGGCTGCTGTGGTTGTAGAACATCCTCTCCTGCCTGACCACCCTCATCATCATCTCCCATTTGTTGATCTGCATATGCTCCATCAGGAGGTGGGAAGGGAGTCAAAGGCCTTCTATGAAATTCTTTGTCATTTATGAACGGCCTAAAGGGCCCATGCTGGACTCTACAACTCCCCCTGAACCTGGTCTTATCCAAAATGAGTGACATGATATATGGAGCAAAGTACAGGTTAGTGGTCATGTCATAACTCAATACTGCCAACTGATGCATTATCAACTTAACCACATCAAACTTCTGCCTGTACATGATATGGTGTATGATATTCCAATATTTTTCTCTAATCTCCCCTCTATCTCCACCCTTAGGCATGAAAGATACTCGAGCAATTTTATTAATCACTGCGGGATGATGCCTAAGACCTTTTGGTCCTCCAATTCTAATATTTTGCTCATTAGGCTCATAGAATTGTCTCCTCTGTTCAAATGGTAAATCATCCTCAACATCAACATCAATGGTATTTGACAAGATACCATTGTTCAACCCATTAGCTAGAGCAAACTCATCAAATGTGGCACTGTATTTTCTCTTTCCAGTCATCCATTCTAATGTGCTACTATCCATATCAACATCCACAGTTGCATAGAATTGCTTGACAATTAAATCATTCCAGTTGCATTGATGTCGTAGGAAATCATAGAGACCAACAGAATGCAATTTTCTAACAAGTCCTGTGATTTTCTCTTTCTCTACCATATATGTCATGTTGATGAATTGATGCTTATGTATAGTTCCACTAGCAATGTACCCAAAGTAAGCATCCTCTTGTACCTTAGTGTGGAAGTATGGTAGAGTGGCATCATTGTCTCTGCAGAATTGCTTTGGGGCTCTTGCTCTAAGTAACTGTCAAAGTCCCACTTTCTGATCAATCCCCTATAGATAGAGACATCCATCTCCTCATCATCTCCTTCATCTTCCTCATCAATATCAACATCTGGGTTCGGATCCCAATCATGGTCATCATCATCATTTCCTCTCCTTCTCTTGGACGTGCTTCCTCCCTTTCTCTTGCCTGAAGTGACTTTCTTCCCTTTGCCTCTGTCATTGCCAATAGATATGGGAGAATATAAGTGACATGCATGAATACCAAGAATAACAATGTACCACTGCAATTTGGAATCAATCATCTTCAATTTGTGATTTAGGAATGAGTATATGAATGACTCAATGTGACAATCCATATATTTTCAATTGAAATTTGTGTTTGAATCCACATAGAGCAATATGTATATATGAACTGCATGAGAGAACCACTGCTGCTAGATTGGTGTGGCAGAACCGCCTAAGTTAAGTGGCCCACATGCACCCGTCATTGTCTCAAAGACCTTTGATCGGCATGCATGAGTTCCAAATGACTTAAGGGATCTGTCGGGTGTCCTCGGGAAACCCAAATCATCCACGTTTATCTTTCTTCCAGGATATTCCTTTGTCCAGCATCACAGTATTACAACAGTTTTATAGATACGAGAAATATCAGAGTAAAGCGGAAATATTATACAAAATAGATTAAAACTTAAGTGTTAAGTTTACAAACCATAGGTTCTTAATATTACATAAAAGTTCGGAACTTTATATTATACATAAACCATCACTGAAACACTTGCCCAAGGTTACTCATCAACATCATCGTCACTCTCCTCCACGAGAGTAAAGAAACACTGGCCATCAAAGGGATGGTCAACTGGCTCACCTGCAACAAGGGTTAACAAACCCTGAGTACAAAAGTACTCAACAAGACTTAACCGACTAGAAAAGAGGTGAAGACTCAGGTATGCTGGCTAAAGGAATTCAAGGTAAGGCTTTAGCAAGAACAAAGCTTTTTCTTTTGCATAAAAGCTTACTAGAGTAACTCCTATATCCAAAATTTTATTCAAGATTCATATTCAAGATTTCCTAAGGATTTTTCAAACATTTAAAACATATCTCTGATCAAAATCTTTTTCTCAAGATTCATTCATTACTACGGTGCAGGTCAGTGGATTGAGGCTCCATATCCGAGGAAACACGGCGATTCGAATCGATTAAACCCAGCTGGGGATTCAGTACCACACGATATATGTAGAACTTAATCTTGCATATATCAACCCTTACTATAGATCCTCCTATACAAGAACGGGTCCAGCGTCACCCGAGAGTACAGTACACCTCGAACCCGACTATCTCATAGCCCCGAGGGTACACGCTACTCCCGCCATCTCTCCACTCCCAGTACGCGGTTATCCGTTCTCAGTATTGGAATAGCTATAGACCAGGCTTACCATTGTATGTGGGCTGTACTCAAAAGTCTCAATCTAGCAGGCCAACAACGGTAAGGTCCTATGTAGAATAGCATTACATCAAGACTCCTCTCTTGATGTAAGCTACCATAGAGATTATACCAACATTGAAAATATAACCACATTGTCGGGAAGTGCGAGAAAGCAAGTCTAAGCATTTCTACTGTTTGTGTAAAACAGGGATCAGGGTTTGGTATAACAACAAGGTAAAACATGCATCAACAGGTTTAAAACATTTATTTGATAAACAGCTAATGCATCAAATTATAAAGAAAAGTGTAATTGCGAAATCCAAGGGATTGGTTTAAATGCACCGGGGCTTGCCTTGAAAAACAGCGAAGTCCGACAACTCAGACGAGACGGGAAGATCTACACCTTCAGAGGAAACCCACTGAGAAGCAGGCTCTTCCGGAACGGAATCTACACGATTAAATGCATATGCATGATCAATGAGATGCCTTGACATGAACATGGTAAAGATGGAAATTTTCCAAACTATAAACAATTACTTGAGTACAACTTTCCTTCATGAAAAGGAAGGAAACTAATTTGATTAATAAATCTTTAAAACTACTAAGCATTCCTTATCATTATCATAAAGCAAGACTACATAATTAATAAATGACAAAGAATTATGAACACATATAAAACCTTAACCAGGGAGCATTTCATGCTAGATTCCCATTGGTTGTCAAACAAATCCAAAATCACAAAAACCTAAATGATTATTCTTTTCTATTCATTTGTATAAGCCTATAATTAGCTTTTACTTATAAAACAATTATATTAATTCAAACAGAGATGAAATTAAACATAAAGGTAGACATGACCAAAATAAACTTGCATTTCAAATTTCATGATTTTTGGACAAACACAGAAAATTACATAAATCATCAAAGTTGCATTTATTAATTAAAGTACAGATTTAATGACTATAGCAAAAGTACTCAAAACACAAGTTTCATAATTTTTATATTAGCACAGACACATTAAGATTATCCATGTCAAATTTCATAATAAACAGAGCTATAGATTAATTATAGCAAAAATAACAAAACTGATCACTGTGCATAAAACTAGAAAAAGAAAAACTTGAACGAACCCAAACTGGGCTTTCGGCCCAAGCCAACTCGGCCCAACGTGGCGCGAGCGCACGGCGGTGAGTGCGGAGGCGTTCGCTCGAGGCTCGGCGCGAGCGAGACAGCGCCCGAGGGTCCGCTCGAGGCCTGGCTCGACCGAGACGATAAACTAAACATCCGTCCGAGGCCTGACCCTCGGCTCGGGCGAGGCGGAAAAAGGCTCGTCCGTCCGAGGCCTAGCTCGGGTGGAACACGTTCGCCTGAGGCTCGGCTTGAGCGAAGCGGAGGAGGCGCCTGCTCGAGGCATAGCTCGAGACAGAGGACACGTGTCCACATGTCCGCTCGAGACCTGGCTCGAGCGAGACGGTGTGCCCTAACCACTTTGCAGAAAAACCCTTCGGCTATGAGGAAACTAACCCGCAGTCCAAGGCGCTATTCACCTGAGTCTGGGACTTTGCAACCAACACCCTGGGAAGACCTGCCTTCACAACCGCAAGGTCCCCGACCATGGCCGGCGCGCACGGCGGCGCACAGAGCGGCGGCGCTCCTTACGCCGGCCAACTCCGGCCGTTAGAGACTTAACTAAGGCGAGCATCAGTACCGACAAGCCAAACGCGGCCGATAGAGCCCCTAAACCCTAACCCTACTGCTCCGGCGAGGTCTGGCTACGCACGGCGGTGATCCGAACCGTGGCGGAACTGTTCCGGCGAACTCAGGCCGATAGCAGTAGAACGGAGAGGCTTGGAAGATTCAGTAGCTCACCCCGAAGACGATGGTGCGGATGGTTTGGATGGAGCAAGCTCGGAAGATAGACGACCACGGTGCAGCGGCGATCGGCGGAGAACTCCGGTGAAGATGGCGCTGTTCCGACGAGACCTGGGCATTAGACATGGAACCATCGAGCCGATGAGTTCACAGGGATCACGGTGAAGCAAAAACACAAGAGAAAGTGGTCGAACAGATGCTCGGTGGAGCTGACCACTGCAGACCCGAGCTCGGCGGCGATTCCAAGACCGGCGGAAAGGATTCCGGCGAGTGCGAGCTCTCTGAGGTGTTAGAGATGGAGTGGTAAAGTCTGGGAGGTGCGCAAGGTAACAAGGTACTTATAGGCGCGGTGAATCGGGATGAGATCAAACAGAGACGATCAATTTCGGATTAGGATCAAGATGGTACCCGTCGGTGCACCGGTGGCAAACGGCGACGGCGAGCGCAGGAGAAGGTGCCACGACGCGAGAGAGCTGGCCAGCAGGTGCGCAACCTCGCCACGGTCACGGTCGTGTGCGGATTCGGGAGAGATCGGCGTCCACGCGCGCGCTCGGGTGATCAACAGATCACCCCCTCCTTGCCGCCATGAACAGGAACAAGAGCATATCCTCTCCCTTTCCCTTTCTACCCTTCTCTAACTTAAAGTTACTTTAAAATTTTGAATAGAAGTTGAAAATATTCCAAAATATCAAATGCTCAGAATTTCAAACTGAACATCTTTTATTTTTGCAACACCCCCAAATTTGATTTGCATTTTGAATTTGAGGTAGATTTGCAAAAGGGGATAAAAAGGGCAAAATAGAATTTTTACAAATACTGTTGATTTTGCATGAACACTTGAAAAACTTTACACATCAAAGTTGTTCCTTAACAGAAATAGAACAACTTTGCTTTTTGAAACATACCCAAATTCTTTTTAGATTTTAATTTATAGAAAAGGGAACAAAATAGGATTTTGGGATTATTTAAACTATTTAAATGAATTTTAAACCAAAACTGAATTATATCTCATTAATGACTTGAATCAAGGTCCAAATACATCTTTGAGACATAAAACAAAGTTTGATCCAAAATTCACTATTATAAAAGAAATTACCTTAATACCCTTATATACAAACAAACACTAACCACTATCATGAAAGCATAAACTTAGAAATCAACTTAAGCACTCTTTATCAACTAAGCATAAACATCAAATGATAAACTTGTTTTAGTGAATGCAATACCAAGTTATCACTTAAATAAAATGCCAATGCATATGATGACATGTCAGGTTTTAGTTTGCTTAACACCGGAGTGTTACAGCTCCTTCCCCCTTAAAGAAATCTCGTCCCGAGATTTAACCTGAAGGCTAACTAATGGAAAAAGAAATGTGTTAAGCACTTTTATTATTAACTAATACATAGAGCAGGGGATAGGTCATCATATTGTGACTTACAAGAACTAGACAGAAGATAGAAACTCAGGGAAACTATCTAAGAGAAACTCTTCTGACTCCCACGTGGCTTCATCTTCTGTATGCTGACTCCATTGAACCTTGTAAAACCTAACAGTCTTTCTTCGAGTGACTCGATCTTTCTGGTCAAGAATCTTGACAGGATACTCTGTATATGTCAGATCAGGTTCTAACTCAATTTCTTCCATATGAATGATATGATCAGGCACTTGAAGACATTTCTTTAACTGAGAAACGTGGAACACATTGTGAACTGCTGACAAAAGTGATGGCAAATCAAGGCGATATGCCACCTTTCCACATCTTCCAAGAATCTGATATGGACCTATATATCGAGGTGCTAACTTTCCTTTGATTCCAAAACGAGTGACTCCTTTCATTGGTGACACTTTGAGATAAACAAAATCTCCAACCTTAAAAGTAAGAGACCGACGTCTCTTATCAGCATAACTCTTTTGCCTGGATTGTGCTTTCTTCATATTATCCTGAATTAACTTGACTTTTTCTTCAGATTCTCTGACTAAGTCAACTCCAAACAAACTATGCTCTCCAGGTTCCGACCAATTCAAAGGTGTTCTACACCTTTTGCCATACAGAGCTTCAAATGGTGCCATCTTAATACTTTCTTGATAACTGTTGTTGTAAGAGAATTCTGCTAACGGTAAACATTCATCCCATTTCTCTGAGTAACTAAGCACACAAGATCTTAACATGTCTTCTAAAATCTGATTAACTCTTTCAGTTTGACCCCCTGTCTGTGGATGATAAGCTGTGCTATGTAGAAGTGTAGTGCCCAAGGATTGATGTAAACGTTTCCAGAAAACATTAACAAACTGTGTTCCTCTATCTGACACAATAGTCTTTGGAACACCATGCAAACTCACAATTCTGTCAATATAAATCTTGGCATAGCTAGATGCAGGATACGCAGTCTTAACTGGTATGAAATGTGCTGATTTGGTCAGACGATCAACAATAACCCATATGGAATCAAACCCTTTTGAGGTCTTTGGTAAACCCACTATAAAATCCATGCTAATGTCATCCCATTTCCCAGATGGAATCGACAAAGGTTGTAACTCTCCAGCTGATCTAAGATGAACTGCCTTCACTTTTTGACAAATGTCACATCTGGCTATATAACTGGCAATCTCAAGTTTCATCTTAGTCCACCAGAATCTTTGTTTCAGATCCTGATACATTTTGTTGCTGCCTGGATGTACTGATAATCTGGTTGCATGTGCTTCATCAAGTATCTGTTTTCTGAGCTCAGGAACCTTCGGAACTACTAACCGATTCTTGAACCAAATTACTCCGGATTCATCTATAGTGAAATCAGAATTTTGCTCATACTGAATCTTCTTTTTCAGATGGATTATACCCTTGCTTTCTTTCTGAGCTGCAACGATCTGATCTTTTATAGATGACTGAACTATTATATTTGCAAGATTTCCTTGTGAAACCATCTCGAGATTTAATTTCTCAAACTCATGACACAAAGTAAGATCTATTGACTTGACTTTCAAGCAATTGCAATGACTCTTTCGACTGAGTGCATCTGCTACTACATTAGCTTTGCCTGGATGATAGTGTACCTCAATATCATAATCTTTTATCAATTCTAACCATCTTCTTTGTCGCATATTCAACTCAGACTGAGTAAAAATATATTTCAAGCTCTTATGATCAGTGTATATGTGACACATGTTTCCCAACAGATAATGTCGCCAGATCTTCAGAGCATGAACTACAGCTGCCAACTCTAAGTCATGTGTAGGATAATGCTCTTCATGCTGTTTAAGTTGTCGTGACGCATAAGCAATAACTCTACCTTCTTGCATCAGTACACACCCAATTCCCTTGCCTGAGGCATCACAATAAACATCAAAGGATTTCTCAATGTCTGGTTGGGCTAACACTGGGGCAGTTGTCAACAACTTTTTCAGAGTTTGGAAAGCTTCTTCACATTCAGATGACCACACAAACTTAGTGTCATTCTTCAATAATGTTGTCATTGGTTTAGAGATCTTGGAGAAGTCAGGGATAAATCTACGATAATACCCTGCTAATCCTAAGAAACTCCGAACTTGATGCACTGAAATTGGTGACTTCCAGTCAAGAACTTCTTGAACTTTGCTTGGATCCACTGCAACACCTTCTGCTGATAAGATATGACCCAAAAACTGAACTTCATCTATCCAGAATTCACATTTACTGAACTTAGCATATAACTGATGTTCTCTCAGACGAGTCAACACTATTCTGAGATGTTCTGCATGTTCTTCTTTGGTTTTGGAATAGATGAGAATGTCATCAATAAACACAACCACGAACTTATCCAGTTCTGGCATAAACACTGAGTTCATCAAATACATGAAATGTGCTGGGGCATTAGTCAGACCAAAGGACATGACTAGATATTCATACAGACCATATCTGGTAGTGAATGCTGTTTTAGGTATATCTTGTGGCTTAATCTTGATCTGATGATATCCTGATCTCAAATCTATCTTCGAGAATACTTTTGCACCGGCAAGTTGATCAAAGAGTAGATCAATGCGGGGCAAAGGATACTTGTTCTTGATTGTTACTTCATTCAAAGGACGATAGTCAACACATAACCTCAAAGTTTTATCCTTTTTCTTCACAAAGATTGCTGGGCAACCCCATGGTGATGAACTAGGTCGAATGAAACCTTTATCTAGCAATTCTTGCAACTGGGTTTTCAATTCTGCTAACTCTTTTGGTGGCATTCTATAAGCTCTTCTGGATATAGGTGCTGTTCCTGGTTTGAGTTCTATTTCAAACTCCACATTACGATCAGGTGGCAGACCAGGTAAATCTTCTGGGAAAACATCTGGAAACTCACAGACTATTGGAATGTCCTTAACTGCCTTGACAAAAGTAGCATATACTTGCTCAACTGCTCTCTTAAGAGTAGGAAGATGGATGAGAAGTTGAGTTTTGCTATAAGGTAAGTTGAGCTTAACTGTTCTATTCAGGGTGTCTATTACTGCACCTCTCTGGCTCATCCAGTTCATACCCAAGATCACATCTATACTTGGATCTTTTAAAACTATCATAGAGGTTGGAAATATATATCCACCCAGATCTATGGGTACCTGATGTACCATTTCCTTAGTACACAGTCGACCCCCTGGTGACTGTATAAAGAACTCAACTTTGGTTTCAACAACAGGTATGTTATGCTTTTCCGCAAATGCTATATTCATAAAAGTATGTGATGCACCAGAATCAAAAAGTATAACTGCTGAATGTTGAGCAACAGGGAACATACCAATCATGACAGGTTCTCCTTCAGGAATGGCTTCAATCTGAGTATGATAAACCTTGCCTGTCTTTTGAGTACCCTTACTCTTCTGAGTGTTCTGTGCATTCCCCTTATTCTGGTTCACTTGCGGATTTCCCACTGTTCTTGGCACATTAGCATTAGAAACATTCTGCTTTGGATATGGACAATCACGAGAAAAATGTCCAGCCTTTCCACAGTTGAAGCAAGGATAAATGGTAGCTTGTGGCACTGGAGGACGATTGGCAACAACATTCGGCTGCCGTTGAACATTGAAAGGCATAGCAGGTCTTGTAAAGGTCCTCTGAACATTCTGCTGCTGAGGTGGACGATACTGTGGACGATAAGAGGGACGGAACTGCTGAGCTGGATGATACACAAGTCTCTGACGCTTCTTGTTGCCGCCAGATGATCCAGATCCTGACACAATTCCCTTCTTCTTTTTGGCCTCTTTATGTTTGCGGTTCTTATCTTCACTGGATATAGCAATATTTACAACTTCATGATAAGACAAATTACCACAAGTTGTCATCATAGATTGCAGCTTTGTATTCAACCCTCTCATGAAACATGCCTTCTTCTTGGCATCAGTGTTGACCTGATCAATAGCATACTGCGATAGATGATTGAACTTCCCAATATACTGCATAACTGGTTCATCTCCCTGACGTAGAGCTAAGAACTCTTCAAGCTTCATGTTCATAACCCCCTCTGGAATATAATGAGCTCTGAAAGCTTCCTTGAATTCAGCCCAAGTGATTCGGTATCCGGCTGGTTGTACCGCTAAAAGATTTGCCCACCACACACCTGCGGCTCCTCGAAGTTGCTGTGCTGCAAAAGCGGGTTTCTGAACCTCAGTACAGTTGATAAGACTGAACTTTTGTTCCATGGTACGTAGCCAGTCATCAGCTTCAAGGGGCTCGTCAGCTCGGGTGAACACTGGAGGACGAGTATCTGTGAAATCAACATATGTTGTCTCCTCTCTGTGGTTACGATTACGACCATATTGACCAGCATTCTGGTTCTGAGCTAACAAGGTGGTTGTATTGACTAATGCTGCAATCGCTTCAGCCAAGGTAGGTGGAACTGGTGGTGCGTTAGGGATATCATCCCCACCACGAGAAGAATTGGCTCCATGAGTGTTAACAGGCATCTGTTTAAAACAAACCATACCTTAGATAATAGTCATGTATAACCATCATACACCATATCATGCATAACATGTTTCAAGTTATTTATCATACAAGTCCGCTCTAGGGCAGGACTACTGAAAACACTATCTTACATAGCTGATCATATCAGAAAAGGTTTTCTGACTAACTAAGCTACAAAGTCAGGAAAGATCACGCTATGATACATCTCATGTTTCTGGTTTTATTACTCTTCTTCAGAAACAAGCTCATACTCCACAGGCTCTACTTCCTCATCTTCTTCTTCCTCTTCTTCTTCTTCTTCTTCTGCTTCATTTTGAGTAGTTGGTGGCGTAACAGGTTCTGGCTGTAAACGTGCTGTCAACTCCTCCACGTACCTGTGTAACTCAACATGATGTGCTTCCATAAGGTTTTGATTATCTCTCATGACATCAACTCGGGCTCGGGCCCGATTCCTCTGCTCGACAGCCTTCCTCCACTTACACTCATACTCCTGGTGCTGCTCATGATGATACTGCAACTGTTCATTTAGCTCTTCTCTCTCTCTAGAACCTCTCATTCTTTCACCATTTGCTCTTGCCAACTCCATGTATAAGCGGTCTACTTCCGCCTGAAGTTGTGATGTAGTGCTGTTGCTACTTTCACCTTCTTCATAAGTAACCTCGGGTTGGTTACTTCCTACACTTTCATCCTCTCTTGGGGCAAGAACATGCCGAGGTACACCACGTGGTCCGGTACACTTGTGTGCAGTCTGCCTGGTACGGGCCATCGGCTAAAATATATTTTGAATTTTAGAACTATATAAGTTCCAGGATTAAGAAACAGAGTTTTTAGAATTAAACAACATACTAACTCTACTCTTATATAGATAAACCTTTAAGAGGGAAAGTTGATTACAGGTTGATAATCATGATGCATGAACGAACTTACGAACAAAACATTAAACAAACAATTAATCACATAAACTAGCCACTCAACCTATAAGTGGATAAATTTTCCTTTTATAAATAGGGCAATATAATAAACATTGTTCCTTAGATTATACATATCACCTTAGCTATGCTAAGAACATGTTCCTTTGAATTAAAACTTAGGTCTAAAGAAAGAATTAGGGCAAGTTAGAAGCATAAGAAAAGTCTAGAAGCAACTTGGACTCAAATTACTTCAAAATTTAATTTGACTCAGAACTTTTGAAGTTTTCAAAATGAATACTGTTATACTTTCTAAAGGAATAAGCTCTGATACCAGTCTGTGGCAGAACCGCCTAAGTTAAGTGGCCCACATGCACCCATCATTGTCTCAAAGACCTTTGATCGGCATGCATGAGTTCCAAATGACTTAAGGGATCTGTCGGGTGTCCTCGGGAAACCCGAATCATCCACGTTTATCTTTCTTCCAGGATATTCCTTTGTCCAGCATCACAGTATTACAACAGTTTTATAGATACGAGAAATATCAGAGTAAAGCGGAAATATTATACAAAATAGATTAAAACTTAAGTGTTAAGTTTACAAACCATAGGTTCTTAATATTACATAAAAGTTCGGAACTTTATATTATACATAAACCATCACTGAAACACTTGCCCAAGGTTACTCATCAACATCATCGTCACTCTCCTCCACGAGAGTAAAGAAACACTGGCCATCAAAGGGATGGTCAACTGGCTCACCTGCAACAAGGGTTAACAAACCCTGAGTACAAAAGTACTCAACAAGACTTAACCGACTAGAAAAGAGGTGAAGACTCAGGTATGCTGGCTAAAGGAATTCAAGGTAAGGCTTTAGCAAGAACAAAGCTTTTTCTTTTGCATAAAAGCTTACTAGAGTAACTCCTATATCCAAAATTTTATTCAAGATTCATATTCAAGATTTCCTAAGGATTTTTCAAACATTTAAAACATATCTCTGATCAAAATCTTTTTCTCAAGATTCATTCATTACTACGGTGCAGGTCAGTGGATTGAGGCTCCATATCCGAGGAAACACGGCGATTCGAATCGATTAAACCCAGCTGGGGATTCAGTACCACACGATATATGTAGAACTTAATCTTGCATATATCAACCCTTACTATAGATCCTCCTATACAAGAACGGGTCCAGCGTCACCCGAGAGTACAGTACACCTCGAACCCGACTATCTCATAGCCCCGAGGGTACACGCTACTCCCGCCATCTCTCCACTCCCAGTACGCGGTTATCCGTTCTCAGTATTGGAATAGCTATAGACCAGGCTTACCATTGTATGTGGGCTGTACTCAAAAGTCTCAATCTAGCAGGCCAACAACGGTAAGGTCCTATGTAGAATAGCATTACATCAAGACTCCTCTCTTGATGTAAGCTACCATAGAGATTATACCAACATTGAAAATATAACCACATTGTCGGGAAGTGCGAGAAAGCAAGTCTAAGCATTTCTACTGTTTGTGTAAAACAGGGATCAGGGTTTGGTATAACAACAAGGTAAAACATGCATCAACAGGTTTAAAACATTTATTTGATAAACAGCTAATGCATCAAATTATAAAGAAAAGTGTAATTGCGAAATCCAAGGGATTGGTTTAAATGCACCGGGGCTTGCCTTGAAAAACAGCGAAGTCCGACAACTCAGACGAGACGGGAAGATCTACACCTTCAGAGGAAACCCACTGAGAAGCAGGCTCTTCCGGAACGGAATCTACACGATTAAATGCATATGCATGATCAATGAGATGCCTTGACATGAACATGGTAAAGATGGAAATTTTCCAAACTATAAACAATTACTTGAGTACAACTTTCCTTCATGAAAAGGAAGGAAACTAATTTGATTAATAAATCTTTAAAACTACTAAGCATTCCTTATCATTATCATAAAGCAAGACTACATAATTAATAAATGACAAAGAATTATGAACACATATAAAACCTTAACCAGGGAGCATTTCATGCTAGATTCCCATTGGTTGTCAAACAAATCCAAAATCACAAAAACCTAAATGATTATTCTTTTCTATTCATTTGTATAAGCCTATAATTAGCTTTTACTTATAAAACAATTATATTAATTCAAACAGAGATGAAATTAAACATAAAGGTAGACATGACCAAAATAAACTTGCATTTCAAATTTCATGATTTTTGGACAAACACAGAAAATTACATAAATCATCAAAGTTGCATTTATTAATTAAAGTACAGATTTAATGACTATAGCAAAAGTACTCAAAACACAAGTTTCATAATTTTTATATTAGCACAGACACATTAAGATTATCCATGTCAAATTTCATAATAAACAGAGCTATAGATTAATTATAGCAAAAATAACAAAACTGATCACTGTGCATAAAACTAGAAAAAGAAAAACTTGAACGAACCCAAACTGGGCTTTCGGCCCAAGCCAACTCGGCCCAACGTGGCGCGAGCGCACGGCGGTGAGTGCGGAGGCGTTCGCTCGAGGCTCGGCGCGAGCGAGACAGCGCCCGAGGGTCCGCTCGAGGCCTGGCTCGACCGAGACGATAAACACTAAACATCCGTCCGAGGCCTGACCCTCGGCTCGGGCGAGGCGGAAAAAGGCTCGTCCGTCCGAGGCCTAGCTCGGGTGGAACACGTTCGCCTGAGGCTCGGCTTGAGCGAAGCGGAGGAGGCGCCTGCTCGAGGCATAGCTCGAGACGGAGGACACGTGTCCACATGTCCGCTCGAGACCTGGCTCGAGCGAGACGGTGTGCCCTAACCACTTTGCAGAAAAACCCTTCGGCTATGAGGAAACTAACCCGCAGTCCAAGGCGCTATTCACCTGAGTCTGGGACTTTGCAACCAACACCCTGGGAAGACCTGCCTTCACAACCGCAAGGTCCCCGACCATGGCCGGCGCGCACGGCGGCGCACAGAGCGGCGGCGCTCCTTACGCCGGCCAACTCCGGCCGTTAGAGACTTAACTAAGGCGAGCATCAGTACCGACAAGCCAAACGCGGCCGATAGAGCCCCTAAACCCTAACCCTACTGCTCCGGCGAGGTCTGGCTACGCACGGCGGTGATCCGAACCGTGGCGGAACTGTTCCGGCGAACTCAGGCCGATAGCAGTAGAACGGAGAGGCTTGGAAGATTCAGTAGCTCACCCCGAAGACGATGGTGCGGATGGTTTGGATGGAGCAAGCTCGGAAGATAGACGACCACGGTGCAGCGGCGATCGGCGGAGAACTCCGGTGAAGATGGCGCTGTTCCGACGAGACCTGGGCATTAGACATGGAACCATCGAGCCGATGAGTTCACAGGGATCACGGTGAAGCAAAAACACAAGAGAAAGTGGTCGAACAGATGCTCGGTGGAGCTGACCACTGCAGACCCGAGCTCGGCGGCGATTCCAAGACCGGCGGAAAGGATTCCGGCGAGTGCGAGCTCTCTGAGGTGTTAGAGATGGAGTGGTAAAGTCTGGGAGGTGCGCAAGGTAACAAGGTACTTATAGGCGCGGTGAATCGGGATGAGATCAAACAGAGACGATCAATTTCGGATTAGGATCAAGATGGTACCCGTCGGTGCACCGGTGGCAAACGGCGACGGCGAGCGCAGGAGAAGGTGCCACGACGCGAGAGAGCTGGCCAGCAGGTGCGCAACCTCGCCACGGTCACGGTCGTGTGCGGATTCGGGAGAGATCGGCGTCCACGCGCGCGCTCGGGTGATCAACAGATCACCCCCTCCTTGCCGCCATGAACAGGAACAAGAGCATATCCTCTCCCTTTCCCTTTCTACCCTTCTCTAACTTAAAGTTACTTTAAAATTTTGAATAGAAGTTGAAAATATTCCAAAATATCAAATGCTCAGAATTTCAAACTGAACATCTTTTATTTTTGCAACACCCCCAAATTTGATTTGCATTTTGAATTTGAGGTAGATTTGCAAAAGGGGATAAAAAGGGCAAAATAGAATTTTTACAAATACTGTTGATTTTGCATGAACACTTGAAAAACTTTACACATCAAAGTTGTTCCTTAACAGAAATAGAACAACTTTGCTTTTTGAAACATACCCAAATTCTTTTTAGATTTTAATTTATAGAAAAGGGAACAAAATAGGATTTTGGGATTATTTAAACTATTTAAATGAATTTTAAACCAAAACTGAATTATATCTCATTAATGACTTGAATCAAGGTCCAAATACATCTTTGAGACATAAAACAAAGTTTGATCCAAAATTCACTATTATAAAAGAAATTACCTTAATACCCTTATATACAAACAAACACTAACCACTATCATGAAAGCATAAACTTAGAAATCAACTTAAGCACTCTTTATCAACTAAGCATAAACATCAAATGATAAACTTGTTTTAGTGAATGCAATACCAAGTTATCACTTAAATAAAATGCCAATGCATATGATGACATGTCAGGTTTTAGTTTGCTTAACACCGGAGTGTTACAATTGGCTATGTTCATAGATAATGTGTTCAATCCATATCCCATCCATGGCTGCTGCTGCTGTGCAGAAACATTGCCCATGGACAGTCCGCCGTTTTAGGCGCGGACAGTCCGCGGTTACTGTTCACGCACGAACAGCACAGTGCACATGCATCCATTCAATCCATATATCTCTTGATTCAACCAGTAACTACCAATCATACTTTAGGCATATCATCTCCACATCACTAGCAACAATTACCCCAAAAAGTTTTCCAAATCCATGGCTCAAAAAGGAGATCGAGAATCAAACCCTAGAAGCCATTCAACATGAAATCCATTCAAATCCGTGGAGGAATCAATGAAATACCGGGAGAACATGATGGAGGAACTCGCGGAGTGTCCGGGGAACTTCTCGGACGGTCCGGGGAAGCCTCCAATCCTTCGGTCCCCGCCCTTCATCCTTTTGACCGCACGGTGAGAGAGAGAGAGGAGAGAGCTTTGTTGGTTGTGAAGGGGTATGAGGTTTCCTCTGTTCGGCCGAGCCCGATCTGGGTCAAAACCCGACTCGCGGACAGTCCGCGGTTGGACTGACGGACAGTCCGCCGTTCATTTTTCAGCCGAGTTCCAGAACTGCACAGACTCTGTGTTGGGACCAAATTTTTGCCTACGAAGACAGTCCGCGGTCCATTTGGCGGACAGTCCGGGAATGCCGATTTTGCCCAGATTTTTGCTGTTCCTTGCTCTTATTTATCTCAACATGTTTCAATAAACTTCTCCCCATATACTAACTGTCAATATATCTTTCCATAGCTGATTTTTGACATGAAATCCAAACCAAAGACCTTGACCCATAATTCTTTACAAATAGCATTGCTTATGAACAAATCTTTCATATTGCCAAGTTGATCTAACAAACATATAGTAAACTCGGCAATAAATTGATAAAAGACAACATAAATGTGAACAAGATAGAGAGCTTATGATAAGCAATATGCACCTATTACCATACTAGTAGGGTAGGTTATGAAAAAGCACAACCAAGTTTCATACCACCGTTTGAAGTGAAGAGATGATCCAATGTATGAATAATTCCAATGATTATGACCAACATAATGAGATATATCATAGAGAACATTTCCATTGGACTCCCAACTCCAAATATCACCCTTATTGCTTCAAGCTCGGTTTGAACCTTCTTCAAGCTTCTTCACACACTCTTGAGTGGTTATCTTGTCGAAGTTGAACTTGTTGCACTAAAAGGTGTTTTGATCTTTGAATAGCATCGATCATGACATATCCACATGTACGATAGCATTGGTTCAAGATATAGATTATTTCACTTCAAACTTGGCTTTATTGTTGGTGATGATATAATGAGCTCACATGTCAAGTCCCCAATGCCACCATGGTACCTATTTAATCATTCAATTGCTTGATGGTACCCAACTCATGTTGGGTCCTCTCATGTTAGTAACCACATGCTTGGGCACCCAAATTGCCTTTGCATGTACAATAGAATGATCTACAAAAGTAGCCTTCACAGTACCATTTCCAACATTCCTAAGCAAATAGTTTTCATGTAATGACCTTGGCTTAGGATTGTTACCTTTGGGCCTACCATTTACAATGTGTCCCTTGTTGTAGTCTTGATAGTACCCATCGGAGGAGACGTCTTTGCTCAAACTTCTTCTTCTTCCTCCTCTTCTAACTTTCTTGTTTCCCAACTTGTTATCAACATTGTGGTTGACATTTGCTTGTACTTGGGAGACTTTTGACTCATCAACTGTTTGGACTTGAGATGCCTTCTTCTTCTTGTTGGGACAACTCATGGCTAAGTGACCCTTCTTGTGGCACTTGAAGCATATGTAGTGAGAAAGCTTTTCATCTTCTATCTTCTTCATTTCTTTCTCATACTTCTTCTTGTCCCATCTTTTGCCCTTGATATTGGTGTTGTTGTAGGCAATTCCATTCATGTTGCCAAAACTCTTGTGGCTCTTCAATATTTGAGAATGAGTAACTTTTGGCAAAGTACTCATACCCACCTTGACACTTGATTTCTTTTCTTCTTCTACATGGTTAGTCTCATGATACATAGAAGGAGAGCACGTATCCAAGTTTGAAGAACAAGATACCTCTAATAAATCATCACAAGTGGTAAAGGCATCTATTTTCTCTACAACACAAGAGTTAGCCATATATTGCATTTCATCATTCAACTCACATAATGAGCTTTCATCAATTTTAATTTCTTTCTTCGAAAGAGTCTTAGTGAGTGAATCATGGTCTTTCTTGAGTTTCTCATATTTAGAGCAAAGCACCTCATGAGTCAAAGATAAAGATTCTAGTTTGCATACGAATTTGCTAAGAAGTTTTTCCGAACAATTAAAAGATTTCTTTAAAGCAAGATTTTCATGTTCCAAGTCTTTCTTTTGAGCTTCTACTTTTTCAAAGCAAATTGTCATGCCCTTAATAACATTTATAAGCTCATCATATGTTTACCTCCTCATTGTCACAAGACATGTGACAATGTGTTGATGTAGATGGACTTGTAGAGTCATCCTTGACCAAAGAGTATGATAAATCATCATAATTGTCAAGTGAGCTTGAAATAGAGAGTTCATGAATATGCTCAACAATGCCACCAACTATGCAATCATACGAAGAATGCACTTGCTCATCATCAATTGCAATCACATCATACTTCTCATTGAGAAACTTCCAAATTTCATGAGCGGTCTTCATGTCCATGATCTCTTTAAAGACATTATCCCTCAAAGATTGATAAAAGATGTTAATAGCTTGGATATCGAGATCTAGGCATTTCTCTTGTGCCGGAGTTGGGTTTACCTCATCCAACATTTGAGAAAAGCCTACATTCACGATCCACCACATTTGAGGACTAATGAATTTAAAATTGCAAACCATCCATTCTTTCCAAGGTGTAAAGCATGTACCATCAAAGATATGTGGACACTCAACTCCTAACCCATAAGTCGCCATCCTCTCGAGTCGGTAAAGACCTCAATAGAGAGACCGTGGCTCTGATACCACTTGTAGGATCGAGATGGCCGACTAGAGGGGGGTGAATAGTCGATTTTAAAAATAATTACAAAACTACTCAAAATTAATAGCGGAAGAGATAGGTTCAATTATAATTTTGACTACACCCCTCTAATTATGAACTTAACAAGATATACTAGCAAGAGTATTTCTATTGTACACAAGTCAAGTTGGAGCTATTTAGCAAGATGATCAACTATAAGAATGTATATCAAGATTGACTACACAAGATATCAATATATATATGAATGTAAATACAAGATACAAGGTAAACACAAGTATGTGTAATATGAAATGAAATGAACTTGAGTTGAGATAGGCAAACCAAAAGGAAGAGGATGACACACGATGTTTTTAACGTGGTTCGGTGACTTGTCGGTCACTTAATCCACGTTGAAGCAAGTTCTAGGATTGTTGCTCCTCTTGTTAGCTCCAAGCACAAAAGCTTCAGACTACCCCCACAAGGTAGGCTCCACGTGAGCACTAAACTTTGAGCCAACCAAATCACTAGATACTCTTCACGCCTCAAGTTTACTAGAGATGCTCTTTGCCTTCCTCCGGCGGGGATGAGCTCAATAGCCCCTCACAAAGCCAACTCCGGAGCACCGCACAATCTCCTTGTGTGCTTCACGGAGACACAATCACCAAACCGTCTAGGAGCCGGCAAGCTCCAAGAGTAATAGATAACCACGCCCACACGACGACCACCTAGTGCCACAAGTAATCTCTCACGCAAAGATTCGCACTAGTGGAGCACACTCACTCTCCAAATGTTGCTCTCAAGCAAGGGATATGAGATGAGGTGCTAGAGGTGTTCTCTCCCAAAGGATATGCTGTAAGAATGCCCAAGAGAGCCTCCACAAACCGGGCAACCCACTATATATAAAGGCCCCCTCAAAATCCAACCGTTATCTGCTGAAACGCGATTCCCGGACAGTCCGCGGTACAAGTCCCGGACTGTCCGCCGTTGTCAGCAACTAGCCATTAGGTTTGAATTTTGACCGGCGGACTGTCCGCCACCAGGGGCGCGGACTGTCCGCCGTTGCCACACGCCACGACGAGCAGAAACAGCAGCATCACTGCCCGTTTTTGAACAACACCGGCGGACTGTCCGCCACCTAGGGCGCGGACTGTCCGCCGTTGACTTGAGACTGCACCAACAGCGCGAGCAGCAACTCTGCTTCCTCTGAGAATTACCTGGCGGACTGTCCGCCACCAGGGCGCGGACTGTCCGCCGTTACTTCGACAGCCCTTCAGCAGATTACACAGAATCTGTTCGGTTCTCAGGTTTTGGCCGGCGGACTGTCCGCCACCAGGGGCGCGGACTGTCCACCACCAGCCTGAAAACGCCTTTCTCAAGCACTCTATCTCCTTTGCTTTGCCCCATCAACCCATACACTATGGATATGTCCAAAGCAATATAAAGTCAGCTCACGAGCGCTAAGAAAACCTTTTCTTAAAACAAGCCAACTCCAAACCAACGATCTTGAAAAAAGCATCGTTTCCATAGTCACTAGTTAGCTTTTCACAAACGTTTTTCACAAAGGTTTTCGACTTACCGCCACTCATCATAAAGCGATCAAAACGATAGAGCTCACAAGTGGCACTAGACAACCGTAATGCAAACGTGTTTGCCCCTCTTAGTAGTACGGTTATCTATCTTAAATCCGGCTATTTAACTTCTCTACACACCTCATAGCCGGTAAAAGGAACACCCTATTGTCCATACCTTTGCCTTGCTTATCCACGATTTTCTTTGATACCCGCAAGGAAACATTCATGGACAACTTCACCAAGCCATTAGATATAACCAATGAATCTTCGACTTGGTCCATCAAAGATGATGTTGGTCACTCAACCATCACATAGACTTCAAGCCTCTCGCTTTAGCTTCACTTGCTATTCACCGTTGTCTCGGTTCTTCGGTGCCAAGCCCACTAGCTTGCCCTTCACCATAGGTCCATCAGCGCCAAGCCCACTAGCTTGCCCTTCACCTCCGCGTCGGTCCCTCGGCATCAAGCCCACTAGCTTGTCCTTCACCATCGCTTGAGCACACGGTCCTTCTAGCCAAGTCCTGCCAAAGTCTTCGCTTGCTTGCTATGCTTAAGTTGAATACCCCAACAAACTTTAAACAATCATTTCAATAACATCATCTACTGATATTGTGAACTCAACCTATTTTCCTTCACACACTTGGATAGAATGGTTAGCTCACAAGTGTTGTCATCAATCACCAAAATCAAACTAGGACCTTTCAGGGATCATGTGGAAAAATTCATTTGGCTAGACACATGGTGATCATTGAGGCACCAGACGCTGGGGCTGTGCGTCCGATGCTCCGGATAAGGCGCGTCTGGTGTGGTTATTTTAGTCCAACGATCGGTCCTCTCTTGTGGGGGGTATTTAAGCAGAGTGGTTGGCTTGTGAGGGCGCTCTTGCACATTTTGATCCTTGGACATCCTTGTGAGCTGAGTACACTTCCCTCCACTCATCCCTTGACTTGATTTATTTATCCCAAGTGAGATTGAGTGATCTAGTGCTTAAATTTATGAGAGTTCATCCTAGTGGCACTCTGTGGTTTTCTTGTTACTCTTGGCACTTGTCAGTGCCTAAACGGTTTGGAGTAGTTTGATGGAGTTGGCAAGAGTTGGTGTTTGTTATTGGCCACCACTGATCGCGAATTGTGAGGGGTTCTTGGGCTTATTCCATGTCGGAGCGGCAAAAGCACCTCTAGTGGATTGCTCATGTCATTGAGCCACCACTCTTGTGGTAGATTTTTGTGGTGCTCTAGAGGAGCTCGGTGTGGTGTCGATTAGCCACCAAATCACTAGGTCGACACAACAGGGAGTAGCATGTCGGCAGACACGTAAACCTTAGGATTGATTGATCTATTGGTGATTGATTGTCTCATGGTATTCTTGGTGATCGACTACACTTGGATTTCACTGGTTCACCGATGATTGGCTCTACATTGACGATCCCAAAGGCTCGATGAAATCACTCTATTTCTAGTTCATTTTGTACTGCGCTTTATTTATTATCGAGCTAGTATTCTTGTGTATCTTTGCTAGAGTAGTTTGTACAATTGTTATAGCTTATGTGTGTGCCATAGAATTATTAGGTTAGAAATTGTTTGCAACTCTTGTAGAACGAGACTAAAAACTGTCTCATTAATTGCTAACAATGTTACTCATTTTGTTGATTTTAATTAGGCTATTGACCCCTCTCTAGCCATATAGTTTCTTTTAGCTGCTTTTCCAAAAGAACCAGATCACCTTAGCCGCTGCTCATCCACTTTCCATTGCCAAGAGCAAGTCATTCTTCTGTCTTAAAATAAATGCACATTTCACATTTAAAAAAAAAACAATCTCAAAATTGACCAAATATATTAAATAATTATACTACTTATCTTACTAAATAAGTATCATTAGATCACAAATTTTCATAGTAAATTGACATAGTGATACAAATATTGATTTTTTTCTATAAGACCTTGTTTAGTTTTTAACACAAAACTTTTCACTCATCACATCAAATGTTTGGACACATGCATGGATTATTAAATGTAGGCTAAATAAATAACTAATTACACAGATTGCAATAACTTTGCGAGATGATTTTGTAAGCCTAATTAGTCCATAATTTGATAATGTTGTGCTACAGTAAACACATATTAATAATAGATTAATTAGTCTTAATAAATTCGTCTCATAGTTTTTAGATAGGATATGCATTTTGTTTTTTATTAATCTATTTTTAATAGATTAAATTAGTGTCGAAACATCCAATGTGACACGCAAAAAAAATTCACAAACGAACTAAACAAGACCTAAATCTATTTTAAGCTTAAAATTAGTTGATTTCTTAGAATACACTCTTTTTTTCATAGTGTACTTTTTTTCGGGAAGAGTGGCCATGGTCGCTCCAAATCAACACATTGCTTTAGCTATTTCCTGTTCACAACCAGCCAACCACAATCCAAAAGATCCATGCGCGCATAAGCGCATTGCATCCATCACTGTAAAAATTCGAGGAAGCATTGTCTTATTTAGGACCTGTAAAATGGAGGAACTAAATAGCCCCTAAACAGGACAATACCTGTAACTTGCCATACTAGGCTGTGGTTCCCGGTCTAAAATGGGCCACATGGTTCGGTTGTGGCGTTCCTGTCACTGCGACTGCGAACACCCCACCGAAGTCCAAATTGGTCTCCTGATGACTTGAAGTCCAACACTACTCCCTTGGATTTTCAAGGGGAGCTGCTGGCTGCTGCTGCAGCTCCAGAAGCGAAACAGCAGCAGCGCAGGCTGTAGCCTGTAGCGATGCGTCACCACTCACCACTTCAGCAGCTAAGCACAGGAACTTAAACTCCTGGTGTGGACATATTAGGACCAGCCGAGACATGGAGCAGAGACCGGCCGATTTGAACACTAGGACGAGAGTCGAGAGAAATGCCAAGAAAATCTTCTGTCAATCAGTATTGGAAGTGACACAAGCAAAGGGCTGCGATGCAATAATACAATGGCTGGAAGTTCACCCCGAGCATTAACTCTTCTGTCAATCAGTATTCGCCGTTAGCTAATTGGAAGTTTCATATCAAGCATTTTGTTTGACAACATAGTTCAAGCAATTTGAAACGGTGTCTGTGCCTGCCTGCTGGCCACATTGCCCGCTTGCTATATATATAATTATATATGCCCAAGGCAAATCGTTTCTGAAAAACAATCAGAAATAATTCTGGCATACAAACTACGAACATATACACAGCAAAACTTCTGTCTGCTCCTTCAAGATTCAGTTCATCTGGATGTTATGTACTGTAGAGCGAGTTCACTTAGCACTTTTGTACATGTTGTCAATCACGCCCTGCAAAATTGGAGGATACAACTCAGAAAACATTCTCCTGTCTCACTGCAACACATCACAGACCCATAAACAAGCAAAAGAATGCTAATAAAATGAAACAATAATAGCCTCAGAGGTATACAAGCATCACTAATTCAAGGACATTTCAACGAGCACACCGTTATGCTGCAATAAACAGAATATACTGGACCAACTTTGCGTCAATAGTTCAATGAGAAGTACCTGGTAGTACTTGAACAGTTGTGGACGCTTCTTTTTGTACGTCGGAGTGATCAAATCACGCTCCATGTCAAACGGCACTGGTTCCAGGTGCACATCTTTTATGAATTCAAAACCTTTGAGCTGAGGAAACAAGTCAGGTTATGATATGCACACCAGTAGCAACCAGACAACAATCGTTGGAAAAAGTAAAACAAAAGAACAATCATATTGCTCACCTTCTTCTCTTTTCCTATTCTTGACAGTTCTCCTAAAATGTATTCTTTCGCTTTTGGATTCTTGCAGAAGGACTCAAAATCACCATTTATTCCATTTGCTGCAGCCCAACTCTCGAGAACCTCTGTGTTGGGATTGACCACAGCAACAAGGAAGGACTCAAAGCTGTTCCCATATATCCATATCTAAAAAATGATAAAAAAAGACAGAAGACAATTCAAGTTCCTTCAGCAGAACAACTAGGACAGAAGCATAAGCAAACGAATCCAGTTTTATTAGCATTTCATATATAGAATGATGTTACAGAAAAATAAAAAGTACCAGAGAAATTAAAATGTTGTGCATTACATACCGAGTCTATAGCAGAAACAAGGCCATAAACATTCTCCAAATTTTCAACTGCCACATATTCACCCTGTGAAAGTTTGAATATATTCTTTTTGCGATCTATGATTTTCATACATCCATCAGGTTGCCACTCACCAATGTCACCTGCAACAGAGCAGGGAGATGTGTCAGATTTTTGCTTGATTGAAGCACAAAATAGAAAGGTCATAGTATATGACTGGAACCCTGGACTTCTACATGGAATTTTAACTGCTAACAATGTGTGTCATAAATATTGTGTGTGTTATAAATATTGTGATCACTGTAAAAACAGAGCAGTAGTACGGGCAACACACTACCAGTGTGGAACCATCCATCAATCAGGACCTCCTTTGTAAGGTCTTCACGCTTGTAGTATCCTGAGAATAATGTTTCTCCCCTGATGCATATCTCTCCACGAGGCGTGCTCGCAAGTGCATCGTAATCCATTTCTGGGACTGACTCCAGACGAACATCGATGTTTGGCACGGGGGTGCCAACAGTTCCTATCATGGACATTTGATTTGGTAGCGAGACAAATGATCCAGCACAAGTTTCCGTCAGACCTAAAAGGAAAGAAGATGAGTGAAGACATTCAAAAAGCATCAACTTGCATGTGACCTAACTTGGCTAGAATAGAATATATTAAGTTCTTGCTATTCTTCTCTGCTTATGTTGATTGTTGAAAATCAATTTAAAATTAAGTGCATAACAAGCTAACAGCCCTGAGCAGAAAACCAATAAGACACTCTATCAAGTAACTAAACTAAGCTGCCAACTATGACGTAGTTACTTAATTTACGCAGTTACACCAATTTTCCATGCTTTCGTTGTGGATCTTAGACACTATAGACTATACTAAATTACAAGGGGCTCCAACTAGACGAACCACAGCAGAAAAATGTCAGTACTCAGGACTCCTGAGTCAGGAGCAAGGTTGCAACATGAATCAATCGCAAGAGTCATGTCGCATCATAAAAGAAATGTACCATATCCTTGTAAGACATGTGCACATGTCACCACTCGCAAGTATTCTTCAACATGGGTAGCAAGTGGAGCAGCTCCAGATAAAATAACTCTAACATTTCCACCAAGACCCTCTTTTACCTGAAAATCAATAAGTTCAATTCTAAATGGTAAATAGTCTAAAGAGCACACATAATCAAGAATTGTTGTCTGCCTAATTTGATTACCTTGCTAAAAACTACTTTGTCACAAATGGAAGCAGCTTCATTGTGCTTAGCTCCTCTCATCATTCTAAACTGCTTGCTGCAAAATACAATGTGGACTTAAATACTTTCACTTGTAAAATGTAACTGCAGGTACAGGCACTTATTGGTCAAAGGAAAAGGTTACCATATAGCACACCCAGAAGAAATATTGACTCAATAATATTTAGGACAGAAAACTTACAATTTGTAAGCAAGATTAAACAGCGTACTCTTTAAAAACCCACCAGAGGAAATTTTAGCTTGTAGTCCTGAAAATAATCAGGTAAATATGAGAAGAGTATACCCATGAACATGCAAAATTGCACAGACTATGGTGGGTTCAAAGCCTTTTGAACAGTGAATGGAAACTGCACCATTAGATAGAAAAAGAAATCAGGTTCATGGATGAGCTATAAGAAAGACTGAAACAATCTCAACTAACAATTCTTCTTTTTTTTGGACACAATGGCAATTAAGAAGAAATATAATTGATCCAGTTTATGAGGGAAACCAGGTCTGAAAACATCATGGTCGCACAGTTTATAACAATTCTTCCTGTAGTGAAAGCACAAAGGACAAAACGTAGATTCATAAATTAAATAACAGACTAATGAGGCAAGCCGAACAATCGGGACATGACAAAGTAGCTAAGAGACTAGAGACGATATGGATATATATAATCTATTAAGGTGAATAGTAGATTAGGCCATCTGGCTAAGGCACCTCAAGATTGTTCTGGGCCCACCAGATACAGTAGTACAAAAAAAGGGTGCAAGTTACATCATAAGCATCAATTAATAAGAACATTAGTGCAAAATAAGTATTTAACAAAGGAAAATAATAGACGTATAAGCATCAATGCCAAAACATCCTGATAATAATCATACAGTACATTGTATTATTCTGCCGCTCATAACCACATTAGATATCTCATCCATGAAAATTATTTATGAGACCAAGACAAATCATAACTAGCACCTTACCAGAAAATATGCGATCAAGAACACGAGGAACAGCACACATAATTGTTGGTTTCAGCACACCAATATCTTCAACTAGCAGCTTAACATCCTGTGACAGAAATCAACAGTCACTAGAGGCCCAACATAAAATAACAAAAAGGTATTCAGGTGATAACACAGTGTCATTGATGCTTACCCCTCGCCAGAATCCAATAGAGGCACCATGGAAAATAAACAATTCCTCCACAACACGATCAAAGATGTGTGCAAGAGGAAGGTAAGACATGTAAACATCGCTTTCTGCCAACTGAAATTCTCATATTGTAGAAGATGTTAAATGTTTGCCAGTGTGTAACGTAAGGTAACATAATTGAAGAGCTTCAAGAACATCTCACCTCCTCATTTACACAGTTAAGTAACCGGTCCACACCTGCAATGAGACAAATAATGCTCGCATTTGATATCAGTACTCCTTTTGGGTCACCAGTAGTTCCACTAGTATACATTATAGTGCATGTATCTGTCTTCTCCTTGACTGGAAGATCAAATTCTTGCTCAGCTGCCTGCAGATATAGCTCATGTAAACAGAAGGGTAAGCATACTCAACAAATTTCTTATATGAATTGTACAGTTAAACCAATCACTAATCAATTTTGTATCAGTCATAAATAGGTCATCGTAGTAAAAAGGTCATATCAACTAAACAATTAATTCAACATTTAACTTTGGGTCATTTGTCATCAATAATGTACTATGGTATGATCATGCACAACAACAGCAGACTAAGCTATTTTGCAATGTCTCTTTATTTTGTTGTTCCACGAATGACAATATGCATTTTCTTATGTAGTTATTCACTCGCATGTTGTGGATAGCGCTACATTAGAAAGCTGTAATTAAATAATATTCCAATGAAATCAACAAAGAGTTTGAGCACCTTACCAGGGACAGAAATTCATCCCACGAGTACATTAATAGCCCATATTTATGAACTTCTTCCTTCTGTTCTTGAGTTACCTTGCCGAAACTCACAATCGCTACAATAAGAAATATATAATTTAGCTTCATGATATTTAGTTCTTGATATTGGATTCCATCTAGCATATATCAAACTTACTTTTTAAGAACTCATTTGACTTGGGTAACGTCTTCACGAGCTGCACAAATTGAAAGTATTCAACATGCATTTAGACACATCAAACATATGTATCGCTAATAGAATACAAATTATCATATCAGCGACACAACTCTCATAACTTCTGCACATAATATAACAACAAAAAGGCCACATTGGATTTGGAGGTATGCTTAGCCAGATATAAATTTTGACTCATGGAATGTATAACCAACATACTTAACCATCTAACATCATACAAACTATAACCCTAACCCTCCTCCCTGTCCCCACCCACCCAAAAAAACCCTCTGCATCATCTCTTCCACTTCCACCACACCGCCTAAATTATAGCTAGATCATAGAAAACTCTATAAATGATTATTTTGGTCGGATAGGTGACAACTTTATAGAGATAACTGACATTGGGCCTTTTTAGGGATAATAAAGACAATTAATATATAGATCTTGTAGAACAATGAACTAATCTAACTGACCCTTACAAAGAACCATAATCTAACCATTATTTCTTCTCTCTATAATGTAAAGATGTGCAGCTCTTATGCGTGTTCCAGAAAAAAAAGAACTAATCTAACTATGTCTATGGAGACACTAACAAATAGGTGTCAACTTCACATATTGGTCGGCTAACCAAAGACAAGAATACCTTTTTTTTAAAAAAAAAGTTCCTGAACATGACACATATTACACTAGACACTGCAAACTTATTAATTCCGCATGCATGTTAAACAACCATACCAGCTCAATTTTCTTCTCCTCAGCAAAGGCAATCTCAACTTCTGCATGGCACAGAATAAACTCTACCGCGCCAGCTCCTACAAAATGGGTTTGGTCAATAAGAAAACCGAACTATATTCAAGGCCCATTTCTCAAAGAAAAGGAATGTGGGCATATAGTGCACTGATGCACGACCAATAAAACCTAGCAAGATGAACTACAGACAGAAAATGGTGGCCTCATTCATGCATAGCAAAATCTGAAGCCAAGAAAATGGCAGAATATATACCAAGTGTGTCATATAATGGAACACAGTAGATTCCGTGGGCGTTGCAAGCCTGCAAAGGATAAAGATTTTAAGGTGAACAATTTGACAAGGGAAACTTATGAACAGTACACAGCGATTAGTTTGTTCAGAATACAAAATTAGTGGATCTGATTTTTCCAGCCAAAATATGAGAACACATTGAATCAAAATCTGGTTACACAACATTTTACCTCCATTGTGATAATCCATTCAGGACAGTTAGCACCATAGATACCACAACGACTACCCTGCAAAATTGTCGTATTGAAATTTTTAGTCAGCAAGAGATGACACCAGAGCGTCAAACTGATGTGCTTAAGGTGATCAAAAGTTCCCAGTGTTCTTCCAAAGTGAGAAGAAAATACAACTTCTAGATGCTTAGGTAAATTAGTATTGTGGCGAACAAAATAGCAGAACACTAAGAACAGTGACCAAACCTTTGCAAGTCCACAGCTCCTTATAGAGTTACCAATTTTGTTTGCAATGTCAAACACCTCCTTATATGTCTTCCAGACATATGCGCCAGCCTATAACACGAGAGAAATTGTTATTGGGCAAATACCATATTGCTGGAGTCTTCCAGGCAACTGAAGTTGTTCACCTTCCCATCAACAATCTCACGGTGGCCAAGCATTCTGTTATTTGGATACTTCTCCACGGCCATGCTGTGTAAGGACCCAGACCCACACACTAAAGAAAATCAGTATTTGGAGACAGGAGGCCACTAAATTTATTGAAATAGAGAAAAAAAATAGGTCACTCCAAATTTAAGAGTTGTCAGAAGAAAGCCAGAAGTAAATGCAAAGGGCCGGCCAACCTATATTCTGTTAATTCCCCTGGCTAATTTAAGAGTTGTCAGAACTCAGAAGCCAAAAATGCAAAGGCCGACAGTCCAACATAGGAGTTAAAACAAACATGAGACCGTTGTTGCATTGACACCAGGAACCATCTGACATAGTGACATTAGCGTGTTGCACGTCAAGCAACGATGCTACATGAAAATACAGAATCGCAATTTTCCACTTAAAATTTGCTTCGCCAAAGTGTGTGGCATGTTTGTATCGTCAGCCCGTTCTACTGATTCAGAGAGTTTTCTTCTGATGTTTCCAAACTTGATTAACAGTTTTGTCCGGACGATAAGAATGAACCAAACGGCTGCAGTGCCTACGAAATAGATCATCTTACCCATCAGGAACTGCAACGAGTGACGATTAGTAAAACGTTGCAACTAAGGCCAAAGGGGCAAATCTGACAACAGAAACAGGCGAAGGTAGGTTGAAGCCGGTGGTAATGGATCATGACCCAATCCAACTTGATACTTTCCATTTTTAGTTCAAAATTATATAGTATTACGGTCCGATCCTTATTAAGCCCGATCCTTAAATTTGCTATTATAGGGCCCTTTACCACCCCTAGTTGAAGGCAGTGGGTGCAAATGCACCCCAAAAAAAAGAAAAAACAGTGAGATTAGTTAAAATTTTACCATATATGCACCCCATAGAACATGTCTATACACCCACAAGGCAAGTGTACCCCTCTAATTTGCTCTAGCTTCACCCCCAGAAACAGATAAGAGTGAAGCATCCTAGATTTACTATCCGCCTACAGAACGACGAAGGCTCGAATCAGGAGCAACCGAGACTAGCCTGAACGAGTGATTATTGCATCACAACCGCTAAGCGAATCTGATGATCCAAAAAAGCGGCAAGTGAGCATGCCAACTAATCTCACGCATAAATCCCGTACACAATTGGGTTATTATGTTTTTTGGATCAAAAGCAACTGGAGCAGACAAACGATAAGCTAATCCACTGCTCCTTTTCTTTTTTTCAGGCATGCTGGCATAAGCAAACAGCTAACTGAAAATTTGAACGCGTATCAAATCCAAATATCGATGAAAGAGAATGTGCAAGAGAATCGCCTACGCATTAATCACCGCACTCCACCACCACCCCTGGACCCTGGTCAAACGGCCCGCCAGTGCAACGGCAAGCTCAAAACCCCCCAGGCCCCACCCGCTCACGCAACTACGCAAGACGGAACCGAAGGGCGAAGCGCGCGCGAGAGGGGACGAGAGCTCACCGGAAGATGTCGTAGCAGCTGTCCATCCCGGGGACGTGGGGCGGGAACCCGTCGCGGGCGAAGGCGCTCCGGTAGGTGGGCCCCACGGCCGGCCGGCCATCGGCAGCCGGGCGGCCCGGCTCGACCTCCACCACGTTCTGCATCTCGCTCCTCGGCGCTCGTGAGTCGCAGCGTCTGCCTTGGACTCCGTTCGCTCAGGCCTCAGGACTCAGGAGCGACGACGGGTGGGGACAATCGCTGGATGCTAGCAAACCGGGGTGTGGGTGTGTTAAAAAGGAAAAGCCGCTGGGAGAACAGGGAAGAAACGGAGGACAGCGGACGCGGGCCCATCTGACATGGGGCGTCTGAGAACTGGGTATCCGGGTGGGTGATGTTGGGTCGGGTGGGTGACCAAAGCGTTGGACTGTGGGGTTTCTTTCTCGTCAAGCTCCTCCACTCCACTAGTTCACTTGCTGCGTGACGCGTGAATAATCCACACGGAAATTCTACTTCTTGTGTGGTCGGGAAATAGTGGTGTCATGAGCTCTTCTGTTCAAGCAAGAAACTTGAGAGAATTTTATGTCATACCTAGGCCCTGTTTGTACAACTCATCTTCACTGTTGTTTTTTTTAGAAAATAGTTTTATGAGCAACTTACTAAAAGAAGCTGAGCTGTTTTGAAAAAAGTGTTTGCAAAACAACTTCATCAACAACTTCATGCATGATTAGGAGAGAGTTAGGAGAGAGAAATGAAGGTATAAGTTATAAAAAACTACTTTTTCAGTTCCATCTCAGCTTATAGTTTTGTGAAAGGAGGAATAAAACAACTTTATGGGTGAAGCTGTTTTGAGAAAAGGTGTTTGGCAAAAAAAAAAACAGTTGTGAGCTGTACCAAACAGGACCTTATACCTCTACCTAAAAGCGAAAGTTGCAGAAGTTCCGTTGTGTTTGTCCACGGTATTAGCCTCTCGAAGAACTACCAGTAGTGGTCGGTGGCAGATCCAGGATTTTAATCATCGGGGTACGAACAAAAACAATACAGTTCATCAACATAGATATGACATAATTAGATCACTAAACGATGATCAAGTAGTTGCAACTATATACAGATATAACCAGTAACATGTTTTCATAATTCCATTACGAGTTTCCAACTATTGATTAATGAATTAATGTCTAATAATTGATTGGAATAGAACAAGACTGAATTTTACCCTTTGCAACTTGTGAGTTCGGCAGTTCCTGGGCTCCTGGCTTGGCGTTTGCATCAGAGAGCAAGCAGAGGGATCGTTGGGAGGGAGCAGCAGGCGTTGCGATGAGGGTTTCCGTCTTTCCAGCTGCCGGCGGGGTTGAGGAAGGAAGTTGCGTTGTTTCGTCTTTTAACTGTTCGACAAATTACTTATACATCAATACCCTGTGTTGTGCAGTTTGGAATTGGACTATTGTTGAGCCTAGAAAGCAACGAATGTAGAGTGTTGGGGGTTGTTTGTAGGGGCTGAGCAGACTAGCAATTTGTACGTATTTAACAATGTATTATATAAATATAAGGTAACGAAGGGTGTATATACTTGGTATTTTTTCACATATTTTGGGGGGGCAGTTGTACCCCTATGCACCTACGGTAGATCCACCCCTGGTGGTGGTACATCTTATGACGTAAGTTCATCGTGACCACGAAACTCTTTGGCTATGTTCGGCAAGACTTATAAGAGGAAAAACATTATTTCATGACTGATTTATACGAATTAAAACTAATTTATAGTTCAAACGAACAGAGTATTTATTGATAGAACATCTCAACAATATAAACTTGCACTAAACTTATATGATATATGAATATGAATAAAAAAAGGTCACAGCAGGTAACTCTGAAATCGTATTAGAGAGATGTATCGTAAACATGTACTGTCTCTTAGCTTTATGTTAGTCTTTTGTTTTTTCACTATTTAGTGATTAAAGGCTCTTTCTTTTAACTTATCTATAGCTGATTTTAGTTAATTTAATAGTGTTTTTGAAATGATTGATAAACCGGCTGATAAGTTCAAACAACATAACCTAAAAAAGTAATTTAAGTAGCTCTAAGTTAGACGACTAAAGATATTCTTATTGTGATGTTTCTACTTGAAGACTTTAATAATTAACCAAATTGAAGAAATGTTTCGGTGTGGATAGCTAATTTACAATAAGTATTTCTTGAAACTCATGTCTTCTTGGCTATCATATAATACAATCTCTACCCGTGGGGTAGGCTACTGTAGTTTTTTTTCTTTTCTTTTTTCTTTTTCTTTTCCTTTTTTCTATTTTTTATTTTTTTTCTTTTTAAGATTTTTGTAGGCATCTTTTTCTATTAAAAACCGGTGTGACGATAGCGCATCCAATAATATAAACTCTAATTGTGGGGCAACGCCCTCTTCAATACTTGCGTGTATTTTATACTTATATAGTGACTGATATATTTAGAGATTGTTTAGTTCCAAATTAAAAAGTTTTGGGATGTCATATTGGGTGTTTAACACTAATTTAGAGTATTAAATACTATTAACAAAACTAATTATATATAATATAAACCTATAACCACAGGAGGATTGGCGGCCTCCCAGCGCTTGATGTACTGTAGCTTTTTTTTTTGCTTTTTTGCTTTCATTTTTTGCTTTTCTTTTATGTTTTTTTCTACTTTTTTCTTCTTATTTTGTTTTTTTTCATGATTTTCGTTCTAAAAAACTAATGCGTCGTAGCACGTTCAATAGTACTGTAAGATATAATAATATTCTTAATGAGGAGTTACTTTTTACCTCTTCATGTCTTAGTCTACTGTTCATTTTATTTTTATTTTCTTTTGTGGTTATTGTTTTTCTCTCATTTTAGCCTAGGTTTCTTAAAAAACTTCTGTATAGGTGTTTTCCTTTCAAAAACCAACGTGTTCATAGAGTGCTCATAATAGTATCCCTAAACCACGAGTTTTTTTCTTTTTTCCTTTCATTTAGCACATATTTTTTAACAAACTTCCGCATAGGTTTTTCTCTTTTCAAAAAACGGTGTGACGTCAGTGCACCCATAATAGTATCTCTCAACTATGATTTTTTGAGAGCTTTCACAGCTCTAGGGACTGTAACGCCATTGTTCATTTCTTTTTTTTCTGTAGCGCTACTGTTCATTCCTCTTTTTTGTCTTTTCTCCTCCTTTAGGTTATTTTTCCCTTTCCTTTTATGTTCACTATTCTTTGTCTTTATTTGTATAATTAGTTTTATTAGTAGCCTATTTTTACTACTCTAAATTAGTGCCATAATATTTCGATGTTACACATGTTAAAATTTAGTCACCAAAAATAAACACCTCCTAAATATAAATTATTTTATAATTAGATGCTTTTGATATTATCTGTTTATTAATTTAATTTTTGTCTGCGCAGCAAAGCGCGCACTATCAAGCTAGTATAGTACGTATATAGATAGGAGAATTGCTCCGGTGGTCCTTTTTTTAAAACTGCACGGATCTCAAAGCAGCCAAACTAATTAATTAGTTTAATAATTGAATATAATTTCGTAATTACTTTGTTATTGGTTCCACTTGGATTGAGTCTGGCTGTGCAAACCCTGTCCGTGCCCAGCCCAAACGCCGCCCAATCTCATTTCTCTCGGGCCTTCGTTCGGTGCCCATTCGAAGTGTTTTCATGAGGCCAGGTGCCGCCGCGGGACCGTGCAGCCGCCTCCACCCTCATCCCCTCGTTTCCATGTGCCGGCAAGGAGCGGAGCTGTGACTGCGAGGAGTAGACCTCTGCAACGGCTCATATGATGAAGGATTATTTTCCCCAAACACTATTCGACACGCGTGAGTTGGTTGTATTAGCGGCGCATACTTGTTGTTTTCGGCACGGCTCTCAAAACCGGTATGTACTGTTTATGGATTTTTATTTTTTATACACCGAGCGTGGAATTGGTGGACGTTACAGAAAAGGAGAAAGGTGCATGCATGTGTCTGATATATGTCGGGTCCTGTTTTTTTGGCATACAAGTGGTACACAAACTTTAAAATATGATAACTTCTTTAAAAAATATTTATTTTTAATTCTGTTTGCACTATTATATTTATTATGACGAGATCTATAAAACTAGACCCATGTTGGATATATTTCGAAAAAATTACGTGATTATAAAGTTTCATGTCTAGGAGTATAAAGTTTTAAATATGACAGTACAAAGTTTTTATACTTAGAGTGCAAAGTTTCGAATTACAAAGTTTCATTCTAGGTGTACAAAGTTCATAACATGTTAGTTAAAGATTGAAATGGACTAATATAAAGTTTCTGAATTCAAATGTAGAGTTTTGAATTCTAAAGTTTTGAATCTAACTCTACAAAGTTATAAACGTGATAGTTCAAAGTTGTAGTGTGATAGTTCAAAGTTTTGAACTTATTATCAATACAAAGGTTATAACGTGTTAGTTCAAAGTTTTATAAATTCTTAATGTAAATTTTTGAATCTATTAGCATAAAGTTTGTAATGTGATAGTTTAAAATTTAAGGTTTAATTATAAAATTTTAGGGTTAATAAATACAAAGTTTATACCATGTAACTAAAAGTTTATGATATGATAGTTCCAAGTTTATAAATTGTGAGTGTAATGTTTTGAACCTAAAATTTTATTAAATACAAAGTTTATACCATGGAACTATCATGTTATAAAATTTGATAGATAAAAGTATTGAATCTAGTAGTACAAAGTTTGTAATGTGATAGTTCACAGTTTATAATTTTTTGTGTAAAGTTTTGAACCTAGCAGTACAAAGTTTTTAATGTGATAGTATGAAGTTTATAAATTATAAGCGTAAAGTTTTGAATGTGGTAATATAAAGTTTTTGAATTTAGAATGTAATGTTTGAAATGACAAAGTTTTTAAATCTTGAAATACAAGGTTTGAAATGTATCGGTATAAATTTTTTGAATTGAAAAATAAAATTTGAAATTATAAAGTTTAAAATCTTCAAGTATAAACATTTTCTCCCTACTATTGAAACAAAATTTTATTTTCAATAAGTGATCACGTGTTAAACATTTTCTCTCTACTATTTTTCAAATTTGATTTTCTATCATTTTGTGTTATAGCTTATTACTTCCACTTATATATGAAAGTAAAATCATCACCCCGTCCATTTACTACCACACACCCGCTATCCCGAAAGAGAAAAAATAGATAAACTATAAAAAAAGATGGTCCAGAAAACCAGACACGAGAATTAATTTATATACGTATAAAAGTAGACTCTAGAAGCTAGACAGGCGAACCCGACTTTAAAGTACATGTGTGGACGCGTGCGTTACTACCCTCCCGAGGGTGCGCGCTAGGATCCTTTCTGACGCACGCCCGTCATAGAAGCTTGCCGATTATTTTCCTCATGCGCTCACAGTCGAGGCAAGAGCAGAGTTTACAATTTCGGCGAAATTTCACCGGAATTTCCGAAATATCATATTTTTCGCTAGGGTCCGAATTTTTTGCTATATCGGTCAAATTTTTCGATCAAATTCATCTTTTACTCCAAAATTACACCAAATCACACTAAAATGGCCCTCCATATCCTCTAACTTTATCAAACCCCTAGATTTTTCAAATTTATTTAGTTTTCTTACTCGACGGCACTAGTATATGTAACTTGTCCACCGTCAGTCTGTTGTTTTACCGCGGCTCACTTCTATGGTATATTTTGTTTTTTCATCAATATTACATAAATTTGTGATGCATGATAGATTAGAGAAGTTTTCTAATAAAATAATGTAAAAAAATTTAATTTCAATTTAAATTTGATCTGATATTTCTAAAATATCGCATTTATCGGTGGGTGCCAAAAAAAATTCTTTACCGGTATAAAAAACCTTCGGGCAAGAGCACACGACAACACCCACATCACCCTTCGTCAATAGGGGTGCCATTCGATTTCTGAAGAGAAAGTCCCGACAAGGTGCGACCAATTCCGCCGGGATTGCACCGCCGCCTCCATAACGTACAGAGCAATGTCCGCACGCGGGCATTTCGTCCTCCTCACCGCTCACGCAAGAGAGGAACAACGTCAGCGACAACCGACAACGTTATGGAGGATGGCGCAGGCCGGCCTCGTCGGCGTACAAGGACAACATCCTCCCTGCGGCACAGGGAATGAGGGGAGTCTCGAGTCTCCAGATGCGCTTCGGTGTAATGCCGCACTGCTGACGAACACCATCTTGATGGGCAGGCTGCGCAAGACCTGGAGGTTGAATGATACTCGCTACTCGCTGGATGTTTGACATGAGGGTGCTAAGTACGACTTTTGGTCGACATGGCAGACTAGAGAGCGTGAATAGTCTTTTCTAAAATTAATCGTACTGGCTAACCGAAATAAATGCGGAATTAAAACTATCGGTCTAGCCAAGACTACACACCTCTATCTATACTCTCAAGCACCTTGTAAAGATCCTAAACAAAGCAAATAAGGTGCTGGACTAGCAAGAGCTCACCAAAACAATTCTAGCTTGCAAGGTTATACAAATCTAAGCAACTAGTACTCGATTAATCGGGGAGCTCCTACACATGCCACTAAGCAAAAGCACAAAGCCTAAGATCACTAGCAATGCTCAATAACAAGGCCACACAAGCCAAATTAGAGAGCTCAACTTAGCTACACAAACTAAGCAATATGACTAGCAAGACTACAAGTCACTCACGGGATCAACTTCTATGCTACACAAGCAAGGAAGGTAACTAGCAAGCTACACAAGCTAACTAGAAGCACAAGAGCAATCTACACTAGCACAAGTATATGAACAAATAAATACAAGCTAGAGAATGGAGTTCGCAAACCACCGAGAAGATGAACACGAAGTTGACACGGTGATTTTTTCTCCCGAGGTTCACTTGGTTGCCACCAAGCTAGTCCTTGTTGTGTCGACCACACACTTTGGTAGTTCGGCGGCTAATAGGCATCACACCTAGCTCGACACTCGAGCACCGCAAGAACTCACCCACAAGTGAGGGTAACTCAATGACACGCACAATCCACTAGAGTTGCTCTTCGCGATCCCCGCGGGGCGAGCACAACACCCCTCACAAATTCTTCTCCGGAGCCACGCACAATCACCACGCGGGCTTCACAACGGAGACCACAATCCACCAAGCCGTCTAGGTGATGGCAATCACCAAGAGTAATAAGAAATCCCCAAATCACAAATATTTCCTAGTGCCACCAAATGCAATCCTCAAATGCACACACACTAGGCTCTCAATCCCTCACTCAAAATAGCACCAAGCATGAGAGGGAGAGGAAGGAGAGGAGGTGGATCTTCAATCTCTCATCCACACCCACAAAGGGCACTCAATCTCTCACAAGATTTGGCTCATAGCAATGGGGAGAGAGAGTGGGGATGAACCCTAGCTCACCAAGAGCAAGAATGGGGAGAGAAGTGAAGGAGGAAGAAGGCAACATCCCCCAAAAACGTTCAGCCCACGCTCCTGACCGTTGGAACGAGTAGATCTCGGCTGAACCAGAATATCCGGGTAGGGTAGGAAAAATATCCGAGCAACCCTTCATTGTCTATGTGTCGGTGTTTCGAAACCGGGGGTATGACACCAACGAGTAATATGATCGCGTGCTCTCTTCCTGGATGGTGATGCAAGATGACACAAGGATTTATCCTGGTTCGGGCAAAGAAGGCCCTACGTCCAGCGGGGGGATGTTCTTGTATTACTTGCACCTAAGTGCTTGTACAGGGGCGAATACAAGCTCAGTGAGCGTGGACCGGAGTCCGGACCTGAGTGTTTGGATGTATGTGCGTTCTAACGTGTTCGTCACCCGGAGTTGAGTCACCCTCCAATGAGGGCCCTGGTGTCCCCTTTTATAGAGCAAGGGGAGGCCAGGGTTACACAAGGGTATTACAGGTGTCGGGGCGTACGGTGCCCAATACGAAGAAGGGTAGGAATCCTGTCTTGTCGGGGCCACTGGAGCCGATGTGGGCGTTGCTGTTGAAACGTCCTTGAGGCGTGGCCTCCATCCTGGGCGCGGACGTGGAGGCGTGGCGAGGTGGAGGCCGTACAGCGCCCATCCCGGAACGTACAGGACGCGGCGGGATCCCTCCGGGTCTTGGGGTACCTGTCCTCCAAGAGCGTGAAAGCAGTTAGGGCTCGAGGAGCGCAGAGCCGGCCTCGAGGTGGCGCCTACGGGGGGCTCGAGCCCCCGCAGGTGTGGGCAAGTCCCGTGAGAATTGAAAGAGCAGCAGGCATCCGGGCCTCGAGACGTGACTTGGACGTTCAACAGCGTAGGGTATGGGTTAACAGTGCCTCACTGGTGCCTTTTCGCCCATACTTGTGGTGAAAACGAGACTTGACCCTGCCCTAGTTCACTGTGGTACACGTTGGGTTGCAGAGGACGTGACTGGGGTAGGTAGATGTATTAAAAGCGCGGTATGGGGCTGGCATCCTATGTCTGCACCGCTCGAGAGGGGCATAAAGCGTCTCGAGGGATAAGCCGCTGTGTCAGAGAGGCTCGAGGTCCCCGCGTGGGGTCCCGAGGTGTGATGTTCGGCTGTGGGGGGATCGAAGGGTAGCGGAGCACTCGCCCGAGGCCTGACGCGGAGGGCTCGGGCGAGACGGAGAACGAGTGTTCGCTCGAGGCCCGGCTTTGTGACACCCCAATTTTAAGGACAAAATTGGAGCACAATATATGTATGCCAGGATCAATTTTCATACATATATCCACATCATTGTAAATATCAAAACAATGCTTTATTAATAATAACGAACTTTATTACATAAATGACCCTCGGGTCTGAAATAAAAAGGTACAGACTCTCATGAAGACTCTGAAGTAGTCGCGGAAGTCTGGACTCCATCTCCACAGGAAGGTCGACCGGGGGTAGCGCCATCCTAGTACAGGTCGTCAGGGTCGAAGCCACCGTCCTCTGGATACTCCGGCTCCTCGTGAACGTAGCCACCAGTGTCTCCGTGATCGCCAGCGTCTGGGTGGGGTAGCAGGGGGAACAAAGAGGAAGGGTGAGTACATCGAAATGTACTCCGCAAGTGTAGGAAATATATGCTTATGAGGCTATTAACAAAGGTAGGCTGACTCTGTTTGACTCAAGCGCCTAAAGCGACACATCCTATTAATCCTATTAATCCTATGCACCTATTTACTAGGTTATAGACAGACTCTGTAGTAAAGCGACAACACTCGGAGTCGCACCGAGCAAGACCACACTCGGAGTCACACCGAGTAACCAACACTTGGAGTCACACCAAGCAACCGCACTTGGAGTCGCACCAAGTACCCACACCTGAAGTCCATCAGGCAACCCCACCTGAAGTCCATCAGATGACCCGAACCAGCAACCAGTAACCAACTAATCTCAAAGAAGTCCAAGCCCGCTCGTGACCGTGAGCACGGCTGATATATCAGTTTTACACTCTGCAGAGGTTGCACATCGTTACCCATGAGTCGTGCAGATCCCGTCACGCTAAACACTGCCAAGGTGCATAGCAGGTTGCACTGCAAGGCCTTTACAAAGTCCCTCCAAGCCTGTGTTACACGTACTCTAAGGTTTCTCCCCTGTCCATAAGTCAACGACCCCAAGGGACCCCTCTTGAGCCACTAAACAAACCCCGTGTAGCATAACTTAGAGGATACTAATTAATTAGCCAGGTCCAGCCCATCCAGATCTCATGGTTGTGCTGTCAAGCCGGGTTACATGCTCTGAGAACCGGGTCCTAGGGATCCAGGCAGGATATATCTAGCACGAGCCCCGAACCAAAACCAAAAGCAGCTGCCGAGTCCCACGGCACAAAACCACCAATACGGTTCCATCCTGCCGGATTTACCTAAACCATGTTTCTACAAAAGTTACCATGCCCACATCGTTTCATAGTTCATTAATCAGGATTAATTATATTTGACCATCATCCCATCCCAACATGACTGCAGGGCTAAGCAAGACTTCTACCCGAACAACCCAAAACAGGTGACAAGGATAATATGACAATAACTAGTAAACCATATCATGGGATTCAAATTAATGACAAGCATGCATCTACAAGATCTAACTACTCTAGTACCAAAAGTAAAATAAAGTAGGTGCAAGATGTTCAAGGACACTTGCCTTCGGGCTGGGTCGAATCTGCAGGGTCACAGGAAGGGTCGGGAGCGTCCTCGTACTCCGCACTCTCTGGCCCAATCAACATACATGGCACATACAAAGCAAAATAAGAAACAGTACAACAAACAGTATGAAAACAGTAAACAAATAGTTCTACTGCGTAGAGAACGAAATTATGAATCTAACGCAAGTTGAATGGGTCAAATCGGAGTTAAAACGCAAAAGTTATAAGCATTTGAAGTTGGATGGCAAAACTGTAAATAGATCAAAGTCATTTTCGGTTTTAAAATAAAAGAAACCAGGTTTTAAATGGCATCAGGACCGGGGGTCATTTTGATGGAAACGGAAGGGCTAGAACGCGAGTTTAATTAGACTCAGTGAATAGGAAGGATGGACTGCGGGTTTATTTGGCCTATCTGGAGGGGCTCAACTGCAAAAATCGCGAGGCTGGTCGGCTGGCGCGTGCGGGGTGTCTGCGTGGCGCCACGCGTCGAGGCTAGCGGGTTCTCCTCCGACTCGCCCGAGGCTAGCGGGCTCTTCTCCGTCTCGCCCGAGGCCAGCGGCTCTTCTCCGTCTCGCCCGAGGCCAGCGGCTCTTCTCCGTCTCGCCCGAGGCCAGCGGCTCTTCTCCGTCTCGCCCGAGGCTAGCGCTGGGTTAGCCTCGGCCTTCCTCCTTCCGACTCGCCCGAGGCTAGGATTAGGTCGGGGGCGGTCGGCTGGCGTGTGCGCCATGTGTCACCCGTGGATTGGAGCGGTGCGCCACGCGGCCGGTGAACCAGCTGACGCGGCTTGTGTGGACTGGGTCCATGGTGCTATGCACCTGGTGCATACCGGTTCGAGTTAGGATCTAATCTGGGCCATTCAGGGGAGATCGGACGGCACCGGATAGAGGAGTAGGGGTGCTGGCGGCGCCGGTGAGGCTAGACGCGGCGGCGCAGAGGCTCTACGCGGCGGCGCCACAGGGAGCTCGCCGGAGTTCGCTCGGAAATCCGCTAGGGTTCGGTAGAGATTAAATAAAAGGGTCTAGGAGATAGGGGAGCTCACCACGAGCTTGATGGAGGGGTCGGTGACGCCTATCCGAGCTCGCAGGTGGCCGGTCGACGGAGCAGTGCAGATCCCCGCCTCCTGAGTCTCCGGCGAGGTCGAGGGGTGGCTTCCCGACTCGGGCGCACTCCGAAGATGGGTCTCCTGGACGCGGTACGCTTCGGCAGCCTCACTGGAGGTCGGAGAGGGGTTCACGGAGGCCTTCTTGGTGCGGCAGAGAGCTCGGCAGAGCTCTACAATGGTGAGGGCGGCGGCGGGCTCTGGAGATCCTAGATGGAGGGGCGAGGGGTCCTTGCGGTGGCGGCGCAGGGTCGGGGTAGGGTTTATAGGGTGTGGGGAGGGTTGGATAGACAGGTGGGGGTTGTAGCAGATCGTTCGGTGCGGCGGAGGGGTGAGGCTGCTGCGTCGCGCGAAGGGCGGGGAGAGGTTGGGGAGGGATCTGACCTGCGGGTCCCGCCTGTCAGCGATGGGAAGAGGAGGGAGGGCGCACGGTGGGAGCGGGGTTGGGCCGCGGTGGCTGCTGGGCCGGCTGCACGCGGTTGGGAGGGCGAGAGGCACGGGCGGGCGGTGGTGGGCCGGTGCGAAGGCTCGACTCGAGCGGGGTGAGGGGAAAGAGGGAGGGAGAGGGTGTCGGGCCGAAGGGGTGCGCTGGGCCCAGGGCGCCGAGCAGGCCGGTTGGGGAGAGAGGGGAAAACGGGTTGGGCTTGGTTAGGGGAGGAAAATGAGCCCGTTGCCAATTCTCTTTCCTTTTTGTTTTTTACTGTACAATCTTTTTCCAAATTCATTTTGAAATCCAAATTCAAATCAGTTTGAAATCAAAATCACTTTGAAATATTTTAGAAATATTTTCCCTAGGTTTTGAAAAGAAAACTTGAGTTTAAATTTGTAAAATTTTTCATAAATCCTTTATTTGCTTTCTAAATAGAATAAATCCGATTCGCCCTATTCGGGTTTAATAAATTTATTTTTCACCCAATAAAAATATGCAATGGCATGAATGCAACATGAAAATGATAAATAAATTTTATTTTCCTCCTCTAATAAACTAGCCAACCTATTTAGTTTCTAAATTCTTTAATTAAATTGGGGAAAAATTAAATCAGGGTGTTACAAACCTACCCCCCTTATAAGAATCTCGTCCTCGAGATTAGGAAGAGTCGGCGAAGAGGTGAGGAAAATCTGTCCGAAGATCATCTTCTTTCTCCCATGTTGCTTCTTCTTCGGAGTAATGCTTCCATTGCACCTTGCAGATTTTAATCCTCTTGTTGCGAGTACCTCGTTCCATCGTGTCTAGGATCTTGATCGGCTCAGAGAATGTGAGATCATCTCTCAGATCAAGCTCCTCAAGTGGCAACTGCTCCTCTGGAACTCGGAGGCATCTCTTCAGCTGGGATACATGGAACACATTATGGATACCTGCCAGCCGTGCAGGCAACTCCAGCTGATAAGCAACTGCACCTTTCTTGTCAATCACTTTGAAAGGGCCAATGAATCTCGGAGATAGCTTCCCTTTGACATTAAACCTCCGAAGACCTCTGAAGGGTGACACCTTCAGATAGACATAGTCCCCAATCTGGAACTCCAGCTCACGTCGTCTGACATCTGCATAACTCTTCTGTCTAGACTGAGCTGTCTTCAGGTTGCTTCTGATCTGCCTGACCTGTTCCTCAGCTTCCTCTATAGACTCGGGGCCAAAGACTTTCCTTTCTCCAACCTGATTCCAGAACAGAGGAGTTCTGCACTTCCTGCCATACAGTGCCTCGAAAGGTGACATCTTCAGACTGGCCTGATAGCTGTTGTTATATGAGAACTCTGCATATGGCAGACTCACATCCCAACTCTGGCTGTTCTGAAGCGCACTGGCTCTCAACATATCCTCCAGAATCTGATTCACCCTTTCTGTCTGACCATCGGTCTGAGGGTGATAAGCCGAACTGAAACTGAGGCGAGTGTCCATAGACTCATGCAACCGCTTCCAGAATCTGGAGGTGAACTGTGTACCCCTGTCAGATACTATGATCTTAGGTACTCCATGCAAGCATACAATGCGGGACATATACAGCTCTGCCAGCTTCGGACCCTGATATGTCTCCTTGACCGGAATGAAGTGAGCCACCTTGGTCAAACGATCCACTATGACCCAGATAGAGTCATATCCAGACTGTGTCCTGGGCAAACCAGTGATAAAATCCATGCTGATCTGTTCCCATTTCCATTCTGGAATCTGCAGGGGCTGTAGCAAACCAGCTGGTCTCTGATGTTGGGCCTTAACCCTCTGACATGTGTCACACAAGGCCACATACTCTGCTACATCTCTCTTCATCCCATACCACCAGTAATACTGCTTCAAATCCTGGTACATCTTGGTACTGCCTGGATGGAGAGAGTAGGCTGAGTCATGAACTTCCCTCAGAATCAACTCCTTGATAGCCTTTACATCGGGAACACAGATCCTGCCTCTGAACCACAAAACACCCTGATCATCCTCCGTGAATCCAGGGGCTTTGTCTTCCTTGATCAACTGTCTGATCTCTAGCAAGTACTCATCAGTGAGCTGCCCTGCTCGGATATCACGCTCCAAGGTCGAATCAACCTCCAAGGCCACTGCATCAGTATGACCAAGAATACCCAAGTTGAGCTTCTCAAACTCCTCATGCAACTCGGGCTGCTGCTCCTTGATCTCAAGCACATTGCAGTAGACCTTTCTGCTCAAGGCATCTGCAACAACATTCGCCTTGCCCGGATGATAGTTGATACTCAGATCATAATCTTTGATCAACTCTAGCCATCTTCGTTGGCGAAGATTTAGATCTGGCTGGGTGAAGATGTACTTCAAGCTCTTATGATCGGTGTATATCTCCGTCTTCTTCCCCATCAGATAGTGCCTCCAGATCTTCAGAGCATGAACAACTGCTGCTAACTCCAGATCATGTGTAGGATAGTTCAGCTCATGCTTCCTGAGCTGTCTCGAGGCATAAGCAATCACCCGACCTTCCTGCATAAGCACACATCCTAAACCCTGTCGCGAAGCATCACAATAGACCGTGAAGTTCTTCTGGACATCTGGCATGACAAGAATAGGAGCAGAGGTCAATCTCGCTTTCAGCTCCTCAAAACCAGTCTGGCATTCAGGGGACCATACAAACTTGGCACCCTTCTCAGTCAGTCTCGTCATCGGCTTCACGATCTTGGAGAATCCCTCAATGAATCTGCGATAATATCCTGCCATACCGAGGAAACTCCGAATCTCAGTAACGCTCTCAGGTACCTTCCAGTCCAAAATATCTTGGACCTTGCCTGGATCCACTGATACACCCCCCTCTGAGATGATATGCCCCAAATACGCTACCTTCTTCAACCAGAACTCGCATTTGCTCAGCTTTGCATACAACCGATGCTCTCTGAGCTTCTGCAACACTAACCTCAGATGCTTCTCATGTTCTTCTTCAGTCTTCGAGAATATCAGGATATCATCAAGGAATACCACAACGAACAGATCTAGAAACTCCATAAAGACCTTGTTCATCAGATACATGAAGAAAGCTGGGGCATTAGTCAAGCCGAAGGACATCACTGTGTACTCATATAACCCATATCGAGTCACAAACGCCGTCTTCGGGATATCAGCTTCACGAATCTTCAGCTGGTTATAACCTGTTTGCAGGTCAATCTTCGAGAACACATGAGCACCCTTCAACTGATCAAACAGGTCATCAATGCGAGGAATCGGGTACTTGTTCTTGATGGTAGCTTCATTCAATGCGCGGTAATCAACGCACATCCGTAGGCCTCCATCCTTCTTCGGAACAAAGATCACAGGGGCTCCCCACGGGGATGTACTAGGACGAATATGCCCCTTCTCTAACTGCTCTTGGATCTGCGTCTTCAGCTCAGCTAGCTTTTCGGCATCCATTCTATATGGTCGCCTGTATATAGGTGCAGTGCCAGGAACTAAATCAATAGAGAACTCAATCTCACGATCAGGTGGCATACCTGGCACCTTCTGGAAGACATCTGGGAACTCCTTGACCACTCGAATATCAGGTACCACGACAGCCTCATATGCTCTGGCTTCTTCTATCATCTTTGTCGGTGCTCGATACACAATCTCCGTGCCATCTGGATGCTTCACTGTGATGAGCCTCTGAGCACAATCAATGACTCCCTGGTACTTGCGTAGCCAATCCATTCCCAGAATGACATCAATACCTTGGGAATCCAGAACAATAAGAGAGGTGGGAAAGACTACCCCCCTTATGGTTAAGCTCACATTCGGGCACACATGCCTCGATATCAGTTCTCCTCCAGGAGAATTCACTAGCAGATGCTTTTTCATCGACACTCTATTCATATTATATTTAGATGCGCAGGGTGCTGATATGAAAGAATGAGATGCTCCAGAATCAAACAAGACTGTAACTGGGTGAGAGTCAACAAGGAACGTACCAAACACCACATCTGGTGCCGTCTGGGCAGACTCTGCCGTCACGTGGTTCACACGGCCACGAGTGTAACTCTGGGACTGGCCTGCAGGACGAGACTGCGGTGGAGCTGGCTGCCTCAACAGACACTTGTTGGCGAAGTGTCCCATCTGGTTGCACTTGTAGCACGGGCCAACCTGACCTGCCCCCTGTGCTGGACGGGGCTGCTGCGGAGCTGGAAGACCCTGGCGAGGTGCCTGAGCCTGGCGTGGCTGCTGCTGCTGCTGCTGCTGAGGTGGAGCCTGATACTGTGGAGCTGGATGCCTGTACTGGGGAGCGGGCTGCCGGGACTGGGGCGGTCGGTACTGCTGATGCTGGGGAATCTGCCTGGAACCTGGAGCAGGTGGAGCGTAGCGGGGACGAGTAGAGCTGCCTGAGGACTGTCCCTGGTACGTCATCTTCCTCCTGCGATCTGCATCGAGGTCCTTCCGTTCCTTCTCCACCGCGAAGGCACGGTCAACCAGCTTCTGAAATGAGGAATACTCATTTGAAGCTAGGGCATAGCGGAGTCCTGGGTTAAGCCCATGCCTGAAGCAGATAACAATTTCATTACTGATCAGGTAACAAAAGGAATGAACAAGGGTATATGAAGAATATATTTAATATGAAAGAATGACAAAGATCTTGCCTGAAACACTCCTGCTTCTTATCATCTGTGTCCACGTCATCTGGGGCGTAACGGGACAGCTGGCTGAACCGCGTGAGATACTCACGCACTGTCATCGCGCCCTGCCGGAGCTCCTGGAACTCGCGGCGCTTCACCCTGATCTCGCCGAAAGGGACGTACTGGTCGCGGAATGCCCTACGGAACTCCTCCCAAGTGATCGAGTCGGCGTCCGCATGAGCTGCGGTGTAGGCAGTCCACCAGTTCTTCGCTGGGCCCTGAAGCTGGTGCGAGGCGTAGAGGGCCTTATCAAGGTCCCCGACATGGGCAAGCTGCAACTTGCCTGTAATCGTCTCGAGCCAATCATCTGCATCCATTGGCTCTATGGCGTGGTGGAACACTGGAGGGCGCGTCGTCATGAAGCTCCTGAGAGTGTCATCCGGTCGGGGTGGCTGTGCGACTCCTGCACCCTGAGCGCCCTGAGCAGCCTGCGCCATCTGCTGCATGTGCTGCATGATCTGGGCCATGTTCTGCATCATCTCATTCTGCACCTGGGCCATCTGGAGTGGGTCGTACGGAGGCGGAGGTGGAGGTGGATGAGGATGGGGCGGCTGGTTGCCACCTGCCCCGCTACCGCCAGCGTGACCGGCGTTACCCGCGCTGCTCCTGATGTCAACCATCTGTTACATTTTCCAGGAGTAAGAGTGAGATATGATAGATAGATATATAACAACCCTGGTTTGGTTAATTAATTCGATTAGTAAAACATTTTAACAAATGATGTCGCTGCAACCTGACGGTCGCAACACACCAACAATCATTACAAAGAACCAAATCAAAACATGTGCACAAGTACATGTCAATCAACGTGCTACGAATTCAAACAATTATGGTGGGCATCCTACTATTGGAGGACCTATTCTGAAACAAAGTTTGAATTTTCAGCAGAGAAAGGGTCTACAGAAGTGAGAAAAAAAGATGGGGCTTTTAAAAATAGTTTTGTAAACTCGACGACTGACTAGGGTAGCGTCCTACGGTCAACACGGCTTTGATACCACTCTGTGACACCCCAATTTTAAGGACAAAATTGGAGCACAATATATGTATGCCAGGATCAATTTTCATACATATATCCACATCATTGTAAATATCAAAACAATGCTTTATTAATAATAACGAACTTTATTACATAAATGACCCTCGGGTCTGAAATAAAAAGGTACAGACTCTCATGAAGACTCTGAAGTAGTCGCGGAAGTCTGGACTCCATCTCCACAGGAAGGTCGACCGGGGGTAGCGCCATCCTAGTACAGGTCGTCAGGGTCGAAGCCACCGTCCTCTGGATACTCCGGCTCCTCGTGAACGTAGCCACCAGTGTCTCCGTGATCGCCAGCGTCTGGGTGGGGTAGCAGGGGGAACAAAGAGGAAGGGTGAGTACATCGAAATGTACTCCGCAAGTGTAGGAAATATATGCTTATGAGGCTATTAACAAAGGTAGGCTGACTCTGTTTGACTCAAGCGCCTAAAGCGACACATCCTATTAATCCTATTAATCCTATGCACCTATTTACTAGGTTATAGACAGACTCTGTAGTAAAGCAACAACACTCGGAGTCGCACCGAGCAAGACCACACTCGGAGTCACACCGAGTAACCAACACTTGGAGTCACACCAAGCAACCGCACTTGGAGTCGCACCAAGTACCCACACCTGAAGTCCATCAGGCAACCCCACCTGAAGTCCATCAGATGACCCGAACCAGCAACCAGTAACCAACTAATCTCAAAGAAGTCCAAGCCCGCTCGTGACCGTGAGCACGGCTGATATATCAGTTTTACACTCTGCAGAGGTTGCACATCGTTACCCATGAGTCGTGCAGATCCCGTCACGCTAAACACTGCCAAGGTGCATAGCAGGTTGCACTGCAAGGCCTTTACAAAGTCCCTCCAAGCCTGTGTTACACGTACTCTAAGGTTTCTCCCCTGTCCATAAGTCAACGACCCCAAGGGACCCCTCTTGAGCCACTAAACAAACCCCGTGTAGCATAACTTAGAGGATACTAATTAATTAGCCAGGTCCAGCCCATCCAGATCTCATGGTTGCGCTGTCAAGCCGGGTTACATGCTCTGAGAACCGGGTCCTAGGGATCCAGGCAGGATATATCTAGCACGAGCCCCGAACCAAAACCAAAAGCAGCTGCCGAGTCCCACGGCACAAAACCACCAATACGGTTCCATCCTGCCGGATTTACCTAAACCATGTTTCTACAAAAGTTACCATGCCCACATCGTTTCATAGTTCATTAATCAGGATTAATTATATTTGACCATCATCCCATCCCAACATGACTGCAGGGCTAAGCAAGACTTCTACCCGAACAACCCAAAACAGGTGACAAGGATAATATGACAATAACTAGTAAACCATATCATGGGATTCAAATTAATGACAAGCATGCATCTACAAGATCTAACTACTCTAGTACCAAAAGTAAAATAAAGTAGGTGCAAGATGTTCAAGGACACTTGCCTTCGGGCTGGGTCGAATCTGCAGGGTCACAGGAAGGGTCGGGAGCGTCCTCGTACTCCGCACTCTCTGGCCCAATCAACATACATGGCACATACAAAGCAAAATAAGAAACAGTACAACAAACAGTATGAAAACAGTAAACAAATAGTTCTACTGCGTAGAGAACGAAATTATGAATCTAACGCAAGTTGAATGGGTCAAATCGGAGTTAAAACGCAAAAGTTATAAGCATTTGAAGTTGGATGGCAAAACTGTAAATAGATCAAAGTCATTTTCGGTTTTAAAATAAAAGAAACCAGGTTTTAAATGGCATCAGGACCGGGGGTCATTTTGATGGAAACGGAAGGGCTAGAACGCGAGTTTAATTAGACTCAGTGAATAGGAAGGATGGACTGCGGGTTTATTTGGCCTATCTGGAGGGGCTCAACTGCAAAAATCGCGAGGCTGGTCGGCTGGCGCGTGCGGGGTGTCTGCGTGGCGCCACGCGTCGAGGCTAGCGGGTTCTCCTCCGACTCGCCCGAGGCTAGCGGGCTCTTCTCCGTCTCGCCCGAGGCCAGCGGCTCTTCTCCGTCTCGCCCGAGGCCAGCGGCTCTTCTCCGTCTCGCCCGAGGCCAGCGGCTCTTCTCCGTCTCGCCCGAGGCTAGCGCTGGGTTAGCCTCGGCCTTCCTCCTTCCGACTCGCCCGAGGCTAGGATTAGGTCGGGGGCGGTCGGCTGGCGTGTGCGCCATGTGTCACCCGTGGATTGGAGCGGTGCGCCACGCGGCCGGTGAACCAGCTGACGCGGCTTGTGTGGACTGGGTCCATGGTGCTATGCACCTGGTGCATACCGGTTCGAGTTAGGATCTAATCTGGGCCATTCAGGGGAGATCGGACGGCACCGGATAGAGGAGTAGGGGTGCTGGCGGCGCCGGTGAGGCTAGACGCGGCGGCGCAGAGGCTCTACGCGGCGGCGCCACAGGGAGCTCGCCGGAGTTCGCTCGGAAATCCGCTAGGGTTCGGTAGAGATTAAATAAAAGGGTCTAGGAGATAGGGGAGCTCACCACGAGCTTGATGGAGGGGTCGGTGACGCCTATCCGAGCTCGCAGGTGGCCGGTCGACGGAGCAGTGCAGATCCCCGCCTCCTGAGTCTCCGGCGAGGTCGAGGGGTGGCTTCCCGACTCGGGCGCACTCCGAAGATGGGTCTCCTGGACGCGGTACGCTTCGGCAGCCTCACTGGAGGTCGGAGAGGGGTTCACGGAGGCCTTCTTGGTGCGGCAGAGAGCTCGGCAGAGCTCTACAATGGTGAGGGCGGCGGCGGGCTCTGGAGATCCTAGATGGAGGGGCGAGGGGTCCTTGCGGTGGCGGCGCAGGGTCGGGGTAGGGTTTATAGGGTGTGGGGAGGGTTGGATAGACAGGTGGGGGTTGTAGCAGATCGTTCGGTGCGGCGGAGGGGTGAGGCTGCTGCGTCGCGCGAAGGGCGGGGAGAGGTTGGGGAGGGATCTGACCTGCGGGTCCCGCCTGTCAGCGATGGGAAGAGGAGGGAGGGCGCACGGTGGGAGCGGGGTTGGGCCGCGGTGGCTGCTGGGCCGGCTGCACGCGGTTGGGAGGGCGAGAGGCACGGGCGGGCGGTGGTGGGCCGGTGCGAAGGCTCGACTCGAGCGGGGTGAGGGGAAAGAGGGAGGGAGAGGGTGTCGGGCCGAAGGGGTGCGCTGGGCCCAGGGCGCCGAGCAGGCCGGTTGGGGAGAGAGGGGAAAACGGGTTGGGCTTGGTTAGGGGAGGAAAATGAGCCCGTTGCCAATTCTCTTTCCTTTTTGTTTTTTACTGTACAATCTTTTTCCAAATTCATTTTGAAATCCAAATTCAAATCAGTTTGAAATCAAAATCACTTTGAAATATTTTAGAAATATTTTCCCTAGGTTTTGAAAAGAAAACTTGAGTTTAAATTTGTAAAATTTTTCATAAATCCTTTATTTGCTTTCTAAATAGAATAAATCCGATTCGCCCTATTCGGGTTTAATAAATTTATTTTTCACCCAATAAAAATATGCAATGGCATGAATGCAACATGAAAATGATAAATAAATTTTATTTTCCTCCTCTAATAAACTAGCCAACCTATTTAGTTTCTAAATTCTTTAATTAAATTGGGGAAAAATTAAATCAGGGTGTTACAGGCTTGGAGGGCTCGGGCGAGACGGAAAGCGAGCGTTCGCCCGAGGCCCGGCTTGGAGGGCTCGGCTCGGAGGACTCGGGCGAGACGGAAAGCGAGCGTTCGCCCGAGGCCTGGCTTGGAGGGCTCGGGCGAGACGGAAAGCGAGCGTTCGCCCGAGGCCTGGCTTGGAGGGCTCGGGCGAGACGGAAAGCGAGCGTTCGCTCGGGGCCTGGCTTGGAGGGCTCGGGCGAGACGGAAAGTGAGCGTTCGCCCGAGGCCTGGCTTGGAGGGCGCGGGCGAGACGGAAAGCGAGCGTTCGCCCGGGGCCTGGCCTGGAGGGCTCGGCTCGGTGGGCCAGCGTTGCAGGTCTCGAGGGGTTGGCTTTTCAGGGGGTTAGACTTAGTTAGGTCCGTTATTGATTGGTGTTCTAGGTTTAACCTATTTGTTTGCGTTGATTGGGGGTACCCCTTTGGCGTTCCCCCGACAGTAGCCCCCGAGCCCTTGTTTGAGTGCTTGCACTCGAACAGGGGCTCTTGACTTGAGTTTCGAGGGCTTGGCTGTGTTGGATCTCGAAGGCTTGGTCGTGTTGGTTCCGTGGGTGTCGTGCGAGCGACACCCGCGAGTGTAGCCCCCGAGGCCACGGGGGAGTGATTTGAGCTCCCTTGTGGGATTTTTGCGCGTTTAGTTGTGATTTTTAGGTTCGGGGGTGTCGAGCCCCCGAGTGTTTTTAGACCCTCTTTCGTCGAGGGGTGCCAGGCTGAACCGACCGGCCGGCCCTTCGAGCTGTCCGGCACGCCGGTTGCCCTGGCTTGTCATCCCGCGAGTCCTTTCGATCGGATACGAGGTGGGATGCCTCGTACTACCACGAGCGGGCGAGTATCGAGGTTCCCGGTGAGCTGATAGCGGGGAATCCAAGTGAGGCCTCGTGCCCCGTTCGATAGGGGTCGACTGTGGCCCAGAGGCGGTCTCATAAAGCATGGGTGCTCAGTCTGCAGGAGTGCCGGGTCCATTCGATAGGACCCGGTGGCTCGATGCCTCCCTCCAAGGGGATCTCGCTGCATGTCGAGCTCCCTGCCTTGGATACACGTGAGGGGCCTCGAGGGCTTGGCCCTCAAGTGATGCCGCGAGTGGCGCCCCTTGGTGTCCCTGACTCGGGTGCTCGAAGCCGGCTGTCGAACCCTCTTCGAGGGCCAGCCTTCGCTGCTTCGAGGCTTAGGGCCGGGGCCCGTTTTTACCTTCGTGGAGAGGCCTCCGTCGTCTGGGAATCCTTCTACCCGTTGGGCGCGCCTTTTTAGGCGGAAACTGTCGGGGAGGGCGGCGGACGCGAAGCCGGAGCGACGGTCGTGGCGGGCCCGGGTAGTGGAGCGAATGGAGAGGTGTCGCGTGTACCCTGCATCCGGCTCGAGACGCGATTAGGTGGGCGTATTAAATGCATACTGTTACCTTTTTATGTCGTGGGAGATCCCGCCCGACGGGGTTTCCCCTTATAAATACCGAAAGAGGGGAAAAGGAACCCTTTACTTTGCCTTTGCCTTCGCCGCCGCCGTAGCCTTCACGCGCCCTCTCCTTCGAGCTAGTCGATTGAGGATTTCCAGCTGCCCGTCCGCTGCTCGGATCCGCGCCCGCGCCCCGTCATGGCCGCCCAGACACAAGTGCTGCCGGCCGAAGACTGGAGCCCGTCGAAGGTGACGCAGAGCGAGATGGACTCGCTGGTGCCCAGGGGCTTCTGCGCCCCAACCGGAGGAGGGACCCGCATGGTGGGTTATCCCGTCGGCGGAACACCGGGAGCCGCACCCGCCGGAGGGGTACGTGGTGAGCTTCGCGCGCTACCACCGTATGGGGCTCGGCGTTCCGCCGAGCCGCTTCATGCGGGGGCTGGCCCACCACTTCGAGGTGGAGCTGCAGCACTTCTCCCCAACTCCATCTCGCACGCCGCCATATTCACCGCGGTGTGCGAGGGGTACCTGAAGATGGAGCCGCACTGGGAGATGTTCGTCCATCTCTTCCGGGGCGAGCTCTTCATCAAGTCCCTAAAGCCCAGCGGGAGGCGGCCCGTGCGCATGGGCTCCCTCGCCATCACCGCGAGGGCGGGGACCTCGTCGGCCAATGTCCCTCGCGAGTACCTGCGATACAAGCTCTCCACCAACCAGGCCGGGTGGGACGACCATTGGTTCTATCTGCGGAACGAAGGTGGCCTCTTTCCGCAGTACACCGGCAGGATCCTCACCCAACGCCCGGAGAAGTGGACCTGGGGCGTCGCGGCGGACAGGCAACGCCACCTGGCCCCGCTGATGGAGATGATGAAGACGCTGGTGGATGAGAAGAAGTTGACCGTGCAAGCGGTCATCTGGGCGTTCCACAGCGTAGAGTTCTCCCGCTGGCGGAGCGCCCCTTCTTATGCACGAGATGGGGCCGAAGGCCCAGCTCGAGGCGCTCAATCGCTCGAGGATGGCCGAGGGGGGGTTGTCCCGGAACGAGGGCGTCTCTCGGGTGTCAATCACGATCCAGGGGCCGTTCATCCCTGAGTACGCCAACCTGGTCGCCATGGCACCCGACGAGGGGTGTCTCGACCTGGTAAGCCTCCCTCGAGCTGAGCTGTCTCGAGCCTCCTCCCCCTTTTTCCTCCTTCGAACCTCTTGCATCCTTCTTGTAGTTTGTCTCGTCACGCTTCTTCTTTTTTCAGGGGGCGTTTACTTGTCGCGCGTCGAGGCCCCCGGTGAGGGAGGACGACGCGGATGCTCAGGTGAGGCGCCTCTCTGCTCGGAAAGACAAGGAGAGCAAGGATGCCAGGAAAGAAGAAAGAGAAAAACAAAAACTTGCGTCGCTTAGCTCGGGAGCAGAGACTGACGAAGGCTCGTCGTAACCGTCAGCCTGGGGACGGGTCCCCCGAGCTGAGCTCCTCGAGCTCGGAGGAGGAGAGTGGTGATGAGGAGGAGAGCAACGACGAGGGGATGGACGCGCGCCTGATGCGCGCGGGGGTCGTCGATGACAGGGCTGACCGCTCCTCTGTGCAGAAGGGTATACTGGAGGTCCCTCCGGCGAAGGGACCGCGTAGGGCGCAGCCGCGGAGGCCGCCGCCGCTCTCGAGGCGTCGAAGAAGGAGGCCGCGGACGCGCGAAGCGAGGCCACCTCTGCCCGGGCTGAGGCCGAGGCGGCGAAGCAGGAGGCCGCTGACGCCCGTGGCGAGGCCACCACCGCCCAAACCCCCAGCGGAGGCGGCGAGAAAAGAGCGAGAAGAAGCCGAGAGGTGCCGCCACCGCCCGAGTTGCCGAGGGGGTGGCGCGGCAGGAGGTGTGATCCGAAAGGATCTGGCCCTCGCGGAGGCGGGCAGGCTGATCGAGGAGCTTAGGTCCGAGAGGCTCCTCATACTGGCCGAGAAGCGCAGGCTCGCGCAGCACGCCAAGGGCCTCGCCGGCGACCTCTCGCGCTCTGGGCCAACATTGCGACGGTGATTTTCATTCGTTGTCTTTGCCTTGACCTCGAGATTTTTGTTACGCCGCAGTCTCACTCTTCCTCGTTCGTGGTTGCGCAGGGTCGAGAAGACGGTCGAGGAGCTCCGCGGGACGAACCAGGCTCTCTTGGACCAACTCCAAGACGAGACGATGGTGGCGGAGCGGGCTCGCACCTCCCTCGACCAGCTCGGCCCCATGTGGGGTGCTCCTCCAGTGGCTGCGGCAGAAGGTGCGGTGGCCCGAGGCGACGCCTTGGTCGACGCCTTGTGCTACCTCGATGCCGCCATGCGGAATCGTGTCCGGCAAGCTCTCCATCATGGCGTAAAGCAGACGCTCGCGGTTGTTCGCTCCGGCTTCCGCTTCCCGGTCCATGTTGTCACCAACGGCTTCATCGAGATCGAGGGGAAGGACGAGGAGTGGAACAACCGCCGTGTCGACAAAATTTTGGAGAAGATGGAGAGGCCGGGGACGTCGCTCGCAAAGATCTTTGAGGAGGACGTGCTGCCTCCTGACGCCAGCGGCGGTGCCGAGGGCCCTCCTCCTTCTAGCTCGGGTGTCGAGGCTGAGCCCACCGTGGAAGACCTCGGGGAGGAGTACCACACCGACGAAGATTAAGGCATAGCTGAGATATGTTCCACGCGTTCGCCAGGATTCTGCCTTGATCGTCGTAAAGCTTGTACGTTCCTGGCTTGAGCACCTTAGACGGTGTATGGGCCTTCCCACGGAGGAGTGAGCTTGTGGCGCCCTCGATTATCTTGCAGCCGTCGAAGCACGAGGTCCCCCACTGCCAGGTCCCTCCTGCGCACGTGCTTGTCGTGGGTAGCGTCGAAGCGTTTGCTGGTAGCGCGCGGAGTTGATGAGCGCCACGTCTCGGGCCTCCTCGAGCTGGTCCTTGGCGTTGGCGAGCCTTTCATCGTTGGTTGCTCGTTGTAGGCTCGAAGTCGAGGGGAGCCGTATTCGAGGTCCGTAGGCAAGACAGCCTCGGCGCCGTAGGTTAGGAAAAACGGAGTGAACCCGGTGGCTCGACTCGGCGTAGTCCTGAGGCCCCACAGCACCGAGGGGAGCTCTGCGGCCCACCCCTTTCCGAAATTTTTGAGAGTCTTGAACAACCTCGGCTTCAGCCCATGGAGTATCATGCCGTTGGCGCGCTCGACCTGCCCGTTGCACTGAGGGTATGCGACCGAGGCCCAGGTCAAGCGAATGTTGTTGTCATCGCAAAAGTTGGTGAACTTTTTGCCCGTGAATTGGGTGCCGTTGTCGGTGATGATGACGTTAGGCACCCCGAACCGGTACATAATGTCTGCGATGAACTCGACGGCTTTCTCGGAGGTGGGGTCGCCTACGGGCTTGGCCTCGATCCACTTGGTGAACTTGTCGATGGCCACGAGCACGTGTGTGACACCCCAATTTTAAGAACAAAATTGGAGCACAATATATGTATGTCAGGATCAATTTTCATACATATATCCACATCATAGTAAATATCAAAACAATGCTTTATTAATAATATCAAACTTTATTACATAAATGACCCTCGAGTCTGAAATAAAAGTACAGACTCTCATGATAACGGACTCTAATGAAGACGCTGATGTAGATGCGGAAATCGGGACTCCATCTCCACAGGAAGGTCGACCGGGGGTAGCGCCATCCTAGTACAGGTCGTCAGGGTCGTAGCCTCCGTCTTCTGGATACTCCTGCTCCTCGTACGTGTAGTCTCCAGCGTCTAGGTGGGGTAGCAGGGGGACAAAGAGGAAGGGTGAGTACATCGAAATGTACTCTGCAAGTGTAGGAAATATATGCTTATGAGGCTTATAACAAAGGTAGGCTGACTTTGTTTGACTCAAGCGCCTAAAGCGACACACCCTATTAATCCTATTAATCCTATGCACCTATTTACTAGGTTATAGACAGACTCTGTAGAAGTAAACACACACTCAGAGTCGCACCGAGCAAACCACACTCGGAGTCACACCGAGCAACCAACACCTGAAGTCCATCAGGCAACCGCACCTGAAGTCCATCAGATGATCCGAAACCAAAACCAACCAGTAACCAACTAATCTCAAAGAAGTCCAAGCCGCTCGTGACCGTGAGCACGACTGATATATTCAGTTTTACACTCTGCAGAGGTTGCACATCGTTACCCATGAGTCGTGCATTACCCGTCACGCTAAACACTGCCGAGGTGTATAGCAGGTTGCACTGCAAGGCCTTTACAAAACTCCCTCCAAGTCCGTTTTACACGTTCACTAAGGTTTCACCGCTAACAGTGGATATACGCACCACTGCAGAAGCCCCTCTTGTGCCACAAAATCCGACCCCGTGTAAACCCTCAACTTGGAGGCAATTAATTACTTGGCCAGGTCCAGCCCATCCAGATCTCATGGTTGCGCTGTCAAGCCGGGTTACATGCTCTGAGAACCGGGTCCTAGGGATCCAGGCAGGATAAATCTAGCACGAGCCCCGAAACAAAAAACCAAATAAGAGCTGCCAAGTCCATGGCACAAAACCACAATACGGTTCCATCCTGTCGGATTTACCTAATAACCATGTTACTACAAGATTACCATCTCCACATTCGTTTCATAGTTCATTAATCAAGATTATAAACATTTTAACTCCCATCCCAATCATGACTGCAGGGATAAGCAAGACACCTACCCGAACATCCCAAAACAGGCGACAAGGATAATAGAGCAAAATCTAGTAAACCATAATATAGGATTCAAATTTGACATTGCATGCATCTACTAGATCTAAACTACTCTAATAACAAAAGTAAAATAAAGTAGGTGCAAGATGTTCAAGGACACTTGCCTTCGGACTGGGTCGAATCAACTGGGTCGCAAGGATGGTCTGGAGCGTCCTCGTACTCCGCACTCTCTGGCCCAAGCAACATACATGGCACAATACATAGAAATAAATAACAGTACAACAAACAGTAAGGAAACAATAAACTAATAGATCTACTGCGTAGAGAACGAAATTATGAATCTAACGCAAGTTGAATGGGTCAAAACGGAATTAAAACGTGAAAGTTATGGGCTTTTGAATCTCAGTGGCAAAACTGTGAATAAACCAAAGTCATTTTCGTGATTTAAATAAATGAAAACTGAAAATAAATGGCACTGGACGGGCCTCATTTAGATGAAAAGTGAAGGGCTAGAGTGCAAGATTACGAAGACTCAGCGCACAGTCCTCATGGACTGCGGGTTTGTTTCTAGGAAGTCTAGGGTTTCTTTTGCAAAAAGGCCTCGCGAGCCGGCGCGGTCGCTGGCGTGGCGCCAAGTGGCAGCGCGGGATTGGCCGCGAGCGCCAGCTGTGTGGTGGCGGGTGCCACGGTGCGGGTGGGACTGCGGCTCAGTTGGGTAAAAGAATGGGGGCTTAAATGAAAGAACTATAGACTCAGTAAACAGGGAGATCGGATCGCGGGTTGATTCAAGGAAAACCAGAGGGTTTTTCTGCAAAAGCACGCCGACGCGGCAGAACGGCCGGCGTGGCGCTGCGTGGCACGACGTGGAGCCAGATGGGTGCTGTGATTGGATCGGTGTACTGCGTGGCGTGTGAACCTGCTGACGCGGCTGCTGTGCACGAGTTCACGGGGCATGAATCCGGTGTATACCGGTTCGCACGTCGATCTAATCTAACCCGTCGGCTCTCGATCGGATGGCGCAGAGAGGAACCGAGAGGGAAGAGCGGTCGCCGGCGGGGTCGAGCACGGCGGCGCCAGGGTTCCCGCGGCGGCGCCATGTCCGCTCGGCTCGGAGAACTCGTGAACGGCCCTAGAGAGTGGTAGAGACGGCGGAAGGGAGGGAAAAAGGATCAGGAGCTCACAGCGGGTCCAGTGGCTATGTTCGTGTCGCCGATTACAGCTCGGGGTAGGAGGATGTCGTGGAGCGGCGGCTCGCGGCTCCGGTGAGGTTGAGGGACGCGTCCTGATGAAGATGTACGCCGAAACCTGGTTCTATGGGCGCGGCGTTCTTCGGTGATCACACCCGTGGCCAGGGTTGAGTCGACGGCGGCGGGTATAGGGGGGGTGTCGAGCTCGGCACGGCCCGGCATGGCGGTGCGGTGGTGGTGAGGCGCACGGTGGAGTCGGTGAGTGAGGGCGCTGGGAGGTCGTCTTGGTGGCGGTGGGAGGTTTGGGAGACCTCGGTGCTGGCTAAAAAGGGGTCGGGGTCGAAGGGGAGGATCGCTCGATCGAGCTCGAGGCGGATCGGGCGAGCATCGAGCGGCTGTGCGGATAGGGCGGAGGTGAGAGGAGGAAGCTGACGCGTGGGGCCCGCCTGGCAGTGAGTGAGCTGAGGAGAGGGGCGCTGTGGTGGGCGGCTGCGCGGTGCCATCGTGGGCCGCGGTCGCTGCTGGGCTGGGGGGGGCCGGTGCGCGCGGGTGAGGAGGGGGGGGTGCGGCTGGAAGAAGAGAGGGGAGGGAGAGCAGGCCGGTCGGCCGTTTGGGGCCGGGCCAAAACCGAGGTGAGGGAGAGAATGAGGTCCTGCCTTTTCTTTTCCTTTTGTCATTTGATTTTCCAAATTTTCAAAAGCCTTTTGAATTCAAAATCAAACCAGTTGAAATCAAAATTACTTTGAAATATTTAGAAATATTTTCCCTAGGTTTTGAAAATAAAATTTGAGTTTGATTTTCTAAAATTTTCATAAACCTTTTCATTTATTTTCTAAATAGATAAATGCGATTCGCCTTATACGGGTTTTAATAAATCATTTACCACGCAATAAAAATATGCAATGGCATGAATGCAACATGAAAATGATATAATAAATTTTATTTTCCTCCTCTAATAAACTAGCCAACCTATTTAGTTTCTAAATTCTTTAATTAAATTGGGGAAAATTAAATCAGGGTGTTACAAACCTACCCCCCTTAGAAGAATCTCGTCCTCGAGATTAGGAAGAGTCGGCGAAGAGATGAGGAAAATCTGCCCGAAGATCATCTTCTTTCTCCCATGTGGCTTCTTCTTCGGAGTAATGCTTCCATTGCACCTTGCAGATTTTAATCCTTGTTGCGAGTGCCCCGTTCCATCGTGTCCAGAATCTTGATCGGCTCAGAGAAGTCAAATCATCCCTGAGATCAAGCTCCTCAAGTGGCAACTGCTCCTCTGGAACTCTTAGGCATCTCTTCAGCTGGGATACATGGAACACATCATGAATACCTGCCAGCCGTGCAGGCAACTCCAGCTGATAAGCAACTGCACCTTTCTTGTCTATCACCTTGAAAGGGCCAATGAATCTCGGAGATAGCTTCCCTTTGACATTAAACCTCCGAAGACCTCTGAAGGGTGACACCTTCAGATAGACATAGTCCCCAATCTGAAATTCCAGCTCACGTCGTCTGACATCTGCATAACTCTTCTGTCTAGACTGAGCTGTCTTCAGGTTGCTTCTGATCTGTCTGACCTGTTCTTCAGCTTCTTCTAAAGACTCGGGGCCAAAGACTTTTCTTTCTCCAACCTGATTCCAGAATAGAGGAGTTCTGCACTTCCTGCCATACAGTGCCTCAAATGGGGACATTTTGAGACTGGCCTGATAGCTATTGTTATATGAGAACTCTGCATATGGCAGACTCACATCCCAACTCTGGCTGTTCTGGAGTGCACTAGCTCGCAACATGTCCTCCAGAATCTGATTCACCCTCTCTGTCTGTCCATCAGTCTGAGGATGATAAGCCGAACTGAAACTGAGGCGAGTGTCCATAGACTCATGCAACCGCTTCCAGAATCTAGATGTGAACTGTGTACCTCTGTCAGATACTATGATCTTAGGTACTCCATGCAAGCATACAATGCGGGACATATACAGCTCTGCCAGCTTCGGGCCTGATATGTCTCCTTGACCGGAATGAAGTGAGCCACCTTGGTCAACCGATCAACTATGACCCAGATGGAGTCATATCCAGACTGTGTCCTGGGCAAACCAGTGATGAAATCCATGCTGATCTCTTCCCATTTCCACTCGGGAATCTACAGAGGCTGGCAAACAAGCAGCTGGTCTGATGTTGGGCCTTGACCCTCTGACATGTGTCACACAAAGCCACATACTCCGCTACTTCCCTCTTCATCCCATACCACCAGTAATACTGCTTCAGATCCTGGTACATCCTGGTACTGCCTGGATGGAGAGAGTAGGCGGAATCATGAGCTTCCCTCAGAATCAACTCCTTGATAGCCTTCACATCTGGAACACAGATTCTGCCTCTGAACCATAAGACACCCTGATCATCCTCTGTGAACCCTGGGGCTTTGTCCTCCTTGATCGACTGTCGGATCTCCAGAAGATACTCATCAGTGAGCTGCCCTGCTCGGATATCATGCTCCAAGGTCGAATCGACCTCCATGGCTACTGCATCAGTGTGGCCGAGTATACCCAGATTGAGCTTCACAAACTCCTCATGCAACTCGGGTTGCTGCTCCTTGATCTCTAACACATTACAGTAGACCTTCCTGCTCAGGGCATCTGCTACAAACATTTGCCTTGCCCGGATGATAGTTGATACTCAGATCATAATCTTTGATCAGCTCTAGCCATCTCCGTTGGCGAAGATTCAGATCTGGCTGGGTAAAAATATACTTCAAGCTCTTATGATCAGTGTATATCTCTGTCTTCTTGCCCATCAGATAGTGCCTCCAGATCTTCAGAGCATGAATAATAGCTGCCAACTCTAGATCATGTGTAGGGTAATTCAGCTCATGCTTCCTGAGCTGTCTCGAAATCATAAACACATCACACATCTGCAAGATAAGCAGCACACATCCCAGACCCTGACGCGAAGCATCACAAACACAGTGAAGTTCTTCCGGACATCTGGCATGACAAGAATAGGAGCAGAGGTCAATCTCGCTTTCAGCTCCTCGAAACCAGTCTAGCATTCAGGGGACCATACAAACTTGGCACCCTTCTCAGTCAGTCTCGTCAATGGCTTCACGATCTTGGAGAATCCCTCAATAAATCTGCGATAATATCCCGCCATACCGAGGAAACTCCGTATCTCAGTAACGCTCTCAGGTACCTTCCAGTCCAATATATCTTGGACCTTGCCTGGATCAACTGATACACCACCTTCTGAGATGATATGCCCCAAGTATACAACCTTCTTCAACCAGAACTCGCATTTGCTCAGCTTTGCATACAACCGATGCTCTCTGAGCTTCTGCAACACTAACCTCAGATGCTTCTCATGTTCTTCTTCATTCTTCGAGAATATCAGTATATCATCAAGGAACACCACGACGAACAGATCTAAAAACTCCATGAAGACCTTGTTCATCAGATACATGAAGAAAGCTGGGGCATTAGTCAAGCCGAAGGACATCACGGTGTACTCATATAGCCCATATCGAGTCACAAACGCCGTCTTCGGGATATCAGCTTCACGAATCTTCAGCTGGTTATAACCTGTTTGCAGGTCAATCTTCGAGAACACATGAGCACCCTTCAACTGATCAAACAGATCATCAATGCGAGGAATCGGGTACTTGTTCTTGATGGTAGCTTCATTCAATGCGCGGTAATCAACGCACATCCGCAGGCCTCCATCCTTCTTTGGAACAAAGATCACAGGGGCTCCCCACGGGGATGTACTAGGATGAATATGCCCCTTCTCTAACTGCTCTTGAATCTGCGACTTCAGCTCAGCTAGCTTTTCGGCATCCATTCTATATGGTCGCCTGTATATAGGTGCAGTGCCAGGAACTAAATCAATAGAGAACTCAATCTCACGATCAGGTGGCATACCTGGCACTTTCTGGAAGACATCAGGGAACTCCTTAACAACTCGGATATCAGGTACCACGACTGCCTCATACACTCTGGCTGCCTTCATCATCCTGGGCGGTGCCTGCTATAGAACCTCGGTGCCGTCTGGATGCTTCACCGTGATGGTCCGTTGAGCACAATCGACAATGCCATGATATTTGCTCAACCAGTCCATACCCAGAATAATATCCACCTCTTGCGACTCCAGGACGACGAGATGAGAAGGGAAGGCTACCCCCTTATGAATAAGCTTACATTGGGGCATATATACTCTGTCAACATTTCTCCTCCAGGAGACTTGACTAGCAGCTTGCTTTTCAACAAAGACTTAGGCAGGTTACATCTTGCTATGCATGGTGTTGATATGAATGAATGCGATGCCCCAGAATCGAACAACACAGTAACAGGATATGCGTCAATGGAGAACGTACCAATCACTACATCGGGAGCCTCCTGAGCTGACTCCAGTGCCACATGGTTCACCTTCCCATGCTGAAGTTCTGGCCACCATTCCTGTTCTGGTTCTGCTGTCGAGGGGTGTGGAGCCTGTTGTCTGGTCGGGCACTGGTTGGCCAAGTGCCCAAGCTGGTGGCACTTGTAGCACGGACCAAGCTGACCTGCCCCCTGTGCTGGACGGGGCTGCTGCGGAGCTGGAAGACCCTGGCGAGGTGCCTGAGCCTGGCGTGGCTGCTGCTGCTGCTGAGGTGGAGCCTGGTACTGTGGAGCTGGGTGCCTGTGCTGAGGAGCGGGCTGCCGGGACTGGGGCGGGCGGTACTGCTGCTGCTGGGGAATCTGCCTGGAAGCTGAGGCAGGTGGAGCGTAGCGGGGACGGGCGGAGCTGCCGGAGGACTGTCCCTGGAACGTCATCTTCCTCTTGCGATCTGCATCGAGGTCCTTCCGTTCCTTCTCCACCGCGAAGGCACGGTCAACCAGCTTCTGAAATGAGGAATACTCATTTGAAGCTAGGGCATAGCGGAGTCCTGGGTTAAGCCCATGCCTGAAGCATATAACAATTTCATTATTTATCAGGTAGCAAAAGGAATGAACAAGGTTATGGGAAGAATATATTAATATTAAAGAATGACAGAGATCTTGCCTGAAGCATTCCTGTTTCTTGTCATCTGTGTCCACGTCATCTGGGGCGTAACGGGACAGCTGGCTGAACTGCGTGAGATACTCACGCACTGTCATCGCGCCCTGCCTGAGATCCTGAAACTCCCGGCGCTTCACCCTGATCTCGCCGAAAGGGACGTACTGGTCGCGGAATGCCCTACGGAACTCCACCCAAGTGATCGAGTCGGCGTCCGCATGAGCTGCGGTGTAGGCAGTCCACCAGTTCTTCGCCGGGCCCTGAAGCTGGTGCGCGGCGTAGAGGGCCTTATCAAGGTCCCCGACATGGGCAAGCTGCAACTTGCCTGTAATCGTCTCGAGCCAATCATCTGCATCCATTGGCTCTATGGTGTGGTGGAACACTGGAGGGCACGTCGTCATGAAGCTCCTGAGAGTGTCATCCGGTCGGGGTGGCTGTGCAGCTCCTGCACCCTGAGCACCCTGAGCAGCCTGCGCCATCTGCTGCATGTGCTGCATCATCTGGGCCATGTTCTGCATCATCTGGTTCTGCACCTGGGCCATCTGGAGCGGGTCGTATGGAGGCGGAGGTGGAGGTGGATGGGGATGAGGCGGCTGGTTGCCACCTGCCCCGCTCCCGCCAGCGTTACCGGCGTTACCCGCGCTGCTCCTGGTGTCAACCATCTGTTACATTTTCCAGGAGTAAGAGTGAGATATGATAAATAGATATATAGCAACCCTAATTTGGTTAATTAATTTGATTAGTAAAATATTTAAACAAATGATGCCGCTGCAACCTGACGGTCGCAACACACCAACAATCATTACAAAGAACCAAAACATTACATATGCACAAGTACATGTCATTCACGACCTACGAGATCACATAATTATGGCGGGCTTCTTACGAGTTTGGAGGACCTACTTTTAAACAAAATTTGAATTTTCAGCAGAGAAAGACTACAGAAGTGGGAAAAAGGGTTAGGCTTTTAAAAATAGTTTTGTAAACTCGACGACTGACTAGGGTAGCGTCCTACGGTCAACACGGCTCTGATACCACTCTGTGACACCCCAATTTTAAGAACAAAATTGGAGCACAATATATGTATGCCAGGATCAATTTTCATACATATATCCACATCATAGTAAATATCAAAACAATGCTTTATTAATAATATCGAACTTTATTACATAAATGACCCTCGGGTCTGAAATAAAAGTACAGACTCTCATGATAACGGACTCTAATGAAGACGCTGATGTAGATGCGGAAATCGGGACTCCATCTCCACAGGAAGGTCGACCGGGGGTAGTAGCCATCCTAGTACAGGTCGTCAGGGTCGTAGCCTCCGTCTTCTGGATACTCCTGCTCCTCGTACGTGTAGTCTCCAGCGTCTGGGTGGGGTAGCAGGGGGACAAAGAGGAAGGGTGAGTACATCGAAATGTACTCCGCAAGTGTAGGAAATATATGCTTATGAGGCTTATAACAAAGGTAGGCTGACTTTGTTTGACTCAAGCGCCTAAAGCGACACACCCTATTAATCCTATTAATCCTATGCACCTATTTACTAGGTTATAGACAGACTCTGTAGAAAAGTAACAACACTCAGAGTCGCACCGAGCAAACCACACTCGGAGTCACACCGAGCAACCAACACCTGAAGTCCATCAGGCAACCGCACCTGAAGTCCATCAGATGATCCGAACCCAAAACCAACCAGTAACCAACTAATCTCAAAGAAGTCCAAGCCGCTCGTGACCGTGAGCACGACTGATATATCAGTTTTACACTCTGCAGAGGTTGCACATCGTTACCCATGAGTCGTGCATTACCCGTCATGCTAAACACTGCCGAGGTGTATAGCAGGTTGCACTGCAAGGCCTTTACAAAACTCCCTCCAAGTCCGTTTTACACGTTCACTAAGGTTTCACCGCTAACAGTGGATATACGCACCACTGCAGAAGCCCCTCTTGTGCCACAAAATCCGACCCCGTGTAAACCCTCAACTTGGAGGCAATTAATTACTTGGCCAGGTCCAGCCCATCCAGATCTCATGGTTGCGCTGTCAAGCCGGGTTACATGCTCTGAGAACCGGGTCCTAGGGATCCAGGCAGGATAAATCTAGCACGAGCCCCGAACCAAAAACCAAATAAGAGCTGCCAAGTCCGTGGCACAAAACCACCAATACGGTTCCATCCTGCCGGATTTACCTAATAACCATGTTACTACAAGATTACCATCTCCACATTCGTTTCATAGTTCATTAATCAAGATTATAAACATTTTAACTCCCATCCCAATCATGACTGCAGGGATAAGCAAGACACCTACCCGAACATCCCAAAACAGGCGACAAGGATAATAGAGCAAAATCTAGTAAACCATAATATAGGATTCAAATTTGACATTGCATGCATCTACTAGATCTAAACTACTCTAATAACAAAAGTAAAATAAAGTAGGTGCAAGATGTTCAAGGACACTTGCCTTCGGACTGGGTCGAATCAACTGGGTCGCAAGGATGGTCTGGAGCGTCCTCGTACTCCGCACTCTCTGGCCCAAGCAACATACATGGCACAATACATAGAAATAAATAACAGTACAACAAACAGTAAGGAAACAATAAACTAATAGATCTACTGCGTAGAGAACGAAATTATGAATCTAACGCAAGTTGAATGGGTCAAAACGGAATTAAAACGTGAAAGTTATGGGCTTTTGAATCTCAGTGGCAAAACTGTGAATAAACCAAAGTCATTTTCGTGATTTAAATAAATGAAAACTGAAAATAAAATGGCACTGGACCGGGCCTCATTTAGATGAAAAGTGAAGGGCTAGAGTGCAAGATTACGAAGACTCAGCGCACAGTCCTCATGGACTGCGGGTTTGTTTCTAGGAAGTCTAGGGTTTCTTTTGCAAAAAGGCCTCGCGAGCCGGCGCGGTCGCTGGCGTGGCGCCAAGTGGCAGCGCGGGATTGGCCGCGAGCGCCAGCTGTGTGGTGGCGGGTGCCACGGTGCGGGTGGGACTGCGGCTCAGTTGGGTAAAAGAATGGGGGCTTAAATGAAAGAACCTATATTCTCAGTAAACAGGGAGATCGGATCGCGGGTTGATTCAAGGAAAACCGGAGGGTTTTTCTGCAAAAGCACGCCGACGCGGCAGAACGGCCGGCGTGGCGCCTGCGTGGCACCGACGTGGAGCCAGATGGGTGTGTGTGATTGGATCGGTGTACTGCGTGGCGTGTGAACCTGCTGACGCGCGGCTGCTGTGCACCGAGTTCACGGGGCATGAATCCGGTGTATACCGGTTCGCACGTCGATCTAATCTAACCCGTCGGCTCTAGATCGGATGGCGCAGAGAGGAACCGAGAGGGAAGAGCGGTCGCCGGCGGGGTCGAGCACGGCGGCGCCAGGGTTCCCGCGGCGGCGCCATGTCCGCTCGGCTCGGAGAACTCGTGAACGGCCCTAGAGAGTGGTAGAGACTGCGGAAGGGAGGGAAAAAGGATCAGGAGCTCACAGCGGGTCCAGTGGCTATGTTCGTGTCGCCGATTATAGCTCGGGGTAGGAGGATGTCGTGGAGCGGCGGCTCGCGGCTCCGGTGAGGTTGAGGGACGCGTCCTGATGAAGATGTACGCCGAAACCTGGTTCTATGGGCGCGGCGTTCTTCGGTGATCACACCCGTGGCCAGGGTTGAGTCGACGGCGGCGGGTATAGGGGGGGTGTCGAGCTCGGCACGGCCCGGCAATGGCGGTGCGGTGGTGAGGCGCGCGGTGGAGTCGGTGAGGGCGCTGGGAGGTCGTCTTGGTGGCGGTGGGAGGTTTGGGAGACCTCGGTGCTGGCTAAAAGGGGTCGGGGTCGAAGGGGAGGATCGCTCGATCGAGCTCGAGGCGGATCGGGCGAGCATCGAGCGGCTGTGCGGATAGGGCGGAGGTGAGGGAGGAAGCTGACGCGTGGGGCCCGCCTGGCAGTGAGCGAGCTGAGGAGAGGGGCGCTGTGGTGGGCGGCTGCGCGGTGCCATCGTGGGCCGCGGTCGCTGCTGGGCCGGGGGGGGCCGGTGCGCGCGGTGAGGAGGGAGGGGGAGTGCGGCTGGAAGAAGAGAGGGGAGGGAGAGCAGGCCGGTCGGCCGTTTGGGGCCGGGCCAAAACCGAGGTGAGGGAGAGAATGAGGTCCTTGCCTTTTCTTTTCCTTTTGTCATTTGATTTTCCAAATTTTTCAAAAGCCTTTTGAATTCAAAATCAAAACCAGTTTGAAATCAAAATTACTTTGAAATATTTAGAAATATTTTCCCTAGGTTTGAAAAATAAATTTGAGTTTGATTTTTCTAAAATTTTCATAAACCTTTTCATTTATTTTCTAAATAGATAAATGCGATTCGCCTTATACGGGTTTTAATAAATCATTTACCACGCAATAAAAATATGCAATGGCATGAATACAACATGAAAATGATAAATAAATTTTATTTTCCTCCTCTAATAAACTAGCCAACCTATTTAGTTTCTAAATTCTTTAATTAAATTGGGGAAAATTAAATCAGGGTGTTACAACGTGTGAGTGCCCTCCACTTGTCTTTTTGAGGAGACCTACGAGGTCGAGCCCCCAAACGGCGAATGGCCAAGTAATTGGGATCATCTGTAGGGCATGTGCGGGTTGGTGCGTCTGTTTGGCGTAGAATTGACACCCATGGCATGCCCGGGTCAAGCGCTTGGCGTCTCCAATGGCAGTCGGCCAATAGAAGCCTTGACGGAAGGCGTACCCGACCAGGGTTCTTGGTGCTGCATGGTGACCGCAAGCCCCCGAGTGCATGTCGTCGAGGAGCCTGCGTCCCTCCTCAAGGGGGATGCAGCGTTGAAGGATTCCTGATGGGCTTCGACGGTACAGCTCTCGTTCGTCGCCGTAGATGACGTAGGTCTTGGCCCTTCGAGCTATGCGTCGAGCCTCCGTCTTGTCTTCCGGTAGTACGCCTTGCGTTAAGTAGTCGAGGAACGGCGTCCGCTAGTCGAGGGGTCGTGTTGAAGGAGAGGCGAGTGCGTCGATCTGCATTGCCTCAGCGGGTGTCGAGGCCTCGTCCTCGAGGCGTGGTGTTGAAGACCGAGCCCCCGTGCCCGGCTCGAGGGGTGGCGTCGAGGAAGGTTCAGCTTCTGGGCTGATCTTGATGGATGGCTCGAAAACGTCCCTCGAGAAGACGTCTGGTGGGACCGTGCCACGCGTGGATGCCAGCTTGGCCAGCTCGTCCGCGGCCTCGTTGTACTTTCAAGCGATGTGGTTGAGCTCGAGGCCGTAGAACTTGTCTTCTAGCTTGCGCACTTCTCCGCAGTACGCCTCCATCTTGGGATCGATGCAGCTCGAAGCCTTCATAACCTGGTTGATGACGAGCTGCGAGTCCCCTCGAGCTTCGAGGCGTCGGACCCCGAGCTCGAGGGCGATGCGTAATCTGTCGACGAGGGCCTCGTACTCGGCGACGTTGTTGGAGGCGGGGAAGTGCAAGCGTAGCAGGTAGTGCATGTGGACTCCGAGGGGTGAGACGAAGAGCAGGCCTGCGCCTGCCCCCGTCTTCGTGAGGGATCCGTCAAAGTACATGGTCCAGAGCTCGGCTTGAATCTGCGCCGGCGGGAGCTGAGTGTCGGTCCATTCAGCAACGAAGTCCGCCAACGCTTGCGACTTGATGGCCTTTCGCGGGGCGTAGGTGATGGTCTCCCCCATTAGTTCGGCGGACCACTTGGCGATGCGCCCCGTGGCCTCCCGATTGTTGATGATCTCACCGAGGGGGAAGGAGGACACCACCGTTACGGGATGAGCGAGGAAGTAGTGCTGGAGCTTGCGCCTTGCGACGATGATGCCGTAGAGTAGCTTCTGGATGTGCGGATACCGGACCTTGGCCTCGGAGAATACCTCACTGGTGAAGTATACCGGTCGTTGGACCGGCAACGCGTGACCCTCCTCGTGCCTCTCGATGACTATAACCGCGCTGACCACCTGAGTGGTTGCGGCCACATAGAGGAGGAGAGGTTCGGAGGGATCGCCACCTTCGGCTGGTCGCGGAGGCACAAGAATTGGTGCAGAAGTCAGCAACCCCTTTAACTTGGTTAAGGCCTCCTCGGCTTCGGCTGTCCATGCAAAGCGTTCCGTCTTCTTCAACAGGCGGTAGAGGGGTAGTGCTTTTTCCCCTAGCCTCGAGATGAATCTGCTGAGAGCGGCTAGGCAGCTGTTACTTTCTGCACACCCTTGAGGTCTCGAATCGGGCCCATCCTCGTGACTGCTGAGATTTTTTCAGGGTTTGCCTCGATCCCCCGCCGTGAGACAATGTAGCCAAGTAGCATGCCTCGAGGCACACCAAAGACACACTTCTCGGGGTTGAGCTTCACATTCTTGGCCCGGAGGCACTCGAACGTGGTCTCGAGGTCGCTGATGAGGTTCCCAACTTTCTTAGTTTTAACTACGATGTCATCGACATAGGCCTCGACGGTCTTGCCTATGTGCTCGCCAAAGATGTGTTGCATACATCGTTGGTACGTTGCCCCGGCGTTTTGCAGGCCGAAGGGCATCGTAACGTAGCAATACATACCAAATGGTGTGATAAAAGAGGTTGCGAGTTCATCGGATTTTCTCATCTTAATTTGGTGGTAGCCAGAATACGCATCAAGGAACGAAAGCACTTCGCACCCAGCAGTGGAATCGACAATCTGATCAATTCTAGGTAAAGGAAATGGAACTTTTGGACATGCTTTATTCAGACCAGTGTAGTCTACACACATCCGCATTTTTCCATTCTTTTTCCTAACTAATACAGGGTTAGCTAGCCACTCTGGGTAAAATACCTCCTTGATGAACCCGGCCGCAAAAAGCTTGTGCACCTCTTCGCCGATGATCCTGCGCTTCTCCTCGTCGAAACGGCGCAGGCGTTGCTTCACCGGTCTGGACCCGGCCTGGATTTCCAAGGCGTGCTCAGCGACTTCCCTCGGTATGCCCGGCATGTCCGAGGGGCCCCACGCAAACATGTCGAGGTTCATGCGGAGAAAGTCGACGAGCACTGCTTCCTATTTAGGCTCGAGGCTGGCACTGACGGCCAGCGTCTTGCCATCGGTCGAGGTCGGGTCGACGGGTATCCGCTTCGTGTGCTCCGCCGGCTCGAAGGTGCCAGCGTGGCGCTTCGCTTCAGGGGCCCCTCGGTGGCCAGGGCGGCTAGGGCCTCGAGCGAGTCGAGCTGGACGTTTGCCTCTCCACGCTCGACGCACTCCACGTCGCAGTGGTACGCGTGCTCGTAGGATGTGTCGACGGTGATGACCCCTTTGGCCCCGGCATTTTGAGCTTCAAGTACGTGTAGTTTGGAACCGCCATGAACTTGGCATAGCCTGGCCGACCGATGATGGCGTGGTAGGTCCCTTGGAATCCAACCACCTCGAAGGTGAGCGTCTCCTGGCGGAAGTTGGCCGGCGTGCCAAAGCAAACCGGCAGGTCGATGCGCCCGAGGGGGTGGGCCTTCTTCCCTGGCACGACTCCGTGGAATCCCCCGACGCTGGGTCAAAGCTGACCCTCTGAAATCCCTAAGAGGTTGAGGGTCTCGAGGTATATGATGTTGAGGCTCGAGCCCCCATCCATCAACACCTTGGTGAACCGTACGTCGACGATGACGGGGTCGACGACGAGGGGGTACGCCCCCGGGTTTACGACACGGTCCGGATGGTCGTCACGGTCGAACGTGATCGGCGCATCTGCCCAGTCAAGATACCGGGGGGCGTCGTGGCCGAGTGAAAAGATTTCCCGGCGCTCCTTCTTTCTTTCTCGAGCTGAGAGCCCGACGGTCGGCCCCCCGTAGATCATGTAGCAGTCGCGCACGGGGGGAAGTTGCCGTCCGCGTCCCCACCGCCGCGCCGATTGTTATCCTTGCCCTTAGGCGCGTCTTCTCTCTTATCGCCGAGCTTGGAGTAGTAGCCTTTCAACAGTCGGCAGTCTTTCAACTTGTGGTTTACGGGCCTGGGTGATAAGTGCAGGGATCCTCGAGCATTTTATCGAAGACGGCCCCGTCCGGGGGGCCTCGAGGCTTCTTATGCTCGAGGGTGCCTGCGAGCACTTCTTCATCATCGTCGTCGTGGGCGTCGCGCTTCGCCTTTTGACTTTTCCCCTTGCCCTTCTTCTTTTTGCCGTGGTTGTCGCGGCTTTTGACGTCGTCGCCCTTGCTCGAGCCCTCCGGTGCGGTCACCGCCTTACCTTTATCCGTGGAACGGCCGAAGAAGGCCCCCACTGCCTCGTCGCCTGAGGCAAAGCTGGTGACACGATCCATCAGGTCCTCAACCGTCCTGGGACGGTAGCGTCCTAGCTCATGAACTAGCTCTTGGCATGTTGTGCCCGCGAGGAACGCCGAGATGACGTCCTCATCAGGCACGTGGGGGAGCTCGAGGCGCTGCTTCGAGAACCGTCGAGCAAAGTCGCGGAGGGGCTCGTCCGCCGCCTGCCTGCAACGCCGTAGGTCCCAGGGGTTGCCTGGGCGCACGCAAGTCCCCTTGAAATTCCCGTCGAAGACCCTGACTAGGTCGGCCCAGTCGTCGATCCGATCCGGCGGGAGCCCCTCGAGCCACCGGCGGCGGTGTCCGGTGTCGAGAGGTGTCGCCGCTCTTCCTCGGCCTTGGTGATTGCCTCCTGCACCTGCGCGAGTTGCGTCGCCCGGCCGTCGCCGTGCTGAGGCGGTGGTCATGGCGCCGGAGGTTCAGTCCTCCCCTGAATACGCGATCCGCCCGCCGCAGCCACGTTGCTGGGAGCCTCGAGGTTGATCGCCGGTCTGCCGTCGTCGCCCCCGTCCTCGGTGTCGCTTACGTGCACCTCAAGATGAAAGCACTCCCTGGTGTGATCCCATAGGTCGGGGTCGTGGTAGTCCTACTCATCGGAGTCGGAGCTGCTGATGCCGCGTCGTCTTGGCTCGTGCCGGGGCTGCAGCTCGCGGTACCACTCCCCGAAGGTGGCTTGACGAGGCGGTCCGACGGCTCGTGAGGGCGCGGTCTACGCGCGCGGGGTTAACAATCTCCAGGTGGCCGCTGGCCTGGCTAGTAAACACGTCTCTCACGCTCCTCCTGCTCCGCCGGCTGTCGGCCCCGACTGCGCTCGTTGAGATGGCGGGCGCGAGCTGCCGCGGAGCTATCGAGGCCGAACGGGAACTGCCGACGTCGAGCGCGGTACACCCGTGCGGGAGGAGGCTGGGTGGCGTCGACGGTGCGCAGCTCGGAGGCCTCTGGCCTGGCTCCTGGTTCGTGCGCATGATGAACGCGAAGTCGCTGGGCGGGCGCGGGCGCGCCCTGGAGGTCTCCGGCCGCGCGCCGGGCTGGTTTCCCCTCGGGGACCCTGCACCGGCTACGGGGACGTGAGTGTTTGCCGCGGGCACCGCCTGCCCGGCGACGATGGTGACGACGGCGCCGCCCACGAGGTGGTGACGCATGGTGGTGCGGGCAACGCGTCACGCCCCTCGCGGGGGGTGGCGTGGCATGCTCTCCGCCGGGCTCTCCATGGAGAGCAGGGTCAGCTCGTTGTCGTTGCCGGTGGCCAGGAACTCGAGGCTCCCGAACCAGATGACGGCACCGGCAGAGAACGAAGGAGTCGAAGCAGCCATCCAGGAAACAGCGAGAAACCGACTCGACACGCGAGAGCCCCTACCTGGCGCGCCAACTGTCGGTGTTTCGAACCGGGGGTATGACACCAACGAGTAATATGATCGCGTGCTCTCTTCCTGGATGGTGATGCAAGATGACACAAGGATTTATCCTGGTTCGGGCAAAGAAGGCCCTACGTCCAGCGGGGGGGGGGGATGTTCTTGTATTACTTGCACCTAAGTGCTTGTACAGGGGCGAATACAAGCTCGGTGAGCGTGGACCGGAGTCCGGACCTGAGTGTCTGGATGTATGTGCGTTCTAACGTGTTCGTCACCCGGAGTTGAGTCACCCTCCAATGAGGGCCCTGGTGTCCCCTTTTATAGAGCAAGGGGAGGCCAGGGTTACACAAGGGTATTACAGGTGTCGGGGTATTACTGGAGGTCCCTCCGGCGAAGGGACCGCGCAGGGCGCAGCCGCGGATGGCGGCGCCGATCCCTGCCTCGTCGGGGGCCCGAGGTTCGTCGAGCTCTGCGCCGGACGTGCCCCCGGTCGTGAGGAAGCCCCGAACCTGGAGCGCTTCTGCCACAGCACCAACGGAGGCCGCCCTGCGTCAGCCTAGGTGGGAGGTCTCGAGAAGAAGGCCGAGCCTCGAGGGGCAGTGACCACGCCGGGAGGGGCTCCGGGTCCGACCTCCGCGAGCCATCTAGGACGGGGTCGAGCCCGCGGAGGGGTCGTCGTCAGGAGGAGGCGTCGGGCCCGCTCCATCACGAGCGTCAGGGAGGGAGCCCCGGCGTCTCGTGACCAGGGCGTGCGAGCCGGCGACGAGTCCGTCGCCGCACCGCCGCCGGGACACCGGGCGGACGCGGGAGGGCCGGGACGCAGCCCGAGCGCCGGAGCAAGTCTCGGAGCCCGCGCCGGGACAGGCGCCGCGACGACAGCACGATGGAGGTGCGGTCGCCCTCCCGCGACGCGGGGCGGAAGGAGGGCTCTCCCTCGAGGTCGAGCCACGGGAGGCTTCGGGAGCCCTCCCCCCATCCCAGCCCTGCGGAGACGGCCCAGGCGCAGGGCTCGAGCCGTCGGGTGGGCCCGAGGCCCTTGAGTGGGTCCGGCGATTCCGGGAAGAAGCCCAGCCGCCGCTTTGGGTGAGTAATTTTCCTGGATCTCGTTGGTAGTGAGGCTTTACCCCTTTACTTTGGTGACGCATGCCATCTCTGGCTTCTCAGGGGAAGCGCTCCTACCGGGAGGTGGACCTTGCTGCGTCCAAGCGGGCGAAGACCTCGAGCCCTGTCGAGGCACAAGCACCTCGAGGTATGGCACCCTCCTCCGTTAGAGAAGCCGCTTGGCTGGAGAAGGCTCGAGCTGCCATGGCTCGAGGAAGTAAGATGATCGTCGCGAATTTTGGTGAGGGCGTCGCCATCGGCCACAGGGGTCGAGACATCCTTCCGGCTCTGATATCACTATCATCTTATGTTGCAGGGGCCGCAGGTTACGGCGTCGAGCCAGCCACCACCACGTCCGCTGAGGTGCTGCCTCCTCCCCCTCCTCCTCCTCCCGCGATGGCGCCAGCTGGGAGCGCCACCCTTCCCCCACCACGACGGTTGTTCCGGGGGAAGCGCCTAGGGCGAGCATGGCCCCGCCGGTGTCTGGGGCTGAGGAGCCTGCGCCCCTCGAGGCCCCGACCGACAGGATCCGGGCTGCGGAGGAGGGAAAGGGGGGAGAGGCGTTGGCTGAGAAGGAGCCGACGGTGGAGGACCTCCTGAACGAGCTGGAGCAGGGGCCGCTCCTTGCCGCGGGCTCGATGATGACGGAGACGCCGAGGCGCCGGCTAGTGCTGACAGACGCCGGAGAACCCGGCCAGGGAAGAGGGCCCGGGATCGAGCCTTCTCTCGATCGTCCTGCCGCCGTTCGAGCCTTCGCCCCCACGCGAGGTTGTGACGCCGCCTCGGGAGGCGGCGGCGGAGCAACGGGAGGTGCCGGCGGAGGGACGAAGGGAGCCGGGGCCCGTGCCGTCAAGCGGCGAGCCGCAGTCGGGGGAGCTCGAGGCGGAGGAGGTTCTGCCCGACATCGAGCTTGACCGGCCGATGTGGCCGTTTCCCGTTCCGCTGAGCCCGTCCCTTGCCGTGGTCCCCGTCGAGCAACCGGCCCAGCGGGGGCCCCGCGCGAGGTGCGGTCCATCTTCCGGGAGGTGGCCGAGCTTATGGCGGAGGCGGAGCGGTCCTGCTCTGAGGAGGCGGCCCGGTCCGCACAGGTGTCGGTCGCCCTCGCGAATGCTGGGTCGGAGCTTCGAGATCTCCGCGCTAAGCTGAGCCGGAATGCCCAAATGGCGAGCCGGCTCAACGAGGCGGAGGCGGAGATCCGGGCGGCTCGAGGTGAGGTCGCTCGATCCAAGGAGGAGGCCGCCGCCGCTCTCGAGGCGTCGAAGAAGGAGGTCCCAGGGGTTGCCTGGGCACACGCAAGTCCCCTTGAAATTCCCGTCGAAGACCCTGACTAGGTCGGCCCAGTCGTCGATCCGATCCGGCGGGAGCCCCTCGAGCCACTGGCGGGCGGTGTCCGAGAGGTAAAGTGGGAGCTGGCGTATGATCACACGGTCGTCGTTCTTCGCTCCACCCAGTTGGCAGCCTAGGCGGAAGTCTAAGAATCAGAGCTTGGGCTCGACCTCCCCGTCATACTTCACGATGTTGGTCGGAGGTCGGAAGCAGTCGGGGAGGGTTGAGCTGCGGATGGCCCGGCTGAAGACTCTGGGGCCCGGCGGCTCGAGGACTTGCCGGTCCTCGTCGCTGTCGTAGCGCCCCCCTCGATGGGCACTATAGCCACGCTCCTGGGCCCCCTTGTCCTTGCGCCGGCGGTTGATGTCGTTGCGGGCGTCATTGGGGTCTCGAGGTGGACGGTTGTCGACGATCCGCTCCCGGACTGGCTTGGCCTGAGAGGCGTTTGGCTGATGGACGGATGCCTCCCGCTCATTGCGGGGTGTGTCCGCCGGCTTTTCCGAGGCCGCTCCGCGCCGTCGTGACGCCGAGCTCTCGGCCTGCTGCACGACGGCTGTCTCGAGGAGGTTCTTCATTTCCCAAGCATGCGCCTGGCGTCAGGGTTGGAGACGGCGGGTAGATCGCGGAGCAGCATTGCGGCCGCGACCACGTTCTGCCGGCTCGCGGGAAGCGTACCTCGGGGCGTGCTGGTGCCCCGTCCTCGAGGATCCGCCGGTGTACATCTCGAGCCCGACCTCGAGCTCCGGCCTCGAGGCTGGGGTGGTTCCTGCATCAGAGTTTGTTGGAGCTGAAGCAGGTGTCGCCGCTCTTCCTCGGCCTTGGTGATTGCCTCCTGCACCTGCGCGAGTTGCGCCGCCCGGCCGTCGCCGTGCTGAGGCGGTGGTCGTGGCGCCGGAGGTTCAGTCCTCCCCTGAATACGCGATCCGCCCGCCGCAGCCACGTCGCTGGGAGCCTCGAGGTTGATCGCCGGTCTGCCGTCGTCGCCCCCGTCCTCGGTGTCGCTTACGTGCACCTCGAGATGAAAGCACTCCCTGGTGTGATCCCATAGGTCGGGGTCGTGGTAGTCGTACTCATCGGAGTCGGAGCTGCTGATGCCGCGTCGTCTTGGCTCGTGCCGGGGCTGCAGCTCGCGGTACCACTCCCCGAAGGTGGCTTGACGAGGCGGTCCGACGGCTCGTGAGGGGCCGCGGTCTACGCGCGCGGGGTGAACAATCTCCAGGTTGGCCATGGCCTGCAGTAACACGCTCGGGCGTTCCTCCTGCTCCGCCGGCTGTCGGCCCCGACTGCGCTCGTTGAGATGGCGGGCGCGAGCGCTGCTGCGCGGAACTATCGAGGCCGAACGGGAACTGCCGACGTCGAGCGCGGTAACACCCGTGCGGGAGGAGGCTGGGTGGCGTCGACGGTGCGCGGCTCGGAGGCCTCTGGCCTGGCTCCTGGTTCGTACGCATGATGAACGCGAAGTCGCTGGGCGGGCGCGGGCGCGCCCTGGAGGTCTCCGGCGCGCGCCGGGCTGGTTTCCCTCGGGACCCTGCACCGGCTACGGGGACGTGAGTGTTTGCCGCGGGCACCGCCTGTGCCGGCGACGATGGTGACGACGGCGCCGCCCACGAGGTGGTGACGCATGGTGGTGCGGGCAACGCGTCACGCCCCTCGCTCGGGGTGGCGTGGCACGCTCTTCGCTCGGGCTCTCCATGGAGAGCAGGGTCAGCTCATTGCCGTTGCCGGTGGCCAGGAACTCGAGGCTCCCGAACCAGATGACGGCACCGGCAGAGAACGAAGGAGTCAAAGCAGCCATCCAGGAAACAGCGAGAAACCGACTCGGCACGCGAGAGCCCCTACCTGGCGCGCCAACTGTCGGTGTTTCGAAACCGGGGGTATGACACCAACGAGTAATATGATCGCGTGCTCTCTTCCTGGATGGTGATGCAAGATGACACAAGGATTTATCCTGGTTCGGGCAAAGAAGGCCCTACGTCCAGCGGGGGGGGGATGTTCTTGTATTACTTGCACCTAAGTGCTTGTACAGGGGCGAATACAAGCTCGGTGAGCGTGGACTGGAGTCCGGACCTGAGTGTCTGGATGTATGTGCGTTCTAACGTGTTCGTCACCCGGAGTGAGTTGAGTCACCCTCCAATGAGGGCCCTGGTGTCCCCTTTTATAGAGCAAGGGGAGGCCAGGGTTACACAAGGGTATTACAGGTGTCGGGGCGTACGGTGCCCAATACGAAGAAGGGTAGGAATCCTGTCTTGTCGGGGCCACTGGAGCCGATGTGGGCGTTGCTGTTGAAACGTCCTTGAGGCGTGGCCTCCATCCTGGGCGCGGACGTGGAGGCGTGGCGAGGTGGAGGCCGTACAGCGCCCATCCCGGAACGTACAGGACGCGGCGGGATCCCTCCGGGTCTTGGGGTACCTGTCCTCCAAGAGCGTGAAAGCAGTTAGGGCTCGAGGAGCGCAGAGCCGGCCTCGAGGTGGCGCCTACGGGGGGCTCGAGCCCCACAGGTGTGGGCAAGTCCCGTGAGAATTGAAAGAGCAGCAGGCATCCGGGCCTCGAGACGTGACTTGGACGTTCAACAGCGTAGGGTATGGGTTAACAGTGCCTCACTGGTGCCTTTTCGCCCATACTGTGGTGAAAACGAGACTTGACCCTGCCCTAGTTCACTGTGGTACACGTTGGGTTGCAGAGGACGTGACTGGGGTAGGTAGATGTATTAAAAGCGCGGTATGGGGCTGGCATCCTATGTCTGCGGCACCGATCGAGAGGGGCATAAAGCGTTCTCGAGGGATAAGCCGCTGTGTCAGAGAGGCTCGAGGTCCCCGCGTGGGGTCCCGAGGTGTGATGTTCGGCTGTGGGGGGGATCGAAGGGTAGCGGAGCACTCGCCCGAGGCCTGACGCGGAGGGCTCGGGCGAGACGGAGAACGAGTGTTCGTCCGAGGCCCGGCTTGGAGGGCTCGGGCGAGACGGAAAGCGAGCGTTCGCCCGAGGCCCGGCTTGGAGGGCTCGGCTCGGAGGGCTCGGGCGAGACGGAAAGCGAGCGTTCGCCCGAGGCCTGGCTTGGAGGGCTCGGGCGAGACGGAAAGCGAGCGTTCGCCCGAGGCCTGGCTTGGAGGGCTCGGGCGAGACGAAAAGCGAGCGTTCGCTCGGGCCTGGCTTGGAGGGCTCGGGCGAGACGGAAAGCGAGCGTTCGCCCGAGGCTGGCTTGGAGGGCTCGGGCGAGACGGAAAGCGAGCGTTCGCCCGGGGCCTGGCCTGGAGGGCTCGGCTCGGTGGGCCAGCGTTGCAGGTCTCGAGGGGTTGGCTTTTCAGGGGGTTAGACTTAGTTAGGTCCGTTATTGATTGGTGTTCTAGGTTTAACCTATTTGTTTGCGTTGATTGGGGGTACCCCTTTGGCGTTCCCCCGACACTATGCGAACTCAACTGATTTTGAAAATAGCTGGAATATCCGGCTAGGGCCGAGAATATATCCAGACGGACCCTTGTTGTCCAGGCACAACTAGCAGCCCTATTTCCAACTTTTTTAACCCTTTTCAAGGTGCTAACTCTCCCACAAATTACCAAATTAATTTGGCACTAAAGTTAGCAATTTCACAAGGATTTTTTAGGGTTAATTTTATCCATCTCACTATGTTACTAAGTGCAATGCATATGCACATGAAACTCACACTTAGTGGCACTGGATAACCGTTGCAACCAAAAGATTTCTTCTCTTTATAGTACGGCTATCAATCCTAAAACTGGTCATAAACTTCCCTACACACCTATGACCGGTAAAATAAAATGCCCTACAAGCTATACCTTTGCCTTGCGCATTCCATTTCATTTGCTCCGATGTTGATGCAACACATGCACCAATCTTGATCACCAAATAATATGAGCCACTTCATATCATCACATGACCTCCATAGTACATCGATCTTGACTTCACTTGCTCTTCACCATTGCTTCAGTCCATCGGTGTCAAGTCTTTGCTCAAGTCTCCCGACACTCGGTACCAACGGCTTCAAAGCCTCCAACTTGTCCTTCACCTTCACAATCAGTCCATGAAGTCAAGTCTTATCTTGATCTTAACCACTTTAGTCATATGACTCCATGTCATGTCTCATATGCAATAAGCTCCTTCATTGCACATTCACCTATGAACTAATCTTCTGTGTATTTCACTTAAACACATATTAGTTCACCTAGGTTGTCACTCAATTACCAAAACCAAACAAGGACCTTTCAACGACGCAGGCTCGGGCCACAATCTTATATATTACGTATATAATACCATTGAAAGGCATTATGTGCCTATTTTTTAGCAAGATTGTGTACCAATTTGAGGAGCTCACACTACGGAGATGGATGTGTCCCCGTGTTCAGGAGGTAAACTCCCTATTGGCTTCCAACGCACGGGGAAAAGCAAAGCGGATCGAGAAGTCTAAACTGGATTTGCCGTAACACAGAAACTGGCGACTCGACGAGGGTGAAAGCGGCGGCGATAGCGAGCTCCCGACACTCGGACGTCACGAAAACATCACTCTGGAACAGACACCGAATGAGTTTGGACTTTGGACTACGCTTGGATGGGCCAGGCCCATATGAAACCCAGGAGATAAGTAATTAGAAAATTATTCAATTAATTAGCTTGGCTGCTTTGAGATCTGTGCAACTTTTAGAAAAAGGACCATTGGAGCAGTTCTCGATAGGATAAATATAGTAAAACGAAAAGAGTAGAACAAAATAATATACGCAAAACGTAGCAAAATTATGATATTCAATTTCAACAACACTGTTTGAAGCCGAATCTCTATCCGATCCATCTTCAAAGTTCACAATCCAAATCTTCGAAGGGATATGAAAAGTCAGAGTTCAACAATGTTGACTCAACAGATCAGATACAAAGAAGATTGCAAAGAGTACTATCAACATTTTCATCTCTAACTAAATATGCATTAGAGGTATGTTTGACCATATAGCTAATAGTTCTTATCTGTTAAAATAGTTGTGTGGATCCAGATGAACCAGCAATTATCTCATTATCTGCCTCGTGCCATCTAAACTAATAGGAACTAATAGACGATGCAAAATACACTTTTGGCCTTCACCTACCTAAATTAATGTGCTCTCCCAATGTAGCTAAAAGAGGAAGTGTATCTTTTTTTTTACCTACCCGATCTAAATACTTCCTCCATATTCGTAAAAGATATCGTTTTGGACAATGTTTAGATCAAACATTGAGAATATAAATCATCAATAACTTTTTAGTTGTTAAGTTTGAAAATGTGAAAATTATATGAATAGATTTGTATTGAAAAATACTTTTATAAAAGTATGTGTGTATATATATATAACTTTTCTATAAATATTTTAGAAAAAACAAGAGGTCAAAGTTGTGTTTTGGAGACCAGTGTCACTGTCCTAAATGACATCTTTTACGAGTACGGAGGGAGTACACAGCTAATAAGTTAGACATAGACATATTAGCTAGCTAATTGTTAGCTAGCTAACTATTAGTTATGATTAAATCTAAACATAACCTAATACCTAAAGATTAATTAGATGACACCTGAAAAATTATTTGACAATAAAAAAAAAGTTAAACACTCTTCCTGCACTTCAGGTGCCTGAAAATTGCTGGGATCTTGGGCGACGAGAATTTCAGATTGGAGAAGGGACTCCTGAACTTGCCATTTCTTGTAACCATCAAAAAAACAACTCTGTAATAGACTAGACACAGGCACTTCTAGGCTTGATTTTTTATTGACGGCATCTGAAATAAGGAAAAAGTCTACTTTTCCGAAAGTCCGATTTTCCTCCATGAACTCTAAAACCAAACATAATGTCTCCCTTAACTTTAAAACAATGCAACTTACCTCCTTGGACGGTTTTGAACAGTGGTTTTGCTATACTTAAGGCGGTTTTGCTACACTAACAGTTGTTTTATCTTTTTCTTTTTTAATTTATCTTTGTTGAATTAAAAAAAATCATAGTAAATCACAGAAAATCATAAAATAAAAAATCCAATTTTATTGAACTCCACATGAGTAGATCTACACAATGAACATATAATATGGTATACTTTAGTAAAAAAATTTTATTGTATCTTTATATAAATGCTTTCCTATAATTAAAATAAATTTATAACTATGTTATACATGATCCAATGAGTATGAAATTTTTATTACAATTTAATATTATAATAATTCACCTATCATAAAAATTCCACAATAATTGGACTATATAAACTACAACTATGAATTATTCTAATTAATTACAGAAAAGCATATAATTGTATGAAATTAATTGAAATAATTAATCATTGTAGTTTCTATAGTCCAATTATGGTGAATTTTTTATGGTGGGCTAATTATTGTATGTTTGAACTGTAGTAAAAATTTCATACTCATTGGATCGTGTATAAATTTATTTTATTTACAAAAAAGCATAATAAATCTAAAGCTATAATAAAAAAGTTTGTACTAAAGCATACCATATTATATGATTGTTGTGTAGTTCTACTCATGTGAAGTTCAACAAAATTAGATTTTCCATTTTATGATTTTTCTATGATTTACTATGATTTTTTAAAAAATTCAGCAAAAATAAATAAATAAATAAGACAAAATCACTGTTACTGTAGCAAAACCGCCTTAACTGTAGAAAAAACACTGTTCAAAACTGTCCAGGGAGGTAAGTTGCATTGTTTCAATAGTTGAGGGAGACGTTATGTCTGGTTTTGGAGTTCGAGGAGGAAAATCAGACTTTCGTAATATTTAAGGGAGGAAAAGTAGACTTTTTCCCTGAAAAAATAACTCGCCCTGGACAGGTAGCAGTAGGCCCAAGGCACAATTATGGTCGATTTCCCATCAAAGGTCTCACGTTGGCCGCCTAAGAGGCCAAATTTCAGGCACATTGTTAATAGGATGTTCCAAAGTTCAATAAGAGATAATGGCTTCACTTGAACTTATCAGACGGTTTACCAGTCGTATTACGGATTATTCTCTCATAAAATACTATTAAAATATCCGAAATAATTTTGAACCAACAGGGCCTGAAGTTGCATCTTCATAGAAACATAGCTCTAGATGTCTTGGGTCCACTTTAATGGACACAATACAACAGCTAATTCTTTGATAGCTCCAAGTAAGGGGAAAAACAAAATTGCACTATATATCAAAGAGTATTTTGAATAGCGGGCTATATGATATTCGAGGTGAATAGACATATTGTTATGGAGGATATATATACCAAGTTTATAGGTACCTTCACCTCTAATATAGCAGCGACCTTCTCCGTCCACTATAGACTGTCATAGCGGTAGGTAGAGTTAAACATTTGTTAGGGCACTCACAATACAGACTCTATCATAGAGTCTAAACCTATTTATTACACTCTTATTTATTGTATTTTGCTGATGTGGCAGTGTTGTTATTGAAGAGAGAGGAAGAAAAAAACAAGACTCCAAGTCTTATTTAGACTCCAAGTCTATGATAACTTCGAGGTAATAAATGGACTTAGACTTTAAGTAGAGTCTGCATTGTGAGTGCCCTTAGGCTAGATCCATGCCTAAATTTCAGTTACACATAACTAAAGGGGTATTTAGTTCTCATCCAAAAAAATTCACATGTCACATTAAATGTTTCACATATGTAAGAAGTATTAAATATAGACTAAAAATAACTAATTACAAAAATTTTGATAACTTTGTGAAACGATTTTTTAAGTCTAAGGGCATTCACAATGTAAACTTTATCATAGATTCTAAACATTTTTATTATCCTCCTATTTTGTAGTATTTTACTAATGTGACAGTATATTTATTGAAGATGGAGGGAAAAAACTAAAACTATAAGTCTTGTTTAGACTTCAAGTCTATGATATCTTCGAAGTAATAAATAGATTTAGACTATATGGTAGAGTCTGCATTGTGAGTGTTCTAATTAATCTATGATTTAACAATGTTGTGCTACAGTAAATATGTATTAATGATAGATTAATTAATCTCAATAAATTCGTCTCATGGTTTTCTGACGGAATATGTATTTGTTTTTATTATCTATTTTTAATAGACTAAATTAGTGCTGCAACATCCGATATGACACCCAAAAATTTTCACCCACCAACTAAAATCCCTAAAATAAATATTTCAGGTTAGCCTATAGTCAACCTAGTCTTTCGGGTATGGTTTTTTGTTTGTCGAAGCCCTGTTCAATAAGAGTTGAGGGTCATGCCACAAGTTTAGGGTGTTTTTGGTCTCACCCTCTAAACTTTAGTCTCTTTTAGTGGCTAAAATGTCAAACACCCCCACTAAAAGAGACTAAAAAACACTGTGGCCCCGCTACTTAAAACACTATCTAAAAAATGTTCTATAAACATCAATTGAATCATAATTCTATGATACTCCCTACATCATCAAATAAATCAATCTTTAGAGTTATCCTAAGTCAATTTTTTATGACACCAAATTAGTACTGTTAGATATATACTATGAAATATATTTTTATGATATGTCTATTTGGTATAAAAAATATTGGTATTTCCCTATAAATTTAGTAAATTGAAAACATTAGCTTAAGAAAATTGTAACAATTGATTTATTTGAGACTGGTGGGGAGTAATAGTTTAGATGTGTTTGAGTGGGCATTTTCAATCCACAGATTGCAAGTTCTTAAAATTAACACACAAACAGCCAAATATACAGCTCATACAGTAATTGCCTATAGATCATTTAATGCATAGATGATGCAACTATAATCAAACATGGATAATAATTGTGTATACTATTTCGTTGCTTCATGGTACAAGAGGATCTAAGAATAAATAAAATGAATGTAACTATAATATTTATTTAGAAACATAAATACATTTTGTGTAATATAACAGTGTTGTCATAAAAAAAATGTAACATCATGTCGTTGCCATTTTGTGATAACATATCCTCTAGCCTCAAGGAAAATAAACAAAAATCAGTAAAAAAGTTTAAATAAAATTACAGTATTGCCCCTTATCTCTTTCTTCCCTGCATTTTTGTTTTGTTTTGGGCGACTCAGAACTGTCAAGGCTTCGTACTTGGAAACAGCAGATCATTTCTAGAAGGAATGATTAACGTTCTACCTATGGACTACACACCTGGTTACCTACACTTGTTACAAATGAATGTACGGCTAGAAATACATAAGAATACGCGTTACATGGCGAACGGAGTCTCCTCAGGGGTCACTCGTTGCATTTGCTCTGGTGAAGAGCAGAGCCGACCCGTTAACACCACGAAGAATCATCAACCTCGCATCAATGTATGTCCCACAAACAATCTTTGACAAGTCGAACATTTCCGGTGGGATCTGTGTACGGATCTCTTGCAGTACGTTTTGTGCAGAATTGACATTCAAACTCGAGTTGCAGCTCATTGATACGTCGATTTCATCCAGAGCAATGCTTACAGTAGGGAGACTAGATGGCAGCTCCTTCATTTGTGAAACTTTTCCCCATTTGCCATGAAGATATCTCCTAGAAGATGTGACCCTACTCTCTTTACTGTCCTGTTCGTTAATATAAATCCTCCCAGCAGCTATCCTTGCCGATGTAGTGACAGACAAAACTCCTTCAGTGCCAGATTTGTCGTGAGGCCAATTAAATTCTGGCATAATTCTGAAGCCAGTATCTGAGGTCAGAGAGAAGACTGGATCGACTGACTCTGAACTAACTGTAAGGTACACATCACTGATGAGGACTCTAGGGGAAGGCTGACGAAGTGTTAGGCCAATGTGTCTTCCAGTGCAGTACAAGAGACGCCAACGACCAGGTAGGAGGTGAAGCCAGTTCTAAATGAATAAAAGCACAAAAAAAGCAATAATGTCGATTACAGAATACTATAAATGGAAAAAAGGATGAATAAACTGAAAGTAAAGTAAATTGTAACAAGAACCAGCGCTCTTGCAGAGAAAATAAAGAAATATTGGTGGGGGTGTCTTTTTCCACTTCTTCATTATGAAGACAGTGTTATGGACAAATCAAGCAAATTTGTGGCATAATTTTTTTTCTCAAACCAGTAGGAAAGCTGCACGTCATTATATTAAGAGGAGAAGAATAAATACAACAAACCCAGCATAGCCAAACACACCAAGAAGGACACACAACCCAAACAGAGAAGCTAAAAGGAAAAGGAAACAGAGAAAGGAAAAGGAACATTGGAAAGGTTAAAAGAACAAAAGCATCAAAGAATCTATGGCATAACTATTGTAAGCAAGAAAATATAATGGCTGGTCCAAATAGGGAAGCATGCTAACAACATAACTATGTCAGGAAAATGTTCATGAAACATAGTTCATTATTGTCAGAACTTGAAGCAGTAAGAAGTTACCTGTGTTCTTAAGTTAGGTTTAGAACCTCCATCAATTCAACAAAATATGCCAAGCGTCTACGCTGTAAATATGAGAAAGGGGAGTCTAAGTTTACTCAAAACAAGAATTGTCAGATGATACAAGATGGGATGGATAACATGTTTATCCTTCATACGTCAGTTTCCAGTTATGTGTGAGATCTAGGCAAGACTCAGAACGAAGATGCAGTTGAGACATGATCCACCCATGTGCAGAAAATTTAGGGATGCAAGTGGGTACCCAATGGTGTTTTTTGGGTCAGTTAACTAATTACGGTTGAATGCTATTCTAGTTCATTTTTTCACTTTCCTCAAACTACAAAAACGTCACTCTGTTCATTTGATCAATTTTTTGGGTCGACCCAATGACCCAAAACATTTTAAACTTGCATCCCTAAGAAAATTAGTACCTGATGATGTCCATAGATATAATCTTCAGCCATGCGGACAGCAGTTGATCCCAAGCCCCAACGTATGAGATCCGCTGATGGATTTATACGCCATTTTGGCCCACAAAGGAACGGGTGCCGCAATGCATCAACACAGCTGCAGAATTGACGCAGGACAGTAAGAATACAACTTTATAACACTGGAAAGAATCCTTATCCTTCTTCTCTGGTTTCGTTTGCAGAATGTGCAGGCTTTTTTGTGGATCTGATCTGCAGTGTTTTGTGATGTGGGGCCGGCATTACAGCCGTCGGCCTCAAGCAGGAAACCTCAAGCAGGGCCAGCAGCAGCAGACAAGAATGGCGGCAGATTGATTAGCACGCAGGGCTCAAGAAAGAGTTGAAAGGTTTAGCAGCCAGCTAGTTAAGTCTGGGCTATTGTATCAAGGAGACTACCTCCTTTAGTATTAAGTAGCAGTCGGCTATTGAATGCCAGGCAGTAGAACCAAGGAGTCATGCTCCTATATATGTAATCGGCAGATTATCCTAAGGGTGAAGGAATGAAGTTATTTATCTACCATCTCACCTCTCTGCTGTCCCTAATCTCATCCCCTTTCTCCTAAGCGCCAGCCAGACGCTGGCGCCTCCAACCCCTACCTCCAGCTACAACCTGCGCAGTCAGGGACCCCGTGAGCTGGGCGTCGGGGCCCTTGACAACTTGGTATCAGAGATCCGTCGATCCTCCGGCAGCCGCTCTGCATCCTCCACCTCTGCGTCCGCAGCCACCTCTCCCACCCACTCCACTGCCTCCTCCTCGCCATTCATGGCTGAACCAACCACTTCCGAGCTGGCCAAGATGATCGGACAGAATCCTTATCCTTTTATAATGCTGGACAGAATCCTTATCCTTTTACAAAGCAGAATGTACAGAATCTGCAGTATTTAGCTTGCAAATTTACCAGCAATGTTGATTATCTTACCTTATCCTTTTCTCTGGTTTTGTTGCCAGCAATAAGGCTAAAAGATTCCAACCAGCACCCCATTGCCTATCTAGCATCTAAGTAACAGTAATAAAAGACAATCAGATTACTTGAAGAAATGATATACCAATAAATTACTGGAAATATAAATACTTGCCTGCAAACCGATATTCCCAAATGTAGAATTTTGGCAGAGAGTTGGTAGTAGAAACTCGCGCAAACAGGATGGGTCATTTCCCTGAAATAGAAGAAACCAAGATAAGATTTACCGAGATTTTCAAAATTGAAGTCTGCATCAATATGTGACATTACATACTGAAACCAGGAAGGGTTTTTTCAGTAAAGAAAATATGTATTTCAGCTAAACAAAACAACTTCAAGCTTAATATTGAAGGCCAGAAGAACATCTAATATCTTGTAATAAAACATGACTGAAAGTTCTGGAACATATGTTTTCATTAGGCAGGCATTCATTGGCAGGATGGCACTTCGTTAATTCTGCACTGCCGTGCAAAACTCATAGCAATGGTGCTTAAATGCAAGGTGGTATACTGTGTCACTATGAGCATAATATGGCTACCACAGATCTTAGTGAGGTAAAGGCTTGAATTGCAAACTGGCAACAGGATGTAACTCGAGGGAAAGACAAAAAAAAAAAAAAACCTTTGTCATGAACGATTTGAATTTAAAGAAAGTTGAAGAATCCATTAGCTCTCTCAAAACCATCTTTGCCATGATGAAGCCAACACATCTAGAGACCAAAAATAAAAAGGTTAGATTAAGTTGAAGAATATAAGGATTCATAGTTCATACTCCATGCTAACTATACTATTCTAAAAGCATTAAAATGGATGTGTACAAAAGCTTCTTTGTTTATCAAAGCCTTACCTCATATCAAAGGCTATCATCATTTTCCGCCTGTCATTGTTACTTGCTACTGTACTGCTGCTAGGATCATTGTCATGAAAATCAGCAGCATTTCCAAGAATACCGACCTAAATAAATAAAGAAGCCATCAAAGGGGCTAAGTTAGGTTTGGATGAAAGAATATCCATAGAACGTTGGGACAATACAACTTAGACGGTTAAACATATGTAATTATGTGGAGCTTATTGGGCATGGAGTTGATCCTTGAACATTAATCATATGGTTTGGTTCAGTTTATATATTTCATAGATTAATTTCATGAATGTGTGTATATGCAGGTCGTATAGGTGCACTTCTGTACATCAATATTTTCATGGGTGTGAATCGAGGGCATGAATGGGCCAAGTGGGGCTCATGGCTAGTTGGCACCAAATAAAGTAGCTCTTTTAGGGATTAGTTTCCTTAGAGATAGAATTAACAACTATGACCCAAAAATGCTAAGGACCATAATAAGTTTGCTTAATTTTTATCGATAATAATAATAATAATAAGTTTGCTTAAAGGTATATGCAGTGCAAATGTCATATTCAATTAAACAAAGAAGAGAACTGGCTAATTGGTATTCTTGTTGTCTGGCTCACATAATTCATTCAAGAAACTGTAGAATCTAGGTGTTTGTTTCCATCAATACTGCACATAATATTTCCAATCAAGAGAAAGTAGCATTGTCCAAATACTTTTTGCAATTTTGCTAATAGAATAATTACACAAATTTAAGAACTGTTCATAAACCAAATCAAGTGTGTAGTATTTTGATCCTTTGCCATAGAACGAATCTGAGAAAGATTTTTCCCTCAAAAAGGGGATTATTAACTCATTGGGAATTGAAAATAAATCTAGAAAAACAAAATGTTTGCAAGTACTGAAAATAGTGTAGTAGTCAGAATGTAAGATTGTTGATGTACAAAGATATTTGCATGACATTTCAACTCTGGTAGCCTAGCTCAGCATTTTTAGTTAGAAGTTGAATTTTCCAAATAGCATTGATGTTTGAGCAGCAACTTTATAGCTAGAGAGAGAGAGACTGTGTTCTTAAATCATTTGTAGGGTTAAAGCTGCAGAAAGAGAAAAGAGAAATGTGTAGCCCACATGACAGCCAAGTTGTAGCTGTCATAATTAACAATGGTTAAAATTTGAGAGCCTATGGTATCATGGCACCTAGGGTGTCTCTAACAATATAAGCTAGCACTGGTTCTAAGCTGGCAAACGTAGAGAGGAGAGATAGCAGCAGCATTTGCTTTTTGCACTATCCAGCGAGTAAAAAATTGATTCAGCTAGCTCTAAGTCAGACCATTGGAGATGCCCCTAATTACTCAATTTAGAAGTCGAACATAACTGTTTTTAAATTGATATACAGTAGGTTAGAGCCAACTGTTGATTTGTCATTTAACAGGTTGTGTCTATATGAATTATCCAGCTTAAAACAGTAAATAGAATAACAAAACTTAGCACGCTTAGAATTGCTAGGTGAATACTTAAATATAGTCAATTCAATAGTTAAATTGCAAGCAGGAAGTACAGTGCCATTTGAACATACGAGGACACTATACTGACCAAATGTGATGCAAAATCATGCCAACACTTCAATAGTGTAACTGTTTTTTTAGGGAACTGGAGGAGCCGAGGCCCCTGCAGAGATTTTATTAAACATATTTTTAAAAAAGTACAGACAAGACGGAACAGATAAGGCAGGAACAGAGGGACCTGCTAGCCAGGATTTGCGGCACCAAAAAAACCTCTCTGGCAACCCCTAGGAAATAGAAGCAAGGCCACTGGCCACCTGTGGTAATGGTTTAGCCCTACAGGGGTAGTAGAAGTGGTCATCACTCGCAAGCCCAGGTAATGGTGCGGCTCTATAGGGGTGAAGCCAGGATTTGAGGCCTTTTCCCGGTCGGTTAACTGTGAACTTCTTAGTGTAATATTGTTGGGGGCAGTCTTTCCCCATCAGCCAAAATTTTTTTGATGCAAAATCATGTGGAATAAGCAATGCAATTTTCAGTTGTGTGGCTACATTGCACAAAAAAAATTCAATGTCCATGGTAAACTACCAATGCATGATTGTAAGGACAGAAGACAACAATTTTACATAAACATAAACAAAAAGAAAGGTTGCTTACTTTAACATGCTTGTCTATTGGGCTCACGTGAACATTCTCTAATCTAAGCTCAGTATGTGCCAGCCCATGGCTATGTAGATAATTTACCTGCATCAAATAAGGTGCTTATTCAATTCCAGATCAACAGGTACTGAGTGCACTTCAAACAATCTAGTATTTGCATCTTACACCAATCAAAATGTCTCTCATCAATATCCTGATTAGACGCAGCTGTCGAGTTACAGCTGGTCCACCAACAGAATCATCTCCTACCCTCCTGACTTGTTCTTCGTCCAATGCTAATGTTGCTTCTAAGGTTGGGAGCCAATCTGAGAGTTGCAACCAATGACGCAGGGAATGACTCCCATGATACTGCACAAAATAAATGAAATAAATGATGGTCGGTAGATAACAAAACCAGTGCCTTGGTCAGTGAATTGCTCCACCCTTAGGCCATATCGAAGCAAAATCTAACCCTTTCTCAAAAATCAAGGTATACGTGAAAAGTTCCAATATTCTGTTGGGAGAATATACAAAATTAATGTGTCAATTACACCTACATACACCTAAAACCCATGAGCTGGCATGAAAATGACTCCAAACTGCAACTAGATCCCAAATTGAAACCTGAAAATGACACTGACGCATTTAAGATAAGCCAGATCAGCTTGAGGAAGTAAGAGAAAAGCACTAACCCCATGAACCAATACTAACGGGACATCTTCCTCCTCCACGGCATTGCACGGAGCAATGTAACCATGGACCTGAAGTGCATAGGAGTGGTACATCATTTGGCGACGAGCCAGCTTCTTCAGCACCTAAAATCACACAAGCTCAGGCTCAGCCAACGAACGAACTCAAATCTGTAGCACAGTAGATGAACCCCACCTCGAGAGCGCGACGCCCCCTGCGCTTCGCCTGCAAACTCTTCAGCTGCCGCAGCACCACCGTTGACCCATACAGCTCGCTGAATGCCAAAATCAGAAACAATCGCCACGAATGCGACGAATTCGTACTGTCTAGAGTGTCCTACACACTGACCTGCTCGGATCGCACACCGTGGCCTCGAAGATCGTCTCATCCGACTGCATCGCGAACCAAAAACAAATCACTAGCCATTAACAAAACGGGAGGAGAAGCGCCGCAAAATTAACGAGCTGGAGAGCAAATCAGAAGACCCGATCAGCACCTACCCGTCCATGGAGCCCGACGTTGACGCGGTCGGCGACGGTGAAGTCGGCCATGTCGAACCTAACCACGGGGCACGGCCCCGCTCCGCCTCCCTCATCCGCCGCGGCCGGCGCGGGAGCGGACGCGGACGCGGACGCCGATGAGCTTGCCTCCAACCGGAACCTCCGCCGGCGCCGCGGATGCGACTCGGTACGGCACAAAGGGCGGGTGAGGCCGATCGGGGAAGGACAGGCGGCAACGGCCGCGGCAGCCGCCGCGAGAGGCATGCGGGGCTGGGTGGCTGGCACTGGTTAGTACCGTTGCTGTTGGTCTACGGGTGGGAGGAGATCGTCGCGGCGAAGTGCAGGGAGAGGAAAGCTCGGGGACTGACTTAAGAAGAGGCGGAGGCGTGAGGCGGTTGCGTGCAGGGAAGCGGCGGAGCGGTGGCTGCCATGAGGCCGGCGCGCGTCCGCCTCACCCCCGGACCGCGCCAGAGGCACGATTTTTTTGGAGTCCTGGTGCGCCAGCTCGGACGTGCGCCGGCGCTGTCGGTTTCTGCCGTCAGCAACGCTGGAGTCGAGTGGTTCACCGTGCTGTCTAATCCTCGCCGTTCGGTTCTTCAGTTAGCTTCCTCGATAGTTATACAAATTTGGTTCAGAAAACTAGTACCGATCAGTTCATAAAAAATTTAGTACTGAGAAAATTCGATTCTATTTTTAGCATAATTTTATAGAAAATAATAGCACAAAATACATATACATATAAAAGCCACAAGTCTATAAGTGTGAATATCAAAAATACTTATAATAGTCTATAATAGTACAATCAATAATATAATAACATCTAAACTCATCACATTTCAGGTAAATTCAATAAGTTCGGTAAATTCAGTAAATTTGGTTCGGTTTCAGTATTTACCTCGGAAAATTGGTTCATAGGAACTCGAAACCGAATAGGGAACCAAATTTTTTGATTTCGGTAAATTCGATTCGGTTGTCGGTAAATTCGATTAGGTACTCAGTTCTCGGCATTTCGTGCCTAGGGTGGGTGTTGCCTATTGGTTCTTGTTGCATTGCTTTGTTTAGTTAGGTTGTGTTTGGTTTAGTTTTTAGAGAATATTTCTGCAGTTAAAAAGTAGAACATCAGTTAAATGATATCGTTATTATACCGTTTGAGAACGAATATAATTATAATTGTCAATTTTGGTTTAAATGTATCAACTAACTTAGCAGCCATGGTAACAAAACAATATTAACGGGCTAATGGACGTGGATCAAGATCATTTACGACATTATGGATGTTGAGTTTAAAAGTAGAAAGACCATGGTAAAAAGTTCTAAATAGCTAGAGATGGTGAATAACCTATTCAAAAGTTTTATAAGACACTAAGCAACCTACAAAATGAAGTTTTCCGTATTCTCTACAAGAATTGCAAACCACCTATTCTAAGGGTGTGTTTGGTTGGTGACCAGAACTTGCCACGCCACAGATTCGTCGTGTCACAGTTTTTCTGACAGCTGTTTAGTTTACTGCCACAGCTATGGCACGCCATACTTTCTTAGCACCATGTCCCACACGTCATAGACTCATTTTCGTGCCAAACTTTGCCACAAGTGTGGCTTCAATTTTGTTCGCCACACTTTCTGTGGCAGCCACAGTTTGCCGAAGGTCTGGCGTGGCAAGTTATGGCAACAAACCAAACAGACCCTAATAATTCCAATTCCTAATATATCTAATACACTCAAACAAGCTAAATCTCTACTACTACATAAAAGAACTACGCTAGTAACTCTGCCAGCTAGCTCAACACAAAGTAAAATACGAAAAGTAAAGAGCTCTGGAAGAGGAGTATGATGTCGAACCTTCTAGTGATCGAAGTGAACACCAGTGAGATGATCCAATCACAAGAAATTCAAGCGCACAGTGACACAAGAATTTTATATCGAGGTCCACATGCTTGTCAGCATGTTAGTACTCGTTATGATGATGCGCTCTTCTGGAGGTTCGCATGCTAATTGGCATGCATAAGACAAACCCACAAACGGTCCCACACTTCCAACACAAGAGGGTACACAAGTTACAAGCAAACCACTAGAGTACCTTTTGCTATCTCCTGCGGGGACAAGGTCAAGAACCCCTCACAGTCTAGGGTTTTAGAATTTAGGGTTTAGGAATGACCATGAACAATCATCAACTCATGGCAACCATCACCACGCTGCTCCAAGCAGTCTAGAAACCGACAAAGGCCAGGAGTAACAACAAAATCGCACCCAAAGCAAGCTAGTGTCACTAGATGCGCCAACGCGATGCAAATACACTTGGATGCTCTTACAACTCACTTAGATGATCAATAATCAAGAGAGAGGAGTGGGAGTGATGTGTTTCATCTCCAGAGGATGTCTAAGGATGCAAAATGGTCAAGAGAAACCTCCTCAAGTTAGCCATGGAGCTTAAATATGTGCCCACAAAGTCCACTAGCCATTATGTAACACAGTGTCGACTGGACACGTCGATCAAACTGACCGGATGCGCTGCCCCCAGCGTCCGCTCATTGAATGATGGCCACATGTCCTTCGCGTTTGACGCCACCCCTTCAATCCCAACGACTATCTCATTCTCATGTGTTGTTAAAGTGTGACCGGATCCGTGACCAAACATGAAGACCAATATAGTCCAGTCAAGCACAGAGGATTCCCACTGCAACTCTATTGTGACCATACGTGCTTGCTCAAAAACGATCAGACGTGAATACCTAGTGTCTGATCTAATCCAGAGAGGTTCTAGAGAGGCCAAAATTTGGCAGACGCATCCGATCATGTCTAACCAGATATGCCACATAGTTCGGTCAGTGCCTCTCACCCAACTCCTCATCATATCAATGTGACCAGATGCACACACAGTGCAACTTGTGCGTCCAGACACTTCTCCACACAGAGTCCGATCAAACCGGCCTACTTCGTGCCGGGTAGGATTTGCTACCAAATACATCCATCAACTATAGTGACTGAAAGGTCATAGTTTGGTTTTGGTAATTGAGTGACAACTTAGGTGGACTAATATGTGGTTGAAGTGAATTACACAGGTGATTGGTGTACATGTGATCATGTGTGAGCAACATATGCCATAGAGGTGAAATGACTTGAAAGATGTTGCAAGGCTCACACATGAGATGAAGGAGCTTAATGCACATGAAACATGACATGGAGTCATGTGGCTAAGATGGTGAAGATCAAGGCAAGACTTGGCTTGATGGACCGGTTGCGAAGGTGAAGGGCAAGTTGGAGGCTTTGAAGTCGTTGGTACCGAGTGTCGGGAGGCTTAAGCAATACTTGGCGCCGAAGGACCGAAGCAATGGTGAAGAGCAAGCGATGTCAAGATCGATGGACCATGGAGGCCATGTGATGATATGAAGTGGATCATATCATTTAATGAGAGGTTGGTGCATGTGTTGCATCAACAAATGGAGGAGATAGAATGGAATGCGCAAGGCAAAGGTATACTTGTAGGGCATTTTCATTTCACCGGTCATAGGTGTGTAGAGAAGATTATGACCGGGTTTAGGATAGATGGCCGTATTATCAAGAGGAGCAAACTTGTTTGCATATCGGTCATCTAGTGCCACTTGAGCGATCTAACTTTGCGATGTTGCTAGGATCGAGTGGCGTAATGAGTGAAAGAGAAAATCCTTTGAAAATGATTGTGAAAATGCTAACACACATGCACATGATGTTGTACACTTGGTGGTGTTGGCACATTTGCAAAGGAGAAGTTGTTGGAGTTGATTTGGATCAACATAGAGAAGAAAAGGAAGTTTTCTGAGTGTGGTCGATAGTACCGCCCAGGGGGGTCGGTAGTACCGCCCAAAGGTGCTGCGTGCAATGCTCTCTGTGTTGAGTCCTAAGTGGCCTGGCAGTTGTACCACCATAGGGTAGTACCGACCAGAGGGTCGGTGGTACCGTGGTCTTGAGGAGTTTTGGATGCTCTCTGTGTAGATCCAATGTTGGCTTGTCGGTAGTACCGCCATAGGGCCGGTACTACCGACCGTTGGTAGTTCCGAGGTCTGGAGTTCTAGGAGCTCTCTGTGTAGTCCCAGATTGGCCTGTCGGTAGTACCGTCATAGGGCCAGTACTACCGACCATCGGTGGTACCGAGGTCTGGAGGAAGTCTGGGAGCTCTCTGTGCAGTCCTAGGTTGGCCTGTCGGTAGTACCGCCATAGGGCCGGTACTACCGACCATCGGTGGTACCGACCAGGGGGTCGGTTGTTCCTTTGGTCAACGCGTCGTGTGTAATGGCTATATCTGACATAGTCGGTACTGCCGCCCCAGGGGGTCAGTACTACCGACCGTAGAGCAGTTTGCCCAGTGAAGGGGCATAACGGCTAGTTAGCCCTTGGGGCTATATATATAGTCATTGAGACCGGCCTTGGGCTAGTTGGTCAAGCGGCTGAGCACTCCAAAGCCTTGGTGGCTTGTGTGGATGTGCCAGAGACCCCTCTAACACACATATGCTTTAGTGCTTATCTGATTGTGTAAGAGAGCGATCCTAGTGTGTTGCTTTGAGAGATAGCATCGAGTGGCACTAGGTGTTCGAGTTGCAAGTCGGTGGTGCTTATTACTCTTGGAGGTTGCCACCTCCTAGACGGCTTGGTGCGTGTCTCCGTCGTGAAGCCCGCGTGAAGATTGTGCGTGGCTCTGGAGAAGCTTTGTGAGGGGCATTGTGCTCGCCCCGCTGGACATCGCGAAGAGCAACTCTAGTGGAGAAGAGGCGTGAAGAGCGCCAAGTGGTCCGATGAAAGGTCCTTGTTTGGTTTTGGTAATTAAGTGACAACTTAGGTGGACTAATATGTGTTTGATGTGAGATACACAGGTGATTAGTCCACATGTGATCATGTGTGAGCAACATATGCCATAGAGGGGAAATGTCTTGGAAGATGTTGCAAGGCTCACACATGTGAAGAAGGACCTTAATGCACATGAAACATGACATGTGGTCATGTGGCTAAGATGGTGAAGATCAAGGCAAGACTTGGCTTGATGGACCGGTTGCGAAGGTGAAGGGCAAGTTGGAGGCTTTGAAGCCGTTGGTACCGAGTGTCAGGAGGCTTAAGCAAGACTTGGCGCCGAAGGACCGAAGCGATGGTGAAGAGCAAGTGATGTCAAGATCGATGGACCATGGAGGCCATGTGATGATATGAAGTAGATCATATCATTTGATGAAGAGGTTGGTGCATGTGTTGCATCAACACCGGAGGAGATGAAATGGAATGCGCAAGGCAAAGGTATACTTGTAGGGCATTTCATTTCACCGGTCATAGGTGTGTAGAGAAGATTATGACCGGGTTTAGGATAGATGGTCGTACTATCAAGAGGAGCAAACTTGTTTGCATATCGGTCATCTAGTGCCACTTGAGCGATCTAACTTTGCGATTTACTAAGATCGAGTGGCGTAATGAGTGAAAGAGAAAATCCTTTGAAAAATGATTGTGAAAATGCTAACACACATGCACATGATGTTGTACACTTGGTGGTGTTGGCACATTTACAAAGGAGAAGTTGTTGGAGTTGATTTGGATCAACACCGAGAAGAAAAGGAAGTTTTCTGAGTGTGGTCGGTAGTACCGCCCAAGGGTGTTGCGTGCAACCTTCTCTGTGTTGAGTCTGAAGTGGCCTGGCGGTTATACCGCCATAGTGTCGGTAGTACTGACCCTCGGTAGTACCGACCAGAGGGTCGGTAGTACTGTGGTCTTGAGGTGTTTTGGATGCTCTCTGTGTAGATCCATAGTTGGCCTGTCGGTAGTACCGCCATAGGGCCGGTACTGCCGACCATTGGTAGTTCGGAGGTCTGAGAAGTTTGGGGCTCTCTGTGTAGTCCCTAGTTTGACCTGTTGGTAGTACCGCCATAGGGTTGGTACTACCGACCATCGGTGGTACCGAGGTCGGGAGGAAGTCTGGGAGCTCTCTGTGTAGTCTCAGATTGACCTATCGGTAGTACCGCCATAGGGCCGGTACTACCGACCATCAGTGGTACCGACCGGGGGGTCAGGTATTCCTCAGGTCAACGTTGTGTGTAACGGCTAGAAGTGACGTAGTCGGTACTACCGCCCAGGGGGGTCGGTACTACCGACCGTAGCGCAGAATGCCCAGTGAAGGGGCATAACGGCTAGTTGGCCCTTAGGGCTATATATAGTCATGGTAACCGGCCTTGGGCTGGTTGCTCAAGTTGGCTAAGCACTCCATAGCCTTGGTGGCTTGTGTGGATGTGCTAGCGACCCCTCTAACACACATATGCTTTAGTGCTTATCCGATTGTGTGAGAGAGCGATCCTAGTGCGTTGCTTTGAGAGATTGCATCGAGTGGCACTAGGTGTTCAAGTTGCAAGCCGGTGGTGCTTATTACTCTTGGAGGTTGCCACCTCCTAGACGGCTTGGTGCGTGTCTCTGTCGTGAAGCCCGCGTGAAGATTGTGCGTGGCTCCGGAGAAGCTTTGTGAGGGGCATTGTGCTCGCCCCGCGGGAGATCGCGAAAAGCAACTCTAGTGGAAAGAGGCGTGAAGAGCACCAAGTGGTCCGGCCGGATCGAAAGATAGAGCTCTTGGTGAGCACTCCATCATGGAGAGGTTGGCTTAGTGTCACCACTAGCAAGAGGATCGACGACAACCTTGGGCTTGCTTCAACGGGGACTAGCTTGGTGGCAACCAAGTGAACCTCGGGATAAAATCTTGTGTCCCCGTCTCTTGTTGCTCTTATTGTTCTTTGTTCCTTGCATATTACGCTTGTTTGTGTTCTTCGTGTTCTTCCTCCCTCCTTCACTCTATCTTAGGTTGGGAAGACTCGATCTACCTTTTGGCAAGGAATCAAGACGTGAGAAAGCTACAATCGTCATCTACAACATCTAGGGAAGTGGGGTAATTACTAGATCTAAAATCGCATCTCACCCACTTCGATTTCGTAGCTTTCTGCAGGTGGTCGGTAGTACCGACTGGATGAGTCGGTAGTACCGGTACTCTATACCCGGTAGTACCGACCCTACTACCGGCCCTAGTACTGACTGCCTGTTCTTTACACTAGCTTGTATTTCAATACATATACTTGTGCTAGTGTTTAGTTGCTTAGTTTGTGTAGCTAAGTTGAGCTCTCTAATTTGGCTTGTGTAGACTTGTTATTGAGCATTGCTAGTGAGCTTAGAAGCTTTGTGCTTTGCTTACTAGATTGTGTAGGAGCTCCCCCGTGCTTGAAGTACTAGTTGCATAGGCTTGTGTGACCTTGCTTCTAGAATTGATTAGGTGAGCTCTAGCTAGCCCGACACCTTATTTGCTTTGTTTAGAATCTTTTGTAAGGTGTCATAGAGTATAGGTAGAGGGGTGTAGTCTTGGCTAGACCGATAGTTTTAATTCCGCATTTGTTTCGGTTAGCCACTACGATTAGTTTTAAAAGGACTATTCACCCCCCATCTAGTCCGCCATCTCGACCCTCCATCCGGCCGGATCGAAAGCTAGAGCTCTTGGTGAGCACTTCATCGTGGAGAGGTTGGCTTAGTGTCACCACTAGCGAGAGGATCGGCGACAACCTTGGGCTTGCTTCAACCGGGACTAGCTTGGTGGCAACCAAGTGAACCTCAGGATAAAATCTTGTGTCCCCGTCTCTTGTTGCTCTTATTGTTCTTTGTTCCTTGCATATTATGCTTGTTTGTGTTCTTCGTGTTCTTCCTCCCTCCCTCACTCTATCTTAGGTTGGGAAGACTCGATCTACCTTTTGGGCAAGGAATCAAGACGTTGGGAAGCTACAATCATCATCTACATCATCTAGGGAAGTGGGGTAATTGTTGTGAGCATCTAGGCCCCCAGTGGGTTTCGGTGATTGGATGACAACGGTAAATTACTATGACTAACGTGTGTTTTGCAGAAACAGTTGAGTTAGGTCATGGTAATGATGATCGTGAGGGCACTATGGTATTCATGCCCCCTTATTGATGGAATTCGTTCGGCTTTCAAAGGATGGACGACGAAGACGGTGATAGGCTAGTTCTAACTGTCATTTGGTGTTGAAGGACACTTAGAGTAGCATAGGTCTTTGTTTTATCTTTGGCCGTACTATTAAGAGGGGTTTGAATGGGTAGCTTGACCTAGGTAAGACTTTTGAGTTAGGTGTGGTGCACACTTGTTAACCAAAGCCCTAGGTAGCTTAGAAAGGTCCCTAAGATCATAAGTAAGAAAGTTTGTGAAGGGAGCGTCGCAAACCGAAGTCGTTTTGGACTTCAAACTGCGACCGGACGCTCAAACCGAAGTGACCGGACGCTGGGGCATGCGTCCGGTCAGTGTGCTGGCTGGAGGGTAAGTCTGGTTGCGACCGGACTCACCCTCAGCAATCGATCGGACGCACCAGGGGGGTGAGTCCGGTCGCGTCCAGAGAGGTTCCAGAGAGGGTTTTCGATGACCGGACGCGTCCGGTCAATGGTGACCGGACGCATGAGAGCGTCCGATCAACTCTTCGTACAGTTGTCAGGCTAGACGTCACGTAGCCGTTGGGCACTGACCGGACGCGTCCGGTCACCCCGACAGGTGCGTCCGGTCAGTGCATAACTGGCTGGATGTACCCCTTCGTGCATGTTTTGAGTTGGGGGGTATAAATATGCCTCCCCCTCATTCATGCCAGCTCACTTGCTCATTTGAAAGGTTGCCAAACACATTGTGAGTGCAAGTGAGTGCAAGAGGCCTAGTGAGGTTGAGAGATTTGATAATTGAGTGATCAAACACCTCATTAGTGAATTGAGAGTAGCAAGTGTGCATCCACCCATCTCATTAGCCTTGCATTGGTCAAGTGAGAGTTCTTGCTTGTTACTCTTGGTGATCGGCATCACCTAGACGGCTTGGTGGCGATCGAAGAGCTTGGTGATCATCCGGAGGCATTGTGGATGACCCAAGCCAAGTTGTGACCGGTAGCGAGCGATTCACCAGGCCAGAGTGGCGAAGAATCAGCTCGTAGTGAGCACTTGATCCTTGCGCGGATCAAGGGGGAGCGATACCCTTGCGCGGGTGCTCCAATGAGGACTAGGGGGTGTGCCGACACCTCGATACCTCGGCAAAAAGATCGTCGTGTCATCTCTACTCTCTTTACTACGCATTTACCTTTGAGCAATTCAATTCCACATTTACTTGTTGTTCTTTCATAAGTTGAATTGCCATGCTAGAGTAAAAATGGTTTAGCGATAGTCTTTTGTGCAATTGATTCTTGTCAAACACACTTCTAGGCATTAGGGGGTTAATTGGGGCTTGATAGGTCTTAATTCTTACAAGAAGTTTTAGAAAAGCCCAATTCACCCCCCCTCTTGGGCATCTTGATCCTTTCAATTGGTATCGGAGCCTCGTGCTCTCGATTTAGGTTTAACCGCCTAGAGTTAAGATGTCCGGAGGTGATGGACCACCTCCCATGTTTGAGGGAGACGACTTTCCATATTGGAAAATCCGTATGGAGTCGTACCTAGAAGCGGTTGATGTCAAATGCCACGATGCCGCAATCACTGGCTTTGCCAAGCCCAAGGAAGGCACAAGCCTCACTCCTAATGAGGAGGAAAATGATAAATGGAATGCAAAAGCCAAAAACATCCTTTTTAGAGGCATTTGCAAAGATGTGTTCAACCGTGTTCGGTACCACAAAAATGCCCATGATCTATGGGAAAACATTTGTGCGCTCCATGAGGGAACCAAGAGTGAGCGTGAGGAACGCTATCATTTAGTTATGCAAAAGCTTCACTCTTTTGATATGCATGCAAATGAAAGTGCAAATGAAATGTACTCACGGTTGAATGTTCTTGTAGAGGAACTCAATGGACTTGGCCTCACACAAATGCGACCATCCGATGTTGTGAGGAAGATTCTTTGTGTCCTTCCAATTGAGAAGTATGGACACATTGTGACGGTGCTACATCAAGGCGATCTTTCCACCGCTACACCAACTCAAATTTTGGGAAAGATCAATGCGCATGAGATGTACATGCACATCACACCAAGTGGTGGCTCCTCCACCGACAAGAAGGACTTGACTTTCAAAGCTAGCCATGACACGAAGGGCAAGTCCAAGGCTATTGTAGTGCATCATGAGAGCTCAAGTGATGAAGATGATTCCAACATTGCTCTCATGGTGAGAAGGACCACCAAGATGTTGAAGAAGCTTCACAAGAATGGAGTCAACTTTGACTCAAGAAAGAAGAAGTTCTTCACAAGTACCAAGAGGAGGCCGATCTCCGAAATGGATTGCTACAATTGCGGTGAGCTTGGCCATCTTGCTCATCAATGCACCAAGCCCAAGAAAGAGAGCTACAAGAACAAGAACAAGGGCAAGAAGTATGACTCATCAAGTGAATATGAGAAGAAGGATGAAAAGCCCTACTACAAGAAGGATGGCAAGAAGAAGAAGCAATACCACAAGAAAGGTGGGAAGGCTTACATTGTTGGTGATTGGCTCACCGACATTGACTCCTCCGGTGGCTCATCAAATGAAGATAGTGATGATGAGAAGGAGAAGGTGGCCGCTCTAGTCATTGGCTCCTCTACACCACCACCACCACCATTGCCATCATCATCTACACACCTATGCCTTATGGCCAAGGGTGACCGGAAGGTACAAAACGATGATGACTCTAGTGATAGTGATAGTGATGGTGAATTTGAGTCACCTACTTATGATGAGCTTGTTACATTGCTAAACAACTACACCAAAATCATAAGAAAGACTAGAGCTAAAAATGAAAAGTTTGTTGATGAAAATGAATCTCTTGTTGAGAAATGTGATCATGCTATTCATGCTAGTGATGAACTAAAAGATGAACTTGCAACTATGTCATCCACTATCAAGGAGCTCAAGTCCTCTAACAAAGAGCTCAAAGCTAAAAATGAGAAACTTGATAAGATACATAGTGACTTTACCACTTGTTATCAATTGCTCAAAGAACAATACACTCAAGTGAAAGTAGATTATGATACTCTCACCATTGCTTATGATATGCTTTCACATGAGACACTTGATGCTCCTAACCTTGTTGTTAAGTGTGACATAGCAACATCTTGTGAGGACTTGGTTAGTGAGCATGATGAGCAAAGAGCTAGTGGCAAAGGCAAGAGTGTGGTTGTGGCCGATCACTATGATGACTATGTCAAGATCAAGAATGAGAATGCAAAGCTCAAGGTTGATCTAGAGAAGCTTACAACCACCAAGCAAGTTATCATTCAAACTAATGATGATGACTATAGCATGACACTTGAGCTAGACATGCTAAAAGAAGAGAACAAGAGATTGAAGATGGAGAGGGACTACAAAATGACACCATCTCAATTGCAACTCCAACAAGAGAATGACAAGCTCAAAAAGGAGAAAGAGCACCTCACCACCGGATTGAGGAACTTCACCAAGGGTCAATGTCTTCAAAGTAAGCTTCTCATGAACACCGTCATGAAGACAAATAGAAATGGCATTGGCTTTCTTGAAGAGAAGATGAAGCAACGCAAGAGCATCACTAAGCCAAAGAAAAAGAAGATTGGAAGATGCTATGAGTGTGGAAAGGAAGGACACTTTGCTCATGATTGTGAAGAGCCTAAACCTACACCCTTGCCCAAGCATGCTAGGCCCTTTGCTTTCAATGCTCACTACATGCTTAGACAAGACTCTAGTGGCAAGATGAAAGTCATGTTCATGGGGCCTCCTAACAAGAATAGGCCAAAGCAAATTTGGGTTGCAAAGTCACTAGTAGAGAAGATTAAGGGACAGCAACAAGTTTGGGTCCCAAAAGCTCAAGCTTGATTTCTTGTGTGTGTAGGTGAACTACAAGACCGGTGGATCTCATTGGGTGATTGATAGTGGTTGCACACAACATATGACCGGTGATCCCCGAATGTTCACCTCACTAGAAGAGAATGTCAATGACCAAGAAAAGATAACATTTGGTGACAACTCAAAGGGCAATGTCAAGGGATTGGGCAAAGTGGCTATATCAAATGATCATACCATCTCCAATGTGCTACTAGTTGCATCCTTGAGCTTCAACTTGCTATCCGTTGGGCAATTATGTGATCTTGGCTTTCAATGTTTGTTCACCGACAAGGAAGTGGTTGTGACCAAGAAAGATGATATACAAGTGATATTCAAGGGCTTTAGATACAACAATCTCTATCTAGTGGATTTCACCTCCGAAGATGCCAACTTGAAGACATGTTTGTTCACTAAGCAATCACTTGGTTGGCTATGGCATAGAAGATTGGCACATGTTGGAATGAACACTCTCAACAAGCTATTGAAGAAGGATTTGGTTAGGGGCTTGAAGGATGTCAAATTTGAGAAGGACAAATTGTGTAGTGCATGTCAAGCCGGCAAGCAAGTTGCAAACACTCATCCAACCAAAGCCTTTGTATCAACATCAAGAGAGTTAGAGCTACTCCACATGGATCTATTTGGGCCAACAACATATGCTAGCTTGGGTGGAAATCTCTATTGTCTAGTGATTGTTGATGACTATTCAAGATACACTTGGGTGTTCTTTCTTCATGACAAATCCGAAGCAACCCCTTCATTCAAGAAGTTTGCCAAGAGAGCCCAAAATGAATTTGACTTGAAAATCAAGAAGATAAGAAGTGACAATGGAAGAGAGTTCGACAACTGTTAACACCGAGTTTTCGCACTATGACAAGTGGACCGACACTATGATGATTCGGCGAACGCCGCCACTTGAAGGATTCGGTAAACGGCGGACGCGGTCGGCTAGCTCAATGTATTCGGCAAGGCTGTGAAGGCGATTAGTCAACGGCGAGCGGATTCGGCAACATGATGCTGCGGTCGGCTACCTCGAGCCAAGTCGGTTTGCGACGAATACGGCATGTCAAGAGGATTCAGCGACGGGACTCTCGTTCATTTTAGCGCGTGCCGGTTATTAAAGGAAGCTTGGAGCAAAAGGCATCATGTTTCTGGTAGTTTCCTAATTTATCATTGTAATCGTGTCCTCCCAGGACTCGTAGAACACCAGGGTATAAATATAAACCCTGAGACTATTGTAAATCTGTTCACAATCAATACAACCAACCCCGGCCCCGCGCCGTCTTCGAGTCCATGTCGTGTCGTCGTGTTCTTCGAGAGGGGCCATCGATCCGTCGACCTCCGTAAGTTCCGGCAACCTTGCTATCATGTCTAGTATCGTGCGGCGGATTTAGATATGGTGCAAGTAGTCTCGTACGTTAAGCTTAGTATCGTGCGGCGGATTTAAGCTTATGACGGGAGGTCTTTGTTTATGTCTTGTATCGTGCGGCGGATTGAGACATGAGTATAGATAGTTATCGGCTCTGTTAGATTTGGCAATCTGATAGATTCATTAAGTTATCTTGTGTTATGTGTTTTGTTACGTTTATTTCATCATGACACTTTTGCCCAATCTAGATACCGTCCGGTTCGGCTTCATCTTTATAGACCTGCTCTGTTTCACGTTTGTTATTGAAAGGTCTGTTATGCAGTAGATCTACTGCTCGTAATAGCCGAATTGGATCGTATCTGGGTTGCCACGTGGTGAGGGCTCATGCATGTTAAGTGTGTTCGATCTATGACAAGGCTAGGTGTCGTGCGGCAGGCGCAGGCTTTAGATTAGCTTAGTCATGCTTAGCTTGTATGTTCAATCTCCATGGATCCCAACTCGGTTGTACAATCGAGATTGGTTAAGTTTTAACTTATATACAATACGTCATGCGAGTACGATTCTCATGCAAACGTGTTCGGCAACCTGTTATTCACGTAACTCTGTTCATATTGCCGAATAACCTTTAAACCTGTTGGCAGATAGCTTTCATAGCTATATGTCGTCGTAAGTGGCTTCAGGGCCGTACATCTTGGAACTGTCTGGTCATACCCGGCACGTTCCAGCTTTGTATTTAACGGTTTATCTCCCTTGTTAGTTGCAGGTCAAACTGACTGGCACGCACCGGACTTCTGAGCACCCGGGCCACGATTGAAGCCAGCTTCTTCGGCTTGCTGTGTGCCTGGCGCAGAGCGCCACTTTTTGCGCCAACAACAACACCCACATTGAAGAGTATTGTTGTTGGGGCGGCGCCCAGACCGCAGGCGCCTCCGACCCGCATTTTACCGAAAGATGATGGTGCTTTCATGCGAAAGTAAGCATTCGCTCGGAAGCAGGCATTCGCCTCCGGTCCGCATGACCGGAGTAGGAAGGCGGAGCTTTCGTGCGAAAGGGAGCATTCGCGCGGAAGCACGCGTTTCGGCTTGCGGACCAAGGGAAGGCGGAGCTTTCGTGCGAAAGGATGCATGACCGGGGTAGGAAGGCGGAGCTTTCGTGCGAGCATTCGCGCGGAAGCACGCGTTTCGGCTTGCGGACCAAGGGAAGGCGGAGCTTTCGTGCGAAAGGATGCATGACCGGAGTAGGAAGGCGGAGCTTTCGTGCGAAAGGGAGAATTCGCGCGGAAGCACGCGTTTCGGCTTGCGGACCAAGGGAAGGCGGAGCTTTCGTGCGAAAGGAAGCATTCGCGCGGAAGCAGGCATCCGTCTCCGGTCCGCATGGCCGGAGTAGGATGGGGTTTTCGTGCGAAAGGAAGCATTCGCGCGAAAGGAGCCCAGTGTTTCCGGGGAGAGCTTTCGTCTTTCATGACTGGTTTTTCTTAGGTTTTCGCAGGGTGACGGAAGCCTAGGTAAAAGGGAGCGGGCCCACCGGCCAGGAAAAGGAGCCGGGGGACGCTGGGCCCACCAGAGGGCGAAGTTACGATGATGCCCCTCGCGCCGGAAAGGGCGGCGTACAACCATGGAGTAGTTGAGCAGGGCATCATTGTAATTGTAGCAGAGTGGTTGGAAGGGCATCCTTGTACTTTCAAATTGATCTGGATTAATATAAAAAGCTCCCAACCTCCCAAGGGAGAGGGGGGGACACTGTTCACTTCAACTGTTTCCCTACTCTACCGATCGTTTTCCGCTTTCGCTTCGTGCTTTCGCTCGTGCGGTAACCTGCTGTTTTGAGGACTCGGTCCCGAAACAACATTGGCGCCCACCGTGGTTGTCGCCCGAGCTTACCATGCCACCAAGGAAAGCGCCGAAAGCGGTCGACAATCTGGAGGCTATCGCCGCGAGGAAGGATGCTTTCGGCACCATCGCGGCTTCAGTCCCAGCTAGCCAGGTTCCACAAAACACATTCGCAGAGCCGCCACCCTTCGGCGGCGCCCTGTCAATAGAAGCGCAGCCGCCACCGGGAGCATCGACGAGCCAGAATGTACAACCCCAGGATCAGCGTACTTTCGGCAGAGAGGGAACACCGGAAGGGCTTGTCGAGGACGAATTCGGCGAAGAGGATGATGATGCTGACGAAATCACAAGGCACGCCCAAGCAATCAAGACGTTGGCACAGCAGCAAGACGAAATCGAGAGGCTGGTGTTGCAAAGAGACCAGCTGCAGCAGCAGTTGGCAGCGAAAGCAAGAGAAGACGAGACTCGCAACGCCATTCGGCGAGCTGAGGCGCACAGGAGGCAACTCGAGAAGGAAATTCAGGAACTGCGAAGAGCCGGGGCGGACCCCAACCCGACAACACAAGAGGACGTATTCATACCGAGGCGAGAGCAACCACCGGCTTTCGGCAACGCCATCGACGAAACCTCTCCACTCTCGAGGGAGTTGCAGGCTCATCCGTGGCCACTCAATTACAAGCCTCGCATTCCGACTTTCGACGGTAAAGCGAACCCGCGCAAGTTCTTGGCAAGCTATGAGACAGCTGTCTTTTCGGCAGGCGGGGACAATCAGGCTCTAGCAAAATCTCTCATCTTGGCGGTCGAAGACGTGGCCCACGATTGGTATACCACTCTCAAGCCACTGTCCATCTATTCATGGGCACAGCTGAAAGCCGAGCTGCTGGCCACTTTCCAAGGATTCCGACCGGATGTCAAGACCACGCGGGACCTCATGAACTGCACCCAGCAAGACGACGAGCCGCTTTCGGAGTACCTCAAACGTTTCATCCAGCTGAAAGCTCAAGCTCCGAATGTGCCGGAAGCCGCGGTGATAGCAGCAGCCATCGAAGGCTTGGGGACTGGGCAGTGCGCCGCTCATCTGTCCAGGGAGCCGCCGAAAGATGTCAAGGAACTGTTTGACGTGATGAATGCGTACGCGAGGTCGGACGATGACTTTCGGCGACGCAAGGCCGCCCGCCAGATTCAGAGGCAGGCGACGAAAGCAAGTCGCCCGCCGCCTGTGCCGAATCAAAGGATTGTTAGGCCATTTCGTTCAATCAACAATTTGCAAGAAGAACCGGCGCAATCAGCAGCAGGCACAGAGGGGCCCGACATGCCCGGCTTTCATCCCCAAAGAGGATTCGATCAGCCGTTCCGCGGAGGGCGCGGCGGAAGGACAGGACGCGGCGGCCGAGACGGTAGAGGCCGCGGAAGAGGACCCAGGCCACCATATTGCGTCATTTGTGACGGCAATTTCGGCCATACCACTCGGGATTGCAAATACAGCAAAATGGCGAAAGAGCTGAAAGATAAGGATCAAACGTCAGCCTCCGCCGAAAGCTCCAAGCATGTTTTCCACAATTCGCAAGACCCGTCGGCTGTGGTTGCAGCATGCAGCAATTACGCGAGCACACCTATGCATCCCCCGCAGTACATGCATCCCCAAAACTTGCATTGGTACAATCCGGCGTATCAGAGTTACCAGCTCCCGGTCTTCGCACCACAGTCGGTGGCAGTTTCGTCACCTATGCACTATCAGCGTCAGCCAGCGCCGCCGCCAGCGCTTCCGGCTCAGACCCAACCTCAGGGGCAGCAAGCACAGCCGGGTTTCCAGCAGGTGCAGGAGGCTGTTTCCCTACTCTACCGATCGTTTTCCGCTTTCGCTTCGTGCTTTCGCTCGTGCGGTAACCTGCTGTTTTGAGGACTCGGTCCCGAAACAACAATTGTGATGAAGTTGGGATCAAGCATGAAGTCTCTGCAACATATACACCACAACAAAATGGGGTAGTTGAGAGGAAGAACCGGACTCTAATCAACCTAGCAAGGACAATGCTAGGTGAGTACACTACACCGGAAAGATTTTGGGCGGAAGCAATCAACACCGCTTGCTATGCATCAAATCGGTTGTCCCCCCATCGTCTCCTTGGCAAGACCCCCTATGAGCTACTCAACAACAAGAAGCCGGATATATCATTCTTTAGAGTGTTTGGGTGCAAATGCTACATCTACAAGAAGCGCCAACACCTAGGGAAGTTTCAACGCCGATGTGATATTGGTTTTATTGTTGGTTACTCATTGAAGTCCAAAGCATATCGAGTATTCAACCATGCCACCGGGATGGTAGAAGAAACATATGATGTGGAATTCGATGAATCTAATGGCTCTCAAGGAGAGCATGAAAATCTTGATGATGTAGGTGATGAACCATTGAGGGAAGCAATGAAGAACATGCCGGTTGGAGCCATCAAGCCTAAAGATGATGATGATGATGTGCAAGTCATTGACAAGCCATCCTCATCCAATGTACAACTTGTTGATGACAAAGATGGGAGGGATCCATTTGAAGATACTCATGTCTCCCATGATCAAATGATGGTACAAGCTTAAGATGTTGATGCTCCACAAGCGCCCCCTCAAGTGGTTGATCAAAGGACTACTCCTCTACTACAAGCTCATCCTCAAGATCTCATCATAGGGAGTCCAACAAGGGGTGTAATGACTCGATCTCAAAAACTTGCTTTATTTATTGAACATCACTCCTTTGTGTCTCTTGTTGAGCCTACCATTGTAGATGAAGCTCTAGGTGATCCGGATTGGGTGAATGCTATGCATGAAGAATTGAACAACTTTACCGGCAACCAAGTTTGGACACTTGAAGAGCGACCCAAAGGCGCAAGAGTCATTGGAACAAAATGGGTGTTTAGGAACAAGCAAGATGATCAAGGCAAGGTTGTTAGAAACAAGGCAAGGCTAGTGGCAAAGGGGTTCTCTCAAGTTGAAGGTTTGGATTTTGGAGAGACCTTTGCGCCGGTTGCAAGACTCAAAGCCATTCGTATCCTCCTTGCATATGCATCACATCATGACATTAAATTATATCAAATGGATGTGAAAAGTGCATTTTTAAATGGCTTCATAAATGAACTAGTCTATGTTGATCAACCTCCCGGGTTTGAAGACCCTAGATATCCTAATCATGTTTATAGGTTGTCCAAGGCGCTATATGGGCTCAAGCAAGCCCCAAGAGCTTGGTACGAGCGCCTCCGGGACTTCCTCATTGAGAAGGGCTTCACCATTGGGATGGTCGACACCACACTATTCACCAAGAAGCTTGATGGAGAAATCTTCATTTGTCAAGTCTACGTTGATGATATCATCTTCGGGTCAACAAATGAAGCCTATTGCAAGGAATTTGGTGACTTGATGTCGAAGGAGTTCGAAATGTCCATGATTGGAGAGCTCACATTCTTCCTAGGCTTCCAAGTCAAGCAATTGAAGGAGGGGACTTTCATATCTCAAGAGAAGTACACAAAAGACCTCCTCAAGCGCTTCAACATGGATGATTGCAAGCCTATCAAGACTCCAATGCCAACAAATGGACATCTCGACCTAGATGTGGGAGGTAACCCGGTTGATCAAACTCTCTACCGTTCTATGATTGGTAGCTTGTTATATTTGACCGCATCTAGGCCCGACATCATGTTTAGTGTGTGCATGTGTGCTCGTTTTCAAGCCGATCCTAGGGAATCACATCTTGTAGCGGTGAAGAGAATCCTTAGGTACCTAAAGCACACCCCAAGCTTTGGCCTTTGGTATCCCAAAGGAGCTAACTTCCAACTCATTGGGTATTCCGATTCGGATTACGCGGGTTGCAAAGTAGATAGAAAAAGCACATCCGGAGGGTGCCATTTGCTTGGGAGATCACTAGTGTCATGGAGTTCAAAGAAGCAAAATAGTGTGGCCTTGTCTACCACCGAGGCGGAATACATAGCCGCGGGTGCTTGTTGTGCACAAATCCTTTATATGAAACAAACCCTTTTAGACTATGGTGTAGTTCTAGAAAGGGTACCTTTGTTGTGTGACAATCAGAGCGCGGTTAAGCTTGCTAACAACCCGAATCAACACTCTCGCACAAAGCACATAGATATTCGCCATCACTTTCTTAGAGATCATGTTTCCAAGAAAGATATATCCTTAGAGGGAGTTAGAACCGAAGATCAATTGGCGGATATCTTCACAAAACCCCTAGATGAAAACACCCTTTGTAGATTGCGAAGTGAGCTTAATGTGCTTGATCTAAGTAACTTTGTCAAAAGGTGAAAGGGGGTTGTCTTTGCATTGCATTGTATATTATGCCATGTTTAAATTATGCTATGCACATAGGCTTGTCAGACGTGGTTAAGATAACCGCCCTAAAAAGCGTGTGAAGAAGCTTACCCATGAGCAAACTTGACAAGCAACCTAAATTGAAATCCCGTAATGCATTGCATATGCATGATTGTTTGCTTTGTTGTTTCTTTTCGGTTTTGTTTTGAGCAACCGCTGTGTTCGTCCACCGCTAGGGGGAGCATTTGAGGCTCTAATTGGTTAATACCCCTAGTTTTGGTGGCCACATGTTGTCTCCTCGAGTTTTATTGCCTATTTCCTCTAAAAATGATACTTAGCCTATGGCAAATTATTTGAAAAATTGAGGGTTTGAAAGAGGTAACTCCTCTACGTTCCAACTGGTGTTTATTTGCGTCTTATTTGAGTTGGAACTTGGTTGGGAGAAGTTGACGCGAAAATTTGAGTCAAAACAGGGTTTTCCCTGTGACCGGACGCTGCGACCGGACGCTCCTGGTGCGTCCGGTCAATTCTTCTCGCGCACACGATGAACAGTGTCATCGGCGTGTCCGGTCATGTGCTCGCGCATGCGTCCGGTCGTTGGTCATCATGGGATCGGACGCAGGGTGCGTCCGGTCGTGAGCGACAGGACGCGTCCGGTCGCGCAAAGGGAGATCTGGGTGCTCTCTGTTTGTGACCGGACCCTAGCTTCGTGTGTCCGGTCATTTCAAGGAGTGCGTCCGGTCACCACTTAAACTGCGCGTTTTGTTCTTCAACCGACACGTGGGCCCGCGTCCTTGTCTTCTTTCTCCCCGCTGCCCGACTCGGTCGCCGCCGTTTCCCCACCCAAACCCTAGCTCACCGGCCGCCGCTCCCACCTCCCCCGCGCGCCCGCTCTGCCGTGCCCTCGCCCACAGCACTCCGCCGCGCCCGCGCTCGCGCCCGCCCAGCCGCGCCCGCGCCTCCTCCCCGTGCCAGCGCCGCCGCTCGCCGTTCGCCTCGCCTCTCGCCGGAGCTTCCTCTCGTCGGCGTCTCTCCTCGCCGGCGCTCGTCTTCTTCATCCCCGAGCTTCACACCCTCTCCGGCGATTTCTTCTCGGCCCGCCAACAGCCACAGTGAGCACTGCCATCCACCTCCCTGCCTCCTGTCCTCCAGGTGCTCGATCCAATGTCCCATAGGCTGTTCCTCCACTTTCTGACCTCATCTCGCTCCATTCTCTTGTGCAGTCACCTCGGTTCGACTCGTGGGTGCCCAAACGTGTCGGTGTCTTACCCCCGCTTCGTCGGTTTGTCGCGTCTTGTCAGGTAGCAAAGCCTCGCCCTGTCTCTCTCTTTCCTTTGCTTTGCTTCCGATAGGGTCTTCTTTTCTCTAGTTAAAATATGCTTATATATATCCCTATCTATCTCTTGCAGCGAGTCGGGACCGTGTCAGTGTGCCAGTGACAGATTAATCCGGGGCCAAACTCGCGGGTATGGAACGAGGCCAAGCCTCTGAGGTTCAGTCCAGTCCTCTAGTTTGCTTGACAGTGGTACTCAGTGGCAGCAGGTCTCGTCAGTGACAGTGGTTCTCAGCGGCAGTTGCTCTTGTCCGTGGCAGTCAGTGGCTCTGTTCTTGTAGCGATGGCTCGCTGCAAGAACGTCGGCGGAGGTCCCGGGGCCGATCCTCCTCCCCCGCGCCCTCCCTCTGGTGACAAGGGGAAGCGACCACAGAAGCTCATCTCCAAGAAGCGCAAGCGTCTAGACCGTGACTCCGAGATAGCACTAGCAGCAGCTCGAGCAGCCGAGAGGGCCGAGCAGGGTGGTTAGACTGGCGGTCTCCGTATTCACGACCAGTCGTCCGCGCAGGCCAGTCAGGGCAGTGGTCAGCGCATTCGCGACCTACTCATAGAGCAGCAGGTGCAGGCTCTGCTTCAGACTGAGGGCGGCGTCGTCAGGATTCAGGGACACGCGTACTCTCTCGACGACCCAGCTGAGCTACTTCCTCCCGACTTCCAGTTCCCGTCAGAGGCAGCCTCAGCCCTTGCAGCAACAGGTGGGTCCGCTCCAGAGCCTAGCACCACTACAGAGACCCAGGCAGAGGGTCAGACAGAGGCGCAACCAGTTCAGCCGCCGGTCCTTCGGTCCACCCGTACTCGCACTTAGGTGTCTCCTAGACCTGAGGGGCAGAGGCAGGGTTGTCGACCCCCTCCGAGGCCACACGGACCCCCACCTGTGGAGCACTTAGACCTGCGCGCTGCGACAGCACATCAGGTGCAGACTTTGCGACTGATCCCCTACGAGGAGTGGTTCCCAGCCGCCAGGCACCCTCAGGCCTCCGAGGGTTTTTACACAGTGATACAGGAGGACTTCTACCGAGCATATGTCAACAGCGGCGTCCACATCCGTCCACATAGAGTTTGCCCGCTGGAGACGATAGTTGCAGTTGCTGGAGAGGATATTCGGCCCATGCTCTCTTACCTGCCAGGTTTAGCCGACCTCCTTGGACGCAGTGGTCAGTACGTTGAGGATTGGGTCTGACAGTTCTACGTGTCCCTGTGGATCTCCCCGGACCACCGGTTCCTGCACTTTGCTTTCAGGGGGAGGTCCTACAAGCTCTACAGCTCCCGTGCCAGAGAGTACCTTGGTCTGACTGCCTATGCGACCAGGGTCCATACAGTTTGCTATGGAGAGATAGAGCCACCCAAGCGACCACACGCAGGAGAGATTCCACCAGCAGACTTGGTTCGTGCCTGCTTCCGGGAGCCGTTTGGCGAGGGGTCTAGCCGGCGTCCTCGTGACTTGACGCCGACGGCCCGTCTCGTGAACGAGGTCATGAGGTGCACTCTTCTACCCCGGACCGGCTACAGAGAGGGGCTGACACGTATTCAGATCTGGCTAGTTCACCACCTGGTTTCACAGCTCGAGTTTGACATCTGGGATGTGATCATTTCTGAGATGGAGGATACACTGGCAGAGGGATTCAAGGGTCACCGACAGCTTCCATATGCTCACCTGATCTGCTATCTTTTGCGGAGGATCATTCCGGCACTGCTTCCCGAGCTTCTCCAGTCCCCGACGGAGTTCCCCGTGTACGACACTCGCCATATTGCCGAGGATCATCCAGACACTCGTCCTAGGGGTCAGCGTCAGCGACCGGTTGTCACAGAGACTGAGGCACAGCAGGACGAGACTGTCAGTCAGTTAGCTGAGGCTGAGCTTGCAGCGCTTGAGGCAGAGGGAGAGGAACCCGACGATGAGTTTCCGTCTGACAGCACCGACGACGACTACGCTCCTCTTCCGAGGATGCGTCCACCGACAGCTCACGACTCAGAGGCCTCCTCCTCGCGCATGGCCGGCTCCGACCCCGCACTCCTGGCCATTCTTTCTCGGATGGAGCAGCAGCAGTCTCGACTGTCTGAGGAGGTTCAGCGTCAGGCAGAGGAGCAGCGACAACAGGCTCAGGAGCAGGCTCGACTGGCAGAGGCACAGGCAGTGGCCGCCGCACAGGCTCAGGAGCGCCAGGACGCTCTCCAGAGGCAGATGATTCAGCTCCAGACTCAGATGCTTGCTTTCATGGAGAGGATGGCGGCTCTACCTCAGTTACCACTACCGCCACCTCAGTTTCAGCTGCAGCAGCCCCGACCGTCGACCTCGTTCTACTCGTCAGTTCCTCCGTCGACGGTCTCTCCCTTCCCGCAGTACCCTCAGTGGTTTTCTTCACCTCTGCTAGAGCAGCAGCTAGTGTTCACTCCGATCCGCTCAGGCTTCACTCCTACTCAGACGGAGTCGGTTCTAGTGACCCCGAGGAGTCTGCGGGCTTGTTTTAGTGAGCTCACCGGCCTGCCTACCCCGCCACAGTTTCACTTGCCGGTGACCTCTGCTCCAGCTCCTGCTCCCGCTACTGGTACCACAGAGACACTCCCCTCCTCAGTAGCGTCGTCCGAGCCTCTGGTCTCTGAGAGTCAGACTCTGCCTGTCAGTTCAGCACCTGAGACTCTCTTGACCGTGTCAGTGGCAGCGACAGAGCCCGTGGACCCTCCTCTAGAGTCAAAGCCTCCACAGCCAGAGCTTCCAGCACCAGAGGCCGCTCCCGAGTCAGCTGAGCAGACCCAGACTGCTTCACCTCCATGTCCAGTGTCCGAGGGTCAGCCAGCTCACAGTTCGTCGTCCGATGAGGAGGCCTATCTTGCTCAGTTCGAGACTCTTCCGCGCACCTCGTCGCCCGACTCGTCTGCTCCCGTCCCGTCTTCCAACCCTTAGGTTTTGGTCTTTGATGCCAAAGGGGGAGAGAGCGTATGTTAGACATAGGGGGAGCTTGTGAGAGGGTTTCGGTTCTTTTGTATGATCTTGCACTCATATGCATTCATGTCTATCTTTTGACTCTTGTACGATGTGTGTATGTCTTTTGGATGTGACATGATATGCTTCACTTGTTATATACTTCATGTCACTCGTTTATGCTGAGTTGTGACATGTTATGCTTCACTCGTTACTTTCTACATGTCACTTGATTATGCTCATTTACTTTGCTTCCGCACTTATACTTCGATAAATGAGCTTGTTCATAAGTACTTGTGTTAATTCTTATTATGTCGAATACTTATGTGGACTTGGTTTGTATAAGCATGCCTAACCTCTTTTGATCTTATTGTCACATGCTTATATGAACCAAGCTATTGAAAACCTCACCTCTCTTTCAAACATACTTGAGGTTGTCATCAATCACCAAAAAGGGGGAGATTGTGAGCATCTAGCCCCCCAGTGGGTTTCGGTGATTGGATGACAACGGTAAATTACTATGACTAACGTGTGTTTTGCAGAAACAGTTGAGTTAGGTCATGGTAATGATGATCGTGAGGGCACTATGGTATTTGTTGGCGTCTATTAACTATCATTTTTTACCGTCCACAAGACTTGAATAAATGTCAAAAAGGATTGCCAACTTAGAAATAGGAGGTTTAAACTAACAAATTCCATGAGTTTTGGTGATTCTACATTTTCTAGGGATTAAACAGGAAAACCAACCATATTGCTTCTCCAAGAAGGAACCCGACGCAGATTTCTTCACCGCCACGTCGGGATATCTCTAGAAGACTCCACGGGAAGAGGCACCACAGGAGGCTGACCTGTGGGACCGACCGGTCCCACAGGGCCCACCGGTTGGTCGGCCACGGAGGCCTCTCGCTTCCGTCCTCTGCAAGCCACCTCCACCGACCTCCAGGATGCATCTCGACCGTACCCCAAGTCGGTTTGATCCAACGATCACGATTCCACGCCCAGGGCTATATAACCAGACCCCTGACCCTCCTCCAGATCATCAGGCAGATCAAGATCAGAAGACAAGACAGAAATTAGGGTTTCTAGAGAAAAGAGTTAGAGCTCTACATCAAGATTAGGGTTTAGTCTAGTTAGATTCAAGTAGAGGCAGGCGACTCCGTCGGCATATCCGGCTAGAAGCTTTGTCTGAGTCTCCGGATCATTGTCGAAGACTTGGTAATTTGTATCTTTATTCGACTTTATGCTACTTTAATATATTTCAGTTTATTCAGTTTTGGAGTTTATTCTAGTTATATATTTAATATAGATCTGATTATGATAGAGTTTATGATCATGTTCGTAAAATACTTAGCTTTACCCCGGATAGAGTTAAGTGGTCAAACTAGTGTAAACATGGTGTTTAGGCTAAGTTTACCTGTGAATGCATCCTATGCTCCGGGTCGAGATGTAGATCACAGGAGTGACAGTCCTGTTGAGTCCTTTGTAGTCCTCCCTCCGAGTGTAGATCTTAGTAGGACGCGGTTGCAAGTTAGAATTCATTACTTTGTTCTTGATTCTAATTTAGTAATGTCCCTTGATCATGGATGATAGATTAATTGGCTATAAATGATTGTATATTGATTAGAGTAATCACTAGGCTTAGTAGATATGAAGTAACTTAGGATTCGAATCTCTTAATTTATCACCTGACTCTCTGCTTGATCTATGTAGTTCGCTCTATCTCTAGAATTCCCGCTATTATGATTATTATTATTTATCTTTACCTTGTCTTACCCCTATTTAGACATATGAGTAGTGAATAAATGAATGAATAATAATCTCTGCTACCCTTGAAACATATTTAATTACTAGTTCCCAGCTTCGTTACTATCTTCGGTAAAATATAAATAAACGATACCTAGATAACCTGGGTGAAATGCTGCTACAACAGGTATATTTATATGTGCGCTTGTGGATAAATATTTGTTTATATCTTTTGAGCTATTGTCACATATAATTTACATTTCTAGTATCATGTTGGGGATGACAACTTGACATTAAGTGATGCTAGGAGTGTCCTGTACATTTCTGAAGGCTTTTGCTAGAATTAGTTCATTAAAGTTTATTATAAGCAATTGCATTAAGAAGTGTCAACAAGCATTTCTGGCGCCGTTGTCGGGGAACATCTATCTAAGTAACGGAAGCCACCGGGAACTAAACAAACTTATTAGAATTTAACAAAGGAGATTATTTATTCATTCATTCACTTGTACCTCTATCTTGGCAGGCTTACCCTTGCCTTTCTTTGTTTATATCATATACAGGGTAATACAGGATTCAGTTGCAATACATCACTTTCAAATCAGAAATCAACTTGATCGTGTAAAAGATCTACATCAGTAGTCAAGCCATGGCTAACAAGGCTCTGTTGGAGTTCTCGACTCCAAGTGTCAGGAACATTCGCACCGGACCTACACTCCAGACGAACAACCTTGAGTTCGAACTCAAGCCAAGTCTTATCAACATGGTGCAAGCTACTACATTTGGTGGAAAGGAAGAAGAAGATGCAACTGCTCATCTACAAGATTTCTTGGAGATTGGAAGCACCATCATCATCAAGGACGTTCCCCAGGACATTGTACTTCTTCGTCTTTTTCCCTTCTCACTGAAAGGAAAAGCGAAGCAGTGGTTCTATTCAAACATGGACAACATCAAGACATGGGAGAAGTGTTCAAAGACCTATCTATCAAGATTTTTCCCAATTAGCAAAGTCAATATCTTAAGGGGAAAGATTTACAACTTTCAGCAACAAAAAGGATAAACCATTCCAGAAACTTGGGAGCGTTTTCAGGAACAAATCTTAAGATGCCCACATCATGGAATAGGGAACGAATTGCTCATGCAACTGTTTTATGATGGATTATTACCAAGAGCACGAGAGCAACTTGATGCCACTGCTGAAGGGTCATTTATGTCACTGAAGGACCGAGAAAGAACTAGCAAGGCGACCAGAGGGGGGGGGTGAATGGGAGCTCAAAAATTTCTCTCGAAACTTTGGCCAAATGTCCCAAAATCAACCCCCGAAAGCTACGACCGAAACCGTGATGCCCACGACCCTTGGAAGAGGGTGGATGATCCCTAGGATCACAGCGAGGCACCACAAGGCGATATCAAACCAAACGCCGAAAGAACCGAGACAAGTTCGACCCTCAAAAACAAGTCCCAAACGTAGATAGACGGCTACGTCGAGAAATCTCCAAATACCGATGCTAACAAGTAGCAAAGATACCTAGAGAGGTTCCTTGGTCAACCACAAGGCCAAACGAGAAGTCCAGAAACCAAGCGAGGAAACCGGGAGAGCAAACACACACAACCGAAAGCTTCAGGCGATTCCCGGACTGTCCGGGCATGGAATCCCGGACTGTCCGCCCCTACTGCGGACTGTCCGCGAGGGGTTGGCGGACTGTCCGTCGGCCAAAACCCGAAACAGCACAATTGCTGCAAACTCCCTGGACAGTCCCGGACTGTCCGCGGTTTACACCTGCGGACTGTCCGCTGGTCAACTGAGACCAAGAACGCAGAGACTCGCGGCCACTGCTCTGGCCAAGTCCCCGACGCGCGGACTGTCCGCGATCACTCAGGGAGGGCGATTTCAAACGCCCTTCACCCAAATCTTCTCCAAATTGATTCAAACCAAAATCCCACGTTCCCAAACTTGGAGAGGATGATCACGGAGTAGTTAGGAGACTATCCCCAAGAAATCATCCGCTCAAATCGACTCAAACACCGGGAAATCAAAAGGGGAGAAGGATGAATCGAAAAACGCCACGAAAACAAAATCAACCCGATCTACTTGTTCATAAGGAGTTAGATAAATTCCTTCGATGGAAATGATCTCCTTTCAAATACGAACAAGTTGATTCAAACGGATTTCGCAAAGACGCAGTAGGGAGAGAGATCGAGTGACGGGAAAATCACGGAGAAACGAAGAACGCGAAGAACACGAACAAAATGCGAATCAACACACCGATCTGCAACCGTGTGGCTAGCACACGCTACAACAGTGAGGATACGACCTCACTTCCTCAAAATCTCCAGTACACAGAGGTATGGTTCTCTGCGGATCTCAGCTAGCTACAGCAGGGGATTGGGAGAGCAGGAAACCCTAAGTGCAAAGAGCAAATGAACTGAGATAGATGGGGAGGAGGGTGTCTCCCCCTACTTAACCTATTCCTAATTCCTACTCTATTCCTATTCTACCCCTCTCTACTTACAGAGCGAACCAGCTAAACCCTAAGGTTATTCTGGACCAACTCAGTGGTAGGTAAATCCGACGGCCACGCCCGCACAACTCGTAGCATTGCCTCAACGCAACCTCCCGATTGCCACCACGTGTCGCCACCGCTCCGCGTCCTTTTCCTGGACGTCGCACCCCCGGTTTTGTGGCCCAAACCGGGAAACCGGCCTTCACAGCCAACCCCCGGTTTTGAGGCCCAAACCGGGAAACCAGCCCACCAGCATCTGAGTTTTGAGGCCCAAACTCAGCAAACCCGCAGCTCCCAGGTTTTGAGGCCCAAACCTGGAAACCGTCCTCAGCCCGAGTTTTGTGGCCAAACTCGGAAACCCTCAGCACCCAGGTTTTGAGGCCCAAACTTGGAAACCGTCCACCAGATGGTTTTTCTCTGGCTCTACCACCAAACCGACGTCGTAGAGGGGATGCACCGCCCGTGCACCCCGTCCACCGACATGTGTCCCCAAGTCCACGACTTAGGCAACACATGACCGCAAGTCTTCGCTCGTCACTGTCCCAGGCTGCCAGCCACCACAGCTGATCCTCGGGCCACCGGTCCCTCAGTCCAAGCCTCACGTCCGTCCTTCGCCACTCTCGGTCCATCGGCACGGCACGTCTCTACTTGACCTTCACCTTGCCTCTGATCACTGTATCTGTGCTCGACACCTGCACAACACAAGCCAAAGAACATACGCATCATCCCAGTTGACAATCACTCATCACTCAGAGACCTGGCATACACCCATGTATTCGCAATCTCCCCCTTGATGAGTGCATTGTCAACTACCAACACAAATCATGATAGAAGGAAGAAAAGAAGAAAAAGGAGAAGAGAGAACTCGACCAAATGACCTAAAAGCATAGCAAAGCCGAAGAAGGTCAAGTGGAAAGAGCAAGACAACTTGGTCCCCAAAGACATGGGCAACGGCTCGACGCGACCAAGCAAAGCAAAGCTAGCCCTCAAGAAGAGGTAGAACAGGCTCAACACCGCTAGCAAATACCAATCGAGAAATCAAAGCAAAAGCTAGTCCCTCAAGACAGAGGCACGGAGGCTCAACACAACTAGCAAAGAAAGCTCGATAGCAAAACCTTACGGCCAATAGGAAGCAGCAAAAAGTCCCCCTCGAATAGTGCAAACAACCAGGAAAGCTCCCCCTTAGTTCAAAAAGGAGGGTAATGATTTGCAATTTCTCCCCCTTAGTTGAAAATGCACCTATCAAGAAGCAATGCTCCCCCTGGGAAAATACACCATCAAAAAGTGCCAACACGCAGATTTCTCCCCTTCCAAAATGCATATGAGTCAAAATGCAAGTTAGGAGCTTCAGGAGTATACTCAAAAGAGTGCAAAGATGCTCTACAGAGTTCTGATCCGATGATGCAGAAAATGCACAGAATGCTAGCAAAGGCTCAAACTGATCACTAAGTCTGAAATGAGAGCACAAAGAGCAGTTTTTAGCCGAAAGGTATTCACCATCAACATAGCACAGACATGTATAGACAGGAAGTCAAACTAGTGCTAAACATGTATACAAGGTGAACTACCCCTAGCACAGTTCAATCATCATGCTGATACCAATTGAAAAATGAAGCATATACTTGTGATTTCAAATTTTAATCGGAGTTGCAGCGGTGAGATTACACAAGTTCAGAAATCAGCATGTGACTGCGAGAGGTTGAATGCTTGTTATTGCCTAACTTTCCAACTGTGCGAAGCCTATGCATAAGCAATCAGAAGCTTAAAGCAACAGTTTCGGTCATACACTATACAGCTCAAGTTTAACTCAAAGTGCAATGAGAAACAGTCTCGAAACTGTGAGGTGTTAACAAGCAAACCCATCTCGATCTTTTCAATTTACTTAACTTGGTTCAGATTTTAAATAGAATAAGACATACCAAGCAAGTGAAGGACTCAACACTAGAGACATAGCAACCTAGCATACATAAATAGCATAGGTGACTTCGACACATCCTACACATGCTAGTTGCATATCTCGATGGTGAACATTTTCCAGTTTTAAGTTCATTATCAAATTTCACCATTCAAAAATAGCTCAGCTCACAGTATGTATCAGTGATCAGAAAGAGCATAAGCTACAGCATCCACATAAAGCATCGGAGCAAAGACTACACAGAGCATAGTTACATTCTTCAGACTATATTCATGAAGCTCAGAATGTAAAAGCGTATGCTAAAATGCAAAGATGCATGAAGAAACCAAAAGGAAGCAAAAACAACTAAAAAACACAAAGTCAGTGTATCAAACAAGAGTCAAAAATGTTTCCCCCATCTAAAAGGGGAAACACACACCAAGCTCACCTCTCAACCGATTAAAAGTTGATTGGTCCAAAGGCTTGGTGAAAATATCTGCCAACTGATGATGAGTATCGACATGGCGAAGGTCGATATCACCCTTCTCATAGTGGTCTCGCAGAAAATGAAAGCGCACATCAATGTGTTTGGTCTTCGAGTGAAGCACGGGGTTCTTAGCAACGCTAATAGCACCCGTGCTGTCACAAAGCAAAGAAACGCGAGAAAAGCTCAGACCAAAATCACGCAAAGTGGCCATCATCCAGAGTAACTGGGAACAGCAGCTAGCCGCAGCAACATACTCAGCCTCTGTGGTAGACTGGGCGACACTAGACTGCTTGCAAGAGGACCACGATATAAGAGAAGAACCAATAAACTGGCAAGTCCCAGAAGTGGACTTGCGCTCAATCCGGCAACCAGCAAAATCAGCATCGGAATAACCGCAAAGCGAGAGGGTGGAGGAAGCAGAATACCAAATCCCAAATTCTGGAGTGAAGGATAAGTACCTCATTATGCGCTTGACCACCTGACGATGAGAAGTGCGCGGCGACGACTGAAATCGCGCGCACAGACACACCGCGAACTGGATGTCCGGGCGTGTCGCCGTCAGGTACAGCAGCGACCCGATCATACTCCGGTACTCCTTCTGGTCCACTGCTTCTCCCTCCTTGTCCGCATCCAGGGCCGTCGTGGTCGCCATGGGTGTTGGAAGAGGCTTGGCCTCACCCATGTCGAATTTCTTCAAAATGTCTCGGGTGTACTTGCCCTGGTGCACGAACGTCCCTTCCTAGGATTGCTTGATTTGCAACCCGAGGAAAAACGTCAACTCACCCATCATGCTCATCTCGAACTCCCTGCTCATAGTATCTGCAAACTTGGCAACCAAAGCGTGAGAAGAACCATCGAAAATGGTATCATCCACGTAAATTTGGACCAAGAGAGTATCAGTGCCTTGCTTGAGGAGAAAGAGCGTTTTATCTACACATCCCATTTTAAAACCCTTAGCAAGCAAAAAGGTTTTCAACCTATCATACCAGGCTCTAGGAGCTTGTTTCAAACCATACAAAGCTTTGTGAAGTTTAAAGACATGGTTTGGAAACTTAGGATTTTCGAAACCGGGGGGTTGTCTAACATACACCTCCTCTTCTATGTAGCCGTTTAAGAAGGCACTCTTGACATCCATTTGAAAAAGTTTGAAACCTTTGGATGCAGCAAAAGCCAAGAGTATCCTAATAGCCTCCAAACGTGCTACAGGAGCAAAAGTCTCCTCATAGTCTATCCCCTCCTTCTGACTATATCCCTGGGCTACGAGTCTAGCCTTGTTTCTCACAACATGGCCATCTTCTCCCTGTTTGTTTTTGAAAACCCATTTTGTCCCAATTGGATGACACTCAGAAGGTGGAGACACTAGAACCCAAACTCGATTTCTCTCAAAGTTCTCAAGCTCCTCATGCATGGCATTGACCCAATCTGGATCCGTCAAAGCGTGTCCAACATCCCGGAGTTCAAAATCAGCAACAAATGCAGAATGAGCAAAGTGAGAGATTTGCCTTGACCGGGTGACGCGTTCGTCGATGCTGCCGATCATCTGCTGAGGCGGGTGCTGGCGCTGAATGTGTCGTGGTGCCTCCCTTGCCGAAGTGGCCTCCCCCTCAACAGCAGCTGGTGCCTCCTCGGGTACAAAGGGTACCGCTCGAGGTGGCGCATCCCACGGCCCCCAGGAAGAAGAAGTGTCGGGGCCGTGAGTCATCGTAGAAGCCGCTCTTGGCGGCACAGCAGGTGGAGGAGGTGCTGGGTCATCTATCCCTTCAGCACCTTCTTCTTCATCATCGAAAAGAGGCTTGCCAACCTCGTGATCACCTGCACGCTCAAAACGAGAAGAAGGACAAACCATGGTCTCGTCGAAGGTGACATCTTATGTCTCCATGACTCGGTTAGTGCAAGGTTAAGTACACGATAAGCTCGAGTGTGAGTGCCATAACCCAAAAACACACCGTCAGAAGAACGAGACTCAAACTTGTCCAAGTTGCCCCTTTTGAGTATAAAACAGTGGCAACCAAAAACTCGAAAATAACTCACCTTGGGCAGTTTTCCAAAACGCAACTCATAAGAAGTCTTTTTCAAGAAAGCTCAAAGAAAAATGCGATTGGAAATGTAGCATGCAGTGCTCATGGCTTCAGCCCAATATCGCCTAGGAGTCCTATGCTCATCGAGCATCGTCCTGGCCATCTCTACAAGAGTCCGATTCTTCCTCTCTACAACACCATTTTGGGGCGGTGTGTAGGGGGAAGAAAACTGATGCTCTAAACCCAAAGAGTTACAAAACTTCTCAAAATCCGAATTCTTGAATTCGGAACCATTATCACTCCTAATAGCTCGCATCGAGTTCAAAGGGAACTCGTTCTGAAGACGCAAAATCAGATTGCGAGCAAAGGAGAAAGTCTCGGTCTTCTCAGCTAAAAAGAAGACCCACGAATATCTCGAAAAGTCATCAACAACAACAAGCACATACCACTTCCCCCCAACCGAGCTCACCTGAGCCGGACCAATAAGGTCCATGTGCAAAAGCTCTCCAGGGCGCTTGGTCATGACCTGAGTCACTGGATGGTGGGGAGCGGCAACCATCTTCCCATGTCTACAAGAGTGGCAAACAAGATCCTTCTCCATATGCAACTTGAGCAATCCTCGGATTAGGCCAAGTGAACTAAGCCTTGCAAGCAAGTCGAAGCTCAAATGTCCAAGTCTCCTATGCCACTTCCAAAGATCAGAGGAGGAAGGTCCAGCCACAAGACAATGAGAAATGCCAAAAGACTCTGAGAAATCCGCACGAAAGACTTTCCCAAAGGGCGAAATCACACAAACAAGATTGCCTTGAGGGTCCAAAATACGACTGAGATTCGGTTTAAAACGAATCTCATAGTCATCATCGAAAAGTTGCGAAATAGAAAGAAGGTTAAAATGCAAGTTAGAAACAAGAGCAACATCGCACAACATGAAGTGCTCATTAACTCGCACAGACCCACGAGACAGCACCTTACCTTTGCTGTTGTCGCTGAAGGTGATATACTCCTTTCCGGCGACCGGACTAAGACTGGAGAACCACTTGGCGTTTCCGGTCATGTGCCTCGAACACCCGGAATCCACCAACCAGACGTTCTCCAATCGTTTTACCTACATCAATAAAAAGACATAGGGTGAGCATACGGGCCAACACTAGGGTTAGTGAAGTAAGGAGAATACCAGTGTTGGGCCGGCTGCTCAAAAGAATGGTTAGCAGAAAAACCATTCCTAGCACACCTACGAAGGAAGCGATCACCACGTTTAGACAGACGTGGTCCGCTGGGGAAGGAGCGCTCACCGCGATACTCAAAACGCGGTTGGGGAAAATGCTCAACTACAACGCCACCGCCACGGGGTCCATAGCCTACAACAGCAGGCTCCCGCCGGGCACGCTCTCTACGAGGCCTAGGCCTAGGAACTTGAGGCACTGCACCTCTAGGCCTAGCATCTCTCCTCGGAGCTCTCCTCTGCCTAGGCCTGGGAACTTGAGGTTCTGGACCTCTGGGCCTAGCAGCACGTCTCTGAACATTTGGCGCTTGTACATCATGGAGAGGATGGTACATGTCCGCATTGTTCATCTCCCTAGCACGGCGCGCCTCTCTCTTGCGCCGAAAGCAGAACTCACTCAAGTGTCCATCTCTCCCACAATGCTCACAATGGTACCTCACCGCTCTCAAAGGGGGTTGTTGGTACACATGGTTGTGGGTGTGGATCACCTTGCCCTTCTGTGGCAAACACTCCTCCTGGATAGGTGGCATCGTATCAAGCTTGTTCTTCAAGTGATTGGGTTTAGGATGCCACACTTGGTTCTTGGGTGGAGCTCTCGGAGGTTCTTCAAACACTCCATCCTTGGTGTTAGGCTTGAGAGGCTCTTTGGGTGGAAGCTTGGTAAGTTTGGGAGTAGTGGTGGAGTTGGGCTTCTCACTCGGGTTCAAACCACTCGACTCTCCAATCTTCCCAAAAGCAGAAAGATCAACACCCGGAGCAAAACCTACACCAGGACCTCCAGCAGCTCGCTTGAATTGGGAGATCATCATCCCGAGCTGCGGCTCACCACAAGACACCCATGACAAGATGGTCCGAATGTATGTGTTTTCTTCCTCGGTTTGCATCTTGCCATGCTTCACGTTTGCGATCTCCATCTCCAAACCCTCACAAAGAACACACCTAGCCACACATGTGCTACCTGAGTTGGCCTCTTCAAGAGACACAATCTTGGCATTCTTCTCTGCCAACTCAGATTGCAAGCCTGGACAAGTCTTGCACGCACCCAACAACAAGGGTCTAGCACGAAGCTCATCCACCTCTCCTACCAACACAGCATACTTGCTCCTCAAAGTGAGAAGGTCAGTCATGTGTGTGGTGCACATCTCACACTCCTCCTCATCAGTAACAACTACGGTGGACTTGACAGAATCAAGTTCCTTCACCGTATCCTCCCACATCTGCCTAAACTCCTTGCGCTCTCTAGCGGCACGCCTAAGCAGCTTATCTTGACTAAGAAGTGCGGCAGTAAGTTTCTTGACCTCAGCGGAAAGATCGTCGTGGGTCAGAGATACCTGGGAGGTGTCGTCGTCGTCATCGTTGTTCCGAGGAGTGTCGCCTCCGACCTCATCACCAAGGGCCATGGTGCAGAAGCTGTCATCGTCGGCGAAGAAGCAGAGGCCGTTGAGCTTGTCCTCGATCCTCTTCTTCTTCTCGGACTCGTCATCGCTTGAGGAAGTGGAGTCGTCGTCTGAGTCGTCAACGTCGCTGAGCGTGGCGAAGAACGCACGCTGCTTAGCTTGGGCCTTCTCCAAGTACTTGGTCTTGATGTACTCCTTGTTGAAGCCGCCCTTAAGCTTGTGCCTCGCGGGGACGTACTTCTCCTTGCGCTTGCCGGAGTCGTACTTGTGCCCATGATCGCCCTTCCCAGATGAGTGCTTCTTCTTGGGACAGTTGGCGATGAAGTGGTCGGGGTCGCCGCACTCATAGCATCCTGAGCGTCCTCCTCCGCGGCGATGGTTCATGCGGTTGTTGTGAAACCGCGAGAACCGGTTGGCAAGCAAAGCCAACTCGTCGTCTCCCAGAGACTCCAACTGCTCCTCTGTGACAGAAAGAAGAGAATGCAAAGCAAAACCTCCAGAGGGGTTAGCAGAAGAGCCAGAAAGCAAAGCCATCGACGGACCAGAAGGATTCTCATAAGAAGCCCTCGCCATGGCATCAATCTCACTGGACTTGAGCTTACTGAAGAGCTCGTCGCACGTGAGGGTCTCATAGTTAGGTGATTCGATGATCGCCTGAACCTTGGAATCCCACACCGACCGATCAAGAGTATGGAGTAGCTTCAAAGCTCTCTCATGATCGTCGAAAGGCAACAGCTCCTTGTTAGCCCTCATCCTGTTGACAATCACCTGAAAGCGAGCGAATAAACTTTCTATGCTCTCGCCAGGCATATGTCGAAAGTTCTCATACTCTCGCTTGAACGACTCGTAGAGTCGAGTTTTGACTTGAGAGGTTCCCTCATGGAAACACATGAGGGTGGCCCAAATCTCCCGAGCCGTAGCGAGGTGAGAAACACGATCAAACTCATTCATGCTCAAACATGAGAAAAGAGCATTACGTGCTCGGCTATTGGCATCGTGCTCATCGATCTGATGCTGAGTCACACGAGCAGCCAAGACAACGTAATCGGCAGAGTTGCAAATATCCCAAATGGAAGCACCCAAACTCTGTAGATAGGCCGACATGCGTATCTTCCAATACGCATAGTTCGTCCCATCGAAAAACGGCGGTTTGCCCACGCCGTGATCCATGTCGCCTTCGGTGGATCTGGAACCGGCTAAGGTGGAAGATCCTTAACCCGCTCCGATACCAATTGAAGGACCGAGAAAGAACTAGCAAGGCGACCAGAGGGGGGGGTGAATGGGAGCTCAAAAATTTCTCTCGAAACTTTGGCCAAATGTCCCAAAATCAACCCCGAAAAGCTACGACCGAAACCGTGATGCCCATGACCCTTGGAAGAGGGTGGATGATCCCTTGGATCACAGCGAGGCACCACAAGGCGATATCAAACCGAACGCCAAAAGAACCGAGACAAGTTCGATCCTCAAAAACCAAGTCCCAAACGTAGATAGACGGCTACGTCGAGAAATCTCCAAATACCGATGCTAACAAGTAGCAAAGATACCTAGAGAGGTTCCTTGGTCAACCCCAAGGCCAAACGAGAAGTCCGGAAACCAAGCGAGGAAGCCGGGAGAGCAAACGCACACAACCGGAAGCTTCAGGCGATTCCCGGACTGTCCGGACCTGGAGTCTCGGACTGTCCGCCACTACTGCGGACTGTCCGCGAGGGGTTGGCGAACTGTCCGCCGGCCAAAAACCCGAAACAGCACAGTTGCTGCAAACTCCCTGGACAGTCCCGGACTGTCCGCGGTTTACACCTGCGGACTGTCCGCCGGTCAACCGAGACCAAGAACGCAGAGACTCGCGGCCACTGCTCTGGCCAAGTCCCTGACGCGCGGACTGTCCGCGTCCTGAGTGGCGGACTGTCCGCGATCACTCAGGGAGGGCGATTTCAAACGCCCTTCACCCAAATCTTCTCCAAATTGATTCAAACCAAAATCCCACGTTCCCAAACTTGGAGAGGATGATCACGGAGTAGTTAGGAGACTATCCCCAAGAAATCATTCGCTCAAATCGACTCAAACACCGAGAAATCAAAAGGGGAGAAGGATGAACCCAAAAACGCCACGAAAACAAAATCAACCCGATCTACCTGTTCATAAGGAGTTAGATAAATTCCTTCGGTGGAAATGATCTCCTTTCAAATACGAACAAGTTGATTCAAACAGATTTTGCAAAGACGCAGTAGGGAGAGAGATCGAGTGACGGGAAAATTGCGGAGAAACGAAGAACGCGAAGAACACGAACAAAACGCGAATCAACACACCGATCTGCAACCGTGTGGCTAGCACACGCTACAACAGTGAGGATACGACCTCACTTCCTCAAAATCTCCAGTACACAGAGGTATGGTTCTCTGCGGATCTCAGCTAGCTACAGCAGGGGATTGGGAGAGCAGGAAACCCTAAGTGCAAAGAGCAAATGAACTGAGATAGATGGGGAGGAGGGTGTCTCCCCCTACTTAACCTATTCCTAATTCCTACTCTATTCCTATTCTACCCCTCTCTACTTACAGAGCGAACCAGCTAAACCCTAAGGTTATTCTGGACCAACTCGGTGGTAGGTAAATCCGACGGCCACGCCCGCACAACTCGTAGCGTTGCCTCGACCCAACCTCCCGATTGCCGCCACGTGCCGCCACCGCTCCGCGTCCTTTTCCTGGACGTCGCACCGCCGGTTTTGTGGCCCAAACCGGGAAACCAGCCTTCACAGCCAACCCCCGGTTTTGAGGCCCAAACCGGGAAACCAGCCCACCAGCATCTGAGTTTTGAGGACCAAACTCAGCAAACCCGCAACGCCCAGGTTTTGAGGCCCAAACCTGGAAACCGTTGTAACATCCCAAAATTTGCATCAATTTAAAAAATAGGCAATATGATTTAATTATGCATTTTGTGTGTTGCATAAAACTTAGTTAATAAATTATTTGCAAAAGCTAAAATTAATCCTAGGCCAAAGATCATGTTGATGCATACATGCTGGTGCATACCTTATTTTTGTGATGTGTGGTTTCAGTTCAAAAGTTGTTTGAATTCAATAAGGATTTGAAAATGCTTTGGAAAAATCAAATCTGATTTTGGAAAACAATTTTCCTTCTCTCCCTTCCCCTCTCTCCCTTTTGGCCCGAGCAGCCTGGACGGCCTGCTCCTTCCCTTGGTCGGCCCGCTCCCTCCTTCCCGTCGGCCTGCTCTCCCCTCTCCCCTCTCCCCTCTCCTCTCTCTCTCCGTCGCTCGCGTGGGCCGTCGCCCGGCCCAGCAGCCCTGCGCAGCGCCGCAACCCTGCGCTGAGCCGAGGGTCCAGCCTCGGCGCTGCACTCGCGTGCGCATCTCCGTCTCGCCCGAGGGTCCAGCCTCGCGAGCGCGCAGCCTTCTCCGTCTCGCCCGAGGCTCCAGCCTCGCCCGAGGGTCGCCGCTCCCGCGCCCGCTCTCGCTGACAGCTCGACCCCTCCTGTCAGCGTCCCATCGCTTCTTCTCCCTCTCGTATCCGGCTCGGACTCCATGACCGGAACCGAGTCCATCCTCGCTACGCGTCCTCGCTTGCCAAATCGACCGGACCGACCCTCTTATAAGATCCCCGAGAGCCCGCCGCCTCTCCCCACGCAAACAGCTCGAGCTCTCGTGCCCTAGCCTGCACCCGCGACAAGTTCCGCACGCCACAAGATCTCCGCCGCCATCAACCCGACGATTCGTCGAGTTTCCGAGCTTGTAAGTGGTATCTCGAGTTTCCCCTTGATCTCTCGAAGCTAACCGAGTGTGTTCCCTCTTTTTCCCCCTCGTCTTGGTGCTCTAATCGCTCGTCGTCGCTCTGCAGAGGCCGCTGTCCGCCAAACTGTGCAACCCGCCGTCACCGAGACCTCTCCGACGCCATTAACACCATTGGTGAGTTCGCCTCGAGCTCCTCTTTCGTTTGGATCTGTTCCCGAGGTCTCTACCGCTCTGTATCGGAATCCCGAGTCGCGCCGCCGCCTTCCGGCCGTGGAGCCGCCGCGTCCTTCTTTCTCTCCGGCGAAAAGCGCCGCCGGCCTTCCCTGATCTAATCCCGAGCGTCCATCTCAGATCCGACGCACACCAGAGCTCGATACCCCTTCGTTGCCTGTTTTACAAAAAGAACCTTACACCTTTTTAGGTCTAAACCCGCGGTCCCAATGGCCCTGTTCATTGAGTCTGCGAATTCTTCCGTTTGAGCCCCTGCGCTTTGTCCTATTTGAGGCGCAGTCCATCCAATCTGGTAATTTGTTTAAATCGGTTTTTAAATTCAAAATCAATTTCAGTTTATTTACAGTTTTGCCACTGATTTCAAATGCTTATAACTTCTACGTTTTTAGTCCGATTTAGTCCGTTCAAGTTGCGTTAGATTCGTTTTGAAAAGATCTATCTATCTGTACAAGAATATCTACTGTTTTCAGTAATTAAAATTGGAGTTAAGTTTAATCTACTAATTAAGGTTTTGTAACTTGTTTAGCTCATAACTTTCGCGTTATAATTCCGTTTCTCGTGATCTTCGCGTTTATGTGATCGTAGTAGATCGTACTTTCTGTTTTCAAACCTTTTATTTTATTTTCCTGCTGATTGGTGTAATGTTCTAATTATAGCTTGTTTGCTTTGCATGATTGTGTCCCGATGATTGTGTGTTGATGTGATAATCGAGTATAGACGGTGAGACATACGCCGGTGATCAGGAGCCCTACTTCGACAACCAGGAGCAACCAGAGTACTCTGAATCAGGCAAGTATAGCATGGGATCATCCTTGTTGACCTATTCACCATGAAGCATCTAAATTCATATGCATGTGTCTAATTTTGACCTCCTATCTAGTTATCCTAGATTTTTTGACCTGTTACCTTGTTAACTTTGGGATGCTATGCATATGGGTAGAATTTTGCTAGAGCTTTACTTAAACCAAACATGATCTAATAACAGTGAATAAAACTTGATCTTTTTAGCAACATGGTTTAGGACCTCCTGTCAGCAAAAGCTGGGACATACAGTGCAACCATGAGGGTTATATGGCTCTGACCTTAGCTCAGTATAAGGACCTTTTCTAGCTTGTTAGTGGTTACCCGAAAGGGCGCATAAGGCGCTTGACGAGCTGGATTTAGGGCGGCTACTTTCACCTTGCCTGCGTTGCCGTAAGGTTGGGAGACCCTTCTTCCCCTTGCCTTAAGACCTAGCGGCCCTAACTTGTTAGACGAACCTTTGAAAGGCTTTGCGTGTATCCTGCCCACTCACCTCGGAAGTGTTATGGGAGTAATTAACCCGGGCATCTGGATATCACGACTCATCGGGTAAAGTGTACACCTCTGCGCAGAGTTTAATAAACTGTTATAACAGCCGTGCTCACGGATACGAGCGGCCCGGAAAACTCACAGATTAGTGGTTATATGTTGTTTATTTATGTTGCTCATGTTGGTTACCTTATTGCTATGTTTCAGTTATTATGATCATGTGGGTTGGGTTTTAAGCCTTCATATATGTTCACCTTAATGTTAAAATGTTGCCAAATAAAAGCTACTGCAGTTTAACCAGTGTCAGCCTTTTTGAGCCTCATGAACCCCATGTTACACTTGTTAAGTACGAGATGTACTTATGCTTGTTTATTTTCTTTCTACTTGGATATAAATCCCGGATGGGTAACAGATTGCTATGGTAATGACGACTTCCCTGAAGAGTTCTAGTCTTGCTGTCAACCAGTCATCTTCCCTGTGATGGAGCTACCGCGAGAGATACTTTATTTATCCGCTGCTATGTAAAGACTTTGAATATTATTCGTTATGTAATAGACATATGTGATGGTACTCCTTAATTTGTGGCTTATGTGTGTGATTGATCTCTGGGCACACATGAGTTATTGCATTCAATTTTGTTCTTAAAATTGGGTGTGACAAATTGGTATCGGAGCTATGTTGACTGTAGGACGCAAGCCTAGTTAGTTATGGTCGTTTTAGTGGTCCTTGCTTCTCAATTCTTGCTATCTATCTTAGCCTTGTTAATTTATCAAAACTATATGCTACTCTTTACTTGCTCTATTACACAAATATATTGATTCTATTGTATCTGTCTCTTGGTCTACTCCATAGATGGCTCGTCGTATCACCCGCAGGACCATCGGTGGATGCAGGAGGGCAGGCAACCCCGTTCCGCAAGCACCGCAAGTACCCCAGGAGCCAGAACAGCAGGAGGTAGCGCCGCAAGAGCCAGAACTGCAAGAACAAGCACCACAAGAAGGGGAACCACAAGCGCCGGCACCACCAGTACAAGCTCCAGCTCAGCAAGCACCAGCCCCACAAGCTCCAGTACCTCCCGCGCCAGTGCCCCCAGAAGTGCTGGAGGTTGAAGATGATGAAGAGCTCCCGGTGGGATGGGACGTGGACTCCGGGTATTTCGTCGGAGCACCCACAGCTGCCCTGAGTCCCACACATCACAGGCTGATGGGACTTTTTGATGCCTACTACCCCGACAAGAACATCATCGTACAGTACACCCATTGGAGGTACAGTCATCCCATGGAAAGGACCTACTGGAAGGCAAGAGTGACTGTCGCCGTCCGAGAACCAGAGAGTGGCCTATACCTGCATGAGATGGTGATCGGCCACAGGGCTCGTCGGTCCACTCTAGCGTCAGCCTTGGAAGTCGTGGCAGTTGAAGCCTACAAAGCATTCCGAGGTCAACGCATTGAAGACATGAGGAATGATGCATACCGCTATCTGCCCTATTGGAACAGTGAGAATAAGGAGGCTATGGTAGAAGACCCCAATGCAACACCAACCGAGAAGGCCACACGAGATTTTCTCCTTGACAGGGAAAGGTCTAACGCGGACTTGGAAAGGCAGGTGATATCCATGGGAAAAGATCTCAAAAGATGCTATAGCACTATTGATGGGCTCTTGGAACTTCTAAATCAACCCCCTATGTACAAGAGGCTCCGCGAACCGCTCTACAAATAGGCATAGGTCACCCTTCTATGTAACAAGACGATATTAGTAGGCGTTTGTCGAGTCTAGTTAACCTTTGTGCTAGTGTGCTTCTTTACGTGTGAGTTGGATTATCATTATGCTTATGTGTGATTTGGTTCTTTGTAATGAGTGTTGAGATATTGTAGACTTGTCTACAAATCTCATAGTTAGACATAACGTTTATGAAATAATAAAAGGGTTAGATACATCTTGTCCTATGCTGTTTTCTGGAGCAACCTGTGATCTTTTGGTTATATCTCAAGTTCTGATCGTGCAACATGGCTGAAAATTTTATGATGGGAAATAGACTCCTATATCTAACCAATGCCTCTGGAATCACTTCAAAAGCTGTTATGGTTTGTGAGATATGGCTGTTTCAAGTTAGAGTTTCTGCGCAGTTTTGAGCACCGGACAGATCTGTTTGTTCTCTGTTTTTGACTAACTTAACGACAGAATCTGGGAAAGTCACTTAAATAAAAGTTGTAGATAATTTCGTTATCTTTCCAACCGTGTATCACACGCCCTGTTTGGATTTCTGGAACTCCGTATATGACTGTTTTTCTGTGCTGCTGTTACCGGATCTCGCCCAGAAATTTTCAGATCTCCTGTTTCCTCTCATACAAGTGATCGTTTCATGAAAAGTTCGCTAACCTTGATCCTTGTTGGAAACACAGATGGCCGCCAGAGGAGGTGGAGCTGGAGGTGGACGTGGACGTGGTCGTGGTCGTGGAGCACCACCACCACCACCCCCAGTTAACATTCAGCAGTTGATGGGCATCCAAGCCCAATTTATGCAAACCATGATGCAACATATGCAGAATCAGCCAGTTGGAGGAGCACCACCAATGCAAGTGAGGGACAAGAGGGGTGAGTTTTTGAAGGGTCACCCGCCAGTGTTCTCTCATGCCGCTGATCCCCTGGAGGCTGATGACTGGCTTCGTGCCATTGAACGCCAACTTACCATCGCGCAATGTAATGACCAGGAGAAGGTGCTCTATGCTTCTGGTCAGTTGCAAGGAGCTGCTCTGGATTGGTGGGAATCGTTTCAGTTCGGCCAAGCCAACGATGCTCCACCTGTCACCTTTGAAGAATTCAAGACCAACTTCAAAGCATACCATATTCCTGCTGGTCTGATTGAATTGAAGCAGGAAGAGTTCAGATCTCTGCGCCAAGGAGCCATGACCGTTGCTGAGTACCGTGACAAGTTTGCTCAATTGTCACGCTATGCCCCCACAGATATCGCTCAGGATGCCGACAAGCAGCGTCGCTTTCTCAAGGGTCTGAATGATGGACTGGCACTGCAGCTTATGTCCAATGAGTATGCCAGTTACCAGACTCTAGTCAACCGTGCTATAGTGGTTGACAACAAGCGCAAGGAGATGGAGGCTAGAAAAAGGAAGCTCCAAGGTCAGTCCTCTGGTAGTAACAACCGCCCTCGCTCTAACTTCGCACCAGGCAATCAGCAGAGGTACCAGGGACCGACTACTCAGTGGAACCGCAACCAGGGACAGCAACGTCCTTCATACCCGCAACAGCAGCAGAACAATAATCAAGCTCAACGCCAAGGTACTCCCAACAATGCTCCCATGAAGACTAGTGCACCTAACACCCCCGTCAAGAATGGAACACCCAATGCCTGTTTTCGTTGTGGTGATCCCGGTCACTATGCTAACCGCTGTCCGAAGAGGCAAGATCAGCTCCCACCTCAGAATAATGGGCAGAAAGGAAGGCAGCAAGTACCCCCTAATTCGGGCAAGGTGAATCACGTGTCCACAGAGACCGTGCAGGAAGCGCCAGAAATTATGTTTGGTACGTTCAACATCAGTTCCATCCCCGCTACAGTTCTTTTCGATTCTGGTGCATCGCATACTTTCATATCACATACATTTGTTAGAATGCATAATCTACCTGTTAGTCTCATGAAAACCCCCATAATGGTTACCTCACCGGGTGGAGGTTTGCAAGCTACGCTTCAGTGTATGCCTATACATGTGTCCCTAGGGGGGGTAGATTTCTCAGTATCCCCAATTGTGCTGAGAACAGCTGGTATTGATTTGATACTGGGTATGGATTGGCTGACGAAAACCAAGACCGGTATTCAGTGTCAAGATAAGGTTGTGACAGTTACTACAGCTAAGGGGGACAGAATCAGTGTGAATGTAGTGCTACAACCAACACCGACTGCAACCGTGAACCAGTTGAATGAAGAGGTTTTTCCGGAAGATCTAGTGGTGGATGAGTTCCCTGATGTGTTCCCCGATGATTTGCCAGGTATGCCACCTGATCGCGACATTGAATTTATTATTGAACTTTTACCTGGAACTGCACCCATAGCTAAAAGACCATATAGAATGGGAGTACCTGAATTAGAAGAACTTAAGAAACAAATTAAAGAGTTACAAGAAAAAGGGTTTATTCGTCCTAGTTCATCACCTTGGGGAGCTCCTGTCATTTTTGTTGACAAGAAGGATGGTGGTCAACGGATGTGTGTTGATTATAGATCGCTTAATGAAGTTACCATCAAGAACAAGTACCCGTTGCCGAGGATTGATGATCTGTTCGATCAGCTGAAAGGTGCATGTGTGTTCTCTAAGATTGATCTGCGTTCTGGTTATCATCAGTTGAAGATTCGAGCATCTGATATTCCAAAGACAGCTTTCACTACCAGGTATGGGTTGTACGAGTATACAGTCATGTCATTTGGATTGACCAATGCACCTGCCTACTTTATGTATTTGATGAACAAGGTGTTCATGGAATATCTCGGCAAGTTCGTTGTTGTGTTTATTGATGATATTCTAGTATACTCTAAGAACAAGGAGGATCATGCTGATCATCTGAGGTTAGTGCTACAGAAGCTCAGAGAGCATAAGTTGTATGCCAAGCGCAGCAAGTGTGAGTTTTGGTTGAAGGAAGTTTTTTTCCTTGGACATGTTATCTCTAATGGAGGCATCTCAGTAGATCCGGGCAAGGTTGAAGATGTGTTGAATTGGAATCCACCAACAGATGTGACCGAGATTCGTAGTTTCCTTGGATTGGCTGGTTACTATAGAAGGTTCATTGAAGGATTCTCCAAACTTGCTAAGCCAATGACAGCTCTGCTAGAGAAGAATGCTAAGTTTGTCTGGTCCGATAAATGTCAAGCTAATTTTGAGGAGTTGAAGAAACGTCTGACTACAGCTCCAGTGTTAGTTCTGCCAGATCTGAGTAAGGATTTCTCTATTTATTGTGATGCATCTCGTCAAGGTTTGGGTTGTGTTCTTATGCAAGAAGGCAGAGTGGTAGCATATGCATCAAGGCAGTTGAGAAAGCATGAGCTGAACTATCCCACTCATGATTTAGAATTAGCAGCTGTTGTCCATGCATTGAAAATTTGGAGACACTATCTAGTGGGTCACAAGACAGACATCTATACCGATCATAAGAGCTTGAAGTACATTTTCACTCAGTCTGATCTGAATTTGAGGCAGCGCAGATGGTTGGAATTGATTAAGGATTATGATTTGGAAATACACTATCATCCCGGGAAGGCTAATGTTGTAGCAGATGCCTTGAGTAGAAAGAGCCATGCCAATGAGGTCAGAATTGCTTCAATGCCAGAAGAGTTGTGTGCTGAATTTGCACATCTAAATTTGGGAATTGTGATCAACAGAATAGAGTTAGAACTTGAACCGGTGTTGATGCAAGAGATACGAAAGGGTCAGATGTCCGATGAGAAGTTGAAGCAGATAGCCGATAATATTGTTCTTGGCAAAGCGTCAGGTTTCCGGTTAGATGATGATGGCACATTATGGCATGGGAATAGATTATGTGTACCTGCAATCAAGGAGATACGTGAGTCTATACTGCGAGAAGTGCATGAGTCAGCTTACTCCATTCATCCTGGAAGCACTAAGATGTACCTTGATCTGAAGAAAAAGTATTGGTGGGATGGGCTGAAGCGAGATGTAGCCGAGTACGTCGCTCTATGTGATACCTGTCAGAGAGTAAAGGCAGAACATCAGAGACCCGCCGGTTTGTTACAACCGATGAAGATACCTGAATGGAAGTGGGAAGAAGTCGGTATGGACTTTATAGTTGGTTTACCTCGTACTCAGAGAGGTTACGACTCCATATGGGTAATAGTCGATCGATTGACCAAAGTTGCTCACTTTATACCGGTCAAAACTACCTATACGGGAGCCAGATTGGCGGAATTGTACATGGAACGGATAGTATGTTTGCATGGAGTACCTCGAAAGATTGTGTCAGATCGTGGTACGCAGTTCACCTCTCACTTTTGGCAGATGATACATCGATCATTGGGTACAAGGTTGAACTTCAGTACTGCTTATCATTCACAGACTGATGGACAGACGGAAAGAACCAATCAGATTCTGGAAGACATGTTGAGAGCTTGTGCATTGCAATATGGCACCAGTTGGGACAAGAATTTGTGTTATGCAGAGTTCTCATACAACAATAGCTATCAGGAGAGTCTAAAGATGGCACCGTTTGAAGCTTTGTATGGAAGATCGTGTAGGACACCGTTGTTCTGGGATCAGACAGGTGAGAGTCAAGTGTTTGGACCTGATGTGTTGAGGAATGCCGAGGAACATGTCAGGATAATCAGAGATAACCTGAGAGCCGCTCAGTCTCGGCAAAAGAGTTATGCAAACAACCGTCGTCGAGATCTATCTTTTGCAATAGGTGATTATGTCTACCTAAAGGTGTCACCGATGAGAGGTGTGAAAAGGTTCAATAAGAAAGGAAAGCTAGCACCTAGGTATATTGGACCGTTCAAGATCCTTGAAAGACGTGGTGAAGTGGCATATCAGTTAGAGTTGCCTGAAAGCTTGTCAGGAGTGCATAATGTGTTTCATGTCTCCCAGTTGAAAAAGTGCCTGCGAGTACCCGAAGAGCAGATACCGTTGGAAGGGCTCAAAGTTAAGGAAGATTTGACTTATGATGAGTACCCAACAAGAATCCTAGAGACCGCTGAAAGAGTTACCCGGAGCAGAGTAATAAAGATGTGTAAGGTTCAGTGGAATCGGTATTCAGAAGCAGAGGCAACTTGGGAAAGAGAAGAGGATTTGAGAAAGTCATACCCACAGTTGTTTGAGTAAGCATCGCTGGAATCTCGAGGACGAGATTCTTTAAGGGGGGTAGATTTGTAACATCCCAAAATTTGCATCAATTTAAAAAATAGGCAATATGATTTAATTATGCATTTTGTGTGTTGCATAAAACTTAGTTAATAAATTATTTGCAAAAGCTAAAATTAATCCTAGGCCAAAGATCATGTTGATGCATACATGCTGGTGCATACCTTATTTTTGTGATGTGTGGTTTCAGTTCAAAAGTTGTTTGAATTCAATAAGGATTTGAAAATGCTTTGGAAAAATCAAATCTGATTTTGGAAAACAATTTTCCTTCTCTCCCTTCCCCTCTCTCCCTTTTGGCCCGAGCAGCCTGGACGGCCTGCTCCTTCCCTTGGTCGGCCCGCTCCCTCCTTCCCGTCGGCCTGCTCTCCCCTCTCCCCTCTCCCCTCTCCTCTCTCTCTCTCCGTCGCTCGCGTGGGCCGTCGCCCGGCCCAGCAGCCCTGCGCAGCGCCGCAACCCTGCGCTGAGCCGAGGGTCCAGCCTCGGCGCTGCACTCGCGTGCGCATCTCCGTCTCGCCCGAGGGTCCAGCCTCGCGAGCGCGCAGCCTTCTCCGTCTCGCCCGAGGGTCCAGCCTCGCGAGCGCGCAGCCTTCTCCGTCTCGCCCGAGGCTCCAGCCTCGCGAGCGCGCAGCCTTCTCCGTCTCGCCCGAGGGTCCAGCCTCGCCCGAGGGTCGCCGCTCCCGCGCCCGCTCTCGCTGACAGCTCGACCCCTCCTGTCAGCGTCCCATCGCTTCTTCTCCCTCTCGTATCCGGCTCGGACTCCATGACCGGAACCGAGTCCATCCTCGCTACGCGTCCTCGCTTGCCAAATCGACCGGACCGACCCTCTTATAAGATCCCCGAGAGCCCGCCGCCTCTCCCCACGCAAACAGCTCGAGCTCTCGTGCCCTAGCCTGCACCCGCGACAAGTTCCGCACGCCACAAGATCTCCGCCGCCATCAACCCGACGATTCGTCGAGTTTCCGAGCTTGTAAGTGGTATCTCGAGTTTCCCCTTGATCTCTCGAAGCTAACCGAGTGTGTTCCCTCTTTTTCCCCCTCGTCTTGGTGCTCTAATCGCTCGTCGTCGCTCTGCAGAGGCCGCTGTCCGCCAAACTGTGCAACCCGCCGTCACCGAGACCTCTCCGACGCCATTAACACCATTGGTGAGTTCGCCTCGAGCTCCTCTTTCGTTTGGATCTGTTCCCGAGGTCTCTACCGCTCTGTATCGGAATCCCGAGTCGCGCCGCCGCCTTCCGGCCGTGGAGCCGCCGCGTCCTTCTTTCTCTCCGGCGAAAAGCGCCGCCGGCCTTCCCTGATCTAATCCCGAGCGTCCATCTCAGATCCGACGCACACCAGAGCTCGATACCCCTTCGTTGCCTGTTTTACAAAAAGAACCTTACACCTTTTTAGGTCTAAACCCGCGGTCCCAATGGCCCTGTTCATTGAGTCTGCGAATTCTTCCGTTTGAGCCCCTGCGCTTTGTCCTATTTGAGGCGCAGTCCATCCAATCTGGTAATTTGTTTAAATCGGTTTTTAAATTCAAAATCAATTTCAGTTTATTTACAGTTTTGCCACTGATTTCAAATGCTTATAACTTCTACGTTTTTAGTCCGATTTAGTCCGTTCAAGTTGCGTTAGATTCGTTTTGAAAAGATCTATCTATCTGTACAAGAATATCTACTGTTTTCAGTAATTAAAATTGGAGTTAAGTTTAATCTACTAATTAAGGTTTTGTAACTTGTTTAGCTCATAACTTTCGCGTTATAATTCCGTTTCTCGTGATCTTCGCGTTTATGTGATCGTAGTAGATCGTACTTTCTGTTTTCAAACCTTTTATTTTATTTTCCTGCTGATTGGTGTAATGTTCTAATTATAGCTTGTTTGCTTTGCATGATTGTGTCCCGATGATTGTGTGTTGATGTGATAATCGAGTATAGACGGTGAGACATACGCCGGTGATCAGGAGCCCTACTTCGACAACCAGGAGCAACCAGAGTACTCTGAATCAGGCAAGTATAGCATGGGATCATCCTTGTTGACCTATTCACCATGAAGCATCTAAATTCATATGCATGTGTCTAATTTTGACCTCCTATCTAGTTATCCTAGATTTTTTGACCTGTTACCTTGTTAACTTTGGGATGCTATGCATATGGGTAGAATTTTGCTAGAGCTTTACTTAAACCAAACATGATCTAATAACAGTGAATAAAACTTGATCTTTTTAGCAACATGGTTTAGGACCTCCTGTCAGCAAAAGCTGGGACATACAGTGCAACCATGAGGGTTATATGGCTCTGACCTTAGCTCAGTATAAGGACCTTTTCTAGCTTGTTAGTGGTTACCCGAAAGGGCGCATAAGGCGCTTGACGAGCTGGATTTAGGGCGGCTACTTTCACCTTGCCTGCGTTGCCGTAAGGTTGGGAGACCCTTCTTCCCCTTGCCTTAAGACCTAGCGGCCCTAACTTGTTAGACGAACCTTTGAAAGGCTTTGCGTGTATCCTGCCCACTCACCTCGGAAGTGTTATGGGAGTAATTAACCCGGGCATCTGGATATCACGACTCATCGGGTAAAGTGTACACCTCTGCGCAGAGTTTAATAAACTGTTATAACAGCCGTGCTCACGGATACGAGCGGCCCGGAAAACTCACAGATTAGTGGTTATATGTTGTTTATTTATGTTGCTCATGTTGGTTACCTTATTGCTATGTTTCAGTTATTATGATCATGTGGGTTGGGTTTTAAGCCTTCATATATGTTCACCTTAATGTTAAAATGTTGCCAAATAAAAGCTACTGCAGTTTAACCAGTGTCAGCCTTTTTGAGCCTCATGAACCCCATGTTACACTTGTTAAGTACGAGATGTACTTATGCTTGTTTATTTTCTTTCTACTTGGATATAAATCCCGGATGGGTAACAGATTGCTATGGTAATGACGACTTCCCTGAAGAGTTCTAGTCTTGCTGTCAACCAGTCATCTTCCCTGTGATGGAGCTACCGCGAGAGATACTTTATTTATCCGCTGCTATGTAAAGACTTTGAATATTATTCGTTATGTAATAGACATATGTGATGGTACTCCTTAATTTGTGGCTTATGTGTGTGATTGATCTCTGGGCACACATGAGTTATTGCATTCAATTTTGTTCTTAAAATTGGGTGTGACAACCGTCCTCGGTCCGAGTTTTGTGGCCAAACTCGGAAACCCTCAGCACCCAGGTTTTGAGGCCCAAACCTGAAAACCATCCACCCGATGGTTTTTCTCTGGCTCTACCACCAAACCGACGTCGTAGAGGGGATGCACCGCCCGTGCACCCCGTCCACCGACACGTGTCCCCAAGTCCACGACTTAGGCAACACATGACCGCATGTCTTCGCTAGTCGCTGTCCCAGGCTGCCAGCCACCACAGCTGATCCTCGGGCCACCGGTCCCTCAGTCCAAGCCTCACGTCTGCCCTTCGCCACTCTCGGTCCATCGGCACGACACGTCTCTACTTGACCTTCACCTTACCTCTGATCACTGTATCCGTGCTCGACACCTGCACAACACAAGCCAAAGAACATGCGCATCATCCCAGTTGACAATCACTCATCACTAAGAGACCCGGCATACACCCATGTATCCGCAGTCACTCACTTTTGGAAAAGCAGAATGTCTAATGGATAAGATAGCTGAGAATCAAAGCTGGAAACAAGTTACTACTCAACGTTGTCACCAAATTGAAGAAGTTCCAGAAAAAGTGTGTGCACTATCAACTAAGATGGATGTACTTATGGATCGACTCATTCAGAGAGCCAATTACAAGGAAGAACGTCAAGCTATTCAAGACGCGTTTGATGCTCAAACTAGAAGTGGAGAGTATTTGGGAATAGAATTTCCCGAAGATCAGGAAGAAGCTAACATCATCAACAACTCCACCACTCTGCACAAGCAAGGATTGCGTCAACAACAACCTACCAAACCAGATAAGTACACCAGTAATTTCAGTTCTTCCAACTCTAAGCAACCTACTTTAAGAGATTTAATTTTAGAACAAGCCAGGATAAATGATAATATTACTAAAAGACTTGCTTTAAATGATAAGACTCTTGAAAACATAAATGCTAAGATGGATGAATTTTCTTCTGCCATTAAAGATCAACTCAATTATAATAAAAGAATAGAAACCCAAATATCACAATTGGTTGTTGTTTTGCCTGTTACCACTAACCATGAGCAGATTAAGGGGATCACCACTAGACATGGGAGAACCACTCGAGATCCGCCATACCCAGAAGGAGCACAAAGAAGATAGACAGCACCAGTAACACCTCCAAGGGCAGAAGAAAGAGATGATGAAGTTCAAGAAACTCAAGTACAAAATGAAGAAAGACCAATAGATTTTCAAGACACCAACATTCTACCATTCCCACGCAGAAATCGAAACACAAAGCTAGATGCACAGTTCAGTAAGTTTGTTGAAGTAATTCAGAAGCTATATATCAATATTCCTCTGCTAGATGCATTACAGGTACCTACCTATGCCAAGTATGTGAGGGATATACTTAACAACAAACGACCACTGACAAGAAGAATGCAGTGCGGCCATCCTCAATCAAATACCAGAAAAGAAGAAGGACCCAGGATGCCCCACTATTGAATGCTCAATTGGAAATCAACAGATTAGCAATGCACTGTGCGATCTTGGAGCTAGTGTTAGTGTGATGCCCGCATCAGTCTACTATAAGCTCAACCATTCAGCACTTGTGTCAACACCAATGTGTCTTCAGCTAGCTGATCAATCACTCAGATACCCCATAGGAATTGCTGAGAACATTCCAGTCAAGATTAGAGAGTTCTTTGTACCAGTAGACTTCGTGGTACTAGAAATGCACCCAGAATCAAAAGTATCACTCATTCTCGGAAGACCATTTTTGAGCACCGCTAAGGCCCATATTGATGTCGGAGCTGGAGAAATCAAATTCACCATAAATGGAAAAGAAGAAAAGTTCTCATTCAAACCACGGCCCGAACAATGCTCAACTCTAGTAGACCATAAAACTCAAGAAACAAAACTACTATCTCCAGAAGTAGAGACCCATCAAGAAGAATGAAGAAGACTGGAGAGTCCAATTCGGTGGACTTTAAACCCCGAACCTTTGCTGGAGGTAACTCGGTAGTTATCAGCATTTACTTTTTGCACCTTCATATTTATTTTTCTCATGCATATAAAAATATAATAAAAATTTATTGCATCAGCCCATGTAATTAATATTTACGAATCTCGTAAGTATTATTTACTACGGCAACAAAAATATATAAGAATTTCATCATTAGAATCCTCATTTTCTATAGTTTCATAAAAGCAATTTTCTTTATACTCGCATTGTACAAATACGGGAGACATACGGACCCACAGACACCTGGGACCCACCTCATATCATTTCATATTATCACATGCACTCACAACCACACCTCACCTACCACCACATGCAACCGTCGGCATATACTCCAAAGAGTGGGAACTTGAGCAAGGTAGGTAAGGGAGCAAGGTGGAAGAAAGTGGGCCCCACAGGGGACCGGTCGGTCCCACCACTAGACCGACCGGCCACCCCCTTCTCCCTCTATAAATTGGCAAGCATTCTTCACACTCTCCACACACTCCACTCTCCAGAAACACTAGCCTCACTTCAAAATTCAGAATTCCAATTTCGAGTTCACTTAACACTTCATTTTGAGTAGTTTCTGAGTGAGACGAGATATGAGAGTAGAGAGGAGGAAGGTCTAAGCAAATAGCAAGTAGGAAGCTCTAGCAAACGGAAAGTGGGAACAAGCAATCAATAAGAGAGGGGAAGCGCTGCCCAATTAGTTAATAAACTAGGAGAAGTTGAAATAAAATTATCAACTTGAACGACTGACTCCTGGACTACTAACTTTTGGACCGCTAACTTTCTGACATTTATTTCCTCTAACCCTCACTTGTTCCACTAGTTTTGTTTGTGTGTTCTCTTGTACCTACAACAAAGATGAGCAACTTCTTAAAAAAGGCGAAGAACACGCTCACTTTCCGATCAACAAGAAGCCGTTCGCGTGCTGGCTCATCACAAGGAGGCTCGGACATGGATACGTCATCCCTGCCTCGATCCTCTACCACAAGCTGGTCCGAGCCACGTGATGTTCTTCATGAAAGGCACATCAAGCTCCAAACAACCTATGAGAAGGACCTATTCAGGCATTACCGCGATAAAGAGTACACTCACACTCCTACCTTCGATTCACAATTTCTTCGAGATACAGGTATGGACTCTGAGTTCGATCTAGTTTTTCATAATATTGGGTGGGAGAACACTTGGGAGCTCTCCGAAGAAGGTTGTAGATTGCTCACTCTAGAATTTCTTTGCACTCTTTCTTCGGATGACACGTATGTCTATTTTAGGTTGTACAATGAACCTTTCACTCTCACATGGAAGCAGTTCAGCCTAAATCTGGGCTTTCCTGAAACCTGCACTATAGATTTAGATGCCGCCTTAAGAAACTTTGATAGAAATAGCTTCTGGGAGGACATCACTGGTAAGAAAATAGACCATCACCCTTGCACCAATGATATACACAACCCCACATTAAGGGTGATGCACAAGTGGCTAGGCTTTACTCTCTTTCCTAGACAAGAAGGGCGTATTGTTAGAATTGAGGAGTTAAAGATTATGTATGCTATGGTTAAGAAAACTAAAATTTCACCTGTAAAACTCCTGGTAGACTATTGGCCTTACATTCACACTCTACAAGGCCCTATATCCATCACTTCTTGGGTTACTCGTCTTGCTGGAAATCTAAGCTTAAATAGAAACATTATGTACATCTCCACTCCACGACCAGTCGTAGGTTTCTACTTCTTCAGCCAAGCACATCTTATTAAGAAAAGAAATAACAAACTCTTTATGCAATATAAAGGATATACAAATGAATATGAGTTCCCAAACAGATCACTTGGTCTGTATGTCGTGGAAACCTTTTTGCTTAACCTTCAGAGACCCGATGCGGGAGTAGGAAGAAGCCCCTCCGCAAGATTTACTAGAAACGCTGCCCCAAGATATCAAGGAGAAGACGCTACACCTGCCGGACCAGCCTATACTCACTATCAAGGATTCGAACGAGCTGGACCATCTTCATCACACCATCAAGCCTGGGAAGATACTACTGCCTATGAGCCACATACACCACAAGATTCATGGGGGCAAGGAAATTTTCGCAACTACACTCCACCTCATCGCGAAGAGGATACGATGTATGACTTCCAGGGAGGACGAATGTCTTTCTCTGGGAGAGGTGTTCATGACGCCACTCATCATCCATACTCTTACCATGCCACCCATGGTTACCCATAATACCAGCCACACCACCAGTTCCCGTACCACAGAGATCCCTACTTTCAGGGCATCGACACTCGTCTTACTCATCTTGAGACGGGTCAAGAAGATATGCGCCACACTCTTGAAGAGATACATCATCAAGGCGCCCAGACAAATCAGAATTTCTGCTACCTCTTCGGGCAGATGGGAATCAATCCACCTCAACCGCCACCACCGTACGAATAAAGCTAGCTTGGGGGAGGACCCCCTATTCCCAAGGCAAGTATGTTGTACCCCTTTGTTTGTTTATATTCAGTATTACTAGTTAGTTTAGTTTTTTTAAATAAAATAATCTTGAAGTAGAATATAAGAAAAAGAAACTGCCTTACATAGCCTCAACTACGAGACATTTCCTTTCAAACTTTCAATTAAAAATTTCTTATAATCTTAACCAAAAGTTTGGATAGTTGAGAATTAGAAATGAAAAGGTTTAAGCTGCTGTTTACCTTGTTCTTAGTTTCAACAAATCTCCGGAATTTTAATTTTGAAAACTCCAAACATATGACGAGAACTTGTATGACATAAGCCTGATAATAAATAATTCATACTTCAAGGCTGCCTGCTCTGTTTAAGTTTTTAGCTATGGTAGAGAGGTTTATCATGCTCTAAATATCAAGTTTCTATAAAAGTAAAAGATTCACTCTTCCAAAGTAGTATTGTGTTAGAGGCATGGGCTATGCAAAAATATGATAAGGAGGAAAGAAAAAGGGACAAGTGTCCGACTACCTCAGAAAAAAAGAAAAGAAAAGAAAAATGTGTGACAAAAATATGAAAAGAAAAAGAATAATAGCCCATGGTTCCTCTAATTACAATATGCCAGTAAGAGTTGACAATTTCAAAAAAAGGGTTTTAAACGCTTGATGCAAGAGTATGACATTTCTCTCCCTAAGCCCAGAACTTCGACTTAGTAAGGTATGTTTTTAATTCTAAATATATATATGAAAAATGTCATACAGAAATTCTCTGAGCTTTTATTATGAAAACCTTGCAAAACTCCGGAGAAAAGTTGGAATGAGGAATTTGAGACATAGTGCTTGACCTGATTGCTTCTAACTTTCAATTATTCTAAACTAAGGTAAAAGATTGGCGAAAGGAACATGTGAAAATTCTTCCAAATTCTTTTAAGAAAGTTTTTAGTTGACGGCTTGAGAAGTTTATAATTTTACTCTCAGAACCTTATGTTTGCTAAGGGACTAGCAAAAGTTTAGCTTGGGGGAGTTTGTTGACGTCTATTAACTATCATTTTTTTACCGTTGTCGGGGGTCCACAAAAGGGGTACCCCCAATCAACGCGAACAAATAGGTTAAACCTAGAACACCGGTAAATAACAAACCTAACGAGACCAACCCCTTGAGGCCCACAACGCTGGCCCGCCAAGCCAGGCCTCGGGCGAGCGCCCCACTAAAACCTCGAGTCCTGGCATATAGGGCTCGAGCCCCCCATAGCCGAACGCCGCACCTCGAGACCCCACGCGGGGACCTCGAGCCTCTCTGGCACGGCAGCCTATCCCTCGAGACGCTTTTATGCTTCCTTCGAGCGGCGCAGACATCGGACGTCAGCCTCATACCGCGCATTTAATGTCTCCACCTACGCCAGTCATGTCCTCTGCAGCCCGACGTGTACCACAGTAACCAGGGCGGAGTCAAGTCTCGTTTTCACCACAAGCATGGGCAAAAAGGCGTCAGTACAACACTGTTAGGCCATGCCCTGCACTGACGCACGCTCGAGCCCCATCCCGGAGCCTGGGTTCCCGCTATACGCCCGGGCGTCCCGGGACTTGCCCATACTCGCGGGGGCTCGAGCCCCCCGTAGGCGCCACCTCGAGGCTAGCTCTGCGCCCCTCGAGCCCTAACCGCTTTCATGCTATTGGAAGACAGGTACCCCAAGATCCGGAGGGACCCCGCCGTGTCCTGTGCGTGCCGGAATGGGTGCTGTACGGCTTCTACATCGTCACGCCATCACGTCCGCGCCCGGGATGGAGGCCACACCCCAAGGACGCCTCAACAGCAACGCTCACATCGGCTCCAGTGGCCCCGACAAGACAGGATTCCTACCCTACGCCATATCGAGCGCTGTACATATCTATCTTGTGTAAACCCTGGCCTCCTCTTGTTCTATAAAAGGGGACGCTAGGGCCCTTCGCGCGAGGAGGAGAAGACGCGAGTCCATGGTTACACAACTCCGATAGACAACACACAAGTCCACACATGTACACACCTGAGTCCGGACTCCGGTCCACGCTCATTGAGCTTGTATTCGCCCCTGTACAAGCACTTAGGTGCAAGTAATACAAGAACCTCCTCCCCCGCTGGACGTAGGGCCTTCTTTGCCCGAACCAGGATAAATCCTTGTGTCATCTTGCATCACCATCCAGGAAGAGAGCACGCGATCACATTACTCGTTGGTGTCATACCCCCGGGTTCGAAACACCGACAGTTGGCGCGCCAGGTAGGGGCCTTCGCGTGTCGAGTCGGTTTCTCGCTGTTTCCTGGATGGCTGCTTCGACTCCTTCGTTCTCTGCCGGTGCCGTCATCTGGTTCGGGAGCCTCGAGTTCCTGGCCACCGACAACGGCAACGAGCCGACCTTGCTCTCCATGGAGGGCCCGAGTGGAGGGCGTGTCACGCCACCCCGTGCGAGGAGCGTGGCACGTCGCCCACACCACCACGCGTCGCCACCCCATGAGCGGCGTCGTCGTTACCGTCGTCGCCAGGCACAGGCCGTGCCGGCGGCGTACACCCACTTCCCCGTGGCCGGCGCGGAGTTCCCAAGGAGGAGCCTGCCTGGCGCACGGCCGGAGACTTCCAGGGCGCGCCCGCGCCTGCCCAACGACTTCGCGTTCATCATGCGCACGAACCAGGAGCCAGGCCAGAGGCCTCCGAGCCGTGCACCGTCGACGCCGCCCAGCCTCCTCCCGCACGGGGTGTACCGCGCTCGACGCCGGCGGTTCCTGTTCGGCCTCGACAGCTCCGCAGCAGCCTACGCCCGCCAGCTCAACGAGCGCCGTCGGGACCGACCGCCAGCAGGCCAGGAGGAGCGCCCGGGCGTGCTACTGCAGGCCATGGCCAACCTGGAGATCGTCCACCCCGCGTACGTCGACCGCGGTCTCTCGCGAGCCATCGAGCCTCCCCGGCGATCCACCGTCGGAGAATGGTACCGCGAGCTGCGGTCCCAGCATCTGCCAAGACGGCACGCCGTCGACAGCTCCGACTCCGACGAATACGACTACCATGACCCCGACCTCTAGGATCCCACCAGGGAGTGCTTCCAACTCGAGGGGGTCGCATGCGATACCGAGGACGAGGGCGACGACGGCAGGCCAGCGCTCGATCTAGAGGGCCCCAGCGACGTGGCCGCGGCAGGCGGATCACGTGTTCAGGGGAGGAACGAACCTCCAGCACCGGCTGCACCGCCTCAGCACGACGACGACCGAGCGGCGCAACTCGCGCAGGTGCAGGAGGCAATCACCAAAGCCGAGGAAGAATGGCGACACCTGCTGCAGCTCCGGCAAACCCTGATGCAGGAACCACCCCAGCCCCGAGGAGCCGGAGCTCGAGGTAGGGCTCGAGAGGTCCACCGACGGATCCTCGAGGACGGGGCACCAGCACGCCCTGAGGTATGCTTCCTGCGAGCCGGGCAGAACGTGGTGGCGGCGGCGATGATGCTCCGTGACCTGCCCGCCGTCTCCAACCCCGACGCCAGGCGCATGCTCGGGGGAAATGAAGAACCTCCTTGAGACAGCCGCTGTGCAGCAGGCCGAGAGCTCGGCGTCACGCCGGCGCGGAGCAGCCTCGGGGAAGCCGGCGGACACGCCCCGCAACGAGCGCGAGGCATCCGTCCACCAGCCGGACGCCTCTCGAGCTAGGCCAGTCCGCGAACGGACCGTCGACAACCGGCCACCTCGAGATCCCAACGACGCCCGCAACGACATCAACCGTCGGCGCAAGGACAAGGGGGCCCAGGAGCGTGGCTATAGCGCCCATCGAGGGGGGCGCTACGACAACGACGAGGACCGGCAAGTCCTCGAGCCCCCGGGCCCCAGAGTCTTCAGCCGGGCCATCCGCAGCTCAACCCTCCCCGACCGCTTCCGACCGCCGACCAACATCGTGAAGTATGACGGGGAGGTCGAGCCCAAGATCTAGCTCTCGGACTTCCGCCTAGGCTGCCAACTGGGCGGAGCGAAGAACGACGACCGTGTGATCATACGCCAACTCCCACTTTACCTCTCGGACACCGCCCGCCGGTGGCTCGAGGGGCTCCCGCCGGATCGGATCGATGACTGGGCCGACCTAGTCAGGGTCTTCGACGGGAATTTCAAGGGGACCTGCGTGCGCCCAGGCAACCCCTGGGACCTACGGCGTTGCAGGCAGGCGGCGGACGAGCCCCTCCGCGACTTTGCTCGGCGGTTCTTGAAGCAGCGCCTCGAGCTCCCCCACGTGCCTGACGAGGACGTCATCTCAGCGTTCCTCGCGGGCACGACATGCCAAGAGCTAGTTCATGAGCTAGGACGCTACCGTCCCAGGACGGTCGAGGACCTGATGGATCGCGTCACCAGCTTTGCCTCAGGCGACGAGGCAGTGGGGGCCTTCTTTGGCCGTTCCACGGACAAAGGTAAGGCGGTGACCGCGCCGGAGGGCTCGAACAAGGGCAACGACGCCAAGAACGACAACAATAACAGCAACAAAAAGAAGAAGAACAAACTCAAAGGTCAGAAGGCGAAGCGCGACGCCAATGAAGACGACGACGAAGAGGTGCTCGCAGGCGCCCTCGAGCCTAAGAAGCCCCGAGGCCCCCCTGACGGGGCTGTTTTCGACCAGATGCTCGAGGACCCCTGCACTTATCACAGGGGCCCCATAAATCACAAGTTAAAGGACTGCCGACTGTTGAAAGGCTACTACTCCAAGCTCGGCGATAAGAAAGAGGACACGCCTAAGGGCAAGGATAACAATCGGCGCGGTGGTGGGGACACGGACGACAACTTCCCACCGGTGCGCGACTGCTACATGATCTACGGGGGGCCGACCGTCGGGCTCTCAGCTCGAGAAAGAAAGAAGGAGCGCCGGGAGATCTTTGCACTCGGCCACGACGCCCCCCGGTACCTTGACTGGTCTGATGCGCCGATCACGTTCGACCGCGACGACCATCCGGACCGTGTCATAAACCCGGGGGCGTACCCCCTCGTCGCCGACCCCGTCATCGTCGACGTACGGTTCTCCAAGGTGTTGATGGATGGGGGCTCGAGCCTCAACATCATATACCTCGAGACCCTCGACCTCCTGGGGATTTCAGAGGGTCAGCTCCGACCCAGCGTCGGGGGGTTCCACGGAATCATACCAGGGAAGAAGGCCCACCCCCTCGGGCGCATCGACCTGCCGGTTTGCTTTGGCACGCCGGCTAACTTCCGCCAGGAGACACTCACCTTCGAGGTGGTTGGATTCCAAGGGACCTACCACGCCATCATCGGCCGGCCAGGCTACGCCAAGTTCATGGCGGTTCCCAACTACACGTACTTGAAGCTCAAAATGCCGGGGCCAAAGGGGGTCATCACCGTCGACACATCCTACGAGCACGCGTACCACTGCGACGTGGAGTGCATCGAGCGTGGGGAGGCAAACGTCCAGCTCGACTCGCTCGAGGCCCTAGCCGCCCTGGCCACCGAGGGGGCCCCTGAAGTAAAGCGCCACGCTGGCACCTTCGAGTCTGCAGAGCACACCAAGCAGATACCCGTCGACCCGACCTCGACCAATGGCAAGACGCTGACCGTCAGTGCCAGCCTCGAGCCTAAATAGGAAGCAGTGCTCGTCAACTTTCTCCGCGCAAACATCGACATGTTTGCGTGGGGACCCTCGGACATGCCGGGCATACCGAGGGAAGTCGCCGAGCACGCCTTGGAGATCCAGGCCGGGTCCAGACTGGTGAAGCAACGCCTGCGCCGCTTCGACGAGGAGAAGCGCAGGATCATCGGCGAGGAGGTGCACAAGCTTTTAGCGGCCGGGTTCATCAAGGAGGTATTTCACCCAGAGTGGCTAGCTAACCCTGTACTAGTTAGGAAAAAGAATGGAAAAATGCGGATGTGTGTAGACTACACTGGTCTGAATAAAGCTTGTCCAAAAGTTCTATTTCCTTTGCCTAGAATTGATCAGATTGTCGATTCCACTGCGGGGTGTGAAGTACTTTCATTTCTCGATGCGTATTCCGGCTACCACCAGATTAGGATGAAAGAATCCGATGAGCTTGCTACCTCTTTTGTTACGCCTTTTGGTATGTATTGCTACGTTACAATGCCCTTCGGCCTTCGAAACGCCGGGGCAACGTACCAACGTTGCATGCAGCATATCTTTGGCGAACACATAGGCAAAACCGTCGAGGCCTACGTCGATGACATCGTGGTTAAAACCAAGAAAATTGGGGACCTCATCAGCGACCTCGAGACCACATTCGAGTGCCTCCGGGCCAAGAATGTGAAGCTCAACCCCGAGAAGTGTGTCTTTGGTGTGCCTCGGGGCATGCTACTTGGCTACATTGTCTCACAACAGGGGATCGAGGCCAACCCCGAAAAAATCTTAGCAGTCACAAGGATGGGCCCACTTCGAGACCTCAAGGGTGTACAGAAAGTGACAGGCTGCCTAGCCGCTCTCAGCAGATTCATTTCGAGGCTAGGGGAAAAAGCGCTACCCCTCTACCGCCTGCTGAAGAAGACGGAACACTTTGCGTGGACTGTCGAAGCCGAGGAGGCCTTAACCAAGTTGAAGGGGTTGCTGACTTTCGCGCCAATCCTCATGCCACCGCGAACGGCCGAGGGTGACGATCGCCCCGAGCCCCTCCTCCTCTATGTGGCCGCAACCACTCAGGTGGTCAGCACGGTCATAGCCGTCGAGAGGCACGAGGAGGGTCATGCGTTGCCGGTCCAACGACCGGTGTACTTCACCAGTGAGGTGCTCTCCGAGGCCAAGGTCCGGTACCCGCACATCCAGAAACTGCTCTACGGCTGTAACACCCTAGGTGTTAAGCAACCCTAAGTGCATAATTTGACATCTCATGAGCATAAAGCATCATCATGTCATGTTGCATTCTTTCTTTTGTTAAGTGTCATTTCATGTGACCTTTTGTGATGCTATGCTTGATTGAATGCTTGTGTGTCTTGCTTGTGGAGTGTTTAAGTCTCCTTAGTAGTTGAACCTTGTTGAGGAGTCAAAATGAAGCTAGGTTTATGTTGGTCATGTTGGCTAACCAAGTCTCTAACCCTAGTTGCCTTAATAGAGCCCTAGGAGTCCTTTTGTTTGACTAACTAAGACCTTCTTGATAGAAGCTTTGCATGGCTGTGGGCCCTTAACCAAAAGTGTGTAGAATTTAGAGTGGAACAAAAGTTGTTTAAGGCCCAACTCATGAAAATGAGGTTAACAAGGTGTTTTGGGACCCACAAGGCAAATTTGAGGGAGTTTAGACTTAGAAAATTCTCTAAGTCCTAACTGCCCAAAACAGTTTCATCTAGCCATCTTTGGAGCTTTCTCGGGAGCAATCTAGGCCGAACCAAAGATCAATCTTGTAACCAAAGTGGTAGTCGGTATGTAGCTCTAAGCAATGGAGCAAGTGGTTTAGCTTTTCATCAAATGGATTAGGAGTTAATCGCGCTCAAAGTCTGGCCGTCAGTCGGCCTGATGGCACTGAATCGGGCCGGGCCGTGCCGTGCCGGCGCGCGCGCGCGGCGTCGTGGCCGACAGCGCCAGGACGTTGCCGCCGCGTGGCGCTCGATGGCCGGCCAAGCCAGCGTCCGCGCGCGGCGTGGCAAGCATGCCTTCGCCCTCGCCCTGTCCGAACCCGCTCCTCCCTCCATTCTGTTCCCCGCGCTCGCGCCTCTCTCTCGCTCTCTGCTCTCGCCGGCGTTCGAGCGGGAAAAGGGGAGAAAGCAAAGCGCCGCCGCCGCCCGTCGAACCTCGGCGAGCGATTACTCGCTCCACCGTGCGCCGCCGTCCAATTCCTCTCGCCAGTTCCTCCGCCCTGGTCTCCTCTTTCTCCGGTAAGGGTTGGTTTCCCCTCTCTCCCTCTCTAGCTGCCGGAACAGCGGACGCCATCCGCAAGCTTCCGCCATGGCCGCCACCGTGACCTTCACGTGGACCGGTCATCTCCGGCCATGCTACCCTGAGCTGAGCCATGTTCTAGTCTTCTCTACCGTCGTAGTAGCTTAGAGTCAGATGGAGATCTCTCTCGTGTCCTGAGTTCGCCGGACCGCGGGCCCGTCGTGCTGTGTCCGCCATGGACCGCCGCCGTGCATCGCGCCGGACAATGCCGGGGATGCCGAAGCCCGGGAGTTGCTCCAATAGGTCGCTTGTGACTTGCTTAGGCTAGTGTTAGTCTTGCCGAGTCGCAAGCCGCCGGGAAGAGTTCCGCCGCCGAGTCGCCAGAGCCGCCGCTCCGCCATGGCCGCCGTCGAGCTTGCTCCGGTATCCCTCTGTCTCAGCGAGTCGGTTAGTTGTGTTCGCCTCGCAAACCCGCACCCAGTAATGGTCTCCGTGTCGCCAGAAGTGTCGCCGTCGACGAGCTAGGGCCGGTCAACGACCACGGCGCAAAACTCCGCCGTTGACCGCCGAGCCTGGCCTCGCACGGTAACGTGCCGAGCCTGGCCTCGGTAGCTTGGTCGCCCTGACCAGCGGGCCCCGACTGGCAGCAAGAAAGAAAGAAAGGGAAGCGTTTGGGTGCCGTAGGCCTCGGTAAGCCGGGCGTGCCGAGCGTTTGCCTCGAGCCTCGGCTAAGTCACCGAGCCTCGGTTGAGTCAGTAGCCTCGGCCGAATCGGTTGAGTGTGTTTGAGCCTCGGCCGAGTCGCGCCGAATGTGCCGAAGCCTTGCCTCGGGCCTCAGCCGAATCGCGCCGGGTGTGCTGAGCGTTGTCTTATGCCTCGGCCGAACCAAGTTGGAGTCCGTACGTTTAGGTTTGAGTTTCCTTTTTAGTTTGTTTTTGCAGAGTTATGTAATGGCTTCAAAAATTCCTACAAGGCTCATTTTAAGTCCAAATCCTGTGAAACAAGTTTTGTTAGGTCAAGCATGTTTAGATCTATCAGTGAAAACTGTTAAATGCATTTTTGGTGATACTTTTATGTGTAGATTTATTTAATTTAGAAAAGTGCTGATAACTTGGTAAATGCATAACTAATTATATATAAGTCAGAAAAATGTGATTCCAGTTTTGTTAGGTTTGTATGAATGTGTAGTTTTAGGGAAAAATATAATATGAGGTTGTTTTGTGAATTAATTTGACAGTAGCTTTTAAAATGCTTAAATGTCGTTTCCTTGTTTATTTTGTAGTAATTAAAATATGAAGAATACGAACCTGAGAATTTAAGCACATTGCTCTTATGCTAGGAAGTTCAGTAGAAAAATAAGAAATCTGTTGTTTGACACTTTTTGCTAGGGTGTGTAGTTCAAAGCACCTCTCCATAATAGAATTTGTCTTTTTCATAGAGGATGAAGTCTGGGTCCAAATGGGATGAAATTTGGACAGAGGGTTAGATTAAGTGTTATTGATCTCCAGTAATTTTTATAGGTTTTTGTGAAGCTGTCTAGGATAGGTTACTGTTATGGGCCTATTTAACTAGATTTAATTCTACAAATAATTAGAGGGTAATAAACCCGTTAAGCAACTTTGATGCGGTGACAACAAGACTTGGTAAGTAGTATGTCGAATTAAATAAGTGAGTAGCAGTAGATGACATGTGCTTATCTCCTGAATGGTTACTCCATGTTGCATCACCATGCATCCCATGTGCATTCATGTTGTTCATTCATGTACCGCATCATGCAGGATCGGTAGTGGAAGCCCAGGAGACGCCGGAGGAGCAGCGTCAGGAGGAGACACCCGAGGAGGGGATCCCGGAAGGAGACGCTGAAGACCTGCCGGAGTGCCGTGATCACCGCCCCGCCGACTTCGAGCGAGGCAAGCCCCGGAGCATTCTAACTCCTACGGTTTGCAAATGTTTCTAATTAACCTGATGATGGATGTTGCATTAGGTTATAGGAATTGATTGCTACCGTTGATGCATTATTACTTATCCTTGTCCACCTGCAAATATTACCTTGTTATCCCTAATAAGTCTAGGCTCGTTTATGCTTAGCCTGCTTAGACCGGTAAAAGTCGGGTGATTTCCTGTCTCCCGCATATAGGTGGATACTGATCATGTTTAGCCTTGTGCTATCATGGAGATAACCATGTGATAATTAATTTGAGACCGGGCGGGATGTAGGAGCAGCAGGACATGGGTTCTGTGTGCTAGTAGTCTCCCGTCTGTGTCGATCAGGAACCGACGAAGGCACACCTCAGTCATTTTGAACGCGTCAATCACTTAACGGAGCAGGTGCGGGTACCTCCCGTGAAGCCGAGTAAGGTTTTTCGAGCCGGTGACGGAGATGTTGACGCCTAACACCCAGGGCCTCAGATGTACCGTGGGCAACTATTCTGATCGACCTGGCATGGTCCGAGGGCAGGCAGGGCCTGATCGACCTGGCATGACCGTGGGCAGTTAATAGCTTGAGCGACCTGGCATTGAGATAACCCTCGGTGTAGAAGGGCCCATGACCGTCCCGCGTGTTGTGTTCTCGAACCTCCTGAAGTGGTCGCCAACGGCCACCTGGCAGGGTGTGTCGGGCGAGTGTGCGGCATTTTTATCCCCAGCTGGTAGGAATCGATTATAATCGCCATCGCTCCTGGTTAGTGAGTAACTTGACTGAGCATGTGTTACCGTAGTAATATATGGAATTAATGATGGTTATGGTTGATGAATCTGAAAGGCTATTGATGAAATAGTCACTCCTGCTTGAATAAGTAGTCAAGTGTTTGCTCTAGATCAGGTGCAAATCTAGATAATCAGGCTGATTACATAAAAGTGACTGCTAATGCTCTAATGATGATTAGTTAATAATAAAGTGCTTTTATGCAAAAAGGTAAGTGTGGCCAACCCCAGATACAGCCTTGCATAATCCTTGGTGTTGGTTATTTCTGGTTTATGACGGGTAAGTCTAGCTGAGTACCTTCTCGTACTCAGGGTTCTATCCCTTGTTGTTGCAGATGAGCAATGCTTCTTCGGCTATTGCGAGAACTGTCTGTACCCCGTCGAGGGCAGTGACTAGACCATGGGCATGGTCAACTCTTATCTTCCCTGATGCTTTTGTGGACCGATCAAGCATATGGCACTGTATTGTGAACTAAGGACTTGTGTTTCAAAACTATGTTGCTTCCGCTTTTGAATTCAAACTATGGTTTGTAATAACTGTTGAACTCCGATGTATTTGAACTATGTGCGAACTGAATGTACCTTGTGGGCATGTACGCTAATCTATTACGATCTTGGTTAAAGTTGAATGACTTGAAATCCTTCGAGATTTCCGGACTACCGGGTTTGTACGAGCTTAAGTACTTGTAATCTCTGTGAAAGCAGCGATTTAGTGCTTAATCTGGTGCAAATTGGTCGGTTCTGTTACAGCGGCATCATCATCACAAGGCGCAAGCTCCAGCATTACTTCCTCGCTCATCCCGTAACGGTGGTGTCGTCCTTTCCCCTCGGTGAGATCATCAACAATCGGGAGGCCACGGGGCGCATCGCCAAGTGGTCCGCCGAGCTAATGAGGGAGACCATTACCTACGCCCCGCGAAAAGCCATCAAGTCGCAAGCGTTGGCAGACTTCGTTGCTGAATGGACCGACACTCAGCTCTCGCCGGCGCAGATTCAAGCCGAGCTCTAGACCATGTACTTCAACGGATCCCTCATGAAGACGGGGGCAGACGCAGGCCTGCTCTTCATCTCACCCCTCGGAGTCCACATGCGCTACCTGCTACGCTTGCACTTCCCCGCCTCCAACAACGTCGCCGAGTACGAGGCTCTCGTCAATGGGCTGCGCATCGCCCTCGAGCTCGGGGTCCGACGCCTCGACGCCCGAGGAGACTCGCAGCTCGTCATCAACCAGGTTATGAAGGCTTCAAGTTGCGTCGATCCCAAGATGGAGGCATACTGCGGGGAGGTGCGCAAGCTAGAAGATAAGTTCTACGGCCTCGAGCTCAAACACATAGCTCGAAAGTACAACGAGGCCGCGAACGAGCTGGCAAAGTTGGCGTCCACGCGCGGCACGGTTCCGCCAGACGTCTTCTCGAGGGACGTTTTCGAGCCATCCGTCAAAATCGGACCGGGGGCTGGCCCCTCGATGCCACCCCTCGAGCTAGACACGGGGGCTCGACCTTCAACGCCACCCCTCGGGAATGACCCCTCGACATCCACTGAGGCGATGCATATCGACGCACCCGCCTCTTCTTCATCACGACCCCTCGACTGGCGGACGCCCTTCCTCGACTACCTGACGCAAGGCGTGCTACCAGAAGACAAGACGGAGGCCCGACGCATCGCTCGAAGGGCCAAGACCTACGTCACCTACGACGATGAATGGGAGCTGTACCGACGAAGTCCGACCGGGATCCTTCAGCGCTGCATCCCACTTGAAGAAGGACGCAAGCTCCTCGACGACATGCACTCGGGGGCTTGCGGCCACCACGCAGCGCCAAGGACCCTGGTTGGGAACGCCTTCCGTCAAGGCTTCTATTGGCCGACCGCCGTTGGAGACGCCAAGCGCTTGGTCCGGGCATGCCATGGGTGTCAATTCTACGCCAAGCAGACGCACCAACCCGCACATGCCCTGCAGATGATCCCAATTTCTTGGCCATTCACCGTTTGGGGGCTCGACCTCGTGGGTCCCCTCAAAAAGACAAGTGGAGGGCACTCACACGTGCTCGTGGCCATCGACAAGTTCACCAAGTGGATCGAGGCTAAGCCGATAGGCGACCCCACCTCCGAGAAGGCTGTCGAGTTCATCGCCGCCATCATGTACCGGTTTGGGGTGCCTAACGTCATCATCACCGACAATGGCACCAAATTCACGGGCAAAAAGTTCACCAACTTCTGCGACGACAACAGCATTCGCGTGACCTGGGACTCGGTCGCATACCCTCAATGCAACGGGCAGGTCGAGCGCGCCAACGGCATGATACTCCATGGGCTGAAGCCGAGGCTCTTCAAGACCCTCAAAAATTTCAGAAAAGGGTGGGCGGCGGAGCTCCCCTCGGTGCTGTGGGGCCTCAGGACTACGCCGAGCCGAGCCACCGGGTTCACTCCGTTCTTCCTAACCTACGGCGCCGAGGCTGTCTTGCCTACGGACCTCGAATACGGCTCCCCTCGACTTCGAGCCTACAACGAGCAAACCAACGATGAAAGGCTCGCCAACGCCAAGGACCAGCTCGAGGAGGCCCGAGACGTGGCGCTCATCAACTCCGCGCGCTACCAGCAAACACTTCGACGCTACCACGACTAGCACGTGCGCAAGAGGGACCTGGCGGCGGGGGACCTCGTGCTTCGACGGCTGCAAGACAATCGAGGGCGCCATAAGCTCACCCCTCCATGGGAGGGCCCATACACCGTAGCTGAGGTGCTCAAGCCAGGGACATACAAGCTCTACGACGATCAAGGCAGAATCCTGGCGAACGCGTGGAACATCTCTCAGCTACGTCGCTTCTACCCTTAAGGGCCTCGAGGCCCAGCATATTCTGTTGCTTTGTACAAACATGTCGAAATGAATGAACAAACTCGTGCATTGTCTTTCATTTTGCTTAGCATCTTAAGGTAGCCTCGACCCTGCTTTGCTCAGGGTCGAGCCTCCCTCGGGGGCTGACAAGGGGGTAACCGCCTCCCAGACTCTGGGAAAAACACGTTTTTTTTTCAAAAATTCGACCCTCATCTCGACTCGTGCCTCGAGTGAACTTACGACGTCTAAATCCTAAAATACCTCGAGCCTCCAAGGGTCGGGAGGCGTCGACGTAGATGGCCACCTACGCCCCCGGGCTACGGTACTTACCTACGCCTCCCCTCGAGGGGCTCGCGACGTATCGAAGGAACACAGACTAAGCTAGCAGAAACTCGAACTTGCAAACAAAGAGAAGTGGTCAAATAAATTTGAAAAGAAAACAACTCCTTTAAACAAACAAGTCATATATACATACGGGTCTCGACGGACCCTCATTCATGTCATAAAATTCTTACAGGGGCCTCGACACCCAAATTTGGCACGCAGGCCCTAATCTTCGTCGGTGTGGTACTCCTCCCCGAGGTCTTCCACGGCGGGCTCAGCCTCGACACCCGAGCTAGAGGGAGGAGGGCCCTCGACACCGCTGCTGGCGTCAGGAGGCAGCACGTCCTCCTCGAAGATCTTCGCGAGCGACGTCCCCGGCCTCTCCATCTTCTCCAAAATCTTGTCGACACGGCGGTTGTTCCACTCCTCGTCCTTCCCCTCGATCTCGATGAAGCCGTTGGCGACAACGTGGACCGGGAAGCGGAAGCCGGAGCGGACAACCGCGAGCGTCTGCTTTACGCCATGATGGAGAGCTTGCCGGACACGGTCCCGCGTGGCTGCGTCGAGGAAGCACAAGGCGTCGACCAAGGCGTCGCCTCGGGCAACCGCACCTTCTGCCGCAGCCACTGGAGGAGCACCCCACATGGGGCCGAGCCGGTCGAGGGAAGTGCGAGCCCGCTCCGCCACCATCGTCTCATCTTGGAGTTGGTCCAAGAGAGCCTGGTTCGTCCCGCGGAGCTCCTCGACCGTCTTCTCGACTCCTGCGCAACAAACAAGGAAGAGTGAGACTGCGGCGTAACAAAAAACTTCGAGACCCAAACAAGAACAAGGTGTAAGCCTCACCATCGCAATGTTGCCCCAGTGCGGCGAGGTCGCAAGTAAGGCCCTTAGCGCGCTGCTCGAGCCTGCGCTTCTCGGCCAGCATGAGGAGCTTCTCGGACCTAAGCTCCTCGATCAGCCTGCCCACCTCCACGAGGGCCAGATCCTTTCGGATCACCTCCTGCCGCGCCGCCCCCTCGGCAGCTCGGGCGGTGGCGACACCGCTCTCGGCGTCTTCGGCCTCCTTCTTCGCCACCTCCGCTGCGGACCGAGCGGCGGCGGCATCGCATTGAGCGTCCTCGGCCTCTTTTCTCGCCGCCTCCGCTGCGGTTCGGGCGGTGGCGGCCTCGCCACGGGCGTCAGCGGCCTCCTGCTTCGCCGCCTCAGCTTCAGCCCGGGCGGAGGTGGCCTCGCTTCGGGCGTCCGCGGCCTCTTTCCTCGACGCCTCAAGAGCGGCGGCGGCCTCCTCCTTGGATCGAGCGGCCTCACCTCGAGCCACCCGGACCTCCGCCTCCACCTCGTTGAGCCGGCTCGCCATTTGGGCGTTCCGGCTCAGCTCATCGCGGAGATCTTGAAGCTCCGCCTCAGCCCTCGCGAGGGCGGCCGACACCTGTGCGGACCGGCCCGCCTCCTCGGAGCAGGACCGATCCGCCTCCGCCATAAGCTCGGCCACCTCCCGGAAGATGGACCGCACCTCGCGCGGGGCCCCCCGCTGGACCGGTTGCTCAACGGAGACCATGGCGAGGGACGGGCTCGGCGCGTCGGGAAACGGCCATACTGGTCGGTCAAGCTCGATGTCGGGCAGATCCTCCTCCGCCCCGAGCTGCCCCGACTGCGGCCCGCCGCCCGACGGCACGAGCCCCGGCTCTTCCCTGGCCGGGCCCTCCGGCGCCTTGTCAGCGCTAGCCGGCGCCTCGGGCGCCTCCACCATCATCGAGCCCGCGGCGAGGAGCGGCCCCTGCTCCAGCTCGTTCAGGAGGTCCTCCACCGTCGGCTCCTCCTCCGCCAACGCCTCTCCCCCCTTTCCCTCCTCCGCAGCCTGGCTCGTGTTGGTCGAAGCCTCTAGGGGCGCAGTCTCCTCGGCCCTAGACACCGGCGGGGCCGTGCTCGCCCCAGGCGCTTCCCCCGGAACAGCCGTCGTGGTGGGGGGAAGGGTGGCGCTCCCAACTGGCGCCATCATGGGAGGAGGAGGAGGGGGAGGAGGCAGCGCTTCATTGGGTGTGGTAGTGGCGGGCTCGATGCCGTGAGCTGTGGCCCCTGCAATACGAGATGACAGTGATATCAGAACCAGGAAGAGTGCCTCAACCCCTGCGGTCGATGGCGACGGCCTCACCAAAATTTGCGACGATCATCTGGCCTCCTCGAGCCATGGCAGCTCGAGCCTTCTCCAGCCAAGCGGCTTCTCTAGCGGAGGAAGGTGCCATACCTCGAGGTGCTTGTGCCTCGACGGGGCTCGAGGTCTTGGCCCGCTTGGACGAAGCGAGGTCCACCTCCTGGTAGGAGCGCTTCCCCCTGAGATACCAGAGATGACATGCGTCATCAAAAGTAAAGAGGTAAAGCCTCGCTACCGACGAGGTCCAAGAAAATTACTCACCCAAAGCGGCGGCTGGGCTTCTTCCCGGAATCGCCGGACCCACTCAGGTTCTTCGAGCCCACCCCGCGGCTCGAGCCCTGCGCCTGGGCCGTCTCCACAGGGCTGGGATGGGGGGAGGGCTCCCGATGCCTCCCATGGCTCGACCTCGAGGGAGATCCCTCCTTCCGCCCCACATCGCGGGAGGGCGACCACACCTCCCTCGTGCTGTCATCGTGGCGCCCGCCCCGGCGCGGGCTCCGGGACTTGCTCCGGCGCTCGCGCTGGCGGTCGCGCCCTCCCGCATCCGCTTCTGTGTCCCGGCGGCGGTGCGGCGATGGACTCCGGGGACGCTCACGCCCCTGGTCACGAGACGCCCGGGGGCTCCCTCCCCGACGCTCGTGATGGCGCGGGCTCGACACCTCCTCCTGGCGCCCGCTCCTCCGCGAGCTCGACCCCGACCTCGATGGCTCGCGGCGGTCGGACCCGGAGCCCCTCCCGATGTGGTCACTGCCCCTCGAGGCTCGGCCCTTCTCGAGACCTCCCGCCTGGGCTGACGCGGGGGCGGCCTCCGTTGGTGCTGTGGCAGAGGCGCTCTGGGTTCGGGGCTTCCTCACGACCGGGGGCACGTCCGGCGCAGAGCTCGACGGACCTCGGGCCCCCGACGAGGTAGGGATCGGCGCCGCCTTCCGCGGCTGCGTCCTGCGCGGTCCCTTCGCCGGGGGGACCTCCAGTATACCCTCCTGCACAGAGGAGTGGTCAGCCCTGTCATCGACGACCCCCGCGCGCCTCAGGCGCGCATCCATCCCCTCGTCGTCGCTCCCCTCCTCATCATCGCTCTCCTCCTCCGAGCTCAAGGAGCTCAGCTCGGGGGACCCGTCTCCAGGCTGACGGTTGCGACGAGCCTTCGCCAGCCTCTGCTCCCGAGCCAAGCGACGCAAGTTTTTGTTTTTCTCTTTCTTCTTCCCGGCATCCTTGCTCTCCTTGTCTTTCTGAGCAGAGAGGCGCCTCACCTGAGTATCCGCGGCGTCCTCCCTCACCGGGGCCTTGACGCGCGACAAGTAAACGCCCCCTGCAAAAAAGAAGAAGCGTGACGAGACAAACCACAAGAAGAATGCAAAGGGTTCGAAGGAGGAGAAAGGGGGAGAAGGCTCGGGACAGCTCAGCTCGAGGGAGGCTTACCAGGTCGAGGCACCCCTCGTCGGGTGCCATGGCGACCAGGTCGGTGTACTCAGGGATGAACGGCCCCTGGATCGTGATTGACACCCGGGAGACGCCCTCGTTCCGGGACAGCCTCTCCTCGGCCATCCTCGATCGATTAAGCGCCTCGAGCTGGGCCTTCGGCCCCATCTCGTGCATAAGAAGGGGGCGGTCCGCCAGCGGGAGAACTCTTCGCTGGTGGAACGCCCAAATGACCGCTTGCACGGTCAACTTCTTCTCATCCACCAGCGTCCTCATCATCTTCATCAGCGGGGCTAGGTGGCGTTGCCTGTCCGCCGCGACACCCCAGGTCCACTTCTTCGGGCGTTGAGTGAGGACCCTGCCGGTGTACTACGGAAAGAGACCACCTTCATTCCGCAGATAGAACCAATGGTCGTCCCACCCGACCTGGTTGGTGGAAAGCTTGTATCGAAGGTATTCGCGGGGGACATTGGCCAACGAGGTCCCAGCCCTCGCAGTGATGGCGAGGGAGCCCATGCGCACGAGCCGCCTCCCGCTGGGCTTTAGGGCCTTGATGAAGAGCTCGCCCCGGAAGAGATGGACGAACATCTCCCAGTGCGGCTCCATCTTCAGGTACCCCTCGCACACCGCGGCGAATATGGCGGCGTGCGAGATGGAGTTGGGGGAGAAGTGCTGCAGCTCCACCTCGAAGTGGTGGGCCAGCCCCCGCATGAAGCGGCTCGGCGGGACGCTGAGCCCCATACGGTGGTAGCGCGTGAAGCTCACCACGTACCCCTCCGGCGGGTGCAGCTCCCGGTGCTCCGCCGATGGGATAACCCACCACGCGGGTCCCTCCTCCGGGTTGGGGCGCAGAAGCCCCTAGGCCACCAACGAGTCCATCTCGCTCTGCGTCACCTTCGACGGGCTCCAGTCTTCGGCCGGCAGCACTTGTGTCTGGGCGGCCATGGCGGTGGCGCGGCGCGGACCCGAGCAGCGGACGGGCAGCCGGAAAATCCCCAATCGACTAGCTCGAAGGAGAGGGCGCGTGAAGGCTACGGCGGCGGTGAAGGCAAAGGCAAAGTAAAGGGTTCCTTTTCCCCTCTTTCGATATTTATAAGGGGAAACCCCGACGGGCGGGGTCTCCCACGACGTAAAAAGGTAACCGCATGCATTTAATGCGCCCACCTAACCGCATCTCGAGCCAGATGCAGGGTACACGCGGCAGCTCTCCATTCGCTCCACTACCCGGGCCCGCCACGACCGTCGCTCCGGCTTCGCGTCCGCCGCCCTCGCCGACGGTTTCCGCCTAAAAAGGCGCGCCCAACGGGCAGAAGGATCCCCAGACGACGGAGGCTTCTTCACGAAGGTAAAAATGGGCCCCGGCCCTAAGCCTCGAAGCAGCGAAGGCTGGCCCTCGAAGAGGGTTCGACAGCCGGCTTCGAGCAACCGAGTCAGGGACACCAAGGGGCGCCACTCGCGGCACCACTCGAGGGCCAAGCCCTCGAGGCCCCTCACGTGTATCCAAGGCAGGGAGCACGACGTGCAGTGAGATCCCCTCGGAGGGAGGCATCGAGCCACCAGGCCCTATCGAATGGACCCGGCACTCCTGCAGACTGAGCACCCATGCTTTATGAGATCGCCTCCGGGCTACAGTCGACCCCTATCGAACGGGGCACGAGGTCTCACTTGGATTCCCCGTTACCAGCTCACCGGGAACCTCGATACTCGCCCGCTCTTGGTAGTACGAGGCATCCCCCCTCGCATCCGATCGAAAGGACTCGTGGGATGACAAGCCAGGGCAACCGGCGTGCCGGACAGCTCGAAGAGCCGGCCGGCCGGTTCAGCCTGGCACCCCTCGACGAAAGAGGGTCTAAAAAACTCGGGGGCTCAACACTCCCGGACCTAAAAAAACGCAACTAAAACTCGCAAAAAGCCCACGAGGGAGTTTTAACCACTCCCCCGTGGCCTCGGGGGCTACACCCGCGGGTGTCGCTCGCACGACACCCACGGAATCAAAACGACCAAACCCTCGAGACTAGTTAGCTAACCTTCGAGCTCCCAGTCGGGAGCCCCTGCTCGAGTGCAAGCACTCGAACAAGGGCTCGGGGGCTACTGTCGGGGGTCCACAAAAGGGGTACCCCCAATCAACGCGAACAAATAGGTTAAACCTAGAACACCGGTAAATAACAAACCTAACGAGACCAACCCCTTGAGGCCCACAACGCTGGCCCGCCAAGCCAGGCCTCGGGCGAGCGCTCCACTAAAACCTCGAGTCCTGGCATATAGGGCTCGAGCCCCCCACAGCCGAACGCCGGAGGACGTAGCGCCTCCTTCGGTCCGCCAGTCGCCACCGCCGAGCCGCAACGCCGTTCTTCCCCAACCCGAGCTCCACCGACTCCTCTTCTTCCTCCTCGAGCCTCACTGAGCCAAGGCGAGGTGAGAATGCCAACTAGCCCTAACTCTACCGCCTTCTACCTCCCTCTTCTTCTCCGGCCGAACGCCATGGTCGTCCGCCGCGGCCATGCACGAGGTCAAGCTTCCCTGGAGCCAATCAAGCCTAACCAACCCCGTAGTCTTGCTCCCTAGGGTTCGTAGAAGCTTATGCCTCCACCTATTTCACCGGTGACCGCCGGAAACGGCGTAGCCGCGCGATGCCGCCGCCTCCGTGCGCCGCCGCTCGTCGCCGGCATGCTCCGGCCGTGCGCTAGCCAAACCACCTACACCACTCGATGCGCCTCGTCGAGGCGAGTTCACAAGCCTAACTTCCCCGCCGGCGACCTCACCGTCGGCGAGGAATCAACGGTCAAACCTCTCCCCTGTTTTACTCTCTTTGACGGGTGGGTCCCGTTGACCCACAGACCCCTCGAGCCAGGCCTCGGACGGGCGATTATTTTCCGTCTCGCCCGAGACCCGAGCCAGGCCTCGGCCTCGGACGGGCGATTATTTTTCCGTCTCGCCCGAGCCTCCGAGCCAGGCCTCGGCCTCGGACGGGCGGTTATTTTTCGTCTCGCCCGAACCTCCGAGCCAGGCCTCGGCCTCGGACGGGCGATTGTGTTCCGTCTCGCCCGAGCCTCCGAGCCATGCCTCGGACAGACGTTTGTTTTCATCATCTCGCTCGAGCTAGGTCTCGAGCAAACCCTCGGGCGCTGCCTCGTTCGAGCCGGGCCTCGAGCGAACACACACCTTCCGCCGTGCGCTCGAGCCAGGGTGGGTCGAGTTGGACTGGGCCGAAAGTCCCGTTTGGGCTAGAATAAAGTTTTTCTTTTCTGCACAGTAACTAAGTTTGTTAATTTTGCTATAATTAATCTGTAGCTCTGTTAATTATGAAATTTCAGTTTTGCTAGTTGCTTATGAGCAGATCTATCATGGAAAAAATATGAAAGTATTTTTGGCAGAAGTTTATTTTACTGTTTTCATTTATTCCAGTTTATATGCTTTTGTTTAGATAAATGGTTATATATGTTTTCTGGTTGAGTTAATTCCTGGAAAATTTGGTGTAAGTTTATTATCATGTTTTACACCTGTAAAAAATATATGATGCACTTTTTATGTGGAAAAAGTTTCTGTTATGGTTTAAAGTCCTTTTTGGCTATTTTCTTAAGAATAAATGTTAAGGTGTTTTATATGCTGAAATAAAATATGGGAAAATTTGTATAGTCTCTGTTCATGAGGATCAAACTAAGAAAAATGTAAGCATGATCTGTTATGTGAAGAAATCTGGAGATGCTTTACAAATGTGCTTTTCTGTGTTTTCCTTTGGATTCATGTAAGAAATAATATGATGTTTTTGTTCATGGGACTTTCTTGATAAGCATAAAATGTGAAGTAGAATCTGAGAAAAATATGAAGTTGAGTTTATCACCCTTTTCGAGTAGGGTTGTAGTTCAAATGGTTTAACTTGGGGTAGATTTGTTTATTTTGTGTAGGCTTGTATGTTTATGTTCTGGCAGTAAATTTCCTGCAGTAGCATGGTTATGGGTAGAAGAAGCCGGGAAAATTATGAAACCTGCTGTTTGACACTTTTTGGATGGAGAGCTAGTTCAAAGCACCTTTTTGGGCAGTTTGTTTGTCATTTTCGTATATGCAGCTCTGTATTTTATTTTTGAATGAAATTTGTTCAGTGGAGTCCTGAGAGTGTTGTTTGCCTTCTGAAATTTTTGTGGATTTTTCTGAGTCCAGAAAAATGCAATCGCAGTTCTAATCGAAGTTTCTTTTGATTTATTTAAATAAGAAAAGGGTGAATAATCAGATTTGGTTTTATGAAATAAATAAGTAATTACCTCAATGTCAAACGTGGTTCAACAAGTTGGCTTTGTTGGTTTGCAAGAAATATTTTTTTTTTACCTCACATCTTGCGCCCGCATTCCAATTATTTATATTCGTCGCATGCAATAGGATCGACCCCGCCGGAGCCCGACCAGGAGCAGAAGATAAGCGTCAAGCAGCAGATTCCGGAGCTCCAGCAAGCCGAGGAAGCCGACCCCGTCCCCGACACTAACTTGCCCGAGTGCCCGTCTCACGAGGCCTCGGTCTTCACCCAAGGCAAGCCCCGGAGCATTCTAAGTCTCCCAGTTTTTATAATTAAATTACTTGAGTCCTTTTATATTGTGATGCATTAGGTATAGGAGTTGATTGAATCCTATTTGATGCATTATTCTCCCTTGATTATTGCTTACTCCTACCTTGTTATCCTGTTACTTACTATTATAATGTAGAATTGCTTAGCCTGCTGAATAAAAGTGATAGTTGAGGATGTTTCCGTAATACCCTGATGGGTAGTTACCGGATCACGGTTGGCTATATGTGCTATCGTGGAAAAGAACCTAAGTAGTAATGAAATACGGTCAACTGGAAGGCAAGGCACCAAGTTGGAACTTGGGGGCAGTCCGTCCGTTGGATCGTGTAGGTTTGTATCGATGTTGGCCCTCGTTCATTTTTGAACGCGCCCTTTTACTTAGGGATATGTCGGTGCCGTAATCATCGACCCCAAAGCCAGTTAGAAGCTGTTCGGGCCGGTCTCAACCCGTGTCGTGCCCTCTAGTATGGAAATTGCGATCTGCCGCGTGAGGCCATCGCCAGGTTCCAATTGGGCGGTCCGTGCTTGAACCGCGGCGATTACCACCACGAACAAGCGTCGAGCGGTTGCCCAATGCATGGACCCGACGGGGAAAGTGTGGGCTGGTATTAAAGGTCTTTCACCAGCTGGTTTGGAATTCGATTTGAGTCGCCGTCTCCCCCGGTTAGTGGGAAACTATGGCGAGCTTCACCACGATACAACTCCATGTGATATCTAAAGGTTCAACTAAAATGTGGACAAGTCAACTGGATATGGTTATATTATTTGTCTGCTAGACTCAAGTGTGTGCAATAGTTCAGGTGCAAACCTAGAAGAAGGAATAGGTATAAAAGATGACAGCTCATTAACTTCACTAATACTTCGCTTATCTTAAATTGAGCTTTTCGCAAATTCAAGATCCCAGCTCCACCCAAAAAGACCTTGCATGTTCTTGGTGTCTTTATTTTCAGTTGGACGGGTAAGTCTAGCTGAGTACATTCCAGTACTCAGGGTTTATCCCGTTTGTTGCAGATGGCCAGGTCTACTTCGGATATTGTAAGCACTGCCTCTACCCAGTGGAAGGTGATGAGGAGTAGGCCCAGGGCAGGGTCGTCCAGAAGCTTTTCCCTTTTCTTTTGCTGGACTGAGACTACTAGGGGCACATTATCTTAAAAAGGGAGGAGTGAGTTGTGTTGAGTGGATTTATCAAAACAATGTTTTATTTGGCCCACGTGTGTGGTGGTCGTGTGTTAAAAACTTATTTAAGCTTCCGCACTTTTAAAATTCAGTATTGTAATAACTCCGTTTTAAATTCCGCACTCTGATATTTTAAATTCGGTTTCATTTTCGCTATGTGTATCTTTACGAATGTAATCCTTGAACGATGCGATCCTGTATGATGTATGGTGTTAGAAATCCTTCGAGATTTCTGGACTACCGGGGTTGTATGGGTTCAAGTATTAGTCGAAGTCAGACGGATTTGGCTAAGATAATACTTGAGCTCTTATAATCAGGGCAGTTCCGCCACAGTAGTCTTGGCTAGACCGATAGTTTTAATTCCGCATTTGTTTCAATTAGCCGCTACGGTTAATTTTAGAAAGGACTATTCACCCCCCTAGTCCGCCATCTCGACCCTTCAGTGACCCTAGGTCTCATCTCCTTTCAACTTCTAACTTCCACTCTTGCTCCCATATATCAACACTAAAGTATTTTCAAGGGGTTGTTAGCTCGTTAGGATCCAATGCACATGCAATGAGTAGATCACCCAATGGCACTTATAAACACATCAACTATGATTTCCCCTCTTCATAGTATGATTATTTATCTCAAACACACTCACACGCTCTATGGTGTCTTTTGAGTGCTAAAACAAAAGAGCTTCTATTGGTTATCCATTTGCCTTGAACTCCTTTTGTTTTTCTATTTCTTTTTTTCAACATGAGGATCACTTGTTCACCAATGCCGGCCACTCCTTCACCTTGGTTGATCGCTCTTGAGCTTAGTCGACCACTCCAATGCCTTCTTGACCACTCAAGTGCTATGCCGACCACTCCACTTGGTCATGGGCCTTACCTTTCTCAGCTACACACTTAGCACTTAGTTAGTCTAAATAGGTTTTATCAATTAGCCAAAATTAGACTAGGGCTTCACACGATGCCACCAAGAGGGGGCGAATAAATATTAATGAAATTTAGCAACAAAACAAAACTTTGCATCAAATTAATAGGGTGTGGAACTTCGACGTGATTCTACATAACCTTCGTACAAAAGAGAGTAACATGAAGTTCTCTACAAGTAGAGAGTTCAAACTAAAATAGACTTTTTTATGTATGTGTTCCGAGATGTGCAGTAGCAAGTCCATAAAGTACCAACACTCACAACTCACACGACCATGTAGATCGAGTGGAAATGAAATTTTACAATTCAAAACACAAGAGACTAGAGATTTGTTTCACTGAAGTTCAAGTTCTCACTTGAACCCTGCATCTTTGTTGAAGAGACAATGAGCGACTCACAAAGGTCACGCTCGTACTGAATCCCTCTCGACCATTATCACTGTCTCCTACTATTGATCTTTTCTCTTGTGGGGTAAGATCACAACCCTCACAAACTTTAACGTGGCTCTTCATGCACCGGAGCTTGTTGGGCAACACCTAGTAGTTCAGGATGATTCACATCCAAGAGTAACAAATGCTTTTACGAATGATTGATGAAGCCCGACATGTGCTCAAAGTTTGGCTTGCTCTCTATTGATCTCAAACACCAACCTCTCAACCAAACTTACTAAATTTATCACAAATCGCACAATCTTCACAATGAGGGATTGAGGAGAGCTCTCAAGGATTTTTGCATCAGTTCTAGGCATGAGGTATCATCATCGGCCACTCTAAGAAGCATGAGATGTGTATGTACACACAAAACCCAAAAACTAACCGTTGACTAGCCATTAGACCAACATAGTTTGTAGTTGTGGAAAACATCACAGGTCAACACGTAGAAAATGCCACAACTTTTCACTCCAAACTCTAATTTTGAGGATCTCGGACTCTATGGAAAGCTTGTGCAATGCTCTAACATCAATAAGCGCAAGGTTGTGGTAGATGTTTATCTCATGTTAGTACTTGTTGTTAGGTTAGTTTGAGCACTTGAAACTTGTCACGTTGTATCCCACTTAATAGTATGACATACCTATACTCAAGATCAAAAGGATACACCTATTTAAACTGCTTGAATCTTAAATATCTTCATACGCCATTTCTTCACATTATTTGCCCATATGGGTTGCAACCATCTTTGTTTCATTCCTTTGAGCAAATCCACCTTGAGCATCTGACTTAACCATTTCAACACATGTGAGTTCCATTCATAGCTTAAAGTTACTTCCACTCATGATACAATGTACTAAATTTGATCATCGACACAATGTAAATCCTCGTAGCTCAATTAGTACGTCGACTCAATGCAAATACTTTCTGCTTGACCTTAGCATGGTACCTTGGTCGCTAAGCCACCTCTTGCGCTTCACTCTTGTTTAGTCCCTCAAAGCCTTTTCCTTGCTATCTTTACCTTACCAAGCCATCCTCAAATCACATAGTATGTAGAACCAACATTAAGCATTTACTTGAAGTCCATTTCTTTTTTTATCACATATCTTGACGTAGATGAATCAACATCAATATGGTCAAGCCAATTCATGATTTCTTATATCCTCTTAATTTTGGCTTGACAACTTGTATTGCTATTTCTTCATAATAGTATTGCTCGTGATAATTTCCTTCTTTATTCTTCCAACTTGATCAATATTAATGCATATTAATTTTCCAAGTCCCGGTCTATAGAAGCAAAATATTGAAGCCAACTTATATCTACTATATATTGTCTCCTATCTAACCTTAGCTTGACATTTCTTTACTTATGTATTATTGACTCATTCCTCAATATTTGATCATTAACAATCAACTATAAATCTCTTCTTGTTCATGCAAAGCAAGACACTATTGAGAACAAACCATATTCAATTCACTTTATCTCTTTTTGCCTTAATATGCTTGCTTCTTATTCATTTAAGATATGAGTTTGAAATGAATATTATTCATGAAACCTATTCAAAGACTCACCAAACTCATTAGTCTTTAAATCTTTTGTTATTCAAACCATAAAAACCTACTAGGGAGCCTAGAAGCACTTTCAAAAAGCCCTTAGCCCCACAATATAATCATCCTCTATTCCAGAGTGCTCGTTAGTCAAAGATAGATCGCGAAATGACTCTCTAGAGTGTATTTAGGACATATACAAGTTGTTGGAGAGTGGAAACATATAGAAACCAAATTTTACGCAGATGGCTCTCCAAATACTGATTTAGAGAGTAAATTTTAGAAAGACTCATGGAGATGCTCCGCATCTCTAACCATCCCCCTTTTCTAACCCCTAATGAGAAAAAAAATCTGTCATTTTAGGGATTTTGTAGCTCCAATAGTCCAATCCCAATGAGAAATATTTTCTCCATCCCCCATCACCCCTCAAATAAAGGAGAGATATCTTCTCCTCAATCCACTGTTTTTCTCATTGAGTGTGGGATTTTTTCATTCTGTTGGAGAGGAGACCATCAAAATCTTTAAACACTTTTTTATGCCCCCAATAACTATTTTTTAGGTTGAATTTTTCTCCTTCTATCGGAGATGCTCTAAGAAGCTATTTTCTCCTTTTCCAAAAATAAACTAGGTGTCAATGAAGTCAATATTTTTGGCTTCACTAGCCCGACTCATTTAGAGGAGTTGAATCCAAAAGAAACCATGCCAAGCCCGGACTTAATTAAATGCATGAGTTTGTGGACAAAACAAAACCCCAAAAGATATTTTGTGAATGGAGGACTGGAGGTGGTATATGTTAGTCACAAAAAAAAGAGGTGGTATATGTTGATATTAATTTATTTGTGAATGGTGGTATTATATATTGATATTAATTTCTTGTAGTGACGACATTTAGTTCATATGCCATAAATCACTTTTGGTAATTGAAAAAACAAGGCAATTTAAGCACGGTTATGTTCATTGTTTCTATTTTAGGCATTGGATAATCCTTTCAACTCTCTTGCACATATATTGACATTGCTAGGCTATGACAAGTACTTCATGTAAAGTAATAAATAGTAATACATACATTACACTTAGCAGTTCAAGCCTATCTTCATCATTAGACATGAAGCTTATATTCATTATTAGATTATTTAAATGTAATTTTCATTGCAACTAATACACTACCATTAGAAGTGTAGCAATCTTCGTCATTTAAGATGGGTCTTAGCATTGCTTCAATACAAACATGTTCTCAATATGCTTTAACCTCTTGAATGAAAGAACCAAACAAGATGAAAATTTGTAAAACACATGCCGGCATCAAACAAAAAATGGATTTCAGATTGGCACAAGGACTCAAAAGTGTGTGTAAATTGTAATAGGATCATTTACTCCCTCATTCTCATCATCCGTTGCATATTTGATTTTGACATGTGGAAGGATTTGTAGGACGAGATGAACTCCGTTCCAAAAGGGATTGCGACAGTAAAATGGGAACCGTGGAGACCAGTAGCAGTTGCGAAGAAACGAGAGATCAAATCGTGCCCAACACAGGCACATAGCCCAGAAGAACCCCGCGCGACGCGCCTCGACTCCCTTCTCTCGTGTCCAATCCCGCGCCGCGCGCCCCTTCGGCCGCACCGCACCACACCACAGCGAAGGCGAAGCAAACCACCACCAGGCCAGGGCCAAATCCCAACCAAACCTTTTTTTTTCCTTCCCCATTTTCTCCACCCACGAACTCGTCGTCTCCCATCCCCGGCCGCCGCCGCCTCCCTTCCCCCTTCCCTCCGTTCCCTCACCCCACCAAAACCCTAGCCGCCGTACCCAGCGCTCTCGCGCTCCCCTATCCCCGCCGCCACGGCTGTCTAGATCTCCCGCGCGCCCTAGGGCTTCAGGGCCCCGCGTCGGCAGCTTCCGCATCTGGGTTGGTGGTGTTCCCGTTAGGGTTGGCCTGCCATGCCTCGGAGCTCGCGTCACAGGTCGCACCGGTCCCACAGGCGGGGAGGGTCCGCGGACCGGTCGGAGTCAGAGGGTGAGGAGTCGGCTCCGGCCGCCGGCGCGCGGGAGGAGGCCGCGGCGGCGGCTAGGGTTTCCAGAGATCCCGAGCCCGAGAGGCGCCGCTCCTCCTCGGGAAAGGAGGCCGTGAGATCGGGGAACGGGTACGCGGAGCACGGGAAGAAGAGGAAGGAGAGGGTTGAGGAGGCTGTGGTGGATGTGGTCAGCGACCGGTGGAACAGTGGCGTCTGCGACGATCACCTGGTCGAGAAGAGGTCCAAGAGTGAGACCTTTGGGCATGCTGAAGTGGAGAAACTGACCGACAAGTCCAGGGGATCAGGGGATGAGTCCAAGAGGTCAAGCAGACGGGTGGTGGCTGTGGATGACAGGCCTGAGGAGGTTGCTTCCAAGAGTGACTCTGGGAAGCGGAGGTCAGAGAAAGAGAAGGATTTGGGGAGGAAGGAGAGTACTGGGCATTATAAGGATGACAGAGATAGGGAGCGGGAGAAGGAAAGGGAAAAAGAGAAAGAATGGGAGCGGCAGAAGGAGCGAGATAGAGAAAGGAGTAGGGATAGAGAGCGTGAGAAGGAGAGAGAACGGGAAAAAGAGAGGGAGAGAGAACGTGAACGGGAGCGTGAGAAAGATAGGGATCGAGAGCGGGACAGGGAACGAGAGAGGGAGCGTGATAGGCAGAAGGAGCGGGAGAGGGACAAGAAAGATTATGATTCCAAGCATGAGAGGTATGAGGATGGCGGTAGCAGGAAGAGTGGCTCAAAGACGAGTAGGACGGAAGAGGAGGCCTACTCATATAGGAGAGATACAGATGTCAATGGTAAGTAGCCCATTTTGTACATGTTCTCCACAATACCAATAGCATTGATGCTGTATGTACGATTGTATGCCATGTTCCTACTGCTTATCCTGATTTCATTTAGAGTTTTGCATGATGCTATCATTATTTTAAATAGTACTAGCATATATATTAATAAGCTTGGCGAAAATGGTTGTAACCTGTGGAGTTCATAGTTTTCCTACATTTGTATTCTTTTCGATTTCGACTGCACTGAATGATTTAATATCCATGTTTCCCTTTGCTACATTAAACTCTGTTGTGCTTATTATATGTAGCTTACAGCTTGATACCTTGTTGTAAAGTTATATTAAACCACATTACTTGTACTTCTGATCTATTGCCTTTAATAGTGATGGGCCTTGTCTCAGACTCTCAGTGAAGTAGCTGGATAGAATACTTGAAGAGATATTTTGCTCTCTATGCTGAATGGCATTTACCTATGCACTTGTTTTTATCTGAATGCTACTTATTTGAGTTTCCTTGTATATGTTTTTTTTGGGTTGTTATTCTTTTCTTTTGCTAAGCATTGCCTTCTAAACTACTTCTTTTGGAGGCAGAAATTTCAGCAAAAGAGAAGTACAATAATCCTGATATGCAAGCTGACAAACACAGCCGAAGAAAAGATGATTCTGAAGACACAGATAAGTGGCCCACTGACAATAGAGACAGTGATGACAGAAAGACACTGTCCAGATATGAACATGGTAAATCTAGGAGTTCTAAGGAACAAAGGTTTGATGATGACAAGTATAAGGAAAAGTACAAGGATGATTACGGAAGGGATAAAAGGCAACATGATGACAAGTTTTCTGATGAGCGAGTGGCCCGTGGTCATGAAAGTGATAGAGCTGATTATAAGAGTTCTAAAGATGGGCACAGAAGCTCAGAGAGCCATTACAGAAAGGATGCAGTTCAAGACGTTGATCATTATGAGGAGTATGGCAATAGGTATAAGGAAAATAGAGGGAAAAAACGACCTCCTGAGGAAAATGATGACCAATACGATTTAAAGCCTCCAAGCACACGTGATCAACGTGTGCATTTGGAAAAATCTTCAGGTAGTGGCCGTCTGGATTCTCTGATTGAGAGAACAAGACCAGATCGTAGTTCTAGTCCAAGTAAAATCCACTCAAGAAGTTCACCTAGCCCAAGTTCTTATCACGACAAAGATCAAAGCCGGTAACTTTTTTTCTACATGGTTATACATCTGAAAATAATGCATCTCTAACAAGGGTGGAGCACTGTAGCTGTACCTTGTCCTAGTATTACAGTAATCTGTTTATTATATATATTTCTATTTAATTTTAACCATGCTAATGACATGTATTGTGTGCATAGTTTGTGTGCTAAATTGTTGCAGTATTTCTATGCATAAGGTAGCTGGTCATCTTTGTGGCAGAAAAAGCTTGATAGATCTATTGCTATATGTGACTCAATTGGTTTTCTATTGGCTGATAATTTTTGAGGTTAAATAATTGCTAGCATTGTGGGCTAATAAATTAAGTTTCGAAAATAGCTTTCATGAGTTATTGTTTGTCAGGTATATTTACTGACTACAGTTGTTTTGGGTGATAAATCTATTGTTATTTGTAATAGATCTGTAGGTCGGGAAGTTTCTTTTGAGGTCACAGTTTATTTATCAGATACAGTTTGGTTGGCTCCTTGTGGTTCGTTTTATTTTTAGCCTTATTAAAAAACTTTCCCTCCAGAAAGGATCAGTTGGTTCCTCTATAAGTTGCAGGGTTAGTATTTGTCTATCAAAAATAGTTTGTTTGGTTTCTTGCGAATTGATTTTGTTTATAATCCACATATAAAAGTAAAACTATATATTGTTTCAGTGGGTGTCACCATGGATATTGATCTTCCTAGCCATCACCTCTCTTATTTAGTTTACAGAGGTTGGCCAAGTGAGGCTTGATCATTTCTTGAACTTTGTGGTATCTGTTTTAGATATTGGTTTTTAGATTGTCAAATATCGCAATCTTGTAATCAATTAAAAGATTTTGGATTAAGTTATATGCATTTCTCTTGTATGCTTTGTTTCTTCTAACATCTGAAATGGTTAATTACTGATTTACAGGCATGGATCTAAAGCAATAGATCATGGAAAGAGAGAAATGCAATATGATGAGAGAAATAGTCGGCCAAGAACATCTTCTGGTAGAGAAAGGACACCTGCTTCTAGACTTCGTGACAGAGATGCAGAAAATTGGTCTTCTGAAAGGCTTAAACAGAAGGATGATCACCAGCCTCGTGATGTAGCATTGGAAATTTCTACATCATCACACTATGATCGCACACCTAGGAAAGATAAGCATACTTCACCAAAACAACTGTCTGAAAAATCTCCATCGTCAGGTGACCAGAGGTTTTCAGGTAGGCTTAGTGGTGGGCGTAGTCTAGATAATAAAGGAGAAAGAAACAGCCTTACGAAATACAGAGATGGTGACCTAGCCCAAGAACGATCACATCATCAAGATCGGACACCAGCTAAACTTCCATTCAGAGAGCCAACACCGTCAAATTCATCCATAATGAGAGGTGGTCATTTTTCGGGCAGTTCACCAAATCATCCTCTGCCACCCTCTGCAAGGAACAGTGACTCTTCCTTCCTGGGTCCGCATGATGATGACCGTAGGCCTCAAAATGGAGATAGGAGATTCCATGGTCATCAAAAGAGGAATGACATGAATTCTGTCCGTGGACATGGGCATGCCTGGAACAATCCGCCAAACTGGCCTTCTCCAGTTTCTAATGGTTTTGTCCCCATCCAACATGGTGGTGCTCCTGGTTTTCATCCACCTGTCCATCAGTTTCCAGGCCCACCTATGTTTAACCTTAGACCTCAAATGAAGTTAAACCAACCTGGAGTTTCATATCCCATGCATGATGCTGTTGATAGGTTTTCGACCCACATGCGCCCATTTGGGTGGCCTAATCATCTGGATGAATCATGCCCACCTCATATGCAAGTTTGGAATGGAGGCAGTGGTGTGTTTCCTGGTGAACCCTATATGTATGGTAGGCAAGAGTGGGATCAGAATAGACCTCATGCTGGCAGCAGAGGGTGGGAGCTGACTGGTGATGTATCCAAGGGACCAAGTGATGTGCCGGATGCTGAACTTCCGGTAGCTAAGAAGGAGCCTGACTCTGGAATGATTGCTGTTTCTGATTCTGGTGGACAACACAATCTTCAACCTCAGGCCGAGCAAAAGGAAATTGGGCACTTGACTGCTGAAAACTTTGAAGCAAAGGATGATTCTAAAACATCAAAAAGTTTGGAAGCACATCAAGGGGCACAACTTGTTACCTCTATGCTGTCAAAAAATGGTGCGGCCTTTTGTAAGAACTACCTATCCAGGATCAGTGTTTCTCATGATCTTGTTGAGTCTGAGTTGTACCAAAGGTGCATATCCTTGCTGGGAGACTTGGGCGTAACAAAAGGCTCTGATTTGGTTAGGAATGGACTTCAGGTATTGTATTTGTTAAAATTTATTTAGGTTTCTGTTTCCTCACTCACTTTTATATTCTTATTATGGTTGCTACTATGTTTCTAAAGCAGGAAAATGAAAATATTGGAAAACTGTCTACAAAATATGGAAACCTCAACCCTTTCAGTACATGTTACCTCAAGAGTGATAGTACTATCTTTCAGGCAAGTTCTTTTGTCTCTACCAATCTTCTCTAGAACTTCTACTGAAAGTAAAAACATCTGTTGTTCACTATTCGATATCTGTTAGCTCTATTACACAAATTAGTTATCAGTTTATTGATACGTGAATGCTAACTCTCTCCTTTTTCAACAATGACAGAGAGCTTTGACCCTTCATAAGAACCAGACTCGAAAGGGTTTAATTACTGCCTCTGCATCTGTAAAAATGGAAGAGAACATGGATGCACCAGAAGATGACCATGACATGGAAATGCTTGAACCAGTGGTGAGCAGTCCTGCTCTGCAACGTCACACTGATGTCATGGAAGAAGGACCACTGTCAAAAGAGTATCTCGGTGATGGCACAGGGGAGACCATTCCAGCAACTATAGGATCTGGGGCTCTGGATGCACCTCCAGAAATTCCCCTTCCCCAACCTGAGTTGGTGGTGGCGGCAACAACAGCAATCACACGACTTAACAAGGACATGGAGGATGTGTTGCCTCCAGCAATTGAGGATGGTGCACTGCAAGCAACCCTTGAACATGCTGTTGGCATACTGGAAGTTACACCTGCTGATGGCTTGGAGGATGTTGCACCTTCTGCTGTTGGAGAATCAGGTGATGACATGGAAATTATCCCCCCTGCTATGGCCGAACCTCGAGTAGGCAAGGATGCTGTTCCTGTTGTTAGCCCTCCTGACAGTCAAGAGAAGCCCTCCATCATGCATGATTCTGAGACAGGTATGGAGGTTGAGGTTGATAAGGTTACTGATGATAGGGTGAACTCTATCCTCAGCACCAAACTTGATGTTGCTGCAACTGATGGGGATTCTGAAGCTTTGTTGGTGGAAAGTAGGGTAAATTTAAGTCGGATACCTAATTCCCCAGAAAGTACACATTGAACTCCTTTTATTATTCCATTTTAATTCCTTTTTGTCTGAGGGTCTTGTGCCCTCAGCCTAGCTTTTTGAGCTGCCATATATTTTGTTTACATCTGGGTGTTCTTTTATAGTGTAATGTTCGCAGTGAGATAGTTATGCCTATAGGGAACTTGGACGTACCTGTGGAATGCCGGACCTGCTGCAATGGCACGCCTCAAGTAGTTCGTGCTCATCCAGCTGCGTTCTTGTTTTCTGCTTGGACGCACTAGTGCCCCGTATTGGCATGAATGTCTCGCTGCAGCTTTTGCTAAGGTCGCCCCATAGCTCCACCACTCTTTCTCATTTAACATTTTTCTGGGATAGGATTGTTAGGAAAAATGAGGGTCCCAAATACAAAATGCTTTAGTATTTCGTCCTTTTTATTATCTGTGAGCTAGTTTAGATGTGCTTCGTTGCCAAAGCATTTTAGTTCTATTGATATTCACAACTGAAAAGTACCAAAGTTTGGTATAGAATTGGAATTTTGCTTATAATCTATTTGCTGAATCTCACTTTTCACTAAGCAAAAATAGTACTGTTAACCTTGTGTAACTTTCATAATATTACGGCATCTCATTCTCATTAGGCTAGAGAATATAATATAGTTGATGACCGAAGGTTCAAGTTGATCTGAACTCTCAAAAAAAAGGTAGTGTGGATTCATTTTTTTTTTTTTTTGAAAAGAGAATAATTCACTGTACTGATGATCTCTGAATTACATGCGGGACATATGTTCAGGCGGTTGGGTTTTTGAGTCTGAAAGTGGTGCTTGTCATCCAAATTTTTTCAAAATTTGAATATGGCCGAACCGACGAAGCTTGGTACTGTTTGGTAGGGCGGCTCTCACTCTGGCTCCTCATAAGGAGCAGCATCTTTAGTGAAACTAGAGCTTTCCTAAAAAAAAGCTTGTAGAGATTTCCTAAAAAAAAGCTTGTAAAATTGACTTCAATGGTAGTTTTGTAATAATCTGTATTAAGTCTGTAAGGAGTTGGAAGACATTTTTTTTTGGCTCCTATTCCTCTAAAAAATGGTCGGGACAATTTGAAATTTGTCATTATATTTTTGCAAAGTTAGAGATATGTCACTAGTATCTCACTGACATGTGGGACACACATGAGTCAATGACATGTAGGCCAGGATGGCATATCTCCAATTTAGCAAAATTGTAATGGCAATCTTCAAATTTTCTTTGAGTCGAGTCGGAGTCTGGAGAAGCCATTTTTTTCGATTTCGACTCTGAACAAGGAGAAGCCATTTTTTTTTTATTTCGACTATGAACCATGCATTTTGGTCCCGGGGCAACAAATATCGTTCAAACAAAATCCATGGATCAACTAAATTCTTATTGCATCTAACGTGACGTGGCATCGATCTTAAGGTTGTTGAGCTGGTTTAAGGGGCATATACACCAACACTCCTTAGAACTAACCCTAGGCATAATTGACCGAAGACCGAACCGAACTAACCGAGACCGAAGGATCGAGATTGAAATTTTCGGTCACTAGTTCGGTTCTGAGTCCATACTAAATGAACATTTACAGCTAATCAATTTAATTTTGTTGACATAATGTGTACTTTAGACTATTATTAATGATATAATATTTATTTTGATGAGTTCACATAGTCCATCACTCTTATTACTCTATTTAATCTATAAGTTAGTATTGTTATTTTTACCATGAAATAGAAAAAAAATTACTTAAATTTGCTAAAAATTATAATATTTAGTAGATGTTTTGTATAGTTTGGTTAGTTCGGTCATGACTGAGATTGAACCAAATTTACTCGGTCTTGAGTTTTGAAATTAATCGATTGGTCTCCGTTTTTAGATGACCGAACTTTCGAAATGACCAGTCATGATTGAACACCGACCTACTTAGGACTCAACTACAAGTATGGTTTGGTCTCAAGGAAGAAACAAATTTGGCTTCCTACCTTTGGTACTATGGAAGGTTCCTTGTTGTAGAAGAGGTTGTAGTGCATCCTTGTGGAGGTCAACGATGAACCCGGGTCCTATTCTTTGCTGTTGAGAAAAAGCATGTTGACGTGGTAGAGTCGTCCGCTAAGGAGGTGGCGGCGGCGGGCTACCTCGCTCTAAGGAGGTGGCGATGGCGGGTTAACATACGGGGGAGAGGATTAGGAAGCGCTAAATCCAGACAATTGGGAAGTGATAATTTACTGATAACCAAATTTGAGTTTGGTCTCTGTATCTACAGATTTTGGAGGGCAACAATAGGTTGGGAAGGAAGGAGAGGAGTGGAAGGCTGACACCCCCAGATTCCATCAAAGAGCGAAAGATGATTAGGTTGCCATTTAGGAAAGATAATAGGATGAAGAGATATGAACAATACTTAGTTCTTTTAATATTCAAGCATGGACCTTGTCTTAAAGTATAGTTGAGAGTTTGTACATATAAAATCTCATCCTTAAGGTCATGCTCGACCTCATAGACTTTTGATGTTCTATAAATGTATGTTTGAGTTTTTTAATGAGGTTATCTAGGATTTTTGTTAACTAGATTTTGAGAAGGATATTGGGAATTTCTAGAAGAGTTGGTCAAAGGAAGAACTTTGATAGATACTGGATTGAATAGATTATGTAGCTAGTCTAATGTGGTAGAGTGGAAATTATCTTGAATGGTAAGAAAGAGGGCCTAGTTTTTTATAATCTTGTGAGTGGTGATCTTACTAAGGTGTTAAAATTGGTTAAGTAAAATAAGATTATCCAAGGGCTTATGCCAAATATAGGAGAGGGTGGTATCATAGACCCACAATATGTGGATGATACTATTTTGTTCTTTGAACCCACAGATGGCAGACATAATAACCTGAGATTTCTTCTTTTCTGCTATAAGGAAATGTCTTGTTTGATAATTAACTACAATAAGAGTGAAATTATTACGTTGCAAATGAGCAAAGAAAGTGGTGAGGGGGTTGCCAACACTTTTAGTTGTAAGAGTGGATCTTTGCAAATGAAGTATTTGGGTATACTTATTAGTGATGTGAAGTTAACTAAAGCAAAGTTGAGTGAGACAAATAAGATGAAAAAAGGCTAGAAACTTAAAATGTGTTGAAGTTTGTCTTATGGAGGCAAATCAATTGTGTTGAACACTTGTCTGACCATTATTCAATGTATATAATGTGTTTTTGTTGTTTGTACGATGGAAATGATCAAGTGCTCGACTCCATGAGACGCAAGTTCTTCTGTGCTAGGGTAGTAGGAACAAGAAGTACCATATGATTAAGTAGGAGGGACTAGATAAACCTAACGAATTTTGTGGCTTAGGATTATATTGAGTTCAGAGCCTTGAATACTGCTATAGTAGCTAAGTGGATCTCATGATTGGAAGCAGAGAGGATAAAATTTCTTTCAGAGTGTGAAGAGCCAAATATTTTAGCATTCGGTTTTTTCTTCTAGATTAAGAATGGAGGTGTTTCCCAGTTTTAGAGTGGCTTGCAAGAAGCTAGACATTAATATGAAAGAGGCAGAGCAATGGTTGTACATAATGAACACACAAGATTCTAGGATTATGTCTGGATACCTATGTATTGCCATAAGAACGACAAATCTTGTGGCAAAAGCTTGCTAGATGCAAATGGAGCTAAGATTTAGAAGAAGGTTTGGACAACGAGAACTAGAGGAGTGGCTAGAAATACAAAACTCATTGAATGAAATCGAGTTGCAAGACAACAAATATTTGGTGGTCTTGGAATTTCTCTACTAGATCCCTTTATGGGTTTGATTACTTGTGGTGGTGTGATTGATAATAGAATGTTGGACACCTAGAACACCAAACTCCCTTTGAAAATTCGTATTTTCATGTGGATGACTTGGCATAATAGAATCCAAATTGCAGATCAACTACTTCAAAAGAAACAAGAGGGTTCAAGAATTGCAAACTCTATAATTAAAAAGAGCAGGATGTGGATCACCTATTTTTCAAATGTCCTTTGGCAATGGTATGTTGGTGCTCAATTAGAGATAGGTTTGTGTGGGAGGGCACTTCTATTAGTCTATATATAGGTCCACACCGAGACCTATCTTCCTAAAGTAGGGAATAAAGGAACCAAGAGGGATTTTTTTTGTTAGCTAGAGTGTGTTCGACATTTGTGCAAGACACAATGATTGGTTGTTTAATAATGTCTTAATTACATCTATCGGGTTTGGGGCTCAAAAAGCACTTGGTTTTTTTACAGTAATGGATGGTGCTCTGAAGGAGGAGGATCAACGATGATGGAAGCCTAAACTGGTCAATATGAAGGAAATTTTGTCTTCTTGGTGACATATGCCAAGTTTTATGTGTTCACTTTGGTAGTTTCCTTTTTCCATTTCAGCTTTATAGTAGAAGTTTTCAGTGAGGTAAGAGTGAGGGGAGTCTAAAAAGCAACTATTTATGGACAAAATCAAGTTATTGATATGGAGGGAGTAGTTAAATGGGAAAAACTTGTCCTTAAACATTACTCTTCCTTTCAAAGATCTCCTCCAAAACAATTATTGCTTTCTTAGAAAACTTGGATGCACAACCATATATGGGGACTGCATTGATATCAACAATCAGTATTTATGTGTTGGCTTGATATGAATATGATTGTTTGACCTAGCAATTCTTTTTCTATAATTTAGCACATCCAGTTTTCATGTATTCTTTTCACAGGAGTTCTCTTCCTTTTCTCAATAGAATCTTCTTGTTTCCTTAAAATGGAATTTTCTTGTCCTTAACTAGATGTTACTCCTTCCCATCTATACTATTATATCAACACATAGTCATTCTCACAAGCTAGAAGCTTTGTCCGTGTTGGGTGATGTAATCTGGACACATAAACCGGGGTAGGTTTTGGGTCAACTATGATTTTCTATATTGTTATAGTGCATCTTGGATGCTAAGCTTTGCTTGTCTACTTTCAATGCCATGCTTAGCCATCGACAAAATTAGACCATGTTGGTTACCTTTACACCACTAGATGTCTAGACGACATGTGGTAGTACACCCAATCTCTTTTTATAAGGGCTTTCATGGCATTATTAGGAGCATCTTAGATGGATTAGGTATAAGGGGGCCATGGTACACCAGAGAGGGCCTACTGATCTGGACATATATTGGAGTGTGGGGAATTGTCACATGAGAAAAAAGTGGAGATGTGGAGCATTCCTATCTTGATGAGTTGGAATGCGAGCGACACTATTCTAACTTCTATGAATCTTGAAAGACTTTGTTTGTCGTGTATGAAGTGTGGTGATTGAATTCTTAAATAGTTGACGAGTCTCTAGTAAGGCACTATTTGGTTCTGTCTTTGATTAAGGAGGGAAGCCATCCTCTTGTTACTAGAAAGGAAACTAACCTATGGTAACTATAGAGTGTGCATTAACTTTGTCGAAGAGAGAGGGCTTCAACTTATTCCTTAAGGTGAGCTGATTGCACTATGACAGTGATATAAATTTCTTGGGTTGGATGCACATGACAATTGAGGATGAAGACCCCCCAACCTCGCCTTGAGTGGTCATCTGGGGACTTGGGGTAGGGTTTTGTCAATGTAGCATCTTATCCTAGGGAGGAGGACATCAAGTGTTGCGAGTGTTGAGGTTTCACTCATGGCAATGTGAGGATCATGTTCTTCATCTGCTGGAGAGAACAAGGCAACTAAAGGGATGCTAGCATTAATTTCAAGAAGATTTTTTCAGTTTAATCTCTAGACATTCCTTGTTTTCCAGATATACAATAAGGTGGTGAAGATTTTTTTGATATCATTTCTGTGGTACTTGTTGGAGGAAGGATTAGAAGTATTGTCTCTTAGACATCATCAATGACATCTGGGAAAATGTTTATCCTCAGTAGTGGGTCAAAGATGAACCAGATAGCCTGAAAGCCCTAGTTTGGTTTTGGTTAATTGATGAAACCTATTTGGTCAAATCCTATTGCTAAGCATGTGTGTAGCTGATGAGAAAGGATTATAACCAAGCCAAGTGGTGGAGCTAGCAAGGTGGCAACCATGGAGGATGGTGATAGCCACATACAATTGAAGTGATCAAGTGCTCCACCTTTGGTAAAATAGAAGAGAAAAGAGAAGAGATGGAGCAAAGAGGCCCGAAGGCAAAGGTATAACCTATAGGGCTCTTTGTTTTGGTAATCAAGATACTTAGCGAGTGTGATCACATTTAGGATATACAGCCGCACTATTAAGAGGAGATAATTTACAGCTTATGCAGTGCTCAAGTGCCACTAGGAGTTCTCTAACATATTGATGCATTAGACTTAGTGAGTGACTAACACAACCCTTGGAAAATGCTTTTCAAAATGCTAACACATGTGCACAAGTGGTGAAACACTTTAGTGTTGGCGCATGAAAGTAAGGGTAGAAGTTAGAAAGCGAACAATGCTGAGAAAGGGGCATCAGACGCTGAGGCAGGCAGCATCGGACGCTAGCCGACGCGTCCGATGGCAAACCCTAACTCAGTCTGATGCAACAGGTTGCATCGGACACTGCATCAGACGCTGCAGTTTCACTGTTCCAGCGTCCGATGCTGGTGATGTGGCGAGGGCTAACTGTGCTAGGAGCGTCCGTGCTAGGAGCATCAGACGCTCCCTAGCGTCCGATGTGGTCACATCGGACTCGTCTAATGTGATCTGGAGCTCTGTGGAATCTCTCTACATAGCCATTGGACGCTGGGGTCTAGCGTCCGATGTAAAGGGCTCGGAGCGTCCGATGTAAGGTGTTTTTGCGCTGAATCGAGTGAGAGGCATCAGCGCGTCCGATGCCATGGCGTCGGCGCGTCCGATGCCATGGCGTCGGCGCGTCCGATGTCACATTAACAATGACGCAAATTGAAGTAGCCGTTGGGATCGAGTGGTTGAAATTCATAAAAGCTGGACACATGGCTCCATCGGGATCATCGGACGCTGGGCAGCGTTCGATGGCCCCGACTCCGGAGCGTTCGATGCTCGGGTTTTCTGCCAAACGGCTAGCCCGACTTGTGTGGTCTATTTAAGTGGCTTGACTAGCTCACTTGGATTCTCTCTTGCACATTTTGATCCTCTAGCATCCTTGTGAGCATAGCCAAGCCTCCCCACTCATCTCTAGTCCTGATTTGATCATTTGCTAGTGAGATTTGAGTGATCTCTAGTGCTAAGATTTAAAAGAGTTCATTCTAGTGGCACTAGTTCTTCGCATCGACAGCAAGTTTCTTGTTACTCTTGACATTTGCCGGTGCCTAGATGGCTTGGAGGCGATTGAGTGGAGTTGACAAGATTGGTGATTGTTCTTGGCGACCACCGACCGAGTTGTGAGGGTTTTTCGGACCTAATCCCCACCGGAGAAGCGAAAGGCACCCCCAGTGGATTGCTCGTGTCTTTGAGCTACCTCTCTTGCGGTACATTGTTGTGGGGCTTGTTTAGCTTGGCGTGGTGTCAATTACCCACCGGATTACCAAGATTTGGTCGACACAACGAGGAGTAGCGTGCCAACAAGCACATGAACCTCGGGATAAATTTGGTGTCTTACGCGTGCTTGATTATATTTGGTTGATCGTCTCGTTGATTGGACTTCTATATCATTCTTCGTGATTGGCTTTACACTTGGGATTTTCACCAGTGATTGGCTTTTCAAAGGCATTCCCGAAGGCTCGGTGAAAAACTCTCAACTAGCTCCTTTATTCATTGCAATCTTATTCATTGAGCTAGTTCATTGTATATCTTGTGATATTCATTTTGTTTAAGATATATCTTGTGTAGATATATTACTGTTCATCTTTCTAGTCTTGTCTATATTCCTTGTGCCATATATCTTGCTCTTTGTTGTTCATAGAGTATATCTTGTGTAGATTACTTGTTTCTTCCTAGTGCCCTGACCCAAGACGCCCCATGCATTTTCGACGCGCGAGGCTTCCGTCCTTGAGGTGCATCAAGCGCCGGGAGAGGGACGATGGGTAGAAATAGGCCGTGTACTGGCGTAAACGGAAAAATCGGCCGAAAACAGAGGAAAACAGCGTGTCCGCGCGGGTTTGGCCGACATCGCGAAAGCTAGCGGGGTGCCCAAGACGCCCCATGCATTTTCGGCGTGCGAAGCTTCCGTCCTCGGGGCGCATCGGGCGCCAGGAGGGGGACGATGGGTAGAAATAGACCATGTACTAGCGTTAACGAAAAAATCAGTCGAAAACGAAGGAAAACCGCGTGTATACGCGGGTTTGGCCGGCATCGCGGATAGCTAGCGGGGTGCCCAAGACGTCCAAACGCCCATCCCAAAACGACCATCATATTTTCATACAAAGAAAAGTCAAACCGTACAAACGTTGATCAACAAGCAGAGTCGAATTATATACAAATATTAAAGCATAAATAGTTGTATTAACAAAAAGGGCTCTATATTGTAAGAAAAAAATAATGATTTTCTTTGACTTTTCTATAATCAAAATACAATTGCACTTCAGGATGGAGACATCGAAGAGCAATTGTATGATGATTCAGAAGTATATTAGAGAATATGGGCATGTCATGATGTCAATGTCAGCTAATGTGCATGATCGAGCTCAACATGGCACAAAATTTTTTATTTGAAAAATGAACTGGCCCTTGTGAATACAATTGTGATATTTACAGGAATGGAAGCTCAACTTTTGAGCTCTAACTAAACTTATTCTAAAATTCTAAAATGAATGTAAGCAAAAAAAATTGTGGGGGTGGGGTGGGATCAACATATACCACAGATGAATCATTGAGAGGGGAAAATGGGGGATAAACACAGGGCGGGGGGGGGGGGGGGGGGGGGGGCTATATCAGTAATCCTCTGACATCTAAGTAAACTAGTTCATGAATTTCCGGCAGTTAGCAGTCTGGCAAAGGCATGGCACTTTGCGTTCATCAGCCTCATCTGGATCAAACAGGTAGTCATACCTGGAATTAACACAACAAATAACATGATTAGTCAAGTTGTGTTTATGACCCTGTTTCAAAAATGTAGGCCGTTTTGGTTTTGTCCCAAGTCAATATTTTGTAACTTTGACTAAGTTTATAGAGAATTAACATCTACCATACCAACTAAAATGCACTACCAAAACATAATTAATGGTGGATTTAACTAAACAAATTTGATCTTGGTACATTATTCTATAAACTTAGATAAAGCTGGAGGATTTCGACTTAGGACAAAACTAAAATGACATACAATTTGGAACAGATATAAAGTAGTAGAGATGTTCAACAAAGAGAGATTCATTTCACATAACATACGTTAGCTCATCACCAGCACAAACAATTTTCTTGGCTATTAGAACAATACGACTTTCATCATGTCCAACACTCATAATCCTTGCATAGCAGTTTGGTGTGCACTGCATCAAAAAGTTAAAAAAAAAAGTCAAATGAGCATCTATTTTAGAGCTAAACATATTTGAAATTAGTCATATGATCCTTACAGAATGATTGATCAGCCGTGCCACGTTTCCTTTGTCTGTGGCATCAACAACCACTTCCTCGCTGATTTTGAAAAGCTGTGCACACAAGGGAAAGAAATCAATAAAATGTAATTATCAATTTGCTAGACAATGAAGTAGAAAAGACAAGTTCAATAAAGAAGTCACCAATAATTGTTAAATACAAAAACACGCAACATGATTAAAAACACCATGTCTTCTTTCACCATTCAAATCATCAAGTAGCAGAAAAGGATTATCTTTTTTTAGATCATTTTTTTGAAGTCAAGCAAAACAGGATTATCAGAGATGAAATTGTTTGATCTTCCTGCTGTGCTAATCCAGAGCTTCCGTAGCATAATAAGCTCACCAGAGACATAACCGCATATGCATTGTACTTATAGACAATGCAATTGCCCAGGGAAAATCTATTCAAGAAGTTCTTTATACCATATATCTGATGAACCAATGTAACAATATCAGAAGACTCACATAGCAATCTTTGCCTTGCACACGGTATTTTTCTTCCCTTAAATCAGCTACACTTCGTCTGACCTGCTCCCCGCGATACTCAAGGACCTGAAAATATATAAAAAAGAACTGCTTGCATGAGCAAATTTATTGGATATGGAAGCAGTGCACTTATGAGAAATCAACTCTAGTAATTCAAGCTCAGGTGGGAGGAATGGGGCAGAACGAAACTCAGAATTTACTGGAGGGTTAGTATATCACCAACTATTACAAAATATGAGAAATTGTAGCCAAAATAATAATATAAAGGTAAAAGTCAGCACTGTCATCAAAATGAAGTAAATATAGGTTCCTAGTAGCCACAATTCTGAAGAGAAACATGGCATATGCCACATAGTGAGGGAACACACCATTTCTCCTTCTTGAATGTCCCTCCGGGCAAAAAGTCCCCACCTATGAATTCCTGATCTACCAAAGCATACTCTACCATGCTCTGTTTTCTGAAATAAGGAAGAAAACAAATCATGATATCATACTAGCACAGAAGCCAGAAGGTACCACAGAAACTTGAAAGCACGAGACAAACTAACCTGTAAGTAACACAAACGCTCCTTGAAAGTACAAAAAGACTCTGGATCCCTCTCCTCCTTCAGATAAGTACAAAAACTTGCTTTATAAGAAATTGAACTCTAATACAAGAGAGAAAAAGACTTATAAGAGAACAAGTTATGCAGTAGACCAGAAATTTACCCTTGGTGGATTCAGATTATCAATTTCATCCCAGCGGTGTTGACAAAGTCCTCTAACACGATGCGCAATTGCTCCCTCTCTAGATCTCTGCATGATAACAAACTACAGTAATGCTTTGAAACAGGTGCGTACCAATGGCTGATACATACAGACATGAATGAACTATTAAAAGCAATAACATAGCAAAGCAAGCATCAGTGTAGATATTATCATTATTCTTGTCTTGTGGATTTGAACCTGAGGTTGGCAGGCCTTTGGCAAGTCAGGAACCTCTATTACCAAGGGTGAATTGGTTATAAGTCTAGATACCGCCAAACAACTTTTCTAGCATTGGTTGAGTTGCAACAATAATTTCTAACCAGACTCCCTGTCCAACTGGATAAAACTAATTTGGAAGTACAACATGTAATGTAACATCAGGTGGTGTACATGCAAAAATGGATGTACACTTTGGGGGTTAAACATGAAATATAAACATCAAATCATCAATTGTATCTCCCATGGTCCGTGCATACTTTCTTTGGCATATTGGATCCCTACAAGAGGTGACAGCAGCATTCTGAATGGTTTCACCTTTTTTGTTTAGGAGTTGTTTAAAGTTTAAACGTCTTTGTCTACAAAGTATCCATGTAAAGTATGTAACCAACCATATTATTAACATAGACTGCAAGTCAGCAGTTCCAGAACCACTTTATTTTTTTCTAAGACACACAAGAGCTGTGTACCATTATATTAAGAAAATAAGAAAGGGGTAGAGAGCCCTTACGACACATACCCACAAACACACCCAAAAAAATCTTTCGAATACAGGATTACTTAAGTATCTGGCTACAATTCAACATATCTTGTTGGATGCAGGGACATATGGTGATATGGAACCATCTCTACAACCTTTTGCCCACTAAACCGATTATGTGGCAGTAGCCTCTTGCTATAGTTACTATTGCTATCTTGTATTTTTTAGAAAATGCAGGAGAGCTGCACTTCATTCTATTAGAGAAGAAGCCCACTCATCTCATAGAGGGACCAAATATGAGAGGAATATTGCTCTCTTTTAGTGAACCATGCATACTTAAGTGGCACTTGCTGCAAGACCAAACATTAGTATCCTATGAATCTATGATGCACAACCAACATTCCAGAACTTCATTACAAAGATCTGTTTACGTCACCAATGTTGAAAGACAGTTGTATGGTTCCTCTAGTAGCTATTCTAGAGCTTTATTCTCTACTTTCATCTTAAAAATGAGTTCTTTATGGAAACAGACATAACTCTAAGAATAAATATAATAATACCTTTAGATCTTTCCTAACATAAACCCGACATCTTGCTGCTGATAAGTTCTCTGAAATTTCAACTTCTGATGGCAAATCCAAGGAAATATCTCTCCTGATCAGTCTCGATGCAGCTACCTTGCCATTGCTCTGAACAAGCTTTTTTGATGAGAAAGTTCCAGCAGGAGTTTGAATTATCAAAACATTATCAGGGTTAGGGCTCCTGCGCAGAATAAGAAGTGTTTGAACTCTCGAATAAGGCTAAATAAATCACTAAATTGAACATACTTTTTTTTTCAATTCCTTCAGTCAAAAGAAATTTTACCGATGTTGGGCACAGTAAGAAATCTTCTTTGTTGTCTGTTTGCCATTTTTTTCCAAGCAGTGAAGCTGCATACATGGAAAAGAGTTAATGATAAAAGTTAAACATATATACATAAAAATGTGAGACAAAAAGAAAAAATAATCAATTATACATTTAAATCATCATAAAGATATCATTCAGTGCTGATGTACCTCCATTCGATAGCCTGCCCTTGATGCACAAATGGCATGGTAGTAAGTAGAGCACCTGTAGCATTGAGTACATGAACCATGTATTTGCTTACAAATCACACACAACTGCAGAAATAGATGAGCATAGAGCAGACTGTCATACTTCAGCACAGAAAATATATTACTTGTTGGTCAATCCACTTGAGCAACATATATCATAGTATGAAAGATAAACAACCTTCATAAATAGCAAAGGTTGAATGTTCAATATCCCAATAGCAGGTTCCATGAGCTCATCACTAGCAAAAGCAACCTGTGGCTGAAACCATGCACATGTCACGTGAACCCACAAGTTATCAACATTTGTTGGCTTCAACGCACCACCTACAATAAGTTCAAAGTTCACCAGGTGCTAGGATTAATGATTAGGAAAAAGAAATACTCGATAAAAAAGAAAGCAAACTGCACGCAGATATTCAAATCCAAAATTGATAAACCCATTCTACTTGACACCAATTGTGGTTCAATTTTTAGCTACTGAAATAGTCATGGAAGTAGAACAAATATCAAACATGTGTTCATGTAAAAAGCCTGTCACTGCAATTATTAACTTTAACAGACCAAGGTTCGAATGTCTGTATAGAAGTGTCAATGTGTTCATCTAGTACCATTACCTTTTCTTTTCAAATGCACCCAGTTACCAAAGAAAGGAATTACAGAATAGTTATCAAACACACAAGCATTACCTTTTACAGGGCAAAGACAGCACTCCCTCTTTTGCTCAGGTTTTTCACAAGCCCGACAAACCCATGAAGTAAAGTCTTGCTTACCGCTCACACCATAACATTCCTGATGAACTGCTATCTGACATCTGAACATGAGTGTTGTTAGTTGCGGCTTGGGATTTGCACCGCATTTCAAAACAAATTGAGCCTGGAGAAAAAAAAAACTTGCCAATAATACAAGTTCATCTACCTGTTACAAATCACAATTTTGTTGTAATCCCAATCTTCAACCCATCTACAGACTGCACATCTTTCTGTTGTCCATTTCACATTTACAGGATCGTATGGATCTGCATGGGAAACAAATTCAAGCTCCGCGAATTCAAATCTGCTGGGAGAAGTATCTTCAAAACAACTAAGCTACTAAGATTAAAATCAAAGCTCTTATACCATTCAGTAAATCAATTAACTTCTGTTTCTTCATTTTCTGAGATGAACGCTTTGAAGGATTGGTAGGGCACACGCCTGGCTGATGTCGATCTATCTGTAAATCAAAACGTTTGGTAGTCTTATATATACAAAAACAGAAAGCACAAAGCATGATACAACTTAATTTGGATGACAAACATACTCTCGTTATGAATTCTGTACTATTTAATGACAATTAAAAGTATGTATGCTGTAGCCACTATACGCACCCATTTCCCAAATGGCATCAATGAGCCCTTAAGCTTAATACTGGACCTCCAATTCTTACTTCTACAGCCAGCATGCCGCTCCCATTCATTGAACAAAAATTTCTGTCCCTTGCAAGGGCCACAATGGCAAGAAATTCTGCAAAAAAGGTCAAGAAAATTCTAGTATGAACATCGCATCAGAGTGATATATAGGCATAAAAGGGGAAAAAGAGAAGTGGTGGACAGAGATAGCAAATGGTGTCAAAGAATTTCATGTGCAATCAACACAGCACAGAACTTACAGTTCGAGATCTGGTTGGTATGTTCCTTCCATGTCAAAACAGACCAATGCAACTTTGTCAGGCTTGCTTCCTTTCTGTGCAGAACTATCTTTTCTGCTTAACAAAATTATTATAGTAGACATGTTATTATCAAAAACACACACTTCAAATATGAAAGCATCACATAAACAAATGATTTTTGCTTACCTGGCATCCGAAAATTTTGTGCTCTTCGCAGGGAGAGTTGAATTCATTTTAACTCTACAGTAAGGGCAGTGATAACTGTTGTCTTGTTGATCCTACCGCATTTAGTTATGAGAATGTTATAGGCACTTGCTAAAATACTGCAGATGTATTTGGTCTGTTATTATGAGAAAATAAAGACAAACCTTGAGGTTGCTGCAGTTTTCATCGCATTCTGCATGAACCCAACTTTCACAACCATGACAGCAAACCTGGTCATTGCCTATTCCCATGAGAATTTGCAGCTACAAATAATGAGGTACACTTAACAATTTAAACATCTGCAGACTGTCTTACCCATCTTCCGCCATATTTATGTTGCAAACTTTTTAAACAAATTCCACAGTACTTTTTTGATGCTAAGATCTGCAGGTGCAAAAAAAAAAGTACCGTTAGGAGTAAGGTCTACATGCTCAAGTTCTGCCAACATAATAATAACCATAATGTAAGCATTAAAGTGCGTATAACAAAACATACCCCGGCACAAAGTCTGCAAGCAAGTTGCTCCATCACATACACCATCTTGTTTCTATCCTTGTTCGGAAAGCAGTTTCCACAACTCTCACACTGCAGTGCTTTTCTGCACCGCTGCGTGAATGATCAAACAAATAGAATTAGTCTACTGAGTCGATATATCATCCAACTGATCAAACAAATAGAATTAGTCCACTGAGGTAATATATCATCAAACTGCAGTAGTTTCAATATAATCTCAAAATGTAATAGGGTATGCTGAAGTGACCTTATAGAACAACACTTGCCAGGAGATGACAAACCTAGAACTAGAGAAAGAAACTTTCATGTTCTACACAGAGAATTACCAAAATAATATCATCTGCTTATACATAGTAAATGATTCAGATAGAGTGTATCTGTTTCAAGATTTTATCATTGTCATGCATCGTAAGCTTCCCTTGAAATATCATAACAGACATTAAAACAAAACATAGAAGATTGGGCATAAGACATTGATTTGCTGTTGAAATCTCCTACACATACGCATAGCCTTAGTTGTGCAACGACTATAATCAAATTCATCAACTTGCCTTAATCTGTGGCTGGTACTCCAACTCATTTGAACCAGTCACTTCATGTAAATCATCTGGGAAAGAATGACACACCACAGGTTGGCCCTTGGTGCTGCAATCCACTACTACTTCTGAAAATCCCTGATCAGCCAGAAAGGCCTCTTCTACTGCCCTCTGGAAATCAGCAGGTTTGCAACTGCTTAATTCTGTCTGCCCTTGAAATCTGAAATGAGAAATACAGCTTGTTCTTAACATGCAAGCTGGCTTATTCTAACCATAGTAAAGTTGTCAAAAGTCAAAACTCAAAACTCAAAACTAACTGAGCAGGTGTTTTGGCAGCATTTTAACAGTTGTCAATGTAGTTATAGATTTTGAGTTACTACTCACCGGTCCATGTAGTCCGAAAATGGAAATATCAACCCCTGCCTCACCCACACGTACTTCTGCAAGTCATATCATCATCAAATGCATCACTTTCCCACACAGAAAAGCAGTAGAAATTAAAGTCAGCCGATTTGAATACAACAGTCACTGGAAAATTGTACCTTCTCATCACTGAACTCTGTGCACCAGCCAAATAGCATCACACAAAGCACAGTGACACCGCGAGGCTGTGGTGGCATTGCCTCTGCAGAGGCCTGCTGAGTTGGGTCGACCAGCACTCCTGGCCACATTGGCTGACGTTTGCCAAGTTTTGCCCACACAATGTCCCCATACACCAATTCTTCGGTACGGTGAAAAATCTCTTCTTTCTCCTCTTCCTCATACCCTTCATCCTCCTCTTCCTCATCCTCCTCCTCTTCCTCATAGTAATGCCTAAGCATTACTTCCTTGCTGTGGTAATTGTTGTATGGTTCATCATGTATCGAGGTAAGTGTGCTCTGAGAGGCTAAGTACTTCCTGGAGCCACTAAAATTGCGGCGTGCTCGGTAACGTTCCACCATGGCCTCCTCCTCATCGTCGTCATCTACCTCGGACAATGCAGAGCTCCTGTCAAAAATTGCACCTTTACTGCGCAGCAGCTCTTTTTTGCGCACCAAATGTTCTGCCTTGATGACAGGCGGCGGCGGCCAATGCTCTGTCTTGACAGGCGGCGGCGGCCAATGCTCTGTCTTGACAGGCGGCGGCGGCTTGGCCGGCTTCTCCTTCTTCCAGGGGTCGATAAGTACCGAGTCATTGAACCTAGAGGGCAGAACCTGGGTGCGGCCCCGCGACGTGCGCACCACCGGCGGCCTCGCCGCGGGCGATGGTTGCGCGGCCTCTGCCGGTGCCGCGGGCTCCTCGCTCCACCGGAGCCCGAAGGCCGCGTACGGGATGCTGGAGGCCGGGACGTCGCCGAGCAGCTCGACGGGGAAGAACTCGTCGCCCCTCCGCCTCTTCCTCGGGCGGGGGTCGCCTCCCCCTTCGTCCTCCCCTCCGCCGCCCGCGGCATTGCAGCGCCGCAGCGCAAGGATCTCGGACCGCTGATTCCGCTTGAAGATCATCCGGAACCGCGGAACCGGCCGCTAGATCGCCCCGGCGAGTCGGGAGGGCCGGAACACCCTGGCAAACCCTAAGCCTTTCCGCCCGCCTCGCGAATTCGGGTCAATTGGGGAGCTCCTCTCCCCTCCCGAGACCTCGCGGAGGCGGCGGAAACGACCTCGGATGGAGCTGGCCAGATGTTGTTGACGAAGATAAATCGGCCTGGGATTTTTGGGGATTTTTTTTCCTTCTCTCTCGTCTCCTCTGCTCTCGGTTGCTTGTTCTTGGTGTGTTCTAATGGGCTTCCAAGTACAGGGGGGAATAGAGAAGAGAAGGGAACGCGCGGCTCGGTGGCGAGGGAGATGCGTTTTTTTTTTTCCTCTTCCCTCCCGAAGTTTCCTCGTGCGATTCGGCGGATTGGATCGGATAGGTGGGGGTCGTGACATGGAAGTCGTCGTCGTCTCCGCCGTGGGAGCGGAGATGGTGGTGCTCGTGCGGTTGCCCTTCTCGATTTTGTGGTCGCTGATGGTGGCCGCGGTGGTGTGCGTCCATGGAGATGGGAGCAGGAGTGATGGCTGGCACGAGTCTGGGCGGTTGCATTTTGGTAGCCTCGTGGTCTCTGGTCGGATGGTGATCTGCGCTGCGCTGGCAGCTTTGTTTCCGATTTCTGTTTTTTGGGTGGTGGTCTCTCCTCGTTAAATGTATGATTTGAGCAGCAGTGGATTTGGGTTTCGAGCGATCGGAAACGAGTTGTGCTTGAGAATTCGATTTTTGGAAGTCGTCTGGGATGGCGTAGAATCCTGGTGATTTTGGGCAGGGTCTGGTCTGGAGGAGAGAGACGGACATGGACAAGTTTTGTGCAGCGGCGGGCGGAGCTGCAGCGTACCACTTCCGTGGGGATGATGTCACGAGCAGCGTAGGCAGGTAGGCGGCGCTGTGCTGTTGATGGAGGTTGAGCTCGGATGATTGATTATTACATGCCCGATGCATGCGATGCGAAGATGATGTTCGGCCACCTCGGCGAAAGCAGATGTCGACGAAAGAAATTCTCGATTTTTTTTTTCGCTCCCCTGTTTCGTGTTCTTCTTTCCTCGTTCCGGGTCTCGGATTTCTGGTGCGTTTGTGTCGATCGATATGCTTGTGGCTGAAAAAGAAAAAAATAGTCGAGCTCGGATTTCTCGGTGTTTTCTTGTCGATCAGATCGCCATGGGTGAAGCAAAAAATCGTGCACGGGCACAGCAGGTCTGCTTCAAGCTGTAGATCCGTTGATCCAGCGGCCGCCGTCTCGAGCCTGCGACTCCGAGCAAGACGAAGAAGGTCTGAACGACTAATGGAGTCCTGTTCTGTTTTATTCGTTCTTCTCGGGTTCGTTTTGTTTTGTTTTTCAGTCATTTTCTTTGGTGACGGGGGTGGTGGCTGCGTCTGCGTCTGCGTGCTCGAATCCACGGGCGGGCGGAAAGGTGTGCATCGTGAGCCGGACGCGGGGAAGACGACGGTGATTCCCTCTTCCCCCGCGTCTCCGCCGTACATTCGTTCGCGTCGTCTCCTCTGATTTCCTGTTAAGCCCGGCTACGCGGGCCACCGCTCGCCGGAGCTTTTTTTTTCCCGTCTAATTGTGTGTGACGACTTCGCCGGAGCTGGACACTGCCACAGCCCACGGGAGGGCCACTCCGCTCTCGATGGTGGTGCTGCCGTGCTGCGGCCCCGACCAAACCCACCACCCACCAGGCAGTACGACCGGGCTCGGTTCGGCACTCTCGCTGCACGGCGGCGGGTGGGTTTTGACGGTGATTTGGTGCGCGGCGCGATAGATTCCGGCGGCTCGTGCGAGGGGAGAGGGAGAGACGTGCCGTGTGCGTGCGTGCAAAGACCGCGGAGGACGCGGGGCTACCAATCGCGGACACAGTGGCACAGCTTCTGCTCGAGTTGCGCGGCACCGGGCACATCAGATGCGAGGGGGGATCGTCGGGCACTCGGGCGTCGGCTTGGTTGATTGATTTGGTTCCAGCGTGTGTGCAGCTTCCCCCTTCGGCCCTTCCTCCCGGCCCCGGCAGACGATCGATCACCACGAACGGATCCGAGACGATCCGGCGACGGCGAGGTTTGAGCTTGTGCAGGTACTGTACAGATTTGTTTTTTTTTTCTTAGTAGATAGATAGACGACGTAGTTGTTCTTCCGATGGATTTGCTTGAGCGAACCAGCAGCGAGTCAGGGAGTGAGCGAGCGAGCGAGCACCGCAGTGGAATCCGTCGCGGATCTAATGTGGTAGTTCGCCGCCTTTTGTTTCGAACTTCCTGCAAGCGCGATTTGTTGTCGTCGGCTTGCTCATCGGGTCGTCGTGTAGCTTCAGCCTGCAGCACTGAAGGTGGTAGGTGCTGGTGCCCTGCCTTGGTAACCAAACGGCAGACCAACTGACCAAGCCTTCTCCGGCCTGCCCAGGCACCACAAGGTGGCAAGCGGCACGGAGAAAGGTGGCCGTTTCGCCACGCCGGTGGTCGGGGGCGCCGCTTGGCCACGCCAAGCAGGCCCACTAGTCCCGAGACCGCATAGGCTCCGTATCGTGTGCGGCGGCCGCCCGTCGAGACGCGGAGCCTGATTTTCAGGCTACAGCCACCACCACATGTGTTTTTCCTCGAGAGGCTCTACTCCGGCAGGCAAACTCGGTGCGTCCGTCCGCGCGTGACGTGGCGGAGATGGGGGAAAAGCGGGCAACGCAGTTCCCCGGCGACAACGACGTCGCGGAAGTCGACGCGGCCCGGCCCGCGACGGGGGAGGGCGGTCCGCCGCGACAACGACAACGAGCGAGCGAGCGCGCCTTGATTACCTTCTTGACCCGTCCGTGCCTCCGCCCCCCCATCTCCCATGACGGCATCTCGATTCGCTCCTTCCGGTGCCAAATCGATCTGCTGCGCTACGTACGTGACTGGTTCATCTGCTCCCTGACCCCTGCGTTCAGTTTCATGTGGATGTCTGATTTTGCTCCTTTGCGTTCTCTCCACCTTCGTAACTAACCTGGCGTGA